>OX422209.1:84422634-85672634 GCA_949130495.1 Sambucus nigra | reverse complement strand
AACGCGAATATCTCTCTCTCTCTCTCTCATACACAGTGTTGAGCACACAAAGACACATAAAACCATATTTGAACGTACATACAGATTCTAATACCCACACGGAGATAATTAAATGCATACAACAAATTTTAACACACGCACACACACAAACATATAGATAGATAGAGAGAGAGAGATATAGATATAGATATATATATATATATATATATATATATATATATATATATAGAGAGAGAGAGAGAGAGAGAGAGAGAGAGAGAGAGAGTAGATATGCACACAAACACAACAACTCTTTAATATTTTTATTATTAATTAGGATCAGTATTTTGTATGATTGTTGATTGGATTGGTGATTTGGTTCGGTACAAATGGATTGCTAATTGAGATTGTATGGGTAAGGTAATTTCTTATGAAATTATATTAAAATTGTGTTGGAAAATTACTTTTTTCTAGATTTTATACTTTAAAATTTTATAAGATTGATTTTTATATAACGTTTTGTCATTTTTAATGTTTTCTATAATTTTGAGAATTTTTTAATTATGAATTTATAATTTCCATCATTTTAAAATATATTTTCATTTTTCATATGTTCCAAAAGTTTTTGGAGTATTATCGTGAATTTTTTTAGTATTTTTCAGATTTTTTAATGATTTTCTATAATTTTCAGAGTTATTATATTTTTGGAATTTTAAAATGTTTAGATATATTTTTTTCATTTACATATTTTTTTAAAACAAATTTATCATTTTTTTTATATTTTTTAACACTTTTTTGTATGTAAAAAATTTGAAATATTTTTTTACAATTTCGAAATTGAGTATTTGTAATTTTCATAATATTAATATATTTTTCAATTACTTTAATTCCCTAATTGAGTTTTTTTAATTTATCCTTTTTTAATATTTTTTATTAATCTTTAGATTTGGTAAATATTTTTTTGTAATTTCTAATTTTTTAAATCTTCAATATTGGATTGGACAAAAATAGCATCATGTGTCTATCATGTGACCAATTTTCCGTCCAAATATTTAACATTGTTAAGGATTTGAAGTTACTTCAAAATATTGTGAAAATTAAAGGGTTAAGTCGAAAAAATGAAAGCACGGATGTCGAAGGTGAAATGAAAGTAAAGCTCAGGGGAAAGTATAATTAAATATTAATTGTCTCAAGTTAATTTTAAAAAAAATCATATGTTTCTTTCTTGTCATATATCCCAACTTAAAGTTATCGAATTTTCTTAATTAGATTTGATTTGTTATTCAGATAACGAAAATACATAAATTTAAATGTTTTACCTATCATTTATCGACAATATACATGAGTATTATATATCGCTAATTGCTCAATCATTCATATTCTAACTCATAGCATATGCCAACTGCGTGCAATAAACTCTCAAAATTTGCACACGCCCATTTTTCCTCGAAACTGTTTGAAATTATAAATTTAAGTGTTTTAACTCTGATTTACGGACAATTGACATAACCATTATATATAATTTAATTAGCAACAACTAACATTAAAAACACTAATTAACATTCACAACATCAACCAGCTAATTGATTACCTAATTTTATGTATTTGCTCGTTAATGAGTGTTTTTAATGTTAATTGTTGCTAATCAACTAGTTGGCAGCTGCTGTGAATGTTAACGAGTGATTTAATGTTAATTGTTGCCAATTAAATCTATATCTATATTATACATTTAAAACAATAGAAAGAAACTTTAATGAAAGATCATTTAATGCACATCTATATTTATATGCTAAACAAACACCCCCTTCCGAACACCCGAGCATTGCCTTATTTCCCCCGTCTCTTTATATCTCCTCTAATTATCTAAACATGTTCTATGTGACTTTTTCCCTTCTTTGACTTTTGAAATCCAATGGCCCTTCTTTACACCTTCCGAACCTTTCTCTACAGATGTGTATCTCCTCATATATACACAGATATATATAGTAGTTCAAGCAGCAGCAACAACTCAAACGATGAGATGTTGATAAACGAGGTGGAGATAGTTTTCAACAAGAACGTCGCGAATGGGGTTGGGAAAATCAATGTCTAAACTGGGAGCCTTGAGGCGCTGGGCTCGAAAACAGCACCGGAGGAGCTCCGCGCGTGATAACATATTAGTTACATAATTATATATATATATATATATATATATATATATATATATATATATATATATATATATATATATATATATATATATATATATATATATAATTATATATACAAATTGTATTATCTATATTATTATTTAGTTATACTATCTTTTTTTATGTTACATATTAGATGTTCACGTTTTTTTATACCATATACATATATTTTTCTTAGATACATCTGTTTTGATGTATACATATATTTAATATTTGTATCCTCTAAAGGAGCAGTAAGTAGCATATCTCACCTAGAACCATGCGTGTACTTTTTCTTCATAATCAAATCTTTGTAATCTTTGCCTTGGCATAATAGTTGTATTATCCATTCTTCTCACATATACTCAATGTATTATAAAATGAGAAAAAAGTCTGATGTTCTTTTATGTAGTAACCCATACTTGTTTTACTAATTATACTATCTTTCAATTTGGACGAAAACCAGTCTTTGGTAATACTTATATCTAAACATTTAAACCGTACTTACATTCACTGTTATAAAAAATTCGCATAGGTTCCGCCTAGGTTTAAGGTTTGGGAGAAACGCCTCGTTTTACGCTTTTCACGCCTTATTCTTGGTAAAACCCTTACGGCGCACTTTTTTCTAAACACAACAATGCCTTAATGAAACGATGTCGCCTTTTAAAGAATTTGTTTACGAACCGGACCATTATCTTATTTAAAATAATCAGATGGTATTTTAATTTGCATATATTCAGACATATTTTTATAATATGTACAATTTTTGTATTTTAATAGCCATGTTATGATTAAAAAATATTAAAATATATTAAGAAGGCGTAAACGCCTTTTTACGCCTAGGCTTCTAAGGTTTAAGGTTTGGCCTTCACGCCTCAATCACCCTCCATGTTTTTTAGAACCTTGTTGACATCTAAATATTTATATTTTTTTAACGCATATTAAATGTTTATGTACCGACAGTGGCGAATCCACATAGGGCAGAACGAGGGCGATGTCTCCGGTTGAATTTTTCAAAAAAAAAATATAGGGTATTTTTGTAAAATTTCAAACTTCAAGGTATACCTCTAATTATTTACAAAACAGAGGGTGTAAAATTGTAATTACTTAAAAAATTTAACTTAAAAACAAAACACGCGGTTCATCTCATTTCTCATTCTCATCTATTTTCTTATTTCCTAAACTGATTTCCCCTCACCACCCCACCCCACCTGGCCTGCGCCTCCCTCCCTCTCTCAGCGCAGCAGCGGCTCCCTCCCAGCCCAATGCATGTCAGGCTGTCCAGCCCCTCCCTCCCAGCCCAGCGCATGCCAGTCCGTCCAACCTCCCTCCCGGTGCCACCTCCTCCATTTTAGGTGTTTTTTGTAGCCAAAATTCATGTATTTGTCGTGTAGTTTAATTTTTTATGTAGCCTAATTTTATGTATGTGTAGAAATTTTATGTATGTGTAGTTTAATTTTTTGTATGTGGAGAAATTTCAAGTTGTAGCCTAATTTTATGTATGTGTAGTTTAAATTTTGTATGTAGCCTAATTTCAAGTTGTAGCCTAATTTTATGTAAACAATCTTTTGGTATTTGCAATTTCTGGTAATGAATGGATGAATTGATATAAAATTTTGGCATATTCAGTATTTATGTTTTATCGGATGTTGATTTTTATGAGTTGATTATTTATTAGTGTCGTTAAAAAAATTTTGAATCGATTTGGCGCCGATTGGACTAAAATTCTGGATCCGCCACTATGTACCGAGATAGCTTAAAAGTTTACTCTAAAACTATTTCGTTTGGTTGCGAAGTCGCAAATAGCTAAGTAGGCAAAATTTCCCATGGTAAAACTTTTCATAGTGAAATGTTAAGTGTTCCCACTTTGGACTATCAAACAACTTAATGAGTCAAAAATTAATGTAAACCCAATGAGTCAAAAAGTAAAATAATTATTTCAAAAACAAATAAAAAATTGACTAACATAAATAATTTTAACGATTATGAAAAAATATAAAGCATTTTTTTAAATAGTATTTACGTGTTTAAAACAGTGTTTGAAATTTTAAAAGCAACATTTTTGGAAACAGTTTTCAAAAAACAGTTTCTAAACAATTCGTAAAAAACGGTTTTTAAAAATAATTTTTAAAAACTTTGTTTTAAAATTGTTTAAAAATAGTTTTTTCAACAGTGTTTAGATAATTTTTAAAAACAGTTTTAATATAGTTTTTTAAAACAGGTTGACGCTTTGGGTGGGAGATTATGGCTACAAAGGCTCTTAATGTTTTCGTGAAATCTATAGTGAGTTTCACCTTTTGTTTCTATTAATCATTTAATAAAATACCTTCAAAAACGAGAAATTCATATCATAATATTCCTGCTTTTTATTTTGATATGATAAAGTATTTCTCTCTATTTATTACCTTACATTCAATAATCAACATTTTTAGCTTATATTACTTTGTAAATATTCTATAATTATTTAAATTATCTCTCATTAATTTGCGGAGACAAAGGAATCCAAATCAAGGATTGAGGGAGTTACAAACTTATGGATTGCTGAAGAATTTCTCTTTATTTAATCATCATGACGTTATCTTTTTTATTTAGTGCTCAAGACCGAAGAATTTCCCTATTTTTAATCATCTTGACGTTGTCTTTTTTTAACCGCTCAAGACATTTTATCATCTCAATAAAAATTGCGTTGAGTTCTACTTCATTAAATATATTGAATATCATCTTTTCATTTCACATTTAATATTCTACTATGCTACTTCATCTATCTTTTTAATATAATTACTTACTTTCTCCGTGACAATAAAAATATATTTTATATTATACATGTACGCCCGTGCATCGAACGGGTTACATGCTAGTTATACTTTTAATACGATAGTATTAAAGGTATAATGAGGCTTTAATGTGCTTTAACCTTCGTTTCTCTCACTTTCGTCTATATTTATATACCCGTTGTATTGTTTAACCCTTCATATTTATGTAGAGTTTTTGTACAGTTTTTATGCAAGGGAAATGAATAGTTGAGTCTTATTAAACCGTTCGATTCGGGAATCTCCCATAATTATTGTCCTATTTTTCTTACCGCTGGAGTTTTTTAGAGACACCACGTGTTCAAGTCTTATTGAATCATTCAAATTTATCCCCACCGTTTCAATATCTTGGAATCTCTTCCCCTCCCCATGACTTTTGTCCTCCTCAACAATATATATTGGTGCACCAACATCACAGATCGACCGTAAGGCCATCTCCAACTACCTTTTCTATCTTGAAAATTTTCTACTTTAGAAAGATAAAATGGAAAAAATCTTCTCCAATAATCCTCCTTATCTGATGGAGAACGTGAGATGGTTGCTGAGTCATATTGGGAATTTCAAGTTGTATTTCTACATGTAGAAAGCCTTAAGCGGTTAGACTATATGACATGTAACACAAACAAGTAACGAAATACCCACATTTTTAGGGTTGATACCGATGGATTAGTTCAAATCAAAGATTTTTCTTAAAAATGACTCCACATCACAATGAAAGAATTAACTGTTGGAGAAATACAATAGAGAAAGTGTTGCACCAAATTAGGAGATGTGACAAGTAGATAAGAAAAGCCGTCTAACTCTTGATTAGAAATAGATTTGAAAACAAAGACATTGGATATGGCGTAACAACCCACTCTGACCAGCTCCTACACAATTAGATTATATATATATGTAGGCCACTGTGCGTGTAGTTTTTTTTTCTCTATTGGCATATCTTACGTATACTCCCCCTTGGGTTTCTTATTTTGGGCCCCTTAAACTCCCCTCTCTATTTCCATCACCGTCCACACAATGAATATGTTTGTTTTGTTTATAATGATGTATCATATAGGTATTTGGATCACTCCAGAAGGTAAAACTTTCCATGAAAGCATGTTCCAAACCTCCTGCCCAATTAAATGCCACATTGAAGGTAAAATTGTATTTGTAATTTTTTTGTTCTTACTTGGTGTTTATTAATACGACTTGTATTTTGTACTATTCTTAATTATTAAATTTGGCAAAGGATACACAAAAGATGGGGTAAGAGGAGAGACATCACTCTACTGGGTTGGTGGGTGAGTCCACTTGATAAGGGATGAATAAGTCGAGAGGAAGCAAACGTGTTATGGAGTGAATATTCAATAATACCGTCAGGTGTAAAGGGCAAAGTAACTAATTAATTTGTTGTTTAGAGACCAGAGACCCACCACCAACATCAGATGGTTTATTTATTTCTTTATGTCGTGCGCATAGTCTAACACCCCGCCTAATTAAATACCGGGTAGCTACTCATTTATTAAATAGAATAGAATATACAGTTGGTTCATTCTCAGCATCACTGTCGAAAAAAAATCTTTTTAAAATAACTCACCCAATACTTAATTAAGTGAAGTGTTCAAAAAAAATTCCATGATTTATAACAATTTAAAACCATTACCACAATACTGAACAACAATAGAGAAGTCTCATATCACAACTGAATAATGAATAACAAGATTAAATGTAACTTGATAAAACTTCCTTGTTTAAAATATCCAACATCAAACCAACAAACCAAAAATGATAGTACAAACATGAACCCAATACAATATCTGAATGGTAAATGGAATACTAGAATCATGGGCAACATGCCCTAAACAAATCAAACATCCATACCATAAGATGCACGTCCCGGGCACCTGTTAATATAGATATAGTAGAGAATTGAATTTACAAGTAAATGGGTCAGAGCCCAATTGTAAATGATTTTAAAATAGCAAGTGTTTAACAAGTGCAATTAAGCATTCATTCTGTACATGTTAGATTCCAGGCTCTCAATTGATATTCTCACATCTCATCTAGAGTGCATGTCTAACGTATCCTAGTAATTTCCTAATTAAGGTTTCCTTCTAACTAGTTTCCACAACATGATTATATCCCATACAATCGCCCCGTATGTCCCATACCATATGTAGTATAAGTATTCACATTTTATTCTCTTTAATATGAATTTAACTTTTCAAAGCTTTAGGATTGAGTATTCTTTTACTTAATTAAATTCAATTTCTTTATTCACAGTCAGCTACAGTATCACGCAGTAGATTGTAACTCTACCGAGTAGATAATGTAAAACAATTTATATTACATTTTAACTGTAAATATATGGAATGAATTGAATTGAATTGAATTATATAGACAAGAAAATTATAAATAGTGGAAACGAATTCTACAGACTAACACCGAAAAATGTCAGCCACCCATTTAACCCATACTTCATGCTATAAGTCTCATATTTTCATGATAGCTTTTCAACAAGTTCTATCAAAGTGGTTATTATGAAATAATGTTTCCATTTTTTTATAATTGCATGAAATGATATATTTCTCATTTATTGGACTTTTGGGTTCCATCAGATGAAAAGGGGAAAAGCTTAGTTTGTCCCGGGCTTCTAATTTGCACAAAGAAATTAGGTATTGCCAAGTCTTATCTCCTTTTAAGTTTTATTTATTATGTAATATGTTTGATATATGGATTTGATTCTTTATGTAATCCACATTACCCACTATGTTTTTATTTTAAATTTTTGTTTATATCTTCTTTTGTTGCCTTTTGAGTCTTTTATTCCAGCTCGATGACCAATGTTGGGCCCTGGATCCCCTTTTTTGTGCCTTTTTTTAAGTATATGGGTTGGTTTTTACTCTCATTATTATATTCTATTTATGGCCTAAGCAATTGCATTTAAAGTTTTATTTATCCTAAGATTATATAACTATTTTCATTTATCTGTTTACAATTGACCAACTTTGGTCTCTTTCTTTCTTTGGTAATAGCTTTGTTATTATATAAACATATTTGTGGTGACTTAGTGATCAATTCACAATTCTGTACATACCATATTAACTTGGTAAATCTCTTCTCCAAACTATCAAAGTATATATTGGAATTCTTTTAAATTTCATACTATTCATCTTAAGCCCTTTTAAATTCCCGTATTCCCGTATTCACCAAATTTCTTTTCGTTTTCCAACTATGAATGTACACAAATAATTAAAAGCATGAATTAATCACATTCAATATGAATAAGATTTTTTTTTTCAAAAAAATTCGATATTTATTTGTGACATTAAAGGTAAAATAATTTCAATGTCAATAATAAATGTAATTTTGTATTTTGGACAGTGTAATAGACAAAATAATATTTGTAATGAAAGACGTGTTATGTTCATATAATGAACCTTATTATAATGAACTTGCAGTGTATATATGTATATATTATAAATGTATGTCGCCCGCACATCGTGTGGATTACATGCTAGTTATATATAATTGTTATGTCAATTGTGGGTAAATTAGTGTATATTAATTAGTGTGAATGTTAATTCGGTAATCAACTAGATGGAAGCTGCTGTGAATGTTAATCCTAAGACAAAATTACTTAATGGCAATGTGCTAAAATATGAAAAATCGTGCACATAATGCTTATCACCATATTAACATCCCACCTATTGGTGTGAAAATTGTAGTTGATAAACCAAAACTTTATTCATAAACACAATAGTTTTATTAGATGTATAGATATATCTGGAATTTTATGTCTCTGTTTAATTGTGAAAAACATGGTTGTTTTTTAACCAAGAAAAAACAGAAAACGCATTTAAATGTTTAATTTTTCTAATTTAGAAAACTATATCCCCATATTTCAGTTTATTAATTTTTCAGAAAATTAGAAAAATACAATTAAAATATTTTTCATAAATAGAATTGACATAACCATTATATATAATAAGCAACTAACTCCTAATGAATAGATATTGGCTACAGACTAGGACTAAGAAAACAACTACCTCCTATCTTGTAACTAACAACTATTGAACTGGTCTTCTCACCAAATTTTGCTGACTAATCGAGAGTTGCATCAATTCTTATCATTTTTTCCTTTGAAGTAGTCCTCTAGAAAGACTAATTATTATTTCTCTTATAACACTGTTGTTATTAAGTCGTGTTTGACTCTGACACAAAACATCATGCATTATTTTAACATCATAACATATTTTTTTACATAATACGAACACAATCATTTAAACATGACAAAACACGAATTGTGCAATTAGTACATTTTACACCCAATTAAATTTAAAAAAACATGAATAATTTTACAAGACACAATAGCATGACCAACAATAATCATGATTTTGACACGACATATCGTGTTTGTGTCGAAACTTCTTTTTGCTTCATATATATTTTCCAAGACAAGGTGAACATTTTGGATCCGGTGAGTTAATCTACTTCTATGCATGATGGGCCTTTTCTTATCATAAAAAAAATGATAATTTTTGGACTCCTTATTTGTATTATAATTGATCAGTTTTTCCACGTCTAGATCATTACTAAATAATTCTTAATATATGTCATAGTTTTCTTCGTACCACTTCAATAAGTTTTTGCACGTTAAATTGACAAAATTAACTAGTAAGTATGTATTCAAAAACCATATATTATCATTAAGGTATTAAAAGATTCATTGTTTGTAATTTCTATTTCTTATGTACACATCCTTTATCTATATAACTATATAAAAATTGTAGACCAAATCCCTCTGAGGATGACACGTGACAGTAATAAATACTTGACATAAAAACTTGACACGTGGCGTATCATAAATAAATTTATGTCTTCTCTCACTTCTTTAACCTGAAATTGTCACGTGTTACTATTCTCCTCTATGTTTATTATTCATTCTCCTAAAAGTCCCAACAAAAAAATAGTGTTCCTTCCCAATGAAAAGTAATTAGATTATAGTAGGTGAATGTATCTCTTCAACATATAATGGCAGTACACCGATCTGTCAAATATGAAGTAGACCTCACCACACTGCAATTAATTACTATCTATGTATGAATATTTCCAACGAAGGATGCGTGCCCACTCAAAAAATCGGTTATATGGCAACTGTTGCACCATCTAATCACATTAACACATGACCTCATATGCCTTTCAACAGAACTCCTACCACATGGGTGGCAGATAGTGGAGCTTCCAATGGATGTTGCCAATCCTCTACTCAAACTGAATATAATGGGATTGATCAAGTTGCAATGGGTAATAGTACATGTTTGAATATTACACATATTGGTTCCTTCCACTATTGTCATAATTCTTCTTCCTTTAAAAAAACTAACATTATTCGTTGTCCAAAAAAAAAACATATGTGTGTGTGTGTGTTTTTGTAGGTTTTATTTTTTAAGTTGAGACAGCCATAGATGAAGCTTCTAAAAACAAGTATAATGTTTTTTTTTGTTTTTTTATATATATATTTCCACACACACACACACACACACACACACACACACACACACACACATATATATATATATATATATATATGGGGAGGGGGAATTGAGTTCTAACAGATATGGTGGTGGTTGATTTTTTGTTGAATTTTAAAATCTTAATAGTTATGGGGTAGATGGATTCCATTTTTTAGTTGAATTTCTAAGCTTTAATGGAGGTGTATGTGTGTGTTCTTGAACAGGACGTCCCATACCTACCTACAACTCCACAAATTAAGAACAAGAAAACCAAATATTCAGACTAAATGGCCACAAACGGGGAAAGCCAAAATGGGAGACACCAAGAAGTTGGTCAAAAGAATCTTTTGCAAAGTGATGCCCTTTACAAGGTATATATTGTATAGAATTTGTTCAGTTTCTATACTTAATTATTTTTTCAATCGTTAGACCCATATATATTTTTTGGTGCAGTATATACTTGAAATCAGCGTATAATTACATTATTTCAATATGTGATTCTGAATTGATTTGCTAACAATTAATTTGTACATTTTTCACACACACACACACATATAGACTGACCACGTGGGCAGTGCGTATTTGAAGAGACCCCGTTATCTAATATCCAGCTGTAAAGAGACAGTTTACCCTTTCCTCAGCCTCTACCCGACCTACCCATTCCCCAAGCTACCGTGTTTATATCAATGAGTAATGATACTCTTACCGGGTCTAAGTACAAGTTTAGTACCAAATGCGCTTTATTTTATTATACATTGGTAGGACCTACAGTATTCCCTGGCGAGACCCACACCATAGTACAAGCAAATAAAGCAGTACCAGTACTAAACAAGTACTACTACCCAGTGTGTATAACATTTTCCTATATCCATATTCATAACCTTGTATCCCCACCCCCCAAAAAAAACGTTCATTTCCCCTCTCCTAAACCCTCCATTTAGAGAGAGAGAGAGAGAGAGTGGGCTGCCAGCAACAATTAACATTAAAACACTCATTAACATTGACAGCAGCTGCCAGCAAGTTGATTACGTCTCCAATTTTAGGAGAAGTCGTCTACATCCACCTGTAGGTTGTATCAAATAAGCAAAACTTGTACTATATATGAACCATACATATTTCTTGTAGTGTTTAAATTTTTTAGGGCTTGTTTCGGTTTGTTATATCATCCATCATATGGGTCTTTCCAAAACAGGGGAGAATATGAGGATATTAAAACCCAGAAGAGAAATCAATAAACCAATACTGAATACTCAAAAATTAAGTCTTAAATCACTTCCAGGAGACTTGTTGATCGAATTTCTTGGGAAGGTTGCATCAACTTCTTCCACAGACCTCTTCAACACAAAATTATGGTTAGTTATCAATTCCCCAATTTTTCCTCCTCTTTTCTTATCTTCCCTACATGTGTGTTAATTAACTTTTGTGATTATTTTCTTCTCATCCCATCCCTATAGTCTATAAACCAGATCATACAAAATTAAGTGTACGGATTTGCTTACATCTCCAAATATGTATATCTACGTGTCTGTATTATTTTGTTATATAATATACAGTCACTAGAAAAAATTACCTTTATTAAAAAATTTAGTAGTGACATTATAAAATGACATCATGTGTGGTCTTCAAGACAAAAAACAAAATGATAGTGAAATTAGTTGTGTTAATTCTCATTATAAAAAAATGATTCAAGTTTCTAGAAGTAAATAGACATAAACCACTTTCATGCAAATGGACACCTTTTTCATGCAAATCCATTAGTGGCAGAATCGAGAATTTTCATTAGGAGGGACGAAAACAGTACTTTTGTTGTGAATTTTTTTTTAGTGAAAAAATTATATGTAAAATTGTAATAGGTTATATTCTTGACAAACGTTATCATTACCGAGAATCAATATAAATTTCATGAGAAAAAAAACTAAATGAAATTTTTTTGTGTAGAAATTAAACAAGAAAAATTAACACTACCAAAAATGTGACTAGCTTTAGCTGGTATTTGTCATGAAAGTAGACCATTGCAAAATATCAAATATTAATATTAATTTAGAAAATTACGAAGTCCGCCCTTGAAATCGATATTTATTTCATGAAAATGCAAAATCGACACCTATTATCATGAATGCGGTGGTATGTTAATTATTTTTAAAAATTGGGTTAAAGTCATGTATCGTATTATGGAACTCGAATTTTATCGGAATGACCCTGTTAAAATTCATTTTTTCAGTGAAACCAACCTCGTGTCATTTCTAGCATTGAAGTGGTGGAGCATACATAATACATGTCAAATTTCACCCATTTAATGTCATTATTGTTTTAATAGTCACCAGATGAAGAAAACAATATTTATGAAAGATATTGGGTTGGAAATTTATGATTTTTTTGTTAAGGGGCCTTACTTTATTTATTTTATGCAAAGTTGCAGAGATTTTCCAGGGCCAGCAGATAAAGATTATATACTGGAGCATATATCAATTGATAAATTTCCAGTGGTACCTTGGTTTAGAAAGGATAAAGAGACAAAGTTTTTAAATCGGTGCAAGGATAAGAGGAACCCAGAAGCATTAGACCGACAAGGAATGGTAAGTTAAGTTCATATTATTTGGTCCTTGGTTGAGTATGTTTACATGCTCTTGTTCACTACATGAATTTGTATTGTAGCTTAAGTACTCATTAACCAAAACATAAAATAATTTATATGTTAACTTTGTTTCTTGAATTACCGCAGATTGAATACTTCAGCATGAAAAGAACAGAACTAGGAATTGACTATTTGAAGAGAGCGTCAGACAAGGGGCATGTAGAAGCAACATATGTATATGGGATTACCCTACTTTCTAGGGGTGGTGAGTCAACTCAACAAGGATTGAAGCTTTTGAATTCAGTGAATACGAGTTTAAAATCAACAAATTTAAGAACAATACAAGAGTGTCGGGCAAGGACGGAAGTTCTTATTAAAACAATGTGGATCAATAATAATATTGCTAGACATCTAAAACTTTGTTCTCACGCGAAAGATGAAGTTACCTCAGCCAATAAAAGAAAATCATGGAATTATGAGGAAGAAGACGAGGTTTTCTGCTGTGATGGTGCAAGTGGGATCGAGAAGTTATTTTATTTCGTAAGATGTTACGTGGAGAGTCTAGGTTTTGATAAAAAGAAAATCTCACGTCGAAATAGATTATTAGATGAACTCCTTGTGATTAATGGCAATATAAAAAAAAATTCTAACTATTGGCATTATTTTATTAACTTGAAGATTGAAAGAATTTGGTCTTACGTTGGTTCAGTGTATGGCGGGATTTTTCTTATTTAGTTAGCAGATTCCCATTTTGTTGGATAACTATAAAAATTGATGTAGAAGTGATATATAATCGTATTTATTAGCTATATTAGTAATATGACTCTCACTTTGTAATATAGTTTATCATATTGTCATATTTGATAAATTATGTGATATAACTGTCTTTAATAGTATTTTTGTAATATAACAGTCCCACTGTGTTACACTAAGTTAAATAAGGGGCCAAATTCAAAATTTGTGATCCTCAAGCTGGTTTGTGGAGGTGATATGGACTAATAACTAAAGTGTCCTTTTTTTTAGTCAAAAATAGATTTAAACAAATGTAAGTGCATTTGAACACCTCTTCCAAAAATTTGTAATTAAAATCCTTGTTAAAAAATTACTTTATGTAACACCCCATAATTTTGAGTATTTAATATTTAATTATTTTTGGAGTTATAAAAGTAATTAAATTGGAGAAACTTAAATTTATGATTTGGAGAAATTATTTGAGTGGAAAGAATTATTTATTTTGGCGACTTTTAAGTTTAATTGTCCGAATTAAATGTGTGTCGCATCTTGTAGTCAAAATTTGGAAATGACAAAAAGTATTTCGGATGACAATTCTGAGTGTGCGGTTGAGTCTGAATGGGTCGAGATAGTCAGAAAAGAGTACCTGGGGATAGCAATTGAGTCTCGGGGCATTTTTGGGCTAAACCGAGCCCAAACGAGGGCATTCTGGCCTTTTTACCTTTTAGGGTGAGGAGACCCACGAATTTTAGAACTCTAAGTCATATTATAAGAGTTGGAGGCTAGGGTTAGGGAGAAGAAAAACACACTATACCCATTAGAGAGATAAGAGAAATAATTCCAAGGCAAAAAGGAAGAAGTGGGAAGGATTCAAAGGAGACTTTCACCACAAACTCATTGGGAAGAAAGATTGAAGGAGAAAGATCATCAAACACCAACCACAATCACGAAATCAGACCTACAGGACATAATGCAAGTGTTTATTGCAAATCAAATTCAAGTTATAATACCAATGTGTAGGGAGTTTTAAGCATTGGTTGATTCTATTGAAAACCTTGAATTAAATGTTTGGATTGATCACATGTTTGGGTAGGATTTCATGTAGAAAGAATTCCTAAGTAAAGATAAAATTAAATTTGAATATATTTGATGATTAACATGTAATCTTTATGAGTTCTTGGTTGAAGAACATGAATCTTGAATGACTTAGGGTTTAATTGATGAACACAAGATGTCAATCTGCCAGAATTTTTGACACAACTTTAAACGTATGAAATTTGAGTTTTACTTCGAATTAGAGTGTGAACCATACATTCCTGGAAAGTTATTTCTCTTAGCTATCCAATGAAATTTCAATAAGGTCAATCGGAGTTTTGTAGACAGAATAATCGACATTTTACTACAGGGTGTTTGATCTGTCAACATAGTAATCTGCCAGAATTTTGACGTGACTTTAAACGTGTGCGGTTTGAATTTTACTTATAATTAGAGTGTGAACCATACATTCATGGAAAGGTATTTCTCTTATATATCCAATGAACTTGGAATCAGGTCAATCGGAGTTCTGTAGAGGGAGAAATCGAAATTTTACTAGAGGGTGTTTAATCTGCCAGGAAATTTGAGATTTTTCTTTTTAAGCCTCAAATGTCATTTTATCGGGGAAGTGTTTGGGATCTTGATGAAATATATTGATGGAATAATGATATGGCAGTAGGTCTATGATTGAGTGTTGGACTTTATTTTTTTGAGAGAGTTAAAGTGGAGATTCATAGGATTGATTGTGACGTACTCTAATTCGAGATGATAAGAATATAATTACGGAAAAGCGTGAGTGAGCTTAAATTCGTTAGGTCAGTGGGTTAACAAGGGTAACTACTGAATTGATATAACAAGTGGTAACTACGACCCTTAGAGTTGTGTGAATACTCGAATTAATACAAAGTGAAATAAATTCGTAAATCAAACAAGTACGGTGAATATTAGAGAGAAATATATTATGTACAAGTATGAATAATTGGGTTGTGTAAATACCTACTATTTTATAGGATTACTTGGGTTGTGAATGTCTATTGTGTGTTTTCTTATGATAAGATTGGTAAGTTCGATCAGACAATCCGAACTATACTCGATGAGATATTCCGAGCCTGGTTCGAGGAGACATTCCGAACATTACTCGAGGAGATATTTCGAGGAAGGTTCGAGGAGACATTCCGAACATTACTCGAGGAGATATTTCGAGGAAGGTTCGAGGAGACATTCCGAACATTACTCAAGGAGACATTCCGAGAAAGGTTCGAGGAGACATTCCGAACATTACTCGAGGAGACATTCCGAGCAAGGTTCGAGGAGACAATCCGAATCATTTGTCCTTAATGTGTGAAATAGGATCGATACTAGGATATGCTGTACTAGGTATATGTGTGTGTGAAAAAATTACCGTCTGAATAACCTACTTATGTGTGATATGAGTAAGATTAGGTGGGGTATACCTAATTATTGTTTTCAATATATACTCATGCGTAACTATTAGTGCATAACTAAAATTGTATAAACTACATATGGGTAAGAGTGGCTGGAACATAAGTGGATAGCTAGAATATATATCAAATCTACTTGAGTGTGATTAGTAGAGAAGGTAGGTAGTATTTACCTAAAATTTGATTAAGTATGAGAACTTGATTTTAAAGTATTAAACTAATCATTGAGAGAGTAAATTAATTTAGAGTCGGAACATAGACTGAAGAAATATTAAGTTACGGGCCAAGTGAGCGAGTCCGGGTATACTGGTTGGGCGACACCAAGTATTAGATTAATTGATGTGTTAATTAATTAAATTAGAGTCGGACTGTAGACTCGAAAAAGTATTAAATTAATTAATTTGTAATTAATAAAATTAGAATCGGACCATAGACTCGGGAAAGTATTAAATTAATATATGTGTAATTAATTAAATTAGAGTCGAACCATAGACTCGAAAAAGTATTAAATTAATTAATGTGTAATTAATTAAATTAGAGTCGGACTATAGACTCGGGAAAGTATTAAATTAATTAATGTGTAATTAATTAAATTAGAGTCGGACTGTAGACTCGGGAAGGTAATAAACTAATTAATGTGTAAATTAATTAAACTAGAGTCGAATCATAGACTCGGGTATTTATTATATAAATTAATGTGTAAAGTATTTATATTAGAGTTGGGCTATAGACTCGGGAAAAAGATCATATTAATTAATGTGTGAATTAAATAAATTAGAGTCAGACCACAGACTCTGGACAATGACAACTTAATAAGTGAGAAAATTTATTTTGTTGAGTCAGGCCAGAGACTCGGGAAATTTCAGGCTAGTGTTACGGGGTGTGAGTAAACGGTGAAGCCGGGGTTTATTTTATATATATGTGTGTGTGTGTGTGTGTGTGTGTGTGTGTGTGTGTGTGTGTGTGTGTGTGTTGTGTGTGCTATTAAATATCAGTGATTAGATATTTATTTAATTATACTCTAGTGCTAGCAAGGGAGGTTGCGCGATGTGGGTGAATCCCCTAGCTTAAGGAGTAGGGTGAGTATATCCCCAGGTCATAGCGTCCGGTATATGGGTGGGGGGCTTATCTCACTTTCAGGGAAAGAATATGACCGCCTCCACTTCGTTTATGTTTTGGGCCAGGTTGCTGAGCGATCCCAACCTGGGTAACTTGGTTATGTGAGCACACCTAGTGAGATGTCACTTTAGAGGGAATCATCTGTTGAGGGTATACTCGGAAGGATGGACATACGTATAATATATGTGTAGATGTTTTAATAAAGGTACGTATATAATGGTATTAAATATTATATGCGGTTAATAATACAGTGTGTGATGTACTTACTTTATATAACTTGTATCACAGTTATATGCTATTATTTAAGAAGGAATTAATTAAGTTAATTGGTGAAATAACTTATAATTCTTGAATAATTCTACTCGGGTTAGATTAGTATGGCAAGGGGAGGTTATGTCAGGACTAGTTGGACGGGGTAGTACAACTAGGTGGGGGTTAAGGTAACCGTTAGGTGTGCACATTAGTGGAGGGGTGCGAATGTCCACAAGGGAGTGCGACACTAACTTATATATGAAGCGCATTCATGCATTTTAAATTACTGCAGTTAATTCACTTGCTAAATATTTTCAAAATGTTTTGGGTTCTAAGCCTTGCTATAAAAATATTTTCAAAACCTTTTAGGTGTCCGCTACAGGGACGCCAAAATTGATATTCTATTCCAGGGACACGGAGCTGCGGCATATGTGGACGCTAGCAGGAGTTGGATTAGTTGCATCGTTCATTCATTCCTAGAGTAGGAATCATTTATCAGTTTCAGTTTTATTTAGGGCTTGTCTCCCAGACTTCTCAATATAGTTTTCAGATATTTATTCAGGTGTTGGATGTTTGTATTGGATTATTTTCACTTTGGTGGTCAATGGTTTATTCGGAAAATTGTTTAAATAATTATTCAAATGATTTAAATTCAGTTATGTGAATGGTTTGTATTTAATTTCTTATGTAGTATTTTGTTTAGCTAAAAAGTTAAAATTTGGCACCAGTTTTTGGAATACTAGGTGGTTAGTAAATTTTAAAAAGTTTTCGACATTGATTCTAAGGATAACCCAACTGGGATTCCTGTTTTAATTTGGTATAGGACTGATCACCCGGTATTTTATTAGGCGGGGTGTAACAGATGGTATCAGAGCATCAGGTTCTAGTTGATGATGCTGGGAATCAGCACCACCAGGTAAGGTGTTTCCAAGCTCTATATGTATATAACAATGGCAGTACAGCTATAAAAAGAGAAGAAAAGGAGGTGAGTATATGAGGAGATCAACACCGAAATATGGGTGGTTCAGCCTGTCTGGCCTACGTCCACAGTGAGTGTGTGAGTAATATCACTGAAAGATGGTACTAATGACCATGGGTACAATTCCCTCAAGCTCTCTCTCTCTACTGTATATTTTGACAGGGTTTCTGCTAGGGTTGCCTGAATGTGATCCTTTTGCAAGGTTGGGGATGACCCCTATATAGAGTGTCTAGGGGTTGTAATGTACCCCCCATGCATGCAGTGAGCATGTGTGTGATATCCTCACCAATGTGGGAATGCCACCTGTCCTTGTCACATGTAAGCAATGATGATGAAATATTCTCCCCCATGCGGAGAATAATCTTGTTACAACTGATTTGTGCCCAGGTGTCTTTATCCAAATGTTAACAGATGCTCGGCAGTCATGTTGGTGAATGACCTCGGCCTGGGCGAGGCCGAGCTGTAGAGGCTTGGTATCCGCTCAATCCGGGAAGTGTCATAAGGAGTCTCGGCCTGATCCCAGCCGAGACATCATGCTGGGGTCGGCCTGAGCCGAGGTTGGACATGCAGCATGCTGATGATTATTAATACCTCTGGTAGCCTCGGCCTAAGCCGAGGTAGCATCCGCGTTGAAGATGAAGTGGCTTCTTGTCCTCTCGGCCTACTAATGGCCGAGGTTGCTATTCTTGGGTACTTTAGGATGCTGTTGATGTCTGCGACGTGCGTAGTGTCCTTGGGGAGGTGTAAGTAGTAGTGTCGGCCTGGGACGAGGTAGTCCTGGCCGAGGGATGATATCATGGGCCCTTACCCCTCATTGGGCCGATCAATGTCTCGGCCATTATCTCGGCCGAGGTAGGTATCCCTGAGCCGAGGTTATACTTGGGCATATCAATCACCCCCCAGCCCTTAGTCATTTGCGAGAGCAGGGGGCTAGGGTATTCTCACCTCCGAGGCCTGTTCACCCCAAGGCCAACACCTGCGCGACACCTGTCCCAGGCTAAGGCGTGCCCACTTGGCTTGCGTGCACTGTCAGTTGTCCCTTGGGTTTCCCAAGTCAATGATGAGCCTTGGGAAGTGTGCCTAGGTATTTAAGGGTTAAACCCTTTCTTTTTCTTTCTACTTCCTCATTTCTCTCTTTCGCGCGCTGTTTTCTGCAACTTCTCTCTCTCGAGGCCTCTTCGTTCCATCGCCCTTTCTGCAGAGGATCCGCCCCGTTTCTTGTGAGATTTCTTCTTTTCCAACCATCAATTCATCTTCAGGTACCTCTCCCTCCCCATTTCCTTCATTTTTGGCATTTTGATTTGAATTTTCCGGCGAGGTTTTGAGTTTTCCGATGGTTCTATAAGTTTTCCAGCGAGTATTTGAATTTTCCGGTGAACTAGGTTTTCTGAAAAACTCCTTAATTTGATCTTTGGGCTCCTTTATTTTTCAATCCAAACTTGTTTGTAGTTTTAGGAGTTTTCCTCAAGTTTAGGGTCGATCAAAGTTTTGGGTCGTCCCCTGATGCTCAGACCCCTGTACCAACTTCTTGAGGACTTCCCTTCTCTTAGAGAAAAGATCGTAGAGAAAATTAGGCAAATAAAGAGAGCTCAGGACGAAGCTCGTAGGTCACAGGAATTCCCTGTCAGACCCCTCTTTCCTCCACCTCTCAAGGTGGTATACCCTCGTCCACCTGAGAATTTCTATCAGACAGACGTCTCTGCCAATAACTTGCTGATGTCTGAGTCTGAGTCTTCCACCTCCGACCCAATGTTTGTGGACTCTTTCCAAGAGGCCATGGATTTTACTCCTCAGACTGGTCAGGACCCTGACCAGGCCGAGGTCTCCAGCCGCGCCTCGTCTCAAAACAGCACAGGTACCTCAGGTTCTTCTTCCGAGGTTGAACTTGTCGAGCCAAGTGTGGCTGTGCCACCCATTCTAGATGCTATCCCCCTGTCGGCCGTTACCGGGGCCGAGTTTGCTCAGAGGTTCCCTGGTAACCCGTCTACGTCTGCTCCAGCCGACGTTGAGCCTGACGATGATGAGGACGCCAAAAGTGATGTCGACGTATCTGAGGTGGCCGAGTACGAGAGCACGGTCACTGAGGTGGATCTATTGCACTTCAGATACCTATACTCCATCAGTCCCTCAATCCAATTAAGGAGACCTCTGAGGGAAGAGAGGGCCTACCACGGTCAAGATGGAGAAGTCTGCTTGTACGAGCAGATGTTTAAACTAGGTTTTCGTCTTCCCTTTCACCCTGTCATTAGGTCCATTCTTTCCTTCATCAATTTGGCCCCCTCGCAACTCTCTCCCAATGCTTGGAGAGTTATTATAGGGGCCATCATCTTGTGGAGGGCAGTCCACCACTCTTACCTCCCAGTTCAGGTCTTTGCTGGGTGTTACGTTCCCACCTCGGCCAAGAATCATCCGAGCTACTATCACTTCGTGGCTCGGAGGCCTGATAAAAAGATGCTCTTGGTCACTCAGACCTCGAATCATAATTGGAAACCTCGGTACTTTTTTGCCTCAGGGCCGTGGGAATTTGGCCCATCTATTCCCTCTTCCATTTTTGAGCCGAGAATACCCCTCAAATGGGGTAAAGTCACCATGTCTGCAAGGGCCGATCCTGGACTAAGTGTTCAAAATAGCAAAAAGGTGAAGGCCCTGCAAGACCAAGGGGCACATGGGCTGTTTATCAAGTTCGAGCATCTGCTGACCCCTCAGTATCTCTCGGGGACGAGCTTAGGTGGAAGTCCCCTAGTTGACTTTGGTAAGGATTTTTCTTTTTAGTTCAAGTCTAACCTATGATCATTCATATTTGATTCCTAACTCTTATCTTTTCACTTTTGCAGAGAGACCACCAGGCGTTTCGGACGAGTTGTGGGAGATGGCAGCTCCAAGTTTGGCTAGGCTCGTCAAGAAGACTGGTTTGAGCGCTCCTCCACCTGCACCCTCAACATCCAAATCCAAGAAGAGGACCCCTGAGGTCCATGCCTCTGAGGATCAGAGGCCGACCTCTAGGAAAAAGAAGACTTCAGATGCTGCGATCCCTATCACAGCCGACACATTATCAGCTCGTCTGGACCAGCTAAAGCTTACCGACAGCATGGTCGGCAACAGCAGGCAGGCCATGGATGCCCTTGCCAACGTGATGACTGATGCCGACAAGCATTTTTACAGGGCCATGGACACTCATATGATGGTTGAGTTCGGCCTCCACAGAGCCGTCCAGGTATGGCTTGTTCCTTTTGCCAATAATTTTGCAAGTGCAACGTCTGAATTTATTTCCCTCTAACCTCTTTATTGTCTGTGCAGGGTGTGGCCGCCATGTACCAGCTATCTAACTGGGCCCTGAGGAAATTGCCTATGATTCAGAAAGGGCAAGAGGCTGAGAAGGTTGAGAGCACCCTGAAGGCCGAGGTTGACCGTCTGAGGTCAGAGTTGCTGAATGCCGAGACCAAGGCCCAGAACACTGAAAATAAGGCCCATGGTCTAGAAAAAGATATCTCTGCACTCGTCCAAAGCCACGCCAAGGCCATGAAGGACAAGGACGATGCCCTGCAGAGGAAGGTCAATGCTGCTATGAAGGCCTCTCTTGCAGATGCCTCAGAGAAAATAATTTATGATTACAAAATCTCTGGGGAGTTCATAGGTTTTGGTCTGGAATACCTCGAAAGAGGTATCAAGGCCACCACCAAATGGGCCGAGGTCAGGGAAACCGAGGTTGGCACTATAAAGGCCTACGACTTTGTGGGCCTCGGCCTCGCCGACCCTCAGTTTGCCCAGGCCTTGCAAGAGATAGAGGATGAGGCTGCTGCCCCTGGTCAGACTGTTACTCTAGATGGGACTGATCTCGGAGGGACTGATCCTGCCGATGAAGCGGCTGAGGTGACCAATGCTGAACAGGCCAACCCAGACGAGACATTGAATGTTCCTCCCTCAGATGCTTAACTTGGCCTTATATTTTGTATTTTTTTATTTGTAACTCTGGACTTGTAATTTATCAGACACCTAAATGTTGTAATTTCTTCCTTTTATTGAATGCCAATGTCTTCCTTCATCTTGATCTCTGAATGTATTTGAATGCTATGCAATCTCTGAAGTCATTACTTAATATGATGTTGTCATTACCATTACTTAAGGGTCTGAGGTTATCTAACCCAGGTGTCTGAGCTCAGACCTCGTCACCACCGAGTGATGCTATGAGGGTCTGAGGTCGTCACCTAAGAGGTTAGCCTCATAATAAATATCACCAAATTAATGATGTTAAGGGTCTGAGGTCATCTAACCCAGGTGTCTGAGCTCAGACCTCGTCACCACCGAGTGATGTTATGAGGGTCTGAGGTCGTCACCTAAGAGGTTAGCCTTATAATAAGTATCACCAAATTAATGATGTTAAGGGTCTGAGGTCATCTAACCCAGGTGTCTGAGCTCAGACCTCATCACCGCCGAGTGATGTTATGAGGGTCTGAGGTCGTCACCTAAGAGGTTAGCCTCATAATAAGTGTCACCAAATTAATGATGTTAACGGTCTGAGGTCATCTAACCCAGGTGTCTGAGCTTAGACCTCGTCACCACCGAGTGATGTTATGAGGGTCTGAGGTCATCACCTAAGAGGTTAGCCTCATAATAAGTATCACCAAATTAATGATGTTAAGGGTCTTAGGTCATCTAACCCAGGTGTCTGAGCTCAGACCTCGTCACCACCGAGTGATGTTATGAGGGTCTGAGGTCGTCACCTAAGAGGTTAGCCTCATAATAAGTGTCACCAAATTAATGATGTTAAGGGTCTGAGGTCATCTAACCCAGGTGTCTGAGCTCAGACCTCGTCACCACCGAGTGATGTCACTACACCAAATCTGCCCATTTGTCAAGGTCATTGACCTTGACAAATTCACCTTGTCAAGGTCAATGACCGTGACATTTCGAGGCGAGACAACTTTTTTTGTCACGATCGTGTCACGGTCATTGACCTTGACAAAAAACTCGCATTTTGTGTCACGGTCGTGTCAAGGTCAATGACCGTGACACGTTTGTCACGGTTATAAACAGTGACAAAGTCGTGACCCTTTTTAAAAAAATTGTCACGGGCATTGACCATGATAAGGCCGTGACAAATGTTGTCACGGACTTGTCACGGTCAATGACCGTGACAATTCTGGGCAGAATTTAAAAAAAATCTGCTGGGCAGTATGGCCACTGCCACTGCCCAGTAGTATATTTGTACCTATTATAGCAACGTTGTACCTGTTCCAAACATCACATATCCAACACAAACTAAAGATAATGCAAATATATATTCATGACAGTATAATCCAAATCTTCAAAGTAAAAATAATATACATGATGATATAATCCAAATATAATTAAAATGGACAAACTAGAAAATAATGTAACTACATGTCTTGGATAAAACTGAGGAGGTGAGTAGGCCACACGACATACGAATTGACGCACCCACTAATATACGTCGTGCCGCATTGTTCGCGCAACCACAATAGGGAGTTCTCCTTCCCGGTTATGACATGCGTGACGAGCACCCTGGACTCCATCTGTTGAAGCACACGTCCATGGACTATTCCACCCTCGACGATATCCGGGTCCCTCAACCCCCGCCCTATCCGCTGGCCATCAAATATGTCCAATATGAACACGCTCGCCCAACCAATTGTCGATAATGGTCTGTTGGAGGGCGTCAAATAGGGAAGTGGATCGTCGAAGTACGAACGTGTCGGTGATGAAGCAGCGAGGTCCACATCCTCGTCATCCTGCGCCTCGTCCTCTCGCACCTCCTCGTCCTCCCGTACCTCCTCCTCCACCGCCTTCTCCTTCCCTTCCCTTTACCTTTATCTTTACGGTCTCCACCCAACGTACGCTTCATGAATGCGTACATATCTTGGACCATCGCCTCCAAACGAGACAGCTTTGCGTCGTGTGAATCCACCGTTCGAGCCAACCCGGTGTCGCTCGTCTCCAATCCGATGATCCTAGATTTGGCCACCCGCGAGCTCACTCCCCTTGTCCTCCCCTTGCGATCAGAGCCAAGCACTTGGCTGAGTGCGTCTGTGGACAAAGATGCCTTGTCGGCATCAGACTGCGACTCATGCACTTCCTTAAGCTTTGCCTGAAACGACAAAAAGCACATGATTAGTAAAATAAGTAAACTAAAAAATTATAACGTAATTAACAATAATTAAACTGTCGGATTACTTACAATCGTGGCCGCGACGCTCGGGGACACCTCCTTGTCCTTCCCCTTCTTCGTCCGAAGAGCCACATAAGTATCGAGCCTATGTGGCTTACCCCCTGGCCCACTCCCTACCCCCTGAAATAAAATAAAGTAAAGTAAAATTAGTATCGGCCCCGCAAAGTAAAATAATATCCAATAATATATTTCTGTAGTTATAGATAAATTAAATATTACCTTCATCCTATGCTCCACCTCAGCGTAAGAGGTCCGGCAGGAGTAGTGCACGTCCGTCTTTTTAGCCCGATTTTCCCTCCCCGATTGGCGAGATGCCAATTGTCGATCCTCGATCTCATTGTCAATGAACTTTTACCATTGTGCCAATGAGATCGGCTCCTTGGGCGGGACGGATCCGCGCCATTGTAAAATGGTCTCTCGTGTTTTTCCAAAGTACCGTGTCCGCATATTTTTTTTCCACGTCTTGTGTTGCTCCCTCAACTGCTCCAAGACGAAATCGCGTAGCTTTGGATCCAAGTTGAATTGTTCCTGTCCAACAAATACAATGTTAGTTGCGAATAAATATAAATATAAATATAAATATAAATATAAATATAAATATAAATATAAATATAAATATAAATATAAATATAAATATAAATATAAATATAAATTGAAATTGAAATATTCATATAAATATTACATGTAGTGCCGCCCAAACAACTAACTTGAGCTCATACGGCACCTCCTTCCAACTCATAAACCCCGGGCCGATGACCGTCTTTAGCAGCTCGAGGGATCTCGCTAAAAGCTCCGACTTGTTTTCGACGGTAATCCCAAATTTTCCATATTTGGGGAGCCTAGGGGCGGAGGAGCCCTCGTCGCCTCCGCTACCACCGAACCCAGACGACGACATCATCATAAACAGCATCATCATCTTCGCCCTAACATCTGAAGGAGACATTTTTGCTGTAAAAAAAATGTTATTAGTACAGATAAAAAAAATGTTATTAGTACAGATAAAAAAATGTTCCGTCTATATTATAACGTATGTGTAAGTTCCGTCAATACCATTTCGTTTCAATTTTGTAATTATAATTGTAGCATAAATTTCATTATCATGGGTTTTACCTAATTGAATTAAATGAACAATACTTTTAGCCCTTGTTATTCATCAAATTTGAGGCAAGTTAATTAGAATATTTGTATCGAGCCTATGTGATTTATATGGATTAATTCTATTACATTTATAATTTAACTAATAGAGTTGAATTTTAATATTAATCCTTTGGTTTATTTAACTAACTTTGGTTTGGTTTATTTCTAGTTGAATCTGAGTTATAATTTTTAGATTATGTATAGGAATTGAATTTTAATATTAATCTTTAATAAATCCCTTGAATACATGCATAAATTTGTAGAGATTGAAATTAAATTGCTTGAGATTGAATTTATATGCTTGAGAATGAAAATATCAATTATTTATAAAATTGATGTCTACTTTTAGTGTTGTGTATATATGTTAGTCTACTTTTGCTTTTTTTTTTTAAATAATCAATTAACCAAATTTCATGATAGTGAATAAGGGTTAATCCTAGCCATTGATTAAGTGTATTATTAGTAAGTACAAAAATTAAATATGGACTCTTAATCTAGGATATAAGGAGTATTTGTTAGTGAAATAATAATTTAGTGATAAAAACACACTCGAACACTACTAAGTTTTGACGACACGGATCTCTAGAAAGAAAAACAAGCATTTCCAAATTAATATGCCCTCTTTCTTGTTTAGTGTCTCGTGAATTGATAGTATGATTTTAAAAATAGTATACAAAATTAGGTGAGATTTTAGAATTACACGTCGAAATAATACATGTTGTATAATAATAATAATACAAGTGCATGCTTTGCAATCAAAGGTATTTATCTTTATAAGGAAAAAATTATCTTAAAATGATTGGTAGGGAATGTCTATGAGGTGGATGATAATTTATTTGATATTTTATTTTATTTCTTTTGGTTAGGTTATTAAGACTTTATTTGAATTGATATCTTAGTAATTATTATTTAATATTTATTTTGAGCAATTATCTTATAGTAGGATTATTATCCTAGAAACAATTCTAACATTCCATGAAGGAAAACTTTTATTGGATGGTTGAAAAGACAATAGTTCCAAATTTATTATATTCCATAACAATTTCATAGTTTCAATTCATTTTCATTTATTCTCTTAGTGCTACAACAATAATTTGAATTCATTTCATATGATTTCCCACCCCACCCCACCCCTCCACCACCCCCTCCCCCACCACACACCACCACACACACACACACACCCCACCCCACCCCACCCCCTGCCTCCCTCCACCACCCCCTCCCCCACCACACACCACCACACACACACACACACACACACACCCCACCCCCTCCCCCACCACACACCACCACCACACACACACACACCCCACCCCACCCCCTGCCCCACCCCTCATCCACCCCCTCCCCCACCACACACCACCACACACACACACACACCCCACCCCACACCACCCCCTCCCCCACCACACACCACCACACACACACACACACACACACCCCACCCCACCCTCCACCACCCCCTCCCCCACCCTGCCCCACCCCCTGCCCCCCTCCACCATCCCCTCCCCCACCCTGCCCCACCCCGCCTCACCCCCCACCCCCTGCCCCCCTCCACGCACACACATACACACATATATATATACACATACACACATAAATATACACACAAATATATATATAAATGGAAGAGAGAGAGAGAGAGAGAGAAAATGGACCTGAAAGTAGAGAGAGAGAGAGAGAGAGAGAGAGAGAGAGATGGAGGGAACGGCGCGGGAGGGAAAAAAGAAGGGGGATAGGGTTTTTGCTGCGAACATTGTCACGGTCGTGTCAAGGTCTTTGACCGTGACACGAATTGTCACGGTCATTGACCGTGACAAGTCCGTGACAAATTTACTTGCCACGGACTTGTCACGGTCAATGACCGTGACAATTCGTTGTCACGGTCGTGTCAAGGTCAATGACCGTGACATAAAACGCGTGTTTTTTTGTCACGGTCAATGACCTTGACAGGGCTGGCCGGCTGAAAGGTGACAATTTGCCCATTTTGGTGTAGTGTGTTATGAGGGTCTGAGGTCGTCACCTAAGAGGTTAGCCTCATAATAAGTGTCACCAAATTAATGATGTTAAGAGTCTGAGGTCATCTAACCCAGGTGTTTGAGCTCAGACCTCGTCACCACCGAGTGATGTTATGAGGGTCTGAGGTCGTCACCTAAGAGGTTAGCCTCATAATAAGTATCACCAAATTAATGATGTTAAGGGTCTGAGGTCATCTAACCCAGGTGTCTGAGCTCAGACCTCGTCACCACCGTGTGATGTTATGAGGGTCTGAGGTCATCACCTGAGAGGTTAGCCACATAAATATATCACCAAATTAATGATGTTATTTCCCTATAATATCTTTGCTCTAAGAATGGAACAAGAATTTGCCACGGAAACTGATCTTTATTAACAACCTCTTCTCGATAAGATGATAGATTTACAAATTACAAATCCTATGCAACATCATATAAAATATCTCTTCAGGTGGTCAGCATTCCACGGGTTGGTTAAAGGTTCTCCCTCTAGGTTCTCTAGCCTATATGTGTCAGGCACAACCTCTTCCGTTACTTTGTAGGGGCCATGCCAGTTCGGGTGTAGCTTGTTTGCCTTATGTAGGGTCTTCTTAAGCACTAGGTCTCCCACCGCAATGGGTCTTGACTTCACCCTTTGATTGTAGAATCTTGCTGCCCTCTGCTGATAGGCTGCTTTCCTGACCTCTGCGTCTTCTCTTCTCTCTTCAATGAGATCCAGGTCTAGCCTTCTCCTCTCCCCATTGTTGTCAGGGTCGTAGGTCTGAATCCGATGAGTCGGGAGTCCTACCTCCATTGGTATGACTGCCTCGGAGCCATGTGCCAGGATGAATGGGGTTTCTCCTGTGGGTGTCCTTGCCGTAGTTCTGTAAGACCATAGCACAGCGTAGACTTCTTCTATCCATCTCCCCTTCGCGTCTTCTAACCTCTTCTTGATTCCATCCAAGATAGTCCTATTTGTGACCTCGGTCTGGCCATTTGCCTGAGGTCGACCAGGAGATGAGAAGAACTGCTTAATCCCCACACTTTGGCAATAATTCTCCAAGGAGGAGTTCTTGAATTGGGTCCCATTATCCGAGATGAGCGTGTTTGGGAGGCCATACCTACATATGATGTTCTTCCAGATGAACTGAAAGGTCTTCTGCTCCGTAATTGTTATCATTGGTTCGGCCTCTACCCATTTTGAAAAGTAGTCAATGGCAACTATCAAGAATCTATAGTTGTTGACAGCTCTTGGCAAAGGTCCTACCAAGTCAATCCCCCATACCGCAAATGACCATGGATAAGAGATCGACGTCATAGGCTGATGGGGTTGGTGAGGGATAGTGGCGAACCTCTGACATTTTTCACACCTCTTCACATAGTCGGCAGCGTCCCTAGACAAGGTGGGCCACCAGTATCCCTGAGTGATGATTCTCTTGGCTAAGGGTCTTCCTCCTATGTGGCTGGAGCAGGAGCCTTCATAAACCTCCTGTAAGATCCGAGGTACCTCTACAGGATGCACACATCTGAGGAGGGGCAAGAGAAACCCCTTTTTATACAAGACGTCTCCTACCAATGAGAACTTTGCAGCTCTGTATCTCAACTTTTTTCTTTCCATCTTAGACTCAGGTAGCTCCCCCTCTCTTAGGTATCTGACAATCGGGTCAATCCACGAGTCTCCCAGGTTTACATTGTGACAAGGGTTACATACCTCGTCCTCCTCGATACTTGCCTTTCCTAAGAATTCAATTGGGATGGTTCTTCCCAAGTCTGTCTTCATTGCTGAGGCCAGCCTTGCCAATGCATCAGCGTGATTATTGCTCAGTCTAGGCACTCTCATCAGTTTGGCCTCTTCAAAGTACTCTAGCAACCCTCTTACCTTCTTTAGGTATTTGTCCATCCTTTCATCCTTGGCCTCGTATGGCCCCAGCACTTGATTGACAACCAACCTCGAGTCGCTATGGAGTAGGAGCCGCTTTACTCGAAGAGCTGTTGCCAACAAGAGACCTGCTATCATGGCCTCATACTCAGACTCGTTGTTGGAGGCCTTAAAGTTGAATCTCAAGGCGTACTCAATGTTGGCGCCATCTGGAGCCGAGAGTACTAGCCCCGCGCCGCTTCCATGGTCACAAGAAGAGCCATCAACGAAAGGGCTCCACACGTCCGCATCGGATGAGAAGACCCCTTCACTCATAACCCCATTCTTGAAGAGGTACCGATCCTCTTCATTCTCTTCCACTCTGCTCCGGGTTTTTCTTGGTACAACCTCTTCTCGGCCTTGGAAGACGTTTGGTGCCACCTCTTCCGAATTTTGGAAGATACTACGGTTTGTCTCTTCGTCGTCATCCAGGCCTTTCTCTGTCTCGGCCTCTTTCGAACCTCTATCTGCCTCTTCCCAAGTGAACTCTGCGACAAAATCTGCGAGGGCCTGCCCCTTGATGGCTGTCCTGGGAAGCTAGGTAAGATCATACCCTCCTAGCTCGATGGCCCAGGTCATCAATCTTCCGGACTTTTCAGGCTTGTGCAGAACCTGCCGTAGTGGTGAGTCGGTGAGGACTATCATAGAGTGAGCTTGAAAGTAAGGCTTCATCTTCCTTGAGGCATGTATCAGTGCATAAGCCAACTTCTCCATCCGGGGATAGTTTTGTTCAGACCCTTGAAGGGCCTTACTATTGAAGTACACGGGTCTCTGAACCCCATCCTCTTCTCGTATGATGGCCGCGCTAATGGCTGACTCAGAGACTGCCAGGTACACAAACAACCTCTCTCCCGCGATGGGCCGGGACAGCAGCAAGGGAGACCCCAAGTAGGACTTAAGTTGATCAAAGGCCTTTTCACATTCTTCGTCCCACTGGAAGGCCTTTCTCAGAACTTTAAAGAACGGAAGACACTTATCTGTGGCTCTGGAAACAAACCTGTTAAGGGCCGCCACCCTTCCAGTGAGTCTCTGAACATCCTTGATACTCCTAGGAGTCTTCATGTCGAGTAACGCCTTGATTTTCTCCAGGTTTTCTTCAATCCCCCTCTGATTAACGATGAACCCCAGGAACTTCCCGGCTCCTACCCCGAAGACACATTTCGCCGGGTTGAGCTTCATTTTGTAGGAGTCTACGACATCAAAGGTATTCTCAAGGTCAGCTACGTGAGTACATGCTTTCAGGCTCTTCGTTAGCATATCGTCCACATACACCTCAATGGTCTTACCTATCTGCTCCTCGAACATCTTATTGACAAGACGTTGATACATTGCCCCAGCATTTTTCAGACCAAAGGGCATCACCTTGTAACAGTACGTCCCCTTGTCAGTAATGAAGGCTGTCTTCTCAGAGTCCTCGTCATCCATGAAGATTTGGTTATAACCTGAATAAGCATCCATGAAACTTATAAGCTCGTGCCCTGCTATTTCATCCACCATCTGGTTTATCCTAGGCAAGGGATAGCTGTCTTTCGGGCAAGACCTGTTCAGGTCTGTGAAATCTACACACATCCGCCACTTTCCATTGGCCTTAGGCACGATGACTGCATTTGAGAGCCACTCTGGATAAGTAACCTATCTTATGAACTCGGCCTCTTCCAACTTCTTCACCTCTTCCCGGATAACCTCATACTTCTCTCTGGAGTAGGTCCTTCGCCTCTGTTTAATAGGCCTAGCATCTCCATCCACGTTGAGCTTGTGGGTCATGATCCCAGGGTCGATGCCAGGCATGTCTGCATGACTCCACGCGAAGACGCTCTGCCTCCTCCTAAGGAAGTTTATCAGCTCTTCCTTGATCCCTTGCTCCAGGGCCTTGCCGACCTGGACGGTTTTTTCCGGCTCGTCCTCATTGAGGACGATGGATTCTACCTCTTCCGTGGCCTCGCCCTTCTTTAATTTTGTTTCATCTCTGGGATCAAGTGTGTCAATGCTGTAAGTGGCGGTTGCTCTCTTATGGGCCTCTCGCTTTTCGACCGAGTTGAAATAACACTCCCGCGCCGTGGTCTGGTCCCCTTGCACTTCCCCTACCCCATAAGGAGTCGAGAATTTTAGCATCTGGTGGACCGTTGACGGCACGGCTTCAAATTCCTTGAGGGCCACTCTTCCGATGATGAGGTTGTAGGCCGAGAAGACATTTTCATCCATGACAAAAAAGTTTATCTTCTTAGTCAGCCTCTTAGGCCACTCATCTCCCATCCGTACATCCATTTCATACATGCCCAATGGGTGTACCTTCTCACCACTGAAGCCTATCAATGGGTGATGGTAGGGCACCAGCCTTGCCCTGCTAAGACCCAAGCTCTTGAAACAAGGCCATAACATCACATCTGCTGAGCTTCCCCCATCTATGAGGATTCTCCCTACATCGCACCCATGCACCCTTGTTGTTATGACTAGAGGGTCATCATGGGGGGCTAAGATGCCCTTGAAGTCAAGTCTGGAGAATCCCACCACTAGGGTGTCCATGTCTACCTTCTTTCTCTTCTGTACTGCATCAGAAGAGGTCAGATTCACAACCTCAGTCTTGACCACTGACTTGGCCTCCGCTACATGAGCCTTCCTATCGGCTACCTCAGAGCCACCTCCCGCGAATCCCCCACATATGGTGCTAACACCAAAGGAGATCATTCCCACCCTCTTCACTGGGGTGTTGTCATCCTTAGGTGGGAGATCCGGGTCATCACCATCATCATCCTCTGAATCATCATGCCTTCTAGTCGGGACATCGCCGCGGCACCTGTCATCTCTTCTCTTCCGAGGGTCTTCTCTTCCACCCTTCGGGGCCTTGCCATCCACATACTTTCTCAGTTTCCCGAATTTCAGCATCTTCTCGATCTCGTCCTTCAGAGCGAAGCATTTTTCTGTGACATGTCCGTGATCCTGATGGAACTCACACCAGAGGTTTTTATTCCTCTTATGTGGTGGGGCCTTCAATTTTTCTGGCCACCTCAGAGCCCGGTCAGTCTTGATCTCATTAAGGATGTGCTCACAGCTCACAGTCAGAGGAGTGTAATGAGCGAACTTGTCGTCTGCTGACCTCTTCTTCCCCTCTTTCTTGCCCCGGGACCTTATAGTGCTACCACGGTTCTCCTCCTCATATTTGGCAGCCATTGCCTCTTCCGCATTCATCACTCTCCCCGCTGTTGCCAGCAGCTCTGCCATAGACTTAGGAGGGTCTTCCGCCAACTTCCATAATAGCTTTCCCTTCTGGAGGCCTCCTATCAGGGCGATCATGGCTATGATCTCTTCATAGTCTTTTACCTCCAACTTCTCCTTGTTGAACCTTGCTATGTAGTCTCTTAGGCTTTCGCCCTTAGCCTGTTTGACATACAAGAGGTGGGTAGTCTTCTTTTGAGGTCTTACCCCAAAGCAGAAGTTGTGGATGAACTGCTCTGCCAGGCCCTTGAAGTTTTCAATCGAGTTCTTTGGAAGAGAGGTGAACCAACTATGAGCTGCCCCTGTCAAGGTCCCTGAGAAGGCCCTACACTTCATCTCATCAGGGATCGAGTAAATATCTGTCGCCGACTGATACATCTCGATATGATGCACTGGGTTAGTGCTGCCATCATACTTAGGCATCACTGTAGGAGGCTTGAACTTAGCTGGGGTTGGGAATTCCACTATCCTAGCTACAAACGGGGAACCCTCCGAGTAGCCCCTCTGCAATGGGTCCCTGCTCCTGATGAGGTCCCCTATCTTCTCTTCAAGACGTTGGATTGAGTCATTCCAGGGTCTTCTCTCTTCAGCTAGGCCGAGGTTATCCCCTGCCACCTCCCTACGATGGACAGAGGGTTCCCCAGCCACAACACGCTGACTATTGACCTCTTCCTGCTCCCTGGCTCTTCTCTCCAAGGGTAGGCCTTGATCTGGCCGAGCCGGCCTATTACCTCTTTGAGAGCCTGCTGCGCTCCTTGACCTCGATAGCCTTTGCCTCAGGTCATTGACTGGGCCCAGCCTTTCGAAGGCCGACCCTCTGCTCAACCTGTTAAAGGCCGACCCTCTCTGCTGGGCCTCATCTCTTCCTCGGCCGACACATCCTTGACTCTGCCTGTCAAAGGCCGACCCTCTTTGTTGGGCCTCGTCTCTTCTTCGGCCGACACATCCTTGACTCTGCCTAAGAGGTCGTACAGTGTTATCTGACACCTCATACGGCTCCCAACAGTCTTCCGGGGCCTCTTCAACTTCTAGGTCATCATACCTGTCCTCCGGGCAAGGGTTTCCTTGCCTCCCCAGGCGCAAGCGCCTAGGGTCAGCAACGTCCCTCCTCCGCTGGGGTGCAGGTTGGTCCTTCATGGGTGCCTGGGGTGGTCCCCTGGCGTCGGGATGAGGCTGAGCTGCCGCCGGAGTTATCATATCCGGGGAGACCCCAGGTGGCCTCATCATCATGGTTTGGCTGAGCAGGGCAAATTGCTCCTTCATGGCTTATTGTGTTGTAGCTAGAGATTTTAAAGCTGCAACCACCTCCGCCATTTCGGACTGGGGAGGAGCCTGACTGGAACTAGCCCCTCCACCTCCAGGCGGCGGAAGAGGCGGTGGTAATTCTGGTGCCATGTATTATCAATAAGGAGCTTGAACAGCAAGTGAGCTTAATACCTTAAAGGACCTCTTTCAATGGTGAAACAGCTCCACACAAGGGGTGGTTCCTGGTTCACCACCAGAGTCTCCGGTGAGGTAAAGCTGAAAATTAGGAAGAGACAGCCTCTCGATTCCCACAGACGGTGCCAAAATGATGATGCTGGGAATCAGCACCACCAGGTAAGGTGTTTCCAAGCTCTATATGTATATAACAATGGCAGTACAGCTATAAAAAGAGAAGAAAAGGAGGTGAGGATATGAGGAGATCAACACCTGAATATGGGTGGTTCAGCCTGTCTGGCCTACGTCCACAGTGAGTGTGTGAGTAATATCACTGAAAGATGGTACTAATGACCATGGGTACAATTCCCTCAAGCTCTCTCTCTCTACTGTATATTTTGACAGGGTTTCTGCTAGGGTTGCCTGAATGTGATCCTTTTGCAAGGTTGGGGATGACCCCTATATATAGTGTCTAGGGGGTGTAATGTACCCCCCATGCATGGAGTGAGCATGTGTGTGATATCCTCACCAATGTGGGAATGCCACCTGTCCTTGTCACATGTAAGCAATGATGATGAAATATTCTCCCCCATGTGGAGAATAATCTTGTTACAACTGATTTGTGCCCAGGTGTCTTTATCCAAATGTTAACAGATGCTCGTCAGTCATGTTGGTGAATGACCTCGGCCTGGGAGAGGCCGAGCTGTAGAGGCTTGGTATCCGCTCAATCTGGGAAGTGTCATAAGGAGTCTCGGCCTGATCCCAGCCGAGACATCATGCTGGGGTCGGCCCGAGCCGAGGTTGGACATGCAGCATGCTGATGATTATTAATACCTCTGGTAGCCTCGGCCTAAGCCGAGGTAGGATCCGCGTTGAAGATGAAGTGGCTTCTTGTCCTCTCGGCCTACTGATGGCCGAGGTTGCTATTCTTGGGTACTTTAGGATGCTGTTGATGTCTGCGACGTGCGTAGTGTCCTTGGGGAGGTGTAAGTAGTAGTGTCGGCCTGGGCCGAGGTAGTCCTGACCGAGGGATGATATCGTGGGCCCTTACCCCTCATTGGGTCGATCAATGTCTCGGCCATTATCTCGGCCGAAGTAGGTATCCCTGAGCCGAGGTTATACTTGGGCATATCACTAGTGTCCTTAGGATCTCTGCGTCTTTTCACGTTTTGGCTTAGCAATCTTTGATATAGAACCCTATTATAGGATTGTTGTATTCTTATATGTATGCGCACCTACGTTCTTCTGCCAAATTTATATTTGAGGGTGAACTCATACGATTCGACTCTCATTTAAGATGTCGCCCAGGAGAGAGAGAGTAGCTAGGGTAACAGGGGGATATGAGACTAGAGAGTCTCATCAGGAGCAAGAGTTATACCCCTAGAGTTCGCGGGTTAGTCAAATCTGGTGGGTACGCTGGTTGTAGCAGCCATAGTATGTAGATAAACTTTCCATGGGGTAGCGGATTTCTTTAGTGTTCTTCACGGGAGAGTGGAGGTATACACTGAGAGAAGATTCGAATTATACTTTCGAGAAGTATGTGAATAGGGTTGATAATATTTCTTAAATATCGGCTGGATAGTGATGGATTTGAACTATTGTGGATAGTGGGTTAAGTTTTGGTGTTCTCAACACTAGGGTATGATTTTTACTAGGTATCACATGGGATGGGGTCTAACCTATATATATGTGTGTATATATGTTGTATTGTGCGGTGCGATAGACACAAAGTGAGATCTTCTATTCTCACATTTTATTCCAGGGATTAGGGGTGGTTACCGAAGTGAATCAGGGTGATTAAATTTATTTTCGAGCAGGGAGAGATAGCTCGGGGTTTATTTTTGCGCAAGAACTAGTGATAGTAAGGGCGCGGTATTTTATGTTGTCTTTGGTAGTATAAGGGTAGGCGTATATACTTTTGTGTTAAGAGACAAGGATTTAGGGGTACGTGCTATGAACTGAGGGTCTAACATATCTCAACGACTGACAATGTTACGTAGTAGTATATCGGGGGTGCCTTGTTTGGATTTCGCTTTGCGAGATGTCCCACGCATGAAACTTAGTGCAACGTTGGAAGGGGGGAGATGTTTGGTCGTTAGTACATGGATTGGGTACCCCGGGCAGTATATATATATATATATATATATATATATATATATATATATATATATATATATATATATATTTATATATGATTTGACTACGGAAGGGAAGTTATATTACGAGTTACGACTAGCATAGTCGAGTAACTTTCGTGCGATAAAGCACGGGGATGGGGTGTATGGGAACCCGGGTTAATTAAGATAAATTTTCTGCGGATAAGCACGGGTATAAGGTGTATGGGCACCCTGGTTAAATTAATGCATATGTGTGTAAGTTATGGTTAGAAATGGGAGATATAGATATAGCGAGCTTCTAAGCACGTGACTAGAGGGTAATATTCGTAGCTCGGAACGCTAGGCTGATCTTAATTTCGAGGACGAAATTCCTTTGTAAGGGGAGAAGTATGTAACACCCCGTAATTTTGAGTATTTAATATTTAATTTTTTAGGAGTTATAAAAGTAATTAAATTGGAGAAACTTAAATTTATGATTTGGAGAAATTATTTGAGTGGAAAGAATTATTTATTTTGGCGACTTTTAAGTTTAATTATCCGAATTAAATATGTGTCGCATATTGAGGTCAAAATTGGGAAATGTCAAAAAGTATTTCAGATAACAATTCTGAGTGTGCGGCTGAGTCCGGATGGGTCAAGATATTCAAAAAAGAGTATCCGGGGATAGCAATTGAGTCTCAGAGCATTTTTGGGCTAAACCGGGCCCAAACGAGTGCATTCTAGCCTTTTTACATTTTAGGGTGAGGAGACGCACGAATTTTAGAACTCTAAGTCAGATTTTAAGAGTTGGAGGCAAGGGTTAGGGTGAAGAAAAACACACTATAGCCATTAGACAGAAGAGAGAAACAATTTTAAGGCAAAAAGGAAGAAGTGGGAAGGATTCAAAGGAGACTTTCACCACAAACTCATTGGGAAGAAAGATTGAAGGAGAAAGATCATCAATCACCAACCACAATCATGAAATCAGACCTACTGGACATAAGGCAAGTGTTTATTGCAAATCAAATTCAAGTTATAATACCCATGTGTAGGGAGTTTTAAGAATTGGTTGATTCTATTGAAAACCTTGAATTAAATGTTTGAACTGATCACATGTTTGTGTAGGATTGCATGTAGAAAGAATTCCTAAGTACAGATAAGATTAAATTTGAATATATTTGATGATTAACATGTAATCTTTATGAGTTCTTGGTTGAATAACATGAATCTTGAATGACTTAGGGTTTAATTGATGAACACAAGATGTCAATCTGCCAGAATTTTTGACACAACTTTAAACGTATGCCATTTGAGTTTTACTTCGAATTAAAGTGTGAACCATAAATGCCTGGAAATTTATTTCTCTTAGATATCCAATGAACTTGGAATCAGGTCAATCGGAGTTTTGTACACGGAGTAATCGACATTTTGCTACCGGGTGTTTGATCTGTCAACATAGTAATCTTCCAGAATTTTGACGTGACTTTAAATGTGTGCGATTTGAATTTTACTTCGAATTAGAGTGTGAACCATACATGCATGGAAAGGTATTTCTATTATCTATCCAATGAACTTGTAATCAGGTCAATCGGAGTTCTATAGAGGGAGAAATCGAAATTTTATTAGAGAGTGTTTAATCTGCCAGAAAATCTGAGATTTTTCTTTTTAAACCTCAAATGTCATTTTATCGGGGAAGTGTTTGGGACCTTGATGAAATATATTGATAGAATAATTATATGGCAGTAGGTATATGATTGAGTGTTGGACTTTAATTTAGTGAGAGAGTTATAGTGTATATTCATAGGCTTGATTATGACATTCTCTAATTCGAGATGATAAGAATATAATTAAGGAAAAGCGTGAGCAAGCTTAAATTCGTTAGGTTAGTGGGTTAACAAGGGTAACTACTACATTGATATAACAAGGGGTAACTAGGACCCTTAGAGTTGTGTGAATACTCGAATTAATACGAAAGTGAAACAAATTCGTAAAGCAAACAAGTACGGTGAATATTAAAGAGAAATATATTACGTACAAGTATGAATAATTGGGTTGTGTAAATACCTACTATTTTATAGGATTACTTGGGTTGTGAATGCCTATTGTGTGTTTTCTTGTGATAGAATTGGTAAGTTCGATGAGACAATACGAACTATTCTCGATGCGATATTTCGAGCTAGGTTCGAGGGGACATTCCGAACATTACTCGAGGAGACATTTCGAGCAAGGTTCGAGGAGAAATTCTGAACATTACTCGAGGAGACATTCCGAGCAAGGTTTGAGGAGACATTCCGAACATTACTCGAGGAGACATTTCGAGGAAGGTTCGAGGAGACATTTCTAACATTAATCAAGGAGGCATTCCGAACAAGGTTCGAGGAGACATTCCGAACATTACTCAAGGAGACATTCCGAGCAAGGTTCGAGGAAACATTTCGAATCATTTGTCCTTAATGTGTGAAATAGGACCGATACTAGGATATGCTGTACTAGGTATATGTGTGTGAAAGATATACCGTCTGAATAACCTACTTATGTGTGATATGAGTAAGATTAGGTGGGGTATACCTAATTATTGTTTTCAATATATACTCAGGCGTAACTATTAGTGCATAACTAAAATTGTATAAACTACATATGGGTAAGAGTGGCTGGAACATAAGTGGACAGCTAGAATATATATAAAATCTACTTGAGTGTGATTAGTAGAGAAGGTAGGTAGTATTTACCTAAAATTTTATTAAGTATGAGAACTTGATTTTAAAGTATTAAACTAATCATTAAGAGAGTAAATTAATTTAGAGTCGGAACATAAACTAGGGAAATATGAAGTTACGGGCCAAGTGAGCGAGTCCGGGTATAATGGTTGGGCGACACCAAGTATTAGATTAATTGATGTGTTAATTAATTAAATTAGAGTCGGACTGTAGACTCGAGAAAGTATTAAATTAATTAATGTGTAATTAATTAAATTAGAGTCAGACCATAGACTCGGGAAAGTATTAAATTAATTAATGTGTAATTAATTAAATTAGAGTCTGACCATAGACTCGGGAAAGTATTAAATTAATTAATGTGTAATTAATTAAATTAGAGTCTGACTATAGACTCGGGAAAGTATTAAATTAATGTGTAATTATTAAAATTAGAGTCGGACTGTAGACTCGGGAAGGTAATAAAGTAATTAATGTGTAAATCAATTAAACTAGAGTCGAATCATACACTCGAAAAATTATTGTATAAATTAATGTGTAAAGTATTTATATTAGAGTCGGGCTATAGAATCAGGAAAAATATCATATTGATTAATGTGTGAATTAAATAAATTAGAGTCGGACCACAGACTCGGGACAATGATAATTTAATAAGTGAAAAAATTTATTTAGTTGAGTCAGGCCAGAGACTCAGGAAATTTCAAGCTAGTGTTACGGGTTGTGAGTACAAGGTGAAACTGGGGTTTATTTTATATATATATATATATATATATATATATGTGTGTGTGTGTGTGTGTGTGTGTGTGTGTGTGTGTGTATTGTGTGTGCTATTAAATATCAGTGATTAGATATTTATTTAATTATACTATAGTGCTATCAAGGGAGGTTGCGTGATGTGAGTGAATCCCCTAGCTTGAGGAGTAGGGTGACTATATTCCCTGGTCAGAGCGTCCGGTATATGGGTGAGGGGTTTATCTCACTTTCAGGGAAGGAATATGACTGCCTCCACTTCGTTTATGTTTTGGGCTTGGTTGGTGAGCTATCTCAACCTGGGTAACTAGGTTATGTGAGCACTCTGATAAGCACCCAAAAGTGTCTATTTTATACCCCGAATATGTGCATTTTAGTCACTCGTTTTAATTAAAATTGGCCTTATGTTCGTATTTTATCATTTTGCAGGTCAATACGCAGTCGCAGTGTTAAATAATGCTAAATCCAGTCAATTGCGACGCAAAAGCGGTCAAAAGAGTGCATCGAAGAAATTCAGGCGCCCACGAAGTCAGAAGTCTCATTGAGCTTGCCGAGATGTGATCCGATGCCCCAAAATAGTCCGGTAACCCTAACCTGAGCCTACATCGAGCCCAGACCAAACCCCGACGCCCTTAACCCAAAAAACACGACCTTACCAAAGCGGGTCTGCAAAATCGTGACTCCCGCCGGCAACCGATCTAAACCAAAACCCGACTGCGATAGCTCCCAATCCATGCCCTGTCCGAAATCCATTCAACCCGACCGCACCTCCACAACCCACGAAATCGATCCATCCCAAACAAATTTCCACGAACCCATTTTCAATTCACCTGCCATTTCAAATTCCCAAAAAAATCGGAGTCAATCCTTAACCATCTCCAAATCCCACAAAAATCTCCCAAGGAGCAAAACACTTTGTGGACTTTAAAAAGAAGGGGCTACTCATTTTAAAAAAGAAGAAGACTCTCTCTCAGCAAATAAGAAGATATACAGTTACAGAGAGAAACGGAGACACAGAAAAAAGAAAAAAAGAGGGTAGAAAAAATAGTCAGAAAAATACAAAAGAATATAGTTTTAGGTCTAGAAAAATTTGTAGGTTCATTCTTTACTTTCGGTTTTGTAATCCAGTCAGATTTTGTGACGAGTTTAGGACGCGTGTTCATGCACACAATTGACTCAAGAAATTATTGCGTATCGTAATTCCTACTCTTTCTCTTTAATTCTTGTTTGTTAATTGTGCTAGTGCTAAAATTCTAATCATGTGTGGCTAAACGCCCCATTCAAGGGGTGGGGTGAAACGCGTATGTTAAGTTGTTTTATTTGAATAATTGTTCGTTGATTCGTTCTAGGCTAATTAAATCGGGAAAAATCACACATTAATTTATGTAACGAGAGTTAATAAATTAATGGTGCAAATTAATAATTTATTTTTGGATTTCACTTAGAGATAAGTATTATTCTTAAATTAAAATATTAATTTTGTGTGTTCAATTCAAAGATTCGTACAAATTTTAAAAAGTGATCTTAGAGGATATTTTATTGAAACGAGTGTAAATCTTAATTTTTTTGTTGTGACTATTCCCGATTTAATTGCTGAAAAAGATAAAATTGAATTTAGGATTGTAACGAGAGTTAAATTTTAAATTCAATATTATTTCGAACTATTCAATTGAGTGATTAGGATTTTAAATTAATTTGACTACGCGGTGTAATCCCACCTCTTGTTTCTTCTCATAAATTCTCTACTAGATTACTTTCTGATTTTTCTTAGTCATTTTAGTTGCATAAATTGTCATTTGCTCCCTTGAAAATTATTTTTAAAATATAAAAAAAAATAAAAGAAAAACATTAAAGAAAAATTTTAAAAACACAAAGATTTTTAATAAAATTTGGAATTGCAAATTTCACAATTACAGTTTCAACGCTAGAAATTGGATTGATACCCGAATTTGCCACGATACTAAATTTTTAACAAGTTTTGTAGGTAATTCCAGGAATTTTGATACTCGAAGTTTGACCGCAGCGACATTCGAAATCCATAAGTGAAGGAAGACACAAATAAAGAGATATCAAATGGCGCCGTTGCCGATTTCTTGAAGATTGAAGCTCGTGAAAATTTGTACTTTTGATTTTATTTTTTTATAGTTATTCCTTCCTCTCCCTCCTTAGATTGGTTGTTTAGGATTATTGAGGCCTTGTAATTAATTTGGGTGCATTTTGACACCGATTTATTTTTGTAATATTTATTCCAAAAACAAGAAAAAAATAGCGAAAAGGTAAACCGAACAAGGTAGAGAGAGAGCGTCCAAAGGCAAGGATTTAGAATCCTCTCTACTTTGGGTCGGTAGGACTCCCGGGGACGACTGAAGTAGGCGTACTCCCCCCGGTCGACTCAACTCGGTCTTCAACCCACGTGTGTAAAAACCGTGGGAGGTAAACTCTTTATCACTCGCGAATCTCCTGCAAGCGAGTCAATTTTTGTGTGCTACTTGCTCCTATATGCATTTTATTTCAGTATCGCACTTAAATTGGATAGTTTGATGAATAAATTTACCTAAGACCTATACCCGGTCATTGCAACGAGTTGGGATTTCATCACCCACTCAATCACATCAACATTTGCTTGTTACCTATGCTCTCATTTAAATTAAAATCAATCAACTAGCAAGCCAATTAGGAACGGTGTTCATTAGGACTCTTTCAGAACGAGACCCTCGTAGGATACTCTAGTGAGTCCTTTCCACCCCTGCAAATCTTCATTCAACTATCTTAAGACTTTTGTCTAGGGAAACTTGGTTTTAAGCGAGGCCGCCCAGTAAAACGGGTTGTGCTTTCCCCATCGTGGTACCGGATAGTTATTTGTTGTAGTAGCTAGTGTGGTGAGCCTTAACTAGTAAGCCTCTTGTCTCTCGAGAAGAAAATAGGAACACACTTTTACCGGCGAGGCCTAAGATTTTGTGATTTTCTCGCCCGCGGACTAATTAAAATTGACTACCCAATCACTTAACTTGCAGATAATAATTTGGCTATGTGCTCTTTCGGACTTGTTCCAATTGTGTACGTGTCTAAGTTGTTCCTCTAGGTAGTCCAATTTTTGCTCCAACTGTCAGTTTTTTCACCGTTAGTCCATCGCCCCTTTTCCCGTTTTTTCTGCATTTTATTTAAAATAAACCCAAAACTCCAAAAATATTTTCCTTTTTTCCGCCTCAATTTTTTTTTCTCACAAAAACCTCCAAAAATATTTTCCATTTTTCCTTCCTTATTTTTCAAAAACATCCAAAATGATTTTTCTTCTTTTTCAAATAACTAAAAATTCCAAAAATATTTTTTCCTTGCTTTTATGCCACATTGGCAACGCATTGATCATCGATTAACACGTTCCCCTAGTGCTCCATCTCTAAATTCCCTCTTAGGTGATCGTGTTCCTATCGTTGCTCCTCATTTTTCTGATCCGTGTTCTTCTTCGTAGACGCCTTATTCTCCCAATTCCCCTGGTTCTGTTACCTCACCCATCATGGCCGATGAACGCGCTTTAAGGGACTACTTTTCCCCGATTACGGCCTCTCCGCCATCATTTATCGTTCTTCCGCCCACTCCGGCCATGCAATTTGAAATTCGCCCCGCGACTATTTCTATGTTGCCCAGTTTTCATGGCCTTGAACGCGAATCTCCTTATACTCACTTGAGGAAATTTCTCACTGTGTGCGCTAATTTCAAAAATCAAAACTTATACGAAGAGAATGTTCGTCTTCGGTTGTTTCCCTTTTCTCTTCACGATAATGCATCCATGTGGCTCCATTCCTTGCCCCCGGATTTTATCCTCACTTGGGAACAACTTGTTAAGAAGTTCATATCTAAATTCTATCCCATGAGCAAAACCAATGAAATGCGCCAAGCAATTCAGGATTTTAGACAAAATCCTACTGAACAGTTTTGTGAAGCATGGGGCCATTTTCAAGACTATATTAATAGTTTCCCACATCACGGTCTCGAGAAAAGTCTCTTAGTCCATAGTTTTTACAATGGTCTTATTCCTTCTTCACGCACCATGATTGAATCCATGCATAAAGGGAAGTTCATGCATTTGACTCCTACTACCGCCTATAATTTTCTCCATAAATTAGGCGATGACTCCCAAGATTGGGAGGGCACCAATGCATTTTCGAGATCTGATCCTCCATGTGTAGGAAACACTTCTGAGGTAAAAAATGATCTTGATTTTAAAACTTTGCTACACAGCTTACACTCTTTGACTAAAACTATTAACGCTCTCAGTTGTACTATGCAACAAAATGTTACACTTTCTAAACAAGCAATGACGGTCAATGATTCTAGTCCTTCATCTTGTGGTGTATTCTTAATTCAAGAACATTTAGTTCATTTGTGTCCCCTATTGCAAGATGATCCCGAACCCACCATGGCCCAAGCATGTGCTTTTGACACCACGAGGAAACCCGTTCCCCCGTCATTTACTTACAATCCTAATAATAGGAATCACCCCTATTTCTCTTATAAGTACGATAATAACTCCGGTCCTGCCCAACCCCAATAACATGTTGGTGGTCCCCCTGGGTTTCCACACAACCCACAAAGGCAACCTCGCCCTCCTGTCCCGCATCAGTCTACTCCGTACCATCAATCGCACTTTCCATCTTCCTTTGTTCCCCACGGTAGACATTCAAACAACAATAATCAGCTTGTTCATGTTCCCCCTCCTTTCTTTGAGTATTCATAACCGCTTAATTCCCAGTGCGAGTTGGTTCCCCAACCATCTTATGCCCCTCCGCCTACCTCTTCTCTCGAGAATATTCTCACTCAGTTTATGACCACTCAGACTCAAGCCCTCCAACGGCTTGAGCAGCGTTTCAACCAATTCGAGTTTGAGCGAGAGAAAGGTCATTTTCCCAGTCAACCCATTGCTAACCCTAAGGGGAATGGCACCTACGAGGTTTGTTCCACTTCCAATCCACACAATTACCAAGCGGATATGAAAGTGGTGTCTACTCTTCGCTCGGGGAAACAAGTTGATAATGGTGTTCATGCTCCCACTAATGTACCCCACCCTACCATCCCACCGTTAGAGACTATCCCTAAGGTTACCCCACCATCTAAATCCCCAGCTCACACTTAGACCAATCCTCTTGAGCCCACCTTTGCTTATGTGCCCAAGGCTCCCTTCCCTCATCGGTTGGCTCCCACTAAGAAAGCCCAGAAATTTGATGAGATCAAGAAAGTCTTTCAGAATGTTCACATTAACATTCCCTTCCTCAACGCGATTCAACAAGTTCCCTCGTATGCCAAATTTTTGAAGGACTTGTGCATTGTTAAGCGTAGGACAAATGTTCCGCGGGATGCTTTCCTCACTGAGCAAGTTACGTCCCTACTCCATAATAACGGGGTTGTGAAGTATAAAGACCCTAGTCATCCAACTGTCTCTTGCATGTTAGGCGACAAGTTCACTACTAGTGCTTTATTTGATCTTGGGGCTAGTGTTAATTTGTTACCTTACTCCCTCTACCTTGAGTTAGGTTTACAAAACATAAAACCTACGCGAGTAACTCTTTAACTTACTGATCGTTCCGTAAAAGTACCTAAAGGAATCGTTGAAGACATTCTGGTGAAAGTCTCGGACTTTTACTATCCTGTGGATTTCATCATCTTAGACACTCCTGCGCCCGACCCAACCAATACTCCTATCATATTGGGTCAGCCCTTTCTGGCCACTACCAATGCCATCATCAATTATCGTGATGGGTTCATGAATCTCTCTTTTGGCAACATGACTGTAGAAGTCAATATATTCCACCTTATGCACTAACCGGCTAATGTCGATTCTATTGATGAAGTATGTGTGATCTACTCCTTAGTTAATGAAATGTTGGCCCAAACTTACCCTGCTGATCCTCTCCAATAATGTTTGGCTCATTTTGGATCCGACTTTGACATTTATTCCTCCATCTCTGAACTCAATGCCCTGCTAGATTCTACTCCACATATGGACACTTCCTATTGGGATCCTCCTTTCGAGCCCCTCTATGATGATACTCTTCACTCCGTGGATCATCCCGTTCCATCTTCTGAGCACCCTGCCACATCAGATTCCTCCACTTTATGCACCGAGAACCCTCCTGACTATGTTTCTGCGTCTGAGTCCGATGTCCTTCATGCACCACCTGCTAGTTTGGAGCTTAAGCCCTTACCTTTCGAGTTGAAATATACTTTTTTAGGCCCCAACCACCATCACCCCGTTGTCATTGCTTTCGATTTGACCGCTGATCAAGAAGAGCAATTAGTCCACACTCTTACTCAGCATAGCACGGCTATTGGTTGGACCATTTCAGATATTCACGGTGTGAACCCCAATGTTTGTATTCATCGCATTCATTTGGAGGAGAACGCCAAGACTTCTCGTGAACCCCAACATCGAATCAACCCGGCAATGAAAGAAGTCGTGCGCGCTGAGATTTTAAAATTGCTCGATGCTGGTATTATCAACCCTATATCAGACAGTCAGTGGGTCAGTCCCATTCATATGGTACCGAAAAAGTGTGGTGTCACCATCATAAAAAATAGTGACAATGATCTTGTTCCCACCCGTATGCAAGCGGGTTGGCGTATTTGCATTGACTATCGAAAGCTAAATGATGTCACTCGTAAGGACCATTTTCCTCTTCCTTATATCGACCAAATGCTCGAACGTTTCGCCGGTCATGCATATTACTGCTTCCTTTACGGCTATTCAGGATATAACCAAATCCCAATTGCCCCTGAAGACCAAGAGAAAACTACCTTCACCTGTCCCTTTAGCACTTTTGCCTACTCTCGCATGCCCTTTGGCCTTTCCAATGCACCTGCGACTTTTCAACGGTGTATGATTAGCATTTTTAGCGACATGGTATAACGTTTTCTCGTAATCTTTATGGATGATTTTTATGTGTTAGGTTCTTCCTTCGAGCAATGCCTTTCTCACCTCACTATGGTCCTCAAACGTTGTCAAGAAAAGAAATTGATCCTCAATTGAGAAAAATGTCATTTCATGGTCAAAAGGGGGATTGTTTTAGGTCACGTAGTCTCTCGCGATGGCATCGAAGTATATAAAGAAAAAGTTGACATAATCTCCTCGCTTCCCATTCCTAAGTTTGTTAAGGACATTCGCTCCTTCTTAGGACATACGGGCTTCTACCTTCGTTTCATAAAGGACTTTTCTAAAATTTCTCGACCTTTAACAACCCTTTTATCCAAAAATGTTCCCTTTGTCATTGATGACGCATGTGTTGCTTCTTTTGAGCACCTTAAAGCTGAGGTCACTTATGCTCCTATCATCCAGCCTCCTAATTGGTCTTTACCATTTGAGCTCATGTATGACGCATCTAATTTTTCTCTAGGTGTTGTACTTGGTGAGCGGGTTGACAAGCGCCAGCGTGTCATTTATTATGCTATCAGAACCCTCCATAATGCTCAACTTCATTACACGACCACCGAAAAAGAGTTGCTAGCTATCGTATTCGCACTCGATAAGTTTTGATCTTATTTCATCCGTTCCCCTATCATCCTTTACATTGACCACGCTGCCCTGTAGCACCTTCTTCAGAAGAAGGATTCTAAGCCACGTTTGATATGGTGGATTCTCTTGCTTTATGAATTTGACCTCGAAATTCGTGATAAAAAAGGGTGCAAAAATTTGGTTGCAGGCCATCTCTCCCGCCTCACTGTTACATCTACATCTGATTCTGTCCCTATTTCTGAAACATTTCTTGATGAGCAACTTTTTGCTATCTCCACCGCTCCTTGGTATACTGATATTATAAATTTCCTTGTTACCGACCAACTTCCCAATCATTGGTCAAAACAAGAGCGTTCTAAGTTCATGGCCCAGGTGAAATTTTACTCTTGGGATGACCCCTTCCTTTTTAAGTATTGCTCTGATCAAGTCATTCGCCGATGTGTTCCTGACCATGAACAGTCAAGTATACTCTCCTTTTGTCACGATGGTGCCTGTGGTGGACACTTTAGCTCCAAGAAAACCGCCACCAAAATTTTGCAAAGCAGTTTTTACTGGACAACTCTTTTTCGAGATGCCCACAACTACTGCCAGGCTTGTGCCAAAAGCCAATAATCTGGGCGTATCTCTCATTGTCACATGATGACCCTCACACCCATTCTCATCGTCGAAATCTTCGATGTAATTAGGCATTGATTTTATGGGTCCTTTTCCCTCATCTCATGTCTTCTAATATATCCTCATTGCAGTTGAATATGTTTCCAAATGGATTGAAGCCATAGCTTGCCGCACCAATGACCATCGCATTGTGGTCCAGTTTCTTAAGGAGTGTGTCTTAACACGTTTTGGAACCCCCAAAGTTATCATTAGTGATGGGGGTAAACATTTCTGTAATCGAGTCTTTGAACATCTCGTCAAAAAGTATGTCTTTACCCACAAAGTTGGTCTCTCTTACCACCCTCAGACTAGTGGTCAAGTTGAGATTTCCAACCACGAAATCAAGCAAATATTAGAAACAACAATTAATCCTAATAGTAAAGATTAATCCTTACACTTGAATGATGCTTTGTGGGCATACCGTACTGCTTTTAAGACTCCTATTGGCATGTCTCCTTATCGCTTGGTCTTTGGTAAACCAGGCCACTTACCTGTCGAGCTTGAACATCATGCTTATTGGGCTGTCAAAGCCCTTAATTTTGATATCGACGAGGCTGGCATTCATCGAAAGCTCCAACTTAATGAATTATAGGAGATACGAAATGATGCCTATGATTTATCCAAGAAATACAAGGACAAAATGAAGTGGATCCATGATTAAAGCATCCTCCGCAAAGAATTCCACCCTAGTCAGAAAGTGTTGTTATATAACTCCCGTCTTCATCTCTTTCCTGGGAAGTTAAAAACCCGTTGGTCTGGACCCTTTGTTGTTGAATCTGTTACTCCCTATGGTGCCATCACAGTTCAAAATCCTAAAGATGGTATCCTCTTTCATGTCAACAAGTCAACGATTTAAGCCTTTCTTAGAGCTAGGCCCTTCTCACGTTAAAGAACTTGACCTTGTTGGCTCCTTTTATTAAGACTGACTGTTCAGTCTTGTTTGGTGGTGATTCTCATCACCCAAATTTTCTGCCACCCCGTGCTTTCATAGCTCTTATCTTTAAGGTGATATTGGTTCGGTCTGGCTGATGACGTTAAACTTAGCGCTACCGGGAGGCAGCCCGTTGTTCATTATTTCTGAGTATGAGTCTTATACTGTTTGGGGGTGGTGTTTCACACCACCCAATGCTTTTAACATGCTTTACAGACTTGTCCGTCTTTTTGTATCACATCTGTTCTTCAGGTTTCATCTCTGCTCCCTCAGGCGGTACAGTTCACTGGTGGTTCATTATGGTACTATCTTTCCTCCCTTGTGCTTTTCATTTTCATATATGGTTTTAAACATCGAGGACGATGTTCTCTTTTGTTTGGGGGTGGGAAATTTATCAAAATTGTACTTCTTTTGAAAAATTTCAGAAACAAGTGATTTTAAACTTTTTGTGCGGTTAAAAATAATTTTTTATGACATGATTTGTCTATCATCCCTCTTTTAGAAATCTCGGAATACCCGTGTTCGAATCCAAAAATTACGCTTTTTCCCTTAAATTAATTAATACATCTTAAAGCGTACTTGCACCGTGCATTCCTAAACTCGGCAATTCTACAATATCACGTCTATAATCAAAAGTTGAAGAGTAAATATATTCTCAAGAAAGCCTTAAAAGATCACTAGTAGCGACTTAAACCCGTGAGATTTTGAGCTTTTCACCTTCTTGAGGGTTTTTACGTATCTCCGAGTCACAAGTTGACTCAACTTTCTTTGGGTACCACACTTAGTCGTCTCATTATTTTTTCAATTTTGGCATAATCACTGAGACTGACATTACTTTCGAGTTGTAAGAAATATGTATCTTGTAATTTGTCCCTAGCACTGAACCGATTTTGCCATACACTTACCATTTTCCCTATCACATTATCATTCACCCATTATCATTTTCTATATTACCCTTATCCATATGTCCCAAATACCATCCATAATTGCCAACGTTTTGGAGAAAAAGAGTGTTTGAAATTTTCCATGTAAATTGTCTTCATTTGTGTTATGAAAAGAAAAATGCATCGCAATAAAAAAAAAATAAGCAAAGAAAGAGAATAAAAATAAAAAAGAAGAAAAAGAAAGCATGCGATCAAAAATTCAAAAAAATGAAGACATTAGTTATTCTTGTGTTACACTCTTCTCAAAACTCCCTTGCAAATCCTTTTCATTTCATTATCCCCTCATACCTTTCATAAATCACATTTTTCACCCTTGGTAAAGTGTTCGGGCAAACGAGAAGATTATATGGTGAATAACTCGACATTCTCAACATAGTGGTTAGCATTCGTTCATGAGATCAAATTTCTTTCATGTATCCGTTCTTTTTTATAAAGTGTGTGAGACATTTGACATTGCTTACATTTACTCACATCCTCACTTACTAGAGAGATACACTTACCCAATTCTCAGAGAGTTCGATTCAGAGAGATATATCTAGTGACAATTGAAGTCAAAGCATTGATTCTATAAAGGAGATCTCGAATTACTCTAATGATATTTAAGATTACTTCACACTACACATGTTGAGTTTTAGGAAGGATTACGCTTTTGGTATTAAGTAATTTCATATCTTATTTTGATAGTTGAATACGGTGTTCCTTAAAGTCCTTTTAAAGTTGGGTTGTATAACGTTTCATCATCTACTCAGATACTGCATTTAAATAAGTTTTTTAATTTTGTGGGTACATTCACTACAAACCCTCACGAGACACCACTCGTCCTGTAGGGTAACCTATAGGCTTAACGGCTTGTTGCACACGCTAAGTGCAATCGACAGTGCCTGCGAAAGTGGCACACTTTTGGATACTCATCTTTGTTTTCTCTCTAATTTTTTTTCGAGGACTAGCAATATTCTGTTTGGGGGTGGTGTGATAAGCACCCAAAAGTGTCTATTTTATACCCCGAATATGTGCATTTTAGTCTCTCGTTTAATTAAAATTGGCCTTATGTTCGTATTTTATCATTTTGCAAGTCAATACGCAGTCACAGTGTTAAATATTACTAAATCCAGTCAATTGCGATGCAAATGCGGCCAAAAGCGTGCATCGAAGAAATTCAGGTGACCGCGAAGTTAGAAGTCTCATTGAGCTTGTCGAGATGTGATTTGATGCCCCGAAACAGTCCTGTAACCCTAACATGAGCCTACATCGAGCCCAGACAAAACCCCAACGCCCTTGACCCAATAAACACGACCTGACCCAACCGGGTCTGCCAAATTCTGACTCCCGTCGGCGACCCGCCGATCTAAACCGGAGCCCGGAGGCGATAGCTCCCAACTCACACCCTGTTCGAAACCCGTTCAACCCGACCGCACCTCCACAACCCACGAAACTGATCCGACCGAAAAAAATTCCCAGGAACCCATTTCCATTCCACCTGCCATTTCAAATTCCCAAAAAAATCGGAGTCAATCCTTAGCCATCTCCAAATCCCACAAAAATCTCTCAAGGAGCAAAACACTTCGTGGACTTTAAAAAGAAGGGGCTACTCATTTTAAAAAATAAGAATACTCTCTCTCAGCAAATAAGAAGATATACAGTTACAGAGAGAAACAAAGACACGGAAAAAAGAAAAAAAGAGGGTAGAAAAAATAGTCAGAAAAATACAAAAAAAAATATAGTTTTAGGTCTAGAAAAATTTGTAGGTTCATTCTTTACTTTCAGTTTTGTAATCCAGTTAGATTTTGTGACGAGTTTGGGACGCGTGTTCATGCACACAATTGACTCAAGAAATTATTGCGTATAGTACTTCCTACTCTTTCTCTTTAATTCTTGTTTGTTAATTGTGCTAGTGCTAAAATTCTAATCATGTGTGGCTAAACACCCCATTCAAGGGGTGGGGTGAAACGCGTATGTTAAGTTGTTTTATTTGAATAATTGTTCGTTGATTCGTTCTATGCTAATTAAATCGGGAAAAATCACACATTAATTTATGTAACGAGAGTTAATAAATTAATGGTGCAAATTAATAATTGATTTATGGATTTCACTTAGAGATAAGTATTATTCTTAAATTAAAATATTAATTCTGTGTGTTCAATTCAAAGATTCGTACAAATTTTAATAAAGTGATCTTAGCGGATATTTTATTGAAACGAGTGTAAATCTTAATTTTTTTGTTGTGACTATTACCTATTTAATTGCTGAAAAAGATAAAATTGAATTTAGGATTGTAACGAGAGTTACATTTTAAATTCAATATTATTTCGAACTATTCAATTGAGTGATTAGGATTTTAAATTAATTTGACTACGCGGTGTAATCCCACCTGTTGTTTCTTCTCATAAATTCTCTACTATATTACTTTCTGATTTTTCTTAGTCATTTTAGTTGCATAAATTGTCATTTGCTCCCTTGAAAATTGTTTTTAAAATGTAAAAAAAATTGAAAAAAAATATTAAATAAAAATTTTAAAAACACAAAAAGATTTTTAATAAAATTTGGAATTGGAAGTTTCACGATTACAGTTTCAACGCTAGAAATTGGATTGATACCCGAATTTGCCACGATACTAAATTTTTAACAAGTTTTGTAGGTAATTCCAGGAATTTTGATACTCGAAGTTTGACCGCAGCGACATTCCAAATCCATAACTGAAGGAAGACACAAATAAAGAGATATCACACACCTAGTGAGATGGCACTTTAGAAGGAATCATTTGTTGAGGGTATACTCGGAAGGATGGACATACGTATGATATATGTGTGGATGTTTTAGTAAAGGTACGTATATAATGGTATTAAATATTATATGCGGTTAATAATACAGTGTGTGATGTACTTACTTTATATAACTTGTGTCACAGTTATATGCTATTATTTAAGAAGGAATTAATTGAGTTGATTGGTGAAATAACTTATAATTCTTGAATAATTATACTCGGGTTAGAGTAGTATGGCAAGGGGAGGTTATGCCAGGACTAGTTGGACGGGGTAGTACAACTAGGTGGGGGTTAAGGCAACCGTTAGGTGTGCACATTAGTGGAGGGGTGAGAATGTCCACAAGGGAGTGCGACACTAACTTATATATGAAGCGCATTCATACATTTTAAATTACTGTTGTTAATTCACTTGCTAAATATTTTCAAAATGTTTTGGGTTCTTACCCTTGCTATAAAACTATTTTCAAAACCTTTTAGGTGTCCATCCACAGGGACGCCAAAATTGATATTCTATTCCAAGAACACGGATCACGGCATATGTGGACGCTAGCAGGAGTTGGATTGGACGCATCGTTCATTCATATCTAGAGTAGGAATTATTTATCAGTTTCAGTTTTATTTAGGGCATGTCGCAAAGACTTCTCAGTACTGTTTTCAGATGTATTTATTCAGGTGTTGGATGTTTGTATTGCATTATTTTCACTTTGGTGGTGGATGTTTTATTCGGCAAATTGTTTAAATAATTATTCAGTTGATTTAAATCCAGTTGTGTGAATGGTTTGTATTTAATTCCGTATGTACTATTTTATTTAATTAAAAAGTTAAAATTTGGCACCAGTTTTTGGAATACTAGGTGATCAGTAAGTTTTTAGAAGTTTTCGACAGTGATACTAAGGATAAACCAACTGAGATTCCTGTTTTAATTTAGTATAGGACTGATTACCCGGTATTTTATTAGGCGGGGTGTCACAGATGCTATCAGAGCATCAAGTTCTAGTGTCCTTAGGATCTGTGCGACTTTTCACGTTTCGGCTTAGCAATCTATGATATAGAACCGTATTATAGGATTGTTGTATTCTTATACGTATGCGAGTCTACATTCTTCGGCCAAATTTATATTTGAGGGTGAACTCATACGATTCGACTCTCATTTCAGATGTCCCCCAGGAGAGAGAGAGCATCTAGGGAAGCACGGGGAGATGAAACTAGAGAGACTCATCAGGAGCAAGAGTTATATCCCTAGAGTTCGCGGGTAAGTCAAATTTAGTGGGTACGCTGGCTGTAGCAACCATAGTATGTAGATAAACTTTCTGTGGGGTAGCGGATTTCTTTGGTGTTCTTCACGGGAGAGTGGAGGTGTACACTGAGAGAGGATTCGAATTATGCGAGGGGTTACTACTTTCGAGAATAATGGGAATAGGGTTGACAATATTTCTCAAATATCGGCTGGATAGTGATGGATTTGAACTATTGTGGATAGTGGGGCTAAGTTTTAGTGTTCGCAACACCAGGGTATGATTTTTACTAGGTATCACCTGAGGGGGTCGAGCCTATATATATGTGGGTATATATGTTTTATTGTGCGGTACGATAGACACAAAGCTAGGTCTTCTATTCTCACATTTTATCCCGGGGAGTAGGGGTGGTTACCGAAGTGAATCAGGGTGGTTAAATTTATTTTCGCGTAGGGAGAGATAGCTCGGGGTTTATTTTTGCGCAAGAACTAGTGATAGTAAGGGCGCGGTATTTTATATTGTCTTTGGTAGCATAAGGGTAGGCGTATACACTTTTGTGTTAAGAGACAAGTATTTAGGGGTACGTGCTATGAACTGAGGGTCTAACTGATCTCAACGAGTGACAATGTTAGGTAGTAGTATATCGGGGGGTTCCTTGTTTGGATTTCGCTTTGCGAAATGTCCCATGCATGAAACTTAGTGCAACGTTGGAAGTGGGGAGATGTTTGGTCGTTAGTACATGGATTGGGAACCCCGGGAAGTATATATATATATATATATATGACCACGGGATGGAAGTTATATTACGAGTTACGACAAGCATAGTCGGGTAACTTTCGTGCGATAAAGCATGAGGATGGGGTGTGTGGGCAGCCGGATTAATTAAGATAAATTTTCTGCGAATAAGCACGGGTATAGGGTGTGAACCTGATTAAATTAATGCTTATGTGTGTAAGTTTTGGTTAGAAGAGGGAGACAGAGATATAGCGAGCTTATAAGCACGTGACTAGAGAGTAATATTCGAAGCATGGAACGCTTGGTTTATCTTAATTTCGAGGACGAAATTCCTTTGTAAGGGGGGAGTATGTAACACCCCGTAATTTTGAATATTTAATATTTAATTATTTTAGGAGTTATAAAAGTAATTAAATTGGAGAAAATTAAATTTATGATTTGGAGAAATTATTTTAGAGGAAAGAATTTTTTATTTTGGTGACTTTTAAGTTTAATTGTCCGAATTAAATGTGTGTCGCATCTTGAGGTCGAAATTTGGAAATGTCAAAAAGTATTTCGAATGATAATTCTGAGTGTGCGGTTGAGTCCGAATGGGTCGAGATAGCCAGAAAAGAGTACCCGGGGATAGCAATTGAGTCTCGGCGCATTTTAGGGCTAAACCGGGCCCAAATGAGGGCATTCTGGCCTTTTTAAATTTTAGGGTGAGGAGACCCACGAATTTTAGAACTCTAAGTGAGATTATATGAGTTGGAGGCTAGGGTTAGGGAGAAAAAAAACACACTATAGCCATTAGAGAGAAGAAAGAAACAATTACAAGGCAAAAAGGAAGAAGTGGGAAGGATTCAAAGGAGACTTTCACCACAAACTCATTGGGAAGAAAGATTGAAGGAGAAAGATCATCAATCATCAACCACAATCACGAAATCAGACCTACTGGACATAAGGTAAGTGCTTATTGCAAATCAAATTCAAGTTATAATACCCATGTGTAGGGAGTTTTAAGAATTGGTTGATTCTATTGAAAACCTTGAATTAAATGTTTGAATTGATCACATGTTTGGGTAGGATTGCATGTAGAAAGAATCCCTAAGTAAAGATAAGATTAAATCTGAATATATTTGATGATTAACATGTAATCTTTATTAGTTATTGGTTGAATAACATGAATCTTGAATGACTTAGGGTTTAATTGATGAACACAAGATGTCAATTTGCCAGAATTTTTGACACAACTTGAAACTTATGCCATTTGAGTTTTACTTCTAATTAGAGTGTGAAACATACATGAATGGAAAGTTATTTCTCTTAGATATTCAATGAACTTATAATCAGGTCAATCGGAGTTCTGTAGACAGAGTAATCGACATTTTACTACAGGGTGTTTGATCTGTCAACATAGTAATATTTCAGAATTTTAACGTGACTTTAAACGTATGCGATTTGAATTTTACTTCGAATTAGGGTGTGAACCATACATGCATGGAAAGGTATTTCTCTCAGCTATCCAATGAACTTGGAATTAGGTAAATTGGAGTTCTGTAGATCGAGAAATGGAAATTTTACTAGAGGGTGTTTAATCTGCCAGAAAATTTGAGATTTTTCTTTTTAAGCCTCAAATGTCATTTTATCGGGGAAGCGTTTGGGACCTTGATGAAATATATTGATGGAATAATGTTATGGTAGTAGGTATATGATTGAGTGTTGGAATTTAATTTTGTGAGAGAGTTAAAATGGAGATTCATAGGCTTGATTGTGACGTACTCTAATTCGAGATGATAAGAATATAATTACGAAAAGGCGTGAGCGAGGTTAAATTCGTTAGGTCCGTGGGTTAACATGGGTAACTACTAAATTGATATAACCAGGGGTAACTAGGACCCTTAGAGTTGTGTGAATACTCGAATTAATACGAAAGTGAAATAAATTCGTAAATCAAATAAGTACGGTGAAATTTACAGAGAAATATATTACGTACAAGTATGAATAATTGGGTTGTGTAAATACCTACCGTTTTATAGGATTTCTTGGGTTGTGAATGCCTATTGTGTGTTTTCTTGTGATAGGATTGGTAAGTTCGATGAGACAATCCGAACTATACTCGATGAGATATTCCAATCTAGGTTCGAGGGGACATTGCGAACCGTGTTCGAGGAGACATTCCGAACATTACTCGAGGAGTCATTTCGACCAAGGTTCTAGGAGACATTCTGAACATTACTCAAGGAGACATTCCGAGCAAGGTTCGAGGAGACATTCCTGTGACACCCCGACTAATTAAATACCGGGTAGCTACTCCTTTATTAAATTAATTCAAAATGCCAAGTTGGCTCAGCTAATAGCATCACTGTCAAAAATATTTTTATTATTACTAACCACCTTGTATTTAAAAAGTAAGTTGCCAAATTTTAATTAAAGTCTGATTAACATGCAGTAAAAGATTTAAAGCAGGAATAATAACACCATTCACCATAACGAAATAGTAGAATAACCAACACATGAAATAAAAATCCGGAGGAAAAACTCCTCACAACAAACTCCACATCTGAAATGAAATAACTAAATACTGAATACTAAATCAATACATGCCAAGTCTGAAAACTGAAATGGGAAAGTCTCTAATAGAATTTGGGCAACATGCCCTACAACTGAAGAATACTGAATATGGAATCCAAATGATAGAAGCGTCTAAGAGCAAATCCCTGTAGCTTCCACAAACAGCTACAGCTCGTCACCTGAATGAGTATCCTATGCATGGTGTCCTTGTGGCTGGGCACCTAAAAATGGTTTTACAAAAATAGATTTGAAAGCAAACGGGTCAGAGCCCGAATGTGGAGATATTTTAAAAACCTGCAAGTGCTTTAAAAACATTTAAAACATTAAATGCAAAATACATGTTAGGACGTGCACTCACATGGAATTCTCACCTCTCGTCTAACTGTGTACTCCTAACGTAAGTACCCGTCTAAAATGACACTAACCACTATCTAAGTGACATCATACCTAGCTAGAATGTCATAGGTTCTACCCTTATTACTCGGTTCCCATTAACATTAAACGATCTCAATTAAAATAGGGCTTAACGTAAATTCAGGTTCTCACATAAAAGTAATACAACTCATTATAGATCATCCCTTTTATGTTATTCCATAGTTTCACACAATACCATATGAAAGTTCCCAGTTTATTAAGTGTATATTTTCCACAACATAAATATACAATATAAGCACCCCGAGACTAAGCTGCGGTGCACACATACTCTGCTATCCATCCCGGTACATCACGTACATAAGGAATCACGTATTCCGAATCTCTCAGGAATCGTTCAGATAACACAAATCACAAACAGTGGAGGTGAACACAGTCACATCACATGGGTCACGCACATACCTGCGCTCCCACGATCAGCAGACTTATTAACATCCCAATAAGTCCTTCTCTGACCTATGTTCATCGAGGTAACCAGTCTAAATCCGGGCAACACAAGGATTAGAGGGCCCTAAGCGAACGCAAACCTCCCGTGATAGCAAGTATGGTAGGTATGTCATACACACAAATCATATACCAATACTAAGTAAACACGCATCTTAGTAATCCTCGTAGTTTAATTGTAGTACTTATCGCATTCTCGTACCAACTTAATATATATACAACTTATATAATCCCGGTCCATATTTATACGCGCCATAATTTATTCTCACGTCGTAGTAGGCACTCACGTCTCGACTCAAATGTCTATTTGATTCGATTCACACTTATATAATTTACTCCTCATTATATCCCAAATGTCCCAAGTATACTAATACACCATCAAAGGAATGTTATCTCTATCCTCGAACAAGTTTACGGGACTCCAAAAATCAAATCAGGCCAAAAAGGCCTAAACTGCCAGCTTGTTAGAAGTCTCGTTCGAACGAGGTTGTTCGAACGAGAGTTCGTTCGAACGAACTGGGCTATCTAACGAGATCTCGTTCGAATGAGATTATCGAACGAACATCCCTCTCGTTAGAACCCCAAACTGTCAACTCGTTAGAAGCTCGTTCGAACGAGCTCGTTCGAACGACCTGGGTAGGTCTTCTAACGAGTGACCAGATTCAAGCCCAGAAATCCTATCTCGTTTTTCATCAATTTCTACACCTCAAATCTCAACCAAAATTCGTCCCAACAATGTTTTAAGGTCTCCAATCATCCTAAAAGATACTAAGGTCATATACTAACATCTTTTAAGGAATTAACACATCCTAAACATCATTAATTCATCAAATCTCTACCCTTTCCCCCAAATTTTCAAGAACATAAACCCTAGAATTTTAAATCCTCAATAAGTCCATTCTAGATTCGTTTTTGTTACATCCAACATATATTAACATCAGAATAATCATCTCCATACTATTCTACATGCAATTTGTCCTCAAAATTCAAGTCCTAAGTCCAATTAAAATGGGTTTTTATTTAACTTCCAAGAACAAATGTAAATCTTTCAATTTATCTAACATGGAAGAGACATTCTCTGAATTAAATAGGATTAAATCACTTGCCTCGAGTGTCTCTGAATTTGGTGTTGGTTTGATGAAGCTTTTCTGCAGAATTCCTTCTCTCTCTCTCTCTACAAGCCTTCTTCTCCAAAGGTGGCTAGGGTTTTCTTTGGGAAAGTTTTGGAAACCTAATCTGATAACCCCCGTAGCTTATTGGGTCATTAAGGGTTGGTTAGTGGGTTTAGTGGGTCTATTCCCAATCAGATAAAGACTCCTAATTTTCGTCATTATTAAATCCCAAAAATACAATATTACCAAACTACCCTTAATGTTGCCGGTATGGCCTAAAAATACCCCGGGACCCAAACTAAACCCTCGGCTAGTGTTTTCTGACTATCTCGACCCTTCCGGACGCGTTGGCGCACTCAAAATGACCATACGGTTAATAAAATTTAAATTCACTTTTATAAATAAAATAATTATATCCTGACGCGACGGTCACACGCGTCCCAATAAAATGACCAAATTGCCGTATATCAATCTCACGACAAATTTCATAATTCAATATTCATATAACATCATATATACTCAATATAGTCAAATACCAACTCACATCTCGCTAGTATTTTATCCGGATTAATTCCTAATTATTTCTCATTTAATTAATTAATCCCAAAAATAAATATCGCCAAAAATACGGGGTATTACATACTTCCCCCCTAATAACACAATTTCGTCCCGAAATTCGGAACTAGAAAGTACCTGATAAAAATAACTCTGGATAACGTTCGCGCATCTCATCCTCGCGTTCCCATGTGGACTCCTCGACATTGTGATGTCGCCACTGAACACGCACTAACGGAACTATCTTTGACCGCAGCTTCCTCTCACTTCGGTCCAAAATAGCAATCGGCCCCTCCTCGTAGGAGCTATCCGGCTGGAGATCGATGTCCTCCACAGCAATGTGAGAATGAGACAAATTATCTCTAAGGTATTTCCTTACGAGGAAATATGGAACACATCGTGAATCCGATGCAAATGCTCCGGTAACCCAAGTCTATACGCAACCAGTCCGATTCGCTCAATAATAGGAAACGGCCCCACATACCTCGGTGCCAACTTCCCCTTCTTCACGAAACGCATAATCCCCTTCATAGGAGATACTCTGAGCAAAACCTGGTCCCCCACTTGGAACTCCCTGAAAAATCTCTTCGCATCAGCATAACTCTTCTGTCGGTCTTGAGCTACCCGAATGCGACTCTGAATCAACTCAATCCTTGCCGAAGTGTCCTGAATCACTTCCGGCCTAAGTAGTTTGTTGTCCCCCACCTCTAACCAACATGCTGGGGAACGACAAGGCCTACCGTACAATGCCTCAAACGGAGCCATGCCAATAGTGAACTGGTAGGAGTTATTATAAGCAAACTTTACCAGTGGAAGGTATTGTTCCCATCCACCTCCAAAGTCAATAATGCACATGCGTAGCATGTCCTCCAACATCTGATTTGTGCGCTCTGTCTGCCCATCGGTCTGCGGATGATAAGCCGTACTCAACCGCAATTCCGTGCCCATGGCCTCCTGAAAACTCTCCCAAAACCGCGAAACAAATATCTTGTCTCTGTCGGACACGATATTTAGGGGCACACCGTGAAGTCTCACAATCTCTGAAATGAAGAGCTGGGCATACTGTCCCGTAGTGTAGTCAGTCCTTACGGGTAGAAAGTGAGCGACTTTGGACAATCTGTCCATAATTACCCAAACGGAGTCGTGACCCCTCTGCGACGTAGGCAACCCGTGATAAAATCCATGGATATGCTCTCCCACATCCACACCGGGACCTCCAACGGCTGTAGAAGTCCTGTCGGTCTCTGATGATCCACTTTTACTAGCTGGCAAGTGGCGCATTTTGAAACAAACTCCGCAATATCTCTCTTCATACCGGTCCACCAATACTGCCGTCTCATGTCTTGGTACATTTTGTCCCCTCCAGGATGTACCGCGAACCGTGAGCCGTGCGACTCTGCCATCACCTCGTGTCGCAATTTCTCCCCTTCCGGAACCACCAATCTCCCATTGAAGCGTAATCCCCCATCTGAGCTGACGGTATAGGACTCGGCTCCCTCTGCTAGTAATCGAACTATCTGCTCCTGACATAACGAGTCATTAGCCTGTGCCCGTACTACCTTCGTGACAATCTGCGGTGTAACGGTCATCACAGACATGAAAGATCGGGCCACTGCATCCTGGTGTCCCAACTCCTTCCACTTTGCCTTCCACACCCCTGCCACCTCATCTGCTGGCCTACGGCTCAACGCGTCTGCTACCACGTTAGCCTTACCCGGGTGATACTGGATATCGAACTGGTAGTCCTTCACAAACTCAAGCCACCTCCTTTGCCGCATGTTCAACTCCTTCTGAGTGAACAGGTACTGTAGGGACTTGTGGTCCGTGAACAATTGGAACTTCTCCCCCAAAAGATAGTGTCTCCAGATTCATAAGGCAAATACCACTGCTGCCAACTCCAAGTCATGCGTGGGGTAATTCTTCTCATGAGGCTTAAGCTTACGGGAAGCATAAGCTATGGCCTATCTCTCCTGCTGCAATACACCTCCAAGTCCTTGCAAAGACGCATCGGTGTAAACCAAATACTCAACTCCCGGTCTCGACAATGCTAACACAGGTGTTGAGGTCAATTTATCCTTCAATTCATCGAATGCCAACTGACAGGCATCACTCCAGAAGAATGGCACACCCTTACGAGTCAGATGTGTCAAAGGACCTGCTATCTTCGAGAAACCCCGAATAAACCTCCTGTAGTATCCTGCTAGGCCCAAGAAACTACGAATCTCAGTCGGTGTCGTGGGTTGTCCCCACTCCCTCACCGCGGATACTTTCCTCGGATCAACAGATATTCCCCGGTCGGAAATAATATGTCCCAAAAACTGGACCTCCTTCAACCAAAACCCGCACTTCTCATATTTTGCATACAACTCGTTCTGACGGAGTGTCTGCAAAACTTGCCTCAAATGCTCGGCGTGCTCCTCCTCTGTCTGGGAGTAAACCAGAATATCATCGATGAAGACAATGACAAACTGATCTAGGAAATCCCTGAACACTCTGTTCATCAAGTCCATAAACACTGCTGGAGCGTTGGTCAAACCAATAGGCATAACTCGAAACCCGTAAGAACCATATCTCGACAAGAACGCAGTCTTTGAGACATCCTCCTCCCTGATACGCAACTGATGGTATCCCGATCTCAAATCAATCTTTGAGAAGAAAGAAGCTCCTCTCAACTGGTCGAATAAGTCATCGATTCGAGGCAACGAATACTTATTCCATATCGTGACCTTATTCAACTCTCGGTAGTCCACACACAATCTCAGTGAACCGTCCCTCTTCTTCACAAACAAAACTGGAGCGCCCCAAGGTGAGGTACTCCTGCGAATAAAGCCCTAACCTAACAGCTGCTCTATCTGATCTCGTAGCTCTCGCATCTCTGCCGGAGCCATACGGTACGGTGCGCGTGCTATAGGTCTCGTATCTGGCAATAGGTCTATAACAAAGTCTATCTCTCGACTGGGGGGTAGGCCTGGTATCTCCTGAAACACATCCGAATACTCCCTGACGACTGGAATCGAATATAAAGGAATCACAACCTCCTTAGAGGTATCCTCCTCTAGGTAATACAAATGAGCGATCGAGCCTCCCTCTGGGCGAGGCATCGCCACTACAAACATCTCTTGCCACGGAATGGCAAAAACAATGCTCCCGCAGAAGCAATCAATCATGCCCCTATAAGCTACGAGCCAATCCATACCGATAATCACATCGTGAACATGCATATCTAATACCAACATGTCTGCAGGTAATACCAGACTACCAATCTCTACCCCCACTCCCCGGCATATAAAGAATATAAGTGACCCACTCCCCAATGGTGAGTCGACACACGTCACTGTGCTCTCTGCCGTAGCTAACAATCCTAAAGATTTCGCGAAATGTGTAGCCCCCGTATCAAACAATAACCGACCCATAGTGCCATGGATAGGAAACGTACCATCAATCGCGGGCGGTGCCTACGGAACTGCTGCCTGGTGGACGTTATAGACACGTCCATACTGTAGCTGCCCCTGCTGAGCTGGGACTGCTGGAATGGGTGGCAATGCTGCCATCTGTGGCGGTGCGGGGAGAGCGGCGAGAAACATAGGCCTCTGCGGCTCCTGGCGAGCACCCTGCTGCTGCTGTGGGGCCCTGCCCCTATCAGGATAATCCTGTCGTTTATGGCCATTCTAGCCACAAACAAAACACTTCCCTGGGAAGTTCCCTCCTCTCTGCCCCTACGGTCCCCGGCCCTGGTGGCCGCTACCGTTCCTCCCTTGGCCCTGCTGGCCCTGCTGAAACTGCTGCCCATTCTGCCCCTGTTGGCCCTGATGGCCGTTTGGACCCTGATGGCCCTGACGGAAACCTCCTTGTCCGTGCCTGTAATTCCCTGATCTGAACCTCTTCTGATCCCCCTGCTGGGAACCCTCCTCACCCTGTCTCTGCCCCTGAACAGATTGTGCCCCACCGGCACCATGTCCTCCAGTCCTGCCCTGATGGCTAGACTCTCCCGATCTCTTGCCCTCAGTCATATGAAAGCGGTGATCCTGGCAGTGTAACAAAGCAGCGTTAACCACATCAGAATATGTGGCCAAGGAAAGGTTCCCTAACAGATGCTGACGGATCCTCCATGTCAACCCGTCGGTGAATTTCTCAATCTTCTTCTTTTCTGTTGGTATCTCATCCGGAACGATATTCAACAGATTTGTGAACTCGGCCTCATACTCGGCCACGGTCTTACCCTTTTGCCTCAGATTCATCAGTTTCCTCCTCATTTCCGTATGAACAGCGGACGGAAAGTACTTGCGGTCAAACCGCACCCAGAAGTCCTGAATAGCGAGAGTATACCTCTCCTCCACGGTGGTAATAGACTCCCACCACTACAGTGCAGATCCAACTAGCTTGAAAGTATCTAGCACCTTCTTCTGAACGTCCGTGCACTCATACATCCTCAAGTGCCTCTGCATATCCTTCCTCCACTGGCTCGAGACTACCACATCTGAGCTACCTGCAAATTCTGGCGGATGCGCTTTCTAAAAAGCGTCACGTACACGTTCCCAAGCAGACAGGAATGCATTTGCCTGTACTGGCGCGGCGACCGGAGCCTGAGATGGTGCCTGCTGGACTACGGTAATTGCGGCATTTACCGCATGGGCTACAATGGCTGCAACCTCAGCGGCGTTCATCATGCCCTGAACTGGAGCGAGCTGGGGTTCAGGCGTTGCATCCCTGGGAACTCGTCGTGCACGTCGTGGAGGCATCTGAAATAAGAATAAAGTTTATAAGTTCACTGTTTATAAACTTAAAATAGCTGAAGAACGAAGCATACACAAAAAGAGTACAACAGTCCTAAAATATAGGGCTCTATATCAAAGAAACTTAGCGGAAACATTATAGTCGTACAGATCCTAAAGGACACTAGAACCTGATGCTCTGATACCACCTGTGACACCCCGACTAATTAAATACCGGGTAGCTACTCCTTTATTAAATTAATTCAAAATGCCAAGTTGGCTCAGCTAATAGCATCACTGTCAAAAATATTTTTATTATTACTAACCACCTAGTATTTAAAAAGTAAGTTGCCAAATTTTAATTAAAGTCTGATTAACATGCAGTAAAAGATTTAAAGCAGGAATAATAACACCATTCACCATAACGAAATAGTAGAATAACCAACACATGAAATAAAAATCCGGAGGAAAAACTCCTCACAACAAACTCCACATCTGAAATGAAATAACTAAATACTGAATACTAAATCAATACATGCCAAGTCTGAAAACTGAAATGGGAAAGTCTCTAATAGAATTTGGGCAACATGCCCTACAACTGAAGAATACTGAATATGGAATCCAAATGATAGAAGCGTCTAAGAGCAAATCCCTGTAGCTTCCACAAACAGCTACAGCTCGTCACCTGAATGAGTATCCTATGCATGGTGTCCTTGTGGCTGGGCACCTAAAAATGGTTTTACAAAAATAGATTTGAAAGCAAACGGGTCAGAGCCCGAATGTGGAGATATTTTAAAAACCTGCAAGTTCTTTAAAAACATTTAAAACATTAAATGCAAAATACATGTTAGGACGTGCACTCACATGGAATTCTCACCTCTCGTCTAACTGTGTACTCCTAACGTAAGTACCCATCTAAAATGACACTAACCACTAGCTAAGTGACATCATACCTAGCTAGACTGTCATAGGTTCTACCCTTATTACTCGGTTCCCATTAACATTAAACGATCTCAATTAAAATAGGGCTTAACGTAAATTCAGGTTCTCACATAAAAGTAATACAACTCATTATAGATCATCCCTTTTATGTTATTCCATAGTTTCACACAATACCATATGAAAGTTCCCAGTTTATTAAGTGTATATTTTCCACAACATAAATATACAATATAAGCACCCCGAGACTAAGCTGCGGTGCACACATACTCTGCTATCCATCCCGGTACATCACGTACATAAGGAATCACGTATTCTGAATCTCTCAGGAATCGTTCAGATAACACAAATCACAAACAGTGGAGGCGAACACAGTCACATCACATGGGTCACGCACATACCTGCGCTCCCACGATCAGTAGACTTATTAACATCCCAATAAGTCCTTCTCTGACCTATGTTCATCGAGGTAACCAGTCTAAATCCGGGCAACACAAGGATTAGAGGGCCCTAAGCGAACGCAAACCTCCCGTGATAGCAAGTATGGTAGGTATGTCATACACACAAATCATATACCAATACTAAGTAAACACGCATCTTAGTAATCCTCGTAGTTTAATTGTAGTACTTATCGCATTCTCGTACCAACTTAATATATATACAACTTATATAATCCCGGTCCATATTTATACGCGCCATAATTTATTCTCACGTCGTAGTAGGCACTCACGTCTCGACTCAAATGTCTATTTGATTCGATTCACACTTATATAATTTATTCCTCATTATATCCCAAATGTCCCAAGTATACTAATACACCATCAAAGGAATGTTATCTCTATCCTCGAACAAGTTTACGGGACTCCAAAAATCAAAACAGGCCAAAAAGGCCTAAACTGCCAGCTCGTTAGAAGTCTCGTTCGAACGAGGCTGTTCGAACGAGAGTTCGTTCGAACGAACTGGGCTATCTAACGAGATCTCATTCGAACGATATTATCGAACGAACATCCCTCTCGTTAGAACCCCAAACTGTCAACTCGTTAGAAGCTCGTTCGAACGAGCTCGTTCGAACGACCTGGGTAGGTCTTCTAACGAGTGACCAGATTCAAGCCCAGAAATCCTATCTCGTTTTTCATCAATTTCTACACCTCAAATCTCAACCAAAATTCGTCCCAACAATGTTTTAAGGTCTCCAATCATCCTAAAACATACTAAGGTCATATACTAACATCTTTTAAGGAATTAACACATCATAAACATCATTAATTCATCAAATCTCTACCCTTTCCCCCAAATTTTCAAGAACATAAACCCTAGAATTTTAAATCCTCAATAAGTCCATTCTAGATTCGTTTTTGTTACATCCAATTTGTCCTCAAAATTCAAGTCCTAAGTCCAATTAAAATGGGTTTTTATTTAACTTCCAAGAACAAATGTAAATCTTTCAATTTATCTAACATGGAAGAGACATTATCTGAATTAAATAGGATTAAATCACTTGCCTCGAGTGTCTCTGAATTTGGTATTGGTTTGATGAAGCTTTTCTGCAGAATTCCTTCTCTCTCTCTCTCTACAAGCCTTCTTCTCCAAAGGTGGCTAGGGTTTTCTTTGGGAAAGTTTTGGAAACCTAATCTGATAACCCCCGTAGCTTATTGGGTCATTAAGGGTTGGTTAGTGGGTTTAGTGGGTCTATTCCCAATCAGATAAAGCTCCTAATTTTCGTCATTATTAAATCCCAAAAATACAATATTACCAAACTACCCTTAATGTTGCCGGTATTGCCTAAAAATACCCCGGGACCCAAACTAAACCCCCGGCTAGTGTTTTCTGACTATCTCGACCCTTCCGGATGCGTTGGCGCACTCAAAATGACCATACGGTTAATAAAATTTAAATTCACTTTTATAAATAAAATAATTATATCCTGACGCGACTGTCACACGCGTCCCAATAAAATGACCAAATTACCGTATATCAATCTCATGACAAATTTCATAATTCAATATTCATATAACATCATATATACTCAATATAGTCAAATACCAACTCACATCTCGCTAGTATTTTATCCGGATTAATTCCTAATTATTTCTCATTTAATTAATTAATCCCAAAAATAAATATCGCCAAAAATACGGGGTATTACAATTCCGAACATTACTCGAGGATACATTTCGAGAAAGGTTCGTGAAGACATTCCGAACATTATTGGAGGAGACATTCCGAGTAAGGTTCGAGGAGACATTCCAAAAATTACTCGAGGAGACATTCCGAGCAAGGTTCGAGGAGACATTCCGAATCATTTGTCCTTAATGTGTGAAATATGACCGATACTAGGATATGTTGTACAAGGTGTATGTGTGTGTGAAAGATATACCGTCTAAATAACCTACTTATGTGTGATATAAGTAAGATTAGGTGGGGTATACCTAATTATTGTTTTCAATATATACTTAGGCGTAATAGTAGTGAGAACTATTAGTGCATAACTAAAATTGTATAAACTACATATGGGTCAGAGTGGCTGGAACATAAGTGGACAGCTAGAATATATATAGAATCTACTTGAATGTGATTAGTAGAGAAGGTAGGTAGTATTTACCTAAAATTTTATTAAGTATGAGAACTTGATTTTAAAGTATTAAACTAATCATTGAGAGAGTGAATTAATTTAGAGTTGGAACATAGACACATAAAATATTAAGTTACGGGACAAGTGAGCGAGTCCTGGTATAATGGTTGGGCGACACCAAGCATTAGATTAATTGATGTGTTAATTAATTAAATTAGAGTCGGACGGTAGACTCGGGAAAGTATTAAATTAATTAATGTGTAATTAATTAAATTAGAGTCGGACCATAGACTCGGGAAAGTATTAAATTAATTAATGTATAATTAATTAAATTAGAGTCGGACTATAGACTCGAGAAAGTATTAAATTAATTAATGTGTAATTAATTAAATTAGAGTCGGACTGTAGACTCGGGAAGGTAATAAAGTAATTAATGTGTAAATTAATTAAACTAGAGTCGAATCATAGACTCGAAAAATTATTATATAAATTAATGTGTAAAGTATTTATATTAAAGTCGGGCTATAGACTCGGAAAAAATATCATATTAATTAATGTGTGAATTAAATAAATTAGGGTCGGACCACAGAATCGGGACAATGATAATTTAATAAGTGAAAAAATTTATTTAGTTGAGTCAGGCCAGAGACTCAGGAAATTTCAGGCTAGTGTTACGGGTTGTGGGTACACGGTGAAGTCGATATTTATTTTATTATATATATATATACCGTCTAAAGAAAATTTGGTGTTATTTACACTTGTTCAAAACATGAATCTAAAATAAGATCTTGCTAATGGACCCAGTTGAGTCCGACTTGAGTGGCTGCCATTAATTGGCCCATGCCCACTCAAAAAAAAGAACTATGTTAGCGTGTGTCAAACCCAACTCATGAGGCCCCTTTTCAATAATTAATTGGGTTATTTGATGTCGGCTTATTAGCTCGTTTGGGAAATAGCCTCTAAAAATAAGAATAGAGAATTAAGGTAAAGATCATGTTCCTTCCTATATTTGGATTTTAAGGACAATGCTTTTCAAGTTTACAAATCTAGTCCATGTGGTACAATAGCATTTATTTTTTTGGTCCGCGCCAGTGACACTATTTTTCATGGAATTTTTTGTACAGGTACTTAATTTATATAATTATATGGAGTGTACTATTTTTATACACTTTGAGCATTATAAGGACCTTTTCCCAAAACCCCCAAATAACAATGGTACCATTGGCACCCAAATTTGAGTTTGACATAATAACCGTTGGTAAAAATGATTTAAAATTTTGAAATTACTCTTTTTTTAACCCCTCCTTCTCTCTCTCACCCTAAGTAAAAAAAGAAACAAGAAAAGCATAAAATAGTAATACAGGAAAAGAAAAAGATATCGTCAAAATGCAAAAAAAAATATAGAAAAAATTGGACACACACACACACATATATATACACAGAGTAATGCTCTTGTGCTGATTGTCCCGCATTTTAACAATGCGAACTGGACATGGTCACTTAGCCGTGAGCCAGAAAAAAGAGAGAAAGAGCACCTATAATCTAATCAATAATTTCTGAGCTCACCGCCATGCGACACATGTTTGGCCTGCACTGTTAAAATGCTAGACATTCCACACAAGAGCAGTATTTTAAATATATAAATATATATATATATATATATATATATATATATATATATATATATATATATATATATATATATATATATATATATATATATATAGCACTGTTCTTGTGCGAATTGTCCTGTATTTTAATAGTGGACATGTATCACCTGATGGTGAGCGTAGAAATTATCAGCTAAATTATAGGCACTCTCTCTCTCTCTCTTGGGCTTATTACCAGGTGACACTTGTCCAGTTCGCATTGTTAAAATACGGGATAGTACACACATGAACAGTACTATACACACACAAAAAAAATTAATATATATATATATATATATCCTCGAAGGACTCCTTATAGTGCAGACCCCGGTACATACAATTTTCTTAAAATAGCTAAAAAAAATTATTTTTTGATGAAACTTTTTGGATATGATCTCCAGGGTGAGAAGATCATTTGCAAATTTTTTCGTCAAAAAATTCAATAAAAAACCATTGAGATGAGGTGATATGTAAAAAAAAGTATATAAATATGCATCTTCAGCCGTTGAAATGTTGGGTCGGCGCCAGCCACTTTATTGATTGAATTTTTTGGTGAAACTTCATGGATATGATCTTCCCTCTATCAAGATCATATCCATGAAATTTCATCAAAAAATTCAATCAAAAAGTGGGTGGGATGATCACCAACATTTCAACGGTCGAAAATGCATATTTATTCCATTTTTTTACATATCACCTCATCTCAATCCTTTTTTTATTGAATTTTTTGATGAAAAAAATTGGAGACGATCTTCTCATCGTGGAGATTATATCCATGAAGTTTCATCCAAAAATTCATTTTTTTACTATTTTAAAAAAATGGTATGTACTTTGATCTGCACAATATGGAGTCCTTACAGGAGAGGGCCTCTCTATATATATTCGGTTGTTATAAAATGTAAATACAAAACATAATTAGCCAATTTTAATATAAACAAAATTGAAAAATAATGATATCGATTCATCTGGGTTGAGACACATATTAGGTCTTTTTTAAAGGTGTTTCATAACTTTGACCAAAGAGTGCAGTAGTTGTTAAAATGTCCCATCAACCTCAAAATTTAATAACCATAATCTATGAACCTTTGTCTAGAATAATCATAGAAATGTTTGATCATACGGTGTGCTAATCACACGTCCAGATTAAAAACTACTCAGAATCATCATAATAATAATTTGGGAAAAATTATTTGCAAGAAAGGGAAAAAGGGAGATAGACAACTTTTCAAATATATTCAACAATGGTAGATGCCTTTTGTATTCAAGACCATTCTGAACCTTGGAAACTAATTATCAGTGGAGACTTAAGAACAAAATTAGGGGCAAAGTGGATTTGACTTGGTCTCTCAAACGCAACATTAAAAACATGTTAATTGGATTTAAAATTTAAAATTAATTCTTATGTTTAGTTTATTTCAAATAAAAATGTTTTTGTCCAAAAAATTAATTACGCGGACGAAGGTCAGTTTGGATGAAAGGTGGTGGCATCGCGCATGTGGGTTTGGCTCAATAGTGAGATACTTCAATGCACACAAAATTCTAATGCTCAAAGGGCTTCCTCATTAGGTATAAAAAATGATATATCACACACAAAATGGTTTCCAAAACAATGGGGTACTAAAGGAATATATTGGGACATGCTTTAATGTCACTTTCTGTTTCTCTGCTAGTTTTCAAAAAGTCAAAAAAATATTTTTTATTAAAGAATCACATACATGCCTTTCTCAATAATCTCCCACTTGTAAATTTTGAAAATATTTTTACCGTGCAATTTTTCATAGAATTATGTATAAGCAAATGTCTATTATAGACTTGGACTTTTACGTAGTGAAAATGATTCATAATATACATGAGTAACTTTTGTTTGGAACTCTATCGCTAATAACATCCCATAAACGACCATATTTTGTTGTACTTCTAATGACATCACATTACATCCATGTTCTTTTATCCTAATGTAATGAATACTCTAGAGAATGTCTCCATAATTACCAAAGAAAGATGTCACGATTCCACAATCACATTGGTAAGACTATCAACGATACTCATGTAGCTAATACCCCATTCAACATAGAGTTTTATATCTCATTCAGAATTATAAAAAACTTAAATTTAACTCACCTTAGGATATCATGATGCATAGGCACAAACTCAAAGTAAAACCTCGTTCTTAATAAATAACATGATTCAACCTGAAAAATGAGAGTGGTCCGGTTATACGTAGAAATTTTAGATTAGGTCACCTAAAAGCCAAATTTTATTTAGTCCCAATTTTATCTTGATTAATCAAGCGAACCTAAACATGCAAGATATAGAAAATAAATTAAAAAAGCACAAACAATAACACAGAAGATGAGGAAAACTCCATTTCAGGCAAAACCTTTGTCAGCACTGTTATAACTAGGTATTACTGAATGACATGGACGGACTTACAAAGACATAGACTCTACTAAGTAATGTAACTATGTTTTCCTTCCTTATTGTTAACATACAGTGTTGTAGATCCAACAAAGCCCCATAGAAAGCTTGACATGCCTCGGTGTCGACCGATATATTTTAGAAAATTGTATTCCTATCTTCAGTAATGGAGAATCAAATTCAGAAGGGTACAAAACATGGTATGTGCTCTTCAAGAGTATGATAAAATGCTCAATAAATCATCCAAGGGATTTGTATTGAAAAACAAAAGTGTTTTTATAAAACTAGGGTTTGGAGACCTTTTGGCACTGTATGGGAAAGTGATTTTCACAAAAAGTCCTATGTAAAATTCATCTTAATATCCCTTTATATAAAAAAACACGATTTTTGAGGCCGAACAAATTTTGAGAACTCGTTCGAATGAAAATAGAAGTTCGTTCGAATGAAAATGTTAGAACCAAAATAAAATTCCTTCGAACCTAAACAAAAATCGTTCGAATGATCAACCAATCTCGTACGAACGAGCTTCGCACGATATTTGTTCTGCTAACAAAAAAAATCCCGTTTGATGTTCATTTGAACGAATAGCCAATCTCATTCGAAAGAAGACTTAAAGTTGTTCGAACGAAAACTTAAAGTCACTCAAACAACTTAAAAATAATTTAAAAAATTCTTTGAAAATTTATTTAAAACCATCCCTCGAACATTTTATAAAGCAACCCCTAAACAAAATGTTTACACATAATCAAAACCATATACCTTATCCAATGATTGAGGTGAGGATATCAACTCTTTTAATATTTATTTTTTGCATTCGATCACTAACTTGCCTTCACTTGAAAATTTTAAGAATATACATGATGGTGAAGGTGCAACAAATTATGAAAAACTTAAAAACATGTAATAGAAATTATTAATAATGCTCTTAAAAATCTCCCCCTTTGGCTATTCCGGCATAAAACGCGAAAACTAAAAAATAACCTCAAAGACAAGTTCGACTAATCTTAAACCCGAAAAGGAAAGGACACTTGTGACATTATTTGTCAATTAAAAGTAATCGTCGTGTTGTCTTTGAAATCTTCAAGGTGGAAAAGACTTAAACGCTTGAAGAAAAGAAAATAGTGTTATGCATGGAGTTTAAATAAAACAAACAAAACTCTCCCTCAATATATTCTCCCCTTGAATATGTTCTCCTATTTTTTGTCCATAATAGACAAAGGGAAGAACATAATCCTGAAAAGTTAGCATCATGAGAATCCAAATTTGAAATATCACCATTAAGAATGAACTAGTAACATATGCGATGAAACTTCAACAAACTATTTTCAAAAAAATTTAAACTTTGGAGTATATAAATATACGTATAAGTTCAAATACAAATAGTCATACCATGGAGTAGCATGAAAATATCTGAATCGTGAAAAAGGAATTCAATTTTGTAAACTCAACGCACGAAAAAGTCAACTTAGGCATACATAGAAATGGTGCACGAATTCAAAGAGATACTCCTCAATTCGGCCTTTGGTGTAAAGATATTGAGCAAAATAAAATTGACCCAGTTGACACAAAATGTCATAAATTTCAATGCTTCTCAAATCAATAATGCCAAAATATTTAATGTTTTTTAAAGAATTTCATTGGGCAAACTCGTGGATCTTTAACTTATAACGCCCTCAAAATCTCACATTTTAAGCAGACTCTCAAAATTTTTGGAAGAAAATTATCACTCATGCGAATGAAGTATCAATGACACGAAAAAATTGATCTTGGCATTTTTGTTTGTATGTGGGGAAATCTTATTTTAGTCTCTTGCCAATGGTGGCTTTTATCGTAAAGAAAACTGCTTCTTTCGTAGCCCATTTTCATTGTTTAATCACATATTATTTTTTTGTGAAAAAACGGGCAATGGTTCTTACAAGCACAATTAATTCGTAGTACATATGGTCCGTTATTAAGCACAATTTAAGTGAGAACATCATACTTTACATATGACAAGCAAGAACAATATTCAAAAGTGTGTGCATGTGTACAATCAAGGCGATATAATGAGCCTAGAATGAAGGTAGTAATTATTAATGAACGGCACAATGCTAAACATGCATAATTAAGCATGCAGCAAAAACATATCCAAGTCAAAAAACACTATGATGCAGTCACATGAATGGATGGAATAAAACTACGACTCGAACATCTTAAATGTGCATCCATATATGGTGTAAAACAAAATTCTAAATATTTTTGAATTCTTAAACATTTTTATCAAAAACAAAATATTTTTGAAACATTTTCCAAAAGAAAAGAACATCATTTTGTATTTTTCAAAATATAAAGATAAGAATACAATCTAGTTGTAGGGATAAATGAAGTAATGTAAAAAATGACCTAAACTAAAAATAAATCCAACCTCAATCATTTGTTATGGAGGTGCTTTCGATAGGCTTATACATCTGTTGAAATTACTACATTAAATATTGAGAAGTATTGACAAGAAACTCAACTTGCTATCGAAGGCTATCAAGGTCTCTATGATGGTGTATGGGAGAATGTGTGAGAGAGACTCTTCCTAGATTTTAAAAAAATCCCAAAGGTGAACTCATTGTTTACAATTAGTACAAACATAAATGGGTTTGGTTCGAACTTTTTTAATATGCTTAGGAAAATTTCTCCTTGGTTGGTTAGGTTAAGGCCCATAAGGATCTAACACAAACTTGGCAATCGGTTTAAGTGCGACATGGAAAGTGGATGCACCCTTGTAACCTATTCATTACCTCTCTTTAAAACCTAAAGAGGGACCTAGGAATATCTTTTCAACCATCTTATAAGTGTCCTCTAAAGTGAATTTGACCTTCTGGGAACGTTCGAGATCTTTATCGAATAGGAAAATGCGGGCTTCAAATTTTTCACGTGTCTTTAATGATGCTTAAAGATCTCTTGTAAGACTATCCATTTTTCGGTCAAGTCTTTCTTTTTTCATCTCATCGAAATAATTTTATCACTAAAAGAGGATTTCACCAAGATCTCGCTCTCTCTCAAAAGTTTGAACTCCATCTTAAAGCGAACACCATCAGAGTCAAATTTTGATTATGGTTTTTAGTTTTTAAAGACTTTAATATTCGAAGTATGCTCATTGGAGACCACATTCTCCCTCACTAAAAACATTACCTCCTCAAATTATTACCTTCACACTCTCCAGAATAGTGGGACATATTATCGAAGCTATCACATTTATAAGTGCCCTCATCGTCGTGGGACATACTAGTAACGCTAACGTGACTAGCCATAAACACATAGAAACTAGGTTCATGTGGTAATTCATCCCCAAAATGCACCGACTCAACATCACTATCGTTGAGAGTGGTATTGTATGTCGCTTTGTATTTACCATGTCTCTTAAGCGTAGTGGTACACTCGTGGGCTTTGTGACCTTTACCACCACACTTATAGCATCTCTCTGAATCATCTTTCTTAGAATACTCACCCCTAGATTTCTTTTGATCAATATAAAAAAAAACATTCTTACCCACTTTGAACTTTTTTATTTTTCTCAAAATTTTTATTTTCAACTTCGGAAGAATTTTTATTTTTGAATTTGAATTTTTTTAACAAACAGGCAAGATCATCTAGATAAATTTTGGAATCAGAGTCATGAACCTTTTATTTTGATTTAGCTTTTAAATCTCTTCCTTTCTTATTCTTTTGGTTTCGGGAAACATGTTTATTTCAGAAGTATTAAGATAACCTACGGTCTCTTTAATCCTAAATGTGTCTAGAATGCTCAAAGAGTTAAGAATGTTGCCTTTCGCACTAAAATGAGAAGGGAGACCTTGGAATTTTCTTAACCACCCTCACTTTCTAATTTGTACAACCAAATTAAAACTAGAATTCACAATGTCAAACAAGCATTTGTAAAATTCATCTAAAATGTTGGTTCATGCATGCGTATAGTCTCAAATTATCTTGTCTGGTTTTTAAGGTTATAAGATTTCACTAGATTGGTACCCTCATGTGTCAGTTAGAGGATTTCCCAAGATTCTTTAGACATGGTACATGTCACGATGGGACGAAATTCCTCTGGTGTGACAGTACGAAAGATAGCATTTAAACCTCGATAGTTAAAACTTCACAGCCTAAGATCATATTCAGTCCAAGTAGTGACTGTCTTAAGACTAATTACACGTTCATTAGTCACCATATGAGAAGTCTACACCTTTACAATAGCAAGCCAAACGCGCTAGTCGATCGATTTTATAAACGATCTCATTCAATCTTTCTAATAGGCATAATTATTGCCATCAAATAAAGTGGCCTATTGTACGAGTTATCCATATAACCACTAAGATTCATCTCAATAATTGTAGAAATAAGCTCTGATACCAATTTGAAAAATGAGAATGGTTCGGTTATATGTACAAATCGTAGATTAGGTCACACAAAAGTCAAATTCTACTTAGTAGAAATTTTATCTTGATTAATTAGGTGAATCTAAACATCCAATATATAAAAAACTAAACCCAAACAAACAAACAACAAAAGATAAGACAGAAGATGCGAAAAAACCTCTTTTGGGCAAAATATTTTCCAGCATTGTTACAACTAGGTATTACAGAATGACACGAATAGACATACAAAAACTTAGAATCCAATGCAGTTGTCTTCCTTCCTTGTTATAAATAGATAGAGATGCAGATCCAGGAACGCTCCACAACAATCTTCACTTGCGTCAGTATCCACCGATTAGCCTCAAGAAATTGTATTCCTATATTTATCAATGGAGAATCAAATCCACAAGGGTATGAACATGGTATGAGTTCTTTTAGGTTTTAATAAAATTCTCAAAAAATCATCCAAGGGGTTTGGATTGAAAAATAAAGTGTTTTTGTAAAACTAGGGATTCGAGACCTATTGTTATTATTTAGGAAAATGATTTTCACCCAAAATCCTATGTAAAACTAATCCCAAGACTCCTTTATATAGAAAACATAACTTTCAAGGCAGAACAAATTTCCAGGACTCGTTCGAATGAAAATGGGAGTTTTCTCAAATGAAAAAGTATAACGCATTTGAACCAAAATAAAACTCGTTCAAAAGAATAACCAATCTCATTCGATCCAACTTTAATAGATATTTGTTCTGCTAACAGAAAATTATCGTTTGATGTTTGTTTGAAGTTCGTTTGAACAAACTGCCAATATCGTTTGAACGAAGACTTAAAGTCATCCAAACGACTTAAAAATAAAAAATAAAAAATAAATCTTTGAAAATATTTTTTAAACCATCCTTAGAACATTTTATAAAAACAACCTCTCAATAACATGTAAATACATAATCAAAAACATATACTATCCAATGATTGAAATGACGATTTCAACTCTTTTGATCTTCAATTGATGCATTCGGTCACTAACTGTCTTCGCTTGAAGCTCTTAAGAATTTACAAAATGGTGAAGGTGTAACGGAATATGCCAAACTTAAAACGTATTTATCGTTGCTCTTACACAAACCGTATCACTTGTGACTCATTATTACCCCTTGAACCTATTTTTTTGCAATATATGGAAACACGTATTTTGCATATACGTCGTTATTGCAATGACCATTAATAAAAAATCCCTTTTTGTACTTACAATTACACTAAAATATGTATACGAGAAAGTAAGTGGTCAATATGTGCTTCTTAATGTGGATACGAGCAAAATGAAGAGTATGTAATGGTTTTTAAAACGGTTTTTAAGGGATGTTTATACTACTGATGATGAACTAATGTTTAAACTAAACTAATGAATAAAAACTAAAATAAGAAATGAGTGAAAAGAATAAATATGAGAACAAACAAGGGAGGAGAATCCACTTCAAATGTTCAATTATTTTTTTTAATTAAGTTACTTTTAATTCTAGAATATTCCAAGATTCTAATTAAATTAAAAATCGACTCTCGTCGCAAATGTAATGAAATTAAAATATTCTTTCAAAAAATAATTTTAGACTTTCACAAAACTCTTCAAGAATAAGAATAAAACTTTTCTAAAAAAACTACCCTCTAAGGATCATTTATTAAAATTATTCTAAGTCTTGAAAATTTAGTTTTAGAGTTAAAAATTCTTAAAACATCATATAACTTAAGAAAATCCTATCTCAAGACTGATTTTTAAGAAAATGATGTAATAAAAATTCCAAGTTCTTTCTTAATGACAAGATCACACCATCTCTTATGGGAGGGTTTTTTGTATTCATTAAATATAAATCACATTTTCTTGAACCACGACTAGAACCGAATGTTTTCTATCAAAATATATTTTGATATGTAAAAGTCCAATATCTATTTCCAAAGGAACACAAGAAAATTAAAAATTATGAAACTAAGTTAAATAAAAGAAGAACATGGAAGTTTTACCTCCCCCCCCCATAAAAGGGTGTATTTTGCCTAACATGTGAATTATTTTTACATACAAAATGTAAAATAATTCACGAGAGGCGTAAAAGAAAGAATTAAAGATGAAGAGAACAATATGTAAACCAAGCCTCCTTCCATTTTTATTGAACCTCCAAGATAAACCCATAAATTTGTAATTTATGACAATATTTTCCTCTCGGAACACATCTCACAAATTCTTAATTTGCATCTCGGAATACAATTTATTTCATTTAATTCTCTAAAAAATTACAAAAGAAAGAAATAAAATTTAAACTGCACTAAACTTAATTAATCTACAAACTATATGAGTGTTTTCTAACTAAAACTTAGCTCTCAAAGTCAGTGGCTTTAGAATGAAGAGCAAATGCCCATTTTATAAGTAGAAATTAGGGTTAGGGGCATTCTGAGTATTTTACAAAAGGATGCGATTAATAAATAAAATAATAAAAAGAGGTATGGGTGAGGAATTAATTTATTAAAAGGATTGGGTGCTGATAGTATAAGTGTGGGATTAAATATTGTTAAAGTTTTGTTTCTTTTTAAAAAATATATGAAAAATAAATGAGGAGAAATGAGGAAACGAAATGAGACTTTTGGGGTGTAAAGTAGGAATACAAGAGATTCTCGATTGGCTAAACAGGAGGACATGCACATGCGCGCATGGAGGTTCTTAGGCACATGGGGAAGCGATTGTGCGGGTTTGATTCAACGGTTACCAGCACTGCAATGTGGCACCATCGTGGCCATCCAAGTGGCACACTGGATTATTGGTTGATGATAGTAAAAGTGTGGGATAAAATATTATTAACGTTTTGTTTCTTTTTAAAAAAATAAATGAAAAATAAATGAGGAATAATGGAGGAGATATTAAAGAAATGGGACTTTTGGGGTGTAAAGTAGGAATACAAGAGATTCTTTGTTGGCTAAATAGGAGAACATGCCCATGCGCTCGTGGAGGTTCTTAGGTACATGGGGACGCGACTGGGCGGGTATGATTCAACGGTTACCAGTACTGCAATTTGGCGCCACCACGTACGTCTAAGGGGCACACTGGATAATTAGGCCAAAAAAGGATTTTCTCTCCCCCCCCCCCCCCCCCCCACAATAGGTTTCGAATCCTCACCAAGTCAGTCGATTAAGTTACTGCGTGGAAAAATATATAAGTTTAACTCTTTTCCTAATTTCTTTTAATTACACTTCATACCCAAAAGTTTATATCATTTTCATATGACCTCCAAAAGACGAATCGCAAAAATCGACGTGGCCCTGATTTTGATGCCAATAAAATTTTAATAATATAGGGTCACGGGGTTTGACTCCGGGTATGCTTGGGGCTTTAACTTTGACTTTCCTTCGGTTTTGAACTTTGCACAGTCATAACTTCTTCATTTGAAATCAGATTGATGCATCGTTTGAACCTAGGCGTACCTTGATTCAAGGCCTACACTTTTCGTGATTTGTTTGATTCTGAAATCAATCATCTGAATTCACAAATTTATCCTTAATAGTGTATATGCAGTCGTATTTGCTCAAATTGCCTTGAACTAATGTGTGTGAATCTGCAAGTATGGTTTTACCTACAAGATAAACAAAATACTCGTATAAGGCCAATTTTATCAAGAACTAGCAATTGAAATGTGTTTGTTTGAGGTATAAATATAACACTTTTGGGTGCTTATCACACCACCCTTAAATAGAACATTGTTATTCCTCGAACAAAAATAGAAAGAGAGAGATATAAGAAACTAAAAGTTTTCCACTTTCGCGCGTATAAGCGATTGCACTTAGCATGTGCAACAAGTCGTTGAACCTCCAGTTTGCCTTAGAGTACAAGTGTTGTCTCGTGAGGGTTTGCAATGAATATACTCATAAAATTAAAAACATTTAATCTTTGAAAACCATTTATTAAAAATTTGGTTAATCTCTTCTTAGACATAGAAACATCACACAATCCATCATTTAAGGAATACAAATACTGAACTATGAAATATATGAAAAGATTAGCTTACTTAATACCCAAGGCTAATCCTTCTTAGAGTTCAACGTGTGTAGTGTGAACCACTTAAAGCAGTTTTCAAAAATCATGAGAATCATTTGTTGATTTCTTTTTAGCTTAATTACTTCAACTTCCAAATCTCGTTGGATATATCTTTCTAAAATGAACTCTAGATATTTGGGTAAGTGTATATATCTTGTGTAAGAAGAGGATTAATTATAAACAAGTTCAAAAGTCTCTCACACTTATAATAAAGAACGCATACATGAAATATTTTGATCCCACGAAATGAATGCAAATCACTATATTGAGAATGTCGAATTATTCGCCACGTAAACTTTTCATTTGTTCGAACATTTTACCAAAGGTAAAAATGAGGATTAATGTAAGGTATGGTAATGCGGATGATACGTTAATTTTGGGGGGAGGTTTAAGAGCGGACTAACTTGAACAATTAATGTCTTCTTTTCACAAAATTTAATTGCATGCTTTTCTTTTTGCTATTTTTTTCTTTTCATATTTTTTTCTATATCTCTATTTATTCTTTTTCTTACGAAGTTTTTTTTATGCGATGTGATTCGTCTTTAGAGCACAAATGAATAAATTTTACATATATAATTTCAAACCACTCTTTCTTCTCAGAACCAAAGGTGACAATGGGAAATTTATGTATGGATGGCGTGGGGGAATATATATGGGTATGGAAGAAATGTCAAAAATGGATGGAGGATTAGTGTTTAGGACAAACCAGAAGACAAGTGTTTCTCATAATTCGAAAATGATGTCATTCTCAGCAATTATGCCAAAAAATAAAGAATAATGAGAACATGCAACAATTTTAGTGCGATATTTAAAGGAAGTTGAATCAACTTGTGACTCGGAGGTTTTCATAAAAACTCTAATAACACTGAAAAGCTCAAATCTCACGGATTTAAGTTTCCACAAGTGATCCTTAAGCGTTTCTTAAAAATTTTCACATTCTTCAACTTTAGACTGTTACGACGTGATAAATGCGCAAATAGTGTTGAGTCTACGAATTCACGCTGCAATATGCCTCATGAAGTATTACTTAATCTTTTAACTATAAAAATCGACTTCAAGTTCCATTTAGGGTATTCAAGACTTCGATGATAGATGATACAAAAATCACATCAAAAATGAGAAAAAACACATAAAAGGTGTAAAAGGTGGCTTGTTTTTACAAAATATTTCGAAATAGGCACAATTTGGATAAATACCCACACCCAAACTAAAGAGAAACTCATCCTTGATGTTTAAAATCATATTTGAACTTTTTAAATCACACTGAAGGAAAGAGTATCCCGAACTCAACCGATAATGAAGTCGCACTACATGATTGATCAAATGTTGAACCTGAAGAACATTGGAGGCACAAAATATTCACAAGTCTATAAATCATATATAAAGCTCTGGGGTGGGTAGAACACTACCCCAAAACATGGGAAGCCTCATGTTCGTAAACAAGAAATGATGGGCTGCCTCCGAATAGCGCAAATCTTAACGTCTTTAGCCATGCGAACATGAACTCACCCCTAAAGATAGAAACTACGACAACATGGGGTAGAAGACAATGTAGGTGTTAGGATAAATTTCTAATTGAGTTAATTTGTATGTTGTGACACCCCTACTAATTAAATACCGAATAGCTACTCCTATATGAAATTAATACAGAATATCAAGTGGGTTCAGTTGTAGCATCACTGTCGAAAACATTTAATTTATTACCAGCCACCTAATATTTAAAAAGAAAGATGCCTAATTTTATTAATTAAGTTAACAAATAACCAAGAATTAAATCATTACCCATCAATTGCATAAACAATCTCATATGAATAACCAACGAAATGAAATCAACGGAGTCTGAAGTAAACACTCCAATAATAATAATGCCAAAGTAAATAAAGTCCCGATACAAGAGTCTGAATAATTAACCCAACAACTGAAATAAATCTGAAAGTTTGAGAATGCTATATCTAAATGGAAATGGGCGACATGCCCTACCAGATGAGTAATCCTGAGTAGAATCAAATACAGAATGTGGAGGCATCTAATTCCGAGATCATGTAACTTCCACAGCAGCTAAAACACGTCAATGTAGTGAAACTCCGATGGTTGGCGTCCCTGTGGCTGGGCACCTAAAAAATATTTTTACAAAAGAAAATAGATTTGGAGGAAAATGGGTCAGAGCCCGAGGTGAAAACAGTTTAAAACTTTAGTAAGTGTTTAAATTACAATTAAACAACACATATTATAAACATGTTAGTTGCGTACTCTCACATGAGTTTCTCACATCTTAACTAATGTGCACGCCTAACGTATTTCCTTAACCCATCCTAGTTATGTCCTTAACCAACTAGTTTGTACCACTCCTTCTTTCACATTCTAACATAGAGTATATTCTCGTAACACCCAAACAAGTTAAATTCATAACCCATATTAACATTCATTAAATTACTTATCTCAAGTGTTAATTAAGTTCTCACATTCTTAGCCCATACAAATATCTTAATTATTCACATCTACTTAGCAACATTGAACCAGTCACAAGTATATATATATATATATATATATATATATATATATATATATATATATATATATATATATATATATATATATATATATATATATATCACTCTCAGCACATATATACATATAAGTCACCCTTAGGCTAAGCTTCGGTGCTCGCATACTCTGCTATCAAATCCATGTACGTCACGTACGTAAGGATCACGTGTTCTGGATCTCTCAGGAACCGTCTCAATATAAATCAAACATATTGGAGGCGAAAATAGTTCACATACCTATGGGTCACGCACATACCTACGCTCCCACAGTTAACTAACTTATTAAGTCACCAATAAGTCATTCACAGTCCTATTTCCTTAAGGTACCAGTCTAAATCCCCCCGAAGTCACACAAGGATAAGAGGGTCCTTTTCCAAAAACTAACCTCCCGTGATAGCAAGTATGGTAGGTATGTCATACACATAAGAAATCCATACACTGGGCATTCACACAACCTAAGAAATCATATTACAATATAAGTATTCACACATTCCATCTATTAAGTCTCATACTTAGTAAGTTTATCCAGAACATCATACGAAATATACATGTAACTTGATAACTCTCTCATCGTATCAATTTGAGTACCTAAACCTATCCCAAAAGGTTACTAGGTCTCCTATTAATTTCAAATGTTATCTCAGCTAATACAAAATCCCTCTGCTACTGTTCATACCCTTACATTATCTTTCGTTCCACTTTCAGTCCCAAATCGAAAGATTTCTAACCATCCTCACTCAGTATTCGCTCGTAATTATAACGCTCAATCCCATAAGTTATAACATTTTTCAGGCAATAACTAAGACTCTACTGACCTTAAATAAGTCCCATAATATCAAATTAATCACCCTAAGAATCATCATCGGCCTTGGGATTTTCTTTAACTTTAAGGGAAAATAATTACCAAAAATCAGGAGGGGTCGATCGATCGACATTCTTGGGTCAATGGATTGATCAAACAGGTATTTGCCCATATTCTGTTAAATAGTTACGGGTTTCCTCTTTTTACACCTCTTATTCTTCATTTCAACGTCCAAAACTCTCAATCAAGTATACTAGTCGTCATACCAACATGTTTACATAACTTCTAACATTCTTAGAGTCATTAAATCATCCTCAATCGACAGTTTCTTAGACCAAAAGTCATAATTATTCCTCTAAACCTAGTTCTTCCAAATTTCTTTAAGAACGTCATAAATCCTGATTAAATTTCGTAATTCCTTACACATGAAGCATGATTTCGTATCTAATATATGGCAAGAAGTTTTAACTACATGCAATCCTACCCAGATTACGATTTCAATTCTTCAAATCCATTCAATTATCATTATTCAAGGTTATTCTCCAATTGTAACCTAACATGGAAGATATATGCACTAAATTATTGCAAGTTAAACCACTTGCCTGGTAATGAAGATTTTGATCCTTTGAAGTAGATGGTACGGGAATGATCCTCTCTTTTTTATCTATCCGGTGGTGGTGACTGTGGTGCAAAAGCCTCTAAGGGTGGTTTCTCCTATGGAAACTTTCCTCTCTTCCTCTCTAACTGTCATTGGTGATTTTTGGTTGTGATAACCCTAAGAGTTCTTGTGTTGGCTGATAATTTAAGTCTAAAATTCGTGGGTCATATTTCCTTAAAAAGTCATAATGACTAAAATACCTTCTCGGGCTGCCGGTTAGGCCTAAAATTCCGAGGGACCCAAACTAAACCCCCGGCTAGTGTTTTCTAACTATATTGACCCTTTCGGACACGTTAGCGCACTCAAAATGACCATACGGATGACATGAAAATAATTTACTTTCAAATTCATTAAATCGAGCCCTCAAACGCGCGGCCCAACTTAATTTCTGAAACTATCGTACTTCCAACTCACGACAATTGGTGCACATTTGGACTCTTAATACCTTATTGACATCCTCACTCTATTTACGCGTAAACCACCCTTAACCTTCAATTGGATCGGACTCCGCTTCAAATCGCCCATAATAGTAAAATATTTGTCTTCTCAAGGGATACCTCCTTTTAAATGGCTTCTCACTGACCTTCAACCAATTTTGGACGTGCTACTCTGATTGCACATGAATCTATAGATTGTCGTCCTTCTCACGACGCTTATTCCATTGTACCACTACTATTCTGTAATATCAATCTTACAAGCATAAATTTTTTACCCATCTCTATCTCTTCTTTCAGCGATTCTGACACGAGAAAACCAAGGTGTCCATGCACCCTATACAATGTGCAAACGGGTTTAAACATCAAATACGCTTCATAAGTACTCCAAACTCTTTATTGTCCCTGCATTTTCAACGTGGCTATACCACTTGTGCATTCTCAATCACCCCCGAATTTGAAATTTAAATTCTCCTAAACATCATTTCATCCTTCACCCGCCAAAAATAAAACAAAATTATGAGTATTTCCTCACTAGCAAATGGCTCTACTGGCCTCATATCGTAATTTACCCTTTTAATTCTAGTTATAACTACATACTTTCATAAGGATCAAGGTACCCAAATCATAGACGAATGGCCAAACATCTCCTTACTACCAACCTAATGCTAAGTTTCATATGTGGGATGTCTCACAAAGCGAAATTCAAACAAGGAACCGCCCCGATACACTACTTCCTAGCATTATCGATCATCGGAGTCCGTTAGGCCTTCAGTCCATAACATGTACCCCTATATTCCCATCTCTTGACACAAAGTTACACTCCTTCCACAATTACACTCAAACAAGGAACTCCTTTCGAAAGACACTGTCTCTTAACATTGATGGTAGTCACATTCCATAAACATCCTGCAAATATAATCTGGGCTCTCAAAATCCCATCCCCAGACATACAACTATGAGTGTTAACTTCCACATCTCTGAAGGGTGGTATAAAAATGCACTCTTCTTATTACCACATCCTGAGCGTTAATTATAATAACCAGCTAAATCTTTTCGCTGAACAGTAAACCAAATACACTTCGAAACAATATCAATACAGTCCCTACACATATCGGGAACTAATATTCTATACCATTATACTTTTCGAAGCCTCAACAATATATATATATATATATATATATAATCGTGAGCCCGGCCCTCTAGCGGATGGGGAACAAAACATTCTACACCAAGGTAGTAACCCCGATAGGCTTGCAATATCTTCACACTGTCGGTATAAGCATATCATAAAACCATAATTAGGATAATATCATACTCGTATAACACAGCACTAAAATGAGAAATTTCAATAAAGTATATACCACTATCGATACACCCATTCATCCTTTGCGGAAAACAATAAAGGTAACCCCACTATACCAAAGAAAATATTCACATAAATAATAACATTGCCGAGATACTCACTAAACTCGTCTCTCATGAGAATATAGCAATAATAAAAAATGTAGTAACTCGATCCTGACACATACAACACGCATCATCATCTGAGGATATAACTCATACTTCTATCTTTCCAATTGTCCTGTCTATTCAAATGGTTCCTGGACTTAACATACTTGTCCGTACCATATCGAAAATTTCAATAACTATTGCCCTTGCTAGGCACCATACCCTTATTCCTCTACCTACTTCAAAAAATTTTAATGTACGGGTTTCACTCCCCATAAAAGACCTCTACACATACTCCACTCATCTCCGGTCACATTGACCATGTTAAGGTTGCCCTTCTCTCATACGTTGGTACTCTCGACTCTAATGGCTACCTCTGTTGTTCCCTTAGCTTTTGATGGACCTAAGGAACACGCTACTGGTTTCAACATCTCTTACTGAAATCACCTTCGCTCGGTAAACAATTCATCTATCCAAATCATTTCAACGGGTCCCCTGATGGGTCTCCCCCTTGTAGTGCTTCACCAACACCGTTTCCCCCAGCCTTACTCTATCCGAATTCTTCGATTCTTGTAGCCCCCCACACAAGGAAGATTTTACCTCCATATTAAAATAATGCGACATTTTTACCATTTGCATTGACCATCCAAGCAGAATTCCCCATAAGTGATAACAATTCCTCTTGTAAATTAATATTCCTCTTCAATGTCCTCTTCTCTATTGCACCTACTTCATCCGGTGTAAGGTTTGCTGATTAATTATATTTCTTTTCACAAAGATTTCGTTTCACAAAGTGACCTCTGTCCGACACTCATGTGCGAGTTCAGAACAACGTTTGCATCTTATCCTAAACATCTAATGAAGGAACTTATTGTCAGACCGTACTTATGCTCCTTCTCCTGAAAAAACATTCCACTCTAAGTGTGGGGGTTGCCTCACACCATTGTAACTCTGCTCTCACAAGCTAAGAAAAAATTTTACCCCAAATTTTCATTCCCGATTAGCCATAGACATACGTCCGTGCCTTTGGATATTTTTCCTTCTTTGGCTAACACACGCCATCTCCGCATTTCTAGTATTTCCACTGCTGGTTCTCTTAAATTTTTTGTCCGACTCTCTCCCAATCCAACCTTGCTGGGCGAGTCTAATTTATTATAGTGGTACCTGGAAGTCATAAGTCGTGCCTTAGCCGTATTTACCGTCCTGGCCTTACGTACCATAATATGGGTGACCCCAACTACGGTCATCTGTCTTTAATAAATCAAATAACCTTAACTGATCTTTACCTCCGATTGTCCGTCCGACTGTCTTTGCTTGACATACTGAATTCTTTAGAACACGAACACACCCGAATGCAAATAAGATTCACTATCATATACAATATAGCAGGAGAACGAAACCTCACCAAAGAAATCAACAATCCTAACATTAGGGCTTTATATCAAAGAAAGCTACGCTGGAAGCATAATAAGTCGCACATATCCTAAAGGACACTAAAACATGATGCTCTGATACCACCTGTGATACCCCTACTAATTAAATACCGGGTAGCTACTCCTTTACGAAATTAATACAGAATATCAAGTTGGTTCAGTTGTAGCATCATTGTCGAAAATATTTAATTTATTACTAGCCACCTAATATTTAAAAAGAGTGATGCCAAATTTTATTAATTAAGTTAACAAATAACCAAGAATTAAATTATTACCCATCAATCGCATAAACAATCTCATATGAATAACCAACGAAATGAAATCAACTGAGTCTAGAGTAAACACTCCAATAATAATAATGCCAAAGTAAATAAAGTACCGATACAAGAGTGTGAATAATTAAACCAACGTCTGAAATAAAACTGGAAGTCTGAGAATGCTATCTCTAAATAGAAATGGACGACATGAATGGAAATGGGCGACATGCCCTACCAGATGAGTAATCCTGAGTAGAATCAAATACAGAATGTGGAAGCGTCTAATACCGAGATCCTGTAACTTCCACGGCAGCTACAGCACGTCAATATAATGAAACTCCTGTGGTTGGCGTCCCTGTGGCTCGGCACCTAAAAAATATTTTTATAAAACAAAAAAGATTTGGAGGAAAATGGGTCAGAGCCCGAGGTGAAAAGAGTTTAAAACTTATGAAGTGTTTAAATTACAATTAAACAACACATATTATAAACATGTTAAATGCGTACTCTCACATGAGTTTCTCACCTATAAACTAATGTGAACGCCTAACGTATTCCCTTAACCCATCCTAGTTATGTCGCTAACCCACTAGTCTGTACCACTCCTGCAGTCGCATTCTAACATAGAGTATGTTCTCGTAACACCCAAACAAGTTATACTCATAACCCATATTCACATTCATTAAATTACTTATCTCAAGTGTTAATTAAGTTCTCACATTCTTAGCCCATTCAAATATCTTAGTTATTCACATCTACATATCAACAGTGAACCAGTCACAAGTATATATACAAATCACCCTCAACACATATATACATATAAGGCATCCCTAGGCTAAGCTACGGTGCACGCATACTCTGCTATCAAATCCATGTACATCACGTACATAAGGATCACGTGTTATGAATCACTCAGGAATCGTCTCAATACAAATCACACATATTGGAGGCGAACATAGTTCACATACCCATTGGTCACACACATACCTACGCTCCCATGGTCAGCTGACTTATTAACTCACCAATAATTCATTCACAGTCCTATATCCTTAAGGTGCCAGTCTAAATCCTCCCGAAGTCACACAAGGATAAGAGGGTCCTTTTCCAAAAACTAACCTCCTATGATAGCAAGTATGGTAGGTATGTCATACACATAAGAAATCCATACACTAGGCATTCACACACCTAAGAAATCATATTACAATATAAGTGTTCACACATTCCATCTAGTAAGTCTCGTACTTAGTAATTTTATTCCGAACATCATACGAAATATACATTTAACTTGATAACTCTCTCGTCGTATCAATTTGAGTACCTAAACCTATCCCAAAAGGTTACTAGGTCTCTTATTAGATTCAAATGTTATCTCAGCAAATATAAAATCCCTCTGCTACTGTTCATACCCTTACATTATCTTTCGTTCCACTTTCAGTCCCAATTCGAAAGATTTCAAACCGTCCTCACTCGGTAACCGCTCGTAATTATGACGCTCGATCCCATAAGTTATAACATTTTTCGGGCAATAACTAAGACTCTACTGACCTCAAATAAGTCCCATAATATCAAATTAATCACCCTAAGAATCATCATCGTCTTTGGGATTTTCTTTAACTTTAAGGGAAAATAATTACCAAAAATCAGGAGGGGTCGATCGATCGATCGATCATCGATCCATCGACATTCTTGGGTCGATTGATCGATCAAACAGGTATTTGTCCATATTCTCTTAAATAGTTACGGGTTTCCTCTTTTTACACCTCTTATTCTTAATTTCAATGTCCAAAACTCTCAATCAAGTATACTAATCGTCATACCAACATGTTTACATAATTTCTAACATTATTAGAGTCATTAAATCATCCTCAATCGACAGTTTCTTGGATCAAAAGTCATAATTATTCCTCTAAACCTAGTTCTTCCAAATTTGTTTAAGAACGTCATAAATCTTGATTAAATTTCGTAATTCCTTACACATGAAACATGATTTCGTATCTAATATATGGCAAGAAGTTTTAACTACATGCAATCCTACCCAGATTACGATTTCAATTCTTCAAATGCATTCAATTATCATTATTCTAGGTTATACTCTAATTCTAACCTAACATGGATGATATATGCACTAAATTATTACAGGTTAAATCACTTACCTGTTAATGAAGATTTTGATCCTTTGAAGTAGATGGTACGGGAATGATCCTCTATTTTTTATCTATCCGGTGGTGGTGATGGTGGTGCAAAAGCCTCTAAAGGTGGTTTCTTCTATGGAAACTTTCCTCTCTAACTGTCATTGGTGGTTTTTGGTTGTGATAACCCTAAGATTTCTTGTGTTGGCTGATAATTTAAGTCTAAAATTCGTGGGTCATATTTCCTCAAAAAGTATTAATGACTAAAATACCCTCTCGGGCTGCCGGTTAGGCCTAAAATGCCCCGGGACCCAAACTAAACTCCCGACTAGTGTTTTCTGACTATATTGACCCTTTCAGACAGGTTAGCGCACTCAAAATGATCATACGGATGACATAAAAATAATTTACTTTTAAATCCATTAAATCAGGCCCTCACACGCGCGTCCCAACTTAATTTCTAAAACTGTCATACTTTCAACTCACGAAAATTATAATAAATTAAATAATCACATATTACCATAATCACTCATTAATATTAAACATTATCATCATATTTAAATACTAATTCTCATCTCGCTAGATATTTAAATTTCGAATTAATTTCCAATTAATTATCCCAAATTAATTTAATTAATCCCATAATTAAAAGCAATATTATTTAATTAATTCCATAATTAAAAGCAATATTATTTAATTAATATCCTAATTAAAAGCCATAAAAATAAGGGGTATTACATAATTCCCCCTAATAACGAAATTTCGTCCTGAAATTCGAAAAGTAACCATACCAGGAAAAATTAGGTATCCTTCAGTACTCAAAACAAAATATAAAGAAAGGCTCAATCACTACAGCCCTCACTTCACAACAAGCTTGTTGACCACTCTTGACACTATCTCAATTATAGGGTTACACCTCAATAAATGCACCTCACGTTATGCTCTTACTAAACAACATTCGAATACGAATAGCTTACACATCATTGGCCGTATTATCTCAATATTATTTTGAGTTCGGACCTCACTTCGTATCAACTCCCACTTTTTTATTTAAACACGAAACTCCCCTCCTGGGAGTAACCATAAAACATCAGACTACTCTTGTCCATTCTTTGAATCTCTGTTCCTAGTGTTGTGACTTTTACAGAAAGGAAATCCACTTCGGACGGTTGGTGGTTAACCCATTATATCCATCGAACTATAACTATTGACTGGTCCAAAACTCTGATAATCCGCTCACCTCTAAGAATTCAGAGAAAGGATAGTAAGATTTATCCACACAAAGCATCATTAACCACCTTATCCACTATAAATAGGTACGGGTGCTTTCGCAAAACTCTACCATAAGGTAATATCCTCTCCCTATTACCATATTGTACTTAAGTTACTAGCTATGCTCGTTGTGGAAATGAAATGATCGCAATGAGTACAAAATTATTTTCATACAGTTCCACTAGTCGTCAATCGCCTTGCGCCTATTCCTCGGGATTTAGGTGTTCCAACTTTCTCAAAACAAAATTATTCCCACTACTTCTTTATACCCCATATTGAAGGTGGGTTTCGGGGATCTCATCCTAGTTCAGAATAATACTCGGTAGGACCATATTCCGACGCGATCACTATCTAATATTGTAAATCACCCAAGGACATAACAATTTCTTTCCATCTTGATAATCCGTTCCATACATTCGAAGGAACTCGTTACTCATCTTTATAATTGCAACCCATCAAAGAAATTTACCATCTTGACTCTTCCACTACTGGAATCGTTGGCCCGACACCAAGTTTGTGGTTGATACCTTTACTCCAACCGTTTTATATCTATAAGTGGTGCACGTGGGGGCTACAAATCATGTCCCGCTCTACACCGACTTCCACTTATAACTCCCCCCATTAAGTGGTACTTAATAACCCTCTCTTCCTTCGGCATATACCAAAAGTTCCATCCCGTGCACCATTCACCACGTGGTGCACATTTGGACTCTTAATACCTTATTGACATCCTCACTCTATTTACGCATAAGCCACCCTCAACCTTCAATTGAGTCGGACTCCGCTTCAAATCGTCCATAATAGTAAAATATTCATCTTCTCAAGGGATACCCCCTTTTAAATGGCTTCCCACTGCCCTTCAATTAATTTTGGATGTGCTACTCTGATTGAACATGAATCTATAGATTATCGTCCTTCTCACGACGCTTAATCCATTGTACCACTATTATTCTGTAATATCAGTCTTACAAGCATAAATTTTTCACCCATCTCTGTCTCTTCTTTCGGCGATTCTGACATAAGCAAACCAAGGTGTCCATAAACCCTATACAACGTGCAAACGGGTTTCAACACCAAATACGCTTCATAAGTACTCCAAACTATTTATTGTCCCTTAATTTTCAACGTGGCTATACCACTTGGGCATTCTCAATCACCCCAGAATTTGAAATTTAAATTCTCTTAAACATCATTTCATCCTTCACCCGCCAAAAATAAAACAAAATTATGAGTATTTCCTCACTAGCAACTGGCTCTACTGGCCTTATATCGTAATTTACCCTTTCAAATTCCAGTTATAACTACATACTTTCATAACGATCGAGGTACCCAAATCATAGACGAATGGCTAAACATCGCCTTACTACCAACCTTATGCTAAGTTTCATGTGTGGGATATCTCGCAAAGCGAAATCCAAACAAGGAACCGCCCCGATACACTACTTCCTAGCATTATCGGTCATCGGAATCCGTTAGGCCTTCAGTCCATAACATGTACCCCTGTATTCCCATCTCTTGACAAAAAGTTACACTCCTTCCACAATTACACTCAAACAAGGAACTCCTTCCGAAAGACACTGTCTCTCAACATTGATGGTCGTCACATTCCATAAACATCCTGAAAATATAATATGGGCTCTCAAAATCCCATCCCCGGACATACAACTATGAGTATTAACTTCCACATCTCTAAAGGGTGGTATAACAATGCACTCTTCTTATTACCACACCCTGAGCGTTAATTATAATAACCAGCTAAATCTTTTCGCTGAACAGTAAACCAAATACACTCCGAAACAATATCAATACAGTCCCTACACACATCGGGAACCAATATTCAAGACCATTATACTTTTCAAAGTCTCAACAATATATATATATATATATATATATATATATATATATATATATATATATATGTGTGTGTGTGTGTGTGTGTGTGTGTGTGTGTGTATATTCTAAACATTTGATGAAGGAACTTATGGTCAGACCGTACTTATGCTCCTTCTCCTGACAAAACATTCCACTCTAAGTGTGGGGGTTGCCTCACACCATTGTAACTCTGCTCTTTCGAGCTAAGAAAATTTTTACCCCAAATTTTCATTCCCGATTAGCCATAGACATATGTCCGTGCCTTTGGATATTTTTCCTACGTTGGCTAACACACGCCATCTCCGCATTTTTAGTATTTCCACTGCTGGTTCTCTTAAATGTTTCGTCCGACTCTCTCCCAATCCAACCTTGTTGGGTGAATCTAATTTGACCCCACTTTCTATTATAGTGGTACCTGGAAGTCATAAGTCGCGCCTTAGCCGTCTTCACCATCCTGACCTTCCGTACCATACTATGGGTGACCTCAACTACGATCATCTGTCCTTAATAAATCAAATAACCTCAACTGATCTTTACCTCCAGATGTTCATCCAACAGTCTTTGCCTGACATACTGAATTTTTCGGAACACGAACACACACGAATGAAAATAAGATTCACTATCATATACAATATAGCAAGAAAACGAAACCTCACCAAAGAAATCCACAATCCTAAACATAGGGCTCTATATCAAAGAAAGCGACGCTGAAAGCATAATAAGCCGCACAGATCCTAAAGGACACTAAAACATGATGCTCTGATACCATCTGTGACACCCCTACTAATTAAATACCGGGTAGCTACTACTTTATGAAATTAATACAGAATATCAAGTTGGTTCTATTGTAGCATCATTGTCGAAAACATTTAATTTATTACTAGCCACCTAATATTTAAAAAGAGATATGCCAAATTTTATTAATTAAGCTAACAAATAACCGAGAATTAAATCATTACCAATCAATAGCATAAACAATCTCATATGAATAACCAACGAAATGAAATCAACTGAGTCTAGAGTAAACACTCCAATAATAATACTGCCAAAGTAAATAAAGTCCCAATAAAATAGTGTGAATAATCAAACCAAGATCTGAAATAAAACTATAAGTCTGAGAATGCTATCTCTAAATGGAAGTGGGCAACATGAATGGAAATGGAGGACATACCCTACCAGATGAGTAATCCTGAGTAGAATCAAATACAGAATGTGGAGGCGTCTAATACCGAGATCCTATAACTTTCACAGCAGCTACAGCACGTCAATGTAACGAAACTCCTATGGTTGGCGTCCCTGTGGCTGGGAACCTAAAAACTATTTTTATAAAACAAACAAGATTTGGAGGAAAATAGGTCAGAGCCCGAGGTGAAAACAGTTTAAAACTTTAGCAAGTGTGTAAATTACAATTAAACAACACATATTATAAACATGTTAAATGCGTACTTTCACATGAGTTTCTCACCTCTTAACTAATGTGCACGCCTAACGTATTCCCTTATCCCATCCTAGTTATGTCGCTAACCGACTAATCTGTACCACTCCTTCTTTCGCATTCTAACATAGAGTATATTCTCGTAACACCCAAACAAGTTTTATTCATAACCCATATTAACATTCATTAAATTACTTATCTCAAGTGCTAATTAAGTTCTCACATTCTTAGCCCATTCAAATATCTTAGTTATTCACATCTACTTATCAACAGTGAACCAGTCACAAGTATATATATAAATCACTCTCAGCAATATATACATATAAGGCACCCATAGGCTAAGCTACGGTGCACGCATACTCTGTTATCAAATCCATGTACATCACTCACATAAGGATCACGTGTTCTGAATCTCTCAAGAACCATCTCAATACAAATCACACTTATTGGAGGCGAACACAGTTCACATACCCATGGGTCATGCACATACATACGCGCTCATGGTCAACTGACTCATTAACTCACCAATAAGTCATTCACAGTCCTATGTCCTTAATGTGCCAGTCTAAATCCCCCCGAAGTGACACAAGGATAAGAGGGACCTTTTCCAAAAACTAACCTCCCGTGATAGCAAGTGTGGTAGGTATGTCATACACATAACAAATCCATACACTCGGCATTCACACACCTAAGAAATCATATTACAATATAAGTATTCACACATTCCATCTAGTAAGTCTCGTACTTAGTAATTTTATTCCGAACATCATACGAAATATACATGTAACTTGATAACTCTCTCGTCGTATCAATTTGAGTACCTAAACCTATCCCAAAAGGTTACTAGGTCTCCTATTAGTTTCAAATGTTATCTCAGCAAATATAAAATCCCTCTGCTACTGTTCATACCCTTAAATTATCTTTCATTCCACTTTCAGTCCCAAATCGAAAGATTTCAAACTCTCCTCACTCGTTAATCGCTCGTAATTATAATGCCCGATCCCATATGTTATAACATTTTTCGGGCAATAACTAAGACTCTACTGACCTTAACTAAGTCCCACAATATCAAATTAATCACCTTAAGAATCATCATCGGCCTTGGGATTTTCTTTAACTTTAAGGGAAAACAATTACCAAAAATTAGGAGGGGCGATCGATCAACGAAAAGGATCGATCGATCGACATTCTTGGGTCGATAGATTAATCAAACAGGTATTTTCCCCGATTCTCTTAAACCGTTACGGGTTTCCTCTTTTTACACCTCTAATTCTTCATTTCAACGTCCAAAACTCTCAACCAAGTATACTAATCATCATACCAACATGTTTACATAATTTCTAACATTATTAGAGTCATTAAATCATCCTCAATCAACATTTTCTTGGATCAAAAGTCATAATTATTCATCTAAACCTACTTCTTCTAAATTTCTTTAAGAACATCATAAATCCTGATTAAATTTCGTAGTTCCATACACATAAAGCATGATTTCGTATCTAATATATGGCAAGAAGTTTAACTACATGCAATCCTACCCAGATTACGATTTCAATTCTTCAAATCCATTCAATTATCATTATTCAAGGTTATTCTCCAATTGTAACCTAACATGTAGTATATATGCTCTAAATTATTACAAGTTAAATCACTTGCCTGGTAATGAAGATTCTTATCCTTTGAAGTAGATGGTACGGGAATGATCCTCTCTTTCCGCTCTATCCGGTGGTGCAAAAGCCTCTAAGGGTGGTTTCTCCTATGGAAACTTTCCTCTCTTCCTCTTTAACTGCCGTTGGTGATTTTTTGTTGTGATAACCCGAAGAGTTCTTGTGTTGGCTGATAATTTAAGTCTAAAATTCGTGGGTCATATTTTCTTAAAAAGTCAAAATGACTAAAATACCCTCCCGGGCTACCGGTTAGGCATAAAATGCCTCGGGACCCAAATTAAACCCCGACTAGTGTTTTTTGACTATCGCGACACTTACGGACACGTTAGCGCACTCAAAATGATCATACGGATGAGATAAAAATAATTTACTTTTAAATCCATTAAATCGGGTCCTAACACGCGCGTCCCAACTTAATTTCTGAAACTGCCGTACTTTCAACTCACGACAATTTTAATAAATTCAATAATCACATATTACCATAATCATTCAGTAAGATTCAACATTATCAACATATTTAAATACTAACTCTCGTCTCGCTAGATATTTAAATTTTTAATTAATTTCCAATTAATTATCTCAAATTAATTTAATTAATCCCATAATTAAAAGCAATATTATTTAATTAATCCCATAATTAAAAGCAATATTATTTAATTAATCTCATAATTAAAAGCCATAAAAATACGGGGTATTACATATGTATTGGCTTAAATTTGGACAAAACATCTTGAGTCATAGGGTAGAAGTTGTGTTTGCATCCTTTCAAGCCTATGACATGTTTATTAAAGACATAGCGCCCAAAAAGAAGAGAATGCATCATCATGTTGTGTTTCGTGCCATGTTTCATCATCGACATTCCAAGTATCTCTTAGGTATGAATGCATATTTTATATTCCACCTTGGATATTTTATTATTGGGTGTTAAGATGACTTTAATATAATTTTTAAATATTTTTAGACATATTTTATATGTCATTTTGGGTGTCATTAGACATCGGATTAATTCGAACTTCAAATGAGATAAAATTACCCTTTGTTGTTTTCTCATTAGATAGGTTGTTCTAACCAGAATGGGAACCTCATTCTAACCAGTATGGTACCTCATTTAAACGAGGTCTGTCAAATTTTTAACTAATAATTTTCTCTATCTTTCTAGAATCTCGTTAGACAACTCGTTCGAAAGCTGTAAGAACGAGATTTGTATCCTCATTCGAACGACCGTTTAAAGAGGAAATCTTTTGAAAAACTTGACCTCTTATGGAATACTGCTTGAATTCACGGTAGATCCCTTTTCTGACGAAAAAGGGTATGTCTTTCGAACAAGAGTGATACCTCGTTCGAACAATCGGGCGCGAATTTCAAAATTTTATTTTTTCTTGTAGTTTTTCCTAAACCTCTCACTACTTCCTTTTATATCCATATTTAATTGTGTGGGATAGCAGTTTTAAATATGGATTTTTTTCATCCTTTGAGAGGCATACCTTTCGAAATAGTCCAAGAAAGTTTTTCTTAATGATTCATGATTAAACTTTTAAAACAAAAACCCACGTTTACACCCACATATATATATATATATATATATATATATCAGTGTATTAAGCTTGTGGGAAACACCCCGCCTTACGCCTTTTACGCCTTATTCTTAGTAAAAGGCTTGAGGCGCACTTTTTTTTAAACAAAAAAACTTTAGTGAAACGATATCGCCTTTTAAAGACTTTTTTTAAAGAATCGGACTAATATCTTATTCAAAAACAATCAAAAGACAAATGTTATCTCAAACCTCTCTGCCTCTCGTCCAAAAAAATGCGCATTTTTTTCTTTATTATTTAAAAAAATAGTATTTTAGTTTGCGTATATTCAGACAAATTTTAAGGCATGTACCATTTTAGTATTTTTAAAAGCCTTGTTATAGTTGAAATGTTAAAATATATTTAAAAAAGCCTAAATACCTTTTCATGCCTTTTTACGCCTAAGGCCCACGTAGGCTTCTAAGGCTTAAGATTTGGCCTCGACGCCTCGGTCATGCCCCACATTTTTTAGAACCTTGATATATATATATATATATATATATATATATATATATATATATATATATATGTGTGTGTGTGTGTGTGTGTGTGTGTTGAGATCAAGTTTTTGGCACCGTATTCATTTTTTACATCATTGAGAATTATTTCTTTTGAAGGATTCCATGTTCGTTGATTTACATATTGTGGACTCCGTATACGTGACGGTTACAGATCCCTATCGGTGGTCTCCGAGGCATGGGTGAACTCCTATATGTCATTAAGAAGAGGTTGAAGGAACAAAGAGCATCAAGGCCTTCAAGGGTGTCAAGTCGTTGTGTAAGTCTTACGTCATGTCCTTTTTATAATTATGTACTTAATGGACTTTGGGGCTGGGTCGTTCGAAGTTTTTGTAATTGGGATATTTCTCATACATCATACGTAGTGGTTGTTTATTTTATCTTGCCGTTCACACCAAGATGCATACTTAGATTTAAAAGATAAAATTGGTTTAATCACAAAATTGTGTAAATTGGTGTTTAATTAATTTGGGGAATTTGTTTGTTTTAAATTTAATTTTGAATTAATTTTGCTTAAGAAAAAGTTAATTTGAGAAATAAAATTTTTAACATGGCTTGTGTAAATTTTGGAACCATCCCATCCAAATAGGTCTTCTCAGTGGTTGATAGGAGTCACCCCAAACATGACTATAAAATCAGTTTTTTTTGGATAAAGGCTACAAGGGTTACTGCACTTGTATAGCGAAGTGATTCACGTGATGCAAAGCATTGGTGGACCAAGGGTGGGTGGGAAGGATGGTATATGGAAGGTGTGACACCATGACCAATAAAATACCGGGTGATCAGTCCTATATCAAAATAAAAAAGGAATCTCATCTAGTTCATTCTTAGCATCACTGTCGAAAAAATTTTAAAACTTACTAACCACCTAGTATTCAAAACTTGATGTCCAAATTTTAATCTTTTTATTTAACGACAATAACCATATAAATATCAATACGAACCATTCACACAAACCATGAATCCAAAGCAATACTGAATAAATCAATAAATGATTCGCCTAATAAACCATCCGCAGAAAATCAACATCCACTAATATAATCCAACAAAGAATAGTAACCAGTACAAAGTTCGACTGAAATGAAAATAGCTGGGGCAACATGCCCCAAGATATACCAAGCTGAATCCTACTCTAGGAATGAAATGACTAAAGCATCTATGTCCAAATCCTGTTAAATCCACACATGTTGTAGCTACGCATCCCTGGAACAGATCTTCAAGTTTAGCATCCCTGTGGCTGGATACCTGAAAGGTTTTGAAAATATTTTACAAGTATGGGTCAGAGCCCAAAGTCCTTTTGAAAATATTTTGCAAGTGAAATAAACTGCAACAATTAAAATATATGAATGCTCTTCATATTTAAGTTAGTGTCTCACTCCCTTGAGATACATCTCACCTCTCCTCTAAAGTGCACACCTAACACTTTCTTCCTGCAGATTGGTCGCTTAAGGCTACCCGCAGATTGAAGGTGTAAACTTTGACGATACATTCACTCATATTGCTAGTCTTGAGTTAATACACTTGCTATTTGCTATAGCATTCCATTTACACTTCAAGTTATATCAAATGGATGTTAATAGTGCCTTCCTTAACGACATTCTACTGGAGAAAGTGTACGTTGAACAAGCAAAGGGGTTCGAAGACCCAAAGTACTCGAGTCATGTCTTATATCTTAAGAAGGCCTTGTATCGTTTGAAGCAAGCACCTCGTGCTTGGTACGAGAGGATCACTTCTTATTTCTTAGCTCGTGGCTTCAAGAGAAGGGGGTTAAATATGACATTATTTATGAGGAAAGAGAGTGGTGTATATTGGTTACCCAAGTCTATGTGGATGACATAGTTTTTAGATCCATATGTTCTTAATATGCTCATTCATTTAGGGAGGAGATCAATAGTGAGTTTGAGATTAGTATGGTTGGTGAGCTTAAGTTCTTATTAGGTCGTTAGGTGCGACAACTTGAGGATGGTATATTCATATCTCAATCAAAATATGTTAGGGACCTAGTGAAGAAGTTTGGCATTGACTCCACTAAGCACTCACGAACCCCTATGAGTACATCAACTAAGTGTAGCAAAGATATTTTAGGTAAGTACATAGAGCAAACCCTTTATAAGATGATTATAGGTGGCCTTGTCTACCATACTACTAGTCGTCTCAACATTGCCTTTAGTATTGGAGTTTGTGCGAGTTACCATGCATCCCCGAAACATTCTCACTTGGTCACACTTAAAAATATCATCAAATACATGAGTGGCACTTTTTCCTACAGTATTTGGTATTCCATTGATACCGATGACCATTTGTCTACCCATTCGGATGTCGATTGGGTCGGTGATGTTGATGCTTGTAGGAATAGCTCAGATGGGTGTTTTTACTTTGGGAGTGCTCTTATCTCTTGACTGGGCAAGATGAAAAACTCCATTTCTTTATCCATGACGGATGCTGAGTATATATTCGCGGGGAGTTGTTACTCACAACTCGTATGAATGAAGCAAATGTTGGAGTATTATGGGATTTTCCAAGGCACAATGACTATTTCATGTGATAATACGAGTATAATTCATATATCTTGTAATCCACTCCAACATTCCTTCATGAAGCCAATTAAGATATGTAAGCATTTAATACATTTTCTCGTTGAGGAGGTGGTCGTGTTCTTGAGCTTTGAGAGAACCAAACGTCAATTATCCAATATTTTCATAAAACCTTTAATTGCACTTATATTCGAGAATCTTAAGAAGTATTTGCGTATTTGCTCCATTGATTGAGTTCGTATATTGTATCTAGTGAAGGGTGATTATCATGTTCATATCTTTTATTCCTAGTTATTTCTATTATATTGTTATGTTTATACTTATTTATGCTTTTTGATATATTTTTTGAAAAATTTAATATGTTTTTGGTGTTTTAAAGAAGTCTGGACAATTCTAAAATTATTTATTTTTGATAATTTTTTTGAAAAAAGATTTTTGTATTTTCATTTCTCACCATATATGGATGTGAATTTAACATATATGTATCACCCCTTCATTCCATCCATTCATGTGAATTTTTCATGGTGTTTTGAGACATAAATTCATTTTTTTAGTGTGTTTAATAATACATGTCTAGCATTTCGTTGTTCATTGATGATTACTTTATTCCTGCTAGATTCTTTATCACCTATATTGAACACATACATGGACTCTTTTATCATTGTACTTACTTGTCATATGTGAAATACGGTGTTCTCATCTCAAAAATGTTTAAAAATGAACCAAATATACTAGAGATAAGTTTTGCTTGTAAGAACTGATGATGCTGTAAATAGCACCACTAGATAAAAAGGTAGTAGAGCTCAAACAGGAATAACAATGGCAGAAAATAACAACACAGATACGTAGAAGGAGCTGAGGAGAAGAGGAGAAACACACCAATATAAGTGGTTCGGCAATTGCCTACGTCCACTGTGCAAGTGAGTGTAAGTATCGCTATCAGAAGAGGGCTCTAATGGCCTTAGTAATACAATCACCCCACTTTCTCTCTCTACTGTAAATGCACCAGAGTTTGGCTAGGGTTTGTAATTATCAATCCTTTATAATGTTGAGGATGACCTCTAGATATAGTGCTTGGGGGCGTAATGTACCCCCCAAGCATGCAATGTGCATTAAGATCCAACCAGTGTAAGGATGATACCTAGCTAATCTCCACTAAATAATGATGACCTCAATATTCCCTCACTTGGGGAGAATGATTTAGTTATAATAGACTTGTCCATATGTTCTAAGCTATACATGTGTGCATAGATGCTCGGCTGCCTTTGCTTGGTACCAACCTCGGCCTGGATGAGTATGAGGTTGGTGAAGTATGACCCCTGGCTTGGCTGGGGATTATATGACGACCTTGGCTGGGGTGTCAGCCGAGGTTAGATATAGAACGTCGGCCAGGGCCGATGTTGTCTTGGCACTAGATGCTGAGCCTTTAAGGCTTTGCTGATTCTAGGTGAAACTTGTAACGTCGGCTATGGCCGATGTTGATGCTGATGATGATAGATAACCCATGTCCATACTTACCTCGGATGATGCCCTCCTCGAGGCGATACTTGTAACGTCATTTATGGCCGACCTGATGGACAACTGACCCCATAAGTCATACAGACCTCGGTTGTTGCCTATTTGAGGGGTTATTGGTAACGTCGGTCGTGGCTGACCTTATGAAAGACGAGATTGATGATCATTAGTCTTGAGCTCTTATTACCTCGGTCGCCATACTGGCCGAGGTTGGTGCCTCTGAGCTGGCAGGTACACTTTGGGCATATCAATTACCCCTAGCCCTTAATTACCTATGTGAATAGGTGACTAAGGGGTATGCATGTCCGAGGTTGTATTTCTTTAGGTGCAAGTATTTCTTTGACAAGGGTCAACTATTAAAGTGGGTAGTGTGTCTGACAGTGTATAATGATGATGATTTCCTTTTGGGCTCCCAAGGCAATGATGGTCCTTGGGAAGCGTGCAATCATTTTTGAGGGTTTAAACCATTTCCTTCTATTTTTATCTCATTTCTCTCACTTTTCCCACCTGAGTCTTCTGTGTTCTCTCTCTCTTCCAGAGCTTGATCGTGTGTCTTGTGGACTTCTCTTGTCGATCCTCTCATTCTTCACCTCGTGTTTTATCAGGTATTGCTTATTACCTTTCCTTTGCCATTTTTCAGCCTTATTTTTCTATTTCTTTCATTTTTCGGTGATAGTTTGAGTTTTCCGGTGGTTCTTTGAGTTTTCTGGTGGCTTTTATTCTTGACTATTCTTGGTTTGAATTTGATCAAAAACTTGGTTTTGATCCTTAGTTTAAGTTGTCCCTAGTTGTTTATTTGTGGTTTAGACTCTAAGTGTAGGGTCATCTTCTTTATGCTCAGACCTCTTTATAAGCTCATAAAAGATTTTCCATCTCTTAGAGAGAAGACCTTTGTAAAAATTAGGCAGATAGAACTAGCCCAGGAGGAAGCTTGTAGGGCTGAGGCCTTCCCCCTCAGACTTATCTTTCCTCCACCTCTGAAGGTAATATACCCTGAGCCAGCAGAGGATCTAATTGACCCTTCTCTAATATCTGAGTCTGAGTCTTCTACCTCACACCCTACGTTTGTAGACTCATTCCAAGAGGCTGTGGATTTCTCCATTAGGAAGGATCTGGTCCCTGATCAGGACGAGGTCCAAAGTCATGCCTCATCCCATAATGATGCTAGCACCTCACAGGCTTCTTCTGATGTTGATATTGTGGGGTCGAGCGTGGATATTCCCCCTCCCGTCGATGTTATCCCTCTATCGACCGCCACCAGGGTTGTATTTTCTCAGATATTTCCTGATGGTGCCCCTGCTCCTGGCCAGGCCGACGTTGTCGAGGAAGAGGATGATGGTCATTAGAGTGACATTGACACCTCGGAGTCAACCGAGATAGAGAGTACTGTCACTGAGTATGACCTTTTAGCCTTTAGGAACCTCTATTCAATAGGTCCCTCCATCAAGCTTAGGATACCTCTGATATATGGGACGTCCTTTGGTGGCCGAGATGGGGAGATTTGTGTATATGAGCGGATGTTTAAGTTAGGATTTCGTCTTCCCATACATACAATAATTAGATCCATATTATCCCATATTAACCTGGCCCCTTCATAATTATCCCCCAACGCTTCGAGGGTGATGATTGGGGCTATCATCCTTTGGAGGGCAGTCCACCACTCAGACCTTCCAGTTAGGGTCTTCACAGGGTGCTATGTCCCATCCTCTACCAAAAACCATCCCAATTATTACCATTAACATTTAGTTACCCAGGCCTCAAATCACAACTGGGAACCACAGTATTTCTTCACTTCAGGGGCATGGGAATTTGGTCTTTATGAAACCTCTTCATCGTTAGAGCCGAGGATACCTCTGAGGTGGGGATGTTGCCAGGACATGGGCTTAGCCAAGGCATGGGCTTACTGCCAAGGCCGACCCTGGGCTTAGCCAGGACAACTTATAAAAGGTTAAGGATCTTGAAAATCAAGGGGAGCACGGTTGGCTGGTAAAATATGAGCATTTGATGACCCCCTATTACCTCTCTGAGACTGGCTTGGGTGTCGTCCTCTAACCGAGCTTCGTAAGTATTATTTTCCATAAGTTAAAACTCTGCCTTTTTTATATCTCTAATTTACTAACTCATGTACATTTTTTTGTAGAACGCCCAGAAGTCATCTCAGACGATTTGTAGGAGATGTTGCTCCCAGTCTCGTTAAACTGATAAAGAAAGCAGGGCATAATACAGACCCTACTCCACCCAAGCAGAACGTCAGTACATCCAAGGCCAACACTATAAAAAAGAGGAAGTCCGCCGTTACTGGCTCGAAGGATCAGAGGTGAGCAAAACCCAAAAAGAAGATCATGCCATCCCAATCTCCTCTGATGATGTATTGGTAACTCGTTTGGAGAAACTGACGATTAGTGACAGCCTGATAAGCCATGGTTTGAAGGCCATGGATGCCATCGACTCTGTGATGACCGATGCTGACAAGCGCTTCTTACGCTCCTTATATACCCCCTGTTGGCCGAGTTTAGCCTTCACAGGTAAATCCAGGTAAAATCTTTCATTCCAAGTATAACTTACGCGACTAAGAATTTGTCTCAAAAGTTCGTTTTCTCTAGGCTCGAGTGCAAGCCTGTCGCGTTAGTAATAATTCGACAAGTCGGGATCGTATCCTCAGGGATAAAAATGGGCACTTTTGTAGGAATAGTTATTTAATCTTGAAATGATTCCTCCAAATAAATATAAAGATGATTGATGGTTGTAAATTATCAATTGGTAATGAAATAAAATGTACCCCCAAAACACTAAGAATTGTGAAGAAATTAGATTGAAAAATGAGAGAAAATAGGGTGGAGTACAATCCCTCAAACCTTAGTAAATTACCATATGGAATTTTAGAACTGTAAATTAAAATTCTTGACTAAATCCAATCTTTATAAATCCCAAGCATTACATATATGAAGGATCCAACCCTCATCATATGAAATCAAAGGTACCTACAAAGCGGTGAATGGGCAATTTCACTTGCATAGCGTTCTTAAACATCCCAAGTACCTAGGGCAAGAGAGATTAAAAGATCGGCTATGTTCGTAGAATTTCCATACACGATTTGGTCAATATTTAATTTACCCTCTATTTTCTACACAGGTAATTTACATCGGAATGAGTTCATGTACCCCAACCCTTGAGAATTTAGCTAGACATGATTTGATTAGAGAACAAATTCATACATGGAATTATAGATCTAACAAACAATGGGAAAAATTGGCAAAATAATTGAGATTTGAATTGTAAATAAAGTAGAGAACAAATACGAGAATGGAAATTTTATACTTGTATTCAGCAACAGGAAAAGCAACAGAACTTGAATCCAGAAAACTTCTTCTTGATTAACCTTACAAACTAGGGTTTATGAAAACTTCTACTAAAGATTTCCAAACTTCTGAATTTCTCTCTCTAATTCCACTCCCTTGGAATGAGGTAAGGCATGGTCTTTTATAACACCAACTAGCATGAATTTGACAGCTAGAATCGCTTGTTGCGCAAGATTTTACCAGCTATGCACCTCTTGATCTTCATAATTAATGCCAGGATTTCGCATACCCGGACCAGTACGGATCCCCTCGGATCGGTTCGGATTTCAGCCACCGAATCGGTTCTTTTTTTATTCTACCGGATCGGTCCGAATACCACCAATCGATTCTGCTATCATCGGTTCGGCATCCATCCGGGGTCTACTGTAATTGTGACATTTCGGATCGGTTCGAAATCTACTGAATCGGTCCGATTTTCTTCCATGTTGACTTTTTCCTTTCATCTTTGACTGGCCATAACTTTTGATCTCGAGCTCCGATTTGAGTGTCATTTCTTCCGATGCTCTTGTGAAATCAAGATCTTCAACTTCCCTTTAGGCGTCGAATTCAAACTCTAGGTATAAATTTATGCTTTTTCCCTTTGACTTTTCTTCCTTTGTTCTTTTCCTTTCTTCCGATTTCTTTCTCTCTTTTCTTGCACTACCTTCCTATAAAATCCATCAGAAATACACGAAACTCGGGGAAATTGTTAGAAATAGTCACTGGCAATGATATGGAATAAAAATGATTCACTTACCTTGTTCGAGATATCAAAATCGCTAACTTAAGGGGCGAAATTCAGAAGAATTTATGCTTGGTCAAATTCCCTTAACTTAGGACTTTGCACGTCCCGGGCAATGTAAATGAAGCTACCCAAAGTTCTATTTTTTAAGAATTTTATTAAAATTCCACTTTTGCACGCATACGATTGCATTGAGCATATGCAACAAGCCTTTAAACCCCTAGGTTACCCTAGTAGGACGAGTTTTGTCTCGTGAGGGTTTGCAGTGAATATACCCACAAAATTCTTTATTGACTCAAATAAATATCAAAATACTTAAAAATTGTACAATTTAAACTTTTCGAAAAATAATCACCATAAATTCATATTCAAATGTCTCAAACCATAGTGTGTGTGTGCAAAGCCAAAAATTCAACCTCAAATTTCCACCGATTGAGCATTACGTTACTTTTCGAAAATTCGTTTTGATTCAAATTCTTACGGATGCACTCACAAACGAATCATTCGAATTGTGGCTATTTTCTCTCGGTATGCATGATATAAAGTGTAAATATAATGGACACAAATTCATGCATACAAAATTGAAAAGAAGGAAATATATGGTGAAAAGATCTCATCATCGGAATTCGGTTGTTAGGAAACGGGAACATCACCTTTATTTCACACCATTAAATCTCTCATATTATCTTTTTGTATCTTAGCTCTCCACGTGGTAACCAAATTCGCAATTTGGACTCGGTTAGGACTTTTTTGGGTTTATGGTGTAATTGGGTAATAATGGAAATGGACGGAATGTTCGGAATTGGAAAATGTCCCGATGACGTCCATTTGTGCTTTTTCGGGCTATTTGCTCATTTTTCTCTTTCTTTTTCTTTTTTCTTTTTTTCCCAATTTTTTTCTTCCTTTTCCAATTTTTTTCTTCCTTTTCTTGCCCCTTCTTATGCACTTTTCGGACTTTATTTGATGAGTATTCAATTTTTCACAATTCCAGGCTATTTGGATTTTTCGCGTTATCAAACGAAAGGGAAATATTTATTAGGCTCAAAGTGGGTTGCAAAGGGATGATTTTTTTTTTTTTACAACATTTTTTTATGGCTAATATTTTTGGGTTAAACAAACGAGGGCCTACTTCATTGTCCAAATTGCTAATTCCATTACCATATGCATCTCGAGATTAATTAAGTTTAGAGATATATTTAGCACGAATTTTGAGACAACATTTCACACATTTCCCATAACCGATCAAAACAAAGGATTGAGATCATCAACGACTTATTAAAACGCTGAAAAGAACTTAAACTCGGATTGATTTAAAAACTCATAAAAAATTGAAAGGCTCGAAATCTCACCGGGTTTTATTAATCTCCACACTTATTCGTAAAGTCGTCTATTTTCTTTCAATTTCCATCTTCGATCAATTTTGGCTTAGTGCAATTGATTGTTAACAATTTGAAACTTTAAATAGAATAAAGGTGATATTTTTGAAAAAATTAAATTCCAATTTTTATTTATTTTGAAGAAAAAAAAAAATATATATATATATATATATGTGTGTGTGTGTGTGCGAAGTTTTATAAATACGCACTTATCATCCCCCCTAACTTAGTGATTTGCATTGTCCTCAATTAAATAGACGAGAGAGCTAAATAGGGCGAAATAAGAGTGCGATAAATAAAAACAAGCAAGTACCATACTAAAACTGTATATTACAACTAAACTGTGAAAGCAAGGATAACAAACATAAATAATATAACATGACCAGAGGATCGGGGCTGCCTAAGAGGCGGGTGGGGGGCGGGAAGATCCGGGAGCAGCAGGGTCATATGGATTATAGTAATAGGGAGGAAGGGGGGCCTCGGGACCCGACTGGAGACGGTACAAATCAACCTGCATACGCAGAACCAAACTCATGTCCCTCTCGTAATATGTCATAAGCCCGTCCAAACGCGTCTCAAGAGAAAAACGGGTTCAGTCAACCCTGTACCAACCGGAACATAATCCGGATCGGCGGTTTCATCATATTCTTCCTCCTCACCTTCCTCCATCTCAACATCTTCATCATCAACGTCCTCCTGTTCAGCAGCCTCCTCATCACTTGAGGTATCTCGGTCCTCTTGCCGCGCACGGATCAGCTGAATTTTCTTTTCACTTCGAGTGCGGGATTCTTGGCCAAGAGGCTTGGGCAAGTTGATAGATCTTGTGGGGGAATGATACCGACATCCTTGAGAAAGGAGGTAATGAGGCGACCATAAGGAAGAGGGGCCCTACCCTTTTTGTCTAACGCCGCAAAGATGATATCATTGTAAAACGTGCGGGCCAAATTGATAACAGTTGCATGGTCAAACAAATGATACATCTTAGTAGCTTGACGCGGGCGCATCGCCGAATCATTTGAGGTTTGCAAAATGTTGGCACAAACGATGTGAAAAGTGATGCGTGCCTTGTCGGGTAACCGACCAACAGGAAAGGTTTCGGTAGTCCAAACCGCGCCCGGCACGATTCGAAAGATGCAAACAGCTTTGGACAGAATTGGATCAGGACTCAGATAAGTAAATTGGGCTGGTGTGACCACCCCTTTAGACTCAAGTTTCTGGGCCAGAATGTCAAGCGAGAACGGAATCGGTGTGGAATCCACAAAAACTTGAGATTCGAAGTCGTCCGTACGGACGAGCGAACCGTAAAACTGACAAACTTCATTCTCCCATACAGCTTCGTATGGCTCATTAAAAAATCTTCACCAGCCTCGGGACATGAACATGCCTATGAAAAAATTGGGCAGCTGATCCCAAAGCACCTGACGTTCAATGTGGATTTTTTGCATCGGACTGAAAAAATGACGGCACCAATTTGCTTCACGGCAAGAACGATATTCGTCATTGTCGTCGGGAAGGACTTCAATGGAATTATATTTCTGGGGAGCAGCCATGGGTATTGAAGTTTTAGACAGAAAGTGAGAGAGAAGAGAGGAGATGGAGGTGTGAAGAAAATGGGGTGGGGGATGTGGGTATTTATAGTTGGGATAAGGAAAAAGGGGGGAATGGATGGGGGAAATAGAGTGGACAAAATTTTCGAGAAGAGAAATGGATTGGGGGAATGAATGAGGTGTGGATTGAAGAGGTTTTGACCTCGGGAAGGGGCGCACTGCAGATTATCGGATCGATCCGGTTTCAGATCGGACCGATCCGATTGAACCGGATCGGTTCTTTTTATTCAGGGCCGGACCGATTCGATCTGCTGAATTCCCAGAAATTCCCTGTTTTTCTTTTCTTCTCACTGTTAGCCCGATGTCTCCATTCCAATGATCCCTTCAGAGTAATTGAATTTCAAAACTCCCGCAATGCTCACCGAAACCTGAAACACTCCCAAGACATGTATTCGATTCCCTACTCCGGTCAAAACACATATTTACGACTCCTAACATCCTAAGTCTATTATAAACAACCTTCACCCCATACACGTCGGGGGTGCGACGACCTCGCCTTTCTTTTTCAGTCAATCCCCATAAATGGGGTCCGACAACCAGATTGTGCCGGCTTCCTTGATGACTGCTTCCAAATACGGCTTGAGACGATGCCCGTTGACCTTGAATGTGTTTCCCCCTTTTTTATCTTCGAGTTCAACAGCTCCATGGGGAAATACTTCTTTCACAATGAATGGACCTGACCATCGTGATCGCAATTTTTCGGGAAACAAGTGCAACCTCGAGTTGTAGAGAAGTACTTTTTGTCCCGAATGAAATTCCTTCCGTCGAATGATTCTGTCGTGAGCTCGTTTCATTCGTTCTTTGGAGATTTTAGCACTTTCATTCGCATCATTGCGTATTTCTTCCAACTCGTTCAACTGAAGTTTACGTGTTTTACCGGCCTTTTCCATATTAAAGTTCACCCTTTTGATAGCCCAATACACTTTGTGTTCAATTTCAACTGGAAGATGACTAGGCTTGCCATATACAAAACGAAATGGGGACATCCCAAGGGGATTCTTGTATGCAGTTCTATACGCCCAGAGCCCATCTTTCAATCTGAGAGACCAGTCTTTCCTATTAGGTTTGACTGTCTTTTCCAAGATATTTTTGATTTATCGATTGGCGAGCTCGGCCTGGTCATTCGATTGAGGGTGGTAAGTTGTTCCAACTTTATGGACAACTCCATACTTTCGCATTAACTTTTCCATAGGCCTATTGCAAAAATTAGTACCATTATCACTGATTATAGCCTTGGGAATTCCGAATCGAGAAAGTATGTTTTCTTGAATGAATTTTATCACCACCTTATTGTCATTCGTCCTTGTAGCTATGGCTTCTACCCATTTTGAGACGTAGTCTACAGCGACGAGGATGTATAGAAAACCAAAAGAAGTGGGAAAGGGCCCTATGAAGTCAATACCCCAGCAATCAAACAACTCCAAGACTAGTATTGGGGTCAATGGCATCATGTCACGGCGAGTAATAGCTCCCATTCTTTGGCATCTATCGCATGATTTGCAAAAAGTATTCACATCCCGGAAGATTATGGGCCAGTAGAGACCGCTTTGAAGGATTTTCGCAGCAGTTTTATTTTTGGAAAAATGACCTCCACATGCTTCCGTATGACAAAATCGAATTACCTTTGGATTTCTTCATCAGGTACACATTTTCGGATGATTTGATCAGCACAATACTTAAACAAATATGGATCATCGTAAAAGAACATGCGTGACCATGTGATGAACTTCCTTCTCTCTTGCGGACTCCAATTGGAGGGAACAACTCCAGTGATAAGGTAATTGACTATATCCGCAAACCAGGGGAGAGAAGAAGTAGCGAATAGATTTTCATACGGAAAATACTCGTCTATGGGAATGGGATCAATAGGTACATTGGACGAGAGGCGTGACAAATGGTCAGCAACGACGCTTTCTACTCCTTTCTTATCTTGAATCGAGAGATTAAACTCCTGTAACAGTAGGATCCACCTTATTAGACGTGGTTTGGCATCTTTCTTGGTCAAAAGATATTTGAGGGCTGATTGATCAGTGAAGCAAATGATAGGCGACCCAACAATGTAAGAGTGGAATTTGTCGAGAGCAAAAATGACTGCTAGTAATTCTTTCTCTGTGGTAGAGTAGTTAAGCTGAGGGCCAGATAATGTTCTGCTAGCATAGTAAATAACATGAGCTTTCTTGTCTTTTCTTTGTCCGAGAACGGCCCCAATCGCGTAATCACTTGCATCACACATAAGCTCAAATGGGAGTGACTAGTCAGGAGCTTGCATGAAAGGAGCGGAAATTAGCATGCTTTTAAGTTTATCAAAAGCTTCTTGACATGCATTATTCCATTCAAATGGAGTGTCCTTCATGAGATGATTACTCAAAGGTCTAGAGATGGCGCTAAAGTCTTTGATAAATCTCCTATAAAATCCAGCATGGCCTAGAAAGGACCTCACATCTTTAAGTGATTTTGGCGGGGGTAACTCAGCAATTACTTCTATTTTTGCTCGATCAACTTCAATTCCCCTAGATGAGACTATGTGGCCTAAAATTACGCCCTCGGTGACCATAAAATGGCATTTTTCCCAATTGAGGACTAAGTCTTTTTCCACACATCGGAATAGAACTCTTTCAAGATTAGCTAAACATTGGTCGAAAGATGGACCAAAAACGCTGAAATCATCCATGAACACCTCAAGACCTTTTTCTATCATGTCGCTAAAGAGACTTAGCATGCACCTTTGAAAATTTGTTGGCGAACGTACCAAACAGACATGTAAAAGTCTTCTTTTCTTGATCAAGTACGTCCACTTCAATCTGATTATAGCCAAAGTACCCATCTAGGAAACAGTAGTAAGGATGGCCCGCCACTCGTTCAATCACATGATCGATGAATGGCAAGGGAAAATGGTATTTTCTGGTTCCAGCGTTGAGATTTCGATAGTCAATGCAAACACGCCACCCGGTGGTGGTGCGTTGAGGTATTAATTCTCCTTTAGCGTTTTCAACCACGGTCATACCCGACTTTTTTGGAACGACCTGAATTGGGCTCACCCACTTACTATCAGAAATGGGATATATAATCCCAGCATCTAGCAATTTGATGATATCCGCTCTTACTACATCTTTCATGGTTGGGTTTAGTCGCCTTTGCATCTCACGCGAGGGTTTCACCTCCTCCTCAAGATGGATTTTATGGGTACAAATCAATGGACTTATACCTTTCAAATCTGCTATAGTCCAAGCAAACGCACTTCTATGCTTCCATAACACATCCAACAACATACCCTCTTGCTCTTTTTTTAAACTGGAAGAAACAACAACAGGGAATGTATCATTATCTCCCAGAAAAGCATATTTGACATGAGAGGGTAGTTTCTTTAACTCAAGACTAGGAAATCTATTTTCTGAGGGAATCATGGTTGACTCCCTCGGAGGTAATTCTTCAAATCTAGAAATCCAGTCAACATCTCTTAAATTCTCAAAACTCGCTTCTTCTTCTTGTAACCAAGTTTCCAACTCTTCCACCTCACGCTCAAACTCAATATAAAGACTCTTATTCTCACCACTTTGCACTAAACACACTTCCAGTGCATCTCCTCCTATGATCTTCTCGATGTGCTCATCCACCACTTCTTCAATAAGATCAACCTCAAGAATTTCATCCTCATCACCCATTTGGTTAGCGATATTGAAAATATTGGTTTCGAGAGTCATGTTTCCAAAAGTGAGTTGCATTTAGACATTCTGTGTATTGATCAAAGCATTAGCAGTAGCTAAAAATGGACGACCCAATATTATTGGAACATGATTTCTCGCATGGGGAGAAGGCTCAGTGTCCCAAATGATCAAATCAACAGGGAAATAAAACGTGTCCACTTGAACTATCACGTCCTCCACCACCCCACGAGGCACTTTCACTGTTCGATCAGCTAACTGTAGAGTGATTAGGGTAGGTTTTAAATCACCTAAATCAAGCTGCTTATAGATAGAGTATGGAAGGATGTTCACACTCGCACCTAAGTCAAGCAATGATTTTTCCACTCCATTCTCTCCTATGACACACGAAATTGTTGGTGCACCGGGATCCTTGAATTTTGGTGGAAGATCATTAAGAAGGACCTAGCTCACATTTTGTGCCAAGAAAATGTTCTTCTTCACCTTGAGCCATCGCTTGACAGTCAAAAGATCTTTGATGACCTTGGCATATGCTAGAATTTTTTTAATAGCATCGAGAAACGGCAAGTTCAACTTTACTTTCTTCAAAACATCTAACACTTCTGTACGCGAAGCCCCTTTTTTTGGTGGTGCTAAGCGTTGAGGAAATGGAGCAGCAATGGGCAGTTTTACTTCAATTTCAGGTTCAACTCTGTCATCTTTATCTTCCGTATGCAATGGAGTCTCTTCAGACTCTGAAGCATCTTTATCTTTAGATTCCTTGGGAAGTGTTGGCGCTAGATCAATTATGCGACCACTACGAAGTGTAGTGACAACTTGACATTATTCTGGCAAATCCGATGATGTGGAGCTAACCGTGGGTTGTCCTTGAAGAGGAGGTTTTTGGCCTTGAGCTGGGAATTTACCCTTCTCCTGAGTATTCATTGCAGATTGCAACCTACAGATGCTAGTATGAATTTCAGTGAACATTTAATCATATTTAGCATTGCTCTCCTTTTGAGATTGGATGAATTGATTCAGATTATCTTCAAGAGATCGCCTAGGTGGAGCGACATATGGACCAGGAGGTGGTACCTTCATAGGAGCATGCTTCGGAGGAGCCACTTGCTGAAATTGAGGGGGGGTAGAGTCACATGTGGGTTAGGAGCCATCCCCCCTTGTGGTTGTCCATAGTTGAAACCAGGATGATTCCTCCAAGATTGATTGTATGCATTCCCTGGTTGTGCACTAAAATTTCCGTGAAACCGCCCTATTGCCTCAACTTATTCAGTGTACATTGCCTTGTATGCAGGGATGGTAGGACATCCTTTAGTAGAATGACCAGCAGCACAAATGGCACACACTTTATCCTTTCCCGCTTGCACAGGTCTAGCTACTTCTCTTAATCGCACTTCAAGCATGTCTCTAAAATTCTTTTCCAATTGGTCAAATTTTTTATCTAACAAAGTGTCCTTGTCCAAGTGATAGATACCGGACGCAGAAGGCATGTTGGACACCTGTCGATTTCTATTTTGACTATTGTGATCAGAAACATCCCATGCTTGGGTAGTCTCTGCTACATATTTCAGATGAGACTCAGCATCGCTTGAGTCTAACTCCCAAAAAGGTCTTTCGTACATTGTCTGAACAAGTTGTTTAGATGCTAAAGTAAGGCCTTGATGGAAAAATGAAATCAGATGATGTTTTTAGAATCCATGATGTGGGCAATCACTAACTAACTCCTGAAATCTTTCCCAACACTTGTCGAAAGCCTCATTCTCATTTTATCGAAAAGCTTGTATTTGGGCTTTGACAGAATTGGTTTTGTGTTGTGGAAAGAACTTGGAGAGAAACTTGGTTTGCATATCTCTCCAGGATAACACAGAATTCGGGGGTAGCGACCATAACCAAGTTTTAGCTTTATCCTTTAAGGAAAAAGGGAAAAGCTTTAACCGGATAATATCTTGTGGGCAAGCTTGATCACCAAACGTCTCACATGCTTCCTCGAACTCTCTAATATGGAGATATGGTTTTTTCGAATCCATCCCGTGAAATGTGGGAAGAATTTGGATCATACCATTTCGAAAGTGGAACTGACCGGCATTATACGGGAGTAAAATGCAACTAGGGGTAACAGTTCGCTCCGGAAATAAAAGATCTTTCATGGGAAGATATGGTATCTCTTCCTCTCCATCACCAACACCAACACTACCGTGCACCAACATATTGCTACCGAAAGATTCAGAATTCACACTTAGTGTTTGACTCAATGAGCGACTTGTGATTGAATTATTAAGCGAAGGAGGTGGAACCCAAAAATGAGGAGAATCATTGGTGTGGGAATTTTCAGAATTTTCTTCGGCAATAGGATTTTCGTGAACTTGGGTGGAAGATGAATTCTGTATGTAAGCGCATAAGAGATGAGATGTAATTTTTTTTTTTTAAATGGAAATCACCTTAGGATTAAAATCACTTTCCTAAATTATACCAATTGATGATCCCCCGCAACGGCGCCAAAAACTTGACGCGACTAAGAATTTGTCTCAAAAGTGCATTTTCTCTAGGCTCAAGTGCAAGCATGTCGCGTTAGTAATAATCCGACAAGTCGGGATCGTATCCTCAGGGATAAAAAATGGGCACTTTTGTAGGAATAGTTATTTAATCTTGAAATGATTCCTCCAAATAAATGAAAAGATGATTGATGGTGGTAAATTTCCAATTGGTAATGAAATAACACGTACTCCAAAAACACTAAGAACTGTGAAGAAATTAGATTGAAAAATGAGAGAAAATAGGGTGGAGTACAATCCCTCAAACCTTAGTAAATTACCATATGGAATACTAGAACTGTAAATTAAAATTCTTGACTAAATCCAATCTTTATAAATCCTAAGCATTACATATATGAAGGATCCAACCCTCTTCATATGAAATCAAAGGTACCTTCAAAGCGGTAAATGGGCAATTTCACTTGCATAGCGTTCTTAAACATCCCAAGTACCTAGGGAAAGAGAGATTAAAAGATCAGCTATGTTCGTAGAATTTCCATACACGATTTGGTCAATATTTAATTTACCCTCTCTTTTCTACATAGGTAATTTACATCGGAATGAGTTCATGTACTCTAACCCTTGAGAATTTAGCTAGACATGATTTGATTAGAGAACAAATTCATACATGGAATTATGTATCTAACAAACATTGGGAAAAATTTGCAAAACAATTGAGATTCGAATTGTAAATAAAGTAGAGAACAAATAAGAGAATGGAAATTTTATAGTTGTATTCAGCAACAGGAAACGCAACAGAACTTGAATCCAGAAAACTTCTTCTTGATTAACCTTACAAACTAGGGTTTATGAAAACTTCTACTAGAGATTTCCTAACTTCTCAATTTCTCTCTCTAATTCCACTCCCTTGGAATGAGGTAGGGCATGGTCTTTTATAACACTAACTAGCACGAATTTGACAGCTAGAATCGCTTGTTGCGTAAGATTTTACCAGCTATGCACCTCTTGATCTTCATAATTAAGTCCAGGATTTCGCACACCCGGATTGATCCGGATCCCCTCGGATCGGTTCGGATTTCAGCCACCGGATCGGTTCTGCTATCATAGGTTCGGCATCCATTAGGGGTCTACTGGAATTGTGACATTTCGGATCGGTCCGAAATCTACCGGATCGGTCTGATTTTCTTCCATGTTGACTTTTTCCTTTCATCTTTGACTGGCCATAACTTTTGATCTCGAGCTCCGATTTGAGTGTCGTTTCTTTTGATGCTCTTGTGAAATCAAGATCTTCAACTTCCCTTTAGGCGTCGAATTCGAACTCTAGGTATAAATTTACACTTTTACCCTTTGACTTTTCTTCCTTTGTTCTTTCCCTTTCTTCCGGTTTCTTTCTCTCTTTTCTTGCACTACCTTCCTGTAAAATCCATCAAAAATACACGAAACTCAGGGAAATTATTAGAAATAGTCACTGGCAATGATATGGAATAAAAATGATTCACTTACCTTGTTCGAGATATCAAAATCGCTAACTTAAGGGGCTAAATTCAGAAGAATTTATGCTTGGTCAATAACCTCGGCTTTAAATCGATTAAGGCTTGAACTCATACATCTGACTTTGTTTTGCAAGGTTTTATGTCTATGCACCAATTCGTTGATGGGACCCTGAGGAAATTACCCCTTATTGAGAAGGGGAAAGAGGCCCAGAAGGTGTAAGACTCTTTAAATGCAGAGATTGAACATCTAAAGACATCCTTGGCTGAGTCTGAGAATAAGGTGAAACAGAGGGATAGGGACATAGCCAAGCTTAAGAAGGACCACACCTCTGCTTTTCAGGCCAAAGATGACGTCCTCCAGGCAAAGGTTGATGTTGCAGTAGAGGTTGCCCTTGATGATACCTCTGAGAAGATCTTATCCGATTATAAAGTCTTTGACCAGTTTATAAGCTTCGGCTTTGAATATATCGAAAGAGGTATTAAGGCAACTGGGAAGTGGGCATCTTCAAAGGAGAAGGAGACAGGAAGCTTGACTGCCTCGGACTTTATTAGTCCGGGCTTCAGCGATTCTCGCTTTGCTCAGGCCTTCCAAGAGGTTGAAGAGGAAGATGATGCTCCTACAGAGACTGCACAGTTGGAATCCACAGAGACTACTAAGGATGTTAACCCTCTAGAGGATGGGGTCGAGGTTACCAATGTTGTCCAAGTGGACACGTCTATAGCTACCGACCCTTAAGCCTAAACTTGTGTAGCCTTTTGACTTGTAATTTTTGGTTTTTCATCTATAACTTTTTTTGTAAACTCTGATGACATACTTTGGGGCATATTTGATCTATAACTCTGATTACTTCATGTAATACCATTTCCTTTAGAAGATTTTGCTTCTTTCGATGAATGCTCTTTCTTGAATGTTGTTTTAATCATATAGTGATGGTCTTAAAGGTCTGAGGTCACCATAATATGGTGTTTACCCTCATAAGTTTCACCAAATTATTATGTTTAAGGTATGAGGTTATCAAATTATGATGTTTCACCTCATAAATATCACATAACTAATGATGTTTAAGGTCTGAGGTCATCAAATTATGATGTTTTATCTCATAAATTTTACAAAATTAATGATGTTTAATGTCTGAGGTCATTAAATTATGATGTTTCACCTCATAAATATCACCAAATTAATGATGTTTAAGGTCTGAGGTCATCAAATTATGATGTTTCACCTCATAATTTTCACCAAATTAATGATGTTTAAGGTCTGATGTCATCAAATTATGATGTTTCACCTCATAAATTTCACCAAACTAATGATGTTTAAGGTCTGAGGTCACCAAATTATGATGTTTCATCTCATAAATTTTACCAAATTAATGATGTTTAAGGTCTGAGGTCATCAAATTATTATGTTTACCCTCAGACCTTTCACCAAATTAATGATGTTTAAGGTCTAAGGTCATCAAATTATGATGTTTCACCTCATAAATTTCACAAACTAATGATGTTTAAGGTCTGAGGTCACCAAATTATGATGTTTATCCTCAAACCTTTCACCAAATTAATGTTGTTTAAGATCTGAGGTCACCAAATCATGATGTTTCACCTCATAAATTTCACCAAACTAATCATGTTTAAGGTCTGAGGTCACCAAATTATGATGTTTACTCTCAGACCTTTCACCAAATTAAGGATATTTAAGGTCTGAGGTCACCAAATTATGATGTTTTACCTTATAAATTTCACCAAATTAATGATGTTTAAGGTCTGAGGTCACCAAATTATGATGTTTTACCTCATAAACTTCACAAAATTAATGATGTTTAAGGTCTGAGGTCATCAAATTATGATGTTTTACCTCATAAATTTAACCAAATTAATGATGTTTAAGGTCTAAGGTAATCAAATTATGATGTTTCACCTCATAAATTTCACCAAACTAATGATATTTAAGGTCTGAGGTCACCAAATTATGATGTTTGACCTCATAAATTTCACCAAATTAATGATGCTTAAGGTCTGAGGTCATCAAATTATGATGTTTCACCTTATAAATTTCACCAAACTAATGATGTTTAAGGTCTGAGGTCACCAAATTATGATGTTTCACCTCATAAATTTCACCAAATTAATGATTTTTAAGGTCTGAGGTCATCAAATTATGAAGTTTACCCTCAGACCTTTCACCAAATTAATGATGTTTAAGGTCTGAGGTCATCAAATTATGATGTTTCACCTCATAAATTTCACCAAATTAATGATGTTTAAGGTCTGAGGTCACCAAATTATGATATTTCACCTCATAAACTTCACCAAATTAATGATGTTTAAGGTCTGAGGTCATCAAATGATGATGTTTACCTCATAAACTTCACTAAAACATGATGAAATAAAGTATTGACACAGGAACTGCTCTTTTTATTAACATTCTCTTCATAAAATGATATATGTATTATAAGAAAACAACTGCAACATGATATGTAATATTTCTTCACGTGATCAACGTTCCATAGATTGGAGAAAGGTTCCCCTTCGAGATTTTCTAGCCGGTATGTGCCGGGTACAACCTCATCGACTACTTTATAAGGACCATGCCAGTTTGGCTGGAGCTTATTTTCCTTCTGCAACGTCTTCTTCAGCACTAGGTCTCCTACAACTATAGGTCTTAATCTCACCCTCTGATTATAGAACTTTGTTGTTCTCTGCTGGTAAGCTGCCTGTCTGACCTCAGCATCTTCTCTTCTCTCCTCAACCAAATCTAGGTCGAGTCTTCTCTCTTCCTCATTCTTTTGGGGTCATAGGTCTGAACTCTGTGAGTGGGGAGTCCTACTTCTGTAGGTCTAAAGGCTTTTGAGCCATGGGCTAACATAAATGGGGTCTCCCCCGTTGGTGTCCTTGACATTATTCTATAGGCCCATAACACTGCATAAACCTCTTTTATCCATCTCCCCTTGGCTTCTTCCAACCTCTTCTTAATCCCATAGAGGATTGTTCGGTTTGTGACTTCAATCTGGACGTTTGCCTGAGGTCGGCCAGGAGAAGAGAAGAACTGCTTGATCCCGACTCTCTCACAGTATTTCTCCAAAGAAGCATTCTTGAACTGCGTTCCGTTGTCTGAGATGAGGGTGTTCGGAAGGCCATGTCTGCATATGATGCTCTTCCAGAAGAATTGAAAGGTCTTCTGCTTCGTAATTGTGATCATCAGCTCAGCCTCTACCCACTTGGAGAAGTAATCAATTGCTACTATCAGAAATCGATAATTATTAGCAGCTCTTGGCAATGGTCCCACCAAGTCAATCCCCCATACTGCGAATTGATAAGGAGGACTGATTGACGTCATGGTTAATGAGGTTGATGAGGGATAGTGGAGAATCTCTGGCACTTGTCACATCTCTTCACGTAGGGAGCAGCATCTTTGGCCAAGGTTGGCCACCAATATCCTTGCGTAACTATCCTCTTGGCTAAAGGTCTTCCTCCTATGTGACTGGAGCAAGAACCCTCGTGTACATCCTGCAGGACATGGGAAACCTCTGTGGGATGTACACATTTGAGGAGAGGAAGTAGGAATCCTTTTTTATACAGGACATCTCCTATTATTGAGAACTTGGCAGCTCTGTACCTCAACTTCCTCCTATCTAACTTTGATTATGGCAGCTCTCCCTGTCTGATATATCTGATAAGGGGGTTCATCCATGAGTCCCCTAGGTTCAAGTTAAGATAAGAGCTGGCCACCTCCCCATCCTCAATGGTCGGTTTGAGCAGGATCTCGACTGGTACTGTCCTTTTGATGCTTGTCCTTGTTACCGAAGCCAACCTTGCTAGTGCATCTGTACGAATGTTATCTTACCGAGGTACACTCTTCATCTTCACCTCTTCGAAGCCTTCTATCATCGTTCTTACCCTTTTCAGGTATTTGGACACCCTTTCATCCTTGTCCTCATAAACTCCAAGTACTTGGTTGACGACTAACCTCGAGTCACTGTATAGTAGGAGTCGGCCAACTCTAAGGGCCTTTGCTAAAGAGAGCCCCTCTATCAGCGCCTCATACTCAGACTCATTGTTTGAAGCCTTGAAGTTGAACCTTAGTGCATATTCAACATCGGTACCATACAGAGCTGACAGTATCAGCCCTGCACCGCTTCCACTTTCACAAGAAGACCCATCAACGAAGAAGCTCCAAACATCTTCATTTGAAGAGAAGTTCCCCTCTGACAGAGTCCCTTTCTTGAAGAGGTATCTATCTTCCTCATTCTCAGCTACTCCTCTCCTAGATCTATTGGACACAAGCTCTTTCGGGTTTCAAAAGACGTTACTGGTAGATCCCTCTGTAATCTCACGGCTATTCTCAACTACTACTTCTTCCCAGGTGAATTTAGCAATAAAGACTGTGAGTGCCTACCCTTTGATGGCCACCCTGGGTTGATAAACAATGTCCTACTCTCCCAATTTGATGGCTCAGGTCATCAATCTGCCTGACTTCTCGGGCTTGTGGAGGACTTGCCTTAGTGGGGAATCATTGAGGATGACCATACACTACACCAAAATGATAAAATTGTCACCTTTCAGCCGGCCACCTTTATCAAGGTCATTGACCATGACACAAATCTCGCATTTTGTGTCACGGTCATTGATCTAAACACGACCGTGACAAATAATTATCACGGTCATTGACCGTGACAAGTCCGTGATAAATTTACTTGTCACGATCGTGTCACGGTCAATGACCGTGACAATTCTTTGTCATGGTCGTGTCTAGGTCAATGACCGTGACACAAAATGCGAGATTTGTGTCACAGTCAATGACCTTGACACGACCGTGACAACTTTTGCAGTAAAAAAAGCCTTAGGATTCTTTTTTTCCCACCTTTTTTGGTTTTCCCCCTCTCTCTCTCTCTCTAAGCGATTTATGCTCTCTCTCTCTCTAAGGTATATTTTTTTTCCTCTCTTTCTCTTTCATTTCTATATGTATGTGTATGTGTATGTGTGTATATATATGTGTGTATATGTATGTGTGTATGTGTGTGTATATATGTGTGTGGTGGTGTGTGGTGGGGGAGGGGGGAAGGGGGTAATAGGGGTGGGGTGGTGCAGGTGTGGTGGGGGTGGGGGGTGGTGGGGGGAGGGGGGAGGGGGTGGGGTATGTGTATATATGTGTGTATGTGTGTGTATATATGTGTGTGGTGGGGTGTGGTGGGGGAGGGAGGAGGGGGTAGTGGGGGCGGGGTGGGGTGGGGTGTGTGGTGGGGGGAGGGGGGAGGGGTGGGGTGGTGGGAGTGGGGGTAGAATTTTCTAACTAAAAATATGATAATATTTTGTTACAATTTGTTAAAACTATGTAAACCTTAGTATGAATGCAAGGTTAGTGATAGTTAGAATTGTGTAAATGTTAGAAAAGTTCTAGAATTCATATGTTAAATTTAATTATATAAATATTTAAATTTGATAATAATTTTATTCATGAAATTAATTCAATTAGGTAAAACCCTAGATAATTTTTTAACAGAATTTGATAATATTATATAAAGTTTAGTAAATTCACAAAATGTTGCCAATTGTATATTTTTAGGAATATCATTAGTTACTTTCGTGCCCAACTATGTAGAATCCATACACATGCATGTTGTTAGGAAGTCTTAAATTTAATTCTCACTTTAATTTGTAGAATCTCTGTACTTGGTTGGATTTATCCCTTTATGATAATGAAATTTATGCTCCAATTATAATTATCTCATGTCATAATTTTATTGATAAACAATATAGTAATAAAGTAATAAAAATATGAAAATACCCCAATTGATTTAGTAAGATTCGTTCTAGACTTCATTACAAATTATTCATGCCAAACCCGACTCTCTTATAAGATATGCATATTGTGATAAAATATAATGAGGATAAGAGACTTTTGAAATATAAAAGAATCTCAAAGAATAAATATAAAGATAAAGGATTAAAGAAGTAGATAATTGCAATGAATATACAGATAAGATGATGATAAAAAGATCGTGCAATGAATAAGATGCTAAAACACGCGTTTTGTTTCACGGTCATTGACCTTGACACAGCCGTGATAAAGAGTTGTCACGGTATTTGACCATGACAAGGCCATGACAAATGTAGTTGTCACGGTCGTGGTGGGGGGAGGGGGGGAGGGAGTGGAGTGGGGGGTGTGGTGGGGGTGGGGGGTGTGGTGGGGCAATTTTAACAATTGTATAGCTTTAATTAAGAAATTGTATAGCTGTAATTGTAATTTTAATTGTATAGTTTTAGATGAAAGTAAATTAATAATTAGTGCCAATTTCATATGAAATTAGGATTGTCCCTCATTGTAAATTAGTAAATTAATAATTGTATACTTTAATTGTTAGTTTAATTGATGAAATGTTGGGTTGGTTAGTTTTAAAAGTGGCATGATGTGTGCGTGTGTGTGGTGGGGGTAGGGGTGGGGTAAGGGTGTGTGTATGTGTACTATTAATATTTTTTTTTATCTGTACTAATAACATTTTTTACCGCATATGTCTCCTTCAGATATTAAGGCGAAGATGATGATGTTGTTTATGATGATGTCGTCTGGGCTCGGTGGTAGCGGAGGCAACGAGGGCTCCTCCGCCCCTAGGCTCCCCAAATATGGAAAATTTGGGATTACCGTCGAGAACAAATCGGAGCTATTAGCGAGATCCCTTGAGCTGCTAAAGACGGTCATCGGCCCGGGGTTTATGAGTTGGAAGGAAGTGCCATATGAGCTCAAGTTAGCTATTTGGGCGGCACTACAGGTAATATATTTATATTTATATGAATATTTCAATTTCAATTTCAATTTTATTTTATATTTATATTTATATTTATATTTATTCGCAACTAACATTGTATTTGTTGGACAGGAACAATTCAACTTGTATCCAAAGCTACGCGATTCCGTCTGGGAGCAGTTGAGGGAGCAACACAAGACGTGAAAGAAAAATATGCGGACACGGTATTTTGGGAAAACACTAGAGCCCATTATACAATGGCGTGGATCCGTCCCGCCCAAGGAGCCGATCTCATTGGCACAATGGCAAAAGTTCATTGACATTGAGATCGAGGATCGACAATTGGCATCTCGCCAATCGGAGAGGGAAAATCGGGCAAAAAAGACAGACGTGCACTACTCCGGCCAGACCTCTTACGCCGAGGTGGAGCATAGGATGAAGGTAAGATTTAATTTTTCTATAACTATAGAAATATATTACTCTTAATTATTTTACTTTACGGGGCCGATACTAATTTTACTTTATTTTATTTCAAGGGGTAGGGAGTGGGCCGGGGGGTAAGCCACATAGGCTCGATACTTATGTGGCTCTTCGAACGAAGAAGGGGAAGGACAAGGAGGTGTCCTCGAGCGTCGCGGCGACGATTGTAAGTGATCCGACAGTTTAATTTTTGTTAATTACGTTATAATTTTTTAGTTTACTTATTTTACTAATCATGTGCTTTTTGTCGTTTCAGGCAAAGCTTAAGGAAGTGCATGAGTCGCAGTCTGATGCCGATAAGGCGTCTTTGTCCACATACGCACTCATCCAAGTGCTTGACTCTGATCACAAGGGGAGGAAAAGGGGGGTGAGCTCGCGGGTGGCCAAATCTAGGATCATCGGATTAGAGACGAGCGACACCGGGTTGGCTCGAACGGTGGATTCACACGACGTGAAGCTGTCCCGTTTGAAGGCAACGGACGAAGATATGTACGCATTCATGAAGAGTACGTTGGGCGGAGACCGAAAGGGGAAGGGGAAAGGGAAGGAGAAGGCGGTGGAGGAGGATGAGGAGGAGGAGGTGCGGGAGAACGAGGCGCAGGAGGACAAGGATGTGGACCTCGCTGCTTCTTCACCGTCACGTGCGTATTTCGATGATCCACTTCCTTATTTGGCTCCCTTCCCCAGACCATTGTCGACACTTGGTTGGCCGAGCGTGTTCATATTGGATGTATTTGATGGCCAGCGGATAGGGCGGGGGTTGAGGGACCCGAATATCGTCAAGGGTGGAATAGTTCATGGACGTGCGCTTCAGGGGATCGAGTCCAAAGTGCTCGTCACGCATGTGATACCCGGGAAGGAGAACTCCCTATTGTGGTTGCGCGAATAATGTGGCACAATGTATATTAGTGGGTGTGTCAATTCGTATATCGTGTGGCAAACTCACCTCCTCACATTTACCCAAGACATGTAGTAACATTATTTTTAAGTTTGTACATTTTAATTATATTTGGATTATATTGTCATGTATATTGTTTCTATTTTGAATATTTGGATTATATCGTCATGAATATATATTTGCACTATCTTGGGTATATTTGGATATATGATGTTTGAATAGGTACAACCAACGTTGTTATAACAGGTACAAATATACTGCTGGACAGTGGCAGTGGCCATACTGCCCAGCATAATTTTTTTCAATTCTGCCCAAAATTGTCACGGTCATTGACCGTGATAATTTTTTTGAATATTGTCACGGGTTGGTCACAGTTGTTAACCGTGACTAAAATTGTCACGGTCCATGACCTTGACACGACCGTGACAATTCTAACAAACTTGTCAAGGTCAATGACCGTGACACGTCCGTGATAAAAAAAATTGTCTCGCCCAGAATTATCACAGTAATTGACCTTGACAATTCCAATTTGTCAAGGTCAATGACCGTGACAATAGTGCAGATTTGGTGTAGGGATAGAGTGGGCTTGGAAATAGAGCTTCATCTTCCTGAAAGCATGTATCATGGCGTAAGCCAACTTTTCCATCTGCAGATAGTTCTATTCAGACCCTTGAAGGGCCTTACTGTTGAAGTATACAGGCCTCTATACCCCATCGCCTTCCCATACTATGGCTGCACTTATAGATGACTCTGAGACTGCTAGATAAACATACAACTTCTCCCCCAGAATGGGCTGGGATAAGAGTAGAGGGGACCCGAGTTAGAACTTGAGCTCTCTAAAGTCCTTATCACACGAAGGCCTTTCTAAGCACCTTGAAAAATGGAAGACACTTGTTCGTAGCTCTGGAAACAAACCTGTTGAGTGTAGCAACTCTTCCAGTGAGCCTATGAACATCTTTTATGATTTTTGGTGTCTTCATATCAAGCAAAGCCTTGATATTCTCGAGGTTGGCCTCTATTCCCCTCTGATTGATGATGAATTCAAGAAACTTTCCAGCTCCTACTCCGAAGACACACTTGGCAAGGTTGAGCTTCATCCTGTATAAGTCCATGGTATCGAAAGTTCTTTCCAGGTCATCCACGTGTGTTTGAGACTTCAAGCTCTTCGTTAACATGTCATCTACATATACCCCCATAGTCCTGCTAATTTTATTTTCAAATATGTTATTTACAAGACGTTGATACGTGGCCCTTGCATTCTTTAATCCTAAGGGCATGACCTTGTAGTAATAGGTCTCCTTATCGGTGATGAATGATGTCTTCTCCGAGTCTTCATCATTCATGAAGATCTGATTATACCCCGAATACAGGTCCATGAAGCTCATAAGTTCATGTCCTGCCGTGGCATCTACCATCTGATTAATCCTAGGCAAGGGGAAGTTGTCTTTAGGGCAAGACTTGTTCAAATCAGTGAAGTCTATGCATATATTCCATTTCCCGATAGCTTTGGTCACAATGACGGCGTTAGATAACCACTCTGGGTATATGACCTCCCTGATGAACTCTGCCTCTTCCAACTTTCTGACCTCTTCCCTGATGACATCATACTTTTCCCTGGAGTAAACTCTTTGTTTTTATTTGATTGGCTTAGCATCTTCCGCCACATTGAGTTTGTGGCACATAACCTTCGAGTCGATGCAAAGCATGTCAGCGTGGCTCCAAGCGAAGACACTCTGCCTCTTCTTCAAAAATCTTATCAGCTCTTCCTTGATCTCGGGTTTTAGGGACTTACCTATTTAGATGGTTTTTTTCGATTCTTCCTCATTGAGGACGATGGATTCTACCTCTTTCGTGACCTCTCCTTTCTTCAACTTTGCTTCATCCCTAGGATCTAGTGTATCAATGTTATATGTTGTTGTTTCCCTCTTATGTGCCTCTCTCTTTCGTTGAGTTGAATTAGCATTCTCGTGATGTGGTATGGTCACCTTGCACTTCCCCTACCCCATAGGGGGCGGGAATTTTAGCATTTGGTGGACCGTAAACGGAACAGCCTCAAATTCCTTGAGGGCTACTCTTCCTATGATGAGGTTGTAGGCCGAAAAGACATTTTCATCCATCACGAAAAAATTGATCCTCCTGATCAACCTCTTAGGCCACTCATCACCCATTCGTACATCCATATCATACATGCCCAAGGGATGGATCTTCTCCCCGCTGAAGCCAATCAACGGTTGATGATAGGCTACAAGCCTTGCACTGCTGAGGCAAAGGCTCTTGAAGCAGGGCCAGACATAACATCTGTGGAGCTTCCGCCATCAATATGGATCCTCTGAACCTCACACCCATGCACCCTCATGGTTATTACCAAAGGGCCATCGTGTGGAGCTAAGATACCTTCAAAAACAAGTCGGGAGAACCCAACTATAAGAATATCCATATCCACCTTCTTTCTTCTGCTTAGCCTCTGAAAATGACAAATTCACAACCTCTACTTTGGTCACCGACTTATCCTCTGCCACATGAGCTTTACAGTCGGCTACTTCTGAGCCACCCCCTGCTAGTCCTCCACAGATGGTGTTAACAGTAAAGGAGATCATACCAACCCTCTTCATACGGACATTGTCGTCTTTTGGTGGGAGGTCGGGATCGTCCTCATCATCACCATCTGAGTCTCATCTCTTCTCACTGGGGGATCACCTCGACATCTGTCGTTTCTCTTCTTTTTAGGGTCATCTCTACCCCTCTTAGGAGCTTTATCGTCGACATACTTCCTGAGATTTTCGGACTTCAACATCTTCTCAATTTCATCTTTCAAGGCGAAGCACTTGTCTGTCACATGGTCGTGGTCTTGGTGGAACTCACATAATAGGTTCTTATTCCTCTTATGCGGAGGAGTCTTCAGCTTCTCCGGCCATCTCAAGGACCGGTCACAGTTAGAGGGATATAGTGTGCAAACTTTTCATCTGCAAACCTTTTTTTCCATCTTTCTTCCTTTGGAACTTCCCGCTGCCACTTCGTTCTCATCCTCATACTTTGCGGCCATAGCCTCTTTAGCGTTCATGACCTTTCCTGCAATTCCCAATAGCTCTGCCATGGACTTGGGAGGGTCTTCTGCAAGCTTCCATAGTTGAAAACTTAAAGTAATTTCCTTTTTAGATAAAATCAATGCGGAAGCGTAAAAGAGATGGTTCAATAAAATTAAACAATAATATATGTATTCACTTAAACCAAATCAATAATCCAAGCCCTAGAATTTGCCTAAGTCATAATTAACAATTAACCAAAGTTAGGCGAAACCAATTTTAGCAAAGGACTTGAATAAACCAAATTTAACCAATATTTAATTTAGCACCAAATTAAATGAGTGTGATGATTTAAACCGAATTTTATCTTGAATGATTCTAAACATGCGTTCTAAATTATTTAAGCAAGATAAAATAAACCAATCACACTACGCCGCGATGTACGAGGAAAAACCCAAGACGGGAAACAACCTCGGACGGCCCTAGCCACAAATCCACTAGATACGGAATTACAAGTACAAGACAGGTAGACTTACAACGACTGACTCGATCCCTCTCAAGCCTCGACGCTTCTTCTTGTAGACACCTCTTCCTAGCGGATAACCTCGGAACACCACCGCGATCTCGGAATCCACCGATGGGGCTTTCTATGGTCACCGTCACCCGTACATGGAGCCTTTCTCCAAGTGGGTAGAGTCGCAACAAAAAGTCTTCTTCTTTGATGGATGTAGAAGCAAACCAAAACTTCTCTTCTTGAATTCGGTAGAGATAAACCGGTGCCAAACTCCAAGCAATTTGATATGTATATATGAACTTGGATAAACTCAATTGGGTGTAAACACTAGAGTGATGAAAATATTTTTCTCTAAAAATCTCACTCAAAACATGAACATTTTCCTAAACCATTTTTGCTCTCAAACACTCTCTAAGAGATGGAAATATTTTGGAAAAGTTATGGAAATGTTAAGTTGGAAAATGTCATTCCCGCACCTATTAAAGTCTGTGAAAGTTGGTTAAAAACCAAGTGGGGAAGTGGGTGCAAAACTGCCAAAAAACTGCCAATAACTGTTCCCGCCTGATAGCTCGTTCGAACGACATTTCGTTCCAACGAAATCTCGTTCGAACGAGTCTTCTAACGACGCTCCAGTATGGACTCGTTAGAAGATCGTTGGAAATCTCGTTAGAACGACAATCTCGTTCGAACGACATTTCTAACGACGGACTAGTATGCCTTAGTGGGAACTAGTTGGCAAAACTCGTTCGAACGACATCTGGTTCGAACGAGAAAACTCGTTCGAACGACATATCTAACGAACGACCAGAAAGTTTGAAAAATTCTTTTTTTAGCCCAGAAAACTTTATAGACATTTATTTAAAGTTTTAATAAATCCTTTCTTAAAACCAAACGCAGTTTTTATAAACCTAACACCCAATAAACTTGTTCCAAGCTCCTATATATATATAATTGCATCCATACCTTGGGAGCATGGAACTATGATTGATGACGTAGAAACGAGGCACACAAACCGGCATTTTGATGAAGCTTTATACTCTTTGACGCTACGTCTTCAACAAACACTTCATAGGGTTGAGAATATTACAATTTAAATATTATCCTATGAATAAATGTTTTTGTCCGGAATTGAGCCAAAACTATATATGGACTCAATTGGAAATTTGTGTCCTTACAAAAGTAACTTCCCTTTTTAGAGTCCTCCAATGAGGGTTGTCATAGCTATACTCTCTTCATAATCTTTAACCTCTAATTTTTCTTTATTGAATCTAGCAATGTAGTCTCTTAGGCTCTCATTCTTTCCCTTCTTGACGTACAGCAGATGAGTGGTCTTCTTTTGAGGTCTTACCCTAAATTAAAAATTATGAATGAACCGATCAGCCAAGACCTTAAAGTTCTCAATAGAGTTCTTCGAAAGAGAGGTAAACCAGATATGTGCAATTCCCGCCAAAGTCCTAGAGAAGGCCCGACACTTCATCTTATCTGGGATTGAATAAATGTTTGTTGCAGACTGGTATATCTCAATATGATTCACAGGGTTGTTACTACCATCATACTTGGGAGACACCGTAGGTGGTTTGAACTTGGCAGGGGTTGGGAAGTTCACTATCTTTGCCACTAATGGAGAATCCTATGAGAACCCTCTTTGTAGTGGGTCTCGATTTTTGATGAGGTTCCCTATCTTCTCTTCCAGGTGTTGGATGGAGGCATTCCATGGCCTTGCAATGTATATTGGGACGAGGTTGTCCCCAGCCACCTCCAAAGGCTGGACGAAGGGTTCCCCAGCCACTGCACAACGTCGTCTATTCACCTCTTCTTGATCCCAGTCTCGTCCATGTTGGGGTCGGCCATGTTGGGGTCGGCCCTGATGAGGCCGATGTTCCCCCTCCTCACTTTGTGAACCTACAATTCTAGACCTGGATAACCTCTATCTTAGGTCATTAAGTTGGCCAACCCTTTTAAAGGTTGACCCTCTACTCAAGCGATCAAAAGCTGATCCTCTCTGTTGTGCACCCCCATCTCTTCTACCCCCACAACCTCTGCTCTGCTGGATAGGACGTACCGTGTTATTCGAAACCTTATACGGCTCCCAACAGTCTTCTCGAGCATCCTTTTCCTCCATATTGTCATACCTATCCTTAGGAAAATGGTTTCATTGCCTCCCCATATGTAAACGCCTAGGGTTAGCAATGTCCCTCCTCCACTAAGCGGTAGGTTAGTCTCTTCGAGGTGCCTGGGTCAGTCCCCTAGCTTCAGGATGGGGTTGAACAGTCACCGGAGTAATCATCTCCGGTGAGACCCCAGGTGGCCTCATTATATTTTGACTGAGCTTTGAAAGTTTCTCCTTCATTGCTTATTGTATTGCAGCTAAAGATCTCAAGGCTGCAGCCACCTCAGCCATTTCAGACTAAGGTGGTGCCTGGATGGAACTAGGTCCTCCAACACCGAATGGTGGAGGAGGTGGTGGTGGTAACCTCAGTGCAATATGTTAAAACTAAAGAGCTTGTAAAGAAAAGGGAGCTTAATACCTTAAAGTACCTCTTTCAATGGTGAAACAGCTCCACGCAGGGGGTGAGGCCTGGTTCACCACCAGAGTCTCCAGTGAGGTTAAGCTAGGAAAGGAAGAGTTGTGTCTTTTCGTTCCCGTAAACGGTGCCAAAATGATAATGTTATAAACAGCACCACCAGATAAATAGGTAGTAAAGCTCAAACAGGCATAACAATGGCAGAAAATAACAACACAGATATGTATAAGGAGATGAGGAGAAAACGAGAAACACACCAATATAAGTGGTTCGACAATTGCCTACGTCCATGGTGCAAGTGAGTGTAAGTATCGCTATCAGAAGAGGGCTCCAATGGTCTTAGTAATACAATCACTCCACTTTCTCTCTCTCATGTATATGCACCAGAGTTTGGATAGGGTTTGTAATTATCGACCCTTTACAATTTTGAGGATGACCTCTATGTATAGTGCTTGGGGGCGTAATGTACCCCCCAAGCATGCAATGTGCATGTGCATGAAGATCCAACCAGTGTAAGGATGACACTTAGCTGATCTCAACTAAATATTGATTACCTCAATATTCCCTCACGTGGGTAGAATGATTTAGTTATAACAGACTTGTTCATGTGTTCCAAGCTACACATGTGCGCGTAGATGCTCGGATGATTTTATTTGGTACCATCCTCGGCCTGGATGAGTACGAGGTCGGTGAAGTATGACCCTAGCCTTGGCTGGGGATTATATGACGACCTTGGCTGGGGTATCAGTCGAGGTTAGATATGTAGCACGTCGGTTAGGGCCGATGTTGTCTTGGCACTTGATGCTGAACCTGCAAGGCTTTGTTGATTCTAGGTGAAACTTGTAACGTCGTCTATGGCCAATGTTGATGGTGATACTGATGGATAACCCATGTCCACACTTACCTCGGATGATGCCCTCCTCGAGGCGATACTTGTAACGTCGGTTGTAGCCGACCTGATGGATAACTGACCCCATGAGTCATGCAGACCTCGATTGTTGCCAATTTGAGGGGCTATTGGTAACGTCAACTGTGGCCGACCTTATGAAGGACGAGATTACTGATCGTTAGTCTTGAGCTCTTGTTACCTCGGTCGCTATGCTGGCCGAGGTTGGTGCCTTCGAGCTGGCAAGTACACTTTGGTCATATCAAGAACCATTGCTTGAATTTTGTTTCCTAAAAAAATTATTATATATTAAGCAATGGAAGTGGGCTACGAAATAGCAATATTCTCTTTGCGTTAAAAGCCACAATTTTGCCAAAAAGTGCCTAAAAGATTAACGATACAAAAAAACATAAGTGTCGAGGCCAATTTTATTTTCCACTGATGTTTCACTACATATGAGCAGTATGATATATTCAAAAATATTGAGAGTGACTTCTCAAATATATGAGGTTTTTAGGGTAATCAATGGGTTTGCACAACAGACTCTCTTGAAAAGCATTAGAAACTATAGCATAATTGATTTAAGAAACATTTAAATTCATGGCAGGTTGCATAAGTCTAGTCGATTTCACTTTCTTCTACATTCTTCACCTAAGGTTGAAATTGAGTTCTTTATTTAGAAGTATCTCATTGACTTCGTGCGCCTTTGTTATGAATGCCTATGTTGAGTTGGCCCATAGAAAATGTTCACACAATTATATTTCGTTTTCATGATTAGGATATTTTCATGTTATACGTTGGTGTTATGTATTTTGTGCCTATATGTAGCTTTTATAAATATACTTTTTATACTTGAAAATTTGAAAATTTTCAAAAATCCATTGTTTGAAAGCCTTTTGGAAATTCATCACATGTGCTTTATTGTTTATCTTTGTGATGTTATTTCTTTTGGATCCGTGTGATGATTACTATTCGTGTTTAGATTCTAATCCTTTCTCTATTACAGACAAAAAGGGAGAGAACACATTGAGGGGGAGTTTTATTTTCTTTAAAACTCGTACGAGTCAGTGTATTCTTTTGTTTCATGTGTGTAGGTCTCCTCCACTTTGATGGTAATCTCATGGACTACACAAGATGAAGAATTTTACTTAATAATAAAGTCTTAAATTTCATTCTGATTTGGGTCTAGGAGGACCTTAATAGAACACTATCTTAAGGGTTTTATTTTAATTTGGCTTTAGGTTTTTATTTTGTTTCGGAATAGCCAATGGTGTAGATTTATAAGAGCAAGAGTTTATAATTGCTCATCATTTAGATTTTTTGACGTAGCACATTACAAATCGAACACTACATTCGCATATGCTTCCAAGGTTGTTTGAAAACATGTTAGTGACCGAGAGCCGTTGGATTCACCACGAACACAATGTTGAGGAATAGTTTAAGGTTTTGATTATTTCTCAGTCATATATATTATAGGATGATTTTTTAATCGATACACTTTTTTTACAAAAATATATTTTTTTATTTTTGGTTCATTGGGACAAAATTGTCATCTTGTTAGAGCGAGACATGGTTCTCGTTCAAACGAGGTTGAAATTTCATTGAAATGAAGTTCTTAAGTCGTTAGAACGAACTTTTAATGAGCTTCTAATGAATGGTCTCTATTTGACAGAACAAACCTCGTTGGAAATTCATTAGATGCTTGTTGGAACAAGCTAAGACTATTGTTCGAACGAGATTGGACCGCTCATTAGAATGGAACTATGTTTTTCTTTTGAACGAAGTCTATCGAATGATTTTTCACCTCAAAAATCGTGTTTTCTACAAAAAAGGATTCTTTTGAACTGTTTTACACAACTCTTTTGGCAAAAATCAGTTGTTATACATTCACCAAAAGTTTTCTTCTTTTTATTTCATATAAACACTTTTGTTCCGAATTGTACACCCCTAAATATGATTTATTGATCTTTATCAAACCCAATTCCCATTTACTACATCGAACCCTTGTAAATTATCTCAACGATTGATTGTGGAGTTATTATAACTTTGTTGAAAAAGAAAGGATTTCGCATCCTAAGACTGATCGGTGGATACTGAGGGATGAGCTGCTTCCTGTAGGTAGTGTTAGATTGCATCATTTTCTATGAAAGATTTGAAGACCCTATGCATTATACTTAATGGATCTTTAATTAGTTTGTTAGTCATCGAGTCTGTTAAACTCTTTAACAATGCTGAAATATTAGTTTTTCCCCCAAAAAGTGATTTTTCCTCAAATATTCTTCTTCTGCTATGTTAATTTTTGTTTGATTGCGTAGTTTGGATTGTTTGATTTGGACTTTATCTTGCATGCACACCTAATTATAATCAAGATAGAATTTGTCTAAAATTGGATCTTTGTGTATATTACCTAAGATACAAGTGATTCCGTATAGCCCCAGAATTTTCAAACTTCTCAATGGCCTTCCAAATCTCTATACAAGTTACACTAAAAAAAACTACATTGTAATCCCATCAAAATAAGCTATGTTAGATCTTCTGTAATCAATACCATAATGAAGGCTACATAATGATGCTCGCATACTTAGTTTTTCTAACAATGTCACAGTGTTCTTGATAAACTTAAACTAGAATCAATTGGAGTACTATTGTATTTATAGCAAAAAATAATTGTGATGTTTAGAATTTTCTCAATATAATGAAATTAGTTAATAAAAGTCATTTTTAAGACCTAGTCATTTTAATTTCAATAGTATACTACCTTAGCCTAAATTTTTTGTATCAAATATGGCACGTAATAAAGATTCAACATTATCTACCACATGAATACTAGAATTGAAGGGAAGGGGCAATGATCTGGGTAGGCCAATTGTCAATTGGAGAATTGTAGTAATTAGGTCATCGGAGATTGTAGAGTGGATTAAAGCCAATTTAGAAAAATGATAACATATATGGTGGAATGTAGTTTCCATATATATGGAGAATTGTAGAAAGGATGCTGCAGATAGTTACGGTAAACGTAATTTTTGTAGTTCCTTATGATACGTCTATTATAGTGGATAGGGTAGAAAATGCATTTAGGAAGTTATTTCTAGCCCTCGAAAGGACATCGAATTCGAGGTGCTCGAATTCCAAAACTACCTCCTTTGAGTAAGAATGGTACGATTGTAGTTTGTCATCTTAGATTTTCCATTTTCTAAATATTTGTATGATGACCAAGCTTGAATCTCCACGGGCTTTGAGGTCGGTAATTCCCATTTCTAATGCAATTTTGATACCTATAGCACAAGTCTCTTACTCGATTATGTTACTAGTGCATTCATAGGTGAGTTTGATGGTTGTGGGAAGTCATCGTGAGTCGAGAGATATCAGGAGTATTCTAATTCTGAATTCCCTTTTATTAGAGGTCTCGTCAAAGTATAGTCCCCAATTATCTCTATCGTTTAAGAAGAAAAGATCCACATCGAGGAATTTTTCTTCATTTTATTCTTCTTCATCTGACGGGGGTTGTCGTGTAAGAAGGTCATAAATGGACCGTCCTTTGAAGGCTTTCTATGTGACTTATGTGATTTCAATCTCGGACCACATTTGTAGCCATTTGTCCATTTAGATAGATAGATCGGGCTTATCAAATAGATATTTTAAGGGATCTATCCTAGAGATGAGTCGTATGCCGAAGCACATCATGTAATGGTGTAGTTTGCATGTGATTCATACGACACATACACAACCTTTTTCCAAGATGGTGTATTTGATCTCATAAGATACTAACTTTTGCTGAGGTATTAGATGGCACATTCCTTTTAGGAACTCTCTTATGCATTGGGCTAATATGGCTCCGACAACTGTGTCGGTTATCACTACACAAAAAAGACCAAAATGTCACTTTTGAGCCGGCCACCCTTGTCACGATCAATGACCGTGACAAAAAAACACGCATTTTTTTGTCATGGCATTGACCGTGAAAAGTCCATGACAATGGCTTTTCACGATCAATAACCGTGACAAGAACAGTTATCACAATCTTGTCACGGTCATTGACCGTGAAAAAATTATAAACTTATCACGGTCAATGACCATGACAGGTCGGTGACAAGTTTGTCAGTAAAAAAAACCTCCATCTTCTTTTTTCCCACCATTTTCTATTCCGTCCATTTCTCTCTCTATCTCTCTAAGCGACTGCTCTATCTCTCTCTGTCGGGTATTTTTTCTTCTCTCTTTCTCTTTCATTTGTATATATGTGTGTTGTATAAGTGTCCGTGTGTATATGTGTGTGTGTGTATGTGTGCGTGTGCATGTATGTGTGTGTGAGTGCGTGTGGGGGGGGGGGGGCGGGAGGGGGCAGGGGTGGTGGTGGTGGGGAGGGGGGTACATGGGTGTGTGTGTGAGTGCATGTGCATTTATGTGTGTGTATGTAGTGAAGCGGGGGGTGGGAGGGGGGCATTTGTGTGGAGGGAGTGGGGGGTTGGGGGTTGGGTTTGTGTCTATGTGCAGGTGTCTGTGTGTGTGTGTGTGTGTGTGTGTGTGTGTGTGTGTGTGTGTCTAGTGGGGTAGGGGGTGTGGGGCAGGGGTGGTGGTGGTGCGGAGGGGGGTGGTAGGGCAGGGGGTGGGGGGTGTATGCGTGTGTGTATATGTGTGTGTTGAAATTAATTGGTGTTTAGTTTAGGACTTAAAATTAATTATTAATGTTGATTTAGGATTTGAAATTAATGTTTAGTTTAGGACTTGAAATTAATTGTTAATGTTGATTGGACATTATAAATATTGTTTCTTTATTTTTATTTAGGTTTGGAATTTTTATTGTTGCATTAATTGAGTAGATGAATTAGATGGAGTACGGGATACACATTTGTTGGTTTGTTGTTGCTGTTGGATTAAATTGGATGAAGGTGGTTGGATATCGAAGTTGGTTATTAAATTTTTTAAAAATACTTAATTTCATTCACACAAATAAATCCATAAATAATTATATTGTCTTAATTTGTAGAGTTGGTTAATTTTAGAAGTGGCACGACCACTTGATTATTGTCAAAATGAGGGAAGGGAGAGTTTTTGACTTTTTTCTAAAATTACTTTTGTCACGACCCGTTCGAGAGTGGCATAACCACAGGCGTATCATAATTAAATGAAACATACCTACAATTACACATAGTGCGCATAGATACTAGCCTTCTAGTTCTTATGCATACGCATTCAATAGCCCTTATACCCGTTCGAGAGTCATTACCCCTGTAATGAGATCTTTCGATTGTCCCGTTTGGAGAGTTTGGGACTGCATAATTTCTGTATAATAATATTCTTGGTGGCTTAAAGTTGTTACTTTTGGAGGAAGTTCGCAGTCGTATCCTAACTTTCTCTGAGTACATACTAGATTAGCAAGTGTGAGTGTTATTTCAATTGATCCATTGAAATAACACTCACACTTGCCAATCTACGTCGTGTACTTAGAGAACTATGGGGATATGCGGCCGAATTTTTCTCAAATCGTAACAATATGCATGATTTGTTAAGTATATTACAGAAATATGAGGTCTTGAATGGGATAGGACCACTCACCCTTTAGAGGAGATGGAGGAAAAAGAAATTACTATTATAAATTAAAATTTAAAATCGAATATAAATAAGACATAATTAATTGAAACATACTATAAATCTAAGTTTTATTTATACTAATCCATGAATATACACTTCTTACCTTTAATAGGTGATTCTTTGTAGTGGCTGTGATGGGATATCCTAAATATAAAGAGTGGATGGGGGAGACAAATAGACTGGGGGATGTGTTTTGCAGAGGTGCCAATGAATTTGAGAAATACGCAAAGAGATGTTATAATGATGAAGAGTTTTCGTGTCCGTGTGCTAGTTGTAAGAATGGTAAGGTGTTTGAGTGGAAAACAGTTGAACTACATTTGTTAAGATCGGGTATGCTATATAATTATCGATTTTGTAGTCTTCATGGTGAATTGAAAGTTCCTTTTGTTCCCGAACAACCTTCATAGCAACCTTCAACAAGTAGGATAGATGTAGAAGGGGACGACGTAGATCATAATATGCCTTGGGGGGAGTCATTCGAAGGATGGGAAAATGCACGAAAAGACCTTAAATCGTTGAAACTTAGGCCACAATTATGGTTGAAAGAAGATAGTAGGGGAAGGACAATAATTCCCCCTGGTGCGTTTACTTTGACGAGTGGGGAAAGAAAGGTGCTTCTAGACACAATATATAATTTGAAGGTTCCATCTAGTTTTTTGTCAAACTTGCAAAGGATTGTGAATTATGCTACCCATGATTTACATAAGTGTAAGTCCCACAATTGGCATGTGATCAGCTTTTTATTCATTTGTACTTGATTACATTAGCGCATGTACTATTTAGACTTAATGTTTGCATGTCTTCTTCTAATTCATTTTGAATTTGTACTAATAACAATATTTTTTTACAGAAAATGTCTCCTTTAGGTATTAAGGCAAGGATGATGATGATGATAATGATGATGAAGTCTTCTGGGGCCGGCGGTAGCGGAGGTGACGAGGGCTCCTCTGCCCCTACGGTCCCCAAATGGGGAAAATTAGGAATGGCCGTCAAGAACAAGACGTGGGTATTAGCTAGATCCCTTGAGCTACTAAAGACGATTATCGGCCCGAGGTACACTAGTTGGAGGGAGGTGCCAAATGATCTCAAGTTAGCTATTTGGGCGGCACTACAGGTAATGTATTTTATATTTATATTTATATTTATATTTATATTTATATTTTTATTTATATTTATATTTATTCGCAACTTATATTTTATGTGTTTGACATGAACAATTCAGCCTGGCCCCAGAACTACGCGATTCTGTCTTGGAGCAGTTGAGGGAGCAACATAAGATATGGAAGAAAAATTTAAGGGGCCTATTCTTTGGGAAGACCCGAGACTCCATTATCAGAATGCGTGAGTCCGTCCTACCGAAGGAGCCGATCTCATTGGCACAATGGAAAAAGTTCATTAACAATGAGATCGAGGAGCGACAATTGGCAGCTCGCCAATTGGGGAGGGCAAATCGGGTGAAAACGACGGACGTGCAATACTTGGGTCGGACGTCTTACGCCTAGGTGGAGCATAGGATGATGGTAAGCTTTTATTTTTTGATAATTATCAAAATATATTATACTGCATTATTTTACTTTGCGGGCCCAGTACTAATTTTGCATTATTTTATTTCAGGGGACGGGGAGTGGCCCTAGGGGTAGGCCACATAGGCTCGATGCCTATGTGGAAATTCGGACGAATAAGGGGAAGGATAAAGAGGTGTCCCCGAGCGTCGCGACCATGATTGTAAGTAATCTAACAGTTTATTTTTTATTAATTACATTATAATTTTTTTATTTACTTATTCAACTAATCGTGTGCTTTTTGTCGTTTTAGGTAAAGCTTAAGGAAGTGCGTGAGTCGCAGTCTGATGCAGACAAGGCATCTTTGTCCACGGACGCACTTAGCCAAGTGCTTGGTGCTGATCGCAAGGGGAGGACAAGGGGGTGAGCTCGCGGGAGGCCAAATCTAGGATCATCGTATTGGAGATGAGCAACACATGGTTGGCTTGTCAGGTAAACTTGCATGATGCGAAGCTATCAAGGTTGGAGACGACGGTCCAACATATATTCTCATTCATGAAGAGTTTGTTAGGCGGAAAGGGGAAGAGGAAGGGAAATGAGAAGGTGGTGGAGGAGGATGAGGATGTGGACATCGCTGCTTCATTGTTGACACGTGCGGACTCACCGATTGATGATCTAGTCCCCTACTTGGCTCCCATCGAGCAGCCTATGTCAACAATTGGTTAGCCGAGCGTGTTTATACTCATCGTATTTGATGGCACGCGGATAGGGAGGGGGTTGAGGGACCCGAATATCGTCCAGGGTATGTTGATTCATGGATGTGCTGCGCTTCAAGACATCGAGACCAAGGTGCTCGTCACGCATGTGATAACCAGGAAGGAGAACGCCCCATTGTGGTTGTGCGAACAATACGGCGTGATGCATATTTAGGATTGTCTTAATGCGTTTGTTATGTGGCCTTACTTCCTCCTCAAACCTACCACATTACATTATTTGTATCTATTTTATCTGAACACTTGGATTATATTTGTATTATTTTGATTTGTTACATTTTGGTTTGGATATGGAATTATATATCCAATGATTTGGTGCATTCTTTCTATTTTATTTGGATCTATGCTATCTAAACAGGTATAATTTTGCTATAACAGGTATAAATATACTGTTGGGCAATGGCAGTGGCCAAACAGCCTACCAGATGTTTTTTTAATTCTGCCCAAATTTATCATGGTCAATGACCGTGACAAGTCTGTGACAAATAAAACTTGTCATGGACTTACCATTGTCATTGACCGTGACAAATTTTTAAAGATTGCCACGATCAATGGCCATGATAAATCTTGTCAAGGTCAAAGACCGTGATATGATCGTGACAAGTCTAATAAACATATCACGAACAATGATCGTGACAAGTTCTTGATAACAAAAGTTGTCACCCCCAGAATTGTCAAGGTCAATGACCGTGGTAATCTGGCAGATTTGGTGTAGCGCATAGTCATGTGGAGAGGAATGGGTTGTCCTGATTGGGGAGGTACTAACACCAAGGGGTGAGTGAGCTACTCTTGTATTTTTTTCAAATGCTTTTTGTCATTGAGAATTCTACTCTTTTGGGTGGTCTTTCTTGAGATCTGAAAGATGAGTTCACAAATGGTGGTAAGTTGATTGATGAATCAGCCTAAGAACCCTTTAACTTCTTTCCCCATTATGGGGGTGGCATTTCTTATATAGCTTTAACCTTATAGGGGTCTACCTCAATTACATCAGTGTTGATAATAAATCCAAGTACCTTCCCTTTAGTGACTTCAAAGACGTATTTCTGGGTATTTAGCTTGATTTTGAAGAGGTGTAACCTTTGGAAGAATTTTTTAACCTTCGATATGTGTCCCTCGTAGTCATTAGATTTGATGATCATGTCATCTATGTATACCTCTACTTCCTTGTGAATAAGGTCATGTAGGATGGTTCTGGCTGCTCTTTGGTAAGTTACACAAATATTCTTGAGATCGAAGAGCATAATTGTATAACAGTACATCCCTGAGGGGGTAATGAATCTGATTTTCTCTTGGTGATTAGGGTGCATTAGTATCTGGTTATATCCCGCAAATCCATCTATGAAGGACATGAGCATAATGTTGGTTGTATTATCTACTAATAAGTCAATGTGTTGTATAGGGAAGTCATCTTTAGGGAATGCCCAATTGATATCCATGTATTCTATATATATTCGAACTATGTTGTTAATTATAGGTGCTGGTACGATGTTGGCTAGCCAAATGGTATGTTCGATTACGAGGATGAAGCTGACGCTAAGATACTTCTTTAATTCCTCCTTTACGTTCAAGGACAATTCGAGTATCAGTTTAGGGAGTCACTACTTTATAGGTTTTGCATCAAAGAGAATGGATATCTCATGCGTGATGATGTGGGGTCGATGTTGGGCATGTCGGCGTAAGACCAAGTGAATATATTCATGAAGATGGAGAAGAGATTTGTGAGCTCCTTGATAATACGCAAATATTGCGTATTTCATCCATCGAACCTATGCATTTTAGCCCTCTTAGGTGCCTTAATCTCTATATTTAAGCCCATTAACCAGAAAACCTTGGTTTATATTATTAAGATGCTATATGAGGTATAATTGGGCTTTTGTAGGTATTTAGATACTGAGAATGGAGTTCGGACGCATTCCGCTCAAGTTCCGTACGCAATCACACGTTCAAGGGCAATTTGGGCAATTCACAATTTGGGCACCTAGCTCGACATCTCATGAAATTTGTAGCCCTCCTCGCAAGCTCCGTGTGGCTATGAACGGTGCGCGATTCGGATCCCTGACAAAGAAGTTACGGTGCTTTTGGCGGAAGGGAATACCAAATACACCAAAACAGGAGGAAAGGAGATTCTGCCCTGCTTGATCGATCGATCGATCAGAAGGATAGATCGATCGATCCTTCAGATTTTTGCCATGATTTCAGCCATCGATCGATCGACCAAAGGGGTCGATCGATTGATCCCCTGCTTTTTTCAGATATTTTCCTTTTCTTTTATTTCTTCTTTTCTTTTATCCCAACTTACTATATAAGGGATTTTTGTGTAAATATCATATATATTCAGTTTCAATTAGTTTTAGCTTAGGGTTTTAGATTTTGAGAGCTTGGCTTCATTTCACTTTGGGTTGGCAACCATTTGGGGTGTGTATGTTGAACTTTCCACTTCCTTTACCATTAATAAAGTTGTCCTTGTTGAATTCTTGCTTTGTAGATTAATTTCCATGCTTTGTCAATTAGTTTACTTGCTTTATTTCTTGCTTTCTTAGTTCAATTAGTTGTAATTTAGTTTAATCATTATGTACCCCTAGATAAATAGGGTCGGGATTTCGTTCCGCCATTAACGGGCCCCGAGCTTCGAAAATTAGGTTTTGTGCAAAATTGCATTTAATTTAACCCGCGCGAATTAAAGTTGGATTATTATGCGTTTAACTTTCTCTGTCATGCAACGTTAGTGTTTATAGCGATAATCCAAATTTAATCTGCGTGCGACCAATTTTCGGTTAAATGTTTATTCACGCAACTTTGGCTTAAATTCCTTATTGTGTGAAGTTTATGATTAATTGTTAATGCTCTATTAAATTGCTCTCGAGCTGGAGTTCTGACTAATAAGTGTTTCGATCCGTATGGTTAGATGATATCCTGATCCTCGCTTTTACTTTATTTAGACTTAACTTCTCTCTTTTCTTTTATTTACTAGCATGCATCACCATGTTACACTTTTATTCTTGAATTAATAATCCGTTATAATCTATCGAACATTATCTGTGGATTCGATACCCGACTTACCGCTATACTCACCCGTTGAGTGTAGTCGTAACTTAGGTCTTTGTATAGTTCAGGTGAGCCGAATATAACACGACCGACGCGTAGGTGACTCTCGCGCCGCGGTAAAACCCTGCCACTATCAAAATGGCACCGTTGTCGGGGAGTTTTTTGTTATAGATTATAATTGTCTTATTATTTCGTAGTATTCTTTCTTTTGTATTTGTATTCTTTCTTTTAACCTTTTTTGCAGGACTTCTACACTTGAGCACCTAGAAACGCTTGAATTTTCCCATTGCACCTTGCTTTGTGGTATTTGCCGTCTCGAGCCTTTGTTGGGGTAAGCATGTCTTATTCCAATCATTTCGATAATCATTATGATAATTCTCAAAATCCCCGTACTCCTTTAACTTTTGGTCAATACTTAGAGTCCCAAAAAATTGCAAATTCAAAAATGACTTTGGGCGAGTATTACAAAAGTCAAGCTTTGGAGTGCGTATATTTTGAGGATGATGATAATGATTTTGGGCCTTTACCTCCTTATTATAGGAATTTTGAAACGAATTGCAATAGTTTTCAAAAGTCCTATAATAATGAGTTTAACTTTTGTGCCGATAATGATTTTCAAACTCCTCATTTTCAAGCATCCGCACCTCGGCCTATGACTTTCGGTGAGGGTTTGCTTATGCTTGAGAACGAGAGGTATGAAGAACATTATCAGGAAGAACATCGTTGTTGGGAGCAAGACTTGGATTTATTATTCAAATCCGACGATGATTTCTCCTCTGAGAATTTTGAAGTCAAGGAATGTTTTGAACCAATTGAGGACTTTGTGCCTACTTTGGAACAAACCATTCGTCACTTGGATTATCTTATAATTGATAATGAAAGCGAGGATGAAATGGATTTAGTATCTATTTGCATTGTGATGATTTCTTCTTTGGATCCCAAAGAAGAAAGTTTCATTGAAAATGATCTTATCTCCTTTGAAATTCCAACTTTGAGTGATGATAACTCATCTCTTGAGTTTGAACTTCTTTCCTCCCCATTTTCATTCTCCGTTATCACACCGTCACAAGTACCCAATGAATTGGTAACGAACTTTAAAACGTTCAACCCTTTAACTAAGTTTATGGTTATTATGTCATCATAGTTGGGAGACATTCATCTCCTTTGACTTTATTCAAGATTTTGTAAGTTTTTAAAGTAATTTAGATCCACTGAGTTATCATTATTAGATGTGAGTTTTAATCAATCGTTAGATTCATAATCATCCCATGCAACACATGCATATAAATACTAGAAATCACTGTTTATTATGCCATCGGAAGGAGGAAGAAAAATATTGATAATGGTAGAAAAGTCTCCCTTAAAAAGGAATAAACTAGGAGAGGTCATAAGGAGGGACTATTTTATTAATATAACAGACCAAAAGATTTTCAAACGACGTGTACATAGATGCATAAATATAAATCCAGGTATTGAGTACTTTCGTTCCCATGAAGTTGGTGATTAGGTGTGTTGAATTCTACCTAAGGACCTTTAGAGTTGTCTTCGGGAGCTCTGGGACCTTGGAACAAACTGCAAGTTGGGGCAGGTGACGTTCCTTGAGTTGAATTGCTTTCCTCTCAAAGTTGTAGTAGGATCCTCCTTTGGGCGTACCGTAGGGCCAGTGTATGGGAGTGCCTCGGAGAGGGATTCTCACAAGAGCTAGTGGTTTTCTTCATTCCACTGGTAGTCCCACGAGGGTGGGTAGGTTGTATCGCGAGGATCGGTCGAAGGAGGTTTTTTAGGGGGTGGAGTTGTTGAATCTAATACCCAGAGGCAATGGTTGAGTTCGGGGATGCTAAATAGCCGTCCTTTTTTAATAGTGATTCCTTAGGTGGATGAGGTGGTGTGCCAGTCATTCTGCAGGGGCTAAGTCTGAGGATCCCAACATATCTACCAAGTAACCATCATCAGAAAAATAATATGGATAACACCCATTCAATTTCTGGCTAGTATATTTTTCGATCTTCCTCAATTACCCATGACATATTAAGCTCATTATGTCTGACCTTATGGATCTTCTCGTAATCCATATACAGTCCTTCTTTATATAGGGTCTCCATTCTAAGTTGTAAAGATCTCTTTGCTGCATCCCACCATGGTTTAAGAAGCCCATGATATGGGAATCCTTATCCTTGGAGAAGTAAGTGACCATTACACCCTTAATGGAGGTCTCTGGGACCTAGGGCTAGAGTTTTACTGTTGGGGGTACACCCAAGACCAGACTTTACCTTATGTTTTGTAGCGGTGACGGCTTCAAGTGTTCTCTATTGATTTCTTCCAAGTCCAAACCCTAACATATGTATCCCATCTTGTGGATGATTTGGGCGACTAAATTATGAATGGTCAACTCCTCCATTATCATATGATCATGTGGGACGACTCAAAATCCACCCAGGCAGATTTCACTACTGCCTTTGTCGGTATTTAGGTGGGGGATGGTACTAGTGTTGGCAACTATGGCCCACGTTTCATCCCTTTGGATTATGATGATCTCTATATCAAACTAGAACCTAACTTTTATGTGAAGTGATGGGGGTAATGCCCTCATTGGGTATATCTAGGCCCTCCTGAGAAAGGGGTTGAAGTTAGTTGGGATATAGAGTACATGAAACTACATATCATATTTTATAGGTCTCACTATGATAGTAAGGACGATAGCTCCCAGGACCTCTTGGCGAGTATTATCATAGTCCCTGATGGCCGTAAAAAATGGTGAAAACTCTGAGAAGATGTTACCTAGATCGATAGCAGTGTGAAGAGGGAAAATTTGATAGTAGACATATTATTTATTCGTACGAGGGGAAAAATCTCCATGCATGCCTCAGTGGAGATGTGTAATGCAAATAAGTGAATACGACATTGCATAAGAAGGTCCTCGTCATAGAAGCTAACGTGTCTTTGCATGGTAATGGACCCGATGGTAGCCTATATTTCAATGAAGTTAGATCTATAAGCACAGTAGCTTGAGACAACATATGGAGAAGGGCAGCTCGATGTTCCCTAAATGCAACTAGTAACTCTCAGATAATGATGTTAGATGATGTTCGATGGAGTTATTCTTATATTTTATTATTTTCCAGGTGAAGTGCAATAATTCCATTTGGGGGATCTTTATCCTTACTATGTGGGTTTGGAGGGGGTTTAATGTCGAATTGACCTTGTGAGGAAGTCGACCTCTTTGTCTGGGGAGAATATAGTTTTTGCCTAGAATTTCAGCTAAGGATATAGGACCAAAGGCAAGCAGTGTTGGCTTTAGGGCCATTACCTTAGTCTAATCAATGGTAAAGGTTGGTTTTTGGCTCTTAGGAGCTTTATTCTGGGTATATGACATGGAGTTTTCTATCCACCATATGGCAATGTCAGAGTTCAGTGTTGGGTAGGGATTTTTGCCATTATGGCAAGGACTTATCCATCTGTCTGGTTAGGTGTATTAGGTAATGATTCCATAGACATGGATAATCCTGAACATATGTTGTTGTAGGAGGCTATTTTTTAGTGCTCTACATTGTTAGAAGAGGCTTCGGTCACTTCTAAGTTCATTTTTCTAATGATATTGGCAGCCTTATAAAAGATGTCATCAAAATAGTATTGGTATTCAACATATCCTGGACCCCGGTGAGAGATCTTATTGACAAATATGGTGTGGATTCATGCAGATACCATATATTGTAAGTTATCAAAGTTCTCACGTGCATGGTCGTGGGGAACATGGTTAACCAATTCCATATTAGGAATATATGAGTACCTCTATGAGAGGGGGCCTTTTGGTGGGGAACAGCCTCGGTGATTCATCGCATCTTGAAGTTTTATTAAATTGACCATGTGGGTTTCATCAAGTTAATTATTCCTATAGTTTCATCCTATATCGATGTAATGTTGGTTCAAGGCAACACCCTAAGTATGAAGAGGTCAAATTCTAGCTATAGAATTAGCATGTCGAGCTCACTGTAAGAATCAACAAGATCTTCTCTAGGTTGACTAACTTTGGGAGGATTAGGGCCAACTTTTATAGTACTATATATGGTATCTTGTCTTACCATAGGTAAATCATCCCATATGGTGAACTGTACGAGAGACTTGGTTGTAAAATATTTGCAGTGTATCCTTATTTTTTCATATGACGGGTCTAGTGTTCATTTTGTTCAAGTTGTCCATTCTCTTCGATGGTAGTTCTATATCCGATCCCAAATTTGTAATCCCGTATGTTGGGATCTTTTAAGGACTCCAGTCTTTGTTCGTGGAGTTTAAGTCCTTTCCCCTAGGGCCATTATTTCTTTGACATGGGGGTTGAGGATAAATTTGTCTACGAGATCTGGATATATGTTCCATACACTGATCAAAAGATAGTCAAAGCAGTCAGTAATGCCTTGCCCTGATAGTTGAGTGTGGCAGACATGTTCGGTCTCAGTGGCCAACGGTTTTGGAGTATGCTCCCATTTGTTAGAGGCAGTATTTCTCATGGTGAGATTATCCTAGGCTTTGGACCAATCAAATGAGAGGTGTCATTGTCATCTATAGTGTTGGTTCATATAACGTGAATGGTACCCAGGGGAAAAACTTATGTCCAAGGACCTTGGGGAGGGACTTAGGTTGTCATTCCATGTTTTCTGTCGTACTTAGTTTAGAATAATATATAGGTGACCATAACCCTTTGGTTTTCACAGAGTAGGTTCCATATTTCTTTTGGGAGACTTGGATATGGAACTTACTCAATTAGACCAAGGTTGGCCCTTAGTTTGGCTTCCCAAGCGATGCCTTTTTAGGCAGTTTCGCCTTTCCACCTTTCTTACTCCTCATATAGAAATTCTTAATCGACTCAATATTTCCATGTAATATAATCGGTGTCCCTGGATTTTTGGTCCTCATCACTCATTTGTATTGGGGTTAGGATATTGGCATGTACAAACTACAGGTTCTTTTGTTTGGCTACTGGCATACATAACGCTATCACTGTTTCCCAAAGATTTTACTGAGAACGTGTTAAAAGTAGTGGGTTAGTGGGCACTATTGTTGGTTCCTAAATCTGTGAGGGCAAACAGGTTTGTCTCAAAAGTCAACTTTCTTGATCCGAAGGACTAGATTAGAACTTCTAAGGTAAGTACCTAATTTCTTGGGGGGCTTCATCTATATCTCCTCCCACTCGACTAAATTATTTATTTCTTCCAAGAAAGGAGTAAGGAATCATGGCTCTTTGGAGGGCGCATGTTTTTTTTTCAGGAGCAAGTTAGGGATGTAGTAATTGGTCCGTAGGAAGTGTATGGCCGTTATGAAGAATTTCATATAATCAATGATGGACTTCATCCTTGCAATGATTCTTAGTGAATGATATGGAATGCCTAGAGTGTTGGTTGTTTAGAATTAAGAATGTGTCCTCATTATCGATTTGTGATGAATGGGAACTATCAGGGTAGAAGGGTCGGTTTTGGGGATGGACTATTTAATAAGGTATTAATGCGGGGATATGGATGGTATGGTAGAGGGTTGTTAGTGACATTGGGCTTTAGCGGATATGAGACTTCCTGCATCATTAAAGTTTTGGATGGCGTATCTCAAAGCCCACCTGCTAGTTCTTATCCGTGATTATAGGAGTGGTATGGTGTTGAGAGGTTTCAAGCAGCCATCTAACTTCTAGGCGGAGAACAACCGACTGGGGGAGGCTTAAAGATATGTAAAGTTTCTGGGTCGGGTGCGAAACTCTTTAGGAGAAGGCATAAATTGATAGTTTTTTGCAAGGGATCCCAGTTGGAAGGAATCAGTGGTGATTACCATAGATTGAGAAGTGTTGGTAATCGAGCGTGGTTCCGATTGTGGACTAAAAACAAGAGTGGTGATTTAAAAGGGTGGAGTTGTTGAGTATAATACCCAGAGGCAATGGTTGAGTTCGGGGATGCTAAATAGCCGTCCTTTTTTAATAGTGATTCCTTAGGTGGATGAGGTGGTGTGCCAGTCATTCTGCAAGGGCTAAGTCTGAGGATCCCAACATATCTACCAAGTAACCGTCATCAGAAAAATAATGTGGATAACACCCATTCAATTTTTGGCTAGTACATTTTTCGATCTTCCTCAATTACCCATGACATATTAAGCTCATTATGTCCGACCTTATGGATCTTCTCGTAATCCATATACAGTCCTTCTTTATATAGGGTCTCCATTCTAAGTTGTAAAGATCTCTTTGCTGCATCCCACCATGGTTTAAGAAGCCCATGATATGGGAATCCTTATCCTTGGAGAAGTAAGTGACCATTACACCCTTAATGGAGGTCTCTGGGACCTAGGGCTAGAGTTTTACTGTTGGGGGTATACCCAAGACCAGACTTTACCTTATGTTTTGTAGCGATGACGGCTTCAAGTGTTCTCTGTTGATTTCTTCCAAGTCCAAACCCTAACATATGTATCCCATCTTGTGGATGATTTGGGCGACTAAATTATGAATGGTCAACTCCTCCATTATCATATGATCATGTGGGACGACTCAAAATCCACCCAGGCAGATTTCACTACTGCCTTTGTCAGTATTTAGGTGGGGGATGGTACTAGTGTTGGCAACTATGGCCCACGTTTCATCCCTTTGGATTATGATGATCTCTATATCAAACTAGAACCTAACTTTTATGTGAAGTGATGGGGGTAATGCCCTCATTGGGTATATCTAGGCCCTCCTGAGAAAGGGGTTGAAGTTAGTTGGGATATAGAGTACATGAAACTCCATATCATATTTTATAAGTCTCACTATGATAGTAAGGACGATAGCTCCCAGGACCTCTTGGCGAGTATTATCATAGTCCCTGATGGCCGTAAAAAATGGTGAAAACTCTGAGAAGATGTTACCTAGATCGATAGCGGTGTGAAGAGGGAAAATATTGATAGTAGACATATTATTTATTCGTACGAGGGGGAAAATCTCCCTGCATGCCTCAGTGGAGATATGTAATGCAAATAAGTGAATACGACATTGCATAAGAAGGTCCTCGTCATAGAAGCTAACGTGTCATTGCATGGTAATGGACCCGATGGTAGCCTATATTTCAATGAAGTTAGATCTATAAGCACAGTAGCTTGAGACAACATATGGAGAAGGGCAGCTCGATGTTCCCTAAATGCAACTAGTAACTCTCAGATAATGATGTTAGATGATGTTCGATGGAGTTATTCTTATATTTTATTATTTTCCAGGTGAAGTGTAATAATTCCATTTGGGGGACCTTTATCCTTACTATGTGGGTTTGGAGGGGGTTTAATGTCGAATTGACCTTGTAAGGAAGTCGACCTCTTTGTCTGGGGAGAATATAGTTTTTGCCTAGAATTTCAGCTAAGGATATAGGACCAAAGGCAAGCAGTGTTGGCTTTAGGGCCATTACCTTAGTCTAATCAATGGTAAAGGTTGGTTTTTGGCTCTTAGGAGCTTTATTCTGGGTATATGACATGGAGTTTTCTATCCACCATATGGCAATGTCAGAGTTCAGTGTTGGGTAGGGAGTTTTGCCATTATGGCAAGGACTTATCCATCAGTCTGGTTAGGTGTATTAGGTAATGATTCCATAGACATGGATAATCCTGAACATATGTTGTTGTAGGAGGCTATTTTTTAGTGCTCTACATTGTTAGAAGAGGCTTCGGGCACTTCTAAGTTCATTTTTCTAATGATATTGGCAGCCTTATAAAAGTTGTCATCAAAATAGTATTGGTAATCAACATATCCTGGACCCCAGTGAGAGATCTTATTGACAAATATGGTGTGGATTCATGCAGATACCATATATTGTAAGTTATCAAAGTTCTCACGTGCATGGTCGTGGGGAACATGGTTAACCAATTCCATATTAGGAATATATGAGTACCTCTATGAGAGGGGGCCTTTTGGTGGGGAACAGCCTCGGTGATTCATCGCATCTTGAAGTTTTATTAAATTGACCATGTGGGTTTCATCAAGTTAATTATTCCTATAGTTTCATCCCATATCGATGTAATGTTGGTTCAAGGCAACACCCTAAGTATGAAAAGGTCAAATGCTAGCTATAGAATTAGCATGTCAAGCTCACTGTAAGAATCAACAAGATCTTCTCTAGGTTGGCTAACTTTCAGAGGATTAGGGCCAACTGTTATAGTACTATATATGGTATCTTGTCTTACCATAGGTAAATCATCCCATATGGTGAACTGTACGAGAGACTTGGTTGTAAAATATTTGCAGTGTATCCTTATTTTTTCATATGACGGGTCTAGTGTTCATGTTGTTCAAGTTGTCCATTCTCTTCGATGGTAGTTCTATATCCGATCCCAAATTTGTAATCCCGTATGTTGGGATCTTTTAAGGACTCCAGTCTTTGTTCGTGGAGTTTAAGTCCTTTCCCCTAGGGCCATTATTTCTTTGACATGGGGGTTGAGGATAAATTTGTCTACGAGATCTGGATATATGTTCCATACACTGATCAAAAGATAGTCAAAGCAGTCAGTAATGCCTTGCCCTGATAGTTGAGTGTGGCAGACATGTTCGGTCTCAGTGGCCAATGGTTTTGGAGTAGGCTCCCATTTGTTAGAGGCAGTATTTCTCATGGTGAGATTATCCTAGGCTTTGGACCAATCAAATGAGAGGTGTCATTGTCACCTATAGTGTTGGTTCATATAACGTGAATGGTACCCAGGGGAAAAACTTATGTCCAAGGACCTTGGGGAGGGACTTAGGTTGTCATTCCATGTTTTCTGTCGTACTTAGTTTAGAATAATATATAGGTGACCATAACCCTTTGGTTTTCACAGAGTAGGTTCCATATTTCTTTTGGGAAACTTGGATATGGAACTTACTCAATTAGACCAAGGTTGGCCCTTAGTTTGGCTTCCCAAACGATGCCTTTTTAGGCAGTTTCGCCTTTCCACCTTTCTTCCTCCTCATATAGAAATTCTTAATCGACTCAATATTTCCATGTAATATAATCGGTGTCCCTGGATTTTTGGTACTCATCACTCATTTGTATTGGGGTTAGGATATTGGCATGTACAAACTACAGGTTCTTTTGTTTGGCTACTGGCATACATAACGCTATCACTGTTTCCCAAAGATTTTACTGAGAACGTGTTAAAAGTAGTGGGTTAGTGGGCACTATTGTTGGTTCCTGAATCTGTGAGGGCAAACAGGTTTGTCTCAAAAGTCAACTTTCTTGATCCGAAGGACTAGATTAGAACTTCTAAGGTAAGTACCTAATTTCTTGGGGGGCTTCATCTATATCTCCTCCCACTCGACTAAATGATTTATTTCTTCCAAGAAAGGAGTAAGGAATCATGGCTCTTTGGAGGGCGCATGTTTTTTTTTCAGGAGCAAGTTAGGGATGTAGTAATTGGTCCGTAGGAAGTGTATGGCCGTTATGAAGAATTTCATATAATCAATGATGGACTTCATCCTTGCAATGATTCTTAGTGAATGATATGGAATGCCTAGAGTGTTGGTTGTTTAGAATTAAGAATGTGTCCTCATTATCGATTTGTGATGAATGGGAACTATCAGGGTAGAAGGGTCGGTTTTGGGGATGGACTATTTAATAAGGTATTAATGCGGGGATATGGATGGTATGGTAGAGGGTTGTTAGTGACATTGGGATTTAGCGGATATGAGACTTCCTGCATCATTAAAGTTTTGGATGGCGTATCTCAAAGCCCACCTGCTAGTTCTTATCCGTGATTATAGGAGTGGTATGGTGTTGAGAGGTTTCAAGCAGCCATCTAACTTCTAGGCGGAGAACAACCGACTGGGGGAGGCTTAAAGATATGTAAAGTTTCTGGGTCGGGTGCGAAACTCTTTAGGAGAAGGCATAAATTGATAGTTTTTTGCAAGGGATCCCAGTTGGAAGGAATCAGTGGTGATTACCATAGATTGAGAAGTGTTGGTAATCGAGCGTGGTTCCGATTGTGGACTAAAAACAAGAGTGGTGATTTAAAAGGGTGGAGTTGTTGAGTATAATACCCAGAGGCAATGGTTGAGTTCGGGGATGCTAAATAGCCGTCCTTTTTTAATAGTGATTCCTTAGGTGGATGAGGTGGTGTGCCAGTCATTCTGCAAGGGCTAAGTCTGAGGATCCCAACATATCTACCAAGTAACCGTCATCAGAAAAATAATGTGGATAACACCCATTCAATTTTTGGCTAGTACATTTTTCGATCTTCCTCAATTACCCATGACATATTAAGCTCATTATGTCCGACCTTATGGATCTTCTCGTAATCCATATACAGTCCTTCTTTATATAGGGTCTCCATTCTAAGTTGTAAAGATCTCTTTGCTGCATCCCACCATGGTTTAAGAAGCCCATGATATGGGAATCCTTATCCTTGGAGAAGTAAGTGACCATTACACCCTTAATGGAGGTCTCTGGGACCTAGGGCTAGAGTTTTACTGTTGGGGGTATACCCAAGACCAGACTTTACCTTATGTTTTGTAGCGATGACGGCTTCAAGTGTTCTCTGTTGATTTCTTCCAAGTCCAAACCCTAACATATGTATCCCATCTTGTGGATGATTTGAGCGACTAAATTATGAATGGTCAACTCCTCCATTATCATATGATAACTTAGTGGAAATAGAATTGGGCGACTAAATTATGTAGATAACTTAGTTTTCACTAATTTCACCATGTTAGGCTAGATTTTTAAGGGTTGGGATGCATAAACCCCACCCGATGTAATTTACGATAGTGGAAATAGAATTTTTAATTAAAATCTTAGGTGAATTCTATCGTAGTTAATGCGATACTGCTTTGATTCATCCTTTACTTACATACTGTGCGGGCTACGATCCCTCATATATGTAATACTTAGGAGTGTTGAAGATCGTGTCTTAATTCGTTCTTTGCTTACATACTGTGCGGGCTACGATCCCTCATATATGTAATACTTAGGAGTATTAAAGACCGGGTTCATCTAAAGTTTATTCCGAGCGTCCGTGTAATACACTAGTAATTCACTAAAGGGGAACACCTCCCACTAAAGGGTAGGTGTTCCCCTTTAGTTGTTTCACTAAAGGGGAAAGACGTGTACCAAGATCCCAGATGTCCACTTTATGGCAATGGGATAGGTTGTTTTGCTTTTTTCAAATTAGCTCTGTTTTTATTTGATAAAATGCTTCACTGACATGTGTTTTTATTTTGCAGTTGATAACAAGAGAAAACCTCCAAAAGAGAGTGACTTAATATAAAAGATTTGAAACTCATCTGGAGTTTGCATCCATCAATTGTTGGGGAGCACGTGAGGGCTGCTTCCTATTTACTGAGATATAAAAACACCACCTCCTCTTTTATTGCTTGTCCTCTTGTTCCTTTCTTGGTGATTGATCTTGAGCGAGTGCCAGCACCTTCTTCAATCGTTGAAGAGTCTTCCTCTGATTTAAGTACCTCTATTATTGACCTAATGACGAAGAAGAGGAGAATGCCTGACCTCTTTGCCAAGGTTATTCCTGGTGCTGATGGGGCAAAGAATGGCAAAAAGGATGTCCCAGCTGAAGGGACTAAGAAAAAGAATGCCACTCCTTCTAGTGGAGTAGTCATAACTATCAAGAAGGTCAGCAAGAAGCCCCATGTTGCTCCAAAAGAGGCAGCACCTTTGATTGAAGCTGCACCTTTGAGAAGATTAAGGAGGGGTCTTTCAGAGAAGACCGTGGATTCTGCTGCCCAACCTACTGGGGTTAGGATTTCTTCTTTGAAGGCTACTTTTCCAGCCATTATTACTCCTGGCTTGGCCAAGAAACTGATCTGGTCGGGGACTCTCCCTGACTGTTGAGCTGCTGAGACTTCTACTCATCGAGAGAAGATCACTGACTTAGCAGCCCAACATCTTGCATCAGTAAGTGTCATTATACTCATCATTTTGATTCTTTATACCACGTTCATATCCTGATTTGTGCTTTTCTTCCTCTTGCAATTTTTGGTGTACTTTAATAATATCCTGGAGAAGGATGAGGCTATCAAAGCCTAAACTTTGTCCAGTGGAGTAGAGGAGGTACTTACTGGGTTTTCAAAATCTTTGATGGCGTCCCGACAGAAGTATGAAGAGGACAAAGCTATCTGGGAAAACAAAATCAAATCTGCTGAGACTGCTCAATGAAAAGCTGAGGAAGTTGCCAAGGAGGCTAATACAACTCATCGGGAAGTTGATACAGCTCGGGAACAAGCTGTAAATGCTTTCAAGGAAGTAAAGGAGAAATTAAAGTTTGCCATTTATAGCAAGGTGGAAGTTGATGGCAAGCTTGAAGAGGCTGAATGGCATAAGAAAGACCTTGAGGAGAAGGTGAAGTCTGTCGAAGAGCTTCTTAGAGAAAAAACTTCCTCAAAGAGGGTGAAGAGAAAAGTTGTCGTGAAGAAGTCCTTAAGCTCTGGCTGTGACAAAGGGTGGATCAAAGCTGTAACTACTGCCTCTACTCTGATGGAGTATGCTAGTCTGAAGTTCTTCAGGGATGGATTGGTTACAGCGTTGAAGGAGTTAAACATTGCTGATAATTCTAAACTATTTCAGAAACACATTCATGGCCCTCCTCCTGTTATTGAAGACGAAGAAGAAGATAAAGATGGCTTTGATGAATCTTCTTTATTGGTTGTGGAATAAACACTTGCTGCCACTGTCCCTCAGTCTTCCAAGCAAGTCCAGCAGACAACAACTCCTACCGAGCAAACCCAGATATCCATCGACTAACCAACTCCTTCAGCACAATCAGCTGAAGATATTGTAGGGAATAAGGAGAAGGTGTAAAGTTGTTCAGAAACTTGTAATTTTTCTCTGTTTTCCCTTATGTTTTGGCTCTTTAGTTGTACCCTTTTTTTGGTGATCAATAAAACGGACTTCGTTATTTTATACTGAATTTCTCCTTTACTTGTTTAATATAGTTGTACTGTTGTTAATCTGTTTTTACTTTTCCTTGCTAGTTTATTTCCAGGATGGAACTCTTATCAGCTAATGATATAGAGTTGATGAAGAAGTGTATTGATTACTTCAAAGATGGTCGTACAGACTTCACTGAAGCACAAATAGTCGATATCCTTGGATCTGATGCTTCTGAGCGAGCAATTAATGCTTACCAATATTTGAAATGTCTGTTTGATCGGGATGTGACAAATAATGTGGCTTAATATGAAATGATTGAATATCTTCAATAAATGATCGAGGAACTTCAACTTCAACATAAAAAAACCACTGCTCTTCAGCATAAAGGTTATGAGAAAAAATACCCACAGTTGAGTGCTTATCGGGGTTATGATAAATTTATCTCAACCCATGAGAAGAGAGAAATTATGCTAAAACTTGAAGTTGAGAAACACAAAAACATTGCCAAGCTGCTGGAGGAGGAGAATATTGCCTTACGAGAAGAGTTGGGACAACTAGAATCTGTTGCTTCTTTTGGGGTTTTAGTCCTGGTTAATGATGAAGATTTCTCCTTCTTGGAGACTAATAATGCCTCATTGAGAGAAGATTTAGAAACTTTGAAAAGAGCCAGACCTACATCTTCCTTGCGGGGTAGAGCAAGAGTTGGTAGGAGCAACATTAAGGAGGCTAGGACTCAATAAGCCTTAGCAAATCAAGTTGTTCAAGTGAAGGCAAAAAATTAAGCTTTGGCTGAGATGTCCCAAAAAATTCAAAGTCTTATCGAGCAGCTTTCTAATCAGAGCTCTGCGTTGGAGAGTAAAGAAAACTTGGCGAAGAGGCTCCATCAGCATGTTGATAGATTGACTTACCAATTCCACAAACATCCCTGAGAGTTCTAGATGGGGGAATATGATGAAGCTCTATGCTAGTTTGATGCCAGGTTGAAGCAATCAAAGAATGAAGGATACAAACAGGGATGGTTGAATGCTCTAGCTGTGATGCATGTTGAGAAAGGAACAGAGCTATGGGATTAGTATGAGCCTGGATTTCTTAATCTACCCGTACCTCCCTTCAAGCTAGATGTTAGATGGATACTAGTTAGTTATATTCTTTAATGTTTGATTTTCAAATACCATGGTGATTACCAACTTCATGAAGATTTTGAGATATCCTGACCTCCACATATGCTTGACCGACCAAGTTCGAGCAATACTAGAATGCTGCGAGATTTGAATTTTATCAACTCTTCTTCTACTTTAGATGATCCTCCAGCTGGAATGGATCTTGTACCTAAATCTGAAGGAAAGAAACTAATAGAATAGGACATTTGTATTTCGTTAATGATCATTTAATGAAGAAAAATTATCATTTTGTAATTTTGGTTCTTGTGATATAAATTAATTGTATGATGTTTTTCTTATAATGCTATACTTTGATGAGTATACGTATCTATAAAGGGTTAATTTGTCCTGTGTTGATTTGATTGCCTAGACAATGGAACTTTACCCCATGTTGATACCAAATTTAGTCTGCTGATGTGGATCAATTATGAGGAGACACGTGTCAATCTACATGGCACCCGCAAACATCTTTTTGAACAAACATATTGACTCCGAGGAGCTCAACCTCCCCGACCACCTCAGGCACTTCGAACAACAAGAGTTCTCCGAGAATCTTCATTGTACCGATCAACTAAGAAACCACGAGGAACTCAGGGTCCCGAGCTACTCAAGCGCGTCGAGCTATTGAGTCGGTCCGAGCTACATAGGCGGTCCGAGCTGCATCTCGTACAAAGCATTAATATCCGAATAATCAAGAGATACTGCGCATTAAATGCTCATTATTATCATACATATGTACACGCCTATTTGACAACTATGTATTAATCTTTCGCATATACAGCCTCGGGGATATAAATACATTGTATCATCCTCATTGTAAGAGGACTCAAAATTTCTTGGTAAAAATTGTTATCGAGAACTGCCAAACAGTCAACTAATAACAAAACAGTGGACGTAGGCCATTCTTTCAAGGCTGAACCACTTTAAAATTCTTTTGTCTTATTTATTTTTATCTGTGATTGAATAATTAGAGATAATCTAATTTTTTACATCAACATCCCATTTGTTTGCCTAGTCGTAGTGACTTATCACCCATAAGTGCCTAAGCAATGGAATTATTTTTATCCCATGTTCTTGCTTAGTTGTAACAATCTTATCTAGATTGCCTTAGTGCCTATGCAGTGGATATTTTACCCATATTCTTTCCTAGTTTTGGATGCCACTTGGGTCACCCATAATCAAATAGGCCTTGCCTTGTTCAACTGTCAACATTGTTGGTTATGCTGATGCCGACCAACTTTATTAGTGTTTACTGATGTTGAGAGACTTTGTTGCTGCCAAAGTTAAGTGTAGTGTGTAGCACTAGTACTCCGGAAAAAAAAATATTGAGGAATCATCATTTTAATTTATACTGAAATAATAGGGTACATGTGTAGTTACATTACTGATAGTACTTTCGCAGGTGCTCTGCATTCCAAGTGTTTTTTAATTCTTCCCCTTTTAGATTTTCTATTTTATAGGTGCCAGGTCGAAAAACAGCTGTGACACGATAGGAGCCATGCCGGTTGGCTTCCAACTTGTTGTGCTTTTGCATTACCTTCTTAAGCACATAATATCATTCCTTGAGATCACACTTCTTAACCGTTTTATTGTAGAACATGGCGGTTCTTTACTAGTAAGTTTCATTTTCGATTGCTGCATCTTCTTTGACTTCTTTGAGCATGTCTAAGTCCAAGCGTATCATTAAATCACTACTGGAGAATTAAAATTAAGCACCCTATGAGTAGGTAAACCTAATTCAGCATATATGACTGCTTCGCTCCTAAAGGTTAACATGTAAGGAGATTCACCAGTCATTGTTCGGGGCGTTGTTCAGTAAGCCCATAACACAGAGTGCAATTCATTGATCCAATTGCCTTTAGCGTTATCCAATCTTTTCTTCAATCCATTCAACAGAGTTCTGTTCGTCACCTCTGTTTGCCCGTTTCTTTGGGGATGACCTGGAGCAGAATGAATCTTCTGAACATTAGACTGTTGATAGTACACAGCGAACACCTCATTATTAAATTGCGTACCATGATCGGTGATGAAAGCATGTGGTAGACCATATATGTAAATAATATTCTTCCAGATGAACTGATATACCCTTCCGTAAGCCATGTCAATAAGAGGTTCAACTTCCACCCATTTTGTGAAATAATCAACAATGACCACTAAGTATTTGAATCGTTCTCTTGTGGTTAGCAGAGGCCCGACCAAGTCTATTCCCCACATAGCAAACGGCCAAGGTGAGGTAATTGGTGTTAATAACGCCTGCGGAGTTCTTCGTATGGTAGAAAACTATTGACACTTATCGCATTTCTTAGCATAAGTTGTACAGTCAGCGCGCATCGTTGGCCAATAATATCCCTGCATAGTTATTCTCTGCAAAAGAGTCCGACCTGCTACGTGAGCTCCATAAAACCCTTCATGAATTTCTTCTATGAGATCTTTAACTTTCCCTGGATGAACACATCTTTACAGACCTGCGATCACACCCCTTATGTACAAAATTCCATTGTTTAAGACATATCTAGCATCTTTAAACTTCAACCTCTTGGCTGCAAGTTGGTTGGCTGGTAAAATGCCTTGTTCGATATAAGCCCTAATAGGATCCATCCAGGAAGGTTCTATATCTAAAGTGATAAACTTCACCATTAAATCTTCATCGATACTTCTATTCATAAGTATCTCAATAGGAATTATTCTTCGTAACTCGGTGCGAGTAGATGAGGCTAACTGAGCTAGTGCGTTAGCCCTTGCATTCTTCAGTCTTGGTATTCTAATTATTTGGACAGTTATTAAGTGGCTTATAATCTCCATAGCTTTGGTTAGATACCTGGACATGAATTCTCCTTTTGTTGCGTAAAGACCGAGCATCTGATTTACCACTAGTTGTGAATCACTAAACACCGTAACTTGCTCTGCATTCAGTGATTTAACTAAGCTGAGGCCCATAATTACGTCTTCATACTCAGATTCATTGTTGGAAGCTTTGAATTGGAAACGCAGAGCTTATTCTATGTCTAATCCATCTGAACTATTAAGAATTAATCTAGCTCCGTAGCCTACTGAACACAAGGAACCATCAACGTATAAATTCTATGTAGGGATATTATCATCAAACCCTTGGTCGGACAAAATCCCTTTATGGAATATCTTCTGCTTCCCTTCATCATCCTTCAACTATGTCCCCTTACCAGATGATTCTAGTTAATCGGCTACTCACTTTTTTGTCTGGTCTTTCGCTGGGAGTTGGTTGGAGGCCACTTTTGATAATCCTTTAGCATCCTTGAGTTGCTCTTCATTAACCCCCTGTTGGTCGGATGTATCTGGGTAGGTGAATTCAGCGATGAAATCTGCCACTGCCTGCCCCTTGAGAGAAGATCTTGGCTCATAGATAATATTATACTACCCTAATTCCACTGCCCAATACATTAGTCTTCCAGATTTTTTTGGCTTATGTAAAGCCTGTCTTAGTGGCATGTAAGTATACACCACTATGGTATGGGCTTGGAAATAGGGTTTCATTCTTCTGCTCACCTCAATCAACGCCAATGCTAACTTCTCCAATTTTGGATATCCGACATCTGCTCCCCTAAATGCGTTGCTCGTATAATACACTGGTTTTTGCACTCCGCATTTTACTTTTATCAAAGTTTAACTGACTGCACTTTCTGAGACAGCTAAGTACAAGTATATTTTTTCTCCCAATACCGGCCTGGACAGCAAAGGAGGTGTCCCTAAATATCTTTTCAATTCTTGGAACGCCTTCTCACACTCGTTATTCCAATCAAAGGTCTTTTTAAGCTGCTTGAAGAATGGAAGACATCTATCAGTTGCTCGTGAGATGAATCTATTGAGACTTGCAACACGCCCCGTAAGGCTTTGTACTCCCTTCTTGGTAGTTAAAGATTGTAATTCTAGCAAGGCTTTGATCTTGTCAAGATTTGACTCAATACCTCGTTGATTCACAATGTACCCGAGGGACATGCCTTATTGTATGCCAAAAATGCACTTGGTTAGGTTCAACTTCATTTGGCATTTCTCCAATTGATCAAATGTTTGGCTGAAATTAGCTATGTGGTCAGCAGCTTTCTTGCTTTTGGTCATCATGTCGTCGATATATACCTTCATATTCTTGTTAATCTGCTCTGCGAATACCTTATTCATCAGCCGATGATATATAGCACTTGCATTTTTAAGACAAAAAGGCATAACATTGTAATAATATGTTCCTCATGGGGTAATGAAAAAGGTATTTTCCCTATCTTTTGGCTTCATTTTAATTTGATTATATTCGGAGTAGGCGTCTATGAAGCTTAGCAACTCATGCCCCGAAGTTGCATTTACTAGCTGATTTATCCTGGGTAATGGGAAATGATCTTTTGGGCAGGCTTTATTCAGGTCCGTGAAGTCCACGCATATTCTCCACTCGTTGTTCTTCTTCTTTACCATCACAACGTTAGCCAACCAATCAGAATATTTAACATCTTCAATGAAAGAAGCTTTCTGTAAATTTTTCCACTTCCTCTTGAATAGCTTGATTCTTTTCGGGACTAAAGACTCTTCTTCGTTGCTTTACTGGCTTGATCTCCTTAATGACATTAAGCTCGTGACATAGAAAGGTTGGGTCTATCCCCGATATATCTTCATGACTCCGTGCAAATGCTTATTTTCTATGCTTTAGGAATGCCACCAGTTCTTGCTTCAATATTGGATCAAGTGAAGCACCAATATGGGTTGTTCTTTCCGGTTGCTAGTCATCCAAAATAATGATTTCCGTCGCCTCCATGACTTGGCCTTTTACGAGCTCTGTTTCATCTCTTGGGTCTAAGGTTTCAATCTCATACTCATCAGATTTATCCACCTGATAAGTGGTTGTTTCTTCCTTGCATCTTCCAAGTCTTCTTATTTGGCAGATGAGTAGTAACATTCTTGAGCTACTTTTTTATCGCCTTTCATAATTCCAACCCCAAAGTTGGTCAGAAATTTTAAACACTGATGTACAGTGGATGGAACTGCTTTAAAATTCTTCAGACCTACTATTCCCATCATTATATTGTAGGCTGATTGGACATTTTTATCCATCATGAAAAAGCGTACCTTTTCTGATCTGCAGGTAGGCCAGGCCCAATCAGCATGTCCAACTTGATCGTCCCGGGCGAAAAAACTTTTTCGCCAGAGAAGCCAATGAGGGGCCTGTGATATGGTTCCAACTGGATAAGTTTTAAGTTCAAACTGTCAAAGCAAGGGTAGAACATGATGTCTGCCAAGCTACCATTATCCACTAATACTCTTAAGATGATTACATCATTCATTATCATTTTGATCACTACAGAATCATCGTGGGGATACAGAACGCCTTCCAAGTCATTTTTGGAAAAACTAATGACCAGTTTATCTTTGTTGACCTTCCTCGAAATATCTTCTTTTGCCAAATTTATCCTATGTATGTAGGAACAAGCTTGGGCCTCATTGAGGTAAGCTTTCCTTTTGGCGGTATGACCCCCTCCTGCGTCTCCACTTGTAATCATATTACAATCGAATGAACTAAAACAAAATGAAAATACCTCGCGCTCTGGTTGTCTTGGCTTTTTGGGGATATCGGGGTCATCTTCTGGGTCATTTTCATAATCCTTTTTCTTGTCATCTCTTCGTTGGTGATGAGATTTAAACCTTTTTCGTGCTCTGTTGTTGGTCTTCCCACCATTCTGGCGATCAACAAACTTGTTCAACTTCCCTTGTCTAATGAGTGCCTCTATCTCATTTTGGAGAGCTACGCATTGCTTGGTCGTGTGACCATGATCCTTATGAAACTTGCAATAATTCAACTTATCTCTTTGCTCGGGAGTTGTCCTCAGTTTTTCTGGCCAGTTTAGTTCCTCGCTATTCTTGATCTCCTCCAGAACATGGTTTATATCCCCCTTAAGGGGGTATAATTTGAATATTTACTCAAGTGCTCCAACGTTTCCTTGCCTTTTGACTGCGTATTCCCTCCATTATACTTGTGATCTTTCCTCTTCGACCTGCCTTCAGCTTTAGTCTCTACTTTTGCCTCAGCATTCTTCTTCGCAGCCATAGCTTCTTCGGCATTCATAATTTTGGCTGCTTTAGCAATCAATTCTGCCATGGATTTTGGGGGATCCTTGGCCAAGGTGTAGAAAAGCTTATCTGGTAAAAGACCACTCATGAGGGCTGTAATAGTTATTTTTTCCTTATAGTCAATGACCTCCAGTTTCTCATTGTTAAAATGAGTGATATAATCCCTGGTGCTTTCTTCTGCCTTTTGCCTTACACTCAACAAATGGGCTACCCTCTTGACTAGATTTGTACCAAGACAAAAGTTTCCTATAAAGAGCTCAGCCAACTGATGGAAGGTTGCATTTGCCCCCGAGGAAGGTTGTACTATATTTGAGCAGATTCGGTGATGATTCCTGAGAATGCTCTGCACCTCATTTCATCTGGGACTGGATAAATATCTGTAGCAGCTTGTTATTGCTCTATGTGAAGGACATGGTCAGTTTTTCCATCGTACTTCAGTGTAACCATAGGAGCCTCAAACTTCGAGGGTGTAGGAAAATCCACGATTGCTTGCACAAAAGGAGACCCTTTAATAAAGGTTCTTTGGAGAGGTTTTTTTACCTTAGCCATCTCCCATAACCTGTCTTCCAATTTATGAATAGATCCCTTCCACACATCATTTCCAGCCTCTGATTTATTTGCATGAGCAACGAATCGCTCTGAGTTCTCTTCTTGGGATTTTTCTGTGCGAGCTGCAGGACGTGATTGGGCAGAACCTTCCCTTAAAGCATTTGGTCGTTGATAATTTCTCAACGCAATCCGAGGAGGGTTTCTATTCCTCCTAGGTACCAAATGGTCAAAGAGGGAGACTCTGCTCAAAGTGATGTTTTCTTGATAATCCCTAACTCTTATGGGGGATGTCAGGTCAGGCTGACAGGAGGGATCGCTGGAATTTTTGGTATGATGGAATTCGGTATGTCTGGACCGTGAAGTATGAGGTAGTTCATTATGTTTGGATCATAAAGACGGTAGGTGCATATTTCTATGAACGCTCCATTGGCCTGACTGGGTGGACCTTCCATTTTGAACAGTCTGAATGAGTTGTTGCATGGTCTCCTGCATAATTGTTTTCCTTTGGCTAAGTTTGCCAATATTCCTGTGAGATCATGGACATTTTGAGGAGCGGACTAGTTGGGAGAAACTCCATCATTGTTCCTATTGCCGGATTCTAGGATCTCAGCCATGTATGATGATTTTTTTAGTGAAAAACGCTACGTATAGTCGTTCCCACAGGCAGCGCCAATCTGTTGATGTAAAAAACTAGACCTGATCTAATTAATTAATCACAGATAAATATTAATAAATAAATAAGACAAAGGATTTTTAAAGTGGTTCAGCCTTAATGATAATGGCCTACGTCCACTGTCTTGTATTGCTGGGTGTCTTGCCTTAATCTTGATTATGTTCACTAATCATAGCTTACCCCGCTATGGAGGTGGTATAATGTATTTATAGACTTTAAGATGTCAATATGAATAGACAATATGCCATTATTTAATGGACATATACATCTGTACATGTTAAGAATGTTCATTGAATCTGTCCTCGTCGCTTGATCTTCCTGACTAGATGCTCAGTACGCTGAGTAGCTAGGTATATTGAATAGCTCGGTTCTTTAAGTTATTTGGTAGTTACATTTGTGCCATGTAGGATAACACGTGTCTTCATACAATTGGTCCACATTAGCTGACTAATTTTTGTATCAACACCAGGTAAGGTCTCCTTAGGGCAAACATTCTCTCTAATAGGACTACATCTCGAGCCTATATCTGAAGGTGTTAATTGAATAAGTGATTAAACGGGGAGCCATCTTCTTGATGTTTGTAAAATCATTCGTGGTTTCCATCTTGATGATGGAATCTTGAATGAGACGTAGTTCAAATTGGACCCGCATTATCTCATGGTTCGAAGGTGGGGAAATAACCTCATCGACCGGTGGAGGAGCTACGGATTTAGCTCGCAGGGGGCCTTGGAAGGCAGTATTTGGGTACTCGGGGTACTAATAGTAGGGCTTAAATAACAACGAGGGGAAAATGGTATTTGGAAGTGGTGAGCTCCGTCATTAGTAAGGGAGAAAGGGTTGGGACTGTGTAAGCAGTTCCTATAGATTAGTTGGTACTATCTCAACAGTCGTCGCAGGTGGGGTACCTGTGTTGGGGATAGGAGTAGGGATGGCAATGGGGTGGGTTTTCATGGGGACACGACCTGACCCGACCCGAACCTAATGGGGTAAATTTTGGGGTTATTAAATGAGGCGGCTTCAAAAAATAAAAATAAACATTGGGGGAGGGGCGGGGTAGAATTTCTATATAAAAAACCCTAACCCGTGCCATTTAAGGTTATAATTACAAATATACCCTAATATATAGTGAAATTTATGGATTTTTTCCCATTTGTCTTATTTCCCTCACATACCATACCCTTTACTTCACTAAGCTTGTGGTTGCTCCATCCCTCCCTTCCTTTCTTTCCCTCACACTTTTCCAGCCATTTGATAAATATTGTTGATTACTGTCATGATTGAAACTCACCTCATCAACTGAAGCACACCTCGTCCATCTGAAAGTCCTCGGCCTCATCGAATCACGGATGAAGCACACATTGCCATCACATATATCGAATTTGAAGTACACCTCGTCAATTCCCTCTCACTCACTGCTAACTAACGTATGTATTTTTATATATGATTCTCCTCATACACACACATAAACACATATTGATACACACACACACACATATACATATTGATATAACACACATTGTTTTAATGAATCTGCTCATACTGTTTTTTATACATCTGTTATTTGATTAGTTTAAAGATTAAGTTATAGTAATTTATTATTTTATAGCACTAAGCTCATACACACATTTATTTTTTTTAAGGATTTTTTTTACACACATACTGATTTGTTTTTTGTGATTTCTATTGATGAAATTTATAATCCAATGGGTCCGATTCGGGGCCCCGCAGGTTATTTAAACGAGGTGGGGGCGAGTTTGTGGCGGGGTAATGGGGGCACAGAGGACCAAACCCACCCCGTTGTCATCCCTAGTTCTCTCCTGTTTCGATCATAGTAGTCGCCTCGTGTAAGCAAACTTATGCTCAACTCAGTTCCCTGATTTCGAACTGCGTGGTATTTGATGAGAAAGTGATGTTTTCAAGTCGTCTCAAGATTCGATGTATCACAGATGAAGCCTGGTCTTCTTCACTATACATAGAGCATACTACAAAGAAGGCTTAATAATCGTGAGTGGATAGCTCTCTAATGAAAACTAGACGACCTCATAGAGCACGAACTCGAGTTTCCAGGTTAAGAACTTAGTGGGATCTCTATGTTGATATTGGTAATTGCAGAAAAACTAGGGTCACTTTCGTTTAGTTTTTTCTAGACATAAGGAAAATGCATAGGGGAGATAAAGACTCACCTGTGTGATGTTTTCTGATGCAATTATTTTATCCATTTTTAAATATATGTGGATGATTTTTATTTGTGTATTTTTCATGTTTGGTAGTATCTTCAAAAGGGAAGAACTGAATAGAGTCCCATTGGATGCAGGTAAATAGGGATAAGCTCTTGTTTTTGTATGAGGAGCGAGGAAGTAATAGAACATGATATATTATTTTCGTAAAATATAATGTGGATAGGGTAATCCAACGTAAGAGAGATTTGCTTTGGCGATAACTTATGGATTCATATTATTTATCTTTAAAAAAAAGTGGAAGACATTCAACCTGGTATCTGAGGAGTTTGTACCAGCCTCCGTCTGTTTGACAATTTTGAAAAAAAATCAAAGCAAATGGCTCAAAATAATTTGTTCTTTTTTTTAATAGGGTGTTTTCCTAGAGCTTTTTCTATGTGCAAAAAGGCGAGACGACTCGGTGATCAGTGGGTCAATTTTCATTGGCATAGATCATGATATATTGAGTGGCTCAGAGTGAGCAACCTTTAAGGTACACGTGAAACTACTTTACTCTACTATTGATTAACTGTGAAAGTTTATTCGATATTGTGTTGTTACGGACTCCCAACGATGATGCGCCTGGGGGAGCCTTTGTTGACGGTGGGTGCGGGAGTGCTAGTGTCCCGATTTTTCGCATCCCTATGAGATCTGATTATCGGTTTAATTGGATCGATTATTTTCTTTTGGAAGTTATTCAAAACCATATCCAGTTTAGGTGCACCGCCCTAAAGACCTGCGATTGTTCCAGAGATTCTCTTTGTGGGGTTTGGGAACCGAGTTATGAGTGGGGAAGGTATTAAGTGCCTCCCTTGTTCTTTATGTTTCCTTAATTATATGCATATGACTTTTTGTAATTATTTTATTACTTTTTAGTTTAATTTATAACATGTTTAGAGACATTAGTTTGAAAACCCATAAAACGTAGATAGGTGTCTAAGTATGAAATCAATATTAGTGAGAGGTGTATGAACATCGCTTAAATCGGTATGGGTACACAAGAGTACTTGCATATGACTCTGTACTTGTATAACGGGTGGCCGTTAGTATGTATATAACTGTGCGAGAAGGCTTAACTTGTATAGCATGTGGTCATTAATATGTATGTAAATGTGTGCTTCACGAGAAGTCATGGCTTGAGATAGTTTAATATCTTATTCAAAGTTTTAGGAGAGATATAAAGGTAATATAAGAGATTGGGGTATCTTTATTATAACAACATATAAGGAGATATATTTTCAAGGCTTGTGCTCATGATAAGGACACTGTATCGCGCCTACATACTCATGTAACCACGAGATCAAAGCCTACGTAGTTCGGTTTTAATTAGTGTATATGTCTTTGTACGTTTGTATCGCAGTGCACGAGAGATAGAAGTTTTGATATAGTATGATATATTATTTTAGTATATGAGAGATAATAGTGGGGAATGAGAGATAAGTGCATATCTATTGGGATAATATATCATGAGACATATTGTTGAGGATTGTGCTCACGAGAAGGACTCCAACATACTCATGTAGCCACAAGATCAAAGCCTAAGTAGTTAAAATATTCATGTGTTCCAACGTGAAGTGTGTGAAAATGTAGAACTTGACTTAGAGAGGGGAAGAAGTTATCTGTAGGAAAAAATGTAGCTTAAGTGGAGGTTCAGAATGGGAGTGGACCCTAAAATCACTAATATTCGCACATCATGTTATGATCATCGATTTGTCACTAGTTGGAAGGTATTTTCCTTCAGTCTAGTTTGTAGGTTTAACGCTAAGGATGTCCTATTTTAGACATCATTCTCTATAGAGGGAGGGAGATTTGGACTAGAAATGGAGCCATTCCTCATAGATAATATGTCAAGATATGTATTATAAGGCTCCGGCCTTATGAGTTTGGCTCGATATAGCGCCTCCTACCTAAGGACACTTGGGATCAAAGCCAACATATTTCTAATAAACGGGACATATTTACAAGTGCAGGAGACGGGATACCGGGTATACAATATACATGATTACGGTATTTATAGAGCCTAATCTTTAATCTAGAATTTTCATTTTATTAGATTGATATATATTTATATGTTAAAATTACAATAATCAAAGGCTGATACTCGATAAGTAATTGTTGGAAAACACGTATTCATTGGTGCCATCATAAAGATGGGCTTTGTTCGCTCGGAGAAGCAGTGGGAGTAGCTGAATTTGATACTTTAGCTTGTGCAAAGTTTCGAGATGACTCAGCTCACTGACACTTTTCTGGGAATGGTTTGGAAAAACATATTTTTATGTTTGTATTTACTCTTATTGGCATTTTATTAGCATTTATTTAAAATATGAGCATGTCAATTCAATAAACATACGTGTAGGGTTAAAACTAAGCTTTAACCCTACACACACACACACACACACACACACATATATATATATATATATGTGTGTGTGTGTGTGAATAGTTTATCACAATATATGTGTGGTATTACCCCTAGATTGGTACAAAATTTCATTATCCTTATAAAGCGAGCCAAAGTTTTCCCTAAGGAGTCTCCCCACTTGAGGTTCCCAGCTGGACAGAGCCCCGTTTAGTCGGGAAAAACTTCATTTAGAAGTACCGACTTTCCCAAAATGCACATAAAGGTTTGTTTATGTTTCTCTAAGGAAGATAATTTTTAGAAGTACGAATTTCTCTCGGGGGAAATGACTTTTCATAAGTACAAACTTCTCTTAGGGGAAATGTCTTTTTAAAGTACAAATTTGTTTAGGGAGAAATGACTTTTTTAAAGCACGAACTTATCGGGGACTTTTCAGAATTAGCTCAAGTATTTCGAGGGCTCAGGATTAAAGAAAGTTAGAAAATATAATCAATGTTAGGTTTCGGGGTGCTTTTCTTGGTTAGTGGGGACCTCCATTTATAGGGTCCGATTTGGGTCGATTGACCGTATTATCATCCATTACATTTGACCATTCGGTCATCCAAGCTTCCACGTGTAGGGTGGATGAAGGTGGTGTGATGCTTGAATAGACAGGTTTACATTCGCGGGGATTTAGTAATAAAAATAGGGTGGATGACCGTTCAATTAAATACCCCTCTAGCCATTCGATCAAAGGACGCTATGGTGTATTTTGATTCTTTTTAGTTTTTTTTATATATATATTTTGGTCCAACAAATTTTTCTCAGGTTTTTTCTTGGTGGGAGGAGGGGGTAAGTCATGGGTGTCTTAATGAATGTAGAGAAGGTCTCACGCCTAGATAGAAAATCGATGTGTTCACAACGACAAATGGACACTAAGTCGGTGTAAGTATTTGGTCTCTTATGCAACATTCTTCGTTGATGTTTCACTTCATTGAAATAGACTTTGCCCTGACGAAATTTTTCTCACTAGTTGCGACTTTTATATAACCTACATTAAAAATATCTTATTACAGGCATGACATAGTTCACTGACCATTCGTGTTAGGGAACCAAGTTCTCGTTGCAGTGAAGGTGCCCACGAGTCCATCGGGTGCTTTCACTTTTTGAGATCTTTCTCATTAGATCTCATTGAAAGTTGTGCCTAGACACAATATTCATTGGCATCCAGTAAAGATTATTTAAGCCAATTAGGTTGTTGTATTTGAGTGTCTTCCCATTTGGCTTCATACACAAGTGATACACATACTCTTTCAAGCTTTCTTCTTCCATGTTGATTTTTAAGAGTGAATTTTTTATGATAGAAGAAAGAAAATATTCAACATACTTCTTAGTTCATCCGTTGTGTGATTTTCAAGGTTTTTGATTCATTCTTGAATCATTGAAAGTAAGACCTTTCTACTGAAGCTAGTTTTGACAAATAATTTTCCAAATATAATTTGTTCTTGAGTAAGGCCTTCTTTCAAGCTTGAAAAGTACACTTGTGAGTTTTAAATAGAAACTAAACCTTTTATTACATATTTTCAACCTTAGGATATCTTGACACATCCTTGTTGTAATCAAGGTTAGTCGTTAGTTCCATTACATCGGAACAAAGTTCTCTTCCACTTTAAATGAAGATTTTGATGGCGTAAGACTTGAAAACATCGGATGAGTCCAAATCCGGTCGTGGTTGTGTAGTGTTCTTCAACTGTTGGCGCTCTCCTCAGAGAATATGGTAGGAAATAATTAATAGTCGATCAGTCCGTTATCTGATTGCATGATATTGTCCTCTATATTAATACTCTACCATAGTACATTTGTCATTTATTTGGGCTCGAGTTTTTTTCGTTAGTGTATCTTCACTCGTACATCCGGTGTTATGTGAATTGCTTTATCTGTTCGCCTATTAGAATTACTTATCTCAATTTAAAGATAAAATTTATTGGATTCTAATATTGATAAAATATTTCTGTCACGTAGACTTTTAGGATGCTTTTAACCCATTGATTAGTTTTAACGTGTACTTATCACTCAATCGGTAATTTAATTTTAATTAGGTAGATACCATCGATAACTCGCACTCTCACCATTTCCATCTTAAAGTTATCTCTATTGTGCTCTTTTGTACTTATCAGAAACCCATTCTTTGGGTGTTTTTTCTATAGAAAAATGATTAGTGGTGCATGTAAATATAGTTTTTCAGGATTTGGTGATTATTTAGAATGCTTAGGTCATCAAAATATATTAATATTATACATCAATTAAATGTATTTGAGTATATACTTAAGGTCCAAACCTCTCCATGCAATGTTGAAATAAATGAAACCCTTATAATAAGGGTTATCATCTTGATGAGGGCATATATCCACAATACTCTACCACTATAAAGAGTTCTAAGAAACCACGAACCCATAAACACAAAGTGTTCTACCAAAAAACGTTTTTGTAAAAATATAGAAAGAGAAATGGATATATTGCAATAATGTTTCGCATTTTTTCACTCTAGTGAAGTTATTCAAAAAGTACGCATTATCACTCATAAAGAAAGCATGTATTATTATGCACAACATGATTATTGAGTATGAGCATCGCAACCACGTGTGGGCATAATTTATTTGCTCAAACACGTCCACCTATAAATATTATACGTCACCCATCGTATACTTTGTACAAGTACCATGTAAACAAATTAGATATGCTAGATAAAGAAAAGCACGAGGCATTTTATGCCGACTAATTGAACGCATATGGGGATTTCAAGCTGTACATAGGGAATGAGTACAACCACAAACAATATTTTCATTTAGTAGTAATTTTTATTTAGTGTATAACTTTTATTATCATAATTTCAAAATTGGTAATGTCAATTATATGCCCTTCCATTTTCTACGTAATTTAAGTTAAGAGTCTTTAATGATTGAATGTGCGTTACTATGTCCTTTTATATTACACAACTTTTTGGACGATATACGCTTTATAAGATATTGAATAAACATTTCGATATAGATATGAGGCATAATATAATAAAATACTGTGGTTATTAGTTGATTTGGAACTTACGGTCGCATCTTGATAGGTATTCTGCAAAAAAAATTGAGCCTTAGGCGATGATAATCTTTCTTATTAGGGGTTAAGTCCCTTCTAATCATCATGATAAAATAATCTAACTTCTTTTTCTCCTTAGAGGCAACAAGTTGCTCTATACGTTCAAATTGCTCCCTACTCTCACGTGTATCATTCATAGAAGTTACAAAATCATCAGAGGATCGATCAACCCTCTCATATAGTTATATGTTAACTATAAGATTGTCCAATTCTAATTTCATCTTTTGCGTGTCATTTGCATCCTTTCTATGTCAATTGGATTTTCATTGTCACACACATTTGTTAATGCACTCTCTATACTGGCATTTGATCGATATGTTTGTGTATATGTTAGTGTTGTATTCCAAGAAATTTTTTTTGAAGGCCTTTTATAATGTTATACCACATGTTGTACATAAAGGGTATTTTATTATTCTCCAATTGAAAATCTTCTCGAATTCGAACCACTTTCATATACGATATAATTTTTCAAAATATTAAATAAATCACCCATTTAGAATAACAATATTTTATAAAATTAAAAAAAATTAGATGCATTACCCAATCATTTGAACCAGTCCCACTCTCATGAGATTTTTCATGTCAATGTGCAAGTTTATAAACATACACAATAACTGCGGAAATGTGAGAGAATCCCTTTTGTGTCATATTGATTTTCACGCAATTGAAATCTTCAGATTGGCATGATAGTTATTCACACACTTTTCCCCAAACACCTTGATGGGTTGTAACACCCCATGAATAGAATATAGGGTGAATTTTGTATCTGATTTACAAATAATTTCATTTACAATGGGGATCATATTCTTACTACAAATATGACATTCCATCTCTTTAAAGGAACATGCAAATCGAAATAACAATTCTAGTTTTTTTAGAAAATTATATAAAATTTGGCTCAACTAGTGTATTGTTTCTGAGGGTTTAAATAGTGACACAATGATTTACTATTATGATCTGCTCGTTAAACTGCAAATATAATTTGAGTTATAGACAATCCTTTACCAAATGGATGTAAAACACATTTACCTCCAAGGAAAATTCTAAGAGCATCTTTTTGTGGGTGTAAATTTGATACACGATTTGAAATTTTGTTTTTTGAACCTAGAAAGTAAACCTCTTTACCCTCCAGAATTGAGTTTTTTTTTTAAACATAAACTAAAAACTTCTCTTAAATAGAATTACAGGATAGATCATTGAGAACGGAAAGTTTCAAAAAGGTTAGAGTATTTTCCATCCAAACACAATAATCTAGAACACACTTAGCATTTTGATCCAATAAATGGATTGGTACATTACCGTGACATTTAACAAAGGAGAAAGTAATCTTGTGACAACATTTGATTTTACTTTTTTGTAACACCTCGCTCATTCTGGCAAGCGAGGTGGTCAGCCGCCGCCGCTAAACTAAGACGGACGTCACTAAATAAGTTATCATTCTCAGCATGTGATAGATTTATGAGACATATAAAAATCTTCCACGTGATAATAATCAAATTGGTCCAATAAATATAAATATTCAAGCAATATTAAATCCATCACCATGCTAATATCCAAGATAAAAGCAACTCCAAATAAATATAATTCCCAATGAAATAATCCAACTATGAATATCGGACAGAAATCGTAAAAAAGTGTGGAACCGATTTGCCCACCAAATCCATAAATAAAAGTCTCGTAATAAAAGCGACGAAAATAGAAAGTAATCCTAACTACTAAGGCGTCTAAAATAAATCTCCAACTGCATCTCAAAAAATATCTCCAATCACTCTTATGCAGCTACTCCAGCGCTATACTTGAGATGTTAATCAACGCAATGGGTCGGATCCCGCCGCATGAATACTAACTACTCTTCCCAATTAGGGTCCGTGAACCCAAACAGTAGCATTATACATGATAATCATCATAATAGAGTATTTTAATTTAAACGAGATATAAATATTAACATGCGAATAAAAATAACTATCACTATCTACCCACATAACTAGGTCACCCCATTATTTAAATCCAATTATCATGTGACAATATTTAACTAACTTTTATAATTTAATTTAATTAATCCATCTCTTTTTATTTATGCGACACCGATATAGCCAGTTCACCATCTCTCGAGTCCTGCACATATTGTTGGCACGCCCAAAGTTTTACACCACACAATCCCCTCACTGTAGCCAATTTACCCAATTTCGTTAGCCTTGCACATATTGTTGAGATTCCACACACGACGTGTAACTATAGCCAGTTCGCCCGTAATCTGTCAGACCTGCACATATTGGTGACGCCCACACACACCCACATCCCTATAGTCAGTTCGTCCCTTATTGTTAGTCCTGCACATATTGGCGACGTCAAACCATTTTAGTACCCGTTTATTATCTTAGGCATTAATTCTTAATTTCACATTATTTTATATTATCCCCCCTATTATAGGGCATAAATCCTCAAACCTGCCCTAGTCCCATACCTATAGGCCTTCAAAACACAAGTCCGTCCTATTATATTATATAGGATGGATCCTTACCATTAATTTTTGCCTAGTCTCGTGCCAAGACTATCAAATTAACAGAACGACACAAAAGTTAGCCCAACCTCGGAACATCTCATCTGTAGAAATATACACTAACTAGACCCATATCTAGAAAGTGTTAATACCCACTAAGCCATACTCACTAATCCCATACCTAAGAAGCACCCCTAAAATTTAGGTGAGAGCATAACTAATCAAAAATTCCGTCATTCCCGTGATGTCAAATATAATTAAAATCAACAAGTCGCATAAGACGTTTTATCAACAATTCTACCAATTTCTCATAAGGTCACAAATAAATCTAATTTCATCCATTCAAACAATTTATGAAATTAAACAACTTGCTTTATGCAACTAATATGATTTCATCACCATGCAAGTTTATTGTGTACGCAATAATAATTTCTCTTTCATCACACTTACATAATTTTATGTGATTTTACAAGCCACTTTCAATTAACACATCTACTATGATTTTCTACATGCAAATCTACATCCATATTTAAAAAAAATTCAACCTCTATACTAAGCACACAAGGGTTATAAGACTTAATTTATATTCAAATATTTCATAAAAACAGTCACAACATATATTTCACTTTCCCTAATTAAGATTTCTAGATTATTGTAAGAAAATCGTGCAATTTTATGTTTAGGCGATATTTAAAATGCATAGTGTTAAAGAGAATGAATAGAAGTATTCATGCTTGTAAGGAAGTCTTTTGAGTAATCCAATTGTATGGTTGTGATCCTCTCGAGAAAACAATATATGCAAGTTCTTGGACGACCTTGAGAAAACTTGATTTAGACCTTCAAAACTTGGGTTAAAAGTTGTGTTCAATGGGGTTTAGCTTTTGAAGATGAGAGAAAATGAAATTATGGGAGGCTACTGATTTTTTAGAAAGATAAAAAGCATTTTAAAAGTCCTAAACCCGTCACTTTATGTTTATATACCAAAAAGAATTTGAGTCATAATCAAATATAAACACTAAAAATAACATTAAGGGCGATCGAATCGTTGGAATTGGCTGAAATTTTAATATGTTCTAGCTGAAGGCGAAATGAAGTTGCTCAAAAAAATTCATCTCGATCGAACGGTAGAATATTTTTTTTCCTCCTTAGGTCGAATCTCCCCCGATTTATGTACAAAAAAAATTAAAATTTCCAAATTTTAAATCCCGATTTAAATTCCACTTAAAACCTTATTTTTATATATAAATACTAACCTTTTTACATTATAAAATTAAATAGATTCTAAAAATTATTTTTTTTCAAAATTTAATTTAACAAAGATTTTATGTTTAGCACAGGAATTTCGTCCTCGAAATTCGACTAAGTGTAAACGCGCAAAAATAAAATAAGGATTACATATGCCTACTCATAGGATGCCATGATCGGGCACCCATACACTTAATCCTACACACACTTACCCTGTAAAAAATACAACATATATCTCAACTATACATATATATCTATGAAAATAACGACGTACTACGCTCTCCCACGTATCACCATGCTAATCTCCAAAATAAAATCAGCTCCAAATAAATATAACTCCCAATGAAATAATCCAACTATGAATATCTGACAGAAATTGTAAACAATTGTGGAACTGATTGGACCACCAAATCCATAAATAAAAGTCTCATAATAAAAGCGATGGAAACAGAAAGCAATCCTAACAACTAAGGTGCCTAAAATAAATCTCCAACTGCATCTCCAAAAATATCTCCAATCACTCCTTTGCAGCTACTCCAACGTTATACTTGAGATGTTAGTCAACGCAATGGGTCAGAACTCACCGTTTGAATACTAGCTACTCTCCCCAATTAGGGTCCGCGAACCGAGACAGTAGCATTATACATGATAAATATCACAATAGAGTATTTTAATTTAAACGATATATAAATATTAACATGTGAATAAAAATAACTATCACTATCGACCCACATAACTAGGCCACCCCATTATTTAAATCCAATTATTATGTGACAATACTTAAATAACTTTTATAGTTTAATTTAATTAATTCATCTCATTTTATTTATGCGATACTAGTATGGCCACTTTACCCTCTCCCTAGTCCTGCACATATTGCTGCCACTAGGGGTGTGCACGAACCCGAATGGACCGAACCGAACCGAACACGCTTTTGCGAGTTTTTTTAATTCGGTTTTAATTCGGTCTAAAAATTTATAGGACCGCATTATTCGGGTCGATTTCGGTCTTGGATAAAAAAAACGGTTTTGGACCGGACCGGACCGCTTTATATATATATATATATATATATATATATATAATACACACAACTCAACTCAACACACACACACATGCTGGTTGCATAACACACACACACATGCTGGATGCACCTGCACACACACACGCCTCTCTCAATCTCAACCTCATCCTCAACTCATTTTAACCCAAGTTAAGTTAAGATAACACCACACACTCTAACCCAAGTTACCCAACAACACACACACTGTCTAAACCAAGTTCCCAACAATTTATTTCCCTTCTCTCACTCTACAAACAGGAGCCCTAATCCCATTCTCTTCCTCTCCTCCATATCCACGAATAGCCAAGGTAATGGCCTTGTACCCTTTTTTTTCATCCATACTTGTTAGTGTATTTTTTCATCCATGCCTGTTAGTGTATTTTTTCATCCATAGGACCATACCTGTTAGAACAGCAATGGTAATCTCATTTTCCTATTGATACAACACAAGTTTAACCTTTAAAGAACTTTGCCTTGTTATTTTTTTTCAACATTTGAAAATGTTAGATGATAAGTTTAAGTTTAACCTTTAAAGAATTGTGGAGAATTTGAAACTGTTGTCAAAGTTTAAGTTTAAGTTTAAGTTTAAGTTTAGATGATAGTTAATTAGTATTTGAAACTGTTGCCCTGTTAGATGATTTTTACCCCGTTAATTAGATGATTTTTGCCTTGTTAAAAAAATGTTAGATGATGTTTGCCCATATAAAACATCACATAATTAGTATTTGTTGAAAGTGTTAGATGATTTTTGCCCTGATAAAAAAACTGTTTGTTGAAAATGTTAGATGACTTTGATTTTTGCCCTATTAAAAAAACTGTTTGTTGAAAATGTTAGATGATTTTTGCCCTGTTAATGTTAAAAAAACTGTTTGTTGAAAATGTTAGATGACTTTGATTTTTGCCCTGTTAAAAAAACTGTTTGTTGAAAATGTTAGATGACTGTTTGTTGAAAATGTTAGATGATTTTTGTCCTGTTAAAAAAAATTGAAAAAATATGTGATGTTTTATATGGGTTGGACCGAATAAGACCGAGACAGAACACGGACCGCATGAAAATCGAATAGGACCGAGATCGATTATTCCGGTCCGGTCTTGGTCCATAATTTTCTAGGACCGATTAAAGCGATCCGATCCCAAAAATACCACAAAACCGGACCGGACCGGACCGCGCACACCCCTAGCTGGCACATCCAAAGTTTTACACCACACACAATTCCCTCATTATAGCCAGTTTGCCTAATTTCATTAGCTCTGCACATATTGATGAGGTTCCACATATAACACGCTACTATAACCAGTTCCCTCGTATTCTGTCAACCCTGCACATATTGGTGATGCCAACACATACCTACGTCGCTAGAGCCAGTTCATTCCTTATTGTAGATGAGAGAGAATGAAATTATGGAAGGCTGCTGATTTTTTAGAAGGCTAAAACGTGTTTTAAAAGTCTTAAACCTGTCACTTTACGTTTATATACCAAAAAGAATTTGAGTCCTAATCAAATACAAACACTAAAAAAAATATTACGGGGATCAGACTGTTGGAATTGGCTGAAATTTTAATATGTTATAGCTACAAGCGAGATGAAGCTATGTAAAAAATTCAGCTTGATTGGATGGTCGAATATTTTTATTTTATTTTTCTCCTTAGGTCGAATCCCCCCGATTTATATATAAAAAAAATTAAATTTTCCAAATTTTAAATCCCGATTTAAATTTCACTTAAAACCTTATTTTTATATATAAATACTAATATTTTTACATACCAAAATTAAATAGATTCCAAAAATTATTTCTTTTCAAAATTTAATTTAACAAAGATTTTATGTTTCAAAATCACGAGGTATTACATTTTCAATGAATTGATAGAGGTTTCATTGGCTGATTAATCCTCCTCCTCATTGCATAGCCGGGAAATAACCTTTTGACAATCATCCTCCAAGGTAAAATGGAAGAAACCATAATTGGTAATAAAAGCGTTGGTCATATCTGCTGCAATGGATTTTCATGGGAAACGCTGTAAGAAAATCGCCAAAATTATTTCTAATAATTACACCAATTCCCATACTTCTAGAATCTTCAAAAGTAGTCGCATCAAAGTTAACTTTAATAATATCTCAATCTGGGGTCTTCCATTTAACAAACACATTATTTTGTGAACATGGTCCTTTACCCGCGCATCCCTAAAATCATTGAATGATTTAGAAAAGTTGAAAATCAACTCATAAGCTTTGTTACCACTTGCCCCATGAAAAACATTGCTTCTATTGGTCCATAAAGCCTACAACGCTACATACACACACACATATACACACACAATCAAAATGGTCATTTTTTAAGGTGTCCGCTAAAGAAAAAAAAACAAGATCCCAAATTGTGATTAAAAGCGTCTAAAATCACCGAATTCAACTCGCAAGAATTAAGCACTACAATTGCTAAGTGGCATCTTTCTTAACAAACCCAATATCCCAAGCGATACGGTAACCACTTTTAGTAGTGTATTTTCCAGTTTTTTCAAAGTGCAATATATCCCTATCTTTCACAAATGGCCCACTTTGTGGGATTCTTTGAATATCGTTGACTTCTTGTTGAAAGTACAAAGTAGACATGAGATTAAGGTCCCATTGACATGATATCGGGTCAATGAGATCTTTGACAAATATAAAATTGGGCTCATGAATTGGTTTGGGAAAATGTTTAAAACTGTGAAATTTAGGGCCATTTATCCTCCCAATTTTTTTTTTCATTTTCCACCCTCCACCTCATCCCCTTAGCAATAATGGATGTAGCTTCCAAAATACTACTGTAAATGTACGAAGAGTTGAAGCCCCGAGTGGTCTCCCAAAATGAACCCTTAAGGAAGTACTTGGACTTTAAAATCCTATTAGAGAAAGTATTTAGGGGTGTTAGGATTCTTCACCCCTGCTTAGCAAGAAATGATAGGTTAAAAGCCTTAAGGTCACGGTAACCTAACACTCCCTCTCTTTTAGACTTACACAAAGATTTCTAATTAGAACAAAATACCCCTTTTTATTTGTTTTGTAAGACTGCCAGAAGTTCCTCATAAGGGATTTGAGGTCCTTACAACATAGTCTGGAATTCTAAAACAACACATGGCCAAAGTAAGGAAGCTTGGACGACCACTTTTATAAGAATTTCCTTTTCCCCTTTTAAGAGGAGGGCCTTTTACCACTACTTAACTTTTTTTCAGACTCTCCCCCTCAAACCTGCAGACACCTATTTTTTCCAACCACCGACAGTAAGCCTAAATATCAATCATGTCTTCCAATCTCCCGAATCCTAACCGTCTATTTTCACTAAAAAACACTCCACACTTATCTAAATGAATTTGTTGACCCAAAACAAGTTCATATATATTAAGGATATGTAATACCCCGTTATTTTGAGGATTATTTATGAATATTATGCAAGATTTCAGTAATATTATTATTTTATTAATCGGGGATAATATAATTTATTTTGGTTTGAAATCGAATCAAACATTTAAATTTAAATTATTTTTGGACATTTTGTAACGGTTTAAATATGTAAAGTTGATAATTTTGAATTAAAGGGCAATATAGTAATATGCGTTAGCTTAGGCTCCAAGCTAGGGCTTGAGAGAGGGACTATATAAGAAATATTAAGGGTGATTATAAGGAAAGGGAGATAAAAAAGAGAGGTCAAAAACGAAATCCAAAGAGGCAAAAACGAGTAGAATGAGAAGAGCCAATTTTGAATGTTTAAATCTTCTTTTTGAGTGCATTTGGATGAGATTTAAGAAAAACTCAAAACACATACCTGACCCAATTTTTCTTCTAGAATCCAAATCTGAAGTCGGATTGGCGATTCGAATAATTTTTGGATCTGATTTTTCTAGGTTTTTAAAATAGGACTATTTGAGGTTATCTCGTATTGGAGCTAGAACATGATTTGATTATTTTTGCGAGAGGAACGTGATGGTACGATCAGATTTTGAGGATGAATTTATGTGATAATTCATGCAATGATTTTAAGGTATGGGGTTTTACACAATATGCTCCTTTAAATCTCTCGAGAGTTTATTCCGCTGATTTCATGTTTAATTGAACTCATATTTGAATTGTTAAAATTCTTTGAAATCTGGAGAAATAATTTTTGAATTATTTTGATTCATGCGACATCATTATATTATTGTTGAGAAATTTATCATGAGATTTTAATATGGCACGAATGTTGGGCACTCGCCAAAATTCTTGCTTCCCGGACTATGTCTTAATAAAGCATATGCGGAAGGGGTGAGGCCTGGTGACCCGGTTAATGTGTTGTTGAGAAATTTATTGATAAATGTTTTGAGATTTGCATTTGATTTGAATATTCGTACTCGTGTTGTTACGCTTTATTCATTGTTAATATATTTGTTGAGCATCTTTCCTGTCGTATTGTGTACTTTTCCATATTTTCTTTTAGTGGCAGGCTAGCGCGGATTTGGGCGCGATGGATTAATTGGAGATTGATTTTTTGCTTTGATATTTTGGGAAGAATATTCGAAAGAGAAGATTTGTATTTATTTTTGTTGTATAGAGCATTTGGTGATTTATTTTTATTTCGAAATAGATGGTTGTATTATTTCGAGAGATAATTTTTGTATTTAAATTTAAGTATTGAGATTAGTGGATTTATATTATTGTGGGATTATTTTAGATGCTATATACACATTGTTATCGGGTAATTAGTTTAATTTTATCATAGTAGCACGCCGGTCGCTCTCCCCGGACGGGCGGAGTGTTACTGATGGTATCAGAGCTTAGGTATACGACAATCATCGGGTCTTGGGTATTGGGTCTAGAATGCGGGTTATACATATTTTCTTTGGAGATAGAAAAATTTTGAGGATGTGTTAATCGGGGATAATATAATTTATTTTGATTTGAAATCGAATCAAACATTTAAATTTAAATTTTTTTTGGACATTTTGTAACGGTTTAAATATGTAAAGTTGATAATTTTAAATTAAAGGGCAATATAGTAATATGCGTTGGCTCCAAGCTAGGGTTTCAGAGAGGGACTATATAAGAAATATTAAGGGTGATTATAAGGAAATGGAGATGAAAAAGATAGGCCAAAAACGAAATCCAAATAGGCAAAAACTAGTGCAATGAGAAGAGTCAATTTAGAATGTTTAGATCTTCTTTTCGAGTGCGTTTGGATGAGATTTAAGAAAAACTCAAAACACATACCTGACCCAATTTTTCGTCTAAAATCCAAATCTGAAGTCGGATTTGCAATTTGAACAATTTTTGGATCTAATTTTTCTAGGTTTTTAAAATAGGACTATATGAGGTTATCTCGTGTTGGGGCTAGAACATTATTTGATTATTTTGCGAGAGGAACGTGATGGTACGATCAGATTTTGAGGTTGAATTTATGTGACGATTCATGCAATGATTTTAAGGTACGGGATTTTACACAATATGCTCCTTTAAATCTCTCGAGAGTTTATTCCGTTGATTTCATGTTTAATTGAACTCATATTTGAATTCTTAAAATTCTTTGAAATCTGGAGCAATAAGTTTTGAATTATTTTGATTCATGCGACATCATTATATTATTGTTGATAACGTTATCATGAGACTTTAATATGGCACGACTGTTGGGCATCCGCCAAAAATCCTGCTTTTCGGACTATGTCTTGATAAAGCATATGCGGGTGGGGTGAGGCTTGGTGACCCGGTTAATGTGTTGTTGAGAAATTTATTGATAAATGCTTTGAGATTTGCATTTGATTTGAATATTCGTACTCGTGTTGTTACGCTTTATTCATCGTTAATATATTTGTTGAGCATCTTTCATGTCGTATTGTGTACTTTCCCATATTTTCTTTTAGTGGCAGGCTAGCACGGATTTGGGCGCTATGGATTAATTGGAGATTGATTTTTAGCTTGGATATTTTGGCAAGAATATTCGAGAGAGAAAATTTGTATTTATTTTTGTTGTATAGAGCATTTGGTGAGTATTGAGATTAGTGGATTTATATTATTGTGGGATTATTTTAGATGCTCTATACACATTGTTATTGTGGAATTAGTTTAGTTTTATCGTAGTAGCACGCCGGTTGCTCTCCCCGGGCAGGCGGAGTGTTACAGGATATTTTTAACCTCTTTCATTTCACTCAGTTCAGCCCCCCGAAGACAATAATATCATTAGCAAAAAATAAATGGGAGACTTTGGGACCATATTTACTAACCGCCAAGCTCGCAATCCTAGCCTCCCGCTTCGCTCTCTCTAGAAGAGACGATAGTCCTTTCGCACAAAACATAAAAAGATAGGGAGATAACGGATCACCCTCCGAAAACTCCTTTGAATTCAAATTAAACATAAAGATGGTTTACGTCTATAGCCATTTTTTATCTACACATCTTCTCCATCTATGTGTTAATGCAATGATCATCCACCCCAAAACTTAGATAAACATTAGTTATCCTTATACCATTGTCATTTTATCCCCATCTCAATCTCACACATTGTGAACCAATTAAGGATTAAATTTGTGAGATATCCTCACATTGCATTTGCTCTTATATATAAAAATTCAATAATTCAATATTTATAAAAATTCAATAAAAAATGTTAGAACTATGGCTTAACCATTTATCTAACTATTTCAAATAATGGATACTAGTGTTATTTAATGTCAACATTCCGTCATTTTATTTTTCTAATTTTTTCAGCCAATACAAATATGAGATTTAGTACGTTCTGCGTAAAAGGTATAAAGGAAAATGTGACAATTTATTAAAATTAAATTTTTTATTATTATTCAGTATTAGACTACAACATGTGGGTCAAATGAAAAAAGCAAACACATATAATTCGATGATAATTTTGATAATCAAAGTTAAAGAATAATATAATAATAGTTAATATTCAAATAAAAATAAATTAAGGGTTAAAGTCAGAATTTCTCATGTTGCATGTAACGCTAAAGATAATCTTCAACGGTTGTGGCTATTTTTACCTTTTTAATAGTCACGCTAACTTTAAATTGAAATGTGACATATCTCTAAATGAATATGACATAATAAATTTAGTTCGTGCAAAACCATAAATATATTGGATATAATTTTTCGTATTCATAATGTGACACCCCGACTAATTAAATACCGGGTAGCTACTCCTTTATTAAATTAATCGGGGTGTCACAGGTGGTATCAGAGCCCGAATGTGGAGTTATATTTTTAAAAACCTGCAAGTGCTTTAAAAACATTTAAAACATTAAATGCAAAGTACATGTTAAGACGTGCACTCACATGATATTCTCACCTCTCGTCTAACTGTGCACTCCTAACGTAAGTACCCATCTATAACGACACAAACCACTAGCTAGACTGTCATAGGTCCTACCCTTATTACTCGGTTCTATTAACATAATAACGCTCGTAATTAAGTAGGGGTTTAACGTAAATTCAGATGCTCAATATGCAATGTATATCACTATCAGTTAACTCGTTATATTTTTCTCGAAACAATACCGTAATTATATTCATACATTAACAGGAAGATTCCCATTAATTAAGTGTATATTAATCACAACATAAATATACGATACAAGCACCCCGAGAACTAAGCTGTGGTGCACACATACTCTGCTATCCATCCCGGTACATCACGTACATAAGGATTACATATTCCGAATCTCTCAGGAATAGTTCACAGATAACAACATCACAAATAATGGAGGCGAACACAGTCACATCACATGGGTCACGCACATACCTACGCTCCCACGATCAGCGGACTTATTAATATCCCAATAAGTCTTTCTATGACCTATGTTCATCAAGGTAACCAGTCTAAATCCGGGCAACACAAGGATTAGAGGGCCCTAAGCGAACGCAAACCTCCCGTGATAGCAAGTATGGTAGGTATGTCATACACACAATTCATATACCAATACTAAGTAAACACACGTCTTTAGTAATCCCGTAGTTTAATTGTAGTACTATTCTCATTCTCGTACCAATATATAAGTTACACACTTTATACTATTCCGGTTTATAATCATACGCGCCATAATTTATTCTCACGTCGTAGTAGACACTCACGTCTCAACCCAAACCGTCCATTTAATTTACTCTCGTATATAATTTCCTTCTCATAAATACCCAAAAGTCCCAATTCTATTATTACATCAACATCGGAATGTTATCTATATCCTCGAACAAGTTTACGGGACTCCAAAAATCGAAACAGTCCAAAAAGGCCCAAACTGTCAACTCGTTAGAAGTCTCGTTCGAACGAGACTGTTCGAACGAGATTCCACTGTCGGCTCGTTAGAAGTCTCGTTCGAACGAGGCTGTTCGAACGAGATCCAGTTCGTTCGAACGAACTGTACCTTCTAACGAGATCTCGTTCGAACAAAGTTATCGAACGAGGTTCCCTTTCGTTAGAACGACTGGTCAATTCGTTAGAAGCTCGCTCGAACGAGTTCGTTCGAACGACCTGGGCAGGGGCTTCTAACGACCTACCAGATTCGTCCCAGATTTCTCTAAATTTCGTTTTTCACCATTTTTACTCCTCAAATCTCTTCCAAACTAAGTCCCAACAATCGTTTTAAGGTCACTAAACAATCCTAAACATATTATAATCACATCCTAACACATTTTGAAGGATTAATCCATCCTAACATCAACCAAATTTACAAATCTCTACACTTTTTCCCAATTTTTCAAGAACATGAACCCTAACTTTTTGAATCATGAATTAACCCAATATAAATCCGTTTTAATTTCTTCCAATCACAAATATTATGAGAATACTCATCTACCTATCATTCTACATGCAATTCTCCTCAAGATTTTCAAGTTCTAAGTTCCAAACTACATGGGTTTTCATTATCTTTCAAGAACAATAGATATTCTTCAATTTTCTAACATGGAAGGAACATTCTACGAATTTAAATATAATTAAAACACTTGCCTTGATTGTCTCTGAATTTGGTGTTGATTTCTGTAAAGGTTTCTGCAGAATTCCTTCTCTTTCTTTCCCTCTCTAAGCTTCTTCTCCAAAGGTGGCTATGGTGGCTAGGGTTTTCTTTGGGAGAGTTGGAAACCTAAATGATAACCTCCGTAGCTTAATGGGTTAATATGGGTTGGTTAGTGGCTTTAGTGGGTTAAATCCACATAAGATTAAAACTCCCAATTTTCGTCACTTTTAATTCCTCAAAATACAAAATTACCAAAATACCCTTTAAGTTGCCGGTATGGCCTAAAAATACTCCGGGACCCAAACTACACCCCCGGCTAGTGTTTTCTGACTATCTCGACCCTTCCGGACGCGTTGGCGCACTCAAAACGACCATACGGATAATAGAAATAAAAATCACTTTTATAATTAAAATAATATACCATGACGCGGCGGACACACGCGTCTCAACAAAATTTCTAAAATGCCGTATATAAATCTCACGACAAATTTTTCATAATTCAAAATTCATATATAATCATATATGCACATAATCAAATACCAACTCGCATCTCGTTAGTATTTTTAACCCGAATTAATTTCCAATTAATACACATTTAATTAATTAATCTCAAAAATAAATATAGCCAAAAGTACGGGGTATTACACATAATAGGATTTTTCTGTAGAATAACTTGATATGTCCTTATAAAAGTTCAAATATTAAACTTTCCACTCAGCGTATGCATCAACCCACTAGTACCTTATGTATTATCCATTCCATTAATGGACCAATTTTAAAAAAAAAATGAAAAAGTACAATTAATTAATGTATTCATCTTATGGGTAAAATATTTTTTATAAAAATTAAAATATAATGAAATATTTAATTATTATTTTTAAATTAGCTCATTTTACAACGATTATGTGTGGAGTTAAATGGAGAAATAAAACCAATATAATTAATTTATTGTTTTGGTAATCAAAGTTAAAGAGTAATTAAGCATATAAATAAAATAATAAATAGTAGTTATAGTCAAAATTCCTAGTATTTCAATGATTAAGATCATCTTCAAGTGTTGAGGCTGCTTTTACCTTTTAAAATTATTAAATTTGAGTTTTAACATGATAAAAATTCATTTATGACCGTCCTTGAGTGACATCCCTTTTACTTGAGTGGAATTTGAGTATTTGTAAGAAAATCAACACTTTTAAATGCAATAAATTTCGTGCCCCTAAACCAAAAATATATGAGAAACAAAGTAACATTGTTTCTCTTACTCCTAACCATTTATAAATTAAACTCTACATTTTATTTGTACATCATTTTACTTGTACCTTATACATTATATTTGTCATTCACGAAGTAAGTCAATTTTGGATTTTGAAAGTTAAGTATAATAAAGGATTTTTTTTAGGTAATATATATATGTAAAAAAGAACTTAATAAATAGAATAAAAAATGCAATTGTTATTCAGGTTGTTCTGAATTTTCCGCCAATAATTATTAATTTTATATTGATTTTGGTACTCAATATTTTTAATTTTGAAAGTTTGATCCTAAAAATGACTTTTAATAATTCTAAAGCAACTTTGGGATTAAACTAAATTACAAAGAACCAAGGGGCGTCAAATACCAACCAAATTTGTTATCCTTAACTTAGCTTTTTTCCGGGTTCTGAAAGTGTGTGTTTTTTGGGGTACAATACAATTAAAGTTTAGTCAGTAAATTAACATGATTGTTCACCAAAACTGATGTTCTGTCCCATCAGTTGAAAAGTTAAACACTGAAAAGCTCCAACAGTTAAATAGTGTGAGTGGGTACACTAAATCTACTCAATTTTCATCCTTTGGATCCGCTATGAGTGAATAAATTAATATTTGTGTACAAAACGAAGCTTTGCATGGGCTCCACATGTTTGTGTCTTAAGGACGATATAAACCTAGAACCATAGCTAGTGAGTACTTAGCTGTCTTTATTAAGTCACTTCATCAATCATTATCATAGCTGTAAGTGTATATAAATGCATGAACGGAAAATAGGAAGTGATGAAAGCTACCGGTGTTTGGCGTATTTGGAAATTTGGAATCCCAATCTCAAATGTTCTTAGTTTTTTTTTTTTAACCAAAATCTCTTGATTAACTTGAATAAGAATATTATTAAAAGAGTTTTGAGAATGAAATGAATTTTATCTCTACTGTATTTTTTGACATTATTAAAATAATATTTATTCAATGAAAATTATGAATCGCGAATGAGAATTAATCAAAGTGCGCGTAAGCTGATTCGGACATCTCATGATATGTTATAAAAAAAAATTGTCCTTCGATTTCATGTTTGGAAATAGTTATGTGCTTACTTTCGACTCAATTTTTTTTATAACATATCACGAGGTGTTCGAACCAATTTATATGCATCTTGACATTTTCGATTTAATTGTTTCTCTATTTATATTACCAAGGAAGTTAAATGAATTAAATGAACGTGGTCATAGTAATCTAGCGCTCACGAGTATCATAAAAAACCAATAAAAGTATTTCAAAGTTTTTATAAAATATCATAATAAATATTTTTGAAGTGTTAAAGTATCAAAGTGAAAGGCTAATATGCGTGCCTACTTTGAATATATATGGAATTTCTATTGTATATAATAAGGTCCGTGTAATTTATGTGTTAACGCGCCTAACATATTGACTCATTAACTAATAGTTAGGTTTGTGTCGTGAATTTTGAATACATACTATATTGTTGGGATGCTATAACTTATTTGCATTATCGTGTCTAACGGACCAACTCGACATGATCCAAAATTAATCACTTCATTAATTAATAGTTTGTGTCAATGCGTGTTATGTTTTATTCTATCAAATTCAAGTACAATTTTATTTCATTTGTGGTTTGAATTACCCAAGTCTAGTCTATAACAAGTTTTAGTTAGTAGTTTAGTTGCAATTCTACTTAGTCTCCTTTAAAATGGGTTATTCACGAGATTTTAGTGATTCTAGATAGATCTATGCTCGGGATCTCTTTGAATAAATTTATACAAAAAAAATTGTAGGATCATCCTCTAAACAATGGATAATGTGAACATCACTAGATACTCGTAATATAATTGGAGTTTAATGTTATTTGACATTAAGGTCCTTTTTTATAATTTTTTGTGACACTTTTTTAAGATCTCGCACAACACTTCAATTCAAAAAAGTGTCAAAAATATTTTATATAAACCCCAAAATACAATAGTGAAAACTTTAAATCTCAACCTCATATCACGAATCATTACTACTTGACGTAAAGTATATATACAATTTTTTTTCAGTTATTTTTTTTAAGGTATTTTTCATATCACCAGGTATTCGGATCGGTTTATGTGCACATTGATTAATTTTTGTTTGCGGTTCGTGGTTTTCACTGGCCAAGTATTATTTTGACACTTTCAAAGATCGAACTGAGAACCAAATCCAATTCACTTTCAGATAATGTTCCAATAACACTTTATACTACTGGCTAAGAGACTTGATTAAAAGTATTTATTTTTATTGGTATACATTAAGCTATACGTATACACTGAATTGTTAAAATTTTATGCCACTAAAATATTGTTTAAAATGTGTGACCTTAGGTTGACGGGGTTTAGATTCAGTGTTCTATAAAGCATTAACTTTACAGAATAAATAGGGGCAAATTGTCACAAAATGTAAAGTTTAAAGACAAAAGTGAGAACAGTTATCATAATTAGCATAGTCCATTTATTCTAAATTTTGTTTTAGTAGCGCAACACAATGATTTCTTAGTGCTAAAACATAAATTTTGGATGGAGACAGGCTACTAACAGATGACTTATCCATTAACTTTTCAGGAGCTAGATCCAAGCAGTAATGATGCTATTGTTATAGGATTGTTTATCGGTGCTCATTCCATTTGTATCGCGGCATCCACCGATAAACATGTACATTATCCAATGGAAAATGTTATATACACCGAGTGTCAGCATCGGGTTAGTACTGATTGTGCTTTATTTGTTGGTACTATGGTGTGGGTCCCGTCAGGAAATGCTGTGGGTCCTATCAATGTACAATCAATTAAAGCGCATTTGGTATTAAACCGGTACTAAGTACCGGTAAGAGTATCATTACCCTTATCCAATTTGGTTTGGTGGTAGCCATTCTAGTAAGGAATTGGGGAAAAAAAAGAGAGATAAATAAAATAAAATAAAACAGTAAATAAATACGGATCAAATATCAAAAATTCTTTTAAATATTTTTTAATATATATTTAGTCCAAGTCTTTTATTTTGTATCAAAAAATTCCTTATTTTTTTATCTTTAAAGGGCCGCGCCAGTGGCATGGTAAAACTTTTTTCGCCTGATGAAAGACTTTTTGGTGCAAAATAAAAAAGCTCGGACTAAACGTGTATCAAAAAAAGTTTGAAAGACTTTTTTAGTATATGCCCCAATAAATAAATCAATTCGTAATTTTACTTGCAGTTGACATATTCATAATTCTTAAAACTCTATTAAAGCACATTTTTTTGTACATGATGTGTTTTATATTACATAAAAGATTATTTACACAACAAATAAAAAAACAGTATATAATAATACTTAAAATATAAAATTATATATATACATACACAGTACTTTTATTGTGCGGACAGTCCTGCATTTTAATAGTGCGGACTGAATATGTGTCACCTGACGGTAACTCTAGAAAAAAGAGAGAGAGACTATAATTTAGCCAATAATTTATGGATTTACCGTCAGGTGACACATGTCCAATCCGCATAATTAAAATGTCGGACAGTCCGCACAAGAGTATTAACTGTCCTGCATTTTAACAGTGCAGACCGGACATGTGTCACCTGGAGGTGAACCCATAAATTATCGGTTAAATTATAGACACGCTTTCTCTCTCTCTTTTCTAGGGTCACCGCCAGGTGACACATGTACTGTTAAAATGCGGGACAATCCGCTCAAGAGTGTTATATATATATATATATATATATATATATATATATATAATAATTTTTTTGAGGTAATACCTATTTTTTGTGGTTTTAATAGGCCTGTGTTTCAGCGGGATCAGATCGGATTGGAAAATGTCTCTTCGAAAAAGAATTCATTTTTTGGGAAATAAAATAATTACTCCGAATTTTGATTCGATTTTTTGAAAAATAAATAAAAAATAATTCGAAAAAATTGAAAATTCGGTAAAATCAGATATTCACAAAATATACTAAAAATTCAGAAATTTCGGAGATTCCAAAATTTTGAAGAATAATTTTAGAATTCTCAATTACTCGAAATTCTCATTTGAAATAAACAAAGAAAAATGTTTTACTCAACATGTAAATATATTAGAATTTCAACTATTTTTTCATTTGTGTAGAGATTATGAGGAGAATCTTCTATTATAGAACACTATTGTGGAACCCTCATCCTCTTCCAACCGATGTGGCATATGAGAAACTTTCAAAAGTCGGGAAAAAAATCAAAAAATAATTCGATAATCAAAAAATAATTCGAAAAAAATTGGAAATAATTTAAAAAATTCGAATCGACATAGTTTCGAAAAAATCGGATCCGAAAAATCAAAAAATTAGAAATTCATGATTATTTCCAATTTTTTATTCCAACTTTTTTTTGGGAAAATCAAAAATTCGAAAATCGACAAACTAAAATTCCATTCCAAGATCGAAATAAATTGGATCAGAAATCGAAAGTTTGAAAAAAAAAACATAGCGCTAGTTTTAATGATCACACTTACCTTTACTTTTTTAAAACAAAATTGCGACAGTAGAACACAGTTCTCAGTTGACCCAAAGAAATTTAATGAATTCTTAAAATAATTTTGGGAATGGTCATTTTCCCTTAGTTAAAAAAAGTTGCCCTTGTAATTCAAGTGACAAAAATAAATTTAAAAAAAAAAAAGTAACTTAGCGTGCCACTAAGGCCAACCCACGTGCCATCTAACCCAACAACTTCTTTTTTTTAGGGAGCAACCATTTTCTACATTTCAAAATTAAAGAGTTTTTCTAGAACAATTCATTCATGATAATTCTAAAACACATTGGAGTACATAATCATTGAAAAATAATATTAACCATGACATATTAACTAACTAATTTTTTTTAAGATTACACAATAATTTTTTATTTAAACCACTCGTCGTCAGTATATGATGATAATTACCATCATCAACAGCATCTAACTAACATTTTTTATATACAAGTCTATATGAATGTGTATATCTGCTAAGTTGAGAGATTCAAAACTATTTATAATTATAAGAGCATATGCAATAGTGACGGATGTGCAGAAGGAATTAGGTAGATTTGGAGAATAAGTTGTGTGCAATGGTGGGTAGAAACGAACATAATTTGTGTCAGAATTTATAAGCACTTTCTAAATTTATAAAATGTTTACTCGATCTATAAAGTTGATACGAATAAATAAAGTTCGTATAAAATATAAATAATTATTTTTTATTATATATTTGGATTTTTATGAACTCCATTAGTTCGTAAGAATTCTCTCAAACTAATTTAGTTCGTATAAACTTTCAACTCGCATAAACTTGACTCATTTTATCACTATTATTGAAGCTTGCTCTCGCGAAATGTAAGTATAAAATGTGGATATGTAGATTTACTTGTTCAGTGGATGCTCTAAGAGTGAACTATAAGCATGTACACATAAAAACCCATGCATACATATTCTTAGCAACATTCTCTTATAGTTTTCATTTGTAGATCAACAATGGTAACACGTCTGAGGATCTATATTTAGTATCTACATGTTTTACGTTGGTATTTTCTATTCATGTTTTTCTCTTTACTACTTTTTCATTTCCTTTGTCCTTACGTGAATCTCGAATCTAGTTATATGAATCTTCTTTAATCAAAGGATGTAAGGCATTCAAAATTTTAGACATTTAAATTCAGTTTTCTTGATTTCTAGATAAGTCTGAGTATTAAAAATTATAGATTTATTTTTCATAATAATATATAAGGACATACAACATTCTATTAATACAATTAGACCCGATTGTTTTCTTTTTGCTCTAAATGATTAATGATAAACACTCAATGTTAAATGCTCTATATTGAAAAGTCTATTTATTTTCTGTATGAATGTATGTTATTTGTTTACACTTACTTGCTTCAAAATGTGAAATTCAAAATTATTTTGACAAATTTATCAATATTAAGTATTTGTCAAATTGTTGTATATTGTGTTAGTTAGTCAACAAGTATATTAGGGGAAAACTAAATAAAATTCACAAAAAAAAAATCAACACTGGAAATTTAGCATTCATTAGTGGACTTGGCTATGTTAAATTTTAACCCATATTCAACTTTAAAAATAAAAACAATTGACACATAATATCACCTATTAATGTTTAACGGACCCCAATTAAGAGGGTTTTCAACATTAACAATGTTATTTTTCCTAAAATAGTTTAATAAACGATTAATAATAATAAAATGGTTTTAAAAATATGTAGTCAATACTTGAAACCAATTAAGTTAAAACAAAAGACATGCATTTAGAGTATACTTGGCAATGCGACATGTCGTATTGAGTTCATATTGTGTTATGTCGGGTTGTGTAAAAAATTGTTCCTCGTTATATTAAAATACACATTATGGGTTGACTCGTTAATTGATAACTCTGTGTTGATTTAGGGGTGTTCGCGGTCCGATCTGGTCCGATTCTGAAGTATTTTTTGGACCGGACAACATTGATCTGTCCTAAAAAATTATGGATCGAGACCGAACCGGAATTATCGGTATCGGTCCCATTCGGTTTTCAACGGTTCGTGTTCGATCTCGGTGCTATTCGATCGATACCCATAAAAACAGTACATTTTTTTTATTAAAAACAATATTTTTTTAATTAAAAACTGCACGTTTTTGGTAAAACAACATTTTAAAAAAAAACACTTTTTGTAAAAAAATAGTACTTTATTACAAAAAAGCAGCACCTCTTATTTTTTAAAACAACTAGTTTCTTTTTTAAAAAAAAAAGAGCACATTTTTGTATCAAAAACATAAAAACAACACCCTTTTTTTTTAAAAGCACTATTTGAAAAAAATGTCATCATAATTCTCAAAGTGTATAAAAATAGGACACTCTACATAATTTTATAAATTTAGTCACTGTACTAAAAACACCATGAAAAATTGTGTCGCTGGCGCGAACAAAAAAAATGAACTCCTAACTCTAAAGAGACCACACAAATAAATGATATTGTACCAGAGAGACTAGATTTATAAACTTGAAAAATATTGTCCTAAAAATCTAAATATAAGAAGGAACATGACATTTATTTTAATTCTCTATTAAAAAAAACTGCACTTCAAATTTTACCATTCAATAGAAAATAGTTAATATTATCCATAAAAAATAACAAACAACTAATACGTGCTACGGATACAAAAGTACGTCCACCACAAAATTAATACATTCATAACAAAAGTATCATGTTTAATTAAAGTATTGCAAATTCAACATGTTCTTCAAATCTACAACGCATCCATGCCGTCACGCGTTAAGCTTCTCCATTTGTATCTCCCAACAACTCTACAAATAATTAAAAACAAGATTATCAATAATAGCATTTAAACAATCAAATAAGATGAAATATTATAATAAAAAGTTGTTACCCGAATCAAGTTTTTCTAGTTGTTGAATGTCGTCCAATGAATCTCGAATATTAATTGGCTTTGTTGAGGAGCGTAGCCAATTTTGACCACAAACAGGTGCTTCCACCGTATTTGTTGATAATGCGCTACGAAAAGGGTCAAGAATACGACCTCCCGTGCTAAATGCAGATTCAGAAGCAACGGTAGACACGAGAATAGCTAATATATCATGGGAAACAAGAGAGAGGATTGGGTATATATTTTGATTATTTTTCCATCAACTAAGAATATCAAAATTTATATTATCCATCTCACATGTTTTCAACAAATATTTTTCAACTTCCAACTTAGCCCCAAAGTTATCTTCCGCTTTCAAATATTTTTTATATTGAGATAACAAAAACGCACGCTCATCCATATCATCATCATCTTTAAGCACAACAAAACTTGGTGTTGGATTTGTATTAGAGGAACTATTTCCATGATACCAATCATAAAGTTGAACTAAAGTCTCTCTTACATTCCTAGTCAAATCTATTGCCAAAACAAAGCCATGCAACTCTCCAAAAAAATATTCAACTTATATCTAGGATCAAGAACAACCGTAACAAACAAGAGAAAGTTTATTTTTTTGACATTCCAATACTTGCCAAATTTTGTTTGCATGCTCGCCGCCATAGTAGATAAAAAACAATCTCCATTGATTCTCAAAGGTCTCAACTTGATTTGAATCATGATAAGCTCGTGGAAAAAGGCATTTGAGGTAACATATAATGTCCCGAAAAATTTTAAAGTTATATGATAAAATATTGAAAGAAATTTCACAAAACTTCTTGCCTTATCCCAATCCTCACTATTTGGCGAACCCAATTTTCGTGCCCCCACCCTTGTCCCTCTAATATCCTCATCATTTTCATCTTCTTCACCAATATATTTTTTATATTATTCGTCATCCTCATCCATCTTCTCAAAGACTTTTTCAAATTTTAGAGCGGACTCTAACATCATGTAAGTGGAGTTCCATCTAGTTGGTACATCTAGGCATAATAGACTTTTTTATTCAATTTTTACCTTTTCAACATATTTTTTTAAATTATCCAACCTAGATGGAAAAGACTTGACATATTTTACAGCCCTCCTCACTTTCTCAATTGACTCATCAAATTCCCTCAAACCATCACCTACAATTAGATTTAAGATATGTGCACAATACCTCATATGCAAATGCTCATGCTCTAATATAGTGCCTCTGTAATCTTTTCTTTTTCTTTTTAAATGATGAAACGTACCATTATTAGAGCTAGCATTATCAATCGTGATTGTGAAAATACCTTAAATTCCTCAATTAATTAAACAATCCTCAACAATAATCCGAAGTTCCTCACCATTATGACTTTTAACTTGATAAAAGTTAACTATTTTTTTTGTGAAGCTTCCAATCCTTGTCAATAAAAGTGGGTTGTAAGACGCATATAATTTATTTTTTGAATCGATGTCCATATATCGGTTGTAATACAAACCCTTTGCCCTTTCAATGTAATTTTCAACTCTTTTTCAATTTTTTATAAAGATTGATGCAATTTCGCGCAATCGTGGTACGACTCGGTATAATTAACCTCGGTCACGTGAGTGCCATAAATCTCCTAAAACCTTCATTCTCAACAAACTTAAATGGAAGCACATCAATCATCAACATTTCAAAAAAAGTACTTGCCTACAAGCTTCGACGTTAAACGACATGGGTAAAAGATTTAAACTTGTACCATTTCCCCATCATCTTTCTTTGGAATAAAAAATAGTTTTTGTTGTCCATTGTTGTCGTCATCTAATACATCCAAACACGTTTTTTTCTAAGCTCGACACGAGGGGGTATGGATTAATAAATTTTTAGTCCCATTTTTTCTAGCATGACAAGCATATGTAATACCACAATGGTTAAATGATGCCCTAGGATTTTTTTTTATCTTTGTTCTTAGTAAAATGATCCCATACCGTAGACACGTTTTTCCTCTTTTTCTGTGGTGATGTAGGTGGCTCAGCATCAAAGTCAATTGGTCCATGCACGATAGCATTGATGGGCTTTGGATCATCAACCTACAATCAAAAGTTCACAATAATAGAAGGAAAAAAAAACAAATAATATAATTAAAAAAAAGATATCTCCCTAAAAAAAATATACCCACCCTGTGATTTTGAGTGTGGTTCCTCCATAAAAAATATATCCGTGAGATCGAAATTCAACCTACAATCAAAATAAATAAATAACTACTACTTAAGCAAATAATTTAATTTAATTTCACAAAAAAAATGTAAAACTGTATAAAGAACTTTAAACTAAATGTATAAAGAACTTTAAACACTTATACAAAATCTATTGCATTTGGAACTAACTGTAGTGATTTAGGACTGTTATTGCAATTGGAACTAAATGTAAACTATTACATTTGGAACTAATTGTAAATCTACAGTTTTTTTAGAACAAAAACAAAATCCATGTACAAAGTAGATGAGGAAAACATATAAACGTAACGTAAGGGAGTTTTTTTTAGAACAAGAACAAAATCAATATTCAGTTTTTTTAGATCTAACAAACATATATCTAAACGCCAGACTGTAAGGGACTTACTTCTCCTTTAGATGGCCATGGTGAGAGACAATCACAGAGGAGAAGAGGAAGGGCGATGGGTGCTGTTGTCCGGTGTAGATAGACAGAGAGAAATGAGAAACGTCGTCCCCTAGTTTGTGCTGCTGTGTAGAGAGGGATGAGAAACATATTATGTTATGTTAGCTTAGGTTTGTGTGTGTGCGTGTGTTTGTGTGTGGGGTTATATAAGGTGAAAAATAATTTTAGTAAACTAAATATATATATATATATATATATATATATATATATATAGGCATAGGCTCAAGTGAGGTCCTTAAATGAGGTCCTTATGTGAGGTCCATAATAAGACAAAAGTAAAATCTTTAGCAATATTCTATTTTAGACCCCAATACCTTTAGATAACAATTTTGCATTTTAAGCTTTAAGACTTTAAAAATAAGAAACTCACCGAATTCCGACCAAACCCCAATTCTGATATTAGAGCCATAAGACGTTCCTTTTAGACTAAAGGTAAAAAGACTTTAATGCCCTTGGGATTTATCCCTCGCATTTACCAAGATCTTTTTGGAACCAACCCAGACTACCAACCTATACCCATAACTGACTTAGACTCAGAAGGTTGTTTAACCACACACATAGACGGTTGTTCACATATTGAACATATCCCAGCCAAACACGCAGACAGTAGACAAGTCACTGCTAGTGCTATTAATAACATAATAGACGAAAATAAGTGTATACTCCTTATATTAAGACATTTAATAAAAGACACTCAAACTTTAGAAACAGAGATAAAAAAATATCTCTAAAAGATTATTAGACATAGATAATCAAATCCCAATAGACTTAGTACACGTGTTACAAGAAATAAATATTAAGACTAATCATATAGAAGTCCTTAACAAAGACATTTTAGAAATTAAAACTTTAATTAAAAATCAAGACAGTGAGTTAATTAAACTTACTAAAGAACAAGCCAAGATTATCCCTAGACTAGATAGTTATCTTCCTAATGGAGATAGTTAGATCAAATTGGAATGAGGTACCAAGAGACCTCTCCATTCAGACCTTATCAGAATTTTATCAAAGAATTTTAGAAAAGATAAATGATGATAGATTTTATTATAAGATAAATAAAAATGAGATTACCAACGCGGCTAAGGAAACTAGACTTATATTAGAAAGATTAAATTTAATTTCTACATCCATAGCAGCTACCCAAGACTATAACTATAGCTTTGTTAAAGACTTGCATTTAGACTTAAAAGCTAAGAAACAAGGATTAACCACCTTCTATACAGACTTTGTTAAATTCCAACAAAATTTAGCAAATTACCTTAATAATAGGGAAAGCCATAACCTATCCAAAATGGATAGTATTATTAATGAACTTAGACTAGACATGGCCTAAGTAGAAGAAAAATACGGAGAAATTATAAACGGAATTAAGGTCGTATATAATAAACCATCCCAAACAGAAATAGACTCTCCTTTTATTCTAACTCGGTTAGATAAAATTGAAAAGACTGTAGAAGCCATAGAAGTTAGATCTATATAACAATAAGAAAAAGATAATGAAGTAAAATATTATATTACTAATATTGGTAAAACTATTGTTAATTCTCTAGCTAGACATAGTGAAGAAACTTTTGAGAAGAGTAGAAAAGAGAATAAGAATTTTAAAGAAGAAATCCTTAATCAGATAAATAGACAAAAAGATTATTTAGACTTCTTAGAAAGAATTGAAAAAAGACTTGAACAAAAACAGGTAACCACCTGTAAATTTAGAGAAATCCCTCCCATAGAAACTAGAGAAAAGAATACCATAGGTAGACGAGTCATAAATGACGGATTAGATAAGACTAGCAAGATAGTTAGCTCTATCCCAAATATTGGACAGAGTAATCATATGCTCCAAAGACTTAAGGATTCATCCTCCAATGTTAGGACATGGTGGAAAGAGAGAAATTTCACCAATCCTCTCCAATGGAAAGAGTGGGGTGAAGTTGACTGGAAGATTGTTGAAGATTCCATCCATAATGGACAACTTCCAGCCGTTAGATACATAGACTTGTTTAAAGAAGGTGTCACTCCTAAGACTCCCAATTATAACATGACTTACCATTGTAGGAATTATGTGTTAGACAAATCCTATACTGAGCTTCAAGTATTTGACTCAGAATGGCTTAGATCTAGAGGAACTAATAGGAAGTTCCAATTCCTAACATTTGGACTCTTTCAAGCAAGAATCCAAGGATTACATAGACCTCAGAATAATATTAACATATTATGTTGTTTAGTAGACAAAAGATGGAAAGATTTTGAAAAAAGCCTTATTGGGATAGCCCAATTAGAAATGTCAGACAACATAGGATACTTTAATGTCATTCTGGCATTTACAATAACCGTAGACACATCCAAACATTTTAAGTTAATCTTATATGCTAGTGGATATGAAGACTATATTATCTTAGACGCTAATATAAACATAGAATTTCAAAGCTATGTGAAGTTCTCCCAATTTCCTTATGAAGGAATGCAATCAGGAATTCTTAGCGGTAGACTTAATGAAGAAATCTTAGTTAGAACCAATGTGTGAGACTATAATCATACTTACAGTATTAGGAATACTGGACCTATGAAAGAAAAAGCTAAGACCCTCTGGCAATTGCCAGAATTTTAAGAAACTAAGACTATACAAAATAAACCTTTGTTTATTAATCAAGACGACGTTACTGGAAATGTTACCATCCAGTTTGGTCCTCCTAATATTGTCAATAAGAATATCCAAACCGAAGAAATTAGATTTAGGAATATGGGAGAAGCCATAATCAATGATCCTTCAGAAGGAGAATGTAGTAGTAAGACCAGTGCTAGTTTATTAAGACAAGCCCCGATAATTAGACCTAGAAGATCATATGAACAAAAAGACTTAGTTAAAGAAAAATATAGGATCTAAAACTTTAGACATGAACCCTCATAATTGGATATGAAGACATTTAAAGATAACCTTAATAAAAGTCATTATGTTAGGTTGCAAGAAAGAGAAAGATTTAATATGATAGCCCAAGATCGCATATTAAAATTAAAAGAATCTAAGAACACAAAGGAACTTCTTAGAAACCTAAGACTAATAGAAGAAGGAGAACAAAGATTAATGCCAGCTACACAAGTAGAACCTAGTAAACAAGAGATAGGAAGTAGTAGTAGGCTAGAAGATGCTCCTAAACTTTTTAGTAAACCAATAGGAATAAATATTCCTATATACTCAAGCACCGTAGTTAAGACTAAACCTGATTATATAAAAGACTTTCCAACTAGTGACAAGAGTTTCACTCCCGTTAAGACTATGGCAAGCCAAGACATAAATCCAGTAGGTATATACCTTAACTTAGACAACATACAAGATAGGAAGAAAGCCTTAGACGAATGGCGTAACCAGATAAACATGTGTTTTGCATCTAATGAACAATGGGATGCAAGTTCATGTAAACAATACGCTGAGCAATCCATTCGAGGTATTGCAAAAGACTACTTAGATAGTTTAAGAAAAGTTACAGACGAAGACTCCTTTGCAAAGGTTGAGAAGATGAAGGAAAACCTAAAAGAAAGATCAATGGAAGAATATATTCAATTGTTCACTTCAGAATTCATTGGAGCTGGACATCTAGCTCAGATCAATGAACAAGACCTAGCAAAAACTAAGTTAGCTCTCCTTAGCATTTGCAAATTAGATAAGATAAATGAATATAGCAATAATTAAGAATAACTATATTACCAAATTAAAGAATTTGGAGAGACCTTAAAATATGAATACTTTAGAAAGATACCAGCCATAGGACAAATCCTAATTAATGAATATAGGAATTGGCCAGGTGTAGCTGGAGTTAAGAATAACTCCCTTGGTGAAAGAATCAATTTCGCCAAAGACTATATCATATCTAAAAGACGTGATATAACTCAAGGAAAGTTAATAGAATAAACTTTTAAGCAGATCCCTCTGATCAAAGACGAAAGAGACATCGCTCCAATCCAATGGGGATGTGGAAGTGAATCTAAGAAATTCAAAAAGAAATTAGAATGGAAGCATATGAAGTTTAAGACTAGACCTTTAGGATTACCAAAGAAGTATAAATTTAGACAATCTATTACCTTTAGGGAAAAGAATCCTAAGACTAAGAAAAATAGATTTAACCAAAGAAGATACTTTAAGAAGAATACTAGTAAATATAAGAAAGTTCCTAATTATAGGAAAGAAAAAGATGTAGCTCAATCTAAAACTGCTACCAAAGAATGTTGGACTTGCGGAAAAGAAGGACACTTTGCTAAAGACTGCCCTAATAAGAAAGATAAAGATTATTAATACAATATTAGACTATGCAGATCAAGAAGAATTAGATATCCTATATGCTATAGAAATATCAGACATAGAAGATGATGATAATACTAGTATCTATAGTGCATATACAAACAGTGATTCGGAAGACTATAGTGATACTGATGAGTATGAAGACTCTCAGGATACCCTAGACTTATATATGATGCAGACTGATCAAGGCGATCTAGATGATGAATATATAGACTTTGAAGACGCTTGGTATAAGTGTATATTAACCCCCTTTTTAAAGAAAAGATGGACTGTTAGTAATCCTAAATTACTAACCTATATACCTAGATGCTATTTTGATGAAATACATTATTTCACATTTGAAATAAAATGTAGCAAAAAAGACTTTAGATGCGTAGAATGCTTTAAGATTATACAGACAGAGCTATTTATGGTTTGTATTATTTGTCAATTATACTACCATGAAGACTGTTGGAGAACTAGATTTTAAACAATTTATATTAGTCAGTATGACGCTCAAATAGACTTAGATATTAAAACCTATTATCAAGACATTGATATGAATATAGCCAAAAGATTGCAAGAAAATGAAGATTTCAAAGGAAAGTGAATCTCAGATGAATTAGAAGAATACCACTCTGATAGTAGTTCAGAAGACCAAATACCGTTAGATTTTATAGATAAACCTCATAAAGGAATATCTATCTTAGAGAAGAACAATTTAGAAATTTCTACTAAATCACATGCTTGTTTTGTAGAATTATTTGTTCAACATAAAGATTATCCTAAAAGACTTTCAGCTTTTATAGATACAGGGTGCTCTCAGAGTATTTGCAAGGCTGATGCCTTTCCTGAAGACTATTTTTTAGAAAGTACTCAAGAAATCTATGGTAAAGTGGATAATGGAGATCCATTTACCTTATATTTCCAGACTATTCCTTTTTATTTTAAATTAGGAAATCAGACAAACAAAACTGTTAATCATCGGTTTTGGATAATGGATCCTCGTCCTAGTTTCACAGGAAACATTATTTTAGGACAAGACATTATTAGTAAATATCATCCTTACACTCATTATAACGATAAGATATTAATTAGTGATCAAGAGGAATTTAATATTAAAGCCCCTCTAATAGATCATAAGACTGCCTTTGACCTCATGCAGGTCAAACCAAATTATAGACCCATTAAACATCAGAGTTCTTCAGCTGAGCATGGTGGACCTAGACCTACAACCCAACAAGAAGCCTTAGATATCACTAAACCCTTACAAAAAGAATGTAAGTGTCCAGACCAAAAGTGTTATAAGCAAATATCGTTAATACAACAAGACATTTTAGATAAAGCCCAGCATACCTTATTACAGGTTCAAGCTATATCCAAACAGAAGAAAATGGATATAGAAGTAGAAAAGGAAAAGATTAGGCAACTAGTAGAGCCTACTTTAGGAGAAAATCCCATCGCTAAATGGGATAAAGACCAAAGCTATTGTGAAATCATCCCTATTAACCCAGACGCCACTATTAATGGTGGAACCTATAAGAAAGGATACTCACAAGAAGATAGGGAAGAATTCAAGAAAGACATAGATGAAATGCTTAAGTTAGGCATTATTAGAGAAAGTAAAAGTAAACATAATAGCTTAGCCTTCTATGTTCAAAATGAATCTGAACGTAAAAGAGGAAAAAGACGCATGGTTATAGACTATAGACAATAAAATAAGAATTGTGAATTTGATTCTTATAAAATACCAGACAAGAATAATTTGATTAATTTAATTGAAGATACAATTATATTCAGTAAGTTTGATTGCAAATCAGGCTTCTGTCAAATTAAGATGCATCCAGATAGTATTACTTGGACAGCCTTTAGTGTGCCCCAAGGAAAATACGAATGGCTAGTCTTGCCATTTGGATACTTGAATGCTCCTCAAGTTTTCCAAAGAAGAATGGATAATATATTTAGACCTTATTCAGAATTTTGTCTTGTTTACATAGATGATATTCTTGTAGCCAGTAAGACTGAGATAGAGCATGTAGACCATCTTAAAAAGATTATTTTAGAATTAGACAAGCATGGTATTGTTAATTCCGAAAGGAAAATACAATTATTTCAGACTGAGATAGACTTTGTGGGAATGCATATTAATAAAGGAAAATTATCCTTGGCATAACACATAACTAAGAAGATTCTTGAGTTTCCAGACCAACTTAAAGATAGAAAACAATTACAATCATTCTTAGGATTGCTTAATTGTGCTGCAGACTTTATTAAAGACCTTGCTTCAAAAAGACAAAGCTTAACGACCAAATTAAAAGGAACAGACAAAACTAATCCCTTTTATTGGACTAAAGACGATTTTGAAGTAATAAGACAAATTAAAGACGCAGTCAAGAATATTCCTTTACTTGAACGGCCTAATGCAGAAGACCAGTTTATAGTAGAAACAGATGCTTTTGATAAACAATGGGGAGAAGTATACTTTGCCATTGATCATCAGACAAAAAAGAAAAAACTTTGTAGACATAGTTCTGGAACCCTTACAGACCCAGAAACAAGATACACTGCCATGAAAAAGAAGTTTTAGCCATAGTAAGGGAAATAGAAAAATATATGTTGTTTCTTAGACCTAAACATTTTACTGTTTATACTGACTCTTCTTATGCAGTAAAATTTAAAGACTTAGACTTGTCCAAATCAAGGACTAATAGACTAATTAGATGGCAACAATTGCTTAATGGTTATGACTTCTCTGTTAGACATATTAAGGGAAGTAAAAATACCATTCCAGACATTATATCAAGAGAGCCAATATTTGCTAACACTAATATAATTTCATGTTTTATGTTGCAACAGAAGACCTAGAAGACATGAGTTCCTCTGGAACGAATCGACTTAACAGGGAAGACGTTGCAGACTATCTTAGACGCGTAAGACCAAATGATGGTGTAACGCAAAGACCGACTCATATTCAAGACTCTCAAGAAAGACCAATCCTATAGAACTTTGATGATATCTTATAGTTCCTCCTAAAAAATCTAGACAAGAGATTATATCTCAAAATAGACTCATTGGGAAGATGTATTTTCCCCAATATAGACTCGATCAAAGATACCCAGCCTTGATCAAATTTAGACGAGAATTCTCAGAAGATGAAAATACCCTTATAGATGTCATATGGTGGAACGTGAAGAATAGACTTTGGATCGAGTTCAAGCAAAATTTGGTAGCTATTGCCAGATTTATGAGGACTCAAAGACTTGCAGTTACCCAACTCAGTGGTACTGCTATACCTAGGCCACGAACTCAAACCTATGCTCAGACTCTTGGAGAATCCTCCAAAGCTAGACCCGCTGATAATTTTTGTTATCAGAAAAATACTTTTAAGACCAAGATTGTTATACCATTTGGTCATAATAATCTTTCATTAACAGAAGACTATAAGAAAGAATCCAATAGCATTATTGAACATTTCAATATGTTATTATCTGAGACTAATGGAGAAGCTTTAATAATGAAAGGTTTCTTCAAAGGTGTTCCAAAGATTTATCTTGCTGGGAAAGCAGAAATCGCCCAGATAACCTTAGCAGACTATGGGTTCATCGGACTCATCCAAATTGAGACTATAGAATACTCTGTTGCTCTTGGAAAAATAGTCCATGAGTATGTTAAAAAGGTAGAAGATTTCCTTCCTTTATTTGCTAGAATCTATTAGATTGCTCTAAGTTCCTGCGGAGGAATGAGAGTAGAAGGATTTAGACTTGTTAGATTTCCTAATTATACATTTGAAGATGTTGAGATCCTATTAGAAGACGAGATTAAGAATTTAATTATTGATAAGTCCAAGCTCCAGATCGCTCAAGCCATGGAGACAATTGAAATCATGGAGTTATTAACAGGAGAAGACGGGTGGTACACTGGCTACCACAAAGAAGACCTGATAATCCAAGATGATGAGCCATTAAATGGAAGGCTCAATAAAGAATCCAAATAAATGGTAGAGATAGCTTTGCCAGCCAGCCTTAGAGCGGTAGGCCTCATTGATGAGTTTTTCAGCAATACCCTCCCAAACTAGGACAAGGCAAAAGAAGACACAGATACGACAAAGAAGGGTCCCTCAGTGGTGGATGAATTACTAAAGATGAAAGAATCTTTTGCCTAGACCATGCTTTCCATAAAGCAAAAGGATGCCTGCCCCACATGGGCCACCAGACTGATGAAAAAGACGAAGACTTTGTTTGATGCTCTTGCATTATTACAAAACGACAAGACTCATGATGAAGACTTGGCACGCCTTTCTTTTCATAAAGAAAGAGGTCCCCCCCAAATTATCAAAAGACGATAAAAACTTGTAGACCCAACTGATAAAGATTATGAAGACAATGTTGCTTTTATAATTAATGCTTTCAACCGGATTGCTTTTGGTAACTGGTTACCAGTCACATTGTAAGTGCCCTTATGCTATAAAAGGGAGCGTCCATTTGTGTTTAAAAAAATCAGGAGTTAGAGAGTGAGAGATTGTTAGACTTCTAGAGAGAGTATGCATGTAGAAAGTAATATGTATATGAGTGAGTAAACCTCTCATAGTTAAGGGAGAGGGGAGAGTTGTATTTACTTATGCAATGCAATAAAAGTATTTTCTTTTCCAGAAATCTCTTATGTTGAGTTGTTATTATTTTCCAAATTGTCTCCAACTTTCTGTTCATAGAGGACTATTGTGTGGAACCTCTGGTGTAGCACACAAGGTGTTATACTGGTGAACCGTCGTCAGGTGCCGATTTTCCGTGAGCCGTTAGACAGGTGGGAGTTAGGTGTGAAGGCGTACAGGCAGGAAACGGGTCAACCGCCAAAATAGTGGATTGAGATGCGACACATAAAGAGAGAGTTATAGGAGGCCGAGACCGGAGAAGAATAGTAGCAAGGCTGAAGAGACAAAGGGAAGAAGATAAAGATATTACAGACCAGAAAGAAGGTATAACTCGAACCAAACCCTTAACTATTTTTACATATTATTGTTTTAAAAAGAATCTTATATGATCTTACAAATCACTAGAGACTTTTTAGAATTTGTTAATCAAACAAGTTTAGACTTAACTAGAGAAATACAAGATTGGACTCTTACAGACCCTAAAGATAACGAACTTATAGAAACTTCTTTAACATACGCAGGTGGTACTTTTAAATATATAAACCAAATTATTGAGTGGTTAACACGAGAAGTACCTAGAATTGAAATAATTAGAACTGGGATCCGAGATCTCTTTAGACAAAAATTAAGAACTGAAGATTTTACAGAAGAATTGTCAAGACCTGAAAAATATCAAGAATACACTAGGGTACTTGAAGATAGCATAGACGTATTAAAATTCATTAGACAAAAAAGATTAGCTGAAACAAAGGCTATTTTAATTAGAGCCGGAGGAATCCTCCCTCTCATTAAAAACGTAGAAACAGCTGCCCCTAGGACATACCGAAGATTTTTGTCATCTTATAGTGATAATGATTTAGATGAATTTATAGATAACGATATAATTGATATTATTAATCAAATATATAAAGAAACTAGACAGATAAACCCACGATACTGTATAAGGTATTTAAGACTAGAATATTTTCCATCAAAACCGCTTTCAATTTCTAGACTCCCTGAAGAAATTATTTATATAAATAATCCTCGCTATTCAGAACTTCAATACGATAGTGAGGGAAGGAGCCTGAGAAGTAGCAGTAGCAGTAGTCCTGAAACTTCTACAATTAGACTTCCAGATTAATTAAGCGTTAAAATAAGCTTAAAAGACTTTAGAAAGCATTGGGGTAGAAAATTCTATTTCATAAAAACCTTAGAAAAAGACGAAAACATATAAAGACAAAGGTGGTCCCTAGGTAAATTTTGGACTGTAGATAGTCCGCATACTTGGTCTGCAAACTAGGTCCGCACTAGATCCACTCTCTCTCTCTCTCTCTCTCTCTCTCTCTCTCTATATATATATATATATATATATATATATATATGTGTGTGTGTGTGTGTGTGTGAAAAAATATATATAAAAATTTAATAAAAGCGGTTCGGTCCAGTCCAAACTCGCTTTTTAAGAGCTAAAATCGAGATCGACCCGAATAATGCGGTCCTACACATTTTAAGACCGAATTAAAACCAAATTTAAAAAAAATTGCAAAAGTTGGTTCAGTTCGATTTTTTCGGTCCATTCGGGTTCGTGCACAACCCTAGTTGTATTATCGTATATTGTCTAATTTTGTTTGATTTAATTTAGACAAATAACACACATACTTTTCGCGTGAAGCATTTCGCATTCAGAGGGTAAACAATAAGAAAAATGATAATTTGTGCTCTTATACCATATTTCGAGCCTTGTGGTATTTTGTTAGGCCAAAATTCCACGATGCTAAAATAAAGATTAGTTCTATAGAGGCTAACACTAAGAGAATCCTCCTCCCCCAACCACATGAGGGCCTTTCTTGCGACAATCTAGTTGTCGCGGACACCATGGATCTCCTAAGGGTCACATTTGGTTCCAATAACGATCTTTTAAAAATAAAGTACATATACCTTATATTTTATACAATATGCATTAACAAACTCATTCAAAACTCATTCTCCCCAATTGTAATCTATTACACCCATAGTTTATCTCGGTCTCAATCAAAAGGGACTCGAGTCACCCCCCATGAAACTCAAACACCAAAAGGTGTGGGTAGACACCAGAAGAAAAATTCCTCCAAGGATGATAACACAATGATTTACTCCTGTCAGTTGTATACTTTAAAGGATTGAAACTAAGACACAAATCAAAAGAAGTTGGTAATATGGGAGTAAGTTACGGAGAAATTTGAATGAGACCTAGTGCGAATAGTTCTTTTAAATGTCTTTAAACACAACTAAGCGAGGCATTATTAATGGGGCAAATTTTGTGTCATTATTTTGATAGTCATAGGGAATTAAACAATGATCACACCAACCAATACGTGATTCTTTTCATCCACGCAACATACATTGTAGAGGCAAAAAACCTTTTTATGTTCATGAAATGCTAGCTTGTTTCGAAAGACACTTTAAAATGGAATGAAGATCTCCTAACACACTACAAGGCAAACAAGAAAGTTACTATCGAACGAACAGTAAGTGGCACACCAACTGAGTCCAAGCTCAACCTATCCTCCATGCTCGTTAATGAGGCATGTCTTTTGTAGTTAATGTATCGTTAGACGATGACCTCTCCTCACTTTTACGCAAGTGAGGGTCGAGAGATCTATAAAAAGAATTGATATTTGTAATTCACCTTAAAAAAAAAAACCTATAAGGGTTCGTTTGATAGCCAACAAATTCCAAGGCAAATTCAGAAAAGTTGGATATATACTGAATATATATTATTTACTGAATATATACATATATTATATATATATATATATATATATATATATATATATATATATATATATATAATATACTGAATATATATTATTTACAGAATATACACATATATTATATATATACTGAATATATATAATATAATATATGTATATATTCTGTAAATAATATATATTTAGTATATTCAATATATAATATAATATAATATAATATATATTCATATATTCCATAAATAATATATTATATTTTCATAGATTTTGTTCATTTAATAATATTTATTTAGTATATATATATATATATTTTTTTCATAAATAATATAATAATAATAATGATAATAATTATTATTATTATTATATATACTAAATATATTTTTGTACATTTAATAATATATATTTAGTGTGTATATATATATATATATATATATATTTCGCAAATAATATATATATACATATTCAAATATTTTGTATATTTAAAATAGGTATATATATATATATATATATATATATATATATATATATATATATATATATATATATATTCCATAAATAAATTTTTTACATTTATATTTATTTTTCAACTTTTGCCTTTGATAGAAAATGTGAAAAATTGATGATTTTTCAATTTGTATCAAACAGACACAAGTTGAAAAATATTCATTTGCCTAGGAATTGTTTGCCCGAAATCAAATATTTTGGAATCATTTTCATTTTCTCAGTTTTCTATCAAACGGACCCTAAAAGCCACGTGGGAACGTTTTCAAACCGAGTACCGCTACACATACACACTTTCATACACATTTTTCATACACGCCTAATAAGACAAGGCTGTAAGTATGTCCCCTGGCGGGACCCATAACAAAAAGATATAGCATTTTAATGCACCCTATATGAAAATCGTGTATAAAAATGTGTTTGTATATTTTTTTTTTGGTTTACACCAGGGTATCCACTAGCGACTTAGTGACTAATTCCTTCGCTGATTTGTAGGCACCTCGATGGGTGGGACAGCTGACCCAGAGATTTAAGGCTGCTCCATGCCTAAGGCGAGGATCGAACCCCCGACCCTTGATTAAGAGAGAAAGCGGCCCGCTCTACTACACCTCCTGAATTATGTGTTTGTATATGTTTATCCTTTCAAACCTTACCTTAGGGAGGCAAGTGTAATTCACCACAAATTATTAGTGGACACACCATACATTCCTTCTTTGTACTTACACAAGCTTCTAAATAGCATCACGGTAACAGTCAAAGTCACAAACTAAACGTGAAGCACAGCCCCCTTAATTAATTAGCCACCTAAAAAAAAAAAAAGAGACAAAATATCAAGTTACCAGAGAAAAATAAAGAAAAAAAGAAGAAAAACAGAGAAACAAAGCATGAAAATGAAAGCTTGTTGAGGATGAAAGAAGAAAAAGGCTGTGCCACTCAATCCTTCCACCACGTGAAAACTGAAAATTCATTTCTTGCAAATCGATCCACCCACAATATTCTCGATCTGCTCTATACATTCAATTTGAGATCTTATTTGTGTTTTACTCATTGTTTTGACTTCGTAAATGGTAAGTCAAAACTTGCTAATTTATGATTTTGCCACTGCCATTCAGTATTTGGAGAGAGATTTTGAGTTTATTTAAGTTCAATCAGCGTTGGGATCTGAAATTGTGAAATTCTAGGGTTTCATGAGTTTGTGGCATTGAATTTTGAAGTGGAAATATGAACATTGAATGTGTTTAATCTGGAGACAATCTTACTGAAGGCAAGTTGAATTTTCAGTTCATGTAAGTTGAATTGGTGTTTGGGATATGAAATTGTTAAATTCTAGGGTTTCAGGGGAAATTATGTCGAGAGAGTGAATTTGTTAGTGTTTAGATTGGGATTTTGCGGCAGTGAATTTGACGCGGCGCAGAAATTTTAGTCATAAGGCATAATTTATGTTATTGGAGTTGGAACTATTATAATCTGGTGAAAATGTTGTTTGGGCTTGATTTTGAGAGTAATTGAAGAGGTGAAGTTGTTTATGTTGACAATTATGGTTTAATTTCGTTTCATGTTTTTAGTGTTGGGTTGTTTGGAATTGGGTTATATGAGGGAAAGGGAAAGGGAAGGGGAAGAGTGGTAGTTTTTGTTTGGGGAAAAAATTGGGTGGCAGAGATGCCTCCGTCGCCGGTGATAAGATACTCTCCCGGGAGAGAGTTGAGAGGCGAAAATCACAAGAGAGGGCGAAGTCTCGAGAGTGGATTTCTCTCAAGACCGAAGGACGATGATCTTGAGCTTTTCAATGTGGTGCAGACTAGAGAAAGAGACAATTTCTTGCTTCAGTCGAATGATGATTTTGAAGACACATTTTGTAATTTTCTACACTTGATGTCCGATTTGGAGACTCTTTTGTTTGTTAATATTGTGGTTGACAATTGCTTGTTTTTGTACAGCCACGAAGTTGAGATACTTTTCTGATCATAAGCTTGGAGTCTCCATTCCGGTTCGAGGAGAGGGTAGTGACCTGCTGAATGCAGATGTGGATAAGAATGATTATGACTGGTTGGTTGTGTTTTCCTTCTTATGCTTTACACTATATTATATATCTTCATGTTTACCTAATTACTAGGGCAAGTGTATCTGTGATTTATGTAACTCTAAGTTATGTATAGATTCACTTCGCTGATAATCTTAAGTTATGTTGCGGCAATTGTTTGTGACTCGTTATCTTAGAAAATGTTCAGAGTCAACATATTACCGTTCCCTTTGGAATATGCATTTGTTTATTTCTTTATCAAAGGGTGTTTAGCTGTTCTCTGTACCTCAATGATCTGGGTTCTGATGTAATTTCTGTTGTTATTGAATGAAGGTTATTAACTCCTCCAGATACCCCTCTCTTCACTTCATTGGACGATGAGGTACCACCAGTTAATCTTATACAGAGGGGCAGACCCCGAAGTCAACCAATTTCAATATCGAGATCATCCACGGTAAGTCATTCATTTAATTTAATGAACAAAAATCTGTTGTACGCAAAATTAGAACTTTAAATGGTGCTTTTAACACTCTTACAGTGTGTTTTGATTGGAGTGGGTGGATTTTTTTTATTTATTTCCCTTGTAAAGGAAAATTTTCTATCGAAAATGTCCAAAATGTGTTTATATTTAGGCAAACCCAGAAAAAATTTCCCTAGAAAATTTAGAGTTTGTTTCATATTTTCCACCAAAAATTTAAACACTGAAGTTGTAAAATATGGAATCATGGAAAACATTGCCAATCAAACACACCTTTGGTATTTCTTTGGTTCGAGTTTCTGTTGTTTCAGGGAACCTAAATTGGTGATGTACTTTAAGCATAAGAAAGGAATGGTCATTATGGGATTAAGACTCTTTACGTGATATATGAAACTCCATATGTGATTTTATCACTTTGGGATTTCCGGAACCCACAAAAGTTTGAAAGCAAACAAGCACTTAATGTTTAGCTGTATATTTTTATCATGCAATAAAACATCAGAAGTGTATCTAATTACAGATGGAGAAGAGTTACAGAAGTAGTAGAGGTAGTTCAAGTCCGAATCGCTTAAGTCCATCTCCTCGTTCTGGAAATACCGCGCTCCAATCGAGAGGCAGGTCATCTTCAGCACCTAATTCTAGTCCAACTCCAAGTTTACACCATGGAACTCAATCGCGGAGACCTTCTCCCCCATCAAGTAAACCCTCAACGCCGGCCCCAAGGTCTTGTAGCCCGGCACCTCGGAGGATTAGCACAGGTTCTAATGGCTCTGCGGCCTCATCTGGTGTAAGAGGTGTCTCTCCCGTCAAGACAAGTAGAGGGAACTCTGCATCTCCGAAAATAAGGGCATGGCAATCAAACATTCCAGGTTTTCCTTCGGAGGTGCCTCCCAATCTTCTTACTTCATTGGCTGATCGACCGGCTTCATACGTGGGGGGCACCTCACCAGCATCCAGAAATGGTAGGGATTCTTCTGTCAAATCTGGTAGACAATCAATGTCTCCAAGTGCTTCGAGAAGCATCAGTTCATCGTATGGTAATGACCGCGACCGGTTTAGCTCCCACAGTAAAGGGTCAATTGCATCATCGGGTGATGATGATGCAGATTCTCCGCAATCCATACCTATGGGTAGCTCGGACCGCTCAACTACAAGGAGAGTAGGCGCATCTCCAAACAGCAGAGCCCCGGCCTTTTCCAAGAAGCCAAACAGAACATTGCCCTCAAGTTCTGCTCCAAAAAGATCCTTTGACTCAGCACTTCGACAAATGGTATGTAACTATCTCTTTATTTGGACTGCAATGATGTCCTCTTCATGATTATATTTATGCCTAAGATCATCGAAGGATTTGCAAACAACTAGAAATGGTAGGGCCTGCTTACTAATTTTACAATTAAGCATTGAAATTAATTATACAGAATTACTAGTTCTGAACAGTTTTATGTTGATATCTAACATCTAAGAATATTTTTTTTGCTTAAACATACTTTATTGATAAATAAGGTTACACAAAATACATGACAAGGATCTGAAAGTAACATATGAAAAATAACAAAAGGAAAGATATGAGAACCAGCATCTTGTATGAACAATCACGTTGCTGCAGGTAACGCACACCAAAGCTAGAATCATATTACCACATAGCAACAGTCCCCCCCCCCTCCCCCTCCTCTTTCAACAGGCATGATACATGAAAAAGGAATACCCTGAAACTGAACTAAAATTTGATTATTTCTCAAACCCAGTCTTTTGTTTCCACTTTTTCTGAAATTTCTGCTCTTAAGCCAAACAACCCTAAATAGTGCACCTCCACATCCCACAAGGCTTCGATTTTTTCCGCCTTTAACATCGATTCCTTTAACATTATATCAATCATCCTCTTAGGCAATGCAGCTATCACACTAAGCTCCTTGAAAATCTTACTTGATAGAAAGAAAGGGGCCAAGAAAGGTATAAATGGTCTACTTTCTCTTTTGCTTCTTCCATTAAACACACAATAAAGGGAATGACACTTATATGGCCTCTTCTACATTTTACCACAAGCTATGATAACACATGTACTGTTGTGGGATATCAATTGTGTATATTAACTTATGTAGGAGGTTAGTGTGAGCTGGAGTGAAGGGAGAAAAGAGGGAGGCGTATACCACCCACTTATAAAGAAGGATACTAGTGTCCACAAAGACCAATGAAGGTCTGATAGGGAGGAAGGATGAGATATAGTTATTCTTGGGAATGAGAGAGAACTTAGGCAAGAAGAACAACCACAAAGGGCCAGGAATTATACTAGAAGAGATGAAATATTAGGGTTTCTTGGTCGTGATCTCCTCATCCGAAAAAAACTTGTTTATATAGTGGACATTTGAGATAAGAATAGGGACAGGTGTTCCTACATGGTAGGCTGGGCTGGCATGCTTCAACTTGCCAAGCACAGTATATCTATATCATGGATGACAGAGAAGGATTGTCTCCCTAGTAGGCAAGCCACGTGGCATTGCCCCATTGGGCATGTGGGTCACGAGTCGTCAACAAAAGGTACAAGGGTAGGAATTGACAATTCGGCTCGTAGGCTTGAGATTTCTCTGGACTCATGTTAGTAGCTAGTTTAGAGTTCTCCAAATTGCTCATCCGAAGTTGTCATCCCATATTTAAAATGGTTTCAAGCATCTGACTTCACTAGGCAACCTTGATCTCTCCTTTTTTGGAACTCCCTAGTCCACAAAAAACCTAATCTTCTCTTTATCCATATGAATCACACCCTTATTGATCCAATGGCCAAGAAATAACACTTCCGTTTGACTTGCATGAAAGTTTCACATACAAAATCTTTTTCAGCTACACCTGGAACATGATGGGTCAATCATTTTCTTTATTGGTTCCAACGATGGCAACTGGGTTAGCCATTTTCATTATTACTTTCTAAGTCTAAAGGAATTTGAGGGTTATGTGGAGGCGTGGTAATAGGAATAAATGTTGGGTTAAGTTGAAGAGGGATGGTAATGAGAGGTGGTTAACATTTTTTTTGTTTTGTATCTTTTTGTGGTCAGGCTAAAGATTTTCTGAAACGCATGATTGAGTGCAAAACTTTTCAGTAAGGGGGTGATACGTGCAAAGTCAACTTTGTGATATGCCAAATGTATGCGCTTGTGGTGATTATCTTTCATCTTAGAGTGGTCGACTTGACTTTATGTGTTTTAGTCTCTAAGCCATATATCCCCAATGGCTTGCTAGGTTGGGTTTTGGGAGCCCTATGGGTTCTTATCTTCCCCATTGTGTTGTATTATTGGTCGTCTTTTATGCCATATCATTCCCTTTACCACATGTCCTTGATGGGACATCATACGATACGATACTTGCCCTCATGCGTGGTTATGCATTAGTAAAGGAGCGCACTCATACCATTCTCGAATTCATTTTCCATTCCCTGATTAAGCTACTTCCAATAATTATGGTCTTGGACGCTTAATTTGGAGGTGTTGTCTCGCAAATATTGCATGTCATGTGGCGTTCCGGGAACGGCTCGTACAAAAGCACGCATTTCTCATTTAATACTTGTAGCCCATCGATGCTTGTAGCCTAGAATTGATGATTTCTCATTGTTCGGGCAGTGATGGTAACTTAAACATGTGCCTTTGCAATTTCACGTCACATCGATGATTTGCTTAGGGTTTCATGTTTCTTTGTAAAAGAAACCCACTCCCCCTTTTCTTTTGTTTACCGTCTTTAAACCTTTTGAGCTCACCTATAAGTATCGTCGGTGTTGATTGTAAGGCGTTTCTTTAAGAAGTGACTTTGCAATCTCCAATGTTGATTTTGGTGCTAACAGCTTTCACTTGAAGACTAGAATGTTGCGCTACTTGGATCATATTCTAAGCTACGATGCATACATTGATATCTCCTGTCGTATGTATATTGCGTACTATAAGGGACTTTGCCCCAGTTGTAATGGAATATGAATGTCCTTGATGTTCTGTATTCATGGTGGAGCAATGAAATTGCACACCTTTATTGTTTCATGAGAAGAGTTCATCACTACTTTCGAGGAAATTTGTGAATTGACAGGGTTTAGTCCCTTGTGGAGGATGTGGGTAGTGGTACTTTCTTTGTTATTTAACAACACACTTTGGTGTGTTTGTGGGAGTGGTATATCTCTAATTTCTAGGGTTGTTGGACGGATTGTGCCCTCGCAAGTCATTTACCAAGACGTGGAGCTTTTATTGTTTTTTGAGGTCAAAAGGCTTCCCAGACCAAGGTTTAACAACCTAAGGTCATCGTAGGCGAGCGCCGCATTGACCTATCCGGAGCCGTATTCATCTCGCGTTTCCTTCTTACTGGCCCTCCGGCGGATTTCCCCATTTGGGACAACTTTTAGATTGTTGTGTATTTGGTGGTTTGTCATAAGCATCCTCTCGCTGTTATGTGGTCGAGCAACTTATATGCCCGTTCGGATCGTGTGTTGTTGATCGATGTGTCGATATGACGCTAACAATTTTGTTCGCACCCTTTTACATTAGGCCTATCTCTATGAAAGGTTTCTTACACCCCCACCCCCGCCCCCCGGATTCCCAATAAATTCGTTGATTTCTTTCGAAAACAGATGATTAATCATTGCTTCTCACATTTCGTGAATAGCCAGGACATTGAGGAATACCCAAAAAGGCATTTCGGGAATCAATCTGATACTATCTCTGTTCGTTCCGTTTGAAGAAATGAAGGATCCCAAAGAATCGATCTTTCTTTTAGGTGTTGAATCTCTCTTTGATTGATCAATGGGTGATATTTCGAATCCTCTTTACTAATGGAATCCAAATGATCTCTGGATTGATCAGAAGATCCTTTCAATTGGCTAGAATCCCTTACTTGAACGAAACTAAAATTTGTGGAATCATATTGAATATTTGATACATGTTGTACCTTGCTAAAAAACCGATCCTTGTTTACCAACCACAACCCAATACGAGTGATGGCATGTAAGATTTACCATTAAATCCATTAGCTTAAATTAATTGAGAAGAAAAGGCTTTCTGAGTGTGGCTTTATTAGCCCGATTGGGCGTTTACTCGTGATCTTTTTCTTGTAGAGATAGTGGAGCCTCCTAGGTCCTTTTTTTTCCCTCGAGTGATTTCTGCCGAGGCTTTATTGTCGTGTTTGGCATCTCCACCCCCTATGTTTCGTACATATAGTGGGGCATCAATGTCCTTGTCTACAACGTAAACTGGGTGATGAGATATGTTAGTTTTGACGAAGCTTTTCTCGGCGGCCCAGACACATTCTGGGGTGGGACTTGAACAGCCCAATGAAGGGGTTTGCAAGTTTTGTGTTTCATTGGCCCTTCATTCGTTTCATTCTTAGATCATTGCCATCCCAGTATTTGGCCAATTCTGGTGCCTATAGGCCCGTGATTGTCATACTTCCCTCGAGTCTGCCTCAACAACATTTTGTCCCGTTCATGCTTCAAGTCGACGTTATTGCATGTTTCGTGAAAGGAAAGCTGGAAGTAGGGTTTCCGGGGGAATCTAGCACTAAATGTGAGGAGACCAGAGTGCTACTAGTTGGTGGTAAGAGTGCTACTAGTTGATGGTAAGGCTAATTCTGGTGCTTGTAGGCCCATGATTTTTATACTTCCCTTGAGTCTGCCTCTGCGACATCTTTTCCTGTTCGTGCTTCAAGTCGACTTTAATATGCATGCTTCGTGAAAGGAAAATAGGAAGTAGGGTTTCTTGGGGAATCTAGTACTCTGTGAGAGGAGACTAGAGTGCTACTAGTGGGTGGTGAGGCGAGCAGTTCTCCGATGGTCGTAGTTGTTTCTCCAGTTATGTTGGCCCTTTTTGTGTTGGTCAGGAACTTATCATCACTCCTCAGCACCGTTGTAGCGAGGAAGTGGAGCGTACCTCAACAATTTTCTCGTCGTCCGTCCTCGACAGGTTATGGTATTTGACGCCAGCATGCTACTCTATTGTATCTAGCCGTTATCCCGTGTCTCAGATTTGATAGTTGTTGTCTAATTATCTTGTTCTTCGCATGTTTTTGTGGCGTGTCTGGAAGGAGTAATGCTTTCTGTGCTATTGAAGGAAGAACCTGACCGGTTCTTCAACGGCCAGAGTGGGTTCAAAGCAGAACTGACCCATTAAGGAAGAGCGCTGGTGGGAGTATCTTGCGTGTTTTGGAGGTGTCTGAGCCAATTGTTAATCCGACGACACCTTCTGTGTGCCATGGAGTGCCTTTGACACAAGTTGATGGGATCCAAAAAGTCGGTGTAACCCCAGACCAGGGCCCTGGAACGACCCTTTATGAGTTTGGTTTGCCAGCTGACAACAATTTCCACCTTTTGGCGTGCTGCCGCCAAATTCGGGCGTACTTGGTCAGAACTCAAACCATTTGATGGCACGATTCATGTCCGATTCCTTGGTTTGTATGAGCGGGAGGAATTTTATCCCTGCTTGAAATGCGTCCAAGTCCTGGTATTGAGGAACCTCTCCTCAAGATTACCCTCTCGAGAGGACCCTTGCTCGAACATTCTTAATGAAGTTACTGGTTACTTTGCTTCAAGACATTCTTTATAATGCTAGCTATTTTTTATCTGTCCCACCCTCTTACCCACTCCGTTCAGATTCAGGCCACTCAGTCCATGCGTCTATATATAATGGTGTCGGGCCATCACAAGCAAGGTCAGACCCGAACAGTTGACATTGATCGGCAGGTCCTAGACTTGCAGGCTTGCCTATTGAAGCAGACTGCGTTGTTGCAGAGGGAGTGTGAGGTGTTTAACAAAAGATTTTGGTGGCAATCGCGCGGATGCATGACTGATCTCTTGCTAACCTTCATCAATACGAGCTTTCTCATGGGTTATGTCAGACGTTGTACTTCCTTTTTTGTTATTTCTCACTACGTCGCTCCTTATTTTTTTTAATGAGCTTTAGCAATCCTTTGATCTTGATTGATTTTCCTCTTGGCTTTGGCGCACTAGTGGTATGTTGATGCGTTGATGATATCGTGCGTTAATATGTATCCAAATGCGCCATATGATCAAATGGCAGGCCATTTGTACTTCAATCGTGTGGAACTTCATGGGTAGTGGATTGCGCTCTTCTAGAGGGCCATACTAACATGCTTTGGAGAGTGCCAAGAATCTTTATCAAAACCAGTGATGTCAATTATCTGGGATGCATGCTGCTAGGCGGAAAGTGGATAGGGGTATGATGTTCCCGCCCCGAAAGGCTCTCCTAAACTTCTGGCCATGAATTTTCACCTTTATTTATAGCAACTGCTTGGGAGGATATGTGATCAGATGGTTCGCCTCCGAAAAAGTGATCAGTGATGTAGCCTATTTGGTGAACGGTGCATTGGACTCGATGAGAGTGTTTCCACATTGTGTCGCTGCACTATTTGCATTAGGGCCCTCGTGGCGATCAATCTAGCAGCGGACAAAAAGTCAACTTCACATCTCTACTAGAGATTTGACGGCACCTTCTGGAGTGGGTTGTGCTTGAAGGGAGTCAGAGAGTTCGTAAGCACGTACCTTGCCATTTCATCAGTGTCATGAAGAGCTTGGGTGCTTTTAGAGTTACCAATACTTCATCTTTATCGAACGGGAAGATCACATCGTTTGTGTGATGCTTATGCACTGAAAACGGATTAGTTTTTATATTTTTGCTTCCATCCTTCAATCGTATCGTGTCATCCCTGCAGTGATGGTCATCCAGTCTCCTTAGGCCACAACATTCTTTCGTTGTGTGGCCAATGTGTTCGTGCTACTCATCCCTTTACGGGGCGGCCGTGTCTTCCGCAGTGGGCTGTTCTCACGGATGCGGGGGGTAAAATCACGTCATTCTCTGTCATCTGGTGGGATTCTGGCATCGTGCATTCATTGCAACTCTGGAGGCAGTTCCCTATCTTCAAACTTCTTTTGCTCGCGGCCTTGTCCTCCATCACCCTGGTTACGAGTCGTTTTATCATTCCTGCTGTCGAAACCGTGATCGCTGCTTTGTGCTCGGACTAAAAGTTTTCATTGGCATTGTCGTTACCGTCGACGTTACTGATGTTGTATGTAGCACCTGGGAACTGTTTGAATGAGTTGAACCTCTGTTTATGAGATAAGACATGGAACTTCAGGAGACTGCCTTTAATGTGCAGCTTAATGACTTGTGGCTTGGGAAACAATTCTCGACATTCAAACGAACGATCATGGAACCTGATGACGAAGGCCATAATGTTCTCATTAGGCCGCTACCTCTTCTTCCGTCTAAAAAAAATTCTTGTAGAATTTACCAATAAGGTCCTCCTAGGATGATAGACACACTGCCTGAAGACAGTTTCAAATACCATGTATAGGCCTTGTCAATTAGGGGCTTTGAAACTCTTTCGAGCGCAGTTTCTTGTTGTTCCCATCGGCGGCCCCTAGGTGCTCCACAAATTTCTTCACGTGCTCTTGGGGGCTCTCTTTCTTCCGGTCCTACAAACAAAACTTGGGAAACTGGTAGCCTTCTGGGTAACACAAACCAACAACCTCCTTCTGGAATGGTGGTCGCAGATCGAACTCGTTGTTGAGGGTAGCCAGGCTCGCCTGTATAAGGATGATCATCTTGATTTCGTCAGCGGTGATAGCCGAACTAGGAGAAAGGCTGAGGATGAGCTTGCTGCTTTTGCTGGCGTTAAGGGCAACTGCCATTTTGCAAGCGTTGGCGTGGTTGTTTCCAGCAGAACTTCGTTGAGCCATTCGTTGCTACAGTGGTGTCAAAGAGAGAGGGAGGGATTGGTTGCCTGGTCTTTACAAGGGATATGAGGCATAGAGGGAAGCTTAAAGGATCCCCCATTTTTTTTCCAAAAAAATCCACCAGCATTTAATTCGTCTTTAACAGCTGGGTGGTGGGGGATTTTTCGGCTTTAGTTGTAGACATTGATTGACCATCATCTTCCTGAACTAGACTGATGATGGGGTTTCCACACTCGTCAACCTTCTATTGTGGAGTCTCCATAACATCTACGAGTTAGGCTAGAATGTTGCCACTGTCGACAGTAGCTTTGGCTTATGTATGTATAAATTAATGTAATTTAAAGTTCTTTTCTGAATTAAGCCATTTACTACAAACTTCTTTGTTTATGCATTTTTCACATTGCCATTCTTATTTGTTGCTCCTTTTCCGGTTCTATAATGGAAAAGTGTGTTTGAAAAGCTGAATTTGGTGAGGGTCTTGCCTTTGAAACCTATAGATTTGTTGCTTAGGAATTTAAAGGACCGAGGGATAATTCTGAAATTGTCTGCCTATGGAGTTGTGTGGTATTGACTATGATTTGGAATGTATAGCAAAATTTTTGAAGAAAGAGAAATAGTAAGTAGTGGCGTGGGAGAGAATTAAATTTGGTGCATCGTGGTGGGCTTTTTGGCTGAAACTGTATGAAGATATGCCTCTGCCCCTCATTTGTATTGTATGAGCTGGGTTGGGGTTATATCATAGGGGACAGTAATGCCATGGAATATGCTTCAAATGTGTGGTGTGGGCTGCTGATGTGGTGTAGATTTCTGTCGTGTTGAATATACAACATTTTTTTTGTCTCTTGTTTTTGTTTTTGTTGGCGTTGTTCGGTATAGATTGGTTTTGTACTTTGGTTGTTTTGTGGACTACTGTCTATCTTATCTTTGTAATATTTCCTCTTTTATTAAGAAATTCCCTTGTTTTTTATTTTAAAAAATGGATTGACATATTGTTACTGCCATGATTCCAAATCTTATGTTGTAGTAACTACATAAGCCTGAAACTAAACATGTGCCTGAAACTAAGATATGGACACTGATAATTTGGTTTGACGTATGAAGTTGCTCGTGGCTTAATGAGCTAGAAATGCACTGTGCATTAAAAAACATAAAATAAGAACAAATTCTAACAATAATTCATGTTGGCTTGAGGAATTTAATAATATGTGCACGTCAAGGAAAAGAAATTTAGCAGAAGTAACAGAATAAGTGGAAGGTCGGTATTACTTTTATATCTGACTTCGGTGTGCTAGAAATAATAATTTGTTGTTCATACAAGGGTGATTTTGACTTTCGTCCCCACTTTTTTACCATATTTTGTGTTACATCCCACTTTCTAAACAAAATTTGGACATACCCTCTACAAGCTTAGCTAAAGCTCACAAAGCGTCGTAAAAAACGCTCAAAAAGTGACACTTTGTGAGCTTTAGCAATGCGTTTGGGGGCGTATCTCTAATTTTCAAAGAAGTGGGGGTGTAGCTCAAAAAGGTTGAACAAAAATGATGTGAAAGTCGAAATGACTCTTCATATAATGCCCACATCTCAGAAGAAAAAGGAATAATTCCTGTTGAAATCTCTTCGTGTAGGATAATCGGAAAAGTCCTCAGAATATGTTCAGGCCTCTCTTATCTAGTGTCCCCAGTTCTACTTTCTATGTCGGAAAAGCAAGTGCTGCACATCGAGCTTTGATATCTAGGAACTCGTCAGTCACAACTAGCAGTAATGCGAGCTCTGATCAAGCTACCAGTGGTGCACATGATACCGAAGGAAGTGAACAAAACCATGAGGATGTAACTAGTGGACGTGTGAAGGTATCATATCCCGGTGTTCAGGATGAAGTATTTGTCTTTGATAAGGTTGATGTTGCGAATGAAGGTATTGGCCACAAGACTCATGATGGATCACCTAGCATTCAGCGGGATGTCTTCAATGAAGGCCCCACACATTCACTAGCAACGATTGCAAGTTCTGAAACTTTAGATGTAAAGGATGATTTTTCAGACTCCGATAGTCTTAAGGATGTACTTTGTTCTAAATGCGGCCGAAGTTATTCTGCCATTGAAACAGTAGAAGAGGACTTGAAACTTTGTCCCAGTTGCAGTAATTCAAATATTCATTTGACCATCGCCTCTCCAGTGTTGGAATCTACAAAGACTTTGGAAGAATATGATTCATTTGATCCCGTAATGGCTACACTTGAAATCGTAGAAGTGACTAGTATGGGTGAAACAAGAACTTGTCAACATGAAGAGATTGTCGAAGAAGCAGCCCAGACTTCCCACAGTGAACCAATCAGGAATTTTTCATCTGATAATTCTCTTGCACAGCCAACGGTGGAGAAAGGTGAGCAGAGGCATTCTGACACGCAAGAAATAGGTCAACCGACTGTTAGTCAGCAAATGCAGAACTCTAGTGAGTATCAAAATTTGAAGGTTGATGAGGGTTCTGGCATTTCTGTATTATTGAAGCGGTCAAGCAGTGGGAAGGGACCTGTTATCCAAAGCAGGAATTTTACTGCAAGTAGCATTTCTTATGAGGATCCATCTTATGTGGGAGACAGTGCAAGCAGCATGAGAAGTTCCTTTGGACATGGTAGTGCATCTGCATCATCTTCTTTGGACTTGAGCTCAGCTAGACAATTGGAGACTCGTGTTCAGAGGCAGTTAAGTGGCAGGAAATCTGACCTAGAAAATTACAGACACGACATCAACACAAAGCACCAACGCAGTGTCTCGTCTTTATCTGGAACTTCGAATCACATTTTTAACCCATTGGGTCGTGCAACAAGCACACGCGAAGAAAGTCTCGAGGGATCTGTTGCCCATTTTGAAAAAGAAGAAGTAGCATGTTTAGCTAATCAAGAACAGTTGCTGGCTTCAGAAAATATGATAGTGGATGGTTCGACATCGGAATTATCAAGCCATATTCAAAATGTTCATTCGAGGGGCAGTTCGGTGACTTCTTTTTCGAATTTCGAAGAGTCTGCTTCATATGAAATTGGCGAAGACTTGGCAAACCATACAAGGAATATCTGGGATGTGGAACCTTCTTCTGTGAATCAAGAGTCTTGTACTGTAGAAGAAGATGCTGTGCCAAATTCCTGTGTTGATAGGGTGGATGTTGCAGAGGGTCCCACTCAGAATTCGTTAGATACAATATCAGAAATAGAAATTGAGAGTGCTCATCAGGGTTCTGATTCACAATCTGATGTTTCCCCGAATTCAAAGAGCAGCATAGATGAATTACAAGAGCCTCCTGTTTCTTCCTCATCTAATCAGGGTACAGCGGCTTCAGTTCCAGAGTCTGACAACCCAGACCATGCACATGGCATCCTTGGTATGTTGTCTTGCATTTATGCCTTGTATTGGTCTTTTTTATTCACCCTTTTTTGCTTGTATGTCTAAATGTCTAATTTATTTTTGCCACGTTCGGGATGTTTTGCTTATAAGTACACAATTTGGCCTAATGATGTTTTACTAAAATTCTAAAATGCTTCTGAACTGTGTACATTTGCGAGTCAGCCAAGACAGTCTGGTTTCTACTATATGGGGTCTGCTAAATGGATCTTGTCTGCGATTTTACTTTATATAGATATAAAAAATTATATATAAATCGTAATGAATATTTATGAGCATTTCATCTCATTGATTTGTTGAGTTTTATGTTGATATGTAGTTTATGATTAGAATTGAATTTTTTGTTGATATGTAATTTTATTGTCGGTTCTGTTATAACAAAAAAATGGAAGTTGTAGTTATGTCAAGTTCCTTCAATTTATGGTCAACCGGACACATAAATTTTTTTTTCTTCCAAATGTATGATACATAAATCACAGATATCATCAGTCTATCCCAGTCCAAGATTCTTAATAAATTGTTCCCATTAAATAATTTAAGATAAATATGGTTTTATTTCTGATTTCTATTGCGCACTGTGTAAATTTGTACTAGTACATACTTTTAGTTATAATAAGTTGATACTAAAGCAAGATGATGCGTGGCTTATTTACTTTTTGCGCATCTGTCAAATACTTCATTGAGTGGCAATTGATGTGTTATTTTTTCTGATAAAACAACCAATGCCTGAATTGTTATTTTGACTGGTTCTTAAATCTCTCTGATATATTATTTGCTAGCTGAAAGCTCAGGTCCTTAGGGAGCATGACATATATTTTTGGCCGGCTACTACTTGACCATATGAGCTTTCAGATGAGAGGCTGACTTAATATGCTGTTGAGCTTTGGTTGCCCAAGTTCATGGGTTCCAGTCTCTCAACTTGCATTTGGTTCTTCCTTTGTGTACCTTGGTTTGCCTCTTCACATGTGAGTGGGGTTCTCTCAAGAGCATGATATCATTTTTTTGGCCCATATTATGTATATATCATGCTCTTGAACACCCCCCTCACGCGTCACCTATGAAGTACATACACTCTAGTACATACACTCCCAGGGACCCAGGTCCCGTATCTGCGTTGAACACCCACACTCTCTGACATTTAGACACATTTTAAGTGTCTTAAATGTTCTTTTATATTTTGATATGTTAAGACACATCGGGTCATGCAAGAGAATATGCTCAAATGCATTTGGGGACTATACTATTATTACCCTCAACAGAAAAAAGGGCTCAAAATGCATATTTTTGTTGGTTGAAACTTAATCTTTTTAATTTAAGGGATGAAAGCATAATATTTTTTTAACTATTGCAACAATGTTATCTTTTCTTCTAGTACTATATACAAGAATGTGAATGATAGCCTGAAGTATTCGTGTCTCCTACTTTAAAAAAAAATATTGTGTTGGTGTGTCGAGTCATGTCGGGTCGTGTGTCACGTGTCCGTGTCAGTGCTTCATGGCTTGTGACTAAGCTTGAACATAGAGAGGTAAACCAAGGTGCACCGAGCACACAACAACAATATAGTTCAAGCCCCACTAACACAAAAGGGAAACCAGTTACTCAAGAGACTTGAAACCATGAGCTTGGGAAATCAAAGCTCTGATACTACGTAAACTTTCGTCACAAAGTTGAAAACAAGTAGAGAACGAGAGGAAACATATTATTAAAATACTTGTGAAGCTCTAAACATTACATTCCAAAAGGAAAAGAAATAACTAGGTATATAATCATATTGTGTGGCTAAGCAAGGGAATAGAATGACTAAATTAAATACTGTTGGACAAGAAGGAGAATATATTTGGGTAGGTCGCGATGGTGTAACATACGAGTTTAAAGAGGCTGTAATATTCAGAGAAAAAGAGAAGGGGGGAAAGATTATGAGAGATTGGGGGGGGGGGGGGGGGGGGGTAAGGAAAAGAATTGCATCACACAATTCTGAAAGCAAAGCATAAGCTGCTGGAATTTTGATAGTTTATTCATCTATTCATATTTCAAAAGACAAGATTACAAGCCAAAAAATTTATAGAGCTCTTATGATGACCTCTAGACTTTTATTACTTCTACTACATGAAGGACATTAAAGACTGCACCCCTCTACAAAGCTCATTAAGACTTGAATGACTTCCAGATAAATGAATCCTAAACATTCAATGGACCTAATTTATCACTTAAGGATTATGTATGCCCAAGAAACCTTTTATTACTTCTAAGCTTCTCAACAACCATAAAGGGCATTAAAGACTATCACCCAATACAATGTTTATTAAGATGCAGCTAACTTCTATATACATGAATCCTAAACATTCAGTGAACCAAACATATCAATTAAGGATTGTGTATATGCCCAAGAGACCTTTATTTAACTAGCTTCTGGACTTCTTCATTAAAAATAAAGCATTAATCCCATAATTGTGCTTAACTTCTTTTTTTTTTTGGACACTGTCGGTCCCAAGCCCAGATAAAGGAGGAGGGTTGCTTTAGGTAGCTAACAGCTAGCGTAAAACTTTGTTGGATCTTTATGAACATGAATCCTATAAATATACCCCCTAATACTAGGACATTCCCCTTAAGTGATGCGTTGCGTCTGCCAACGGGTGTATCGAAAAATAGGCAAGGGGCATCGCAACGGCGCCGGGGTGCGATGGTAAATGGGCAAGGGTTCCTGCGACAATCTTGACATCTGCGGGTAAAGAAGCTAATCCAGGATAGTAGACTTTGGTTAACGACTTGGAACATAGGGACTATGATAGGAAATAGATGGATTTAGTGGATACCATGATAAGAAGAAAAGTTAACATAGCTTGTTTACAAGAAACTAGATGGGTCGGTGAGAAAGTTAGAGAAATAAAAAATACAGAGTAAAAATTATATTTATATAGGAAAACATAGAAATAGGAACGGAGTTGGAATAATAATATATAAGTACCTTAAGAATGATGTCATTACCTACCGTTATTAGGATAGATGATAGACTTATACTTGTATAACTGGTATTAGGTGAAAATATAATTATTATTGTTAGTGCTTATGCACCCCAAGTAGGATTAGATGAGCGTACTAAAGTACAATTTTGGGAATAAATGGATGAACTAATTCAAGAAATACCCATTAGTGGGAAAGTCTATATAAGGGAGATTTTAATGGTCATGTAGGACAAGATCATGTAGGAGATGAGATAGTGCATGGAGGATATGGTTTTGGAGATAGGAACCATGGTGGAGAGTCTAGCTCAGATTTTGCGATGGCTTATAATTTTGTATTAGTAAATACAGATTTAAAAAAAGGCATGAACACTTAATCACGTGTAAAAGTGGAGTGTATAAGAGCCAAATAGACTTTTTAATTACTAGGAAAGGAGACCGATTAACATTTAAAGACTGTAAGGTTATTCTGGGATAAAGCTTAACCTCGTAATATAGGATAATGGTGTTGGATACAAATATTAAAAATCAATCATGAATGCGAAAAGAAAAGAGAAGATTAACCCACGAACTAGGTGGTGGAACTCAAAAGGAGAGAAATTAGAATTATTTAAAGATAAAATATTAATTGAAGCGTCATGAAACAACAAGATGGTCACATGCATTAAGGAGAATATCAAAAGAAATTTTTGGAGAATCAAAAGGCAGGGGTTCACATTCTAAAGAAACTTGATGGTGGAATCAAGAAGTACAAAATATAGTAAAAATCGAAAGAGAGTACTTTAAAACATGGCAAACAACTAGAAATAAAGAGAATTTTGAGAAACATAAATGGGTTAAAAGGGAAGTTAAGAAAATGGGAAGAGATGCTAAGTTAAAGACGTATGATGATTTTTATACAAAATTAGGAATATAAGAAGACGAAAAAAGTATTTATAAGCTTACTAAACTTAAAAACAGAAAAACAAAATATTTTAGTAATGTTAAGTGTACTAAAAGTGATGATTCGAGATTCCTAGTCAAGGATGATGAGATTATAGAAATATGAAAAAACTACTTCGAGAGGTTATTGAATGGAGATAACGGGAGTAGATTAGATATAGAGGAACTTAGGGAGACTCGAGAAAATATATTTTTTAAAGATGAAAACAGGAAGGGCTTTAGGACCGGATGGTATCCCTATTGAGTTTTGGAAGTTCTTAGGTAAGGAAGGAGTGTCTTGGCTTATAAAATTATTTAATAGAACTATAATGACTAATAGGATGCCTGATAAGTAGAGAAATAGTGTTTTAATACCTATTTATAATAATAAAGGGGACAAACAAAGTTGTTCAAATTATCATGGTATCAAGTTAATGAGTCTTACAATACAATGAAATTGTGGGAGAGAGTGATTGAATATAGATTAAGATTGAAAAAACAATATCTAAGAATCAATTTGAGTCGGTGTTCTAAAAGCGCGCCTAGGCTCCGCCTAGTCTTCAGGCTTGGAAGAAACGCCTCGCCTTAGCCTTTTACGCCTTATTCTTGGTAAAAGGCTTAAGGCGCACTTTTTTTTAAAACAAAAACGCTTTAGTTAAACGATATCGCCTTTTAAAGACTTTTTTTCTAAAAAACGGACCAATATCTCATTCAAAAAAATCAAAAAACAAATGGTACTCTAAACCTCTCTGCCTCTAGTCCAAAAAACGTGCATTTTTTCTTAGTATTTAAAAAAAATAGTATTTTAATTTGCATAAATTCAGACATATTTTAAGATATGTACCATTTTAGTATTTTTAATAGCCTTGTTATAGTTGATGTTAAAATATATTAAAAAAAGACCTAAATGCCTTTTCACGCTTAAGGCCCGTCTAGACTTTTAAGGCTTAAGGCTTGGCCTCCACGCCTCGGTTACACCGTTTTTTAGAACCTTGATTTGAGTTTATGCTTGGGAGGTCAACAATGAAAGCAATTTATTTATTGAGGAGATTAATGGAGAGGTATAAAGAGAAAAAGATGGATCTTCATATGAATTTTATAGATTTGGAGAAGGTATATGATAGGTTTACCAAGAGATATAATATGGTGGGTTCTACATAGAAAAAGTGACTCGTAGATATAATGATGTGATCAAGGATATGTATGATGGGGTCATGACTATAGTATGAACATCAACTGAAGAAAGTAGTGAATTTTCAATTATTGTAGGTTTGCACCAAGGTTCAGCATCAAGTCCTTATCTCTTTGCTCATGTTATAGATGAGTTGACTATATAAATACACGATGAGGTGTCGTGGTGTATGCTATTTACAAATGATATTGTTTTGGTGGATGAGACTAAGACGGAGATTAATTCTTAATTGGAATTGTGGAGAGAAACTCTAGAAACAAGATGATATAAAATAAGGAGGACTAAAATAGAATATATGGAGTGAAATTTTAGTAATAATAGGAAAACAAATGGGGATGAGGTGAAATTGGAGAGTCAAGAGATACCTAGATGGAGATATTAAGTTGGATTATCCAAAAAGATGGAGATATTAGTGATGATGTTGCTCATGGGATTAAAGCAGGGTGGGTTAAGTGGAGACCGGCATATTGTGTGATAGGCGACATTTGAAGTTAAAAGGAAAATTTTATATGATAGCCATTAGACTGTTCATGGCAACCAAAAAATAAAATGTGCAGAAATGAGTGTGGCGGAAATGCGAATGCCAAGATAAATTTGTAGTAAAACTTGAAAGGATAAAATTAGAAATGAACAAATTTGTGAAACGGTAAAAGTAGCTCCTATAGAAGATAAATTGAGAGAAAATCGAATTAGATTGTTTGGACACGTCAAGCGTAGACCAATGGATGCCCCGTAAGGAAGAGTAATTTAATTAGTATTGATAGTGACGCAAGGGGTAGAGGTGGCCCTAAATTGGCATGGTGGGATATGTAAAAAAAAGACATTGTTTCATATGGTTTAACGAAGATATTGCACTGAACAGAATGGAATTAAAAAATAGGATTCATGTAGTCTTGACTCCAAATATTTGGGAAAAGGCTTTGTTGAGTTGAGTATCACTAAACTACCCCCTAGTACAAAATTAACAATTACTTCAGTAAGAATATATGAAATATTTGTAAGCCTCTCATCTGCGTTGTAAATGGCAATGGAATTTATTTATATAAATAACCAAAACTGGTTGCATTGCCCAAATATGTAAGGCCAATTTTCTACCCCACATTCTAGAGGTGTGCATCGGTCATTTCATTGAAGTTGGTTTTCTATTTTGGAATCCAATCCAAACCGAACTGAAGTTAAAATCCCAATCCAATTGATTGGATTCAAACGTTTTTTTGTGATCGATGTCATTTCCTTTTTGAAAGTAGCAATTTAAAAAGAACGCACAACTTTTATAATATCTTGGGTTATCAATTCATTTTAGCCATTCTAAAATCCCCCAGCACTCTCTGCTCCAGATGTCTGCATTTTATTTTAACACGTGTGAAGCGTGTTTAAAAGGTTTGAAATACTGAAAAAAACAGTGTAATCTTTTAAAAGATGGCGGGCATTATAGTAATTTAATTCTCATAAACTAGAAGTTGTATGTATATATATATCTTTCCTTTTAAATACTGACACATTCTCTTTATTATGACAGAAGAATCAACTGTTGTGGTTGAGGCTGAAGGAGGAGTATCCATGTCAAGAAGCCTAACACTAGACGAAGCAACCGACACAATACTCTTCTGCAGTTCCATCATTCACAATCTGGCCTATGAAGCTGCAAACAAAGCAATAGAAAAGGAAAACATTGTCCCATTAGAGGATTCCAAGACGATGGTTTTATTAGGAAAGGCTAACTCTGATAGAAAGGATCCTCGTGGCAGAACGGTTGCCAAGCGCGGTTTCAAGTCCCCAAAAGCTCGGCAGAGGCGTGTTGAAGCGGACACAAAACCACCTCCTATCAACACCAAGAGTGACGAGAGAAGTGATGTATCGAATGGGCGTATTGTTGGGGTGCGTGAAAAAGACGACAGCATGAAGCCTCCAAAGTTGGAGTCCAAGTGCAATTGTTCAATAATGTGACACCAATAGTGATGTATCTAATACACGTATTGTTGGGGTGTCTGATACCGATGCAATATGAAGACACGAAAGCTGGGGGGTTCAAGTGCAATTGTACAATAACATGAGAGTTATCTTGTTGTTGGGGGGATTGTTTGGATGATTGCCACTTGCTTTTTGTAGTTTATTTTGTAAGAAACAGCATCTTTGTGGTGACATAAATCATTGTAAAGTTACGAGTCTTATTATTAGTAGGCTGTTAATAGTGAGGCATTGGAGGTTGAAGGGTGGTCTGATTTCCATATTCTTGTTAGTGTTTGTGTATTTGGTCCTAGTATTTAAGTAGAAGAGAGCAAGTGTGAATTAATTTATTGTTGGTGCTAGAGGAATGTGAAATTCATGCCCCAACTACTCTTCATTATAATTGTAGCTGATATAATTTGATTTATTATGTTTGTGGCTAAACCTTGGACGCATTTGCTTGAGTAGAGGAACTATTAGAGCAATAAGTTGAATTGTATGCAATTTTTTTAAATATAAAGTTCAATGTAAATACTCAGTCTGGCCCAAATAAATATGAATAATACTAGACAACCCGGGAGCTAGTACCGGGTTGTTTAGTTGGCAACTTCCTTTGTCCTCATTTGTCCCCATTTGTTTAGTTGACACCTCATTTAAAAAAAAATGACTTCTTATTAAAATAGTTTTTTTGGTTTTTTTAAATAGTTTTTTTATAATTATTTTTAACTCATTTAATCCCTCAAACATCAATTTATCAAATATTTTATTATTTTTAAAGGTCCGCGCTAGCGGCACCTTTTATTTTTAAACTTTTTTTTTTATTTTACAACATTTAAAACAATTTTTGTATTTTCTAAAACTGTTTAAAGGTCCGCGTTAAAAATTATTCTAATAAGAAATTATTTTTTTAAAATTATTTTTAACTCATTTAATCCCTCAAACATCCATTTACCCAATGTTCTCTTATTTTTAAAGCTCCGCGCCAGCGCCACCCCTTATTTTTAAACTTTTTTTTTTTAATTTTATAACATTTAAATCAATTTTTGTTTTTCTTAAAACTGTTTAAAGGGCCGCGTTATAAAACTATTGTAATAATAAATAATTATTTTTTTAATTATTTTTAACTCATTTAGTCCCTCAAACATTTATTTACACAATATTCTCTTATTTTTAAAGCGCCACGCCAGCGGCACCTCATATTTTTAAACTTTATTTTTTTACTTTTACAACATTTAATATAATTTTTATATTTCGCAAAACTGTTTAAAAATGTAAAAAAAAGTTTTTTTTATATTAAACTAACTTTTAGTTTTTGAAATAGTTTTTTTCAAAAAAATATATATTTTTATATTAAAATAATTAAAATAGTGTTTTTTAATGATATGTTTTTTTTTTACTTTATAAAAAAATATTCTTTTCTTATAAAACAACATTTTTTAAAATAATAAAAAAATCATATAATCCTAATAAATCATATGAGAAGCCATGAAAAAAGAAAGAAAAAAAAAGTTCCCTTGAAAAAGTCGTAACGATGTGATAATTGATTAAATTCGCAACTTTATGCGTTGGCACACTTATTTAATTAGTGTCAATTTTTAAACCAAAATAAATCAACCCCAAATCATTCGACTGCGTGTGTGCGTGTGTCAAACCATAAAATAAATAAAGCATACGACACAAGCTTAAGGAAAAATTCCCGCAGGGCAAAACCTTTTATTTCTAGAACTTTGAAAAGTTTACAAGACTATTGACTTACATACCATCTTGCTTTCGCCCACAAGAGTAACGCACGGTGTCTTCGTCAAACCTTCAAAGCAACGGCTAGAAATCTGCAGTGGTTCACGCCCAGCTATACCACAAGGACCGCAATCCTAGACACGCAGTCTGAAATCTTCACAATGACTCCCTCCACAATAGCACACAACTGTCGATTGTAGAGCTCTCCCCACAAAGAATAATCAAGGGAAAAAGTTGTGTTCTTGAACACCAAAACAATTCACTAAAGCATATGGGAGTTTTGTGAATTGAAAACAAAAAGGGATTAAACCCCTAAAGGAAGAAGCCTAAAGATTACTGCTTTGGCAGTGTTTCTGTTTTGGAAAACGTATGGATTTCTTAATGAAAACGTTACCATTTAATGAGTATTTATACAAAAACGTACCGCCTCGAAAGTCGAGCTCGTTCAAACAAGAAGCATATGTCGCTCGAATGAAGTACGTGTGTTGTTCAAACGACATCGCGCGACTTCCAATCCCGTTCGAACGAGATGCTGATCTCGCGTGAACGACCTGGGCGTCAAAATCGAGGAAGCTTCAAAACTTAGAAAAAATACTCATTCTCAATATTTGACGAAAAAGTCCGCTCCAACACTTAGAAAATATTTTGTAAAAATCTCCCAAAAGCTCTAAGTGAAAAGTTAAGGTATTTAAAACATAACCTTACCAAAGTAAACTTCGCGGAGCCTTGAATGATGAAGAACTTGAATAATTCGGATCCGTCTTTGGTGTAGATTGCTCTTGAATGCTCTTTGACGGTGTATCGGTATATGACATAAAAAATTGATAACGGACCTATGAAAATATGTCCCTACACCCCTCCATGTACTAATAAATATTCCTAGCTTTTTTTTAGTTTTCACGTTTGAACGTAATCAATTCACCAAATTTCTTGAGTCAACAAGTCTTCGTTTTAATTTTGACTGTTAATTGATTGTATAGACTATTAATTGGGAACTGAGCAAGTTTATGCACAACTCAAACATTCACGATGTGTAAAACTAACATATATATTTTTTTGCGACCTCTAAGCTAACAACTATGTTATTAAAATTTAAGCTACATATTTTTTTAAGTTGTTTATTAAAAGACAACTAAAGATAACACAAGTTGTGGAATGTTGGTGTTCACAGCCCATTGACCCTGACTCATATACATCATTTTTTAAGTGAGAGAAAGTTAGTTGAAAACTCTTCCCAATTAAATTTAAGGGATTTGTCAGTAGCCCCTTGACTCTTTATTTATCTATGTTAAGAACGTGTGGAAATTTTCTTAGTATTTGAAAGACGCCAAATTTCTCATTAATTAACGCTAAATCCATCTACTATGTAGTACACTTTTACAACAATACAGCTAAAGGTTGAAATCCACAATCCCTAAATTTACTCTTTGTCGCACAGAAACTAAGGTTAACCCATTAATTGGACTTCTTTATTATTATATCACTTAAAAAGAATTCACCATATAAAGGGAGCACTTCTGAGGTCAAGAATGACCCGGATTTTAAAACTTTGATAAATGGCTTAACCACTTTAAATAAGACCGTTGATGCTCTTGCCTGTTTAATGCAACAAAATGTCTCTTTATCTAAACCAGCTATGATTGTCAATGAGTCTAGTGAGTCGTCTTGAACTATATGCTTCATTGATTGATCATTTGTCTCATTTTCCCCCCTTATTCAAGATGATCTCGAACCCACTATGGTGATGTAATCCCCGTAAATTTGAGGATATATAATTTCATTAAATTGGTGATTTGAAATTTATTTAATTCGGAGAATTTATTTAATTATGTGATTTAGATTTAATTAATTCAGTTTATTTTTAATTTTCACATGAGTCGTATTTTGAAGTGGAAATAAGAAAATTGGTATAGAGTGACTCGGATGATGATTTAGAGGTCATGATTGATTCCGAAAGGGTTGAAATAGTCAGAATAGTATACCCGAGTGCATAGGTTGGGTCCCGGGGAGATTTTAGACCAACCCGGCACCGTATAAGGGCGTTTCGATTATTTGGGAGTTTAGGGTGGAAGGAAATCCGAAAATTGAAAGATCATTTTTGCCCCTTTGGGTTAGAGGCTAGGGTTAACACTAATTAAAGAGATAAGAAGCCATAGGAGGAGAGGAGAGGAGAAAACCTAATCTTCCCACACCAATTCTCACACCGAACGTAATGAAATCGAAATCGGAGCAAGGGAAGATCAATCATATCAGCCTGTCAACGGATTCAGACCTGCAATCATAAGGCAAGTGTTTATCTTGCATGTTTTTAAGAGGTTATAATACCCATGTAGTGTAAGGTTTTATAATTATTGATTTATTTGATGATCTTGGGATTTTTTAGGAGTAAACACATGATCTTGGGTAGGATTTGCATGTAGATTTAATCCGTATATGATAAGAAAATGAAATCAATATATATGTGATTGTTTAAATGGGAAAAATCTATGTTTAATGATGTAAAGGCGTGTAGAATAATAAAATTAGGGCTCTATGGATGTTAAGATAAAAATCGGTTCTTGAGTAGAATCCGTGATGATTTAATGTTATATTTATGTTTAAAACTGTCCCTATACTCATAATATGTTATTAGTTGTGATGGTTGGGAATTTGGTGATGTTTCATGAGGAGTGGACGAAACTTGAATAATGAAAATCACAAAAACATAAGGTAGAAGAAGACCTAACAGATTTCGAATCAATTCGTCACAGGGGAGAATCGATTCGGCCCCTTGGGCGAATCGATTCGGTTACCCAGTTTTTGAATTTTTTTTTCCTTTCTAGCCTAGAACTTACAATTAATGATTGGGTAGACTTTTGGGATGCCTTTGAAATATTATGAGAGATATTATGATGACCAGTAGGCTAATGATAGGGTTGGGGCGTAGTCATAATGAGAAGAATTAAGGCTAAGGTTAATTGAGCATAAATTGTAATGTAAGTGAATTCGGGAGAATGAGACTGAGACACGGAGGATTTGATAGAACCTATGACTTAGACCAGTAAAGTATGAGTGTAATATCTACTGAAATAACTTAAGGGGTAACTAGGGCCCTTCGGGTAGAGATTAATACACGAGAAAACGCAATAGAGAGTTATAATCGTATATCGAGTACGTTGCATATTCGAGAGATATATTATGTACAAATTTTATTTATAGGTTGAGTGTATACCTATACAAATTGTAGTTATAGGTTGTGTGTATACCTCTACGAACTATATTATCGGTTGAGTGCAAATCTATATGGATTTCATCTATGGGTTGTGTGTATGCATATAAGCGATATATGGATAGGTTGTATGTATGCCTATTATGTGTTTTCTTATGTGTGAACTTACCTACACTGCCTCTTATCACGGAGGTTCTGCGCGAAGGGCGATCCTACCTTGACGATTTCAGTGCGTTCTGGATTTGTGCCCCTGAACATAGAACCTAGGCACGATGTTTATCTGAGTGTACGATAGTATTGACAGCCAATTGGGTAAGTTAGGTATGTGCGTGACCCATAGGCTTTGAACTATGTTCGCCTCCAATATGTCTTGATTTGATTTTGGGTTCGAGGAGACATACTGAACCATTAGTCCTTGATTTGGTACGAGGGGTACATAGACTTGATAGCAGAGTATGCAAGTGTGTATCGCGGTGGCTAGTCCAAGAGATGTTGTGTGTGTGTGTGTGTGTGTGTGTATATATATATATATATATATATATATATATATACACATACTTGGGTGATGTATCCTACTTGTGTGTAATATAGGAAGGACCGATAATGTATATCTAAAAGTGATTTAATTATGAGGCAATCTACTTAGTATGTGATAGTAGTAAGGTTAAATAGTCTATATCTAAAGACAATTTAAGTAGAGTAACTTAATTAAATGGTTTAATGATAACATACATGAAATGTTAACAATGGTTTACTAATAACATACGATGTTAATTATTAGTTTACAATAGCGTACTGTATGGGAGGTACGGGTGAGCCAAACGTGTTAGTGGTTGTTAGTTATTGATGAGACCTGGTTCGACTGGGTAGCATAGATAGGTAAGAGACGTTAGGCTTGCACATTAGTTGAGAGACGAGGAACTCAAGGGAGTGTACACTGAACTAACATGTTTAATAAATAACTGATTCTAAACTGTGATAAATACTTGTTAAAAAATTTATTGGGCTCTGCCCCATATGCAAAATATTTTCAAACCCCTTTAGGTGTCTAGCCACAGGGACTCCCAACTTGATGATCTGTTCCAGGGATGCGTAGCTACAACACTTGTGGATACTTGCAGGATATGAATTGGACGCTTCAGTTACTTCATTCCTAGAGTATGATGCAATTTCAGTTATTTTATTTTGGTATGTCACCCCTTCAGCTATTTATTTTATTCAGTTTATCAGACTTTGTATTTGTGGACTCAGTTTGATTTCATTAGATGTTTAGTTGGATTTTGTATTTGGAACCGATGGTTTATTCAGTATTATTTTATTTCAGTTATTTATCTGGTGTTTGGTTCATGTTATTATACTGCGTGGATGGTTTAGTTATTGTATTTGATTTTCACATATTGTTGTTGTTTAATGAAAGAAAAAAATTGGTACTAAATTTTTGAATGCTAGGTGGTTAGTAACTTTAAAACGTTCTCGACAGTGATGCTAAGAATGAACCAGATGAGATTCCTGTCTTATTTTTATAAAGTATTGATCACCGGATATTTAAATAGGCAGGGTGTCACAGGTGCAAGCTCGTGCCTTTGATGTCCTCTGCAAACGTGTTCCATCGTAGATTACTTATAATCCTAATAAACCATCCATATTTTTCATATAAGTACAACAATAATCCATTTCCATTGCTACCACAACAACATGTTGATGGTCCCCTAAGGTTTTCACAACATCAAACGAGGCAAAATCGTCCTTCCATTCCTAGACATCACTCGTCGTACAATCAGCACCATCATCATAACCACTTTGTCCCCCATAAAGGACCGTCCCCTGCAAATCAATAACTTTTGCATGTTCCCTCTCCTTCTTTTTTCTTTTTAGTACTCACTTCCACTTAGCTCGCAAAGAGAATTAGCTCCCCAACTTGCGTACAACCCTACACCCCAATCATCAACCTCTTATCTTGATAATCTCTTAACGCAATTTATTATGACTAAACAACAAGTCATCCAAAGGCTTGACCAACGCTTAAACCAATTTGAGTCAGAGAGAGAGAACGATAGATTTCCTAGCCAACCCATTACTAGCCCTAAGGGGAATGGCAATGAGTTGGCTTATGAGGTCAAATTGCCATACAACCAACCTTTCTAACTCCAAGGTCCAGACGCCAAGTTGACAATGGTGTTGATTAACCTAAATATTTTAATATTTATTCCTCCTTAAAAAGTCTCCTAGGCACCGCCTCTAAGGTTTGCCATCCTCAAAAGAACAAGGCAAAGTTTGACCTAAACCTAAGAATAAAACCACCGTCTATGTTATCAAAGCACTGCTTAGGCATAAATTCTTCCCATTTATCCCCTTAATTTAGAGGCTTTTATCGCTCCACAAAGTGTAATTCAAGTGGATTTATATCATATCTTTGCTATTGGCAAATTCTAATGAGGGCATTAAGTTTCGTGTGTTCGTCATCAATTTCACAGGTGTTCACTGTTGTAATTCGAGTTCCATATCAAAATCTTCAAAGAAACACAAGGAAAGGGTTCTGCAAAAACTGACAAAAGGGAACCGAACTCAAGGGAGCTAAAACGATTCGAATCCATCATGGGCAAAGTTTCTGTAAAGGATGACAAGATGGAACCGAATCGAAGTAATGAGAAAATGAATCGAACCGACATCTGGAAAACTTCCTGTAAAGAGTTGAAAAGATGGAACCGAACCGAAGCTGGCAAATAACGAATCGATCCCATGCTCGAAGAGTTTTCTGTAAAGTCTACAAAAGATGGAACCGAACCGAACCCTTTACCCAGATCGGTTCTGTTATCGATTTTTTGAACTTATCCACTTGTAAAGATTATAGTTTTACTTGGTTCAAACTCTTGTATTTCATAGTGAATAAATTGTAACTCCTCCCAAACGTAGAGGAGGAGGCTTCTAGTTCATTAGGGAAGCTTTGTAATCCATTTTAAAAGAGAAGAACAACAAACCCTAGTTATTTTCAAGTTGCAATTCAAGTTAAACCACTCTAATTTCTATTTTAATTTTTGTTCTAGTTGTTTGTTCACTTATAATTTCACCTTTCTTCGTCTTATTCTCACAGTAAAAATGTTCTCTTTCATTCCAACCGTGTTGTTTTCAAGTTTCCATATATCTGTCTAGGTTTTAAAAGGTCGGGATACATGAACTCAACCTGATGTGTTAGTTGCATGTGTATAAAACTAATCCTCTGAATTTAATGATTTGTTATGACCGTATTGCGTAACAATACATCCATTGTAGATCTTTGGATCTCGTCTCCTTCCTGGTAATCGGGATGCTTTAGAATGCAATGCGAGTGTTGTTATCGCGCGTTACCGATTTACTCGTCCTCTGATTAAGTATGGTGCGGGCTTGAACCTCATATACGTAATGCTTGGGAGTACTAAATTTTGGGTCTAATTAATCACTTAAATTTACGATTAGTTTTATACCATCAATACACTAAGGTTGAGGGATTGTATTCCCGTCCTGTTTTCTTCACCATATAATTCAAGTTTCAGTTTAATCATCATCAGTAATTTAGGTAATTTAGAATAGTTGCATTTCATTCATACTTTGGTGCATTAAATAAATATTTTCAAAATTGCATTTAGTTATAGTCAATTCCCAAAAAAAAAATCACCTTTTCCTTTTTCTTTAGAGTCAGAGTTAGGATTCTTTCGTCTGTCCAACGTCGTCACAACTATGTTGTCCTATTTCCCTGAGGATCGATACCTGACTTATCAGATTATTACTTGAGCGACAGGCTTGCACTTGAGCCTAGGGAGTACGCACTTCTGAGACACATTCTTAGCTGCGTCAAGTTTTTAGCGCCGTTGCTGGGGAATTAGGTAGACTTAGGATTAGATCAAGTCAATCTCAAATTTTGACCAAAAAAAAAAAAAAAAACGTAAATTTTTTTTAAAAGCATAAAAATATTCTTCATCATCTCTCATAAGCCCGTTAATTTAAAATTCTGAACTCACTCCAACCCACATTCACGAAAATCCAATAGTTGAGTATGACCCTGATAGCCCTCACACTCCTAACGCTCCACAATTCTGGGTTCCACCTCCCACACCGTCACACTCAATTGCAAATAACACTCCGTTTTTCCTTTTAGGACACACTTCAGAGCATGCTCCTAGTATACCCAATGAGGACACAAAACCTTTGAGTGAGAGAAATATGTCTCAACACGGTAGTGCAGCCGCCGGTGAGGAAGAGGCCCCGTATCGCCCTTTGAGAGACATCTTATATCCCGAGCGCACTGTCACTCCGGAATGCATTTTACTCCCGTATAATGCAGGGCAATTTCTCTTTAGGAATGGGATGATACAGATACTTCCCACTTACCATGGAATGGATTCAGAAAAGCCATATTCCCACATCATGGAATTTGAGGAGGCGTGCGAGACCCTCAGCGATCAAACTTGCACAAAAGATGTGCTTCGCCTTAAACTCTACCCATTCTTGCTAAAGGATAAGGCTAAGACCTAGCTATGGTCTTTACCTCCAAATTCGATTTCATCATGGACCGAACTACAATCTAAATTTCTCAAGAAATTATTTCCTCCACATCGAACGAACTCTATCAAGGCTCAAATTCAAACTTTCTGACAATTATAAAATGAGTCGTTCGATCGATGCTACGAGCGTTTCAATGAGTCAATTACTTCGTGTCCCCATCATGGTTTTGATAAAACACAAATCATTTCCTTCACCCATAATGGGCTGAACATTAATTCCAAGCAACTCGTTGAAACCATGTGTGATGGTCCATTTGTCGACTAAGACGCCAACGATGCTGGGTTTTACCTGAGGTATGTCGCCGAGACTACCCAATCCTGGGATACATCTGACCTTAATGCTCAAAATCAAAATCGCCAAGTGATCACCACTTTATCGACGCCCGACCTATTTCACATAGAAAAGAATTCTATTACGGACAGTCGACTCGATGTACTTGAGAAAGGAATGCGAGACCTACTTGAAGTATGTGGAAGAGGACTAACTGGATCCATCCCAAACCCCGTCGAGAAGGTGTGTGCGATTTGTGAGGCGGGTCATTCAACTGAGGAATGCCCGACTATACCCGCCTACAAAGTTATGCTTCAAGAATAAGTGGTATAGGAGGATTCAAGGGAAATTTCAGTGCACCGCACGGGAATTCCTACAACCCTTCATGGAAAAACCACCCTGGTTTTATCTATGGGAAATAACAGGCTGCGATGAATCCTAATTCACATGTTACCCCTCCTCTACCTACGCACTTTCAACAAGCTCCACACATGTAAGGACATGTGCAAGCACCACCACCTGAAGGAGCATATATCACTCCACCGGGGAGAACTCTCGAGGATACGATCAACTACTTTATCAATACCCAGAATGCAGCTAATGCTAGGCATGAGCACATGATCAACGACATGAATGCTAACATTTTAAAGTTGCAATCATCGTTGAGTATCCATGAGAAAGGCAAGTTTCCTGCCCAGGGCCAAAGACCGCCCCAAGGTCAAACTAGTGTTAGCTCCACCTCGACAGAACATCAAGAGAAATGTCAAGCTGTGACCACTCTTCATAGTGGGTGATTCGTTGATTTATCACCTCCCCCACACGACGCAACCAAAGACAAGGAGATTTTGCCCGGCACGAAAGAGGCCGAAGATGTCCCCTTGAATTAGAGTGATAAAGAAGACACTAGTGAGCCCGAGGTAGTAGTGAAACCACCCACCGCGGCACAATTTTCTCAAAGGTTGGTTCCTTCCCACAAAGGAAACCCCCGTGAGGAAGTGCTAGACGTGCTTAAGCAAGTAAAGCTAAATTTACCTTTCCTCGATGCCATTAAGCAAATTCCAGCTTATGCGAAAGTCATTAAGGACTTGTTAACAGTGAAGAGGAAGATGAAGGTAAATAAAAACGTCTTTCTAGCACAGAATATGAGCTCCATCCTACTTAATGATCTCCAGCCAAAATTCAAAAATCTCGGTGCACCCACTTTTTCCTGCATCATTGGAGATAATAAAATTGAAAAAGCCTTACTTGACTTGGGAGCAAGTGTCAATATCCTCCCTTACACCATCTATAGGCAACTTGATCTGGGCGACCTGAAACCCACAACGATCACTCTCCAATTAGTGGAACGAACCGTGAAGGTCCCAAGAGGTATAGTTGAGTACGTAATCGTCCAAGTTGACACTTTTTACTTCTCGATAGACTTTGTCATTTGGGACACGGAGCCCTCCTTCGCCTTAAGCAATCCTGTTCCCATCATTTTTGGGCGCCCATTCTTAGCTATGGATAATGCAATTATCAATACTCGAAATGGGCATATGAAACTCACCTTTGGGAACATGACCTTAGAGACTAATATCTTCCATATAGCCCAACATACGGGAGAAGAAGATGATCTTCACGCAGTGAGCCTAATCGACGAGATCGTAGAGGAGTATTTTAAGGAAAATTATTATGAAGATACCCTAGGGTCCTGTTTAGTATCGAGCCATGAGAGTGAGGGATCGTACATCGAATTCGAGAGGGAAGTTGAGGAGTTAAGAGAGTTACTCGATGAGAGAACGTTGGACGAGGACGTGAGAGATGTAAGTTGGGTTTCTCGATTCGAGGAATTACCGCCGAGGGAGACACGCATGGTTCCCTCCAGCGACAAATTTCTGACCCTTGAATTGAAGAAACTACCCTCCCATATTAAATATGCATACCTAATGAGGACGAGACATTTCCTTTTGTTGTCTCCTCTAGCTTATACGAAGAGGAGGAGGGTAAACTAATAAAAATTCTGAGGAAGCACCAAAGTGCTTTCGGTTGGTGTATTGCTGATTTGAAGGGGATAAGTCCTTTGATTTACACCCACAAGATTCACCTCGAAGAGGATGTCAAACCCTTGAGAGAAATGCAAAGAAGGCTAAACCCCAACATGAAAGAAGTAGTGAGCACTAAAATAATTAAGCTATTGGATGCCAAGATTATCTACCCAATCTCTAATAGCAAATGGGTAAGTCCTATTCAAGTTGTCCCGAAGAAGTCAGGCATGACAGTGATTGAAAATGCTAAGGGAGAGTTAGTTCCCCAACGTACCACCATCGGGTGGCGCATTTGCATTGATTACCGGAAACTCAATGCGGGAACTAGGAAAGACTATTTCCCCTTGCCATTTATTGATCAGAAAAGAGTAGAGGGCCACCCTTATTATTGCTTCCTTGATGGTTATTCCGGATATAATCAAATTGAGGTAGATGTACTTGACCAGGAGAAAACGATCTTCACTTGCCGCTTTGGTACGTTTGCCTACAAACGTATACCATTCGACCTGTGTAATGCACCCGTGACCTTTCAAAGGTGTATGTTAAGTCTATTTAGCGACATGGTTGAAAGAGGACTCGAAGTGTTCATGGACGACTTTAGCATTTTTGGCACCTCTTTCGATCGTTGTCTAGAGAAGCTGGAAAAAGTACTTGCCCGGCGTGTGGAGAAGAACTTAGTGCTAAATTGGGAAAAATACCATTTTATGGTCACTGAGGGAATAGTTATTGGCCACATAGTTTCATCTAAGGGGATAGAAGTTGATAGAGATAGGAAAGATGTCATAGCCGATCTACCCCCACCAAAATCGCTCAAAGATGTGCGCTCATTTTTGGGCCACGTGGGGTTTGATCGATGATTCATCAAAGACTTTAGAGCCATCGCTAAACCTTTAAGAAACCTACTCATGAAGGACACCCCATTTGACTGGACAGAAGCATGCCATAGCATTTTTGAAAAATTGGAAACCATGCTTTTATCCGCTCCCATCATGCAAGTTTCGGACTGGTCCCTACCATTCGAACTTATATGTGATGCTAGCGATTATGCGATAGGGGATGTTTTGGGACAAAGAAAAGACAAACAGGCTCATGTCATCTACTACGCTATCCGAACTCTTACTGGACCATAACTCAATTACTCTACCACAGAGAAGGAGTTGCTAGCGGTAGTGTTCGCTCTTGACAAATTTTGGTCCTACCTTTTGGTTCTCCCATCACTTGCTTCACCGGCCACGCGGCATTAAAATACCTACTTGCGAAGAAAGACGTAAAGCCGTGCCTCATAAGGTGGATCCTACTCCTACAAGAGTTTAATCTCTCCAATATTAAATAAGAAAGGAGTAGAAAACGTCATTGCCGACCACCTATCATGGCTTTCGTCCGACGTACCTAGTGATCCAATACCCATAGATGAATGCTTCCCAGATGAGCAACTTTTTGCTACCTCTTCTTTGCCCTGGTTTGCAGATATCATGAACTATCTTTTCACGGGAGTCGTCCCTCTCGATTGGACACCACAAGATAAGAAGAGGTTTATTACTTGGTCGCGCATGTTTTTCTATGACGATCCTTTCCTGTTTAAATATTGCGCCGACCAAATCATCCGACGTTGTGTATCGGATGATGAGATCCCCAAAATCATCCAATTATGTCATTCGAAAGCTTGTGGAGGTCACTTTTCGATGAAAAAGACGTCCGCTAAGATCCTCCAATGCGGCCTCTATTGGCCCACAATCTTTCGAGATGTGAATAACTGTTGCAAATCCTGCGATAGGTGTCAAAGGATGGGGGTGATCACTCGACAAGACATGATGCCATTAACCCATATACTCATTATTGAGATCCTCAACTACTGGGGTATTGACTTCATGGGCCCTTTTCCCTCATCTTTTGGTTTCCTATACATCCTTGTCGCGATAGACTACGTTTCTAAATGGGTGGAAGCTATAGCTACCAAGACCAATGACAATAAAGCGGTGATTAGGTTCCTACAGGAACACATAATTTCTCGCTTCGGTGCTCTAAAAGTGATAATTAGTGATAATGGCCTGCACTTTTGCAACAGGACATTCGAGAAGCTCATGAGAAAGTATGGTGTCGTTCACAAGGTTGGAACGACCTATCACCCACAAATGAATGGGCAGGCCGAACTAGCGAATCGGGAGATCAAGAACATTCTCGAGAAGACCATCAATCTCACCTGGAAGGATTGGTCACTTAGATTGAATGATTCACTATGGGCCTATCGTACCGCATACGAAAATTCGCTCGGTATGTCCCCATTCCGTTTTGTGTATGTCAAACCTTGCAATCTTCCCGTGGAATTAGAGCACATGACGTATTGGGTGGTTAAGAGGCTGAATTATGACATGGATAAAGCCGGTGAAGCTCGTAAGTTTCAATTAAATGCGTTAGAAGAGATATGCAATGATGCGTATGAGGACGTAAAAATTTCCGAAGAACAGATGAAAATCGCTCACGATAACATCATTCGACGCAAAGAGTTTCTTCCCGGACAAAAAGTGCTTCTCTATAACTCTCGGCTTCATATTTTTTCGGGTAAGTTGAGGTCACGATGGTCTGGCCCGTTCGTTGTAACGAATGTATTCCCGCACGGAGCCGTTGAGTTAGACGATTTGAAAGGGGGAAATACATTCAAAGTAAATGGACAACGCCTAAAGCCATATCTAGAGGCGTGTGTGGAAGATGTCAAAATCGTTTGGTTATCGAACCCCATTTACGGGGTTGAATGAGCTAGCAAGAGAGGTCGCCGCACCCCCGACGCGCATGGGGTGAATTATTGTGTATAGTAGTTATGCTTCGATAGATTAGATTGAGTCCGTAGGTAGGTTACGTAAGGTTAGGCTTAAGATCATGCATTTCTAGACAAAATTCATAAGGGCATCGAGGAATTTAAGTGGGAGAATAAGTGCAAGCATTTAAAAATTTGAGAGAACAGGATTCCAGTGCAATAAACTGAGAAAATGAGGTTCTGTGAAAGATGCACCGAACCGAATTCCTAAGCCAGATCGGTTCGATTTGAAAAAAATCAAAAAATAAACTTCCCATAACCGAACCGAATCACCACTGGACCGGATCGGTTCGGTTCCTACGATTTTGCTTCTTCCTGAGGAACCCATTCAACCCCCCTATCCTCTCCCTTCCCTCCATCCTTCCCCTTTCCCCCCCAAATTAACCACCCCCTTTTTCCCTCCAAAAACCCTCACCCAAACCCCTCCACACCACCTATAAATACCTCTTCTTCCATACTCTTACACTCACACCTTCACATCTTTCAATCTCTACAAGCCCTAATATTTCCTCTCCTAATTCCAAGATTTCCCAATAGCTAATCGACCTCGTCCCGCTAAATATCTGTCAACCAAAGTTCTGCCTAATGAAAATGGGCAATACCGCTCCCACATGAAGCGAGTATGGTGTGAACGATTTTTCAGTTTCGCTCGCCAATTGCACATTGAGCGGGTTGTCAACTGGGCCGAGCTACCCCGACCCGTCACTACCCTTTTCAGTCGGAGGGGGTGGATGCGTTACCTACAAGAGCCTCATCTAGTCGTCTGGACGAACAAAGTTCGGGCTTTCTGTGGCACTCTCGTCCGCACAGGAGACTTTGCATGCCAATCCTTTGTTGACGACCGCCCTATTCCATTCTCCTTATTAATCCTAGCCCACAGACTTTCTGATAAGGACGTTCCCCACCCGAAAGTATACGACTAGCCAACCAACGCCCCCACCATTCCTAAACAACAATGCATTGACCGTCTCGCACTCGAAGACATTTGGGAACGGGGTACTTTCCCCGTGGTCCGCCTCAATGACAAGGTACGCATCACGTTCCATATCGTGTGCGCCAACTTGCTTCAAACTTTCAATGACTCGATGATGCGCCCTCGCCAAGCGACGCTCGTGTACCACCTGTTCGACCCAGATTTCACCCTAAATATGGCTCGTATGCTTTACGCGGATATCACTTTCGCAGCCTAGGAGCACAAAGGTGCGTTACCCCTCCCGTATGACCCCCTCATCACGTCCATCCTAGCAGACGCTGGTATCCATCCACCACAAGCTTTCCCACGCCTCCTGGAGCCCATTGGGAAAGTATCCCGCACGCGGAGTGCCCAAAAAAGGGCTGCCATTTGAGCAACTCGGGAGGCGATCAATTTAGAGGCCGAGGAGGAAATTCCTGTTGAAGAGCCGGTGGCGGAAGACATTGAGATGGAAAGGGCTGAGGAAGAAAAATACAATGAAGACGATGACTCGAATTTCAAGCCCCCGGGGGCAGATTTTGATCGGCGACTTTCGGTGGTTGAAGCCCGCCTTGACGGGTTCATCAACTAATATAATCAAGATCAAGCGGCTTATCGAAGGGACACAAGTATGATGCACCTAATCCAAGCCCACCTTCACGAGCTCAAATTCGGCGGCCCCCTACCATCTTTCTTTTATGATCCTTATGATCCGCAGGCTCCCGGGTCCTCCAATCAGCCCCCCCCCCCCCCCAATGAAGCCCATAACTGTTTTTGATTTATTTGTTGGTTGTGTGCATTTGAAGTGATTGTTTACTCAGAGTTTATTGTGTGTTTTCTCCTTATCCTATGTAACACAGTTTGTTCTTTCTCTATATAAATGTTGCATTTATGTTCTAATTTGTTTGTTTGATTTTTTCGCAGTTTTAATTCGCTTTGAGTTAGATTTTAGTCCTTTTTGCTTGAGGACAATGCAAAAGTCTAAGTTAGGGGGGGGGGGTCACAAGTGCGTATTTCTAAAACTTCACAAATTTTCAAAAATGACCAGCAATTACAAAAAAAAAATCAAAAAAATCTTGAAAAACCAAAAAATATTTTTCTTCAAAATAAATAAAAATTGGAATTCAAATTTTTGGAAAATATCATTAAAAGTCGGTTTAAAGTCTCAAGTTGTAAAATTCAAAATGCACAAAGCCGAAATTGACCAAAGATGGAAATTGAGCGAACATAGGCGACTTAACGAATAAATGTGGAGATTAACAACCCCGGTGAGATTCGAGCCTTTCATCTTTGTGAAATTTATAAATCAATCCGAGTTAATTGTTAACTCAAAGTTCTTTTCAGCATCAAATAAGTCGTCGAGGATCTCAATGCCTTCATTTTAATCGGTTATAGAAAATTTGTGTGATATTGCCTTGAAAAACGTGCCAAAATTGATCTCTAAACTTAATTCATCTCGAAACGCATATGGTAACAAAAGTAGTATTTGGGGACAATGAAGTAGTCCCTCGTTTGTTACCCAAAAATATTGGCCAGAAAAAGCAGCGAAAAATTACTCCTTTTGTAACCCAAATTGAGCCGAATAAATTTCTCCCTTTCGTTTGACAACCCAAAAAACCCCAATTGGCCCGAAATTGTGAAGTTGATAATCCCAAAAAGTCCGAAAAATGCAGAAATAGGGGAAAGAAAAAAATAGGTATGCTCAACACAAAAATAACAAGAAAAGAAAAGAGCAAAAAAAAAAAAAAGAAAAAAATAGAAAAAGAAGAAAAAAATGAGCAAAAGCCCGAAAATGCAATAACGAACATCATAAGAAAACTTTCCAATTCCAGATTTCTCGTACCTCTCTCATTTTACCCAATACACCTTTAGCCCAAAAAAGTCCTCACCGAGTCCAAAATTGCGAAATTGGTTACCGCGTGGAGAGCAAAAACACAAAAAGATAATGAAAGAGATAAAAAATACTATTTAGAGGCAATGCTCCCGTTTTCTATATCCGTAATACAATGATGAGATTCAGTTACCAAATTTTTTTTGTCCTTCTACTTGTGTGCGTGAACTTGGTTCCAATACATTTACTCTTATAAATCACGCACACCGAGAGAATAGGCACATTCCGAGTGATTCGTTTGTGAGAGCATCCCGTGAGATTTTGACATCAAAATGAATTTTCATATAAGTAACGTAATAGTCAATTGGTGGAAATTCGCGGTTAAATTTCTGCCTTCACACATGCGTACTATGATTTGATATTTTTAAACATGACTTGATGATGATTATTTTCTGGAAAAGTTTGAATTACAAAATTTTTGCATATTTTGAGTTTTCTTTGAGTCGAATTTGGTGGGTATATTCTCTGCAAACCCTCACGAGACATCAACCGTCCTACTAGGGTAACCTAGGGGTTTAAAGGCTTGTTGCATACGCTAAATGCAATCGTGCGCCCGCGAAAGAGGTATCCTATCCCATTTACGAGTTAGACCATGCTCTAATTCTTTTATATTGCTCGGGACGATCAAAGTTATAAGTTAGGAGGTTTGGTTAGGCACAAATTCTTCCCATTTATCCCCTTAATTTAGAGGCTTTTATCGCTCCGCAAAGTGTAATTCAAGTGGATTTATATCATATCTTTGCTATTGACAAATTCTAATGAGTGCATCGAGTTTCGTGTGTTCGTCATCTATTTCGCAGGTGTTCAGTGTTGTAATTCGAGTTTCGTATCAAAAGCTTCAAAAAAACACAAGAAGGCAAGGGTTCTGCAAAAACTGACAAAAGGGATCCGAACCCAAGGGAGCTAAAACGAACCGAATCCATCATGTGCAAAGTTTCTATAAAGGATGACAAGATGGAACCTGTAGAGGGTGCTTGAAGGTAATCCTGAGATTAGGGATAATTCCTTAATTGGCAAAAGCGTTTGAGATTAAGCAACCAAAGCAGCTCAAGCATGGCAACTCATACTTTAGCTTGTTGTATTAGTCATATTTTATTTCTGTTTATGTTGACTGTAAGCTATAACGGTTATAATGTTGTAACGAGATTAATAATGAGTCTGTGTGAGGTCAAACGGTACTTGCGAGAGACCAGGCTTGGCAGGGCCTGGGAGAGCTTTCATGCTCTATCGATTGACCTCGCAATGGGAACTTTAGAGGGACCTGGTTTGGAGGATTGAGAAGTGAGGCACCGTTGGGGCTTGTCCTGACCATCTTAGATACACCTGGTAAAACACCGAAGAACCCTGACCGTGGAACCTCATACGGAGCATCTTGGAGTTTCATCGGGAGTTGAGTTGTGAACCAAAAAACTCTCTACTTAATGTCACATCTACTGTAGGTGATGTCACTAACCATCTAAAAATGTCAGGCCTGCACTTGAGTAAACCATCGTGATATTTGGGGCTGTCAGGCAGTTGGTGAGCCACCTCTGCGACAACAGCCCCCTAACACACAGTGGTTGTGCAAAAGGCATGTCTTGGCATTTAATGTTTATAACTTGGAGATTACTAGTGCATCAGGCATTTAATGTCGTGACATAAAGTATTAGGAATGTCTTTCATAGTCTTTAATGACTGAGTTGCCTCGGGGGTGGTGTGGGGGGCTATTTAAGGATCCCAACCACCTTTGAGGAGAGGATGATCCTTTGAGAGTTTAGAAGTTATTACTAGAGAGAATATACATTCAGAGAGAGTTATTGCAGACAAGAGGGGCTTACTCACTCACTATTGTTATTTATTACGAAGCTTTTAATACTTGACAGAGATTCTTGAGGGTGTTTGGTGTGTTTATACCTGCCTACCGAGGTGTATCTAGGGTGCTTACTTCTCTCTCCCTCTAGCTAAGTTACTTCTAAGTTTCATTACTACTTTTTGAGTTATACACGAGAGATTTGTGAGTTTAAACTGAGTCTTATCTTCATTAAGTTTTTGGTTGCATGCCCTATCATTAATCCAAAGCTTTGGCCAATTAGCTTATCATTACCATACTCAAACAGGGGTTACACCTCCATCTATAATCTAAAGTACCCTCTTACATTTGGCGACTCTGCTGGGGAAGCATTCTTATAAGTAAGGAGTATGGCGCAAGATAATGTTAATCAAAGGCTCAACTTTGATGACATCCAGCATAATGAAGAACAAGCCGTGAGAGAACTGGAGGCCTTAAGGGATGGGGCTCCTCGAGTGGAGGTAACTCCGGTTCTGGCAACGTCAGGCGTTCCGGGGGTGACACAAGCTTCAACGAATGCGGGGTTGGGACCCACTCAGGTCGCGCTCCTCATGAGCAAATTTTATGAGTTTTTGCAAATTTTAGTAGCTTTAACTATGCTGGGAGGATTGGAGGCTAATGCCTTCGTAACGCCAGGGGTAGCTCCAACAGCTCGCCAGGTACAGGTGTAGAGAGAACAGTCCCAGCAAGCGTACCCTCTATTATAAATCCAGCATGGGGAACATCAGGAGCATCGACGGCCCTAACCTTGGTGCCTTCTCCAGCTGCAACGGGCGCTCAGCCCGTGGTACCATTGGCTGTTGCCCCAGTAGCATCACCCATGGAGGAAATGAGAAAGGAGATGCTGAAGTTCATGCAGGCTTCCTCACAATATGCTGGCGAGGTAGCTTCAGTTTTAATGAATTTCTAACACCGTATCCCCAGGAATACAATGACGAGCCCTATCCGAAGGACTATATTCCACCTATTTTTAAAAAATACACGAGAAAGGGTAGGAACCCGAAGGAGCATATTAAGCGCTTTGTTGAACATTTGGGGGCACATTGTAACAATAAAAGGCTTAGGTTGAGGGAGTTTTCTAAATCCTTGCCCGATAAAGCATATACCTGGTATTCCCATTTAGCTCCTAACAGCGTTTCTACATGGGAAGAGGTGCACGTGTTGTTTGTCCATAAGTTCTTTCTGGCGGAAGATGAGTTTACTTTGACCCAACTGGGTAGGGAGAAGCAATGACCTGGGGAAGAAGTGGTGGCCTATGTTCGAAGATTCAGAGAAAGGTCCCTCGACGTGAGGGAGGAGGACAAAGAATACAAGTTACTGCAGATCTGCGCTGAGGGGCTGCTTCGTGAGTACATATGCCATCTTATTAATGAGACGCGCGAGGGGACTTTTGCGACGTTCTTAAAAGCAACGAGAAATATCTCTTTGGTGGTGCCACCCAATCCAATGGCGATGCCCATGATTTTTAGGCAGTCGATGCAACCCGCGGGGGGGAGGTCTCAGCCCCCACAGGTAGGGTACATCGAGGGGGAGATAGGGGTAAAGCATCGAAGAAGGATAATAAGAGGAAGTTCAGAAGAGACAGGGAAGACCCACCACCATTGCCTTGTAAAGTAGAAGAAGTTGTCAGCTGTTACAATTCGATGGTCTAAGGGGGAACGGTCTATGAGCCAAAGGACGTTCCCGCTGGAAAGCCCGATGCTGCAACGAAGGTGGATCCAAAGTATTGCCAGGTTCATCGGAGGATCCAGCATCCAACAGAAAGTTACTTCACACTGAGAAGAATTATTAATAAGTACGTAAAGGCAAAGACATTGCAAATCCCTCCACATAATGTCAATAGCAACCCACTACTAGCACATGGGGCCAATCTCGTGGTGGCCTACGATTAAGAGGCGGAGAGAGGAGAAAGAGAAGAGTATGAAGCAGCTTTGGAGACCTGTACCAAGGGAATGGTTAACGTAGTTTTGGCCTATGATGAAGTAAGCCTCGAAGACGTGGAGGATGTGTACAGCGTTGAAAGTGAGGAAGCAGATCTGGGCCTAGAGTACTGTGCAGTTTCAAAATCCCCGAAGTTCACCTGGTTCTTCGACTAGGTGGGGATTCTAAAATAAAGCAGGTTGGAAATAACCCAGGTGATAATAGATATTGCAAGGAAAGATGCAGTCCCTTCACTGAAATGGAAGGGACCTATGGCCAGGTTAGCAAGGAGGTTCATGTCAGAAGTAACCTTCAGCGATGCAAATAGGGATGTAAGATTCCTTCACAACAGGCCGTTGTATGTGACTGCCAGTGTTAACAGAGTTAGCTTTGCAAGGACACTTATGGATGGGGGAGCTTCCATTAATATTATGCCAATTAGCTCCTTTCATGAAGAAACATTCTAGAAGAAAGGTTGGTCCCCATGCCTTTGGTAATTTTGGGGTACGATAACCAATCTTCCAAATCCATTGGGTATGTTAATGTTGGGATTGTAATGGGAAATTTAAGTTCCCATATAAAGTTCCACGCGATAGAGAGTGCAACTTCCTATCATATGATAATAGGAAGAGTGTGGATGCACAATCAAGGGCTAGTTCCTTCCACGTACCACCAATGCGCTAAGGCGAATATCAAGGGGACGGAGGTGACCATCAGGGCTACAAAGAGGCCCTTCGCTATTAAGGAGGCTCACTTAGTGGACGCAGCATTTTATACTGAGTTGGAAGAAGATGTTCGGGTCCTAATGAGGAGGATGGAGGGAGCATGGGTTCCCTCAATCAGAGAACGGATGGTGCCCTTGAACGAGCAGAGTAAAGAGGTTCCGAGCAATGCAAGAGTAATGACCGAAGGAGCCCACTAGGCGATCCTTAGGCCCCAAGGAATCTTGAAGAAGCTCAAAGACAGTGGTTGCATTCCCTATCACAAGTTGAACGTGATGCCTTCAGCCATTCCAATAAAACAAGCAACGAGAATGTACAAGCGTGAATTGGATTTGAAGATCAAAGAAGAGGTTCAATGCTTACTAACGACAGGGTTCATTACACCTATACAACATCCACTCTGGCTATCCAGTATTGTCCCAGTGGGGAAGAATTATAAAAAATAGATAAGGATCTGCGTGGACTTTTGAGATTTGAATAGAGCCTGCCCCAAAGACGAGTTCCCTCTACCCTCCATCGATAGCCTGATAGATGCAATGGCAGGTCATGAGATGTATAGCTTCATGGATGGGTATGTAAGGTATAACCAGATCAAGATGGACCCCATGGATACAGAGAAAATAGCGTTCAAAACCCTGTTGTGCAACTTCATGTACATGGTGATGCCGTTTGGACTCAAGAACCCTGGGGAGACTTACCAAAGAACAATGATGGCCATTTTCCATGAATTCTTTCACAAATTTGTTAAATTCTATGTGGATGATTTGGTCATCAAGTCGAGGAAGGAGGAGTCCCATCTGAGCGATTTGAGGAAGGTGTTTTCTCGTTGCAGGAAGTTTAATTAAAGATTAATCCATTGAAGTGCATTTTTGGAGTTACAAGAGGGAAGTTCCTAGGCTTCGTGGTTGACTGACAAGGGGTGAAGATGGACCAGGATAAGCAGAGGGAGATCTTAGAAATGTCATGTCCAAGAACGACGAAGAAGCTGAAGAACTTCCTCGGTAAAGTCTCCTACCTTAGGATATTCGTGCCTGGGTTAGTCGAGATAAGACACCCATTAATGCAGCTGCTGCGAAAGAACACGATGTTTAAATGGTAGGCAATTCACCAGGAGTCTCTTGACGGACTGAAGAAGCTGCTCGTCTCACCACAGACCATGGTTCCACTAAGGGCAGGAATACCGTTGCAACTGTACCTCACATCCAACACAAGGTCCATGGGATCTTTGCTGCACAAGAGATCGACGGGCAAGAACGACCAGTCTACTACCTCAGTAGGATTATTCACGGGCTAGAAGTCAGATATAATAGCTTAGAAAGGCATTGTTTAGCCTTAGTATTTATAGCACAAAAACTTAGACATTATATGTTGTATTTAACAACTCATATTGTAACTAGATGTGATCCCATTAAGTATTTGCTTGTAAGAACTATATTGATTGGCAAGGCAGCTAGTTGGTTCCTTATCCTCTCCAAATATGACTTGAAGTGCGTGGTTACTCGCGCAATTAAAAGTCAGGCGTACGCTGATCTGTTGGCCATTTTCCCTTCGAGAACCTTCAAGCCACCCAAAAAAAATATTCCAGGGGACGATTTATAGGCCAATCATCTAGACGCAATGGACGAGGAATGGACAATGCAGTTTGATGGTTCATCGGCAGAAAAAAAAGGAGGAGCATGGGTTATTCTTTCGAAAGGAATGGAGGATATTTGCCTTTCTTACAAGTTAGATTTCCCTTGCTCTAACAACGAGGCAGAATATGAAGCATTGGTTTTGGGATTGCTAGATGCTCTTCGAAGAGGGATCCATTCACTTTGTATCAAGGGGGATTCAAACTTGTTGGTTCAACAAGTGAATGGATAATACGCGTTGAAATACATGAGCCTGGCACCATACAAAATGATCATTCAGAGGCTCCTTAGCCAGTTCCATCAGACCAAGATCAAGAGGCAGCCCAGAATGATGAACCGACACCCAGACGCCTATGCCATCATTGCCCAGAAGATGGTCATGAGGAGCGATACAACTACTGTCTTGATTCAATGAAGAACAGCTCCTTCGATGGTACAATTAATTTTATCGATGGAAGAGGTTACAGACTGGAGGGGAGAGATTAAGAGGCAACTGGAGTCTGGTGAGGGAACGATGGGGCTCAGAGAATCGGCCCAGTACTTTACAAACCAGGGAAACCTTTACTTCAAAAATGCAGGAGGATAGCTGTCAAGGTGCATCAGCCCAGAAGAAGCGGGGCAGAGATTGAAGAAAATGCACGAAGAACACTGCGAAACTACTGAGATCCCATTTTATAGAAGAATTCAAAGGGGGGGGGGGGGGGGGTATTTCTGGCCTAGCATGAATCAGGATGCAGCCGAGTTACAACGGAAGTGCGATAAATGTCAGTTGTTCTTCGAGGCAGCAGAATGTCATTTCTTGGAAACTCAGCCTGACTGGAGACAACCCTATATTGACTTCATTAAAGATGGAGTTATCCCAATAGAGAAAATTGATGCGATGGGACTCCGGTGAAGGGCCCCGTGGTTCTACGTTCAAGAGGTCCAGCTTTATCGAAGGGGATACTTCAATAGGCCGTTGCGTTGCATCACGAAGGAAGAAGCGATCGAGGTTCTCAAACAGGCGCACGATCCAGCTCATATAGGAGGGTCCAAGTTATATGACCAGCTGATGACCTTGGGGTACTATTGGCCAACAATAGAGAAAGATTCTACTAAGTTCTTCAGGAAGTGCAAGACTTGTCAGCTTCATAAAAATAGGATCCATGCCCCGTTAGTGAACTTACACTCCCTAGCAACGCCTTATCCTTTTCACACTTAGGCGTTCGACCTGGTAGGGGCAATAGACCCTTCTTCGAAGGGGAAGTCATGGATTCTAGTGGCAACGAAATGTTTCACAAAGTGGGCTGAGGCGATACCACTGAGAAGGGAAACATCGGGGGTAGTGAGCAACTTCATCAGAGAATACATCATTTGTCATTTTGGGATCCCAAAGGTTATCCTTTCGAACAATGGAACCCCTTTCGTCAATTTAGAAGTAACGATGCTCAGAGATAAATACTCCATGGTCCATCACACTTCGACGGTGGCATACCCAAAGGGAAACGGTCAAGCTGAAGCGACTAACAAGACTTTGGTCAATATCTTGGCCAAAATGATGGAGGATTTCCCAGGATAGTGGGATGACAAGATACCATCCGTTTTATGGGCCTACCGAATGACTAAGAGGAAGCCTACGGGGTATACACCGTTCTCTCTTATTTATGGGGCCGAAGCGATTCTCCCAGTAGAGTTAGAAGTTCCCTCGGCTCGATATGCTTTGTGAAGCAGCATGCTCCCTCAAAATAGACATGTGCAGTTGGAAGCGTTGGACGAACACAGAGATAATGCGATACAACACTTTCAAATGTATACGAAGTAGCTCTATAGGGCATATGATAACTTGGTAAGACCAAAAAAGTTCGTGGAGGTAGATCTTGTATTGAAGGCAGCAGTTAAACATATCAGGGGGCTTCCTTTACCTAAGTTTGCAGCGAATTGGGAGGAACCTTTCATCGTAAAGAAGTCTCATAACTTAGGTTATTGCTTAATTTCTAAGATAGAAGTAGACATGACATTTAAGATCAACAACAAATGGTTGAAGGCCCATCACGTGTAAGCAATTACATTTGGGGTCACCGATGTATCTAACTGTTATGAATATACGGATTCATTTTTTTCATGCAAGTTCTCTTTATTTTAATTCAAGTAGAGATGAAAGAACTACAGAACTTCATATTTCACAATCTATGTAAACAACTGTAACACTAAGAAATGACATGGGAATAAGTATATTTTTCCATTCATATACTTTGGGACATTACAAAATTGGGAGGTATCGCCCAAGGATTACATGAGAAGAAAGGAAAAATACATATACAAAAACTCATTGACCCAGGAGGAACCACAAATCCGGGGAGGAGAAAAAATCTCCAGGAAGGCCCGAATAAGCTTCTAAGCAAGACCGTTGGGCATTAATGGAAACTTCCAACATAGTCTGTGCTTGCGTACATTCGATAAGAAGTTTTTCTCGTCTTAGCTTTGCCAAACGCAGAGCTTCTTCGAGGTCCTCCACCTCCTTGTCAATAGCTCCAAGGAGAGGTGCTAGCTCGGCCGGCTTGGCTTCCTCGGCCCTCTGATCCTCCTGATGTCTTCGTAAGAGCTCCCTTTGTCTATCTAATCACTGGCTCTTCAAAGTCTTTAAATGTGCAATGAGCTAGTCAAAATGAAACCCCGTCACGACCCAACTCCCTCAGATAGCCTAAGAACTGGTTAATAAGGGGTTAGGTCACGTCCGAAGTTGGAGTGTTAGCAATTTCAGCAATAATAATGGCCATACCTTGAAGCCTATGGCTCATAACTGGGATGTTTGAACGTAGGCAGTCCACCGTGAAGGTCCCGGGATGATAGCTCACAAGTTGCTCAATGACCAAACGATAGTTGGCAGGCATTTGGGGAGAACGTTAGAGTACCATCAGGCAAAAAGCGGGAGGGGCCAAGTCAGGCAGGGGAAACTCGCACCCAGATTCTCTCTCCGTAGTAGCACCTGTCGTGGAACCTTGATCATTATGGCTCAATTCTTCGGAGGAGACAGGTTCACGATGTGGCGAGGCCATGGGCGAAGGAACTGGCAGAGAATCCTCCTGAGCAACCTGAGAACAGGTAGGAGAAATAATGAGTTTGTGAAAAAAAATCTTAACAAGTGTTTGCGTTGTTAAGTCACCGTTATAGGTGGAGTTTATGAAAAATCTTAACAAGTGTTTGCATTGTTAAGTCACCGTTATAGGTGGAGCTTATGGAAAAATCTTAACAAGTATTTTCGTTGTTAAGTCACCGTTATAGGTGGATTTTATGAAAAATCTTAACAAGTGTTTGCGTTGTTAAGTCACCGTTAAAGGTGGAGCTTATGGAAAAACCTTAACAAGTGTTTTCGTTGTTAAATCACCATTATAGGTGGAGTTTATGAAAAAATATTAACAAGTGTTTGAGTTGTTAAGTCACCGTTATAGGTGGAGCTTATGGAAAAATCTTAACAAGTGTTTTCGTTGTTAAGTCACCGTTATAGGTGGAGTTTATGGAAAAATCTTAACAAGTGTTTGCGTTGTTAAGTCACCGTTATAGGTAGAGCTTATGGAAAAACCTTAACAAGTGTTTTCATTGTTAAGTCACCGTTATAGGTGGAGTTTGTGAAAAAAATCTTAACAAGTGTTTGCGTTGTTAAGTCACCGTTATAGGTGGAGTTTATTAAAAATCTTAACAAGGGTTTTCGTTGTTAAGTCACCGTTATAGGTGGAGTTTGTGAAAAAATCTTAACAAATGTTTGCGTTGTTAAGTCACCGTTATAGGTGGAGTTTACAAAAAAAAATCTTAAACAAATGTTTTCATTGATTAAGTCACCTATATAGGTGGATTTGAGAAGCTGAGAAATACAGAGAAATTAAAGAAGTACCTCAGCAGCAGGAGCGAGATTAGTAGTTACCAAGGGAGCCATAACGCTAGAAACTGTGGGAGGCGGGCTCATTACCTCAGCAGCTTCAACGGAGTTGTGACACCCCGCCTAATTAAATACCGGGTGATCACTCATTTATTAAATTAAAATCAAGGTGAACAGTTGGTTCATTCATAGCATCACTGTCGTAAAAATAACTTTTCCAAATTTAACACCCTATTTAATTAAGCTAAGTGTCAAAACCATATTTTTACATTACTTTCCAAATTTTATTTTGAAAATAAAGATTTAATTATCTACAACAATTCAATATTTAAAGAATCACACCACAATAATCCTGGAACATATAATCCAATTAATTTAAACATTCAACAATTAAACCCCGGCATTTAAAACTTAAAGTAAAACATACATGCTGAATAAATCCCAAAGTAACAGTACTAGAAATAACTGAAATATAAATGTCCCAATAAAACAGATAAATAGTGGAAAGGGCGACACATGCCCAATAAGGAGAATGATAGAAGTGGAATCAAGTAAATGAAATCGTCTAAGCAAGTGGCCTGCAACTCCCACCTAAGCTGCAGCACGTTCCTTCCAAGGGATCCTAAACAAGACGCCCCTGTGGCTGGACACCTGTAATATATACATATATATACAAGAGAGAAAGAGGAATAGAAACGGGTCAGAGCCCGATAGTGTATATGATTTAAAAATTCGTTTAGCAAGTATTTAAATTGATACAGGCCAATGCAACAACATATTAGTGCGACACTCTCTTGAGAAATTCTCGCCTCTCTTCTAATGTGCACTCCTATCGCACTAACCTTCCCAATGGTTTATCTCATCATATATCACACTATCCTTCCCCAAGGATTTAACCTATCTTAGGTGACTCTCAAAATTTAAGATTTAACAACATCATGGTTTAAAAAGGATAATTTCATTTAGTACAAAACGCTCATTTTAACTTTATTGATTCATAAAGTTTTTCAAGATCATATTATACTTTTCAACACAAGTATTTTCAATTTGAGTCATTATACATGTCTTACTTACCATAACACAGTAGGCAGTTTCCCATATTTCAGAAGTTCATATATATATTAAATACTCGTATAATATATATATTCTAACATCACCCCACATAAAATTTTATGGTGCGGGCATACTCTGCTATCCAATCCCCGTATCAATCGTACTAAAGGGAATACAAGTTCGAAATCACTCTCTAACTGTATAAATACATACACAAACAATATTGAGGCGAAGCATAGTTTCCAAGTCCAAGAGTTCAGTACATACCCTCACGTCTCTTAGGACCGTGACTACCTATTCGATAGCCTGTACCTAGGATTTATATCTTCTAGGGTACGAGTCAATATCCCCCATAAGGCACACGAGATAAGATCGTCCCAGCGCGGAAACCTCAGGGATAGCAAGTAGCGCGGGCATGATTTTCACAAGTATATAATATATGCATTCACAATCATATAAATATACCACTTTTATTATATCAATTTAGGTTTATCCAATAACCCACATTCACAACATTTATCCTTATTTTCCCATTATTATTTATCAAGTATAATGGTTCGTTTCTAACTTTAATTCGAAGGGTTTTTCCAACTTACTACGTAACCCTCATGGACTCTATTCTTCCAAATGTACAATTCAGTAGATATCCATTTATGTTCCAACGTAACTCTCTCTTACGTGTCTCTCCCCTTTAATATATACTTACATTGTCCCTTATGCAAATATCCCAAAAATACAGATTTCGCCTTACATTAAAGGATTTTGAATTTTATTTTTTTAAAGATGAGAATTTCAAACGGTTTCGAAATCGGAATTAAAATGGAGTTTTAATTGAATTTTTATTTTCTAGAAGATTCCTCGAAACATAAAACTCTATAGCAAAAAATATATTTAATAATATTGATCGGTCCGATCGAGCTGAATTTTTTTTCTATAGCTTCCTCTCGTCTTCAGCTAATTCTCAGTAAAATTTCATCCAATTCCAACGGTCCGATCGTCCGAAATAAATTTTTTTTAATGTTTGTATCTGATTAGAACTCTTTTCTTAATCAAACTCTTAATCCTTTACATGACAAAGGGTTTCCAGAATATCATATAAATCATCACTACATGAAAATTTCCCATCTCAAATTGGGTTTTTCTTCCATAAATCTCATCCTAATAACTCCTAAACTAATATGGATGATGCATCAACGAAATAAGAAAGATAAACACTTGCTTGGGATTTTCAGAAATCTGGTTTGGTGTTGAATTTGGTGTGGTTGCGTTCCCCGTCTCGCGATCTACGCGTTGGCGGTGGCGGCGGTGCAAACGGGTGAGTTTTGAGCCTTGGAATGCCTTGAGAGCTCTCTCCTCTCCTCTCCTCTCCAATGGTCGTTCTAGTGTTTTGAGTTATCTAACCCTAGGAGATAACCTAAACATCTGATATAACCCCTTTAATTTTCGTGGGTTTAATTACCCAAAAATACAAAATGACTAAAATGCCCTCCCGGGGTACTAATTAGGCCTAAAAATGCTCCGAGACCCAAATCAAACTCCCGGGTATACTTTTCTGACTATCTCGACCCTTCCGGACGTGTTGGCGCACTCAAAACCACCATACGAACAACTTATAAAATATTTACTTTTATTTATCAATATTTAGTCCCGACGCGACACGGGCGCGTCCCGACTCAAATTTCTAAAATTGTCATTTTATTCACTCGTGACATTTAATATGGCCACTATTATATATTACTTTGCTCATTAGTAATATTCAACAAATTTTCCCATAATTACTAACTCTCATCACGTTAATAATTATAACATAATTAGTTTCCGAATTTTTATCAAATAATTAATTCACATTAAATTTAATAAATCCCCAAATTAATATAGCATAAAAATACGGGGTATTACAGGAGCCTCCGGCTGTAGGTGCCTCAAAGGTAGGCACACTCCCCTTGCCAGCATAGGGTACTATGGCCAATACGGGCGCATCATCAGAAGGAGATGTTGGACCTTCGAGAGATGCCCCAACAAGAGCAGCTGCACCAACCTGAGCCTGAGAAGGGATAAGGCCTCTCAACGCAAAAGGCGGAGAAAGACTTGGAGAGAGATGCAAATGTAAATACAAGTGTTAGATAAAAGGATTAATCGCAAAAGGATAAGAGACAGAAATGCACCTTACTTACCTCTGTTATGGAACTGAAAAGAGGAACTGCAGTAATAGGTCTTGACAATGCAGGAGGAAGGAGAATGTTAGCTATCAGCGACGCCACTTCCACCTAAAATAGCCCAACATGTTAGAATTGATGAATAAACTAATGGGATAAATAAAAGATGTAAGGCTTGGGAAGAAATTTACCTGCGAGGCACTCTCTTCGACCGCAACAAGGGGCAGAGAGACCTCTCGCTCCGAGGGTAACTCAAAAGAAGCTGGAACAGTTGCCTCGGGTGGGTCATATATCTCAGCAGCACCCGCGGTGGAATCCCTGGCCCGATGAGAGTATGAATGGTGCTAATAGGTGAGGCTTATCAAATGAGAACATGGAAGGGCAGCAGTGGATGGAGGGGTACTGCAATGTCCCCCCACGAAATGGCTCACTGCGGGAGTGGGGGGACTGAGAGGACTGACCCTCGCTTCTTTAACTCCCTGCACCAAAGTTATCAGGCAATAAGTAAAGGCGCTATGTTAAGAAAAGAAGAATTAGAAATAAAGAATGCACACATACCTCAGATCCAGAAGGAGAACGAGAGGGTATAACCACGGGTGAAGGTGGCGAGGAGGCAGCAGCCGAGGGAGCTGAGGAGGAAGGCTTATCATGCGTCTGTTTCCTCTGGGATTTGGTACCCAGCGTTTTCTTCCTGGAGCTCGTTGCACCACCAGTTTTAGGTACCTTCGTCATTCTCCTCCTTTTTACCGTCGACTCCGTGGGATCAACCACGATCATAGGGAACATACCCATAGGAGGAACGACGACTGTGCGCCATTGGAATTCAGTGTTTATTCAGGAAACTTCAGCCTCCACTCGTTTCCTCAGCTCTTCAGCCAACTTCGGAGACATGGGAGGGGGAACGGAGGCAATTGGGAATGCCTCCAATGGAGTTTGCTTTTGACCTCGGGCCTTAGTCTTCTTAGACTTGGACTTCCTGGCTTTCTTGGCATGTGGCTCAGATGGCCCTTCTCCCCTGAAAGCTTCAACCGTGGGGACAAATGGTTGAGGGGTCGCAGCGGCCTTGGGTTTTGGGGTGGCAGTTGGGATCATTAGACAATGAGGGGGTAGTTCACGGGGAGACTCTTTAATAGTTTTACTTAAGGGAAACTCAACCTGAAGAACGAAGTTACCCTTTAGACCCAGCTCATAAGAAGAAAAGGAAAGGACTGGGGGTATTGAGGGGGGGCTAGATGTACTCACGAATCATGGCCAACTATTCCAGATGGAACTTCGCGGTAAAAGAAGTGGATATGTCTCCCTTCCTAGTAGCACTAGGAAGGGTGACACGACCATCAATGGTAGATGTCACGCCAAGAACCACGGCTACAGTGTAGAAGGTGCATGCTTCAGTGAAGGTGGCCTTGGAATGATTATCCTGGAACATAGGTCGAGGACCCCCTGATCGAACCCGAACTGCCTGCTGCATCTATCAGGATTGTAAGGCTCAGAAGTGTACCCCCATTTAGTATAAGAGGGGAGGAACCCCGGGGTGAAAAGTAGAACTACGGCTTATGAGGGATATTTTACAATCAGGTTAAATCTGATCATTGTGGCTGCAGTAGGAAAGAAGTCCCAACTATGGGAAAAGGTGGGCTCACTGTATGGCCTCATTACGAAGGAGTCCGAGCAATTAAAAACCTCCATTATCTCCTTTCGGATCTGCTTCTTGTGGAAACATAGGAGGCGTGGGGGCTTGATACCTTGGCTCATAGGCAAAGAAATGGACTTAGTAGCGATAGAAAGAAAGCGGGTGTAGAAGAAGCCCATCAAAATAATGGTGTTGGCAAAATTCGCCAAGTTGTAACGACCCAGTGATCGTGACATATCGATGTGTGTTCGATCCAACCAGGTGTAGAGGGACCCCAGGGCAATGGGGGCCAGGGGAAGGTTGAACCCCCTGGCCAAACGAATAGAAATATTTATTAGGTCCCTCCTGGGCTGATCGTTAGGTTTCCCAGTAAGAAAAAATGTGAAAGAAGTATAAGTATGTAGGTCGGTAGTTCCAGTTAGGTACCTCTACCATGGCTCGTTACATCACTAGCATCCTTCGGCGTCGGAGCCTCAAAAAAATAGTTGATAAGGGGGCAAATGTTGCTTTGTTTGACGGACCGGTGCAACTGCAGCAGATCCGATCCAGATCAACCCGATCAGTAACCTTTTTGGCATCCAAAGGCTCGTCGTGGTAGGTGAAATCGCCCATGGGCTCAAACCCAAGGAGTTCAGAGACATCCTCCAATGTAACAGTAAACTACCCCCATCCAGCGAAGAAGGTGTGGGTTGTGATGTTCCATCGGGAGACTAGCACTTGAAGTGCCGCGTTGTGCTTCGAGAGGGTAAACTCGCCAAACCAGTAGGCTCGATGCAACCCAACCTTCACAAGAGTAGCAGCATGGGAGCTCTACATATATGTGTGCTAAGCAGTAAAATGGGCTGGTGACCCCCAGGTGCTTCGAAGTCGATCTGGGAATAAGGAAATTCACCATGGTCCAGGCGAAAATGCAGAGTTCCCTCTGAGGGAAGATAGCCCCACTTCGATGAATCCACTTCTTCATCACCCAACAATAATGGATCTAACTTGGATGAGAAATGGTAGGTCTTGCACACCTCAAAAAATTTATCATCTTCTTCGTCAAAGATGGCCCCCTGACGATAGAAGCGTAGTTGCTCTTGATGAGCAGCGACCAGGGCAGCGCCGCTAAGAACGGTAGTAGCGCCAGCAGCGACAGAGGGGGAACCGGGCTCGGTAATGGCAGCAACCTTTGAAATACTTGAAGAAGCCATGAGAGAGAGCTGATGAGTGGTACAACTGGGTAAGGAGGGCTAAGAACAAGGAGAGAGGAGCACAAGCGTAGGTGGTGGTGCAAAAGATGAGAGAAGGAGGAGACTGAGTAAAGAATGGGGCAACAATGGAGGTTGCATAAAGTTCGCACAGAGTTTCTCTCTGAAAAGAAGGCGGGGAGATTGAGGAAGATGAAGAAGAGAAGGAAAGGGAAGGGTTTGAATAAAAAAACGCTTGAAGCTTTTAAACCTTGTGAAACCTGTCGTTTAAGTTTTCCACCATGGCACGTGCAGGGCCGCCTATAATATTTTCAAATGAACTCGTGGAACCTCGGGAAGGGTCTCGACAGTTGAAAAGACAACGCTACATCATTTATGAAGTGACTCTTGGGGAAAAGAAGGGGGTTGCCTTCTCCATCTAGTTTTAATTTTGGCGCCAGAATTTTTATCAGACATATCCAATTCTCCCAACGAAGGCAGTCCCCCAACGGTTCAAAAAAGCTACGATGTCCCCTCGCCACATGTCAAAATGAGGTTTGAATTGTGACTCAATTACATCGAGGAGAATTTCTATTTTTTGAACATAGTGAAGCATCATGGGGGAGAATTTCACTTACCACGAGTCCAAACGAGTATTTGAGACGGTTAGTAGCCCTTTCGGGAGAATTTTAAATAGTAAAGCTAGAACAGTTAAGGCTCAGCATGAGGAAAAAGTGGCGATGTCCCTTCGCCCAAGCCCTAATGAAAATGGCGCTTCGGCTCATGTACATCGGGGAGAATTTTACTTTTTCCAGGAGATTATATCGCTGCGGTTCTAACGAGGGAAAGAAGGCCAAATTTTTTTTCACGCTGAGAAGGTTTAATGGATTGAGAAGTTTCATGCAGACATTTCTTGTTCCAACAAATCTCGCCACGAAGGGAAAATATAGGGGGAACTTGAAGGTAATCTTGAGATTAGGGATAATTCCTTAATTGGCAAAAGCATTTGAGATTAAGCAACCAAAGCAGCTCAAGCATGGCAACTCAACAAGGCAGCTTGGCATGGTAACTCATACTTTAGCTTGTTATATTAGTCATATTGTATTTCTGTTTATGTTGACTGTAAGTTATAACGGTTATAATGTTGTAACGAGATCAATAATGAGTTTGTGTGAGGTCAAACGGTACTTGCGAGAGACCAGGCTTGGCAGGGCCTAGGAGAGCTTTCATGTTCTATCGAATGACCTTGCCGTGGGAACTTTAGAGGGACCTGGTTTGGAGGATTGATAAGTGAGGCACCGTTGGGGCTTGTCCTGACCATCTTAGATACACCTGGTAAAACACCGAAGGACCCTGACCGTGGAACCTCAGACGGAGCATCTTTGAGAGTTTAGAAGTTATTACTAGAGAGAATATACTTTCAGAGAGATTATTGCAAACCAGAGGGGTTTACTCACTCACCATTGTTATTTATTACGAAGCTTTTAATACTTGACAGAGATTCTTGAGGGTGTTTGGTGTGTTTATACCTACCTACCGAGGTATATCTTGGGTGCTTACTTCTCTCTCCCTCCAACTAAGTTACTTCTAAGTTTCATTACTACTTTTTGAGTTATACACGAGAGATTTATGAGTTTAAACTGAGTCTTATCTTCATTAAGTTTGTGGTTGCATGCCCTATCATTAATCTAAAGCTTTGGCCAATTAGCTTATTATTACCATACTCAAACTTGGGTTACGCCTCCATCTATAATCTAAAGTACCCTCTTACAGAACCAAACCTAAGTAATGAGAAAATGAATCGAACCGACATCTGGAAAGCTTCCTGTAAAGAGTTGAAAAGATGGAACCGAACCGAAGATGGAAAATAACGAACCGATCCCATGCTCGAAGAGTTTTCTGTAAAGTCTACAAAAGATGGAACCGAACCGAACCCTTTACCCAGATCGGTTCTGTTATCGAATTTTTGAACTTATCCACTTGTAAAGATTATAGTTTTACTTGGTTCAAACTCTTGTATTTCATAGTGAATAAATTGTAACTCCTCCCAAACGTAGAGGAGGAGGCTTCTAGTTCATTAGGTAAGCTTTGTAATCCATTTTAAAAGAGAAGAACAACAAACCCTAGTTATTTTTAAGTTGCAATTCAAGTAAAACCACTCTAATTTCTATTTTAATTTTTGTTCTAGTTGTTTATTCACTTATAATTTCACCTTTCTTCATCTTATTCTCACAGTAAAGATGTTTTCTTTCATTCCAACCGTGTTGTTTTCAAGTTTCCATATATCTGTCTAGGTTTTAAAAGGTCGGGATACATGAACTCAACCTGATGTGTTAGTTGCATGTGTATAAAACTAATCCTCTGAATTTAATGATTTGTTATGACCGTATTGCGTAACAATACATCCATTGTAGATCTTTGGATCTCGTTTCCTTTCGGGTAATCGGGATGCTTTAGAATGCAATGCGAGTGTTGTTATCGCGCGTTACCGATTTACTCGTCCTCTGATTAAGTATGGTGCGAGCTTGAACCTCATATACGTAATGCTTGGGAGTACTAAATTTTGGGTCTAATTAATCACTTAAATTTACGATTAGTTTTATACCATCAATACACTAGGGTTGAGGGATTGTATTCCCGTCCTGTTTTCTTCACCATATAATTCAAGTTTCAGTTTAATCATCATCAGTAATTTAGGTAATTTAGAATAGTTGCCTTTCATTCATACTTTGGTGCATTAAATTAATATTTTCAAAATTGCATTTAGTTGTAGTCAATTCCCAAAATAAATCACCTTTTCCTTTTTCTTTAGAGTCGGAGTTAGGATTCCTTCGTCTGTCCAACGTCGTCATAACTCTGTTGTCATGTTTCCCTGAGGATCGATACCCGACTTATCGGATTATTACTTGAGAGATAGGCTTGCACTTGAGCCTAGAGAGTACGCACTTCTGAGACACATTCTTAGTCGCGTCAAGCACCTTTTCCTTATAGGTTGGCTTCGACAAAGAAAGCCCAATAGTTTGACGTGATCAAGAAAGTTTTTCAGAATGTTTACATTGACATTCCTTTCCTCACCATGATTCAACAAGTTCCATCACATGTTAAATTCTTCAACGACTTGTGTACCATCAAGAGACTCATGAATGTGACTCATGATGCCTTTGTCACCAATCAAGCCACTTCCCTTATCCATATAAATAATATAGTGAATTATAAGTACCCCGATTGTCCCACTGTCTCTTTCATGTTAGGGGATAAGTACACCACTCGAGCCTTACTTGATCTCGAAGCTAGTATAAATTTGTTATGTTACTCTCTCTATCTCGAGCTTGAATTACAAAACATGAAACCCATAAGGTTACTCTCCAATGAGTTGATCGTTCCATAAAAATTACTAAAGGAATAGTTGAAGATGTCTTAGTAAAAGTATTTGAGTTTTATAACCCTGTGGATTTCATCATTTTATACATTATTGCACCCGACCAAAAAATATTCCTATTATAATGGGTCGTACATTCTTGGCCATGACCAATGCTATCATTAATTTTCATGATGGTTCCATGAATATATCTTTTGGTAATATAACCATTAAAGTCAACATTTTTTAATTAATGCAATAAAAAGTTGATGTTGACATTGTTGAGGATGTGTGTATGATTGACTCAGTGGTTCAAGAGATGTTGTATCGAGCATACCCTACCAATCCTCTCCACCAATGTTTGGCTCACTTTGAGTCCGACTTTGATTTTGATTCCTCCATCTCTGAACTTAATACCTCATTCCATTCTACACAATTGATGAATACTTACACTTGGGACACTGAGTTTGAATATATTTCTCTTGAACCTATTCACTTCGTGGATAGACCGTTAGACTCGTGCCCGGATGATTCTATAGACTCTGTTTTCGCATCTGAGTCTGATGTGTCACCTGATTCACCACCTCATTTGGAGCTTAAACCCTTTCCTTCCGAGTTTGAATATACTTTCTTAGTCTCAAACTAATATCACCCGGTTATCATTGCTTCCAACTTGACCCCGGATCAAGAGGAGAAATTAATATACACCCTCACCACATATAGCACTGCTTTAGGGTGGACCATTTTTAATACCCAAGGAATAAGTCCCACCATTTTTAGCCACCATATTCATTTAGAGGAAAATTCTAAAACTCTCATTATCCCTAACGTCGACTCGATTCATCTATGAAAGAAGTCGTGCGAGTTGGAATTCTTGAATTTCTCTACGCGGATGTCATTTACCCAATTTTTGAAAGCTAATGGTTAAGCCTTATTCATATTGTACCTAAAAAATATGGCATAACTGTCGTGAAAATAATGATAATGATTTTATTACACCCCGTTTTCCAACCGATTGGCTTGATTGTATTGATTATCGAAATCTCAATTTCGTCACTCGAAAAGACCACTTTTCGTTCATTCATCGACCAAATGCTTGAAAATTTAGCAGGTCATGCTTACTATTATTACCTTAACGGATATTCGGGGTACAACCAATTCCCCATCTCCCTAGAAGACCACGAAAAAATTATTTTTACTTATCCATTTGACACCTTTTCTTAATCTCGCATGCTTTTTAGCATCTGTAATTCACCAATGAACTTTTAAAGGTGTATGACTAATATCTTTAGTGATATGGTAAAGCATTCTCTTGAGGTCTTTATGGATGATTTATCCATCTTATAATCATCTTCCGATTAATTCCTGTCTCACCTAACTAAGGTACTCGAGTGATGTCAAGAGAAGAAATTTTTCCTCAATTTGGAAAAATGCCACATAATGGTGAAAAATGCATTCTTTTAGGTCATATTTTCTCTAGTATAGGTCTTGAAGTTGATAAAGCAAAAATTGGGTTGATTTTCACTCTTCCCATTCATATGTCTGTTAAGGACATCCATTCCTTCATAGGTCATGCAGGCTTTTACTAGCGCTTCATAATTTCACCAAAATCACATGTCATTTATCTTGGATGACGCATGTGTTTCTTCTTTTGAGCGTCTTAAAGTCGAGCTCACTTCTACTCTGATCATCTAATCTCCCGATTGGTATCAGAGTGGGTGTTTATAATTTATTTAGGCATGAATTAGGGATATTTTTATATGAATGGTCAATCGATATTTAGGATAAATTTATTTGATGGGTCGAATTATGCGTATGAAATTTTCACTTAATTCCCTCGACGGGTAGGTATGGTTAGCCGTAGTAAGGGGTTAAACCCCGCTCACAACTCATGTAGGTGATCTTCGTATCCCTAAGATAGTTCAAAGCTAGAGTGAGGAGCAACATAAGTTGTGTAAATACAATTCTCGTTGTTTGTATGCTTTATTTTATGCGGTTAGACATGAGGAGTTCTGCCGTATTATGACGTGTAAAACATTCAAAGAGGCTTGGAAAATACTCCAACTCACCCATGAGGGAACTAATATTGTTAATGCTTCCAAACTCCAAAAATCACCACTATGTTTGAAACCATTAAGATGAATGAAGGCTAAACCTTTTGTGAGTTTTATACGAGATTTTTTGATATTGCAAACTCATCTTTTAATTTGGGAGAGAGAATACTCGAAACCAAAGTTGTATAGAAAATATTAAGATCTCATTATGTGAAAGATTTAATCTTAAAGTTAATATTCTGACTTCATTAGGAATTTATTGACTCATTGAAACTCAAAGAGCTTGTGGGTGACCTTAAAATTAATGAGCTTGGCAAGTTTCCTCACTTTGGGAAGAAGAAATATATGGACATTTCTTTGAAATCGCAGAAGAAGAAAACACCAATTTCTGATGATGATTTTAAAATTGATTCTTGTGAGTGCAAATAAATCACAATGAAGAGATTCCAGAAATCAATAAAAAGATAAATATAAAAATATCAATCACGCGACACACAAATATAAGAGGTTCAACAACTTGCCTACATCCACGGAGAGGTCATTGTATTTTTATTATTTTCTCTCAAAGTTATAAAATTTATATCCCCTTGGCCCTGGGGTGTGGGATGTATTTATAATTGTTTACAACTGTAGTAATTGAATAACAAAGGGAACTCCCTTGGCTTGAGATAAGCTCGTGTGGTGATTCCCTGGATATCTCATTCGAGATTTTGGGTAATTGATATGAACTAATTGCAAGTCGTGATTGCCTTGTAATTATCCATGTATAAATGTTGGTATTAATCCTTTTTATCGCTAAGTTGGGTCAGGCGTGCCCCTAATTTCGTTGGGCTTGGTTGCCTAGTCCTGAATTAGGCCCAATTATATTTTGGTCCCCACAATTGCCCCTAAAATTTTTGGCCTGAGGATTTACCCTCATCAAAGGCCCACTTGTTTCAATCCATTCCAGTGAATTTGAACCGACAGGTCATACTTGTAAATACGTAGAAGTTATAAGGGTACGCTCGTCCGATGAAAGAGTGAAGCGCCATAAATCCCCTTGGTTCCCTCACCTTACTATTGTGCACACTCTTTTAAACTGGGTTTGGTTCCACATTTGACACCAAATCATCATCTTTGCTCCCAATGCCCTGCTAACAAAAGACTCCAGAGCTTATTCACTTTCATTCATCCATTTTTATAAGTCTCTATCATTCTCTCCATCATCTATATTTCTTATAGTTTTCTTCCTTTCCTACTCTCTTTTCCTTAGTTGTTGTAATTGAACCTTTTGAAAATGTCGAACATTGTTCATGGTAAAAGCATAGTTGAATTTAGGAAAACGTATTCTATTTTGCCTTGGGTCATAATCAATTGTGCCCCCATGCCCAAAGACGTTGTTACCGTTAATGGGGGGCACTAGATTCACACCTTTATTGTGGTCCATGAGGGGTTGACTTTTCCCCTAAACCCTCTTTTCCTTGAATTGTTTGAGTTCATTTAGGTGTTCATAGCTTAATGTGCCCATAGTACTTGTGTATTGTAAATGGGGTGAATAGAATAAATGAGCTTTATGGGACCAGTCTTGGTATCGCAGATATTAGGTATTGTTACACCTAGTCTTATACAACAAATGATCTTCTTTACTTTAAGGCGAGAAATACCAACAGAGTGTTGATCGTAAACCTCCCTGATTCCAATAAAGAATTTTGGGATTAAGATTTTATTGCCAAAAATTGGGAAAATCCACCGCTCCCTAAGGGCGAAGAATACATAGGGTCCCAGGGTGGGGGTGATATAGGTTAATAATTTATTATCTAATCACTTATATTTGCTTATCATTGTGATGTATTATTGCTAATAATACCTTTTATATGTGCCTTCGAGCAGCTCGTGAGAAGAATAAGGAGCCTTCCCTGAAAGACATCAATTGTGTGACTTGTTGAAGGCTTAGAGGATGAAATACTACCTTTCTGATGGTTAGCACCCAAGATTAGCCTTTTTTTTTCTGGACTACATCTATACTATCAGTAACTTTACTGCTCGTTCAGTAGACGATATTCCTGATCTCGTACTCCCTGATGTGGAGCTTTTTCGTCCTTTGAATCCCTTGACGTCAGTTCCATCTTTCCAAATGAAGAGGACTCTGTGGCTCCTGCCAGGAAAAGGATCCTACTATTAGAAGATAATGATGATATCTCCCTTTATCCCAAGGCCATGTCCCAGAAGAAGGCTGAAGGTAAGTCCTCCAGAGCTGACGACCAAGTTTTGGTGGTCAAGGAGGAAAAGAAGGAGGAGGAAAAAGAGAAGAAGAAGAAAGAGGAGGAGGAAAGGGAGAAGAGAAAGGAACTCATGGTCCCTCCTTTATCGAAGAAGAATTATCTTCCTCCCCCTCTCTCCAAGGTCCCTGAAGCCCGATCTGCGATCGATAATACCGCCTTGACCCCTGGCCTACTGAAGGGGGCAGTGCTCGTTAGTGATCGCGAGTGACCGAGGATGATGGGATCTAACCAGCTTTTCATTCGTGCTTCCTAAATTTTATCACTGATGAGGATATTTTTTTTCTTTATTTATGCTATTGGTCTACTCGATTATGATTTGTGAACATCTCCAAAATTTATTATTTATTCTTCTATTTTTCAATTTTTGACAGAGTTTACCAACCTCTTGGATGGTCATGTCAACCAGTCCAAGTTGAATGATTAATTGAGTGAGGCTCTTGAGACGTATCAAGAGTCCATGTCCAAGTCCCAAGAGTACTATGAGAAGGAAAATAAGTTCACCATTAATTACATGGCCTCAATGAAGTCCCACATTAGCCTATTGAAGGTAAAGAACACTCACCAGAAAATAGAAAATTCTTGGTTGGCTATTGAAGTTGCCCAGATCCATTTGGCCAAGTACACAACTTTGGATAAGGCTGGGATGAAGCTTACACCGATGCCAAGATCCATATAGCTTATGCTCTAAAGGCTAGTTTTAATAGGGGTTGGGATTAGGCCTTAATGAAAGCTGGAATTCTTATCGAGTCTAAGTTGTTCGGCAAGCACCACCTCGATTCCCCTCCAAGGGATGAGGATTAAACCTCCAATAGCAAACCCGCTGAGCAGGCCAAGGAGGTGACGATGAAGGATAAGGGAGCTGGGGTTGAGGAGCAGGTGAAGACATGAAGCCCTTAGTCTTAGGATTTCCCTCTATTTTATATTACTTTTTTAGTGGATTGTAATGGCTTTACCTACTCCTTTATCAATGAAAATAGTATTTTCTCCACTTGTGTATGCCAATTTAAGTATTTATGAAAAATCATTGGTTGTTCTTCTTTGATGTTGCAGCTTATTGTCAAGGAGATTTCCTCCTCTAGCAATTTAGACGATGTGCTCAGGTGGTATGCAAGTGCGCAAGCTCATCGAGCATTTTTTCATTGCCTATAAGGCTTTGAAGAAAATGAAAGAGGCCTATAAGTACCAATCCACCTTGGTCACTGTGATACCCCGCCTAATAAAATACCAGGTGATCAATCCTATACCAAATTAAAACAAGAGTCTCATATGGTTCATTCTCCTTAATTGTTCTATATGGTTCCTAGACATAGTACACTTGTCTTAACCGAACCAAGAACTACTCTAACCAAAAACCCATCTAGGCACTCTACTCTCGTTCTTTAATTCCTACTGGGCAAGGACTAACCACGTGGTTCTACACTCCACATTACAGTAGTTCCCCATCTCTGGCCACCCTGACCATATTGAGGTTACTAGCACCTTGGGCTCTATAGCCTTGATCTTGACAATCGCCCTCTAGTGCCCTTAGCTCCTCGGGCTAAAAGGAAATAGGCTACCGACCTCAACTGCCTTATTTCAATGAATTCCCCGGGTGGATGTCCACCAATGAAGTTCCACAAACATAACTTCTCTATAAGTGTTAGAAACACTTACTAGTGAGCCTATTATTCCACTGAAGGACTCTCTCTTCATTGTACCTACCTTAATTCGGCACAAAGTTCACTTATCCATATAACTCTTTATTCACTGTCGGCCTATGACCTATCCTTATTTGGATATTTCAAAACTGCATTTTTTTCTTTCCTGTTAAATCAGGAAACTCGCAGTTAATACCATCTGTGAGATCCCTCTATTAGTAAAACATCTGGCTCCCTTAAACATGGTGACTACCATTCCCACCATTTCAATATTGCTCCTACGAGTGAATTTTTTCCTCAAATTTTCACATCTGGGCATTTCCATACCCTGCTCTAAGCCAAAGCTTCTGAGCCTTCTACTTTCGCTGAATCACGTTAGACTGACTCCGTATAAATTAACTTCAACGTATGATCCTTATCGAAGACCTTTCGAACCTTTCCCCCATTTTACTTCACTGGGTAATTCAAATCATCACCACTCTCCATACTATAGCGGTACCTAATTAAATATAACTATTATACTTTAGTAGTCATTGCAGCGATCCTTGACAATGCCACAAAGTGGGTGACCTCAACTGCGGTCCTCATCCCCAACTTTAACTTACAGCTCTGTAAGGACACAAATTTTCAATTGAGTACTTTGTAGTTTTGGCTCAATTCCGGACAAAAACATTTGAGTCATAGGACAGAGTATATTGATCATCCTTCAAGCCTATAACGTGTTTGTTGAAGACGTAGTGGCCAAGTATATAAAGCTTCATCAGAATGTCGAGTTTAAGTGCCTCGTTTCTACGTCATCAATAGTGGTCCCATGCTCCCAAGGTATGAATGCATTAATATATATATAAGAGCTTGGAACATATTTAAATGGGTGTTAGGTAATAAAACTGCGTTTTGTTTTCAGAAATGTTTTCTGTTAAAACTTATATATGAAGTATATAATGTTTCTCGGCTAAAAATGAAATTTTGGAACTTTCTGTAAGTTTGCTCGAAGTGTCGTTCTAACGAGATTGTCATTCGAACCACAAGTCGTTCGAACGAGATTGCCAACGACTTCCCATATTGGCCACTGGAACTTCGTTCGAAATGTCGTTCTAACGAGATGGTTGTTCGAATGAGATTTCCAACGAGCTTCTAACGAGTTCACGCTGGAACTTCGTTAGAAGACTCGTTCGAACGAGATTTCAGGCGTGAAAATTTTATGGCAGTTTTTAGCAGTTTTTACCCATGTTTTCCACTTGTTTCTCCACTAACTTTCTTCAGATCTTATAATGTGCGGGAACAACTTTTTCTAACTTAACTTTTTCATACACAACCATCTCCAAGAGTGAGTTTTAGAGCAAATTCGTTTAAGGAAAAATTTCTTGTTTTAAAGTGTCTAAGTTTTCAAGAAAAATTGTTTTATACACTTTAGTTTTACACCCATAGTTTATGTTTATCCAAGTTCATATATATATACATCTTGCTTGGAGTTTGGCACCGGGTTCGTCTCTACACCGAATTGAAGAGATCGTTTGGGTTTTCTTTTTAATCCCATAAAGAAGAAGAGTTCGCTTTGCTGTGACTTTCTCATGTGGTAAAAGGCACCACGTGTGGTTGACGGTGTACCTATTGGCTGATCGATGAGTCCGAGTTGAGGAAGTAAATCATCTGTGGTTATCCGTGGTTATCCGCTAGGATGAGGTGGTTAAAAGAAGACGCGTCAAGGCTTGAGAGGATTCGAGTTGAGGAAGTAAATCATCTGTCTTATAAATGTAAATTTCTACTTAGTGGATTTGAGGCTAGGGCCGTCCGAGATTTTTTTTCCAGTTGTGAGTTTTTCCTCGTACATCGCGGCGTAGTGGATTAATTGTGTTTTTTATCTTTTGCCATATCACCTAGAACGCATGCTTAGGTAAAAAGATAAAATTGATTTAAGTTAATCACTACTTGTTTAATTTGGTGCTAATTAAATATTGGGTATTGCTTTGTTAATTTAATTTAAGTCATTTAATATAATTTGATAAAATTTAGTTTGGCCTAACTTGGTAAAATTGCAAAATATGACTTAGGCAAATTCTCTAGGACTTGGTTTGAATTAATTGCGTTTAAGTGAAATTAACATAAGTGTGCGTGTTAATTATTTTCACTTGGTTTAATTTTAATTTATTAAGAAATTAAAATTTGTTTTAAGTTGAACCATCACAACGTTTCCGCATCGATTTTCATAAAAAGGAAATATATTTTTAAAGAAAATAAAAATTGGGGGACCCCTCGGGCGTTTTCAAATTGGTATCAGATCCAAAACGAAAATTTGCTTCGTTAAAGATCTTTTAACTATTTTTGGCTAAAATGGAATTTTTCCCATTTTCAAAATCTCCTATTTTCGATGGTTCTAATTACGCGTACTGGAAAGCGCTAATGAAATCGGCACTAAAATCTATCGACGGGAGGGTTTGGTTATCATTAGTTAACGGGTGGTCTCCACCAACTCATTTAGTTGAAAATGAACGTGTTCCCAAACCGGCCGATAGATGGACTGAGAATGAGTTTAAACTTTCAAATTTTAATTCCCGAGGTTTAAACGCCTTGTTTAGCGTTGTCACACCGGATGAATTCCGACGCATTATGACGTGTGAGATCGCTAAAGAAGCGTGGGATATTTTGCAACTCACTCATGAGGATACAAGTGTCGTTAAAGTTTCGAAACTCCAAAACCTCACCACTCAATTTGAAACCATCAAAATGAACGATAAAGAAACTTTTGATGAATTTTATGCTAGACTTTCTGATATTGTTAATTCATCTTTTAACTTGAGAGAGAAAATACCCAACAACCGAGTAGTAAAGAAAATTTTAATGTCCCTACCCGATAGATTTATTCCAAAAGTGATCGTTTGAAATTCTTTACCAACTTTAGCCTCTATGAAATTAGAAAAGCTCATAGGTGATTTACAAACCTATGAACTAGACATGTTTCCCTCTAAAACTGAAAAGAAAATAGAAAGGGACGTTGCTTTAAAAGCCCGAAAAGAGGTCAAACAAGTAGTAGAGAGCGAGAGCGAGAGTGATAGTGACTCGGAAGACATAGCCTTGTTTGCTCGGAAATTTAGAAAATTTCTTAAATTTAGAAAGATAAATTTAAAAATGATTTTAAGAAATTTGAAACTTCTAAGTATGACAAAGCCGAAAAGTTCCCTAAATCTTCAAACGAAAATTTAAATAGGGACGAGTCAAATAAGTGTTTTGGTTGTGAGGGTTATGGCCATAGGGCTTCTGAGTGCCCCACTAAACTAAGGAGAGAGGGTATGCGACCCATTTCATATAATGCGACCCTTAATGATAGTGGTAAGGAAGAGGGACTTGATTTCCCCACTAAGCTCAACTTTGTGGCTTTTATGGCTTGTCATGTGAGCTCCGATAATGAATCTTCCTATGAAGATATTCAATCTCGTGACACTTCCTTGGCCAAAGTTTATGAATCCCCTATTTTTTATGGTAGTGAAAGTGAACAGGAGAGAAGAGTGAAAATGATAAGGTTGATGTGAGTGAGCTTCAAGTTGCTTTTCAAAAATTATATGAAGAATCAATTAAATTAAAAAGAGCTAATTTGAAGTTAGAAGTTAGTTTAAAAGAGTATGTCAAGGTCATTGATGATAGTATGTTGGTAGAAGACCTTAGGATACGTGAGAGGACTCTTCGAGAGAAGCTTTAATATGTAAAAGGCGAGAGAGATAGCCTTAGAGGTTTAATGAAATCTCTGAAAAAGGAGCTTCTCGAGTTCGAAGAGAGAAATGTTTTATTAGAGTCTAACATCCTAGAATTAGAAAATAAATTAAAAGACTCTAGTAATGTCAAATTTGATTTGGAGTGTCATTCAGAAAAATTAGATAAAATATTAGGAACGGTCCGAATTAAAAATGACCCTTGTGGTTTAGGCTTCAATACTTGTAATGAATCTACTCATAAAGCCAAAACCAATGTTTTAGGAGAATCTACTAGGAAAGCCTTTAAAGGCCATTCCTTAGGTACCAAATTTCGACGTAATTTTACTTGTACACATTGTGGTCGAAAATGTCATCTTAGGAAATTTTGTTTTGATCTTAAACGAATTTCTAGAAAATCCCAACGTAAAGCAACCAAGGTAGTTAAATTCCTACACCCCAAGATTGTCATTCTTTATTAATTTGGGTTAGGAAATCCGACTTGGTTGCCTTGCAAAATAGGACGTTTGATTCTCATTTACTTTCACATGCTTCCTCCCTTGCTCAATCTAAAGGATGAATGTGTTAGTGTTGGCATACTTTAGCTTATTTACTTCATGCTAGATTTTCATGTTAAATGTATGCTTGTTTAATCATTTTCTAGTCATTGCTTCATCACATATCTCATGCTAGAATAATGATTTTTGTTTATCTTTTTTATTATATTTCTTTCATTTTTATTTGCATTAAATGAAAAATACAAAAAGATTTTTGTTTATCATTTGTGTTTTTACCGTGTTAGTTATTTAGGCTTAATGAAAAATACAAATGAATTTTTGTTTGTCTTTTGAGTAAATATTTTTTTTTGGTTAAAAAGTTCAAAAACTCAAAAAGATTTTATTTTGTGTGTATTTTGATTTGACACACTTTAAGTGGCATATACTTGTGTTTGAATCCCTCTTTTAACGCTCCCATGTGGCTAGAATTTTTGGTTTAGATTGTCAATCCTTAAAAATGTTCTTTACCATATTCTTATGGAGTAGTTGGATTTTGTATTGATTAAATGGATTCTATTTTTATATGCCTCTATTCACACATGCATGAGCTCTTTTGAAATTTTAATGTCACATGTCATATTTGAGCTTTGTGAGGTGTTCTCCTACCAATCTAATCATCTACATATTTGTGACCTAGGAGGACTAGTGCATGTCAAAATCCGTTGCACGTGAGTTTGTGAGATATAAAAATGAAATATAACTGTGAAGGGGGAAGGGATCTGAAAGGATTTATTATCCTTTGCGATAGTAAGCCACCGTTTGAAATGGACCTAAAAGAAATACGTGGTCCAAAGGCCTAAAAACGGAAAATATGGCATTAAAAAGAAAAATAATTGCCAAGGCCTATGTTTGATTGATATATTCATTCAAAATTAATATAAATGCTTATTGAGGGAGTTTGGATGGTATATCAACGGTTTGCACAATGTCTGTTTATCCTAGTTGCGCTATCAATGTCATGATTCTATTGGTTTGTAGAATCATCAACATGCTAGGCTTGTATGCATTGTGTATGTTTGTTCATTGAGTTCAATCTATATTGTCACATGAGTTATATTCAAATGTGATGAAGTTTGCAATCAATTGAGAACTCCGTGAACATGTTTTAAGTGATTGGGTCTAAATTTAATCGTTACTTGTTCACACCCCAACACTTTCGTTTCCATATGACACATTTTTGCCATACGAGTGTGAAAGACTCCTATTATATTTTGTGTGTGTCATTTGTGTGTTTATATATATATATATATATATATATATATATATATATATATATATATGTGTGTGTGTGTGTGTGTGTGTACTTGAGTCTACTAGATATATAGTATTTATACATATATATGATATTTTGTTTATGTCTTTGCCATGTTTAATTAATCCATTTATACTTCAATTCATAATTAGTACCTTGTTTGTTGTGCAGTTTGTTTGATATCACATGCTTAGAATCTTATTTGTCTATTTGGTATCATTTGTTTTCACATCATAGTTGGTATTCATTTGTATGGATTAGTTATGATTTTGTTGCCCATATGCACTAATGTACTCATCACTTTATGCACAATTGCATGTTTTAGCTTGTTATCCCATTATATTTATCCCTTGCTTAGTTTAGAGGGTATATATGCTTTAATTGGGGAAGATAAGTTAATGTCTTGACTCTTTAGCCTTTGTCTATTCCTGAATAAAAAGGAGGAGAATGATAGGGGGAGAAATGGTATCTATTCCTATTATAATCGTATCTTATTTTGGGGGAGATTTAACTTAGGGGGAGTCGCGACCTTCTTAGGTAGATCATAGTTGATAAAGGGGAGAATTAATTTAGGGGGAGTACTTACTTTAATTGCATTACCTTCTTAGGTAGATCATAGTTGCTAAAGGGGAGAATTAATTTAGGGGGAGTACTTACTTTAATTGCATTAAATATTTTAATATTTCCTATGCGTCTAATGTGTTTGCTTGAGTGTGCAGGAATTATATTATAAGTGGCAACTTTCACCAGCAAAGATTGTGATCATTTGGGTTGTTTGAGTCAAGCATTGTACTTTTATTTTGGGTGGGACTTTTTGTCAGTCTAGTAGAGCTTGACGGCCCTTTAGGATTTTTTTTGTTTGGTTTTTGTCCCGGAATAGCCAAAGGGGGAGATTTATAAGGACACAAATTTCCAATTGAGTCCTTTGTAGTTTTGGCTCAATTTCGGACAAAACGTTTGAGTCATAGGATAGAGTATATTGATCATCCTTCAAGCCTATGACGTATTTGTTGAAGACGTAGCGGCCAAGTATATAAAGCTTCATCAAAATGCCTAGTTTAACTGCCTCGTTTCTACGTCATCAATAGTGGTTCCATGCTCCCAAGGTATGAATGCATTAATATATATATATAGGAGCTTGGAACATGTTTAAATGGGTGTTAGGTTTTAAAACTGCGTTTTGTTTTCATAAATGTTTTCTATTAAAACTTATATATAAAGTATATAATGTTTCTCTGCTAAAAATGAAATTTTGGAACTTTCTGTAAGTTCGTTCGAAGTGTCGTTCGAACGAGATTGCCAACGACTTCCCATATTGGCCACTGGAACTTCGTTCGAAATGTCGTTCGAACGAGATGGCTGTTCGAACGAGATTTCCAATGAGCTCCTAACGAGTTCACATTGGAACTTCGTTAGAAGACTCGTTCGAACGAGATGTCGTTCGAACGAAATGTCATTCGAACGAGATTTCAAGCGGGAAAATTTTATGGCAGTTTCTAGCAGTTTTTACCCATGTTTCCCTCTTGTTCCTCCACTAACTTTCTTCAGATCTTATAATGTGCGGGAACAACTTTTTCTAACTTAACTTTTTCATACACAACCATATCCAAGAGTGAGTTTGAGAGCAAAATTGTTTAAGGAAAAAGTTCTTGTTTTAAAGTGTCTGAGTTTTCAAGAAAAATTGTTTTATACACTTTAGTTTTACACCCATAGTTTATGTTTATCCAAATTCTTATATATATACATCTTTCTTGGAGTTTGTAAATGGGTTTGTCTCTACACCGAATTGAAGAGATCGTTTGGGTTTTCTTCTAAATTCCATAAAAAAGAAGAATTTGTTTGGCTGCGACTTTCTCATGTAGTAAAAGGCACCACGTGTGGTTGATGGTGTACCTATTGTCCGATCGGTGAGTCCGAGATCGCGGTGGAGCTCCGTTGTTATCTGCTAGGAAGAGGTGGTTACAAGAAGATGCGTCAAGGCTTAAGAGGGTTCGAGTTGAGGAAGTAAATCATCTGTCTTGTAAATGCAAATTCCGTACTTAGTGGATTTGAGGCTAGGGTCGTCCGAGGTTTTTTTTCCGTTGTGGGTTTTTTCTCGTACATCGCGGCGTAGTGGATTAATTGTTTATTTTATCTTTTTCCATATCACCTAGAATGCATGCTTAGGTAAAAAGATAAAATTGATTTAAGTTAATCACTACTTGTTTAATTTGGTGCTAATTAAATATTGAGTAATGTTTTGTTAATTTAATTTAAATCATTTAATTTAATTTGATAAAATTTAGTTTTCCCTAACTTGGTAAAATTACAAAATATGACTTAGGCAAATTCTCTAGGACTTGGTTTGAATTAATTGTGTTTAAGTAAAATTAACATAAGTGTGCCTGTTAATTATTTTCACTTGGTTTAATTTTAATTTATTAAGAAATTAAAATTTGTTTTAAGTTGAACCATCACAACGTTTTCGCATCGATTTTCATAAAAAGGAAATATATTTTTAAAGAAAATAAAAATTGGGGGCCCCTCGGGCGCTTTCAAGCTCTAACTAAGTCCCGCCTCCTACTGACCTCATCACGGCCTTCTGTGGTTGCTCTTCATCGATCAGCACACGAATCTCGAACGAGCACGCAAAATATTTACTATAATATTATATAATGGCACGAGAACGAAATCTCACAAGAGGAATCAACAATCCTAATCATAAGGCTCTATATCAAATCGAGAGCAACGCTGAAAGCGTAATACGTCCGCACAGTGTAACACCCCGTATTTCTAAGTATTAAGACATATTTTTATGTATTTAAAATTTAATTAATGGAGCTATTAAATAGAAAATACGGACCTTATATTTCAATTACATAAGAGAGTGATTTAATGTGACCATATATTTAAATTACGTGAGTAGGGTAATTTAATGTTACCTTATATTTAAATTACGTGAGTAGAGTAATTTAATATGATCTAAATGTTAAATGGGATGATTTAATATTATGAGTCGATTCACTAAAATGACTTGTGAATAGTCATGAATTTACCTTACGTCATAACGAGTGATATGGACGTATATGATTTAAATCTCAACCGAGAGCCAAACATGGGCTAACGAGAGGCCGAGATAAGAAATATTATATAAGTGACTCAAATGACAATTTAGAGGTCACAGTTAGCTCCATAAGGGTCGAAATAGTCAAAATAGTATACCCAGGGGTACTAGCTGGGTCCCGGGACATTTTTGGGCTAAGTCGGGAACATTCAGGGGCATTTTTGTCTTTTAAAATATAGGAGTGGGAAGACCTACGAATTTTGGAGTCTTTTATCATCTGATTAAATAAGGGGTTAGGGTTAGAAACCTCATAACTCACGGAGAAGCCATTAGAGAGAAAAGAGAAGTCATTCTCAAAGCATAAAAAGAGAAGTGTGAGAGATTCAAAGGAATTCTTGAAACTCAAGCAATTGAAGAGTGAAGATTGAAGGGTACAAATAATCAAACTCTACAACAACCACGAAATCAGATCATCTCTGAAACAAGGCAAGTGGTTATTTACAAAATTTAAATATGAGTTATAATATCCATGTATAAGATGAGTAGAATAAATGGTTTTGTGAATATTTCTTGAAGAAAGACTTGATTTAAATACATGTTTGGGATAGGACTTGCATGTAGTTAGATTTACACCTGTAGAGGATTGAATTACAGAAGAAATCTGATTTCTATTACGAAATATAAATCTGGGTATGTGATGATTTAAGATAAAGAAACCATATATCTAGGGTTTTGAGACGTTAAGGATAATTGTGGTTCTTGGATGATTTTTGTAGAGATTTGATGATATATTAATGTTAGGAATAGTCTCTATTCATATATAAACTAATTAGTGATGTTAATAGAGAGTTCCAGAAGGTTTAATGGAGTTTTGAGTGGTTAAAACTCAAGAAAAATGTAACAGGATGAAGCTGCCCAGAACAGTCGATCGAACGATGATAAAGGTCCATCGATCGACCCCTGCTACTTCCTGGAAAACCTTATCGAGTGAATTTTCTTCGATGGTCATCATTTATTGGGAAGTTTAGAGTGATTTTATACCTATCCTAGGACTTGATAAAGACCAGTAGGTAGAGAGCTAAGACCCATCATAGTCATTGAGAGAAAGACTTAGAAAATGAATTGATAAGCATAGAATGAACGGGTCGAGTATCAGAAATGGCGAATTTAAGTTACGAAGAGAGTTAACATTAATTCAAAATAATTATCAGTAAGGTAGAGATGAATTGACTACTGAACTAATTGGAGGGGTAACTAGGTCCCTTAGAGTAGTGCATATACTCAATTAAATGCGATAGTGAAATAAATCATAAATTAACAAGTACGGTGAATATAAGAGAACAAAATATTGCGTACGAACATGATTGATAGGTCAGGTGTGTACCTACTGAATTGTATGAACTTTTAGGTTAAGAGAATTATACCTAAATTAATTGTGTTAGGGTCGATGAGATATTCCGAACTAACATAGAGTTATCATATGTTTGGGGTCGATGAAAAATGCCGAACCAAACCTTAAAACTGGTGTCGTGATGAAAGAGTCCCGAACCAGAATATGTGTATATATAAATAGTTGGGGTCGATGTATTATTCCAAACCAACTCTTACTTGGGGTCGATGAATCATTCTCAACCAAGAGTCCTTTATGTGTGTTATGAGGACATATTAGTGATAACTAGTATTTAGTATATGTCGTGTGATAAATGTATACTGTATGTATAATCTACTGACATGAGATAGTAGATAATAAGATGGACTGATAATATTTTAGTAATAATTAAGTAGTGAGGCTTAAGTATAAAAAGAATAAAGATAACAAAAGATGAATAAGTTATCTATGTATATAACATATGAGATATGGAATATTAAAATACTGCTTGTATGATATGGAGACTTAGAGAGTAGATAAGTCTAGTCGAGTATTCTAGTTTAGTTAGCTTGGGTAACATAGCTAGATGGACTAAGTACCAACGTTAGGCGTGCACTATAGGAGAGGGGTGAGGTAACTCAAGAGAGTGTGCGAAGTCTTAACATATATAATCAATAACTTATATTTGTGATAACTGCTTGCAAAATATTTTTAAAATGTTTCGATACTAACTCTTGCTATGTAAAATATTTTTAAAAACCTTTTAGGTGCCCAGCCACAGGGACACCCAACATGACTTCATTCCAAGGAATTTTTTTTTCCAGATCTAGTATAGGATCTCAGTTTTAGTACTCTCGGTTTGGGGACATGTTGTCCAATCTTTACATTTGTAGTTATTCTGATATATTGGAATTGGAGTTAGTTTTATTTTCAGCCATGGTTTTCGGCGAGACTTTATTTCATTCAGTTATTTATGATGATTGGTTTAGTACTGCTTAAATTATATTATTCCGCATGAATTGTTTTATCTGTTTAAGGAAGATAAAATTTGGCACTAGCTTAATTTCACTTAGGTGGTTAGTAACTAAAAAGTTTTCGACAGTGATGATATGAATGAACCATTTAAGGAACCTATTTTAAATTAAATTAAGGCTTGATCACCCAAGGTTTAATTAGGGGGGTGTCACAGATGGTATCAGAGCATCAGTTCTAGTGTCCATAGGATCTGTACGGCTTACTACGTTTCAGTGTAGTGTTCGGTTGTATTAGAGCCCTACTATTAGGACTGTTGATTCATTTTCCGCTTTTGAGATATCGTACATCTACTTTTAAAATTTTGTATAAACTGTGTACTTATACAATTTGATCTATTTTCAGATGCCACCAAGGAGACAGCGAACGGAGTGGGCTGAGGCCAGGGATGAGGTGAGGCTGGCTCATCAGGAGCCACAGGTGCCGCTAACACCACCTCCACCCGAGTTTATTTCCACTACTCAGGTTGCAAATATAGTGGCTCAGGCGGTCGAGACGGCAATGAGGGCCATGGAAACCCATTTTCCTCAGCCCGAAGTACCACCTCCCATGGCACCAGCAGTTCAGGCCCCAGCAGGGCCATCTACTTGGCAGCGAGTTGAAGAGACATTTCAAAAAGGGAATCCACCCGAGTTTCAGGGTAGTACCGATGTAGTGGAGGCGTGTAACTAGAAGAGAAATATCCAGTGCCACTTGCGCATGCTAGAGTGCACCGTGGTACAAAAACAAATGCTAGCTACTTTTCGTCTGTCGGGAGCAGCCTTACAGTGATGGGAGTCAGTTACCACTGCCGAGGAGAGGGACGCAATGGCAATTTTTGAATTTTGGGTGTGGTTTGACCGTAAGTACTTTCCTCCAATGGTAGAGTCTGAGATGAGGAAGAAATTCAGTGAGCTGGTTCAAGGTGATCGCTCAGTTGCTGATTACGAGGAGGAGTTCACCCATTTGTCTAACTTTGTGCCAAATGAGGTGAGCGATGAGGAGCGAAAGAAGTCATAATTTATGGATGGCTTGACCTGAAGAATTAGGCAGCATTTGATCGGTAATCGAGCATTGGTAACTTATATAGATGTCTTTTAGGCATGGGAGGCATCGATTTGACAGATAGGGACAGCAGGGTCCCCGGCAGCCCGTTCCTTAGGGCCAAGAGAACCAAGAAGGAGGCCAGCAAGGCCAAGGTCGTCAGGTCTAATGTCAAGGCCAACATGGCCAAGGGCAGAGGCAGTTTCAGGGACACTATTTCACATGTGGACAACAGGGTCACAAGAGTAGGAATTGTCCACAGAAAGACAAGGCACAGCAACAGGGTGCCCAACAGGGGCAGCAGGCTCCGTTAGCCGCAGCAGCTGCAGTCAGGATAGATGCACTACGGGTATGTGTTCAACGTTCAGGACGTTCCATTCCAGCCAGTACCTCTAGTATCGTCGGCAGTCGCGGGTACATTTCCTATCCATGGAGTAGAGGGTAGTATTCTGTTTGACACGGGGGCAACACATTCTTTTTTTACCACTAGATTTGCACAGGAAGCCGGCCTCTTAGAGACAACTGACACTCATCTTAAGTGTGTGGAGTCACCGATGGGTAGTGGGTCCCTTATACACTCAATTTTTAAGGGTGTGGACATTATGTTTGGGAGATTGAGTCTAGCGGCAGACCTCCTGGTGTTGGATATGGAGGGTTACGATGTCATCCTAGGGATGGATTAGTTGGTGGGTTATAGGGTGGTGGTGGATTGTTATGAGAGGACTATCATATTTTCCATTTCGGGATAGGAGATCTTCCAAGTGGCAATGCCTCTTCCCGAGGGAGGATCGCGCACTCATCTCTATTACATTGAGGAAGAGAACTCACAGGAGGTGGTTGTCCCTCTGGACTCAATCCCAGTTATGAGGAATTTTGAGGATGTCCTTCAGGAAATACCAGGGTTACCGCCTAGTAGGGAGAATGAGTTCGTTATCGACTTAGCACTGGGAACGAGACCAATTGCCAGAGCACCGTATCGCATGGCTCCTTCAGAGATGCGAGAGCTGAGGGAGCAGATTTAGCCACTCTTAGGTCAGGTTTTTATTCGGCGAAGTACATCACCGTGGGGTGCACCAATTTTATTTGTAAAGAAAAGGGATGGTTCATTGCGATTGTGTGTGGACTACAGAGAGCTAAACAAGGTGACGATACACAATAAGTATCCGTTACCTAGGATAGATGACTTGTTTGATCAATTAAGAGGGGATGCATACTTCTCAAAAATGGATCTGAGGTTGGGTTACTATCAGCTGCGCATAAGGGAGGAGGATGTACCTAAAACCACTTTCTTGTCACGGTACGGGTCATATGATTTCAAGGTGTTGCCATTTGGACTGACTAATGCGCCTGTAGTGTTCATGGACCTCATGAACAGGGTATTCGAGGAGTTTTTAGACCAGTTTGTGATCGTGTTCATAGACGATATTATGGTTTACTCATATACGAAGGAGGAGCATGCCGAGCACTTGCGTATGGTTCTTCGGACATTACGGGACCACCAGTTGTACGCTAAATTCAGGAAGTGTGGATTTTGGCTGCGAAAAGTTTAGTTTCTTGGCCACGTTGTGTCAGATAGAGGTATTGTTATTTATCCGAGTAAAGTATCGGCAGTGAGGGAATGGGGACAGCCCACGACACCGATCGAGATTCGTAGATTTTTGGGCTTAGACGGTTACTATCGTTGCTTCATCAAGGGGTTCTCAAAGATTGTCGGTCCTTTAACGAACTTGACTCGGAAGGGAGTACCATTCATGTGGAGCGACCACTGTCAGTTAGTGTTTGATGAGATAAAAGACAGGTTAACATCAGCACCCGTACTTACCTTATCGAGGAGTGGATTGGAGTATCGGGTCTATATTGACGTATCCCTACAGGGTCTTGGGGGTGTTACAGCAGGAGGAGAGGGCGATAGCTTATGCTTCTAGAAAGCTAAAGCCACATGAGAAGAACTACCCCACTCACGACCTCTAGTTAGTAGTGGTCGTTTTTTGCTTTAAGGATATGGAGGCATTATCTTCTAGGGGAATAGTTCACTATTTTCATGGATCATAAGTCACTTTAGTATCTCTTCACACTCAAGGATCTGAATATGAGTCCTGGTAAGGATAACGTGGTGGCAAACATGTTGAGCCGATGACCTACTGGAGATGTAGCTGAGACTTGGAAGGCTAAGTGGAGTGAGCTCCAGCAGGAGGATAAGGTAGCCAGGGCATTCATGGCAGTTATGACCATCACTCCCGAGATCGTGATGCGAGTAGTAAGGGCTCAGGCAGAGGACCAATTCTATCAGGACAGGGTGAGACAGTTATTAGCCGAGGGCACGGAGTCTTAATCAGTCAGTTCAGATGGAGGTCTACGATTTAATGGGAGGTTAGTAATACCCGGAGACGAGGAGTTGAGGTAGACAGTGATGACCGATTCTCACGTTTCTAGATTTTCGATACATCCCAGTGGGGACAAGATGTATCAGGATATGTGGCGACAGTATTGGTGGTCGGGTATGAAGCGAGACATAGCAGAGTTTGTCTCGAAGTACGTTACATGTCAGTTAATGAAAGTTGACCATCAGAGACCTTCAGGAATGCTACAGCCGCTAGAGATTCCCGTGTGGAAGTGGGAGAGTATTTTAATGGAATTTATTACTGGACTACCAACATCGCAAAGAGATCACGATTCTATTTGGGTGACAGTGGATAGGTTGACCAAGGTAGCCCATTTCTTATCGGTCCGTACTAATTTTGATACGATGCAAAACGCGCAGCTATCCATTATAGAAATCGTTAAGCTGCACGAGGTTCCTATTAATATTATGTCTGACAAAGACAAAGTGTTTGTGTCACACTTCTGGCAGAGCTTTCAGAAGGCCATGGGCACAGATTTGCGGTTGAGTACAGCATATCATCTACAGACAGACGGGAACACTGAGAGGGTAAATCAAATGCTCGAGGACATGTTGAGAATGTGTATCCTAGACTTTGGTGGAGGATGGGAGAGATATCTCCCGCTGGTAGATTTTTTGTACAACAACTCTTACCAATTCACTATCGGTATATCACCATTCGAGGCACTTTATGGAAGGCCTTATCGTTCGCCTACCTGTTGGTTAGAGGTGGGGGACAACAAGCTATTGGGGACGTAGATGACACTGGAGACTTCTGCCAAAATATAATTAATTAAGGGACGTATTTGGATAGCTCAAGATAAGCAAAAGAGTTATGCTGACGACGGTAGGATACACGTGGAGCTTGAGGTGGGCGACCATGTGTTGATTCGAGTATCTTCTATGAAGGGGATTATGAGATTCGGTAAAAAGGGGAAGTTAGCGCCGAGATTTGTAGGACCGTTCCCTATTATTGAGAGGGTGGCTCCGGTAGCATAAAGATTGGGAGTTCCGTAGAATCTTCAACGGATACACGACATGTTCCATGCGGCGTCGCTGAAAAAATACAGGAGGAGCGAGAGAGCCTTCTGGCGCGTCCCATTAGAGGAGATTGATTTGCAGCCAGATGTCTCATATGAGAAGAGACCTGTGGCTATTCTGGATCATAGCGAGCATAAACTACGATCCAAAGTAGTGCCGTTAGTGCGAGTGCAGTGGGGGCACCACAATATTGACGAGTCGACTTAGGAGCGGGAAGAGGATATGTGAGAGCAGTATCCAGAGTTGTTCACTGCAGGGATACTCTAATTTTGAGGACAAAATTCTTTTGTAAGGGGGGAAGTATGTAAAACCCCGTATTTAGACACATTTCTACGTATTTAGAATTTAATTAATGGATCAATTAAATAGAAAATACGGACCTTATATTTAAATTACGTCAATGAATTTAAATTACGTGAAAGAGTAATTTAATGTGACCTTATATTTAAATTACGTGAGTAGAGTAATTTAATATGATCTAAATGTTAAATGGGATGATTTAATATTATGAGTCGATTCACTAAAAATGACTTGTGAATAGTCATGAATTTACCTTACGTCATAACGAGTGATATGGACGTATATGATTTAAATCTCAACCGAGAGCCAAACATGGGCTAACGAGAGGCCGAGATAAGAAATATTATATAAGTGACTCAAATGACAATTTAGAGGTCACAGTTAGCTCCAGAAGGGTCGAAATAGTCAAAATAGTATACCCAGGGGTACTAGCTGGGTCCCGGGACATTTTTGGGCTAAGTCGGGAACATTCAGGGGCATTTTTGTCTTTTAAAATATAGGAGTGGGAAGACCTAAGAAATTTTGGAGTCTTTTATCATCTGATTAAATAAGGGGTTAGGGTTAGAAACCTCATAACTCACGGAGAAGCCATTAGAGAGAAAAGAGAAGTCATTCTCAAAGCATAAAAAGAGAAGTGTGAGAGATTCAAAGGAATTCTTGAAACTCAAGCAATTGAAGAGTGAAGATTGAAGGGTACAAATAATCAAACTCTACAACAACCACGAAATCAGATCATCTCTGAAACAAGGCAAGTGGTTATTTACAAAATTTAAATATGAGTTATAATATCCATGTATAAGATGAGTAGAATAAATGGTTTTGTGAATATTTCTTGAAGAAAGACTTGATTTAAATACATGTTTGGGATAGGACTTGCATGTAGTTAGATTTACACCTATAGAGGATTGAATTACAGAAGAAATCTGATTTCTATTACGAAATATAAATCTGGGTATGTGATGATTTAAGATAAAGAAACCATATATCTAGGGTTTTGAGACGTTAAGGATAATTGTGGTTCTTGGATGATTTTTGTAGAGATTTGATGATATATTAATGTTAGGAATAGTCTCTATTCATATATAAACTAATTGGTGATGTTAATAGAGAGTTCCAGAAGGTTTAATGGAGTTTTGAGTGGTTAAAACTCAAGAAAAATGTAACAGGATGAAGCTGCCCAGAACAGTCGATCGATTGACTATGAAGATCGATCGATCGACATTCATCAGTCGATTGAACGATGATAAAGGTCCATCGATCGACCCCTGCTACTTCTTGGAAAATCTTATCGAGTGAATTTTCTTCGATGGTCTTCACTTATTGGGAAGTGTAGAGTGATTTTATACCTATCCTAGGACTTGATAAAGACCAGTAGGTATAGAGCTAAGACCCATCATAGTCATTGAGAGAAAGACTTAGAAAATGAATTGATAAGCATAGAATGAACGGGTCGAGTATCAGAAATGGTGAATTTAAGTTACAAAGAGAGTTAACATGAATTCAAAATAATTATCAGTAGGGTAGAGATGAATTGACTACTGAACTAATTAGAGGGGTAACTAGGTCCCTTAGACTAATGCATATACTCAATTAAATGCGATATTGAAATAAATCGTAAATTAACAAGTACGGTGAATATAAGAGAATAAAATATTACGTACGGACATGATTGATAGGTCGGGTGTGTACCTACTGAACTGTATGAACTTTGAGGTTAAGAGTTATACCTAAATTAATTATGTTATCAAGAGAGGAAAATAATACGTATATTGCTTGTATTTGAAGATGAGATATCATATAAAGTAAGCGCATATAAGAATGGAAAGAATGATAAGAATTATTCCCCTTTCAGTAGATTATATCCGAATTTATATAAATATGAATCATAGATTCTAGTGAGAACTATATATATATATATATATATATATATATATATATATATATATATATATATATATATACGTTATGAGCTGAGGGCCTGATGAATCTCGACGATCAACATTGCCAGGTAGTAGTGTATCAGGGGAGTTCCTTGATTGGATTTTGCTTCGTGAGATAACCTACGCACGAAACGTAGCGCAGTGTTGGGAATGGGGAGAAGTTTAGTCATTAGTACTTGGGTTTACGAAGACTGTTAGTAAACTGGGTGAACAGGTTAGTTAGGAAGGGTAACTTAAATAGGTTTTCTAAAAGGTATGCGATAGGTGTGCACTATTAGAAGAGGGGTGAGGAGTGTCTCATGAGAGTGCGATACCAATTTATATACGAGATATTTCATATTTTTAAAATATGGCATTTATGCACTTGCTAAATATTTTCAAACTCGGGCTCTGACCCGTTTCTCTATTTTTCTCTCTTGCTATATATGTATATATATAGGTGTCCAGACACAAGGACGCCTGGATGATGATTCCTTTGAGTCAGACGTTTGCTGTAGCAGCTGTGGATGCATGCAGGTTTACTGTAGACGCTTTTATCCTTGTAATCTAGCTAGGAGATACTGTAGAAACATTCGGGACGATAGCCCAACTGTATTTATTTATTCTTTCACCGCCTTTTAGTGCGACATTCGATTTGGTTGTATTATGTTAAACCGAGTGTTCGGTTGCTTTATTTCATTTCAGTTATTGCTTATATACTGTTGTGATTGATTTATTTAGTTGGTTTGGTTAAAAAGATTAGTTAAATAAAATTTTGATGCCATCCTAATAGGTTATTAGTAATTAAATATGGTTTTCGACAGTGATACTGAGAATGAACCATATGAGACTCCTGTTTTAATTTGGTATAGGATTGATCGCCCGGTATTTTATTAGGAGGGGTGTCACAGTCGCCAAGATGAAATACGACCACAAAGACTTAGAAGATGTGGGCTTTTACATGTAGAAAGAAATAATTGACCTGAAGGCCCACCTTGTTGAAACCAAGGATGTGGGGGAGGTCGGCGCTCCAATCCAATAGGAGAATGATGATCTGAAGAGGAGACTTTTTTTAGGCCGAGGAGAATATTTAGAGGAGCAACGTCGTAATAATGGGGCTAAATTGTGACATAAAGAAGCTCCAGTACCTATTTAGGATAGGCCCTCGGGCCGCCTGGGCGGCTAGCTACGATAAGGGTTTCTAGGACCCCGTAAGGTTAAAGGAGGCTAAAAATGTGGCCTACAAATTGTAACACCGCGTATTTTTGGATAATTACAAATTTAATTATTTTAATTATTAATTGTATTTTAAATTACGCAAGAGAAGCAATTTAGTTCAAATAAAATATTGCTATTTAATAGATATTAATTTGTGGGAATAAGATTAATATTTATGTGATAAATTTACAAGGTGTGTAGTAAATAACATGTGATAGCTATTATATGTCGAAGTGAGTGATATCGACGGGACTATGATATATCTCAATAGGGAATTGTGTGTAGGCTATATTAAGGTCGAGATAGGAAATTTAGGTAGAGTGACACGAATCACAATTTCAAGATCACGGTTGATTCTGAATGGGACCAAATACACTGAATAGAATACACGAGTGTATTAATTATGTCTCGAGGCAGTTTTAGACCAACTCATCACTACGCAAGGGTGCTTTGGTTAATTGGGAGTTTAGGATTGGGAAAGCTCTGAACTTTAGGGTTTTATATAAGCATTTTAGATGTAAAGGCTAGGGTCACAAATGTGAGAAAGAAGAGAGGCCATAAGATATAGTGGGAGAAGAGTCCGTAGGCCAAGTTACACCATTTTTAACCACCAACATCGTTGGAATCAAGATCGAAGCAAGGAAAGGATACCTCCAATATCTAGCAATAAAACCAAGCCCTTCAAACCAAAGGCAAGTGTTTAAACTTGCAATTATTTGAGCATTTATATTATCCATGGTAGTGTAGGATAATAATGCATGAAAACCTAGTTTTTTGGATGTTATATTGGGATTAAATAAATGATTTGATGAGATATCATTGTAATAATCATCCTACTGATATTGTAAAACGAAATCTAAAGAATTGGGTTTGAATAGAATGATAATTCTAGGTTCTTAGAGATGAACATGTAAGAAATGTGAAACTGGGGTTTATATGATTAAAGTGAAAATTTAATCCTGTTTAATGTGTATTTAATGTTGATTTGAGGACTTGTTACGTTAAATATTGTTAAAACATCCCTACATGATGTTTGGTTAACTTGGATGAATGTTTGGGATGAGTTCCATGGAGTTTGGAATGTGTAACAATGGAGAAAAATGTTTTCGAAAGATGAATCTGCCCAGGATTTCGAGCCATTTTGTCAATTGATCGATAGGGCGGAAAAAGGAGGATTTGTTTGTTTGTGTAGTTTTCTTTATCGATAATTGTGGGGTACTTTGGTAATGTTTTATTAACTATATGAGGACTTGGAAAATATCAGTAGACTTATATAGTTTTCTTTATCCCATCTACTGATATTTTCCATGGGAAAATATCAGTAGATGGGATAGGTGGGATATCACAGATGGTATCAGAGCATCAGGTTCTAGAGTCCTTAGTATCTGTGTGGATTCACTACATTTTTAATGATGCTTTTATTTGATATAAAGCCAGAGCCTTATGACTGTTGATTCATAATGCGACTTACGTTCTTCTGCTATTGAGAATAGTTTATGTGAATCATATATGGGTTAGGTTGGGCTTCGTACACCAAATAATATAGGACGACTAGCGAGGGCCGTTAAGAGGACTGTAGGAGGAGAGGCTTAGTCAAAGCCACAAAGGATTATGGTAACGGTGACCATAGTAGAATTCACTATTATTATAGTTCAGACAGTTGACGTTAGGACAACCGCCAGGGCGCAGTAATTTTCTCTAAGCACTACCATAGCAAACGGTGGCGCAAATTCAAACTCACCAAGTACAATCGGTAAGGGAGAGAGTCGGAGAGTTTTTCTCTAGAGGGCCATCCACAAGAGTTCAAGGAAAGTGCAAAAGGGTGATTGACCAATGGAAGGAGAACATCCAAATGGGATTGTGTGGGGGGGAACGTAATGACACTCGGGATTTTATTTCAGGGGAAAATGTTTATCCCATAGGAGAAGCATTATAGTGATGGGAGTCAGTCACCACATCCATTGAGAGACACTATGGATATCAAGGAATTTGGGGTGCGGTTTGACCGTGAATCCTCCGTCATTTGTTTAAACAGAGAGGCAAAGGAAATTTCAGTGCTTATTTAAGAAGGTCTGGACATTGGACGAAGTTGAGGGAGAATTGACATGTTTAGCAAACTTTGTACCCGAAGAGGTGGATACGGAGAAAAAAGGGTCCTCGAGTTAATAATGAACTCGTGGATAGAATGCACAAGCATGGATAGGCAAAGTCGGCTATGATAATTGGTACCATTATCGTCAATGTCATACTTTTACAAAGTTAATATCAATGCTTCCAGGTAAAGGGAGTCTAGAGAGTTTGGGAATCTATCAAGAAGGGAAAGACTGGAATTAATGGTGCTAGTAAGGCACCATGGGGGAAAACACCCAGTAGGGAACCATTTGAATAATTCATATCAATGGAATCCCTACTAAGGACGGTAGTTTCAATTAGAGTCGTTCGTGCTAGCTGTGTGTTCCACGTGGCATGTAAAGCCAAAGGAACAACAGAGATAACAATCGGGGGTCAAAGCTACCAGTTCTGAGAGAAGGATAACCATGACATGGCCAGTGGGGTCAGAGACAGAGGAATGACACAGAGAGGTGTCTTATATGTGGAGAGTTGGGCCACATGTGATGATCTTATCCGCAGCAAGTTAGAGGATAAGAGCGGGATGCCCAATAAGGGCAACAGATATAGAAGATTCGGTTCGGTTTAGATGAGAGTATTATGTCCATAAACCATTTGAACTGCTAGTGATGTTTGCGAGTGAAAGTATGAGTTTTATCCTTGAGTAAATGGGGTAAGTTCTATGTAACACGGGTGAGTCACAGTATTTATTTAACACTAAATTCAGACATGAGATGGGTTGGGTGGGTGTATCGTCAGTATTACTATTGTGTGTGTATATTTATCATTGGCTAGCGGGGCCCTCTTTGGTTCCACCTGCATGAGAGTCGGTGCGGACACTGAGAGGATATATTTTAGTGGATTTTATTGTACACGAGAGATATGTTATGCAAGTATGATGTTATCCTTAGCATGGACTGGTTAGCGATGATTGGGCCAGTGGTGGGTTGCCACAACAAGGCTATCATGTTCGCCGTTTCAGGTTAGGATGTGTTATTTTTGTGAGGTTTCACCTGAGAGAGGGTCGAGCCCGCGTATATAGTATATTGTAAAATATAATACTAAGAATTTATTTATCTTATTATATTTGATCCCGGTGCGTAGGGACTTTTACTGATGTCATTTAAGGTATATCGGGTTTACCGTCGAGCTGTAAGACATAACTCGTTATTAATTTAACGCTAGGAACTTAACAGTAGTATGAGAACAGTATAATATAAATCCTTTAGAGATGTGGGAGTAAATAATTAGACGTATATGTCTGGGGGACATGATACGGAGTGTTTAGGTTATGTGCTTAGAACCTGTGAATCTCGATGACCGATAATGTTGGGTAGTAGTGTATCGGAGGGTTTCCTGGTTTGAATTTCGCTTATGAGACGTCCCACTCATGAAAATTAGTGAGAATAGGGATTCGGGAGACCTGTTTAGTAATAGGGCATAGATTTTGAATGTTACTCATTATACGTGTAGAGAGAACACTTCGATCCAAGAGCTATTATACGATACTAGGCCAGTGGAGCCGGGTAGTGCTAAGTGGAAAGCACTGGGCAAAATTTAGCATCACTAGTTGATAGGTGAGGAAATCTAGAGAAAAATTAAGTCGCAAGTAATAGATTACCTGAGTACAACCTCATTGTATAGCCACACCAAGAGTGCGGGGCCGAGCTTGAGAAAAGTATGTTATGTATGTGACATTAGTTATGATTGTGCATATTTACATGGGATATAGGGTGTATGGGCACCCTAGTTAGTTTCACTTTCAGTGTCGTACGTAATAAGGGGATGTGGTTATAAATGTGTTATATGTATGACGGTGGGGCAGTTAAAAACATAAGTGTAATGGTATGTTGGACTAAACTTCGTTTGAGAAAAGGAGATAGTCCGACTGTGTTGGTATCAAGTAGAACTATCATCGAGAAGAGTTGTAAGACATTGGAGACACATGTAAAAAGATATCGCTTGACAAGGAAGGACCCAATAATTTTGGAAAGTAGAGTGGAGTCTTATTCAAACGCTTAAAGTGCCTCACGCATAGATAAGAGTTTGACTTCTACCAGACGAAAGCCCAGGAAGTGCGCAATTTTGGAGCAGACACATGGACCATGGTTTCGGTATATCCCAAAAAAGGGGGAGTAAGATGTGCCACATGATGTGAAATATTAAGCATGTGGATCGGTGTTAAGTGAGACATAGTGAAGTTATCTCCAGGTACACCACTCGTAGATGGAAAATTTTGATTCGAGATTATCAACCAGAAGTTTATAATAAATTGATGATTCTAGTGATGGAATGGATACGCAGATTGATAAAGTTCATTATTGAGTTACCAAAATTATGAAGAGGCCATGATTTCTTTTGGGTTTGTGGGAGGAATTGATCAAAATAGAATGAATTATTATTCATTTAGGGTGAGTTATACTATCGGCCAATATGTTTAACATTGCATTAAAAAGAATAAATGAACAGGCACAAAGTGTCACCCAATATTGTTGTGAATCAAGATGAGACCCTTAAGTTCCACCTTTAATAGTAAGTGTCGGGAGGTAAGGGGGACGAAGTTGCTTTTTGAGATATATGTATCACCCGTAGGTCAATGGGTAGACATGAGATGACTCGGATGTTAGAGAATTCGAGGAGTGCATATTCAGAATATTAGGGTAATTGGAAGCGCTAATTACCATTGGTAGAGTTGCATGTGATACCTCGTAGCGGTTTATTATATGTGTGACGTCTTCTACGGCTTCATACAGAGTTCTTATCATCCCCCCTTTGATTGGCTAGAGGTGGGGAATAATAAGCTCCTCGAACATGAAGTGATTCATAGTCTGTCGGCAAGGATTGAATTAATCTACGTCTTTTTTGTATAGTTTAAGAACATAGTGAGAGTTACGTCACAGTGAATCGAAGTTTTGAAGTCTGACATGAGTGGTCACGGGTTGTTTCGGGTGTCTCCCATAAAGGGAGATTAAGTGTTTTGGCAACAAAAGGAAATTGGCACCTATGGAAGTGGGCCCTTTACAACAGTGAGATGATAAATCCAATGGAGTACTAGTCTTTTGAGTGTTGTCCGAGGATTCACGATAGTTTTTGCGTGACATTGTATAAGCGAGATGATTCGACATAAATATTATATATTTATCCCCTTAATTTAAGTACCTTTGTGAACTCGAGTGATGTAATTGATATGGATTTAACTCACATTTATGCTACTAACCTTCGTCGGTAAGTATTTTGTGTTTTTGTTTCTCTTGTGTGTTTTACAGGTTAATTATGCAACCAGTGCAAAAGAGAAATCGAAACAACGAAAGAAAAGCTAGGAAGGAAAGTTCAAGGGTATTTTTGTAATTCTACAGCCTGATCCCGGAGTTGAGGCCAACTGGAAATTCAAAGATCTCGGAACAACGAGAACACTGAAAGATACGTCACCCAAATCCGAGCTACGGTTGAAGAGTTATGATCAATTGAAGTTGAGGAAAAATCCATGCAAGAAAGTAGGAAAATTTTCTAAGTGTTGCAATTGAAAGAAGAAGAGACAAAACTAGTAGAAAATATCGAACCACACTATGAACCGGTTCGGGGTACCTGCGAACCGATTTGGGGATCCTGATGCGCGAAATTTTCCTTGACAGCTGATTGGTCCATAGAGTTCTATTTTGTTACAACTCCTTCTAAAACGTATTTGTACGAAGTTAATGACTTAGAAAACATAGTTTTTCATAGTTTTGATCAATTTTTGGTAGAGAAAAAAATAGGAGAACACCTAGGAACATAGTTGGAATTATTGATTCAAAATTGATTCATTCCTGGTTTGTTTTCAAGTATTAATCCAAATTTCATTCTTCTTCTTATTATTATTCTTGCATGGTTGTTTTTCTTACATGATCCAAACAATTTATGGGTTCATAATACTTCTTTGCATGTTCAAAGTAGTTTCATTATGATTTCTCTCGCATGCAACGTATTTAATTCATGCATAGTCAGGTTTAACATGTCCGGCTAGATTCTTTAGGGTCGAGATGCATGAACTCAACCTGATGTGGTAGTTGCATGTGTATAAAATTAATCATCTAAATTTCATGATTTATTATGACCGTATTGCGTAAAAACACAACCATTGTAGATCTTTGGATCTCATTTTCTTTAGGGTAACCAGAATGCTTCAGAATGCAATTTGAGTGTAACTATCGCAATACCGATTTACTCATCCTCTGATTATGTATGGTGCGGGCTTGAACCTCATATATGTAATGCTTGGGAGTACTAAATTTTAGGTCTAATTGATCACTTAACTTTACGATTAATTTTGTACTAGTAACACACTAGGGTTGAGGGATTGTATTCCCGTCATGTTTTCCTCATCATATAGTTCAAGTTTTAATTCAATTATCATCCGTATTTTAGATAAGTTAGAACAGTTGCATTCCATTCATACTCTAGTGCATTAGTTAACCATTTTCAAAATTGCATTTAGTTGTAGTTATTTCACCAATCAAATCATATTTTCCTTTTCTTTAAATTCAGAGTTACGGTTCCTTCATCTGTCCAACGTCGTCACAACCCCATTGTCCTATCTCCCTGAGGATCGATACCCGACTTATCGAATTATTACTTGAGCGACAGGCTTGCACTTGAGCCTGGAGAGCACGCACCTCTGAGACACATTCTTAATCGCGTCAAGTTTTTGGCGCCGTTGTCGGGATTTAGGTAGACTTGGGAATAGATCAATTCAATATAAAACTTTGACAAAAATTTTCAAAAAAATCCAAAAACATAAAATAATTTAAAAGCACAAAAATATTCCTCATCATCTCTCATAATCCTGTTAATGCAAAATTCTGAACCCACTCCAACTCCCCATAATACTCCAACCCACATTCACGAAAACCCGATAGTTGAGTACGACCCCGATAGCCCTCACACTCTAAACGTTCCATAATTCTGGGTTCCATCTCCCAGTCGTACACACACACCGACATCCCTCTTAGGACACACTTTAGAGCACGCTCCGAGCATACCAAATGAGGACACAGAGTCTTTGAGTGAGAGAGACATGTCACAACATGGTAGTACAGCCGCCGGTGAGGAAGAGGCTCATACCGCCCTTTGAGAGAACTCTTATATCCTGAACACACTGTCAATCCGGGATGAATTTTACTCCCGTATAATGCATGGCAATTCGCTTTAGGAATGGGATAATCCAGATACTTCCCACCTACCATGGAATGGATTCAGAAAAGCCATATCTCCACATAATGGAATTTGAGGAGGCGTGCGAGACCCTTAGCGATCAAACTTGCAGAAAAGATGTGAGCCTCCTCAAACTCTTCCCATTCTCTCTAAAGGACAAGACTAAGACCTGGCTATGGTCTTTACCTCCAAACTCGATTTCATCATGGAACGAGTTACAATTTAAATTCCTCAAGAAATTCTTTCCTATACATCGAACGAACTCCATCAAGGCTCAAATTCAAACTTTTTGACAACTAGAAAATGAGTCGTTCGATCGATGCCACGAGCGTTTTAATGAGTTAGTCACTTCGTGCCCTCGTTATGGACTTGATAAACTGCAAATCATTTCCTTCTTCCATAATGGGCTAAATATGAACTCCAAACAACTCGTTGAGACTATGTGTAATGGTCCCTTTATCTACTTAGACACCAACGATGTTGAGCTTCACCTAAGGTATATCGTCGAGGCCCAATCCTGGGATATATCTGACCCTAGTGCTGAAAATCGAACTCGTCAACCGACCACCACTACATTGGCGTCCGACATATTTCACCTGGAGAAGAATACTATGATAGACAGCCGACTCGATCTACTTAAGAAAGTAATGCGAGAAATACTTGAGGTATATGGAAGAGGACCAACTAGATCCATCCCAAACCCCGTCGAGAAGGTGTGTGCAATTTGTGAGGCGGGTCATTCAACCGAGGAATGCCCGATAATACCCGCCTATAATGTGATGCATCAAGAACAAGTAAGTGGTATATGAGAATTCAAGGGTAATTTCAATGCACCGCACGGGAATTCTTACAACCCTTCATGGAAAAACCATCCTGGTTTTAGTTATGGGCAATAACATGCTATGATGAATCCTAATTCACATGTTGCCCCTCCTCCACTATCTCACTCTCAACAAGCTCCACACATGCAAGGACATGTGCAAGAACCACCACCTCAAGGGACATTTATTACTCCAACTCAACTCAACTCAACAAAGCCTTTTCCCAATTATTTGGGGTCGGCTACATGAATCCTATTTTTCCATTCCATTCTGTCCAGTGCAATAACTTCGGTTAAACCACATGATATCATGTCCTTTTTTATAATATCCCACCAAGTTAATTTAGGCCTACTTCTACCCCTTGGGTTACCATCAATACTAACTCAATCACTCTTCCTTACAGGAGCATCCATTGGTCTACGCTTGACGTGTTCAAACCATCTAAGTTGATTTTCTCTCAATTTATCTTCTATAGGAGCTACTTTTACCGTTTCAGGAATTTGTTCATTTTTAATTTTATCCTTTCGAGTTTTACCACAAATCCATCTTAGCATTCGCATCTCCGCCACACTCATTTTCTGTACATTTTGTTTCTTGGTTGCCCAACACTTTGTCCCATATAACATGGCAGGTCTAATGGCCGTCCTATTTTCCTTTTAACTTCAAAGGTATACGCTTATCACACAGAACGTCGGTCGCACTCCTCCACTTGACCCAACCTGCTCTAATTCTATGTGTAACATCATCATTAATATCTCCATCTTTTTGTATAATCGATCCTAAATAACAAAAATGGTCATTTCTAGGTATTTCTTAACGCTCCAATTTCACCACATCTCCATTTGTCCTCCTATTACTACTAAAATTACACTCCACATATTCTGTTTTAGTTCTACTTATTTTAAATCCTCTTGTTTCTAAAGTTTCTCTCCACAATTTTAACCTAGCATTTATCCCCATCTTAGTCTCATCCACTAAAACAATATCATCTGCAAATAGCATACACCATGGCACCTCATCTTGTATTTGTCCAGTCAACTCATCAATAACAAGAGCAAAGAGATAAGGACTTAATGCTGAACCTTGGTGTAGCCCTACCGTAATTGAAAATTCACTACTTTCTCCTGCTGATGATCTTACTGTAGTCATCGCACCATCATACATATCCTTGATCACATCAATATATCTGCGAGTCACTCCTCTTTTATGTAGAACCCACCATATTATATCTCTGGATATCCTATCATATTCCTTCTCCAAATCTATAAAAATCATATGAAGATCCTTCTTTTTCTCTCTATACCTCTCCACTAATCTCCTCAATAAATAGATTGCTTCCATTGTTGACCTCCCAGTCATAAACCCAAATTGATTCTCAGATACTGTTGTCTTCAATCTCAATCTATATTCAATCACTCTCTCCCAAAGTTTCATTGTATGACTCATTAACTTAATACCAAGATAATTTGAACAACTTTGTATGTCCCTTTTATTTTTATAAATAGGTACTAAAATACTTTTTCTCCATTCATCGATGATTCTATTAGTCATTAAAATTATATTAAATAATTTTGTAAGTCATGATACTCCATCCTCCCCTAAGCACTTCCAAACCTCAATAGGGATACCATCTGGTCCTACAGCCTTCCCTGTTTTCATCTTTTTTAGAGCAATCCTGACCTCTGTTGTCCTAATTCTATGAAAAAATATATCTTCTCGAGTCTCCCTAAGTTCCTCTATATCTAATCTACTCCCATTATCTCCATTTAATAACCTTTCAAAGTAGTTTTTCCATCTTTCCATAATTTCATCATCTTTGACTAGGACTCTCGAATCATCACTTTTGATGCACTTAACATTATTAAAATCTTTTGTTTTCCTATCCCTAAGTTTAGCAAGCTTATAAATACTTTTTTCCCCTTCTTGTCTTCCTAATTTTGTATAAAGATCATCATACGCTTTTAACTTAGCATCTCTTACCACTTTCTTAACTTCCTTTTTAGCCCATTTATATTTCTCAAAATTCTCTTCATTTCTATTTGTTTGTCATGTTTTAAATCACTCCCTTTTAATTTTTACTATATTATGTACTTCTTCATTCCACCACCAAGTTTCTTTAGACTGTGTCCCTTTGCCTTTTGACTCTCCAAGAATTTCTTTTGATATTCTCCCAATGCATGTGGCCATCTTATTCCACATTATGTTAGTTTCTTCTTCACTGTTCCATGTTGCTTCATTTAATACTTTATCTTTAAATAGTTCTAATTTCTCTCCTTTTAAATTCCATCACCTAGTTCGTGGGTTAATCTTCACTTTTCGCACTCGTGATTGATTTTTAATATTTATATCCAACACCATTATCCTATGTTGTGAGGTTAAGCTCTCTCCCGGGATAACCTTACAATCTTTACACGTTACTCGGTCTCCTTTCCTAGTAATGAAAAAATCTATTTGGCTCTTATGTGTTCCACTTTTATAAGTTATTAAGTGTTCAAGCCTCTTTTTAAAACATGTATTTACTAGTACAAAATCATAATCCATCGCAAAATCTAAGATAGACTCTCCCCCGTCGTTCCTATCTCTAAAACCATGTCCTCCATGAACTATCTCATATCCTACACGATCTTCTCCTACATGGCCATTAAAATCTCCACCTATATAGATTTTCTCACCTAGGGGTATTTCTTGAATTAGTTCATCCATTTGTTCCCAAAATTGTACTTTAGTGTGCTCATCTAATCCTACTTGGGGTGCATAAGTACTAACAATATTAATTATGTTTGCACCTAATATCAATTTTACAAGTATAAGTCTATCACATTTCCTAATAACGGTTATGATATCGTCCTTAAAGTTTTTATCTACTATTATTCCAACTCCGTTCTTATTTCTATGTTTTCCTGTATAATATAATTTAAATCCTATATTTTCTATTTATCTAGCTTTCTCACCGACCCATTTAGTTTTTCTTCTTATCATGGTATCTACTAACTCCATCCCTTTTCCTGTCATAGTCCATATGTTCCAAGTCGCTAACCTAAGTCTAGTATCCTAGACTAGCTTCTTTACCCGCACATGTTCAGCTTGTTGCAGGAACCCTTGCGTATTTATCACCGCATCCGGGCGCCGATGCGACTCCTCTTGCATATTTTTTGAGACACTCGGTGGCAGGCGCAATGCCCCTTGCCTATTTTTTGAGACACCCGGTGGCAGGCGCAATGCATCGCTTAAGGGGAATGCCTAGCATTAGCAAGTATATTCATAGGATTCATGTTCATAAGGATCTGACAAAGTTTTACGATGGATGTCAGCTACCTAACGCAACCCTCCTCCTTTTTCCAGGCTTGGGATCGGCAGTGTCAAAAAATAAGAAGTTAAGCACGACACAGGCGGAGTTAAGGGACATTTATTACTCCATCGTGGAGAAATCTCGAGGATACGATGAACCAATTTATCAATACTCAGAATGCAACCAATACTAGATATGATCGCATGATCAGCGACACAAATGCAAATATTTTAAAGATGCAATCATTATTAAGTATCCAAGAGAAGGGCAAGTTTCCTGCCCAGGGCCAAAGACCTCCCCAAGGTTAAACTAGTGTCAGCTCCACCTCTACAGAATATTAGGATCAATGTCAAGTTGTGACCACTTTTCATAGTGGGAGAGTCGTTGATTTATCACCTCCCCCACACGACGTAACCAAAGATAAGGAGATTTCGCCTGGTACGAAAGAGGCCAACGATGTCCTCTTGAAAGAGAGTGATAAAGAAGGCACTAGTAAGCCCGAGGTAGTAATGAAACCACCCACCGCGGTACCATTTGCTCAAAGGCCGGTTCCTTCCCACAAAGGGAACCCCCCTGATGAAGTGTTAGACGTGCTAAAGCAAGTAAAGATAAATTTACCTTTCCTTGATGCCATTAAGCAAATTCCAGCTTATGCAAAAGTCATCAAATACTTGTTAACAATGAAGAGGAAGATGAAAGTAAAGAAAAATGTATTTCTAGCACAGAACGTGAGCTCTATTCTACTTAATGATCTTCTACAAAAATTCAAAGATCCCGGTGCACCCACCATTTCTGCATCATTGGAGAAAATAAAATCGAAAAAGCCTTACTTGACTTGGGAGCAAATGTCAATATCCTCCCTTACACCATCTATAGGCAACTTGATCTGGGCGACCTTAAGCCCAGAACGATCACTCTCCGGTTAGCGGATCAAGCCTTGAAGATCCCAAGAGGTATAGTTGAGGACGTGATCGTACAAGTTGACACTTTGTACTTTCCAGTAGATTTTGTCATTTGGGACACGAAACCCTCCTTCGCCTCGAGCAATCATGTTCCCATCATTCTTGGATGCCCATTCTTATCCATGGCTAACGTAATTATCAATAATCGAAATGGGCAAATGCAACTCACCTTTGGGAACATGACCTTAGAGACTAACATCCTCCGTATAGCCCAACAGACGAGGGAAGAAGATGATCTTCACACGGTGAGCTTCATCGACGAGATCGTAGAGGAATACTTTGAGGAAAATTATTATGGAGATGCCATAGGGTCCTGTTTAGTGTCGAGCCACGAGAGTGAGGGGACGTATACTGAATTCGAGAGGGAAGTTGAGGAGTTGAGAGATTTACTTGATAAGGAGCATCGGACGAGGACGCGGGAAATGAAAGTTGGGTTTCTCGATTAGAGGAATTACCTCCAAGGGAATCACGCATGGTTTCCTCCAGCGACAAATTTTCGACCCTCGAATTGAAGAAACTACCCTCCCATATTAAATATTCATACCTAGGAGAGGATGAGACATTTCCTGTTGTTATCTCATCTAGCCTAAACGAAGAGCAGGAGGGTAAACTGTTAAAGATTCTGAGGAAGCACCAAGGTGCTTTCGGTTGGTGTATTGCTGATTTGAAGGGGATAAGTCCTTTGATTTGCACCCACAAGATCCACCTTGAGGAGGATGTCAAGCCCTCGAGAGAAATGCAAAGAAGGCTAAACCCCAATATGAAAGAAGTGGTGGGGACCAAAATTATTAAGTTAGTGGATGCCGGGATCATCTACCCAATCTCGGATAGTAAGTGGGTGATCCCTATTCAAGTTGTCCCGAAGAAGTCGGGCATGACAGTGATTAAAAATGCTAAGGGAGAGCTAGGTCCCCAACGTACCATCACCGGGTGGAGCATTTGCATTAATTACTTTAAACTCAATACGGGAACTAGGAAAGACCATTTCCCCTTACCATTTATTAATAAGATGCTTGAGAGATTAGAGGGACACCCTTACTATTGCTTCCTTGATGGTTATTCTGGATATAACCAAATTGAGGTAGATGTACTTGACCAGGAGAAAATGACCTTCACTTGCCCTTTTAGAACGTTTGCTTACAAACGTATTCCATTTGGCTTGTGTAATGCACCCGCGACCTTTCAAAGATGCATGTTGAGTTTATTTAGCGACATGGTTGAGAGATGACTTGAAGTTTTCATGGATGACTTTAGCATTTTTGGCACCTCTTTTGATCTTTATCTGACAAAGCTGGAGAAAGTATTTGCCCGGTTTGTGGAGAAGAACTTAGTGCTAAATTGGGAGAAATGCCATTTTATGATCATTGAGGGAATAGTTCTTTGCCACATAGTTTCATCCAAGGGAATTGAAGTTGATAGAGCTAAGATAGATGTCATAGTCGATCTACCCCCACCAAAATCGCTCAAAGATGTAAGCTCCTTCTTGGGCCACACAGGGTTTTATCGAAGGTTCATTAAGGACTTTAGCGCCATCGCTAGACCCTTAAGAAACCTTATTATGAAGGACACCCCATTTGAGTAGATGGAAGCATGCCATAGCTCTTTTGAAAAACTTAAAACCATGCTTGTGTCCGCTCCCATTATGCAAGTTTCAGATTGGTCCTTAATATTCGAGCTTATGTGTAATGCTAGCGATTATGCGATAGGGGCTGTTTTGGGCCAACGAAAAGACAAACAGGCTCGTGTCATCTATTACGCTAGCCGGACTCTTATCGGACCACAACTCAATTACTCCACCACAGAGAAAGAGTTGCTAGCGGTAGTTTTTGCTCTTGTCAAATTTTGGTCCTACCTTATCCGTTCTCCCATCACTTGCTTCACCGACCACGCGGCATTAAAACACCTACTTGCGAAGAAAGACGCAAAGTCGTGCCTCATTAGGTGGATCTTACTCCTACAAGAGTTCAATCTCTCCATTAAAGATAAGAAATGAGTAGAAAACGTCATTGCCGACCACTTATCACGGATCTCATCCGACGTACCTAGTGATCTGATACCTATAGACAAATACTTTCCGAATGAGCAACTCTTTGTTACCTCTTCTTTACCCTGGTTGGCGGATATAGTGAACTAACTTGTGACGGGGGTCGTCCCTCCCGATTGGACACCGCAAGATAAGAAGAGGTTTATCACTTGGTCACGCATGTTTTTCTATGACGATTATTTCCTTTTTAAATATTGCGCTGAACAAATCACCCGACGATGTGTACCGGATGAAGAGATCCCAAAAGTCATCCAATTCTTTCATTCGGACGCTTGAGAAGGTCATTTTTGACGAAAAAGACGACCGCTAAGATTCTTCAATGCGGTCTCTATTGGCCCAAAATTTTTCGAGATGTAAAAAATTATGGCAAATCTTGCGATAGGTGCCAAAGGATGGGGGCGATTACCCAACGAGACATGATGCCATTAACCCCGATACTCATTATTGAGATCTTTAACTGCTGGGGTATTGATTTCATGGGCCCTTTTCCCCCATCTTTTGCTTTCCTATACATACTGATCGATGTAGATTACGTTTCTAAATGGGTGGAAGCTATAGCTACCAAGATAAATGACAGCAAAGTGGTGATTAGTTTCATACAGGAACATATACTTTTCCGCTTTGGTGCTCTAAAGGCGATAATTAGTGATAATGGCACGCACTTTTTCAACAGGCCATTCGCGAAGCTCATGAGAAAGTATGGCGTCGTTCACAAGGTTGGAACAGCCTATCACCCACAAACGAATGGGCAGGCCGAGTTAGCGAATCGGTAAATTAAGAACATTCTTAAGAAGACCGTCAATCCCACTCGAAAAGATTGGTCACTTCGATTGAACGATTCACTATGGGCCTATTGTACTGCATATAAAAATCCACTCGAAATGTCCCCTTTCCGGTTTGTATATGGAAAACCTTGCCATCTTCCCGTTAAATTAGAGCACAAAGCATATTGGGAAATTAAGAAGTTAAATTATGACATGGATAAAGCCGGTGAAGCTCGCAAGCTTCAATTAAATGAGTTAGAAGAGATACGCAGTGATGCGTATGAGAACGTAAAAATTTCCAAAGAAATGATGAAACTCGCTCACGATAACATGATTCGACGCAAAGGGTTTCTTCCCGAACAAAAGGTACTTATCTATAACTCTCGGCTTCATCTATTTCCGGGCAAGTTGCGATCACGATGGTCTAGCCCGTTCGTTGTAAAGAATGTATTCCCTCACGGAGTTGTGGAATTAGATGATTTAAAAGGGAGAAATGCATTTCAAGGTAAATGTACAACGCCTAAAGCCATATCTAGAGGCGTGTGCGAAAGAAGTCGACACCGTTTGGTTTTCAGACCCCATTTACGGGGTCAATTGAGCTTAAAATGAGAGGTCGTCGCACCCCCGATGCGTATGGGGTGAATTCTTGTGTACAGCAGTAGTGTGTGAGTTAGGTTATTTAGGAGTCCGAACCACGGTTCACGAGAGGGAGCGAGTTAGCACACTTTTTGAGAGAGCTTGCACGTATTTCAAGGGCGTGGTAGAGGAGTTTTTAGGGAACCCGAGGGTCTAGGACATCTTTAGGGGTCATACGCATGAGAGGCGTCACGAGCAAACACTTGGATTTTGAGAGAGGAGAGAAATTCAGCTTCCAGGCCAGCAGCCTCCCCTTAACCCCCAGGGCGAATCGGTTCGGGGGCGAACCGGTTCAGGGCACCTGGCAGATTCCCCCCCCTGTTTTTCCAAATTCAACCTCTTTTCCCTCTTCCCTCCATACACCCCCTACGAAATTTCACCCCCTCAAACTTCCCTCCCTTCACTATCTTTTCCAAATTCATTCCCCCTTTCCGTTCCCTCCCATCCCATTACAATTTCCCACCAAAACCCCATCCTCCACACCTATAAATTAACACTCACCCCCTCCATTTCCCACACCTACTTTCATTCTCCTTATCGTCCATACCTAATCATCTCTATACCACCTCTCTCTCTCACCATGTCGCGCCCCCGCCAAGACAATTTCCGCCCTCGCAAATATGAAGACACCACCGTCCTTGATGACGAGGGTAAGGGGGTGTTTCTGTGCGTCCAAGAACGCCATTAGGCCGAGCGCTATTTTTTGGCCACACGCCGAATCCACATCGAGCGCTTTGTCAATTGGGAGCAACTCCCCGGTGATATCATCGCCCTTTTCAACCGTCGAGGGTGCTGCTCCTTCCTCTCTCCTACGAGCAACAACGCTTTCGAAGCTGCTATTTGCCAATTTTATGCGACACTCATTCGCAAATCATCCACGCTTCATGAGGCCTATCTTGATGGTATCCAAATCCCGTTCTCCGCCGCCATCATCGCGCGCAAAATGCGTGCCAAAGGGGTTGTCCTCCCCGTGCCATTCCGATATCCCACAAATGGTGCCCTCCGCACCAAAGAAGAATGTACTGCCCGAATGGCACCTGGGGAGGAATGGGTGCGGGATTCTTTTCCAATTAGAAGTCTTTCGGATACGATGCGTTTCACGCACCTCATTACGTGTGGAGCAATCCACCAAACCACCAATAACTCGATGGTTCGATTGAGTCACGCCAACTTCCTATACCATTTCCTCGACCCCGAAGGCACGATAAATCTTGCCCAACTCTTCTACGCGAACATCATCAATGCTGCCTACGACGAGTGGGGAAAAGTGGCGCTACCCTACACCCGCCTCATCACTGAAACTCTGATTGATGCTGGGGTGGACGACCCGAGGCAGCAAGTCCGACTCCCCCGCCCCATTGGAATCACCTCCACCACTCGGAGTGAATGCCAAATACGGGTGGCTCACCCCGACCATCCCATTCTCGACGAGGGTGCGGGGGAGAAAGCACATGATAACCCAATGATGGATGTGGGGGAGAATGAAGAAGAGTATGAGGAAGAAGAGGACGACGATTCCGACTTTGATCCTTCCGGTACGAATTTTGATAGGCTCCTTTCGGTGGTGGAATCCCGCCTTGACAGGTTCATCACCCAATATAATCAAGATCAAGCGGCCTATCAAAGTAGTCAAGAGGCTTAACGGAGGGACGCGAGCATGATGCATCTTTCTTCTATGATCCATATGATCCCAACGCACCCGGGCCCTCAAATCCACCTCCCCAATGAAGCCCTTGCTCCTTGTTTGATCTTTGTGTGTAATGGTGGTTGTTTACATTGTTTAGTTGCTTGCTCTACCCTCTCCGTTGTAACATATGATTCTCCGTTTCTATAATAAAATTCTGCATTTTTGTTTTAATTTGTTTGTTTTATTTATTCGCACTTTTAATTTACTTTGAGTTAGATTTTAGTCCTTTTTGCTTGAGGACAATGCAAAAGTCTAAGTTATGGGGGGTCACAAGTGCATTTTTCTAAAACTTCACAAATTTTCAAAAATGCCCAAAAATCTCAAAAAAATCATAAAATTTTGAAAAATCCAAAAATATTTTTCTTCAAAATAAATAAAAATTGGAATTCAAAATTTTCAAAAATATCATTAAAAGTCGGTTTATAGTTTCAAATTGTAAAAACACAATACACAAAGACGAAATTGACCAAAGATGGAAATTGAGCAAAAATTGACGACTTGACGAATAATTGTGGAGATTAACAAACTCCAGTGAGATTCGAGCCTTTCATTTTTGTGAAATTTATAAATCAATTCGAGTTAATTGTTAACAAGAAGTTCTTTTCAGCAGACTAATAAGTCATCGAGGATCTCAAGTCTTTCACTTTGATCGGTTTTGAGAAATGCGTGTGATATTGCCTTGAAAAACGTGCTAAAGAAATGTCTAAATTAAATGCATCTCGAAACGCATATGGTAACGCAATTAGTAGTTTAGATAATGAAGTAGGCTATCGTTTGTTATCCAAAAATATTGGCCACAAAAAGTTGTGAAAAATCATCCCTTTTGTAACCCAAAATTGAATCGAATAATTTTTCCTTTCGTTTGACAACTCGAAAAAAACCAAAAAAAATGGAATTGTGAAAACTAGACAAAGTCAGAATTTAAGTCCAGAAAGTGCAACAAAAAGGGGCAAGAAAAGAATAACTATGCTCAACAAAAATAGCAAAAAAAGAAAATCGTGAAAATAGAAAAAAATAAGAGAAAAAGAATAGAAAATGAGCAAAAGCTCGGAAAGCACTAATGAACATCATAAGAAAAAATTTCCAATTCCGAAATTCTTCACCTTTTCCAATATGACCCAATACACCTTCAGCCCGTAAAAGTTCTAACTGAGTCCAAAAGTGCGAAATTGGTTACCGCGTGTAGAGCTAAAACACCAAAAGATAATAAAAGAGATAAAAAATGTGGATTAGAGGCAATGTTCCCATTTCCTATATCCGTAATCTTTTGATGAGATCCGATTACCATAAAATTTATGTCTTTCTATTTGTGTGCGTGAACTTGTTTTCAATATATTTACTCTTATAAATCACGCATGCCAAGAGAATAGACACATTTCGAGTGATTCGTTTGTGAGAGCATCCAGTGATATTTTGAAATCAAAACGAATTTTTGGATAAGTAACGTAACGGTCAATCGGTGGAAATTAGCGGTTAAATTTCCGGCTTCGCACACACGCACTATGATTTGAGACTCATGAACATGATTTGATGATGAATATTTTCGGGAAAAGTTTGAATTATAAAATTTTTGTGTGTTTTGAGTTTTCTTTGAGTCGAATTTTGTGAGTATATTCACTGCAAACCCTCACCAGACAACACTCGTCCTACTAGGGTAACCTAGGGGTTTAAAGGCTTGTTGCATATGCTAAATGCAATAGCTTGCCCGTAAAAAAGGTATTCTATCCCCATAGTATGTTTAGAAGAGTGGTGACATTATTCTTTTTCTTTTACATTGCTCGGGACGCGCAAACTTCTAAGTTAGGGGGGGTTTGATTCGGCATAAATATTGTATATTATCCCCTTAATTTAAGTACCTTTGTGAACCCGAGTGATGTAATTGATATGGATTTAACTCACATTTATTCTACTAACCTTCATTGGCAAGTATTTCGTGTTTGTGTTTCTCTTGTGTGTTTTACAGGTTAATTATGCTACCTGTGCAAAAGAGAAATCGAAACAATGAAAGAAAGGCTAGAAATGCAAGTTCAAGGGTATTTTCATAATTCTATAGCCTAATCCCGGAGGTGAGGCCAACTGGAAAGTCAAAGATCTCAGAACAATGAGAACACTGAAAGAAACGGCACTAAAATTCGAGCTACGATTGAAGAGTTATGATCAATTGAAGTTGAGGAAAAATCCATGAAAGAAAAGAAGAAAGTAGGAAAATTTTCTAAGTGTTGTAATTGAAAGAAGAAGAGCCAAAACCAGCAGAAATTCCCGAACCACACTATGAACCGGTTCGGGGTCGAACCGGTTCGGGGTACCTGCAAATCGGTTCAGGGGTCCTGATGCGCAAAATTTTCCTTAGCAGTTGATTAGTCCAAAGAGTTCTATTTTATTACAACTCCTTCTAAAATGTATTTGTACGAAGTTAATGACTTAGAAAACATAGTTTTTCATAGTTTTGATCATTCTTTGGTAGATAAAAAAATAGAAGAACACCTAGGAACATAGTTGGAATCATTGTTACAAGATTGATTCATTCCGAGTTTGTTTTCAAGTATTAATCCAAATTTCATTCTTCTTATTATTATTCTTGCATGGTTGTTTTTCTTGCATGATCCAAACAATTTCTGGGTTCATAACACTTCTTTGCATGTTCAAGATAGTTTCATTATGATTTCTCTCGCATGCAACGTAGTTAATTCATGCATAGTCAGGTTTAACATGTCTGGCTAGATTTTTTAGGGTCAAGATGTGTGAACTCAACCTGATGTGGTAGTTGCATGTGTATAAAATTAATCATCTAAATTTAATGACTTATTACGACCGTATTGCGTAGAAACACAACCATTGTAGATCTTTGGATCTCGTTTGCTTCAGGGTAACCGGGATTCTTCATAATGCAATTCGAGTGTAACTATCGCAATACCGATTAACTCGTCATCTGATTATGTATGGTGCGGGCTTGAACCTCATATATGTAATGCTTGGGAGTACTAAATTCTGGGTCTAATTAATCACTTAAATTTATGATTAATTTTGTACTAGTAACACACTAGGGTTGAGGGATTGTATTCACATCCTGTTTTCCTCATCATATAGTTCAAGTTTTAATTCAATTATCATCAGTATTTTGGATAAGTTAGAATAGTTGCATTCCATTCATACTCTAGTTCATTAGTTAACCATTTTCAAAATTGCCTCTAGTTGTAGTTATTTCACCAATCAAATCATCTTTTCCTTTTCTTTAGAGTCAGAGTTAGGGTTCCTTCGTCTGTCCAACATCGTCACAACCCCGTTGTCCTATCTCCCTGAGGATCGATACCTGACTTATCGGATTATTACTTGAGCGACAGGCTTGCACTTGAGCCTAGTGAGCACGCACTTCAGAGACACATTCTTAGTCGCATCACGTGACCTTAAGCATGAGGAAATATATCGGTATGAAAGATTTTGAATGGACTTGTCGCTAACCTTGGCATGAAGTGAGTAGACCTTCACTCAATGGTACCACTAGCGTGTGTATAGTGTAAACACCAAGATATTATTGCGAGTTAACTTTGAATATGTCGTATATAGTAAAAACACCAAAATATTATTGCGAGTTAACTTTGAATACGTCTGGATGCATTGAGTATAAGGATTCGAAGTTTTTAGTACCGAACATATTCGAATTTCGAGGACAAAATTCCTTTGCAAGGGGGAAGTATATAACACCCCGTATTTTTGGATAATTACGAATATAATTATTTTAATTATTTTTGGTATTTTAAATTACACCTGTGCAGTAATTTAATTAAAATAAAATATTGTGTATTTAATAGATATTAATTTGTGGGAATAAGATTCATATTTATGTGATAAATTTACTAGTTGTGTAGTAAATAACATTGGATATTATTATACATCGTAGTGAGTAATATCGACGGGACTATGTTATATCTCAATCGGGAATCGTGGGTAGGCTATATTAAGGTCGAAATAGAAAATTTAGCTAGAGTGACTCAGATGGAAATTTGAAGGTCACGGTTCATTCCGAACTGGTCGAGATAGTCGAAAACGAGCACCCGAGTTTATTAATTGGGTCCCGGGGCAGTTTTAGGCCAACTCGGCACTACGTAAGGGCATTTTGGTCATTTGGGAGTTCAGGGTTGGGAAAGCTCCTAATTTTAGATTTTATATCAGTCTTTTGGGTGTAGAGGCTATAGTTTCATACTTGAGAGAGAAGAGAGGCCATAAGAGAGAGTATGAGAAGAGTCCTTAAGCCAAATTACACCATTTTTCACCACCGACGTCGTCGGAAATAAGATCGGATTAAGGAAAGTATACCTCCAACATCTAGCAATGAAATCAGACCCTTCAAACCAAAGGCAAATGTTTAAACTTGCAATTCTATAAGAATTTGTATTATCCATCGTAGTATAGGATAGTAATGCATGAAAACCTTGTTTTGGGGGTGTTATAGTGGGATTAAATAAATGATTTGATGAGATATCATCGTAATAATCATCCTACTGATATTGTAAAACAAAATTTGAAGAATTGGGTTCGAATAGAATGATAATTTTGGGTTATTGGAGATTAACATGCAAGAAAAGTTAAATTAGGATTTATATGATAAAAGTGAAAATTTAATCTTGTTTAATTTGTATTTAATGTTGATTTGAGTATATGTTACGTTAAAAAATGTTAAAACATCTTTACATGATGTCTGGTTAACTTGGGTGAACATTTGGGATGAGTTCCGTAGAGTTTGGTTTGTGTAACAATGGAGAATTTTTTTTTCAGAAGATGAATCTGTCCAAGATCGAACGATCGATCGAAGATGTCGATCGATCGAGCTATTTTGTCGATTGATCGACAATGCAAGAAATGGGGCCCTTTGTTTATTTGCATAGTTTTCTTGAGCGATAATTGTGGGGGACTTTGGTAATGTTTTATTAACTATATAAGGACTTGGAGAATATCAGTGAACCTATAGTTAAAGCTCGGCTTAGTCTTAATAAGGGTAAAATGAAATTAGGACCGACGAAATGAAACCATTATTTTGAATATCGAGAATTTAAATAGGTTTACAGGAAGTGTGGATAATAACCCAAGATAGATACCAGTAGGTCAGTGATGTATTGAATACTGAAATTACTTAAAAAAATAACTAGGACCCTTCGGGTAGCGAATGATACTTGGAAAAATAAGAAAATAATATTAAGTGTGAGGAATTAGTACGTCTAGTATTTGAGAGAGATATACTACGTACTTGATATACTTATAGGTTGTGTGTATACCTATGTTGGATGTATTTATAGGTCGTGTGTAAACCTATATTGGATGTGCATATAGGTTGTGTGTATATCTATCCGGAATATATCTATAGGTTATGTGTATACATATTATATGTGTGTGAACATATCTACGCTACTTGCTATCATAAGAGGTTCTGTACAGTGGGCGATCCTAACTTGGCGATGCCAACAAGGTTTGGATAGGTGCCACCAAACATAGAACTTAGGGCGGCTCACTATTTGAGAGTACAATAGTGGGACTGACATGTCATTTGGGTACGTTAGGTTCGTCTATAGCCCAAAGACCTATAACTATTTTCACCTCCATTATCTGTTATTTGATTTGTGGTTCGAGGTGACATTCCTAATCGATAGTCCTTGATGTGGTATGTGAGGTACATAGACTCAATAGCAGAGTATGCATGCATTCGCGGTTATCCGTATGACAATGCTATATATATATATATATATATAAAGTATGATATGTATACAGATTATTGTGTTTTATTCTACTCATGTGTGGTAGTAGAAGATATAAATAATGTGTATCTAAAGTAACTTAAGTAAGAGAAACTTAATTAATGGTTCAAATATAATATTCGGCAAAATATTGATTAATGTTTTACCTTAGCATATCGTATGGGCGGTGTAGACACCCCATTCTGTTACCCCCCTAACTCTCCTTAGGTCCCTAGTACCTCCCTCCATCACTACAAACCTAGGTCATGTCCCGAGTACTGACCTAGATGCCATCGGGCGCTCCCCGGCTCAATTTGACAAAAAAGTCAAACTCCTCATCTCGACCGAGACTGAATGAATCTTCGAAGGGCACTAAATACCCTTTCTAACGGACCGCCCCGTGCACGATTCCGACTTACCATGCGGACGAACGATCCGTTTGCGTCTGAAACTTGACACAGAGGCCACCGGGCGCTCCCTGGCTCTGTTTGACCTATGTAAACTCTTCAGCTCGACCGAGGCTGAATGAATCTACGAAGGGAACTGAATCCCCTTTCCAACAGTCCGTCCCGTGCGCAATTCCAACTTTCCATGCGGACGAACGATCCGTTTGACTCCGAGAGGTCACCGAATGCTTCCCGAGATCGATTAACCAAAGTCAATCCCCCAAATCGGGTCAAACACTTTTGAATGTTGAAGTACATCTCCTAACCTTTCCAACGGTCCACCCTGTGCGCGATTCGGAATTACCATGCGGACGAACGATCCATTTGCGTCCGAACGATTCCCCATCCAATAGACTGACAAACACTTCCGAGACATATTTGACCCAAAGTCAACTCCCAAACCCGGGAGTGGTACAAAGGACTTTCTAAGGTCTCTGAATTACCTTTCCAACGGTATGCCCCGTGCCTGATTCTGAACAACGGTTTGCCCTCGACGGACAATTTTCCGAAAAAGCTTGAAGCGCACTGCCAAATGGCAGGTTCCATACCCTGCCTATCGGCAGGTGCCGATAGGCAGGAACAGGTCTATGCCGATCGGCAGTGACCTGAGCCTATAAAAGGAGGACTTCACCTCATTTTCAAGGAGAGCCCAGATCTGATAAAAATCTCTCTCAACGAATCCCAGAAACCTCTCTCGAAGGCAGCGTGATTTCAACTTCCAAATCTCTTTTTTACTTCCACTTTTCATCATCCTTTTCATCAAACTTGGTGAATTAGCCACTCTCCATCATCATCCAAGCGCAAGGGTTTCTCTCCAACATTCAATATCAAGCTCAAGATCTTCAAGAAGGTCCAACTTTCTCAAACTCTCTCTTAAATTCTCTTAAATTCCCAATAACTTGTTTTCTTACTTAGCACTTTTATTATCTCATCTCACACATCCTAAATATACTTTTTATTTATTATTATTGCACATCTCATATTTTCATACAAATAAAAACCCCAAAAACAAGAAAAAGAGGGTTTGCTCATAAATTCCAAGTAGGGATTCTCACACTTTTTCCACACTTTTCTCACAACTAAAACACTTTTTCTACACACACACACACACTCACAAATAAGAGATCCCCATTTGGATTTATGGGATAAACCCCACCCCTCATTTTGTATGCGAACTACGTGGACTTTGATGCCTTTATAGGTACGTAGGCGTCTCGGGGTAAAACCCGAGACTCGAGTCCTTTTTCCCACTTTTTCTCTCATTTTCTATCTTCTATAGATCCAATCTTCTTATATTCTATATACTTGTTATTAGTGACGTCTTACTCCATATGTGTTATCGTTCCATTATAACGATCAACGTAAGGGTAATCGCGTAAATCTTACTTTCTAATATTATTCTTATATCTTCTTACGAATGACTCGCTTTATCTTTTCCATGATACAAGTCGAAGATTCCTACCTCCATTATATATATATACACATGCACACATATCACGGGGGGAAATATAAAGGAAAATAGCAAATATCCATGAGAGAGCGAAAGGGCGGAATGGGTGCTTAACACCTTCCCATTTCGTAACTAAGCCTCCTTCTTGAATCATTTTGGTTTCGGACGTACCAGTATGTCTTTGGATGCCATCCTTCGGGGTGGCCTCCCCTTTTCCTTTTATCTGTTTTGAGTAAAATAGACTGGCGACTCTGAATCTCTCTACATTTTTACACCACATTTCAAACGACGCCGGCCGAAGCGCTCTCGAGAGGGACGTGCGGGACCCGAAGTATCCTTTCCTCCACGCGCCCGCCCGCACGGTGAGGATCGGGGATGGCCACAGTGGCGACTCCACTGGGGACATGTGTTGTTTTGAGGGCTTGACTCTATTTACCTGGATGCTATATTTGTTTATGTTTCCCCCCATATCTTCATGTTCCCCTTTTCCATATACATCCCATGCTTATGCTTATATTCACACACTTGTAGAAAAATTATCCATGTACACCTCACACCACATGCACCTAGGATCACATATATCCGCATGTTGCACGCATCACCCATCTATACTTGGTGTACCTCGGGTACTTGTACTTTGCTCCCTGTTTGGCATAATCAAGAAAAGCATTCTCATCATAAGATACTAATAAGAGAATCATGCATGATTCACACAACATCACCAAAGAGCATTGCTATTGACCAAATTTTACCAAGTAACTGGAGGATCACTTCGTGATGGGTGCTGGTCCGGCAGGTCGCAGTTAGCCTAAGCGATATGAATCTCACCTTCCATTGGCCAAGTACCTTCGACGTATATCGAACGGTTTCCCCGCATCGTATCGCTTGACCGAAGTAATGACAAGAGGTATATCGCAGGGAATTCGTTCACGTACGCTGAGTGTATCGAATTCGCTCTCACACGTACCGTCCCCACGAGGTATATGGTGAGGAAATTTACGTACACTCAGGTATATCAAATGGCTTGTCCACACGCATCGATTGCTCGCAAGTGCAAGACGTATATCGTGGAAGTCACGCCAAAGGGGGGAACCCATGCCAATTCACCCAACCAATTGCATACTCGCATATAGGTGTCAAACCTAGGACACGCACTTTAGATTGTCGGGTTCAACCCGAAACTCTGTCGAAATTTCTGGTCGATCTGCCACCCAATTTTTTGCGCATTTTTAAAATGGGACCCTGTCCGTGAGCCTGGTTACAAGTCCAAACTGTAGATTTGCATATATTAAGAACTACACTTTTTCAGGCTCAGGTCCCGTCCGGCATTGCATTTAGGAGAATTAAATACAAGTGAGAACATAATAATCATAATAATCATGCTGAGTCCCGTATCCAAAAACAATTCTCCCTTCTTTATCAAAAATCCAAAAACATTTGTCCCTTTTTTATTAAAAATCCAAAAACATTCCTCCCTTCTTTATCAAAAATCCAAAAATAGTTCTTCCTTTTTTCTCAAAAATAAATCTCATCAACCCTTGGCCTAGCTCCCTATTGGCTTCGGTCTTTAGTCAAATCACCCCGAAGTTTCATCCGTTCCTCTACTACTTCTTCCGAGTCCGGAATTCATCCACTTTCCATGGAAAATACAGATCAAGCACCAGTCATACAGTCGGATCTGACGACAGTCCTAGCTCAGCTCGTGTCCAAGATCGACAACCTCCAAACCGAGGTTCGAGAGATGCAACGAAACCAAGTTCTTATTCCTCAAGAGACCGAGGCCCTATTCCCTTGTGCTATGGGTCCACCCGAGCCTATCTGGGTTCCCGAAGAATATCAGCACGCTCCACGTGCCCCTTCTGCCAATGGGCCATCGCCAGCCTAGCTTCCAATGCCAAACATTGCTCAGCCTATGTCTAACTTGCCTGTGACCGTTGATCCAAAGGAGGAAGAGTTGAATAAATTCAAAGAGGATCTCAAGATGCTCACCAAGAAGTTTGACCAAGTCAGGATCTCTGGGAATTACATGGACTACACCCACATGTCTCCTTATCCTAAAGCGAGGTTACCCGAGAAGTTCAAGACACCAAATATCAAGAAGTTCAGAGGGAGTGGACCCCCAATTGTTCATATTTGCAGTTATCAACGTTCCATGACTCTATTAGGGGCTTCTGAAGAAGTGATGGCCCAATTATTTCAGCAAACTTTGAAGGATAGTGCCCTCCGATGGTTTTTGTCTCTTGAGGAATCCAAAATTCGTAGCTGGGAGGATGTAGCCCTAGAATTCATATCGCGGTACAAATACAACGAAGAGCTTGAGGTCACCCATCGTGATTTAGAGCAGCTCAAACAAAATCCTGGAGAATCAGTCAGTAACTTCATAACTAGGTGGAGGGATCAGGCAGCTACCATGACCAATCGACCATCCGAGGAAGATCAGGTCAACATAGTGAAGAAGAACTTCTTGCCCCATGTTCGAGCGACGATGGGAGGACAATACTATCCCCACTTTCGAGATCTCAGAGAGGCTGGAGTGGAAATCGCGGAAAGCCTAGTTAAAACAGAGGTTGAACCAACGAAGGTGTCCGGACAGTTCACCCCTAGAAAGTATGATAAACTTTCCAGTGCCACCGTTTCGACCATCAACAACATCTCTCAACCAACCACATCATGGGCACCAGAAAGCCGCCCTGCCCCCATCCGAAGGGAATACACTGAGTTCCATGCTCCCATCTCCAAAGTTTACCAAGCCCTATTAAGCCGAAACCTCATCAAACCCTTGGATCCACGACCATTGCCAAATCCACTCCCAAGAAATTTTAAGACCGATGCTCATTGCACCTTTCACTAAACTTCCGGCCATACCACCGACCAATGCTTTCACCTTCGAAACATAATCCAAGATCTCATTGACCGGGGTACCATCGCCCCACCAGCCAATCCTAAGCCAAACAATAATCACAACCCACTCCTAAATCACACTAATGCCATCTTCTTGGAAGAAAACTCAGATTTCGATTCCTCAACTCAAATCACACCCATATACTCTCCTAAACCTCTTCAAATTTGTCCATATTTCCTCCTACACCCTACTAGCCTCGTTGATCAGACACTGTCACTCCTTACCAGATCATGCATCGTTGTCCGTACCCGTTCTGAAAATGGAAGTATGGAGTTATCAGAGGTGTTAAACCAACTGCTAGAGTTCGGGCTGAAATTGCCCTCACATATGGTCATCGATTGCCAGAAATTCAGCACACTGTTCTTGGAAGCACGAAAATGGGCTCGAGATTCAGATAAGTCGGTGGTACCAACTGACAAAGTCAGCCTAGATGATATTTTCCAGATTATGGCAGAATTATTCGGGCAAACCAATAGCATTTGCAGTATCACCGGGTTACTTGACACTTTGATACTACAAGGGCATTTGGTCCCTTCAATCACACATATCCCCACATAATGGGAGGACCTGTATGAAGAAGTCGTTAAAATTGTGGAATGCATCGACTTTACAGGAAAAGACAGAGTTGTTACCACCGAATGGGCGGAAGAATTTGAAGAGTCGAGCGAAGAACAAGCTTCAGGTAGAGCTGACCCAGTAGCCGACATATGTGGGATGATATCATTTGAAAAACTCCTCGGAGAAATAAACAGGTTAGCAGAACAACCTGAGATTGACGAGGAAACGGGGTTCATGTTCTTTCCTTCTTCAGTAAATCACATGACCAGATCAGGGAGACATTACCAGGTTCTAAACTCACTACCAGCAAATGACAAAGGGAAGGACGTTGAAAACCTTCATATGCCAGAGATGACCATCGAGGAGAGTAAGATCCTCGATCAACTGAAGAAAACCCAAGATAATATCACTCTATGGGGGCTTTTTATGTCTTCCCAGCTGCACAGAAATGCTTTAATCAAGATGCTAACTGGACCCATAGTTCTTCCCTCTACCACACCAGAAGAAGCGATAAATATGGTCGGATCCTTGACCTCTACCCGAATGCTATCATTTTCTGAAGAAGAAATCCCCATAATTGGGCCGAATCACAATCATACACTCAACATCTCCGTTGAAGTTATGGGAAAGGCCGTGCCACTCTCCCTTGTCGATAATGGATCCGCCTTGAACTTTTGCCCTTTAAGAACCTTGAAGTGTTTAGGCCTGAAAGAAAGCAGCCTCGCTCCAACCTTCGCTGCTGTGCGTGCCTATGATAATACCCGTCGTGAGGTGATGGGGTCTATAAAACTTGCAATAGGGGTTGGCCCTATAAACCATGTCGTTGAATTCCAAGTCATAGACATCCCAGCTTGTTCCAACCGGTTGCTCGGACCCCCCTGGCTCCACAATATCAAGGGTGTGTCTTCCTCACTCCATCAGAAATTGAAATTCTTTACCGACGGGCGAGTCATCACCATTTTGGGTGACGACGAAAATATCGGGGGTGCAAGCACCAGCAGTCCAATCCTCGAGATACAGCACGGGTCAAATGATATGCTCCTATCAAGATTCCGAGTTGAGCCACTCCCACTCCCAGCAGGGGACGATTTCAAAGAAAGGGTTTGTCTGGAATATGACCCTCATGGCAATGTCAATGTGATTCAGATGTTCAGAAGCATGCACTTCATGCCCGGACTGGGGCTAGGGCAAAGGCAACAAGGGATACTTGAGCCCATCAAACTGAAGAAATATTTCCCTCCTTGTGACTTGGGGTATCAACCATAAAAACAAGAGCTTAGAATGATCCACAAGTCTCGACCAAAGAGAAGATTAGACTGCATCCGAACTATCTCAGGAGACTCCTTAAATGGACGGTTCATCAAAGAAGGTGAAGACTTCCCCTTTTGCGGTTTTCCAGAACCATGGTATGACCACGCAAACAAGAAGATGAGGCCGGGAATGGAGATCTTTTTCCAAGATAGCTACCCATGGGTCGAAAGTTTCCCACACCGCGTGTAACCGCTCATCAAAGATACCGAAGAGACTGAGGAAAGTGATTCCGAAGATTCCTTCAACTTGCAGACACTAGGGCTGGCACTATGCATGGTTCATTCAGGCACTACATCAATGGATCCATCCCATCTGATTAAAGTTGCTGATACACCTCTCCTCAACTGGCATGCTGCGCCAGTTCTACCTCTTAAAATCTCCCCTGACCCTAATGTTTACCCTATTTCTTCTTATGTTGTCTATCCTTGCTCAAATGCAATCGAGACCTCTTTTGATGAGGTTCTCAATGCTGTTTTTCCTATCAATGAAATAAACGAAGATTTTGAGTATCTTGTTGTGCCTTACATTAACTGCTTGGATTCTAATCAAACTTTTGATGATGATGATTTTGCAAATGAACAATTCTTAACTGATCTAAATAAGGTTAATAATAAACAACATAACCGCGTTCAAGTTAATGAAGAAGAGACTGTTATTATTAATCTCGATTCTAGTAGCCAACTGTGCGAGATTAGGATAGGGGCCACCCTTGACTATCATGAGCGCGCACAACTCGAAGAATTGCTGAAGGAGTTCGTGGATGTCTTTGCATCGTCATATGATGATATGCCCAGTACCGATCCTGATATAGCTCAGCACGAGATCCCCACTCTCCCAAATTACAAGCCGGTTAAACAAAAATTGAAAAAATTCTGCACCGAATGGTCGCTCGAGGTCAAAGAAGAGGTGGCCAAATAGTTAAACGTGGGTTTCATTCGGGCGATCGAATATCCCACATGGCTAGCCAACATTGTACCTGTGCCGAAATCAGGAGGGAAGGTTCGAATGTGTGTGGACTACCGAGATTTAAACAAAGCTTCTCCAAAGGATGATTATTCGCTACCCAATATCGACATGATCGTGGACAACACAGCCAGTCATGCTCTCAAGTCATTCGTCGACGGGTTTACCGGATACAACCAAATCAAGATGCACCCAAACCACCAAGAAAAAATCGCATTCATCACCCCATGGGGAACCTTTTGCTACACCGTTATGCCATTCGGTCTCAAGAATGCTGGGGCTACCTACCAAAGGGCTGTCACAACCATCCTGCACAATCTGATTCACAAAGAGGTCGAGGTTTATATGGATGATATGATTATCAAGTCCAAAACTAGGGAAGGTCATGTTACCGCTCTCCGAAAGTTCTTCGAACAACTGCGACAATATCAGATGCGACTTTATCCACAGAAGTGTGTCTTTGGCATTACAAAGGGAAAACTCTTGGGATTCATAGTCAACGAAGAGGGGATAAAAGCAAATCCTGCAAAGCTGAAGGCCATACTTGAGATGCCACCGCCACGAATAGAGAAAGAAGTCCGAGGTTTTCTTAGAAAATTACAATATATCAGCCGGTTCATCAGCCAGCTAACCTCCATCTGTGAACCAATCTTCAAGCTCCTCCGAAAGGATTCAACCTAAGTTTGGAACGAGGCCTGCCAAGAAGCTTTTGATCGAATCAAACAGTACCTGACCCAACCTCCAGCTCTCATGACACCATAGTCTGGTCTCCCTTTGCTCCTATACCTAACCATAACCGATACTGCAGCTGGGGCTTTGCTAGCTCAGTACCTCGAGGACTCCTGTAAAGAAAGAGCCATATATTACGCTAGTCGCAAATTGGTTGGGTACGAGGTTAACTACACTGCTTTAGAAAAGGCATGTGTCGCACTTGTGTGGGTCACCCAAAAGTTGCGACACTATATGCTCGCCTTCCCCATCAAACTAGTATCCCGAATGGACCCCATCAAATACCTGCTTGAGAAACTCGCCTTATCCAGTCGAATGGCCCGATGGTTGATGCTCCTAATCGAGTTCGATATCGTGTACGTCACATAAAAAGTTGTTAAAGGAAGAGCCATATCTGACTACCTCGTAGATTACCCTATAGAAGAAGCGGATGTTCGGATCTTCGAATTCCCAGATGAAAATATCCTCTGCACCACTCAAAACCGCCTTCGATGGAAAATGTTCTTTGATGGCGCTGCCAATAAAAAGAGATATGGCATTGGAATACTTCTGATCGCCCCAGATGATTCCCACACTCCCATTGCCATTAAACTAGATTTCCCTTGCACCAATAACATGACGGAATACGAGGCATGCACAGTGGGCCTCAAGGTTGCTCTCAAGAAAGGTATTCAATACCTTGACGTCTACGGGGATTCTGCCCTTACATGTGCTCAGAAAGTGGAAAGTCAAGGACGAAAAGCTCCAACCCTTTCATGCTCGATTAAAAGAGTTAGCCTCCCATTTCTGAGATATCACCTTCCGTTACCTACCCCGAGCAAAGAACAACCTAACCGATGCTCTCGCCACCTTGGCCTCCATGGTCTACATACCCGAAGGAATAACAATGACCCCCTTCCTAGTTCAAAAGCAAGACAAACCAACCCACTGCTACCATATTGAGCTTATCTCCACCGAAGATCCCGAACTAGCCGATTGCTGGTACTATGATATCTAGTGTCTCCTCAAACATGGTAGGTATCCTGAGGGTTCCAACAAGAAAGAACGAACAACCCTCCGAAGACTGGCCGCCCAGTACATCACCTGTCATAAAGCCCTACTCAAGAGGAACTTCGATGGAACTCATCTACACTGTATCGCAGGGGCCGAAATTGAGAAGATAATGCAGAAAATCCACAGCGGGGAATGCAGACCCCATATGAATGGTCACATGCTCGCCAAGAAGATCGTCCGACAGGGCTATTACAGGACCACCATGATCCAAGATTACACCGCCTATGTCCGGAGGTGCCTCAAATGCCAATAATTCTCCAATCTTCAACACTTGCCTCCATGAGAATTATACAACATGACCTCTCCCTGGCCGTTCTCCAACTGGGGTATCGACATCATAGGGAAGGTTACACCAAAGGCTTCAAACGGACATGAGTTCATCCTGGTCGCCATTGATTACTTCACTAAATGGGTCGAAGCTGAGTCATACGCAACATTAAATGCCAAAAAAGTGGCCAAATTCCTCAAGAAAAATATCATCTGTCGATATGGGGTCCCGCACGAGCTGGAATCAGATAACGGGTTGCATTTCGAAGCAGAAGTCACAGAAGTAGTCAACGAGTATGGGATTCAGAGACACAAATCTTCTCCCTATCGAACTCAGACCAATGGTGCAGTTGAAGTCGCCAATAAAAACCTCAAAGCCATCATCAGCAAGATGATCGAAAGTTGTAAGGATTGGGCCGACCGGATCCCGTACGCCCTCTGGGACTATCGAACCTCAATCCGAACCTCTACTAGGGCTACCCCTTACTCCCTGGTATATGGCATGGAAGCAGTCCTACTTGTGGAGATGGAAATACCCTCGCTATGCGTCATGCTCGAAAGCAAAGTTAGTGAAAAAGACTGGTGCCAAAGCCGTCTTGATGATCTAGCCCTCCTAGATGAAAGAAGGTTAAAAGAAGTTTACCACATACAGGGGTACCATCGCCGAATAGCGCGATCATTCAACAAGAGAGTCAAGGACCGCGGTGTCCAGGAGGGGGATTTAGCCCTCAAATAGATAATAGAACCTATCTGGGACCCCAAAGGGAAATTGAAGCCCAATTAGAGCGGGCCCTACATTGTGAAGAAAATCTTATGCAGCAGTGCCGCCATACTCACTTACCTAGATGGGGAGGAGATGGCTCGTCCAGTCAATCTGGACCGTCTCAAGAAATTTTACCCCTAGTCCAAAATCTCAGCTCGCTATGACTCTTCTCATCCCCATTCTATTCTAAAAAAAAACTCTTCATTTCCCTCTAGCCAGAACTACGTGGGTCTGATCCTCTACAAAAACTATTTTAAAACTTTTCAAAAACCCCATAGGTACGTAGGCAGCTCATACACCTCCCATGAGTGCGGCCCTTTATTTTTCACAAAATACTATTCTTTTCTTACCTCCGAGAATGGCGGTTCATTCTAAAAATACTTGAACAAAAGGATTATATATGCCTTAGCGATCGGTATAGATAATTTAAAATTACAAAATTCATCAAAAGGCACAGCTGGATGATCAGAAACTTGTTTATTTCATTATAAGAAAATTCTGCACAAATTACATAAGAAAAAGGAACGGATAACTCGCTTCCCCCTACTACCATAAAAAGCCAAATAAAATCCCCACATCCATTCCCTATTACACAAATAAACTCCCCAAGAGTCCTACCCACAGCTACCAGATGAGCCTGCACCCTCATCATCTACATCCTGAGGTCCCCAAGTTTTCTCGACCTGAATAGAGTGTCATAAACATTCCATGAATCGATGAGCCTTAACCATCTTCGAAAAGACCACAACACCCCTTTCCATGGTGTCAGATAAAACAAACCATCTTTCTCCAATCTCAACTACCAACATCTTGCTGACTACTTTCCTCCACAACCACTTCATATAATCTTTAGGGACATGCCAAACCTTCCAGACAAACTGAGAGGGACGGGTTGACGGACGCCAATTTTTCCACAGAGACCCAAGCAACAGACGCAGGCGCTCAGTCAAATCTTCTACCGGAAAAAAATTTGAGATTCGAGGGGGCACAACCTGCGCCCAGCTGAATTGGCGCAAAAACCGCCAAGGGAAGTAAAAAGAGGTCTGCCTGAGACCAACCAGCCGCATATATGAATACTCTCCTAGCTTCAAAACGGGTTGCAACGGCCCCCACCAAAGCACTGACCAATATAGCCCACGAGCCCCATGCTCCATACACCAATGCTCCCAGTTCTCAACATATAGGCCAACGCTGATGAAGTAGCGTGAAAAGAAGTTGGGTACGACCGATAAGGGATACTCTGGAGGAGTCTCCAAGCGGAATCTTTCAAACAACCACATGAACAGCATTATGGGGCTACACCTCAAAAAAATCAGAACGGCCTTCTCTTCAGGAATCCAGGCCATTCAGGGGCTCCGCCAGTATCACCGTCGCAGGATTACGATGATATGACATCCATAAGGTAATGGCTGCAAGTTGTGGGTCCACTTATACCTCCCAGTCACCAGCAGCAATTTTGAAACCAGGCCCAGAACAATGGCTCCAGCATAACCAGCATCACCTACATCCCACAAATCTACGGACTGCAGCACCGTCGGGAGGGAGATCATTCCTCCAGCAACCAATGATCTAGCCGCCGAAGGCAAAATATGAAGAAGCCCGGCCAACAAATCCCTAGGAGAGCGGGAAAATTCGGGCAAAGCCACAGCAACACTAGGATTTACACCCAGCATGGCAGAAAATTCCTCGTAGGTAGGACAAACTTCTTCCAACCTAAAGCGGAATACATGGTCTTCGGGGTACCAGAATTGCACCATCGCCATCAGCACGTTCCACTCAAGAGGTCGATTGCACCACTAGGAGACTCGACTCATGTTGAAAGCATCATAGTCGACATTATAAGAGCACATAGCTTCCAAGGCTTCGAGGTAGTTGACAAACTCGGTGCCACCAGGGAGATCCATCTTACAAGGCTAAGAAATAGTGGGCAAGTAGATAAGAATGCAAAGGTGTGATGAAAACACTCCACCCTTCCCCCTTTTTATACTTGAAAACCCTCACAAGGGACATAATCCCTGCAGAAATCGGAGGGAATCCCACCCCACAAAGTACCAAAGGCTGAAGAGGGTACCAATCAAAGCTTTGAATTGATAGGACCGGATTGAACTGCCAATAGGCAAGTCAGGGTGCTTGCCAATCGGCAACCCCCCATTTTTAGAAATTTGCCTTTTTTCCTCTTTTGTCAAATCAGAAAACTCAATAAAAATAAATTGATATTCTTAACAGAATTTCAAAATCCCTTTTACTCCTTATATAATTTCCCCTTTTTAAATTAAAAAACTTTCCTTCAAAAAAAAATTTCAAAAATATTCCTTTTTACGGTCTCAGCAGCAAAGTAAAAAGCGCATGTGCATGAATTCCTTCATCATTAATAAGAGATAATAAAAAACTCCATTGCATTGAATATATTTGTGTTTTGTGTTACATCAACTTTGCAGGAAATAAAAAGAAAAAGAAAAAAAAACGGGACTCAGCCCGAACCCACATTCTTTATCTCTCTCTCTCTCTCAAGAGCTTCCATCCCTGCGACGTGCTCTCTTCCCCTATGGCGAGACGACGCACCACCACTACCCGAGCTAGAGTCCTCTCCAAACGAGGTAGACAGTACCAAGCAAGAAGGAATAGGAACCGAATCCCGAATATGGGCAGTCGTCGAAGATATCCAGTCTCTGATGTCCCTGAGCCAAGTGGTCGACACCCGAACTTGCTACAAGAAAAGGCGAAATCAGTATCAAGGCAGGAATGACCAAAACAGAAAAGAAAGAAAGAGAGGAACAGAAAGGTATACCGCAGGTCGAAGGACCTCCTCTGTCAAACCTAACTCCTCTGGATCCATCGCATGAGGCCGGTGCAATATAGGCATCAGCCCACCGATTATTGTATGAAGGGGTATGCAGCCGTACAAAAAGGACCTCCGAGGTCGTCGCCGCCGCAGATGCCGACGGACCAGTGTCGCTGTGGGAAGATCCCATCGCCCGACTCGAATCCGTAGGAAGGAAAGGCAACGTATCATATATGCTGGGCGCCATCAACCAGCTCATCACAAAATCCATATAGTCATACGGCGCAGCCGTATCGGTGTATAACAAGTAGGACTCGCCGATCATCGCCACGATCCTCTCATCCTCTGATAGCTGTCGCTCCCGCCTCATAGACGTAGGAGGCTAGGTGGGTGGCACCACTACCTCCTCATCATCAATCTGACGAACCACCCTCTCCCCGAGGTACCAGGAATGGCCGAACACATGTGCCAGCAAGCGCCTCATCCGCGCATTCACCCCGGTCGCCCTCGCATCCTGAATGGCTGTCGCCCAGGGATAAAAGGTCACCAAAAAATATCCAAAGCGAGCATAAATCAATACAAGATCAGAATGTGAAAAAACCAAGACTGAAATGGAAAGAGTCTTACCCTACCACTGGTCAGGTCATTCCAGACCTGATGCACCGCCTCCAGAGAAAGAGATCCCTTCGACTGTCGATTGGCCTTACGCCATTGATACAATCGGCAGAAGTCCCCAACAGTGTCGTCCTTCAAAGCAATCAGCGGGGTGCTGCACCCAATCACCCCGTAGAACCACATCTGAATTCGTAAACAAAAAGAGACGCATAAGGAAAATGCGAATGCATGAAAGGAAAATGCGAATGCATGAAAAGAAATGCACAAACTGAAGAATACCTCAAGAAGGTACGTGGCTCCAGTAAAGGTCTACCGGCAGCATCGGCTGAATGCATCCAGAGAAAAGTAAAGGGTCGCCAAAGTCAGACTCCCCCAATCATAAAAAGGGATGTTCGAAAACATCCTCAAGTATGGCAGAAACCATAAATGAACGATGTTGTCACTCGACGCCACCATGAAACCTCCCAATACTAGCATAATAAATAATTGGGCCATATGCCTCACTGGCAGTCCGTCCTCCACATCAATCTCTCTACCTAACAGAATATCCTTCAGTAGGGACAACCGGATAGAATCCCCAAAAACTATCCTCCCTGCATCACCAAGTGCCACACGCACTGCCTCTAGTCTCACCCGTAAAGAGCGATCCACCTCTATCTGCTCTCCATCACAATCCAGCCCCAGCAGTTACTACACGTCTATAGGAGTCACAGTCATCTCCCCGAAGCCGAAGTGAAAGGTGTGGGTAGTAACCCACCACCTCTCTCCCAAAGCGCACAAGACCGCTGTCGAACGAGGCGTCTCATCCAGCGCAGATGCCAACCGCCCAAAACCCGTTGATGAGACCACCCAGTGCACCACAGGTGGGAGATGATCCCAAACATCCTTGAGCCCCATCGTCCCGTGGGCATGCATGTTCTTCAAAGAAATATCAGACTGACAAAAAGAAAAGTCTCATAAAAAGTCAATAAAGAAAAATCACCAAAAAGAGAAGAACGCCAAAGGTCGGGTTACTTATATAATCGTCGGGACTCACTCTCGAAGAGAGATGATGCGATGGCTCCCGCAGCAAGGTTCGCTCATCCGCAACAGGCTCAAACGCATCAAAGGAGTTCTCACTCCCCAAAGAAAGAGGCGCCCTAGCCCTCCACTCCACATTCGCCCAGTCATCAACGGTTAACCACTCTCGGTGGACTTCAGTGCTTATAAAAGTGTCCATTTCTTAAAGATCAGAATGCTAGAATGATTTGCAGAAGAATCGCAGAGAGAGAGAAAGCAAAAGAAGCTGTGAAAAAATGAGGGGATTCGCCCCTTTAAATAGGATGCCAAGCGCCATGTCGATCGGCACTTCCCCCTACCATACCGATCGACATTGCCCCTTGCCTTCCCGAGGTAGCCCAAAAGTCTGTGCCACTGCCGAATGGCACCCTTCATACTATGCTGACCGGCACCGCCCTTAAATTTCGTACAGAAATTCTCAAAAAATACCAGAAAGCCTCAAAAAATCCTCGAAAAATTCCTAAAAATCCTAGGAGGGATTTAAAGCCTTTTCACCAAGAAAATTTTGCATTCCCTCAAGTGGAACCCCTCTTCCCTAGCGGAATCCTCAAAAACCAAGTGAAAACTCCTCCCGGCAAAGCTCCGGAGGATCCCTAAGGATCACCTAATCACTTCCCCAGCGGAATTCTCTTACAGCACCAAAATAGGTTGTTCCCCGCTGCGAGGCCTCCTAAAAGCTTCCCCCAGCTATCAGCTCCCTAGATCAGATAAAAATCATAAAGCTCTTTCTCGAGCAGAATCAAAATCCAGTCTTTATCCACTCTTGGGTCAGAATTGGCCCCGGTCTTGGATCGTCACCTGAGTTAGGTCAGAATTGACCTCGATCCTCGGTCGTCACCACTCTTGGGTCAGAATTGACCCCGGTCTTGGATCGTCACCTGAGTTGGGTCAGAATTGATCCCGATCCTTGATCGTCACTAATCTTAGGTCAAAATTAACCCCGATTATTTGACCTTTACCCTAAGCCCACAGATTCAGTGTTAACCCTTAGATCCACAGAATCGACCTCGACCCTCTTAATCGGTCATACTAACTAAAAGCATTATGTGGTGTCTAGTCGACGGTCATCATTTGTTCCAAACTCACCCGTCAAGGGGCTCTGTAGACACCCCATTCTGTTACCCCCTAACTCTCCTTAGGTCCCTAATACCTCCCTCCATCACTACAAACCTAGGTCATGTCTCGAGTACTGACCTAGATGCCATCGGGGAGCTCCCGGACTCAGTTTGACGAAAAAGTCAAACTCCTCATCTTTACCAAGACTGAATGAATCTTCGAAGGGCACTAAAGACCCTTTCTAACGGACCACCCCGTGCGCGATTCCGACTTACCATGCGGACGGACGATCTGTTTGCGTCCGAAACTTGACCCAGAGGCCATCAAGCGCTCCCGGGCTCTGTTTGACCTATGTCAACTCTTCAGCTTGACCGAGGCTGAATGAATCTTCAAAGGGAACTGAATCCCCTTTCCAACAGTCCGTCCCGTTCGCAATTCCAACTTTCCATGCGGACGAACGATCCGTTTGACTCTGAGAGGTCATCGAATGCTTCCTGAGACCGATTAACCAAAGTCAATCCCCCAAACCGGGTCAAACAATTTTGAATGTTGAAGTACATCTCCTAACCTTTCCAACGGTCCACCCTGTGCGCGATTCGGAATTACCATGTGGACGAACGATCCGTTTGCGTCCGAACGATTCCCCATCCAATAGACTGACAAACACTTCCGAGCCATATTTGACCCAAAGTCAACTCCCAAACCCGGGAGTGGTCCAAAGGACTTTCTAAGGTCTCTGAATTACCTTTCCAACGGTATACCCCGTGCCTGATTCTGAACAACGGTTTGCCCTCGGCGGATAATTTTCCGAAAAAGCTTGAAGCGCACTGCCAAATGGCAGGTTCTAGACCCTGCCTATCGGCAGGTGCCGATAGGCAGGAACAGGTCTATGCCGATCGGCAGTGACCTGAGCCTATAAAAGGAGGACTTCACCTCATTTTCAAGGAGAGCCCAGATCTGATAAAAATCTCTCTCAACGAATCCCAGAAACCTCTCTCGAAGGCAGCGTGATTTCAACTTCCAAATCCCTTTTTTACTTCCACTTTTCATCATCCTTTTCATCAAACTTGGTGAATTAACCACTCTCCATCATCATCCAAGTGCAAGGGTTTCTCTCCAACATTCAAGATCAAGCTCAAGATCTTCAAGAAGGTCCAACTTTCTCAAACTCTCTCTTAAATTCTCATAAATTCCCAATAACTTGTTTTCTTACTTAGCACTTTTATTATCTCATCTCACACATCCTAAATATACTTTTTATTTATTATTATTGCACATCTCATATTTTCATACAAATAAAAACCCCCAAAACAAGAAAAAGAGGGTTTGCTCATAAATTCCAAGTGGGATTCTCACACTTTTTCCACACTTTTCTCACAACTAAAACACTTTTTCTACACACACACACACACTCACAAATAAGATATCCCCATTTGGATTTATGGGATAAACCCCACCCCTCATTTTTTATGCGAACTACGTGGACTTTGATGCCTTTATAGGCTACGTAGGCGTCTCGGGGTAAAACCCGAGACTCGAGTCCTTTTTCCCACTTTTTCTCTCATTTTCTATCTTCTATAGATCCAATCTTCTTATATTCTATATACTTGTTCTTAGTGGCGTCTTACTCCATATGCGTTATCGTTCCATTATAACGATCAACGTAAGGGTAATCGCGTAAATCTTACTTTCTAATATTATTCTTATATCTTCTTACGAATGACTCGCTTTATCTTTTCCATGATACAAGTCGAGGATTCCTACCTCCATTCTATATATATAAACATGCACACATATCACGGGGGCAAATATAAAGGAAAATAGCAAATATCCATGAGAGACCGAAAGGGAGAAATGGGTGCCTAACACCTTCCCATTTCGTAACTAAGCCTCCGAACCCTTCTCGAATCATTTTGGTTTCGTACGTACCAGTATGTCTTTGGATGCCATCCTTCGGGGTGGCCTCCCTTTTTCCTTTTGTCTGTTTTGATTAAAATAGACTGGCGACTCTGAATCTCTCTACATTTCTACACCACATCTCAAACGGCGTCAGCCGAAGCGCTCCCGAGAGGGACGCGCGGGACCCGAAGGATCCTTTCCTCCACGCTCCTCCCCGCACGGCGAGGATCAGGGATGGCCACAGGCGGTAAGGGTGAGTTAAGCTTGTAATGGTTTGGTATATACTTATGGTGACTAGTTTGGTTGGGTAGCATAACTAAGTGGGTCTAATAGGAGACGTTAGATGTGCACTATATTTGAGGGGTGAAGAACTCAAATGGAGTGTACGTGAAGCTAACGTGTATATAATAACTGCTCTTACTACGATTTAATTACTTACTAAATATTTTTCAAATGTTTTGGGTTCTAACTCGTGTCAAAAATATTTTTCAAAACCTTTTAGGTGTCCAGCCACAGAGATGCCAGGCAGGATGATTCATGATATGCCCAAATTGTACCTACCAGCTCGAAGGCACCAACCTCGGCCTGGGTGATGACCGAGGTAACAATGAATCAAGACTGACGATCAGCACACTCGTTCAGTTTAAGGTCGGTCATTGCCTATGTTACTAGTCACCCCTGAATTAGGCAACATCCGAGGTCTGCATGACTCACGGGGTCAGTTATCCATCAGGTCGTCCATAGTCCATATCACACATACCTCATACATCAACCTCGACTGATGACCAGCCGAGGTCAGCAAGGACTTATGGGTTCAACCACCCTTCAACATCATCATCGACCCCAGCCGACGTTGCAAGCGCCACGTGAGAATCAGCAGCCCTGCAGGCTCAGCATCAATAGTCAGGTCAATATCGGCCCTGGACGACGTTCAACATATCTAACCTCGGCTGGCGTCCCAGCCAAGGTCATCATATAATTCCCAGCCAAGGCAGGGTTCGTACCTTACCAACCTCGTACTCACCCAGGCCAAGGTTGGTACCAAGCAAAGACAGCCGAGCTTCTACGCGTACATGTATGGCTTGAAGCACGTGGACAAATTTGTTATAACTGAATCATTCCCTCGACGTGAGGGAATATTGAGGTTATCATTATTTAGTTGAGGATTAGCAAGGTGTCATCCTTTCACTGGCTAGATCTCCATGAACATGCTCATTGTATGCTTGGGGGTTCATTACACCCCCCAAACACTATATATATAGGTCATCCTCTACCTTGCAAAAGGATCCGAAATTACAACCCTAGCTGAAATTCTGTCAAATTACACAGTAGAGATAGAAAGCTTGAGAAATTCTATCCATGGCCATTAGTGCCTTATTTTAGTGATCTTACTCACTCACTTGCACAGTGGACGTAGGCCTAATTGGCTGAACCACTTTTATATTCAAGTGTTCATCCTCTTATACTCATATCAATCTCTTATATTTAGTATACTCTTGTGCTGCTATTGTTATCGCTGGTTTGAGCTTACGAACACCTTCACTGGTGGTGCTATTTCCAGCATCATCATTTTGGCGCCGTCTATGGGAACGGGAAGCTGTCTCTTCCTCTTTTTCTGCTTAACCTCATCGGAGACTCTGGTGGTGAACTAGGCCTCCCCCTTGCGTGGAGCTGTTTCACCATTGAAAGAGGTCCTTTAAGGTATTAAGCTCATTTACTTCACAAGCTCTTTGGTTTTAACATATGGCACCAGAGTTACCACCACCTCCTCCACCATCTGGTGCTGGAGGACCAAGTTCCAGATAGGCACCACTCCAGTCCGAAATGGTTGAGGTGGTGACAACCTTGAACTCCTTGGCAGTAACACAGCAAGCAACGAAGGAGCAATTTGCCTAACTCAGTCAAAATATGATGAGGCCACCTGAGATCTCACCGAAAATGATTACTCTGGTAGCTTTTCAACCCCATCCTGAAGCCAGGGGACCATCCCAGGCACCGCAGAAAGACCAACCTACTCCTCAACAGAGGAGGGATGTTGCTGACCCTAGGCATTTACGTCTGGGAGGCAAGGACACCCTTGCCCTGAGGATAGGTATGACGATATGGAGGCATAAGATGCTCCAGAGGGTTGTTAGGAGCCGTATGAGGTTTCGAACAACACTGTACGTCCTATCCACCAAAGCCGAGGTTGTGGGGACAGAAGAGATGGTGGTGCCCAACAAAGAGGATCAACTTTTGATCGCTTGAGAAGAAGGTCGACCTTTGAAAGGCTCGGCCCAGTTAATGACCTGAGGCAGAGGTTATCCAGGTCAAGAAGTGTAGCAGGCTCACAAATGGAAGATGGGCAACTTCGGCCTCATCATAGCCGACCCCATCAAGGCCGAGATAGGGACCAAGAGGATGTTAATAGTCGACGTTGTGCAGCGGTTGGGGAACCCTCAGTTCACACCCTGGAGGTGGCTGGGGACAACGTCGGCCAGGCCGACGTAGCAAAGTTATGGAATGATTCCATTCAATGTCCTTAAGAGAAGATATGGGACCTCATTAAAAGCCGAGACCCACTGCAAAAAGGTTTCTCAGAGGGCTCCCTATTCGTAGACAGGATAATAAGCTTCCCAACCCCTGCCAAGTTCAAGCTACCTACGGTGTCTCCTAAGTATGATGGTAGTACCAACCTTGTGCATCATATTGAGATGTATCAGTCTGTAATGGATATTTATTCAATCCCAGATGAGATGAAGTGCCGGGCCTTATCTGGGACTTTGACGGGAGCTGTACACATCTGCTTTACCTCTCTTCCGAAGAACTCAATTGAGAACTTTAAGGGCTTGGCTGAACGGTTCATTCACAATTTCTGTTTTGGGGTAATACCTCAAAAGAATACCACCCATCTGTTGTATGTCAAGCAAGGCAAGAAGGAGAGCCTAAGAGACTAAATTGTTAGATTCAACAAAGAAAAATTGGAGGTTAAAGATTACGAAGAGAATTTAGCCATGACAACTCATTGGATGACTCCAGAAGGGGAAGTTTCTATGGAAGCTTGCGGAAGACCCTCCCAAGTACATGGAAAAACATTTGGCAACTACAGGAAAGGTCATGAACGCTGAAGAGGCTATTACCGCGAAGTATGAGGATGAGAACGAAAGTGGCAACAGGAAGTTCCAAAGAAAGAAAGATGAAAAAAAAAGTCTACAGATGACAAGTTTGCACATTATACTCCTCTAAATGTGAGCTGCGAACACATCCTCAACGAGATCAAGAATGATCGGTCTTTGAGATGGACGGAGAAGCTGAAGGCTCCTCCGCATAAAAGGAATAAGAACTTGTGGTGTGAGTTCCACCAAGACCACGGTCATGTGACAGACAAGTGCTTCGCTTTGAAGGATGAAATCGAGAAGATATTGAAGCTCGGGAAGCTGAGGAAGTATGTCGATGGTAAGGCTCCCAAGAGGGGAAGAGATGACCCTAGAGAAACGACAGATGTCGAGATGATACCCCAACTAGAAGAAATGATGACTCCGATACTGATGATGAGGGTGATCCAGACCTCCCACTAAAAGACGACAATGCCCCTGTGAAGAGGGTCGGAATGACCTCCTTTGATATTAACACCATATGTGGAGGACTAGCAAGGGGTGGCTCTGAAGCAGCCGATCGTAAAGCTCATGTGGCAAAGGCTAAGTCAGTAACCAAAGTGGAGGTTGTGAATTTGGCGTCTTCAGAGGCAATGTAAAAAGGAAAGAAGGTAGATATGGAAACTCTTATAGTTGGATTCTCCCGACTCAACTTTAAAGGTATCTTAGCTCCGCATGATAACCCTTTGGTAATTACAATAAGAGTGCATGGATATGAGGTACACAGAATCCTTGTAGATGGAGGAAGTTCAGCAAATGTGATGTTCTGGCCCTGTTTTAAGAGCCTAGGCCTCAGCAAAGCAAGGCTGGTACCCTATCATCATCCATTGATGGGCTTCAGCGGTGAAAAGGTCCATCGATTGGGCATATATGAGATGGATGTACGAATGGGAGATGAATGGCCTAAGAGGTTGACTCGAAAGGTTAATTTTTCGTTATGGATGAAAATATCTTCTCAGCCTATAATCTCATTATAGGAAGAGTAGCCCTTAAGGAGTTTGAGGCCGTGCCGTCAACGGTTTACCAAATGCTAAAATTCTCGCCCCCCTATGGGGTAGGGGAAGTGCAGGGTGACCAAACCTCCACACGAGAATGCAAATTCAACTTGGTCGAAGAGAGGGAGGGCCATAAGAGGGCAACTACCACATATAACATTGACATGCTTGATCCCAGGGATAAAATAAAATTGAAGAAAAGAGAGGTCGCGAAAGAGGTAGAATCCATCGTCCTCAATAAGGACGAACCAGAAAAAACCATCCAAATCGGCAAGGCCTTAAAACCAGAGATCAAGGAACAGTTGATAAGATTTTTGAAGAAGAGGCAGAGTGTCTTCGCTTGGAGCTACGCAGACATGCTTGGCATCGACCCGGAGGTTATGTGCCATAAACTCAATGTGGCAGAAGATTCTAAACCAATCAAATAAAGACGAAGAGTCTACTCCAGGGAAAAGTATGATGTCATTAGGGAAGAGGTTAGAAAGTTAGAAGAGGCAGAATTCATCAAGGAGGTCATATACCCAAAGTGGTTATCAAACGTCGTTATTGTGTACGTAGACTTCACTGACCTAAATAAGTCTTGCTCTAAAGACAGTTATCCCTTACCTCGGATTGATCAGATGGTGGATGCCACGGCAGGGCATGAACTTATGAGATTCATGGATGAGCATTCAGGCTACAATTAGATCTTCATATATGCTGAAGACTTAGAAAAGACAACATTCATCACAAATAAGAGGACCTATTACTATAAGGTCATGCCCTTCGGCTTGAAAAATGCAGGGGCCACCTATCAACGTCTTGTAAACAAGATGGTTGAAGATCAAATTGGCAAGACCATGGAGTTATATGTAGATGATATATTGACGAAGAGCTTGAAGGCCTGTACTCATATAGCCGACCTGGAGAGAACTTTTAACACCATGGACTTATACAGGATGAAGCTTAATCCTGCAAAGTATGTCTTCGGAGTAGGGGCTGCAAAGTTTCTTGGGTTCATAGTCAATCAGAGGGGAATAAAGGCCAACCCCGAGAAAATAAAGGCTTTTCTTGATATGAAGACCCCAAGAAGTATAAAAGACATTCAGAGGCTTATTGGAAGAGTCGCGACACTCAACAGGTTTGTTTTCAGGGCTACGAACAAGTGTCTTCCATTTTTCAAGGTGCTTAGAAAGGCTTTCGAATGGGATGAATAGTGTGACAAGGCCTTTAAACATCTCAAGTCCTATCTCGGATCCCCTCTGATCTTATCTCGACCCATTTTGGGGGAGAAGTTATATGTTTATCTAGCAGTCTCAGAGTCAGCTATAAGTGCAGCCATAGTATGGTAAGACGTTAGGGTTCAAAGTCTTGTATACTTCAATAGTAAGGCCTTTCAAGGGTCTGAACAGAACTATCCTCGAATGGAGAAGTTGGCCTACGCTTTGATACACGCTTACAGGAAAATGAAATCCTCTTTCCAAGCCCACTCTATGGTCATCCTCACCGACTCCCCACTAAGGCAAGTCCTCCACAAGCCTGAGAAGTTAGGAAGATTGATGACCTGGGCTATCGAGTTGGGAGTATATGGCCTTATTTATCAACCTAGGGTGGCCATTAAAGGGCAGTTACTCACAGACTTTGTTGCTGAGTTCACATGGGAAGAGGCTGAGGTTAAGAAAAATCCAGAGATTGTAGAGGGATCAAACAGTAACGTCTTCCAAGACCCGAAAGAGGTTGTGTCCAACAGAGCCAGAAAAGGAGTAACTGAGAATGAGGAAGACAAATACCTTTTCAAGCAAGGAACCCAGTCATAGGGTAACTTCTCTTCAAAGGAAGAAGTTTGGAACCTCTTCGTTGACGGGTCTTCTTACGAAATTAGAAGCGGTGCAGGGCCGATATTGTCAACTCCGGATGGTACTGATGTTGAATATGCGTTAAGGTTCAACTTCAAGGCATCGAACAACGAGTCAGAATATGAGGCCTTAGTAGCAGTCCTGTCCTTGGTAAAAGCCCTTAGAGTTGACCGACTCCTACTTCATAGTGACTCGAGGGTGGTTGTCAACCAAGTACTTAGAGTATATAAAGCCAAGGATGAAAGGATGGCCAAATACCTGAAGAGGGTAAGAATGATGCTACAAGGCTTCGAAGAGGTGAAGATGAAGAGGGTACCTTGACAAAACAACAGTCATGCAGATGCGTTAGCAAGGTTGTCTTCAGCAACAAGGACCGACATCAGAAGGACAGTGCCAGTCGAAATCCTACTCATATCGAACATTGAGGAAGAAGAGGTTGTCAGTTTTTGCCTCAACTTGAATCTAGGGAACTCATGGATGGACCCCCTTATCAAATATATCAGAGAGGGGAAGCTTCTAGAATCAAAGTTAGAAAGGAGGAAGTTGAGATACAGAGCCGCAAAGTTCTCAATAATAGGAGATGTCCTGTATAAAAAAGGATTTCTATTGCCTCTTCTCAGATGTGTCTATCCCACAGAATCCCCTGCGTCGTACAGGAGGTACACGAGGGTTCTTGCTCTAGTCATATAGGAGGGATACCTTTAGCCAAGAGGATAATCACGCAGGGATACTGGTGGCTGACCTTGGCCAAAGATGTTACAGCCTACATGAAGAGGTGTGACAAGTGTTAGAGATTCTCCACTATCCCGCATCAACCTCGTCAACTTATGATGTTAATCAGTTCCCCTTGGCCATTTGCGGTATGGGGGATTGACTTGGTGGGACCATTACCAAGAGCTGCGAATAATTATCAATTTTTGATAATAGTGATTGATTACTTCTCCAAGTGGGTAGAGGCCTAGCCGATGATCACGATTACAGTGCAGAAAACCTTCCAGTTCATCTGGAAGAGCATCATATGCAGACATGGTCTTCCAAACACCCTCATCACAGACAACGAAACCCAATTCAAGAATTCTTCCTTAGAAAAATATTGTGAAAGAGTGGGGATAAAGCAGTTCTTCTCCTCTCTTGGCCAACCTCAGGCAAATGGGAAGACCAAGGTCACAAACCGAACGATACTCTATGGGATTAAGAAGAGGTTGGAAGAGGCCAAGGGGAGATAGACGGAAGAGATTTATGCAGTGTTATGGTCCTACAAAACAACGGTAAGGACACCAACGGGGGAGACACCATTTATGTTAGCACATGGCTCAGAAGTCGTCATACCTACAGAAGTAGGACTCCCCACTCACAGAGTTTAGACCTATGACCCCGAGAAGAATTAGGAAGAGAGAAGACTTGACCTAAATTTGATTGAGGAGAGAAGGGAAGACGCTGAGATCAGATAGACATCCTACCAGTAGAGAGCAACAAAGTTCTACAATCAAAGGGTGAAATCAAGACCTATAGCTGTAAGAGACCTGGTGCTGAAGAAGACGTTGCAGAAAGCAAACAAGCTTCACCCAAATTGGCATGGTCCTAACAAATTTGTCGATGAGGTTGTACCCGGTACCTATCGGCTAGAAAATGTTAAAGGAGAACATTTCTCCAATCCATGAAATGCTGATCATCTGAAGAAGTACTACATATGATATTGCAGTTATTTTCTTACACTACATATATCATTGTATGAAGGGAATATTAATGAGAAGAGCAATTCCTGTGTTAATACTTTGTTTAATCATGCTTTAGTGGTAAAATTATGAGATGAAACATCATTATATGGTGACTTCAGACCTTAAAATATCATAATTTGGTGACAAGGTCTGAGGTGAAACATCATATTTTGATGACCTCATACCTAAAACATCATTAATTTGGTGAAAATTATGGGGGTAACATCTAAGTTTGATGACCTCAGACTTTAACATCATTAATTTGGTGAAATTTATGAGAGTAACATCTTAGTTGGATGACCTCAGACCTTAAACATCAGTAATTTGGTGAAATTTATAAGGATATCATCTTAATATGATGACCTCAGACCTTAAACATCATAATTTGGTGACAGGGTCTGAGGTGAAACATCATATTTTGATGACCTCAGACCTTAAATATCATTAATTTGGTGAAAATTATGGGGGTAACATCTTAGTTTGATGACCTAAGACCTTAAACATTATAATTTGGTGATAAGGTCTGAGGTGAAACATCATAATTGGATGACCTCAGACCTTAAACATCAGTAATTTGATGAAATTTATGAGGATGGCATCTTAATATGATGACCTCGGACCTTAAACATCATAATTTAGTGACAGGATCTGAGGTGAAATATCATATTTTGATGACCTCAAACCTTAAACATCATTAATTTGGTGAAAATTATGGGGGTAACATCTTAGTTTGATGACCTCAGACCTTAAACATTATAATTTTGTGATAAGCTCTGAGGTGAAACATCATAATTGGATGACCTTAAACCTTAAACATCATTAATTTAGTGGAAATTATGGGGGTAACATCAGTAATTTAGTGGTAAAGGTAACATCATAGTTTAGTGATGAAGACACCATAATGTTGAGACTTCAGGCCTCAATATAAACACCATCATATGACATATAAAACTGTTTAAGAAAGTATTCATCAAAAGAAACAAAATCCTCTGAAGAGGATGATACAACAGGAAGAAGTCAGAATTACAAGTCATAGAGGTTACAAATAATTACAGATGAAAAACAAAAATTACAAGTGAAACTTCACAAATCATAGACTAGGTGTCTGCAGCCACAGGGTTGGTAACCTCGGCCCCATCTACTTAGACGACATTGGTAACCTCGGCCCCATAATCTTGAGGGTTAATATCCCTCTCTGTAGCTTCTAATGGCGCAGTCTCTACAAGAGAAGCGTCTTCCTCCTCAACCTCTTGCAAGGCCTGAGCAAAGCGAGAATCGCCAAAACCCAAGCCAATAAAGTTCGAGGCAGGTAAGCTCCATGTCTCCTTCTCCTTGGAAGTTGACCACTTCCTAGTGGCCTTAATACCTCTTTTGAGATATTCAAAGCCGAATCTGATACACTGCTCAGAGACTTTGTAGTCGGCTAAGATCTTCTCAGAGGCGTCCTCAAGGGCAACTTTCACAGCCGCATCAACCTTTTGTTGAAGAACGTCGTCCTTGGCCTTTAGGGCAGAGGTGTGGTCCTTCTGGACCTTAGCTATGTCCCTATACCTCTGCTTAACTTTATTTTCATAATCATTTAAGGCGGTCTTCAGGCGCTCAACCTCGGAAATTAATGAGGTTTCCATCTTCTGGGCCTCTTTCCCCTTTTCAATAAGGGGCAGCTTCCTCAGGGTCCAGTCAATGAACTAGTGCATGTATAGGATACCCTGCGATACAAAGTCAGATGTATAAGATCAAGACAATACAAATAAAGGATGAGGTTACACTTAGAGCCAAAAAAGCTAAAATCTCTACCTGGATAGACCTGTGAAGGCAAAACTCGGCCTGCGGAGGGGTCTCTATAGAGCATAAGAAGCGCTTGTCAGCATCGATCATCGCAGAGCCGATGACATCCATTACCTTCAGACCATGACCTATCAGCGGGCTTTGGTCGTACCGATATTCTGATTGGGTGGAGGAGGGGCTGCATTATGCCCTGCTTTCTTCATCAGTTTAACAAGACTTGGGGCTGACATCTCCCAGAGGTCGTCTGAGATTCCTTCTGTGCGCTTTGTAAAAAATATATCTGAGTCAGTATAGCAAAGAATTAAAAAAATAGAGGTTAAACTTTGAAAATAAATAGTTACGAAGCTCGGCTAAAGGACTTCCCCCCAGACCAATCTTAGAGAGGTAGTAGGAGCTCATCATATGCTCGTACTTGACCAGCTAACCAAGATCCCCCTGATCTTGAAGATCCTTAACCTTCTGTAAGTTATCCTGGCTAAGCCCAGGGTCAGCTTTGGCAGCAAGTGACACCTTCCCCCACCTTATGGTTACCCTCGGCTCTAGTGATAAAGAGGGAGTACAAGTGCCAAATTCCCATGCCCCTGAGACAAAGAAGTACCGTGGTTTTTAATTATGATTTGAGGCCTGGGTGACCAGCAGTATCTTCTTATCATAATTCCTAGCTAGGAAGTGGTAGTAGCTCGGGTGGTTTCTGGCAGAGGATGGCACGTAGCACCCTGTGAAGACCCTGACAGGAAGGTCTGAGTGATGAACTGCCATCCAAAGGATGATAGCTCCAATCATCACCCTCCAAGCATTTGGGGATAATTGGGAGGGGCCAGGTTAATATGGGACAATATGTCTCTAATTGTTGGATGAAAGGGGAGACGAAATCCTAACTTAAAGATCTGCTGATATACACAGATTTCCCCATCTCGACCACTAAAGGCCCTCTCATCCCTCAGAGGTCTTTTAAGCTTGATAGAGGGACCTATGGAATAAAGGTGCCTAAAGGCTAAGAGGACGTACTCATTTACAGTACTCTCTATCTCGGCTGCCTCCGAGGTGTCAACATCACTCTCATTACCATCATCCTCATCCCTGGAAACGTCGGCTTGGGCAAGTGTAGGAACACCATCAGGGAACCTCTGAGCAAATTGAGCCCCTGTGACGGTTGACAGGGGAATATCATCAATAGGAGGAGGCATAGCCACGCTCGACCCCACTATTTCAATATTAGAAGAAGTTCGTGAAGTGCTAGCATCGTTGTGGGATGAGGCACGACTTTGAACCTCGTCCTGATCAGGGACCTGATCTTGCCTAATTGAGAAGTCCATGGCCTCTTGGAAAGAATCAGTAGCCATAGGGTCTGAGGTAGAGGACTCAGACATGGGTAAGGAATCAACCGGATCCTCTGATGGCTCAGTAGGCTCAAGGTATTGACCTTTAGATTTGGTGGAAATATAGGTCTAAGGGGGAAGGCCTTAGCCCTACGAGCTTCATCTTGGGCTAGATCTATCTGCCTAAGTTTTGCGAAAGTCGTCTCTCTAAGAGAAGGGAAATCCTTAATAAGCCTATACAGAGGTCTGAGCATAGGAGGACGAGACTACACTTAGGACCCTAAACGAAAAGCAAACAACTCGGTACAACTCAACTTAAAGATCAAACATGGTTATTTGAAAGATTTCTAATCAAGAACAGTCCACCGAAAAACTCATAAGTCCACCAGAAAACTCATAAGCTCATAATTGATTGCACGTGGTTATTTGAAAGATTTCTAATCAAGAACAGTCCATCAGAAAACTCATAAGTCCACTGAAAAACTCATAAGCTCACCGGAAAACCTAAGCTACCATCGGAAAATGCATGAAATGGAAATAAAGGGCTGAAAATGGAAAGAAGAAATGAAATTAATACCTAAGGGAATGTGAGATGAAGAATAGGAGGATTGAGAACAAAGAAAATTCCCCAAACCCAGTAACGATGGAGTTCTTGAAGAGATAGAGAACACAGAAAACTCAGGCGGGAAAATGAAAGAAATGAGGAAGAAAGAGAAGAAAAAGGGTTTTAACCCCAAAATTGATTGCATGCGTCCCAAGGCCTATCATTGCCATGGGAGCCCAAAAGCCCATCATCATCATTGCACTTGTCAGGCACGCAACCTACTTCAGAAATTGACACTTGTCAAAGAAATGTTGGTACACAAGGGAAATACGACCTCGAACATGTATACCCCTCAGTCACCTACTCACATAAGTAACTAAGGGCTAGGGGGTGATTGATATGCCCAAATTGTACCTACCAGCTCGGAGGCACCAACCTCGGCCTGGGTTATGGCCGATGTAACAATGACTCAAGATTGACGATTAGCACACTCATCCAGCTTAAGGTCGGCCACGATCGACGTTACTAGTCACCCTTGAATTAAGAAACATCCGAGGTATGCATGACTCATGGGGTCAGTTATCCATCAAGGCATCCATAGCCGACATCACACATACCTTATACATCAACCTCGACTAATGACCAGCCGAGGTCAGCAAGGACTTATGGGTTCAACCATCCTTCAACATCATCATCGTCCCCAGCCGACGTTGCAAGCGCCACGTGATAATCATCATCCCTGCAGGCTCAGCATCAATAGTCAGGTCAACATCAGCCCTGGCCGACGTTCCACATATCTAACCTCGATTGGCATCCCAGCTAAGGTCATCATATAGTTCTCAGCCAAGGTAGGGGTCTTACCTCACCAACCTCGTACTCACCCTGGCCGAGGTTGGTACCAAATAAAGACAGTCGAGCTTCTACACGTACATGTATGGCTTGAAGCACGTGGACAAATCTGTTATAACTAAATTATTCCCTCCCCGTGAGGGAATATTGAGGTTATCATTACTTAGTTGAAGATTAGCAAGGTGTCATCCTTTCACTGGCTAGATCTCCATGTACATGCTCATTGTATGCTTGGGGGGTACATTACACCCCCCAAACACTAGATGAAACTCTGTCAAATTACACAGTAGAGAGAGAAAGCTTGAGAGATTGTATCTATGGCCGTTAGTGCCTTATTTTAGTGATCTTACTCACTCACTTGCATAGTGGACGTAGGCCAAATTGGTTGAACCACTTATATATTTAAGTGTTTATCCTCTTCTCCTCATCTCAATCTCTTATATTTAGTATACTCTTGTGCTGCCATTGTTATCACTGGTTTGAGCTTACAAACACCTTGACTGATGGTGCTATTTTCAGTATCATTAATTCATTTCAGGAATGCGTAGTTGTAGCATTTGTGGAGGCATGCAGGACTTGTTTAGACGCTTCAGCCATTTCATTCCTAGTTTAGAATTCATATCTAGTTATTTCCAGTTAGGGCATGTTTCCCATTCAGTCCAAATTTTAGTGAGATCTATCTTTTTTAGTTTGAGGTTTTATATTTAGATTCATTTTCTTCTAGTTGGATTTATATTTGAATGTTGGTTTGGAGCTGATGGTTTATTCGGTATTTATTTATTAAATCATGTGATTTACTAGACTTCATTTATTGTGTGAATGGTTTATATTATTTTAGTTGAACATTTTGTTGTGGGTATTGTTGTTTAATAAAAGATAAAATTTGGAACTTTCTTATTTTAACGTAGTTGGTTAGTAATTTAAAAAGTTTTCGGCAGTGATGCTAAGAATGAACCAAATGAGATTCTTGGTTATTTTGATAAATGACTGATTACCCGCGATTAAGATAGGCAAGATGTCAAACAAATATGGCTGAATAAATTCCCTCAAAGTATTCAAGGAGTCCCAGTTGTGGGATATATACCAAGTGGATTGTCGAGGCTATAACCGACCTCCTTTCGGGCGAGATGAGAAGTGGGTCACTCTGGATGCCATCCCCCTTTAGTTGGTTGATAAATACTTAGAGTATCATGATATCCACGATGAATACAGACCTAACCTCGATGATAGTAGGAGGAGGCTCATTCCAGAGTTCTTGGCTAGCCGACCATAAGCTATTGTAATTTATTTTTGTATTTTGTACTACTTGCAGTAGTTGCATTATAATTAGCATCTCCTTATAATAGGGCGTGGTTGATCAGTCAATGCAATACTATTTTTTATCATGTTTCCACTCCGTTATACCAAGAATGTATTATATTTGCCTATCTTACCTTTTAGGTCGCGTGGTCACACTCCCTTGGGCTAAGAAGACAGTGGAAAAAATGCACCTGGTATATGAGCCATCCAGCTGTTCAGGATTTTATTCAACCAAACCAAGTTGTTTTACTGCCTAGGGATCCCCCGTAGGGCTTTCAGCTTGCCTGGACAAGTCATGAGGTCACCTGTGTTGACTGTAACAAGGACCTAAGGACTTTAATTTGAATTATAATAAGCAAAATTGCCATTGTCATTAAGTTAAAGTCTGATCGGCATTCAAAGACTAATGCCAATTACATGACTGTTACATTGGAAACAATGTAAATCAACTGAGTAGCTAAGAGATTGAGCAAAATATGGAAATAATATATATTATTCATAATTGAAATAATAAATTGTGAGGAACATAAGTTTAAATTGAAAATTTGTAAAAACTAAGTGCCGAGAATTAAGATTAAAAAAGAACTTTTTACGATTGGCCGCATTTTATGCCCTTGGTATCTCTCTTCCCTCCATTATTTATAAGTGATAATTTCCCTATATACCATCTCTGATTACTTTAAATGGTACCTATCAGTTCGGCCCTAGCTTGTCGTCTGACGACCTTATGCTGCGATCGAGAAATTCTAAGCACATAATCTCCAGCGAAGAACTTCCTCGGATTGACCCCCTTATTGTACTACCTCGCCAATAACTATTGGTATGAGGACAGCTTGACCATGGCTTGATCTTTCCATTCATCGATCAGGTCCAGTTCAGTGCGACGGGTATCGTCGTTTAGACCTTGATCAATCACCTTTGTTATCATGGTTAGGAGACCAGCTTCAAGTGGAATTATAACTTTCATTTCATACATGAGTGCGAAGGGTGTTATCCCGATTATTCTCCTGGGCGTATTATAATATACCCAGAACACGTGAGGAAGCTCATCCACCCAAGCGCCTTTTGCCTTCTCCATCCTCTTGTTAAATCCATCGAGCTTTATTTTGTTGGAGGCCTTTTCCTTACCGTTACTTTGGGGATATGCCACTGAACTGAAGTGGTGTTGGACTCTGTGCACGTCATTTTTTTTTTAAAGTATCACTTTCAAACTATGTGCCATTATCATTTATGATGGCCCTAGGCACCCCAAAACGAGTTATGATATCACTCCAGATGAACCTTATTATGTACGCATTTCTAAATTGTCCATTGGTTCTACCTCAGCCCACTTGGTGAAATAATCTATGTTGACCAGCAAGTGCTTACGATTCCCTAGCATAGTAGGTAGTGGTCCCACGATGTCCAACCCCCACTCTTCAAATGGAAATGGGTTGATCAATGGCCTCAGATTGTTGGTCGGTTGATGGACCATGGGAGATAATTTTATGCACTTTTTGCAGTTTCGAACGTAAACACTTGCATATTTTTGCATATACGACCACCAGTGTCCTCTTTTGATTCCTCGGAATGTTAGGGACCTTCCTCTTGCGTTGCTTCTACATATTCCATCGCACAGTTCATAAAGAACTATTTCGATGTCCCTTGGGTGTATGCATTGGAGGTAGGTCCTGTGAAGGATCACCTGTAAGTTTTCCCCTAGGATCAAATTGGAAATAGGCAGCTTTCACTCTAATCTGATGGGCCAATTTCTTGTCGATCGGCAGTGTTTCGTTCTACAAGTACACTATGATTTGGTCCATCTAATTGGCACCCTTTTCGATGGAGAGAAAATTCTTTGGTCTCATTATTTTGTCAATATTGGGATTGGAGAGGAATTCCATTTCGATTGTTCTCCTGAGATTTGTCAACTGTTGAGCCTAATGTTGCTAAAGCGTCGGTATGACTATTGTGCCCCAGGGAGAATTGTTAAATTTAGACTTCCTCAAATTTCATAACCAGCTCGCGCACGAATGCGAGGTATATTGCCATCCTATCATCTTTGGCATTGAAATCCTCACTAACTTGATTGGGCACTAGTTTGGAATGCAATAAACGTTGAGCCGTGTTGCCCCCAACAAGTGTGCCTTGCGCAAACCAGCTATAAGTGCCTCATAATTGGCCTCATTATTGAAGGCTTCAAATCCCAATCTTATACCTTCCTCGATCATTGCATCCTACAGAGTTATGAGAACAATTACCACTCCTGCTCCCTTAGAATTGGAGGCACCATTAACATACAATTTTAAGCTTTCGGCCTGGACCTGCTCATGCATCTTTGACTGATCGTCCAACTCATGTTTGATAGGACCATCTCTAGTGAACTCTGTAATAAAATCAGCTAGTACCTGCCATTTAATTGTCGTCCTCGATTGGAAGTTAATGTTAAACCTCCCAAGCTCCACCGACCACTAGGACATCCGTCCAGAAAGGTCATATTTGTAAAGGAAATCTTTAAGAGGGAAAGAAGTAATTATAGTAATTGAGTGGGGCTCAAAATAATGATTCAGATTTTGTGAAGCAATCACCAATGCGTAAACCATTTTTTCCAAAGACTAGTGTAGACACCACATTTTAGTACCCCCCTAAGTCTCTCCTTAGGTCCCTGTCACTAACCCATCCACTATAAACTCTAGGTCATACTCCGAGTACCCATCTAGAGGCCATCGGGCTCTCTCGTGCCCCATTTTACTTCAATAAACTTCATCGTCGGAGAAAAATATCAGTTAATCTTTGAAGGTCAATGAATCCCCTTTTTAACGGTCAGACCTGCACGTAAATTGGCATAACAGTCTGGATAAATGGACTATTTTACTATCGAAAATAGATCTGGAGGCCACCAAGCGCTCCCGGGCCCTAATTTGACCACCCCAATCAACTTCACCGTCAGAGCGCGAGCTCAATGGATCTTTTAATTTCACTGAAACCCCTTTCCAACGATCCACCCCGTGGATGAAACGGCATAACCATTCAGACGAATGATCCATTTTCCCCTCAAAAATTAATTCGATGGCCACCGGGCACTCCCGGGTTCTGTTTGACCAAAGTCAACTCTTCAGCTCGAACACGACTGAATGAATCTTCTAAGGGAACTGAATACCCTTTCCAACGATCCGCCCTGTGCACGAATCAGCCTTACAGTATGGACGAATAATTCGTTTTACTCCGAGAGGTCACCGGGCGCTTTCGATCCCCGTTAGACCAAGGTCAACTCTCTGAACCAAGCAAAGCTCTTTGGAACATCAAACTGCCTCGCATATCCTTTCCAACAGTCCACGTCATGCACAATTCGTACGTATGGTTTAGACGAACGATTTATCACCATATGATTATCTCCTGTCCAAAGAATCGACGGGCGCTTACGAACCCCGTTTGACCCAAAGTTAACTCTTGGACCCGGGAGAGGCCCAAAGTACTCTCAAATGTCTCTAAATTACCTTTCTAATGGTATGAACCGTGCACGATTTGGACTTACAAATTGCTATTTACGATAGTTTTTTCGAAAAAATCTGCACAAAACTACTAATTAGCAGGCATTGGGATCTTCCTATCAACAATTTGTCTAGGGTTACCTGCCGATAGGCAGGAGAAGGGTAGTGTCGATCGACAGTCTCCTTACCCATTATAAGTAGAGCGTGATATCACTTCTAAGGGACCTCAGAAACATCAACTTCAGTTATCTTAGCAACATTTTTCCTAAGTCGGTTAAGTTTTCTTGTGTGAAATTATTTTCCACCTTTCATTCCCATCACTTTCATACCTAATTTAGCAAAAATCTACTTCTCTCTCGTCTTACATTAATCCCTACTTGGAAGGAAAATCATCAATGATTAATATCAAGCTTTAAGTCTCCAAAGAAGGTCCAAACATCTTTCTCTATCTTTAAATTCCTTTTATTCTAACATATAAATTATTAATTTAGCTTTTCACTTTTCTTAGATCATACACATATTAATCTTCAATCCTTTATTAGTTATATTTCACAAAATATATTTTCTATAAAAAAAATAAGAAAAATAGGGTTACACCTATAAATTCCGATGGGATTCTTTATCACATTTTCTCAAAACTAAAGATATCTTTTCTACACACACACATATAGTAAAATCCCCATTTGAATTTATGGGATAAACCCCACCCTCATGCTGCATGCGAACTACGTGGACTTTGATGCCTTTATAGGCTACATGTCCCGAGAATCGAGTTTATTTTCATATTTTTCATCTTTTTCCTATTTTATCCATATATATCATACTTGTGATTCATACGTGCATTTTATCTAACACATATTATCATTTCATACGATCAATGTCTCAATAAGCACAAACATCATATTTTTCTAAGGATGACCTCATTCCGTCTTTCCCATGATGCGAGTCGAGCGATTCCAATCTCCACTTATATATACAAGAACTTCACGGAGAAATTAAGGAAAATGGTAACATAAGACCATGAGAGACCGAAAGAGCGGGATGGGCGCCTAACACCTCCCCATTTCATAACTTAGCCCCCGAACCTCTGAACTACTACTTTCTCAAGCATCAGTTTGTCTTTGATGTTGTTTTATCCAGGCGTTGACGTGTTCTTTTACCTGTTTTGTACAAAATAGGTTGGCGACTCTATCTATTTACATCTGAGTAGCGAGGAGCGTGAGACCTTTATCCTCCCTTCTCTCCTCTGAAGCTTCCCGGGGAGGGGGAAGATCTCGGGATGGCCACAGTGGCGACTCCACTAGGGATCTAACTTGTTATAAGAGGTCTAGATTCTATTTGCATGGGTGTTATCATTTTCTTCTTGTGTGCATATGCACTATATATATGTTCCCTTTTCCCCATCTATTATTTCTTGTATATATCTACCTTATGATTATATCACTCCTCACTCACACACTGAAAATATCTTCCATGAACACCTCACACTACTTACACTTACACTAGTATATAGGTTCACTTGTATCCACATGTTGCACACACCAATTAGAATATCCATGCTTAGGTGTCACTAGCATACACTTCCACTTATCACACTTATCCATGCTCACTTATAACTCACCACTTATAGTTGATCCATTCTTAGGTTCATGACCACACACTCACTTGTAGATATTCACACATCACACACTCTCACATATCCATGCTTAGTATAATCTTTATGCTCCATGCTAGATTTACTTTTCATGATACTTGTACATTCTTCCTTATTAGTATAGTTCTCATGCCAAATAAAATACTCTCTCCATAATATACTTATCAAGAATCATGCATTTCGCACACTACATCACCAAGAGCATGGCTATTGACCAAATTTTTATCCCGAACTGGGGGGTCACTTTGTGATGGATACTGGTCCGACAGGTCATAGTTTGCCTAATCAATATGACTCTCACATTCCATTGGCCAAGTACCTTCAATGTATATCGAAACGGTTCCCCCCGCATCATACCGCTTGATTGAAGTCATGACGGGAGGTATATAGCAGGGAACTCGTTCACGTACGTCAAGTATATCGAATTCTCTCTCACACGTACTATCCCCATAAGGTATAATGTGAAGAAATTCATGTACACTCACGTATATCAAATATCTCTTGTCCACACGTACAGTCACGCCAAAGGGGGGGGGGGACCTTTCCACTAACCCAATAACTGCATACCCTCATAGAGACGTCAAACCTAGGGCACTCATATTTAGTTTATCGATTACTACACGAAACTCTGTCGAAGTGCTGGGTCGGCATGTCGCCCAAATTTTCACACGATTTTGTCTTTTTTTAAAACGAAACCCTGTCCACGAGCCAAAAAATAAATCAAACCATGTTTGTCATATTTTTCAAACCTAATTTTCCCAAGGTCGGGTTTGTTCGATATTTATTTTTGCATTTAGGTAAACCTAATACAAGTGAGAACATGATAAATAATAATCATGCTGAGACTCTTTGCTATTTTTTTCCTCATTCCTTACCAAAAGTGTCAGAAAAGTTTTTCCCTCATGTTATTAAAATACCAAAAACATTTTCCTTCCTTTTTATTATAAATACCAAAAATATTTTTCCCTCCTTTTATCCAAAAAATACCAAAAATATTTTGTCCTTCCCTTTCCAAAAATTATAAAAAACATTTTCTTCTTTTACAATGAAAATAACTCTTCCTTTTCTTTTTCCGAAAATAAATTCGAATCATTTACCTTCTCAGATCAATCGCATACCCGACCCTTGGCCTGGCTCCCAATTGGCTTCGGTTTTCTGTCAAACTTCCCTGAAGCTCCGTGAGTTCTCTTGCTACTTCCTCTGAGTCCGGAATCCACCTTCAATAACTCTCCATGGAGAAAGCATACCAAGTACCGAATGTGCAACTTGATTTGATGACGATCCTAGTCTAGCTTACAACCAAGATTGACAACCTTCAGATCGAGGTTCATAAGATCCAATGAAATAGGATCCCTATTACCGAAGAGCCTGAGGTCCTCTTCCCTCGCGCTATGGGTCTACCCGCACCTGAGTCTATTTGGGTCCCAGAAGAATATCAGCATGATCCACGTGCCCCTCCGACTAATGGGACATTGCTAGCCCATCTCCCTATATCGAATCTTTCTCAGCTAGGGGCTAACCTGCCAGTACCTGTCGATCCAAAGGATGAAGAGTTAATCAAGGTCAAGAAGGACCATGAGCTGATGACCAAGAAGTTTGACCAAGTGCGGATCTTCGAGAACTACATGAATTACACCCATATGTCTCCCAACCCTAAAGAAAGGCTATCGAAAAAATTCAAGATGCCTCATATTGAGAAGTTCTGGGGTAACGGACCCCTAATTATTCATCTTCAAATTTATCACCGAGCCATGACTCTCTTAGGTGCCTCTGAGGAAATAATGGCCCAGATATTCCAACAAACTCTGAAAGATAGTTAGCTTCATTGGTTCCTATCCTTTAAGGAATCCAGAATTCACAGTTGGTAGGATGTTGCCTGTGAATTCATATTGAAGTAAAAATACAATGAAGATTTGGAGGTTACGCGCTGTGATTTTGAATTCTCAAGCAGAACCATGGAGAAACTTTCAGCAATTTTATAGCAAGGTGGGGGGAGAAAGCGGCCACTATGACCAACTGACTTTTTGAAAATGAGCAATCTAGTATTGCGAAGAAAAAATTCTTACCCCATGTCCGAGCGACGATGGGAGGACAGTATTTCCTACATTTTCGAGCCCTCCGGGAAGAAGGAGTGGAGATTGAAGAAAGTATTGCTAAGACAGAAGCTGAGCTAAAGAAATTATTCGGACAGTTCACTCTAAAAAAAATATGAGAAACCTTCTAAAGTCTAGACCATCAATAACATATCACAACCCGCTACCTCATGGGAACCAGAAAGTTGGGCTAGCCCAGTCAAAAAAGAATACATCGAGATTCATGCTCTCCTCTCCAAAGTTTACCAAGCCCTACTGAGCCGAAATCTCATCAAGCCATTGGACCCTGGTCCATTACCAAACCTATTTCCCTAAAATTTTAAACTCGAGGCCCATTGTGATATCCATCAAAATTCCAGCCACACCACTAATCAGTGTTTTATCTCCGAAATGTAATCCAAGGTCTGATTTCCAAGGTTCCATCGCCCTACTAGCTAATCCTAAACCTAACACCACTCACAATCCACTCACAATCCATGCAAATGCCACATTCCTAGAGAATGATCCAAAATTTGACCCATCTACCCAGATTGTACCTAGTAAATCACCCATTATACATGTATCTTCACTTAAACCCCTTAAAGTTTGACCATATTTTCTTCTATACCCTACCTGTTTTGCCAACCAATCCTTGTCACTTCTTACAAGAGCATGCATTGCCATCCGTACTTATTTCGGGAGGAAAAGATATTGAATTGCCAGCAATACTGAGACAACTTCTAGAGTTTGGGATGAAATGGCCCTCTGAAATGACCATTAACTTCCAGAAGTTCAGCAACCTGTTCATGGAAGCTCAAAAGTTGGCTCAGGAGTCAGATAATTGGGTGGTACTCATCGATGAAGTAAGTTTAGAAGATGTAGTCCAGATTATGATAGACATATTTTGACAAATCGATAAGGTTTGTAGTATGTCTGAGTTACTTGATGCTTTGAAAGTAGAAGGGCGATTAGTCCTTTCACTTATGTACCTCCCCGTCGAATAAGAGGACCTATATGAAAAAGTTGTGGAGTGCATTGACTTCTCGTGGCAAGATAACATCGTTGCAACCGGATGGGGGGACTGGTTTGATTGTTCAAAAGAAAATCCAAGTCAGGAAAAGGTTAGCCCATTGATTAGTATGTGTGGGATGATATCGTTTGAAGATCTACTAGGAAAGATCAACAAAGTGGCCGAACAACCCGAAGTAGATAAAGAAATGGGATTTTTGTTCTTACCCCCCTTCGTGAACCACATGACAAGATCTGGGAGGCACTACCAGGGTCTGAATCCCCGATCAGCAGGAATAGATAAAGGAAAGGGAGTCGTCAAGGAACTCTCCATGACAAAAATGACCATCGAGGAGAGCAAGATCCTCGACCAATTAAAGAAAAATTAATCAAAGAGATTCACATATCTTCCCAGCTACACCAAAATATTTTGACAAAATTGCTCACTGGCCCCACAGTCTCTCCTTCAACCATGCAAGAAGAAGTCATGAACCTAGTCGGGTCTTTGACCTTTACTAGATTATTTTCTTTCTCTTGAGAATAAATCCCCAAGTTTAGTCCTAATCACAACTATGCCCTTAACAACTATGTTGAAGTAGTGGGGAAGACAATCCCGCTCTCACTCGTCGACAACGGATCGACACTCAATATTTATCCGTTAAGAACCTTCAATTGCCCAGGCTTGAAAGTTAGCGACCTTGATCCAACTTCTGTCATAGTGCGTGATTATAACAACACTCGCCGAGAGGTGATGAGATCCATAACACTCATAGTAGGGGTCGGCCCTATAAATCCCATTACCGAGTTCCAAGTTATCGATATACCTACTTATTTTAATTTATTGCTTGGTCGACCGTGGCTTCACAGCATTAAGGGGGTATCTTCCTCTCTCCATCAGAAACTAAAGTTCTTCGCCAAGGGGCAAGTTATCACCATCATGGGCGATATTGATAATACTGAGAATGTAAGCACTAGTAATTCGGTACTAAAAATACAGCATGGGACGAATGACATGTTTTTATCTGGATTTTGAGTCGAACCACTTCCACTCCAAATAGGGGATAATTTTAAAGATCGAGCTTATCCAGAGCACAACCCTCACGATAATGTCAGTGTGATACAGATGTCAAAGAATATGCACTCCATGCCTGAACTAGGGTTGGGATGACGACAATAGGGGATACTGGAACCTAAAGTCCTGAAGAAGGCCTTTCCTCCATATAACCTGGGTTATAAACCCTAAAGAAGGCCTTTCCTCCATATGGTATGGGTTATCAACCATCATCAGAGGAACTCGGGATGCGCTGCTAACCTAGTTAAAGCGAAGGTTAGAAAGTGGCAAGACTGTTTCGAAAGATTCCTTGAATGGAAGATTCATCAAAGAAGGCGAAGATTTCCCCCTCTACGGCTTTCGCAAATTGTGGTATGATCACGTGGACAAGAAGATGAATCCAGGGATGGAGATTTTCTTCCAATACAGCTACACATGGGCTGAAAGTTCCCAGTATCATGTACACCCACTCGTTGAGAAGGCTACAATTATTTTCAAGGGAAGTTACTTCGAAGACTCATTCAATAAGCAGACACTGAGGCTCACACTTTTCATGATCCATTCAAGCGCTACATTATCGGATTCGTCCATCCTGATCAAGGCTGATGATGAACCCCTCATCAACTGGAATGTTGTACCAGTTCCACCTACTAAAATGCAATCCAACCCAGATGTCTATCTTATTTATTCATCTTTGGTTATTCCTCCCTTTTTAATGATGATGTAATCGAGACCTCCTTCGACGAGGTTCTCAACGTTATTTTTCTTGAGAATGAAAGAAACGAAGATTTTGAGTATCATATTGTGCCTTACATTAGTTGTATATATTATAATCAAATTCTTGATGATGATGATGATTTTGTAAATAAATAATTCTTAACTAATCTTAATAAGGTTAATAACAAATAACATAACTGCGTTCAAATTAATGAGGATGAAACTGGTGTTATCAATCTCGACTCTAGTACCCAATAATTTAAGATTATGATAGGGTTCACACTTGACGAGCATAAGCGTGTGCAACTTGAAGAAGTTTTGAAGGAATTTATGGATGTCTTAGCATGGTTCTATGAAGATATGCCCGACATCAATCCCGAGATCGCTCAACATCAGATTCCAACTCTCCCACAATGTAAATCGGTCAAACGTTCAAGGTTAAAAAAGAAGTGGTCAAATAGCTGAACGTAGGCTTTATTCGGGTGATCGAATATCCCACATGGTTGGCCAACATTATACACTAGCTAAAATCAGGGGAAAGGTTCACATGTGCATTGATTATCGAGATTTGAACAAAGCCTCTCTGAAAGACAATTACCCACTACCCAATAATGACTTGATCGTGAACAAAGCCTCTCAAATCATTCGTTAATGGGTTTTTCGAATATAATCAGATCAAGATACACCATGATCATCAAGAAAAAAATCGTATTCATCAACCCCTGGGGAACTTTTTGTTACACAGTTATGCCATTCGATCTTAAAAATGCACAGGCTACCTACCAAAGGGATGAAACAACCATCTTGCATGATCTAATACACAAAGAGGTTGAGGTCTGCATGGATGATATGATCATTAAGTCTAAGACTCGGTAAGCTCGTGTTCCCACTCTTTGAAAGTTCTTCGAACGGCTACGGCGATACTAGATGCAGCTTAACCCATAAAATGTGTCTTCAGTGTCACCAAAGGAAAACTTTTGGGATTCATGGTTAGGAATAAGGGAATCGAAGAAGATCTATCCAAAAAGAAAACCATACTCAAAATGCCACCACCCTAAATAGAGAAGGAAGTCTGAAGATTTTCAAAAATTACAGTATATCGACCGGTTCATCAGCCACTTGACTTCTATTTGTGAACCCATCTTCAAAATCCTCTGAAAGGATTCCACCAGGGTCTGGAATGAAGCTTGTGAGGAAGCCTTTGAATGAATAAATCAATATCTAACCCGACCTACGATACTCATGCCATCGCAACCTGGTCTCCCTTAACTCCTATACTTTACCGTAACAGACACCGCAGTTGGGGCTTTGCTAGCCCAATACCTTGAAGAATCCTGTAAAGAGAGGGCTATCTACTATGCCATCCATAAATTAACTGGATACGAAGTTAACTACACTGCCTTGGAGAAAGCATGTGTCGCCCTTGTCTGGGTCAATCAAAAATTACAACACTAGACTTGTGTCGCGAATGAATCCTATCAAATATCTGCATGAGAAACCTGCACTATTTAGCCAAATGGCCCGATGGTTGATGGTATTAGCCAAGTTCAATATTATGCATGTCACGCAGAAATCCATAAAAGGGAGACCCATATCTGACTACCTTATTGACTACCCCATGGAAGAGGCCGACGTTTAGATCTCCAAATTCCCGAATGAAGATATCCTTTACGCCTCTTAGGAAGATCTCAGACAACAAATGTTCTTTAAAGAAGTTGCTAACGAGAAAGGATATGGCATTGGGATACTCCTAATATCCCCTGATGACTCTCACACTCCCATTGCCATCAAGCTAGATTTTCCCTGCGTTAACAACATGATAAAATACGAGGTATGCACCATAGGCCTTAAAGTATCTTTTAAGAAAGGAACCTAGTGCCTATATGTCTACGAATATTCTGTCCTCATCGTCAGCCAGGTCCTTGGCAGATGAAAAGTTAATAATAAAAATCCCTTACCCTTCCACGCCCACCTAGAGGAGCTGGCCTCCCAGCTCTGAGATATCACATTCCACTACTTTCCTCGAGCAAGGAACAGCTTGGCTGATGCCCTTGCTACTTCAGACTCCATGGTCGACATGCTCAAGGAAATAACAATGGACCCTTTCCTAGTCCAAAAAAGAGCTAAACCAACCCACTCCTAACACATTGAGATCATCACAAAATAGGATTCCGATATAGCTGAGTGTTGGCATTTTGATATCTGACGCCTCTTCAAGCACGATGCCAACAAGAAAGATTGAGCGATACACTGTAAATTGGTTGTCTAGTACATTATTTGTAATAAAGTATTGTTCGAGAGAAACTTTGATGGAACCCACTTACACTGCATCGTAGGGACAGAAGTTGAAAAAATGATGCAGAAAAATCACAACAGGGAATATGGACCCCACGTGAAGGGCCATATGTTTGCTAAGAAGATTATTCGACGTGGTTAACATTGGACCATCATGGTTCAGGATTGCACCGTCTATGTCTGGAGATGCCTTAAATGCCAACAGTTTTGCCATATCCAGCATTTGCCTCTGCGAGAATTATACAACACTGCTTCTCCCTAACCGTTTTCCACATGGGGCATCGATATCATAGGTAAGGTCACACCCAAAGCCTCAAATGGGAACAAGTTTATCCCGATTTCCATTGATTACTTTACCGAATGGGTTAAAGCCGAGTCATATGTAGTACTGAATGCTAAGAAAGTAGCCAAGTTCATTCGAAAGAACATCATCTGCCGATACGGGGTTCCCCATGAGCTAGTATCGATAGTGAGTTACATTTTGAGGAAAAAGTAACATAATTGGTCAATAAGTATGGGATTCAGAGACACAAATATTTTCCCTACATATAACAAACTAACAGTGCAGTTGAAGCTACCAATAAGAACCCTAAAGCAATTATCAGCAAGATGACTCGGACTTGCCGAGATTGGGACGATCTAACCCCTTATGCATCTAAGTATACCTTAATTCAGTCGAGAATCTACTGGGGCTCACCTTTACTCCCTGGTATACTTTATGAAAAAGTCCTACCCGTTGAGCTATAAATACCTTCGCTACGCATCATGCTTGAAAGCAAAGTTAACGAAGGAGACTGGAGTCAGAGCCGTTTCGACGAGTTGTCATTCTTAGACGAAAGGAGGCTAAAGGCTATATATCATATATAGGGGTACCATCGTCGGATACCAGATAACGTGATTGTTCAATCGAAGAGTCAAGGATCATGGTGTTCGAGAGGGGGACTTAGCCCTCAAAGAAATCAAAGAACCCATTTAGGATCCCAGAGAGAAATTCAAGTCAAACTGGAGTGGCCCCTACATCGTGAAGAAGATCTTGTCCGTTGGTGCTGCCATGCTGATTTACCGTGACGAAGAAGAGATGACGCATCCAGTTAACATGAACCATTTAAAAAAGTCTACCCCAAGTTCGAATCTCAACGCGCTACTACTCCTTTCATCCCCCTTATATTTAAAAAAAAAACTCTTCATTTCCCTCTACTTAGAACTACGTGGAGCCTGATCCTCAAAAAAACCTTTTGCTTTAAAAAATGAAACTAAAAAATAATTCAAAACCTCTAGAGGTACGTAGGCAGCTCATACGCTTTACATGGGCACGATCCCCTTATTTTTTATAAAATGTTATTATTTTCTTACCTCCGAGAACGAAAGTTCATTTTATCATTTACATGAACAAAAGGATTATGTATGCCTCAGCGATTGGTGTAGATAATAAGAATGTAAAACTCGTCAAGAGGCACAACAATATAATTAAAATTCTTTTTTATTCCATGAAAGGGAAAATTCTGTACAATTACACGAAATATCAGCGTAGGGAGTCAAAACAACTACCCCCCCAACCAAACTACCCCTAAAATAAACTTAAATAAACTTTCCCAAAGTTATTCCCACAAATAAAACAACCAAACGCATCTCCATCACAAAATCTTCATAAATAAACACCAGCTTCATAAATGACCCTATCTGCAGCTATCGGAAGACCCATCCCCATCATCATCTTTTCCTTGAGGACCCCAAACTTCCCCTACTTGGGTGGTATACTGAAGGCGTTCCATAGAACAATAAGCCCAAACCATCCTAGAGAAAATCACTATGCCCCCTCTATAGTGTCAAACATAATGAACCATCTCTACCCGGTCTCTTATGCTAAGATCTTAGCCACTACCCTCTTCCACAGTCATTTCATATAATCTCCAGAAACATACCGAACCCTGCCCACAGATTGAGCAGGACGGGTTGATGGTCGAAGATTCCCCCATAGAGAACCCAATCGCATGCGCAAGCCTTCAGTCAAATCCTCTACATGAAAGAAATCCAAGGTACGAGAAGGCACAATTTTCTCCCATCCAACTTGACAAAAGAACCACCAGGGGAAATAAAATGAGGTCTGTCAAAGGGTAACTAATCGAATATGCCGGAGTTTTCCCAGTTCCAGAAAAGGCTACAACTCCCCCCACCCATGCACCGACCAGCGCAGACATCGAGCTCCATGATCCACAAACCAGTTCACCCAGTTCTTTATGGATGGGCCAAAGCTGATGAAATAACGAGTGAAATTTTTTGGCACAACTGCTAAGGGATATTCATGAGGGACTGCTAAATGGAATCTTTCAGCCACCCACATGAACAACATAATCGGGCTTCCTCTCAGAAAATCAGAACGGCCTTCTCACCAAGCATCTAGACCGTTTAGGGTCTCTACCAGTATCACCTCCGCATGATTTCAATTATATGACATCCACGCTGTAATAACAGCCAATTGAGGGTCCACCATGAGGTCCCCGTTAGCAACACTATCTTCGAAGTTAAGCTAAGTACAACGACTCTGACATGACTCGTATTATTAAAATCCCGCAAACGCATATAATACAAAACAGCGGGGAGAGTGATCATTCCCCCAATAACCAAGGGTCAAGCTGCAGAATGAGAGATGTGAAGAAATTTTGCTAACAGTGCACGAGGAGACCGAGATAATTTTGGCATGATCGCTGCCACACTGGGATTAACTCCCAACATTACTGAAAACTCCTCATAGGTCGAACAGACCTCGTCTAAGCCAAAGAAAAAAACATAATCCTCAGGATACCAAAATTATGCTACCGCTGCCATCATATTCCAGTTGATGGGCAAGTTGCGCCACAAAGAGACCCGATGCAAGTTAAAAGTGTCGTAATCTACATTGTACAGACTCATGGGTTCTCAAGATATGAAGAAAATTATGCACTTGTGGGAAGGGACATTTTGAAAATAATAAGACAAAGGTAATAAATAAGCAAGAATAGAGAGAAAATGTGAATGGGGGAAGAAACCTCACCACCTTACCCCTTTTTATACTTGGAAAATTTGGCTAAAAACAAGAAGTCTGTAAATCTGAAAGAAATATTCTCCCATTAAGTACTAGTAGCTGACGAAAGTGCAATCAAAGATTTGTGGTGATTTGACGGAACTAACTTGTCGTTAGGTAGGACAAGGGGCATGTCGATCGACACCCCCTATTTTTAGAAAATTATATATTTTCTTTTTTTGTCAAAATCAAAAACTCAAAGAAATAATCCGTATTTCTAACAATCCCGAGTTCCCTCTTCTTTTATTATCCATTGTTACTCATCCCTTCTCAAAATGAATTTTCTCTTGAGTTATTTCAAAAATCCCATCCTTTTTACAGTCTCAGAAATAAAGTAAAAAGTGCATGTAGATTATGTCATTTAAAGTTAAGATAAATAAAAATTCAATCCATTTCATATATATATATATATATATATATTGCCATCATTACAATTTTGCAGAAAAAAGAAAAAAAACAACAGGACTTGGCCCAAAACCCCAAAATCTCTCTCTCTCTTTAGGATCCTTCGTCCCTACGACGTGCGCTCTTTCTCTGGCAACGAGCTGAGGAGCCTATACTACCTGGTCTAGATCCCTCCTCAGAAGATTCAAACGACACCAAGCAGGAAGGAACCAGAACCAAAGATCGAATATAGGTCGTCGCAGAATCCACCCAATCTTGGTTGTCCCTTAGCCAAGTAGTCAACCCTCGTACATGCTACAACAAAGACAAAAGGCAAATCAGTCACTCTAAAGCAAAGGAAAAGACACAAAAGGATAAAGAAAGAAAAAAGATATACCTTTAGATGAAGGACGTCCTCTGTCATCCCCAACACCGTTAGGTCCACCGCATTAGGGTGATGTTGTATACGCAGCGATCCCCCTCCAGTCAATTGGAAATTATACAAAGGCAGGGCAACCTGGAGAAATGGAACCTCCATTGCTATTGTCGTCGCTGAAGATGACGCACTACCAGTGCTGTGGGCAGACCCCATCGGCCTACTCGTACCCCTGTGCGTAGCTGTAGGGACGAATGTATGTTCACTACATCGTAAATACGAGAGGGAATCAACCAGCTCGTCATGAAGTTTAGGCAGTCGTAAGTCGCCACTGTATTCGTGTAATATGAGTAGGGCTCGCCAACCATTATCACCGCCCTAGCCTCCTCCGATATCTCTCGCATATGCCTTACGTACCCTTGGGCATCGCCGGTGGGACCACCACCTCATCCTCCACGATTTGTTGGACTACTCTCTCTTTCTTAAAAAATAAGAATAGCCGAACTCGTGAGCCAGTAGTCGATACATCTGCACATTCATTCTGGTTACCCCTATGTGCCGGATAGCCATCCCCTAGGGATAGAAAGCCACCTGCATTTTTCCAAAATAAAGGCAATAACTTACATAAATAAAGAAAATGCCAAAAAAGGTATTCAAAAATGAAAATAAGAGATAACATGGTCGCTCATCAAGACATTCAAGACCCGACGCATTGCCGACAAGGAAAGAGTCAACTTTGACTGTCGATTGGACTTTTACCACCGGTACATCTGACAGAAGCCCATCACATCCTTATCTTGTAAACCAATTAAACAGGATTTGAGACCAATCACCTCATAAAACCACATCTGCAGAAAAGGACAAGAGTCAGCGACCAGAAGAAATCAAAAGGAAAAATGCGAGAAATACATAAAGAGAAATGAAAAAATTACCTCCACTAGATACGTGGTTACAGTAAAAGTTTATCAACAGCACCGACTGAAAGAATCTATAGAAGAATAAAAGGTCACTAAAGTCAGTCTCCCCCAGTCATATAGAGGAATATTTGGTAAAAAAACACAAGTGGATGACGTCGCCGCTCGTCGCCACTAAGAAACCCCCAAACAGAAGAAGAATAAATAAATGGGCCATCTACCTCACCTGCAGCCAGTCGGTCTCGTCAATCCTCCGACTTAACAGAACCTCCCGGAGAAGAGAAATACGGATCGAGTCCCTCGAGACTATCTGCCCACATCACCCAGTCCAGCATCAATAGCCAAAGGTGTCACCCTCAGAGGCCGGCCCACCTCTATTTGTGTACCATCACAGTTAATCCCTATGAACAGTCGAACATCAATAGGGGCCACTGTCATCTCCCCCGAATCCCAAGTGTATGGTGTGGGTAGTGTCCCACCACCTCTACCCTAGCACTCACAAAACGATCGTAGTGTGCGGCATCTCATCCAGAGTAGACGCCAAACAACCAAAACCTGCAAAGGAGATTACCCAATGCACCACTGCAGGAAGGTTCTCCCACACATCCCTAAAAACCGTTATCCTACGGGAACGATAGCTCGTAGCAGCTATATCAGTCTACAAAAAAAAGAGAAACCTTTTGTCAAAAATAAAAAAAATAAGAAAATGCAAAGAAGAAAAAGAATGCCAAAAGTTATGTGGTACTTACATAGCCACCAGGTTTCCTCACCCTAAACAATCGGTGGTGCAAAGGCTCGCGCATAAGAGTGCGATCATAGGCAACAGGCTTGAACAAATTAAAAGCATTCTCGTTACCTAGTGCCAGGGGAACCCTATCCCGCCACTCCAGGTTCGCCCAATCGTCAACGCCCAACCACGCCATGTGGATCTCACTACATGAGAAATTTGCCATTTTCTAGTCTCGAACGAGGAAAGACGTAGGAGCAAATTGCAGACGAGAGAAGCATACGATAGAAAAGCTCGAAGCTGTGAAAAATGAAGAGAATTCGACCATTTTTATAGGAGGCCAAGGGGCATACCGATCGGCAGTCCCCTGACGCCCACCGATCAGCACAATATTTTCTCCTTCCCTAGGCAGTCCAAAAGATCATGCCACTGCCGGTTGGAAATTCCTACTACCCTCCAATTGGCAGTACCCCAGAAATTTCATATAAAAAATCACCAAAAATCCTAAAATTTCCAAAAAAAATCCTAAAATTGCCAAATAAATAATATAACATTTCTCCACTAAGAAAATCATTTTTTAAGCTCCCAAATCCCCAGTCGGATTAAAACCATGTTTTATCCCCAGCTTAAACTCTAAAAATTAGTGCACTCGCGTCCCAAAATCCCACTACAACTCCCTAGTGGAATCCCAAAACCTCATCCTTGGTAGAAATCAAATGATTCCCCAGCAGGGCTACGTAATATCCTTCCCATTTCCCTAATAGTAATTCCTAAATTAAACTTTCTCCCAGAATAATTCCAATTTCCCCAAGAAAAACTAGAAACCCAAATCAGAAATCTCTCCCCAGCGGCGTCTCCAAGAAACACAATCCCCTAGTGGAACCACAATTGCACTTACGCCCCCAGGATAATTTAAATTTCTCTCAGGAGAGTTATTCCCCATGTTATAATGTAAGGTCCTCATAATTGATCGCCTACACTTAGGGTCCTCATAATTGACGTTGACCCTTAGAATTGATCGCCCCCCCCCCCCCCCCCCCACACACACACACGCACACACTAAGGTCCTCAGAATTGACCTTGACCCTCCAAATTGGTCGCCCCCACTTTAGCTCCTAAGAATTGGACTCGACCCTCAGAATAGATCGCCTCTACTTTATGTCTTCAGAATTGACCTCGACCTTCATAATTGATCACCCCTACTTAAGGTCCTCAGAATTGACCTCAACCCTCGAAATTGGCCTCGACCCTCAGAATTGGTCGCCTCTACTATAAGTTCTCTGAATTGACCTTGACCCTCATAATTGGTCGCCTTTACTTTAGGTCCTCAGAATTGACCTCGACCCGCAGAATTGGTCGCCAGGACTTTAGAATTAACCTCATCCTCATCCATTTAGGTCTTCAGAATCGACCTACTTCCTAAGCATCGCGTGGTGTATATTCGACGACTTTCACTTATTCAAAGATCACCCGTTGAGGGGCTATTTAGACACCACATTCTAGGACCCCTTAAGTCTCTCCTTATGTCCTTAGCACTAATTCATCAATTATAAACCCTAGGTCATACTCCGAGTACCTATCTAGAGGCCATCGAGCACTCCCAGACCCCGTTTGACTCAGCTCAATTATCGTAGGAGCAAAAGCTTAATGAATATTTGAAGGTATCTGAACCCCATTTCCAACGGTCTACCCTACGTGCAAATCGACATAACGGTTCAGACGAACGAACCATTTTACTACCAAAAGTTGATCTGAAGGCCACCAGGCGTTCCCGAGCCTCGATGTGACCCCAATTAATTTCACCGTCAGAGCGAGAGCTTAATGCACCTTCAAAGGGCATTGAACCGCTTTCTAACAGTCTGTCCCTTATGCAAAATGATATAACCATTTGGATGAACGATTCGTTTTCCCTAAAAATTGATTTGAAAGCCACCGGGTGCTCCCGGGCTCCGTTTGGACAAAGTCAACTCTTTCGCTCAAACGAGACATAATGAACCTTCGAAGTTCACTTAATACCTTTCCAACGATCTACCCCATGCGTGAATCGGTCTTACGGTATGGACAAATGATCCGTTTTACTCCGAGAGGTCATCAAGCGTTTTTGGGCCCCGTTTGGCTAAAGCTAACTTTTCGAACCAAGTGAAGCTCTTTGGAACATCAAAGTACCTTTCATAACCTTTCCAACAGTCTGTTCGGGGCACAATTCGAACGTATGATTTGGACGAACGATCCATCGCCATTTGACAATCTCCGGTCCAAAGGACTGACGAGCACTTTCGAGCCCCGTTTGACAAAGTCAACTCTCGGACCTGGGAGAGGCCCAAAGTATTCTCAAAGGTCTCTTAATTAACTTTCTAACGATATACCCCGTGCATGATTTGGACTTACGGATTGCATTTTACAACCATTTTTCTGGAAAAATTTGCACGAAACCGCCAATTAGCAGGCCTTGGGATTTGCCTATCGGCAATGTGTCTAGGGTTACCTGCTGATAGGCAAGACAAGGGTAGTGACGATCGACGGTCCCCCTAACCTATATAAGGATAACGTGAGCTCACTTCCAAGGGGCCTCAAAAACATCAACTTCGGCGATCTCAACAACATTCTTCCTAAGTCAGCAAAGTTTTGTTGTGAGAAATTATTCTCCACCTTTCATTCCCATCACTTTCATACCCAATTTAGCAAAAATCTCATTCTCTCTCATCTTACATTTATCTCAACTTGCAAGAAAGCTCATTAAGGATCAAGATCAAGCTTTAAGTCTCCAAAGAAGGTCCAAACATCCTTCACTCTCTTTAAATTCCTTTTATTCTCGCATTAGTTATATAAATTCTCAATTTAGCTTTTCACTTTTCTTAGATCGTACACATATAGATCTGCAATCGTTTATTAGATATATTGCACATAATATATTTTTCATAAAAAAAAATAAGAAAAGAGGGTTACGCACACCTATAAATTCCGACAGGATTCTTCATCACATTTTCTCAAAACTAAAAATATCTTTTCTACACACATATAATAAAATCCCTATTTAAATTAATGGGACAAACTCCACCCTCATGCATCATGCAAATTGCGTGGACTTTGATGCCTTTATAAGCTACGTAGGCATTTCGGGTTAAAACCCGAGACTCAAGTCCAATTTTCATATTTTCATCTTTTTCTTATTTTATCCATTTATTATTCATATATTTCATACTTGTGATTCGTATTTGCATCTTATCTAACACATATTATGGTTTCATCATGACGATCAATACCTCGATAAGCACACACATAATATTTTTCTAATTATTATGTTGGGAACATTCCTTTGAATGACCTCACTCCGTCTTTCTCGTGATGCGAGTCGAGCAATTCCGATCTCCACTTATATATATACACGCACACACACTTCACGGAGAAATTAAGAAAAATAGTAACATAAGACCATGAGAGATCGAAAGGGTGGGATGGGTGCTAACACTTTTCCATTCCGTAACTTAGCCCCCGAACCTCTGAACTATTGGTTTCGCAAGCATCAGTTTGTCTTGATGTCGTTCTCTCGAGGCGGTGACATATTTTTTTGCCTATTTTGTGCAAAATAGGCTGGTAACTCTATCTCTTTACATCATCCCAAAAATGACGACGATCGAAGCGCTCCTCCTCTAAGTAGTGAGGGGTGCAAGACCTTTATCCTCTATTCTCTCATTCGAAGCATCCCAAGGAGGGGTAAATATTTCGTGATGGCCACAATAATTACCATTGCTCGGCGTCCAGGAATGTTTTGCTGGCATAGTAAATAGGAAATTGCTTCGTTTCTCTCTCTCAAACCAATGTTGAACTAGACGCATGACTTGAAAATGTGAGATAAAGGTAGAGGGAGTCCCTTTGGTCAAGGATTGCTAATAACGAACGTTTGTTCAGGTGGGATTTGATCTCCTCGAGGGACCTAGAGCACTCAACATTCTAGATGAGGCTTTTCTCCTTCTTGAGTAACTAGAAAAATGATCGACAATGCTCAAATGACTTTTAAATGAAGCGATTGAGTGTTGCGAGCATCCCAGTGAGATTTTGGACCTCGCGCAATATTTTTAGCTGCTGGACCCTATTGATAGCCTCTATCTGATCTCGATTCGCCTCAATTCCCCTCTTTCTGACTATATAACCTAGAAACTTTCCTGATTGGACCCCGAATGAGCACTTTCTCGCGTTGAGTTTCATTCGGTAGTGCGTGATGATTTTAAAGGTATTGGCCATGTCTTTAAGATAGTCGCTCATATTCCTTATCTTGATGATCATGTCGTCAATAGAAACCTATATAGTATCTATCATCTGGTATTGGAACATCTTCATGACCAGCCTCTGGTATGTAGCTCCAGCATTCTTGAGGCCAAACGATATGAACTTGTAACAATAGAGACCCATTGGTGTTATGAATAAAGTTTTGTCTTGATCGGGGCCAAACAGAAGAATCTGGTTGTGCCCTTAAGTAAGCGTCTAAGAAACTCATTCCTTCATGGACTACTATGGCATCGACCAACTAGTATATCTTTGGTAAGGAAAACCGTCCTTAGGATAGGCCCTATTGAGACTGGTGAAGTTTATACAGACTCTCCAGCTTCCGTTGTTCTTAAGAACTACGATCGGGTTTAAGAGCCTCTTCGAGAATTGAACTTCTTAAATGGACCTTGACTCTATAAGTTTCCCTATTTCCTTTTCTGCTACCTTTAACCTCTCTGGGTTGTTCGACGAGCCTTCTGTATGATCGGCTTAAATTTCAAATTCATGTGGAGATGGTGATAGACGACTATACGATCAATTCTCGACATGACGTATGGCTCCCATGCAAATACATCCAAGATTAGTTTCAGAAGGGAAATTAATTCCTCCCTCTCAAGGTCGGTCAGTGTTATAATTTTTTTTACGATCGGCTTTTATATAAAATAACCTCCTTTAGGTTTTCAATGACCCTGTCAGCGGGGTGGATCATGGTTTCCTCTACCCTGGGTCGATCATGCTGTAGTTGCTATTTTGATAGAGTAGCATCATATTGGTCTATCTCCAGAATAATTTCTTTCTCTTTCTTCTTTTCCTGCTTGGGCCTAATGATGGAGATAAAGCAATTTTGAGCAATGGCTTGATAGCCTCTTATCTTCGTTATGCCCCGATCTGTGATACATTTAAGCTTCTGGTGGTAAGTGAAAGGGACAACTCTCATGGCATAAAGCCACCCTCTTCCTATAGTGGCATGGTAGGGTAAATAAACATCTTCCACCAAAAACTCTATTAGATTTAAAATATTCCCTACCATCACTAGCCGAATCACTTTTCCTAAAGGCATGGTCATCCTCCCCGTAAATTCGACCAGAGAGACGGTCGTCTCCTTAAGATCTAACATCTTGTGCTTAAGCTTGTGGAAGAGCTCCAGGTACATCACCTATGAAGAGCTGCCTTGGTCCACTAGTAACTTATCCACATCCCAGTTTGCGATTTTGAGAGTGATTACCAACGCATCGTGGTGTAGTGTTCTAACCCCAATCGAATCCTCCTCTGTGAAAATGATATGCTTGTTGTAGTCGACGCTTGCCATCTTGACTTTTGGAATGATTTATTTGGAAGGCCTCCATCATGGTTTTGACCTTTTTGAGCTCCATCCGAATCACGTTCTTTTAAATTTGCTTGAGGTTAGACGCCCCATGTATGATCGCGAACTCATATCCCATCTCATCATCCAAAATGTTGTTTAGTTTCTCGTCGCCAATGGTGAAAACTTGGTCAGATTTCTTCTTAATATATTCAATCAAATGCCCAGTCTGAGCCAACTCCTCTAGATAAGCTTTGAGCGCCTTACAGTTCTCAGTCTTGTGGCTATTTCTTTATGGACTGTACATCAGACCATGTTGTTCCTTTTAGTTGAATCCCCTCTCGAGTTATTTGGCCACTTGAGGAATAATTAATCTTTGATTTTTGCCTTTATCTTGTATATTGGTTCCTCGAAAATTGAAAGCTTTAGATGATTTTGTTTTGCCCCCATTATTAGCACCATTCTTCTTCTTGTTACCCTTCTTATGTTTGTTCTCCTTGATGCCCCCTTTATTTTGCCTTACACGATCAGTCTCATCCTGAATGGTGTGGACCACGTCCTCCACCTTGGCATATTTTTTAATACGGGACATGAGACCATTCATAGTATCGACTTCCTTCTTAGTAAGGGATCGGTACAACATGGATGTGTGGGTAGACATATCTTAAAGGATGCCACGAAAACTTGCTCTGAGCAATCTTTCACCTTATTGAACACCTTCCAATAACATTTGGCATATTAACGCAAAGACTCATATGGCTTCTATTTTATCCTGAGCAGCGAATCTACTCTCTTCGGATGAGAGGTGCTGGTAATGAAGCGTGCAGTAAACGACTCGATGAGGGCCTTAAAAATCTTGATGGATTTATGAGGCATCCTCTCAAAGTATTTTTGGACCACGTCACCCAAACTGGAAGGGAAAATTCAACACTTCAAAGCGTCACTATGACTCCATAAAGTCATTGCTTGCCTATACTGTCGAATATGATCGATGGGGTCAGTCTTGTCATTGTAGATTTTAAACCTGGAGGTGAAAACTTCTTTGGGGGTTCCTCCTCTTCGATAGTTTTTGAGAAAGGAGACTTTATCTGGGTGATAAGAGTTCTCCTTAATATTTCTTTTGTAGACATGTCCCCTTGGTAAGTGTGGTGTTGGTTTATTTATCTTGGAACCAAACTCCATATGTCATCTTTGTGGCACTTGTTATATATGTGTCGCCTGTCTTGATGACTTCCATGCTCTCAATGTTCATGGTCGCATCTGGTGCTCCTTCCTCCATTAGGATTATTGCTCACCTGAGGACTAGGATTCTGAGCACGGTGTTTACGATCCCGGAGGAGTTCTTTCTCCATTTCTTCTAGTCGCCGTTGGAGGCAAGAATTTTCTTCAATTTGGAGGCGGATTTCCTTCTCTTGCTGTTAAAGCCTTGCTTCGTAGGCATCAACCAGGCATGAGATCTTGGTAAATCTAGGTTGCCCATGGCTTTCCTCTAAAGTCTTTGTTTTGTTTGTAACTGATATGCCAATACGAGACCTCGTCTGGGCTCAAGAGGTCGAGATCTCTTAGGTTAGCCTATACTCTCATTTTGGCCTAATACTGGTCAGTTGAGACTACACTTGGGAATTACCAACATGCTATCCAGCGGTGCAGGGGGGTCTCATACTCATCCAGGCCGACACTTCAATCCAGCAGGAGACGTTTGGCAGTCGACATGATACATGGAATGGGGCACGCGTGAGAGAGTGCGCGTGGACTGTGATCCCCACGTGGATAAAATCGTCACAACAGTATCATCCCCCAAATGTGGAGAATATTTCTTAATAATTACTTATATGCACAAGAGATAGATGGCACCGTATCATTGGCCACTTGGTGTTGTACACGCCTCATGCATGCTTGGGGTACGTATGACACCACCCCAACCATATACATACTTATCTTCTACATCATTGTAAAGGATAGTAAATTATTGACCTTACTGAAACTCTATTAAAACCATAGCCTAGAGAGAGAAAGCTTAAGTGCTTGTATTTAAAGGCCATTAGAGCCCATATTTAGTGGATTTCACACACTCACATAGTGTACATAGGCCATTCAAAGGCTGAACCACTTACATTTGGTATTATCTTCCTCTTTGCCTCATCTCTTTTTGTATTACTTGTATTTGTCATACTCCATTGTTGTCTGGTTTGAGCTTACTCAACAAATTGATTTGGTGATAGCAATTCTGGTATCATCAATCTGGCGCTATCTGTGGGAACAAGATAGTCATCTTCTTCCCTTTATTTGTAACTACTCCACCAAATTCTCTGGTGGTGGTTCAACCTCATACTTGGATGAGCTTGAACCACCATTGAAAGAGCAACTCTGGTTTGAGTTCAAGCTCACTTTCAGTTCATCCAACTCACTTTTAGTACATCACTTGATTTTTTCGGTCACCGAAACTCTTCAATGGCATCAGATCCTCCAACGATAGGTGGACCCAGTACTAGTTTAGCCCCACCTCAATAAGAAATGGTTGAGGTGGTGGCAGTACTACGCTCCTTATTGTACAATCAGCAACAGATGTAGGTGACTCTTGTTGCATTTAACCAGAACATGGTGGTTAGACCTGTCAGTGTTGGAGATGAGATTATAACTCCAGCCGCTAGAGAAGGCATTCCAGATCCTATAGCCAGGGACCACCCTAGGCACCACTTAAAGATCTTCCTCCTCAGCATAGGCGCAGAGACGTGGTCGACCCTAGGCGTTTACACCTGCGAGAACGGGTCAGGAGTGCCCTGATGATGATGATGATGATGAATAGTATGATGATAAGGATGACAGAGAATATTGGGAGCCTTATCAAATTTCTAGAGGCACTGTGAAACCAATTCAATCCAACCGAGGATGCAGCGGTAGGGCTAGCCGAGAATGTAGGCCAAAGGCATCAACTTTAGGCAGACTACCTTTGCTAGGCTCGGCCCAACAATAGATGATATGAGGAATCGCCACTCTAGATATTGAAGTATCACTGGTTCCAGAAGGAATGATATGTGTGATGATTGTCGACCTCCTCGAGGGCGAGATGAGGAACAATGAGAGGTGAATAGCTAACAGAGGATAGTTGTAAGAGAGCTTTCAGTTCTTCTAACTGACAGAGAAGGGGATGGAGACAATATGTCCTTGACCGAGGTTATAACTGTAGCCGAGAGGCCCTAAAATGATTCCATTCAACGATTGGAGGACAAGATTGGGGACATACTGAAGAGCCGAGACCCCTTACAGAGGGGTTACACTGAAGGCTAACCCTTTGTGGCAAAGATTGTGAGTTACCCAATCCCGACTAAGTTCAAGCCCCCGGTGGTCACGCCTACGTATAATCGGAGCACTAATCTTATCCACTATGTGGAGATGTACCAATCAGCTGTTGATATCTACTCTATCTCGAACGAGATAAGGTGTCGGGTCTTCTGTAGCACACTGATCGGTTCAGCTCATGTGTGGTTCACCTCTCTCCTTAAAAATTCAATAGAGAATTACAAACATCTAGAATAGAGGTCCATACGTAATTTTTGCTTCGGGGTGAGACCCCAAAAGAAAACGACACACCTGCTATACATGAAGCATGAAAAGAATGAAATTCTAAGAGAATACACAACGAGGTTCAACAAGGAGAAATTAGAGGTTGAAGATTACTAGGAAAGAATTGCTATAATCACCCTGATGTGAGGGTTGCAGAAAGGAAAGCTCCTTTAAAATCTTGTCGAAGATACTCCAAAGTCCATGGATGAACTCCTGGCTACGAACGAGAATGTTATGAATGCGGAAGAGGTAGTAAGGGTAAATTTTAGAAAAAGAACAAGGATGATAAGAAGAGGTCGGCGGACGATAAGTTCGCTGACTACGTACCTTTGACAGTTAGTTTTGAGCACATCCTGAACGAAATAAAGAATGATTGGTCTCTAAGATGGCATGAGAAGTTGAGAGTTCCTCCTCACAAGAGGAATAAGAATCTGTGGTGTGAGTTTCACCAAGATCACGACCATACGACCGACATGTGTTTTGCCCTCAAGGACGAGATTGAGAAAATGCTGAAAGCTGGCAAGTTAAGAAAGTATGTTGACAAAATAGTACAAAGAATGGCAGGGACGACACCCCCATCACCGATCCTAATGGTCGGCTAAACATGATTTCCCTTAGAGTCAAAATGATTTGTGGAGGACTTGATGGAGGGGGAAAGGAGATTGCGAACATAAAGGCTCACGTGGCAGAATCCATCGTCCTTAATGAGGACGACTTGGAAAAACCGTCCAAATCGATAAATCCCTGAAGAAGGAGATCAAAGAGAACCTGATCAAACTGTTGAAGAAGAGGTAGAGCATTTTTACTTGGAGCCATGAGGATATGCCCGACATCGATCCAAAGGTCCTCTGCCATAAGCTCAACGTGTCTAAGAGTCGATTAGACAGAGAAGGAAAGTATACTCCAAGGAAAAATATGATGTCATCAGAGAAGAAGTGAAGAAGTTGGGAAAATATGACTTCATTAGGTAAGTCATCTACCATGAGTGGTTAGTGAATGTTGTTATCGTGCCCAAGGCCAATGGAAAATGGAGGATGCGTCTTGATTTTACGAACTTGAACAAAGCCTACCCCAAGGATAGCTTTCCCCTGCCGAGGATTGACCAAATGGTTGACACCACTGCCGGTAATAAATTAATGAGTTTTATGGATACCTACTTAGGCTATAATCAGATATTCATAGACCCGACCGATGCTGAGTAAACATCTTTTATAACTGACAAGGGGACCTATTATTATAAAGCCATGACGTTCAACTTGAAGAATGTCGGGGCAACATATCAAAGATTGGTAAATAAGGTGTTCGAAGAGCACATCAGAAAGATAATGGAGGTGTATGTCGATGCCATGTTAATAAAGAGTCTCAAGGTTGATACTCGTGTGGCTGAACTTGAGCAAACTTTTGATATTATGGACGAATATAAGATAAAACTCAACCCCTCTAAGTGTGTCTTCAGCATAGGGGCAGGCAAGTTCGTGGGATTTATTGTGAAGACTCCCGTGACAATAAAAGATGTGTAGTGGTTAACTGGAAAGGTGGTAGCATTAAATAGGTTTGTGTCCAGAGCTACCGATAAGTGACTTCTTTTCTTCAAGGTGCTCAAAAAAGCTTTCGAGTGGAATGAGGAGTGCCATAAGGCATTTCAAGAGTTGAAGACCTACCTCGGCTCTCCACAATTACTGTCAAGACCAGTTCAGGGAGAAAAGTAGTATATGTATCTAGTAGTGTTGAAATCGACCATTAGTGTTGCAATTGTTAATGACAAGGATGGTGTGCAGAAGCTAGTGTACTACAACAGTAAGGCCCTCTAGGGGGCCGAGCAGAGATATCCTAAAATAAAGAAGCTGGCTTATGATCTAATCCATGCCTCAAGGATGATGAAGCCGTACTTCTAGGCACAAACTATGATAATCCTCACCGACTCTCCTCTCAGACAGGCCATCCATAAACCTAAGAAATCGGGTAGGTTGGTGGCCTGGGCAACAGAGTTGGGGAATTTGACATCATCTTCCAACTAAGAACGACCATCGTAGTCGAATTCATATGGGACGAGGTCTATGCATAAAAGACAGAGACTCCAGCTTATGAGCCAGAAAGAAGAGTACGTTTCCCCCCGACTGAGGCTGAGACGAGTACAACAAGAGGTAAGGTATCTGAGAATGAGGAAGAAATATACCTCTTTAAAAATAGGACCCTGAAGGAGGGTAAGTTTTCAAAAGATGGTACCGTGTGGAACTTGTTTGTTGATGGCCCTTCGTGTGAGACCGAAAGTAGAGCAGGTCTGACTGTGTTGACCTCAGATGGGGGTGACCTTGAATATCCTCTAAAGTTCAATTTCAAAGCCTCCAATAATGAGTCAAAGTACGAGGCCCTTCTGGCAGGACCCTCCCTTGCCAAAGCACTGAATGTTGGCTAGCTTTTGGTTCATAGCAACTTTAAGTTAGTTGTGAATCAAATTTTAGGAGTATATGAGGCCAAGGACGACAGATTGGCCAAATACCTTGATGTGTAAAAAAAATAATGAAGCATTTCAGAGAGGTGAAGTTGAAGAGGATACCTCGGCTAAACAACAGTCAAGTCGACGCTTTGGCAAGGTTAACTTCCGCCAAAAGAACAGAAACTCGAAGGTCGATGCCGGTAGAGATTTTATATCGGTCGACTATTAAAGAGGAAGATAACACCATAGAATTTTACTAGAATTTGAACATGGGAGCTTCTTAGATGGATCCTATCATCCGATATATCAAAGAAGGAGAATTACCTAATTCAAAAGCCGAGAAGAAGAAACAGAGGTACAAAGCGGTAAAGTTCTCCATCATAGGAGACATCCTGTACAAGAAAGGATTCTTAATCCCTCGACTCAAATGTGTCCATCCGTTTGAGGTAAAGTATATTATGAGGGACGTGCGCGAGGGATCTTACTTCAATCACATAGGAGGAAGGTCACTAGCAAAGAGAATCATCACTCGGGGATATTGGTGGTCGACACTGGTCAAGGGTGCAGCCGCATATGTGAAGAAATCTGATAAATGCCATGTGATACCCCGCCTAATTAAATACCGGGTGATCAGTCCTTTATTAAATTAAAATCAAGGTGACCGGTTGGTTCATTCTTAGCATCACTGTCGTAAAATAAATATTTCAAATTTAAACACCCTAAATAACTAAGCTAAGTGTTAAAACAATTTAAAGTCTTATTCCATTTATTAAATTCCAAAGTGAAAAAACTTTTTAAATGTAAATCAATTTAAGAATCACATAAATGATAAGGATGGCAATCAACCCAAAATAATTAAACCAAATAGATTAACCAAACCAAGTAAAATAACCATAAGTGAAATCATCATGACAAGAATTAACTCCCAATGAGTATTGAATACTGAAAACATAAATAAATACAAAATCTCTAATAAGTCTAAACTGAAATAGGAAATCAGGCGACACATGACCTAGCTATGAAGTACTAAATCAAGAGATGAATCAAGTAAGAGGTCGTATATAGTAAAGGCCTCCAACTCCCACATAAGCTTCAGGACGTCCAATCCAAAGAACCTACGTTTGACGCCCATGTGGCTGGGCACCTGTAATACATACATATATATACAAGAGAGATAAAAATGACAGGAAACGGGTCAGAGCCCGAGTGTAAAACAGTTTTAAAAATAGTTTAGCAAGTATTTAAAATGTTTACCTGCTAATATAACAATCATGTTAGTACGCGACACTCTCTTGAGAATTCTCACCACTCCTCTAGTGTGCACGCCTACCGTACTACTAAATGCCTCATAAATCTATCTAACTCATCTCCCATAACTTTTATTTCGATAAGTCACAAGACTATGATTTTAGTTTAGAGATTATTCTCTTAATGACATCTTACGTTATGTGACACCCCGACTAATTAAATACCGGGTAGCTACTCCTTTATTAAATCAATACAAAATGCCAAGTTGGTTCAGTTAATAGCGTCACTGTCGAAAACATTTTTAATAATTACTAACCACCTAGTATTTAAAAAGTAAGTTGCCAAATTTTAATTAAGTCTGATTAACATGCAATAAAAGAATAATGGAATAACAACATAATCCATTCACCATAACGAAGTAATGAAATGACCAACAAATAAATATAAGAGTCCGGAGGAAATCTCCTCACAACAAACCAACAACTGAAAATAATAAGACAAGTCTGAATCCTGAATTAATTACATGCCCGAAGTCTGAATAACTGAAATAAATGAAATGTCTCTAAAGAAATGGGCGACATGCCGTACAACTGATAAATGCTGAATATAGAGTCAATATAGATGAAGCGTCTACAAGCAAAGTCATGTAACTTTCACAAACAGCTACAGCTCGTCACCTGAATGAGGATCCTAAGCATGATGTCCTTGTGGCTGGGCACCTAAAATGGTTTTTACAAAAATAGATTTGAAAGCAAATGGGTCAGAGCCCGAAAGTGGAAATCATTTTAAAAACAGCAAGTGTTTTAATAACATTAAAACATTAAATGCAAAATACATGTTAGGACGTGCACTCACATGAAATTCTCACCCCTCGACTACATGTGCACTCCTAACGTACCGTACCCATATAAATAACATACATATCTAACCAAACTGTAATACATTCTATCCCTTACTACTCGATTCCCAAATTACATTATAGCGTTATCAATTAAATAGAGGGCTTTACATACACTCGGATTCTCAATAAGTAATACAATTCACTATCAATTAACCCGTTATGTTTTCTCAAAACATTACCATAATTATATTCACAATATTAACATGAAAGTTACCATTAATTAAGTGTATATTATTCACGTCATAAATATACAATACAAGCACCCCGAGACTAAGCTGCGGTGCACACATACTCTGCTATCCATACCGGTACATCACGTACATAAGGATCACGCATTTCGAATCTCTCAGGAATCGTTCTCAGATAACAACATCACAAATAATGGAGGCGAACGCAGTCACATCACATGGGTCACGCACATACCTGCGCTCCCACGATCAGCAGACTCATTAACATCCCAATAAGTCCTTCTCTGACCTATGTTCATCGAGGTACCAGTCTAAATCCGGGCAACACAAGGATTAGAGGGCCTTAAGCGAACGTAAACCTCCCGTGATAGCAAGTATGGTAGGTATGTCATACACATAAAAGCAATACATATACTAAGTACGTACAAATCTTAGTAATCACCATAATATATTGGTGGTACACTTCTCAATCTCGTACCGACATATAAAGCTACACAATTTAAATGTTCCCGGTTAATATAATTATTTAGGCCGTAAATGTTCTCGCATCGTAATAGACACTCACGTCCTACTCCATAATTCCCATTAGGTTCAAACTACACTTCTAGGTTTTACTCCTCATTATACCTCAAATGTCCCTACTATATCAATCAATCAACAAGGAAGTGTTATATCTACATATAACCAAGGTTACGGGACACTCGGGATTAAAACAGGCTAAAAAGCCTAAACTGTCAGCTCGTTAGAAGTCTCGTTCGAACGAGGCTGTTCGAACGAGAGTCCGTTCGAACGAACTGGGCCTTCTAACGAGATCTCGTTCGAACGAACATTCCTCTCGTTAGAAACCAAACTGTCAACTCGTTAGAAGCTCGTTCGAACGAGCTCGTTCGAACGACCTGGGCAGGTCTTCTAACGAGTGGCCAGTTTCGAGCCCAGATTTTCCAAATCTCGTTTTTCTAACTTCTCTTCACCTCTAACCTCATCTAAACATTAATCTAACGATTGTTCAAAGCTACTAATCATCCCTAAACATGTTTCAACCGAATAACAACATTTATATGGGTTCAAATCACCCTAAACTACATCAAATTATCAAATCTCCACCATTTTTCCCAAATCACATGAACATGAACCCTAAAACTTATAAATCATCCATGGGCCTAATTAAATCCGTTTTTGTTTCATCCAAGATATTATTATCATAAGAATAATCACCTACATACAATTCTACATGCAATTCCTCATCAATATGCAAGATTCTAATTCCAAGTTTAATGGGTTTTCATCCATCTCCCAAACAAATATAATTATAACAAATTCCCACGCATGGAAGAAGCATTCTCTGCAATTAATTGAAATTAAACAACTTGCCTTATGTGTATCTCTGGATTTGATGACGAATCTGATGAATTTCTCTCTCTCTCTCTCTCTCTCTCTGCAGAATTCTCCTCTCTTCTCTCTCTACAAGCTTTCTTCTCTAATGGTGGCAATGGAGGCTAGGGTTTGTCTTAGGAACTTTTGGGGCTAATTCTAATAACCCCCGTAGCCCTCTAATCAGTTAATGGCTGGTAATGGGTTAGTGGGTCTTTTAATTTTCCATTTAAAACTCCTAAAATTCGTTAATCAAAAATCCCAAAATTCTAAAATTACCAAACTACCCTTATACGTTGTCGGTATGGCCTAAAAATGCCCCGGGACCCAAACTAAACCCCCGGCTAGTGTTTTCTGACTATTTCGACCCTTCCGGATGCGTTGGCGCACTCAAAATGACCATACGGTTTATAGAAATAAAATTCACTTTTTAATTATCATAATTATATTCCATGACGCGACTGTCACACGCGTCTCAACAAAATTTCCAAATTGCCGTATTTCAATCTCACGACAAGTTTCATAGTTCAATATTCATATATAGCCATATATACTCATTAATATCAAATACTAACTTGCATCTCGCTAGTATATTTATTCGGATTAATTTTCAATTAATACACATTTAATTCAATTAATCCCCTAAATAAATATCACCAAAAGTATGGGGTATTACACGTTACTTATGTATTTCTCAATACTGTTATAAAGTTCCCTAAATACTAGAAGAATTCCATATATACGTATATTTATTAATCACTCATATAATATATATACTATCAGTACCCCACATAAAATCTATGGTGTTGGCATACTCTGCTATCAAGTCCCCGTATCTCTCGTACTAAGGGAAATACTAGTTTAGAATCACTCTCGAACTGTATTAACACAATACACTAAAAATGGAAGCGGAGCATAGTTCTAAGTAACTAAGAGATCAGCACATACCCCTCGTGTCTCTTAGGACCGTCTGACTATCATTCTCAGATAGCCTGTACCAAGGAATCCTATGTTTTAGGGTACAAGTCAATATCCCCCATAAAGGTCCCATCGAGATAAGATTGTCCCGACGCGGTAACCTCCATGATAGCAAGTAGCGTGGGTATGATTATACATAAATATAGATATAGATATATACACATGCACTCGATCATATATATAAATATTCTCATTTTCCAATTAGGTTCGCCCACGACGCATAATAATATTTTAACCGTAAGTAATACAATTTTACCCAGTCTTTACACATAAAGAACTCATCTCATTTTATTCTCAATTATAATTATTTCGTAATTGTTCCTCGTCCCTCGAAGTATTCTCTCTTCCTAAAGGTCAATTTAGTAGGTACACCCTCTCTAACATACTGGTCTAAGTCATTCACAAATCTCTCAATTCCTTAGTTAACGTACGCACGATTTCCAATATGTGTCAAACCCCCGTTAACCCACGGTTACATCCCATGTAAAATTACATTCAACGGAATCTACTTAGAACCTACTGGTCCTCTTTCATGACCCGTTATGCTCTTTAAATAATATTCAAGGGTTCCTACGCATTAACAAAAAGAGGAAAAACCTGCAGTTTTCAGAAGGGGTCGATCGATCGATCGACATTCTTGAGTCGATCGATCGATCGAGCAGTTCTTGCCCAGAATCTGTTAATTCAACCTATGGGTTTCATCCAAGAAATTCCTCCAAAACACCATTAATGATTCCCAAGCTCCCAAACAAGTATACCACTGATTTAATATGCCTACCTACACGATTTCCTACATAAAAATGTACGAATTCATCAAATATATCGAATTAAGAGGCCAATTCAGCAGAATTATCAAGAACCCTAGTTATGTATTAAATTTCCAAATTCTCATTCTTCTTCCAGATTCTTCCTATTAAACCGTTACAAATTCGTGGGTATTCCTCTACATATGACAAGGTGTCCAAATTTCATGATTTACTCCCCTACTCTAACATGGATGGAATATCAACTAGGAGTTTGCAAGATAAATATTTGCCTGGGAATCAAAGGTCTGATCTGTTGGTGATGAAGATATGTCCGCGTTCCTCGTCTTACGATTTATGCCCCGGTGGTGTTACTCTTGAAAAAGGTAATACGGTTTGTGATAAAGTCTTGAAGATCTCTCTACCTTTCTTCTCTTATGGCCATTCTATGTTTCTGTGATTGATAACCCTGAAAGTTTAACTCTAATAGTTGATATAACTTAGGAAAATTCGTGGGTTTAATTACCCAAAAATACAGAATGATAATAATACCCTACCGGGATGCCAGCTAGGCCTAAAAATTCCTCGGGACTCAAACTAAACCCCCGGGTACACTTTTCTGACTATCTTGACACTTTCAGACACGTTGACGCACTCGAAATGACCATACGTGCGACTTATAATTTATTCACTTTTTATAAAATAATATAGTTTCGACACGACACAGACGCGTCCTGACTTAATTTTCACAATTATCATATTATTCACTCGTGACAATTTTAATAAATTCAATTTTACATATTACTTTACTCATTAAGTAATATTCAACAAATTCCCAATAATTACTAACTCTCGTCATGCTAGTAAATATTTAAATAAATTTATGGATTAATATTAAATTAATCTATCTCAATTACATTTAATAAATCCCCAATTTAAAAGCCATGAAAAATACGGGGTATTACATACTTCCCCCCTAATAATGGAATTTCGTCCCGAAATTCGAAAAATAAGGCATACCTGGTAAAAATAGATCTGGATATTTTTCGTGCATATCTGCCTCGCGCTCCCAAGTGGACTCCTCCATATTATGATGCTCCCACTGAACCCGTACAAGTGGAACTACCTTCGACCTCAATTTTCTCTCGCTATGGTCTAGGATAGCCACTGGTCTCTCCTCATAAGAACTGTCGGGCTGTAAGTCAATCTACTCTATCGCGATGTGGGTGTGGGCCATATCATCCCGAAGATATCGTCTCAATGACGAGATGTGGAATACATCGTGAATACGATGTAAGTGCTTTGGCAACCCCAATCTGTATGCCACCGGCCCTATCCTCTCGGTAATGGAAATGGTCCTACGTACCTCAGAGCCAACTTCCCCTTCTTCCCGAATCTCATTACTCCTTTCATAGGAGGCACACACGGTAATACTTGGTCCCCACGCTAAACTCTCGAAAGGACCGCTTTGCAGCGGTGTAGCTTTTTTGCCGATCCTGGGCTACCCGAATGCGACTCCTGATTAGCTCAATCCTAGCTGACATCTCCTGAATCACCTCTGGTCCGAGTAACTTGTTGTCCCCCACCTCTAGCCAATAAGTGGGAGAACGGCAAGGCCTGCCATACAATGCCTCAAATGGGGCCATGCCAATCGTGAATTGATAGGAGTTATTATAAGCGAACTCCACCAGTAGAAGATACGACTCCCAACCTCCTCCAAAATCAAGGACACACATACGTAACATATGCTCCAACATCTGATTGGTACGCTCTGTCTGTCCATCCGTTTGTGGGTGATAGGCTGAACTTAATCTCAACTCTGTACCCATGGCCTCCTGAAATCTCTCCCAGAAGCGTGACATAAAAATCTTATCTCTATCAGACACAATATCTAGGGCACCCCATGTAGCCTAACTATCTCGGCAATAAATAACTGTGTATACTGGCCCGTGGTGTAGTCTGTCTGTACCGGCAGAAAATAAGCTACCTTGGTCAACCGATCCACTATAACCCATATGGAATCGTGACCCCACTGTGATGTAGGGAACCCAGTAATGAAGTTCATGGAAATGATCTCCCATTTCCATGTAGGTATCTCCAATGGCTGAAGTAACCCTGGCGATCTCTGGTGGTCCACCTTTACCATCTGACAGGTGACGCACTTGGACACGAGCTCCGCAACGTCCTTCTTCATTCCACTCCACCAGTACTGCCGTCTCATATCCTAATACATTTTATTCCCTCCGAGATGTACCACAAATCTAGACCCGTGCGACTGTGTCATCACTGCATGATGTAAATCATTTCCCTCCGGGACCACCAATCTCCCATTAAACCTCAAACCCCCATAAAAACTCACTGAATATGATTCAGCACCCTCAACTAAAAGCCATACAATATGATTATGACAAAAAGTGTCCGCTGCTTGTGCATGTATCACCCTCGTAATAATTTTAGGTGTGACTGACATAATAGATATAAAGGAACGGGTTACCGCGTCCTGGTGTCCTAACTCTTTCCACTTCGCTCTCCATACTTCCGCTGCGTCACCTACCGGTTTATGACTTAATGCATTAGCAACCACGTTAGCCTTCCCTGGATGGTACTGTATCTCGAACTGATAGTCTTTCACAAACTCCAGCCACTTGCGCTGACGCATGTTCAACTCTCGCTGAGTGAACAAGTATTGCAGTGACTTGAGGTCTGTGAGCAAGCGAAACTTCTCTTCCAAGAAGTAATGTCTCCAAATCCGCAATGCAAACACGACCGCCGCTAGCTCCAGGTCGTGGGTGGGGTAATTCCTTTCGTGAGGCTTAAGCTTGCGGGAGGCAAAACTTATAGCCTGCTCCTCCTACTGAAGTACTCCACCGAGTCCCTGTAAGGAGGTGTCAGTATACACCAGGTACTCTACTCCCGGCCTGGGAAAAGAAAGAATTGGCGTCGAAGTCAGCTTATCTTTCAGCTCATCAAAATATAATTGACAAGCATCATCCCGTACATACGGTACTCCCTTGCGAGTCAGATTCGTCAATGGACCCGCTATTTTCAAAAATACTTGAATGAACCGCCTGTTGTACCCGCCTAACCCCAAGAAACTACGCACCTCTGTCGGTGTCGTGGGTTGTCCCCATTCTCTCACTGTCGACACTTTGCTCAGGTCAACTGATATCCCCAATTCTGACACAACATGCCCTAAAAACTGTACCTCCCGTAACCAAAATTTGTACTTCTCATACTTAGCATAAAGCTGATGCTCTCATAGAGTCTGAAGAACCTGTCTCAAGTGCTCGGTATGCTCCTCCTCAATCTGTGAACAAATTAGGATGTCATCTATAAAGACGATGACAAATTGATCCAAGAACTCTCTGAACACTCGGTTCATCAAGTCCATGAATACGGCTGGAGCATTTGTTAGCCCAAACGACAAGACTCTAAACTCATAGGACCTATATATCGTTAAGAAAGCAGTCTTCCACACGTCCTGCTCCCAAATCTATAGCTGATGGTATCCTGATCTCAAATCTATCTTCGAAAAGAAGACTACTCCTCTCTGCTGGTCGAACAGGTCATCGATTCGAGGCAACGGATATTTATTCCGTATCGTGACCTTGTTCAACTCCCGATAATCCACGCATAACCTCGGTGAACCATCTATCTTCTTTATAAACAACACCGGAGCGCCCCAAGGCGAGGTGCTCCTACGAATGAAGCCCTAGCCCAACAACTGCTCTATTTGATACCGTAACTCCCTCATCTTCGCCGGAGCCATACGATACGGTGCACGTTCTATCGACCGAGTACCCGGTATCAAGTCTATGACAAAATTTGTATCTCGACGGGGAGGTAGGCTCGATATCTCCTGGAATACATTTGAAAACTCACGAACAACTGGAATCAAATCCAGGGGAATCACAATCTCCTTAGAGGTATCCTCCTCTATGTAATACAAATGGGTGGAAGATCCTCCCTCTGGGCGAGGTATCGCCACCAAAAACACCTCCTGACCCGAAATGGCAAATATGATACTCATGGCTATCATGGCTCTGTACGCAGCGAGCCAATCCATGTTAATAATGGCGTCGTGCTCATGTATATCTAAGACTATCATGTCCGCAGGTAAAATTAAGCTACCAATCTCTATACTTACACCTGGGCATATAAAGAAAATCAAAGACCCATTCCCCAGTGGTGAGTCTACACATGTCACTATACTCTCTGTCATGTCTAATAACCCTAAGGTCCGTGCAAAGTGAGTAGCTATAAAATAATGCGACACCTAAGTATTAAATAAGACTCGACCCATAGTGCCATGGATAGGAAACATACCCTCAATCGCGGGTGGCACCTGAGGTGCTGCGGCCTGGTGGACGTTATAGACACGTCCATACTATAATTTCCCCTGCTGGGATGGCTGGTAGGGCTGACATATAAGTTGGCGCTGGGATGGCAGCAGGAAATAGTGGCCTCTGTGGCTCATTACGGGCACCCTGATGCTGTGGGGCCCTATCCCCCTTTGGGCAATCCTGACTCCTATGGCCATTTTTTCCACATCCAAAACACCTATCCCTGAAGTTTCCTCCCCTCTGTCCCTGTTGACCACGACCCTGTTGGCCGTTACCACCCCGACACTAGCCCTGCTAAAAATGTTGTTGGCTCTGATGACCCTGCTGCTGACGGTGTTGGCCCTACTGGCCATGCTGACTGGACTAGACCTGTCTAAATCCCCCAAATCCCTGCCTGGAATCACCGAATCGGAATCACTTGGCAGGGTCCCCCTAATGGGAACTCTGCTCACTGTGACGGGTCTGCCCTTGGGCTGCTGGTGCCCCACCGGTACTACTGCCCCTGTCCTGCCCTACTGGCTGGACTCCCCTGCTCGTTTGCTCCCCTAGTGATGGAAGCGGTGATCCTGACAGTATAACGGAGCGGCGTTGAGTACGTCAATGTAAGTACCCAATGATAGATTGCCTATGAGGTGCTGACGAATCCTCTAGGCCAATCCATATAAAAACAACAATATCTTCTTCTCCTCAGTGGGTGCCTCATCCGACACTATAGTGAGAAGTCTCGTGAACTCCTCCTCATACTCGGCAACAGTCATACTCTCCTGCTTAAGATTCAGTAACCTCCGCCTCATCTCAGTATGCACGACAGATGGGAAATATTTGCAGTCAAACCGTGCCCCAAATAACTGAATCGATATGCTGTCCCTCTCCTCCAAGGTGGTGGTGGACTCCCACCACCGCAATGCGGCCCCCACTAGCTTGAAGGAAGCCAATAACTGTCTCTGCACGTCAGTGCACTCATACATGCGCAGATGCCTCTGGATATCCTTCTTCCATTGGCTGACGATCACAATGTTTGAACTACCCGAGAACTCCGGGGGATGTGCCTTCTGAAAGGCATCCCTGACCCGCTCCCATGTAGTGGGAAGTTGTGCTGGTACTGGCACTACTGCCTGAACCTAGGGTTGAGCTTGCTGTACCACCGCTAATGCGACATTCACCGCCTGAGCAACAATGGCAGCTACTTCAGTTGCATTCATCATTCCCAGAGCCGGAGCTGCTGGCTGCTCAGGCTGGGCATTCCTGTCTCGGGGTGCGTGTCTCGGAGGCATCTGAAATAAGAAGGAAGTTTATTAGTCTACAGTTATTATCAAATCTCAAATAGCTGAAGATGTAGGCATAAATACAAGAATACAACAGTCCTAACAATAGGGATCTATATCAAGGACGCTAATCTGAAAGCGAATTAAGTCGTACAGATCCTAAAGGACACTAAACCTGATGCTCTGATACCACCTGTGACACCCCGCCTAATTAAATACCGGGTGATCAGTCCTTTATTAAATTAAAATCAAGGTGAACGGTTGGTTCATTCTTAGCATCACTGACGCAAAATAAATATTTAAAATTTAAACACCCTAAATAATAAGCTAAGTGTCAAAACAATTTAAAGTCTTATTACATTTATTAAATTGTAACGTGAAAAACCTTTTTAAATGTAAATCAATTTAAGAATCACATAAATGATAAGGATGTCAATCAACCCAAAAGAATTAAACCAACTAGATTAACCAAACCAATTCAAATAACCATAAGTGAAATCATCATTACAATAATTAACTCCCAATGAGTACTGAATATTGAAAACATAAATAAATACAAAATCTCTAATAAGTCTAAGCTGAAATAGGAAATCGGGCGACACATGGCTTAAATATGAAGTACTAAATCAAGAGCTGAATCAAGGAAGAGGTCGTCTAGAGCAAAGGCCTACAACTCCCACATAAGCTGCAACACGTCCTATACAAAGAACCTACGCCTGACGCCCCTGTGGCTGGGCACCTGTAATACATACATATATATATAAGAGAGAGAAATGACAGGAAACAGGTCAGAGCCCGACTGTAAAATAATTTTAAAAATAGTTTAGCAAGTATTTAAAATGTTTACCTGCTAATATAACAACCATGTTAGTATGCGACACTCTCTTGAGAATTCTCACCACTCCTCTAGTGTGCACGCCCACCATACTACTAAATGCCTCATTAATCTATCTAACTCATCTCCCATAAGTTTTATTTCGAGAAGTCACAAAACTATGATTTTAGTTTAGAGATTATTCTCTTAATGATATCTTACGTTACCTATGTATTTCTCAATACTGTTATAAAGTTCCCGAACACTTACTATAATCGGAGCATTTATTCAATATTTATCTACTTATACGGACAGTAGAAGAATTCCATATATACGTATATATATTAATCACTCATATAATATATATACTATCGGTACCCCACATAAAATCTGTGGTGCTGGCATACTCTGCTATCAAGTTTTCGTATCTCTCGTACTAAGGGAAATATTAGGTCGGAATCACTCTCGAACTGTATTAACACAATACACACAAAATGAAGGTGAAGCATAGTTCCAAGTCACTAAGAGGTCAGCACATACCCCTCGCGTCTCTTAGGAATGTCTGACTATCATTATCAAATAGTCTGTACCAAGGAATCCTATGTTCTAGGGTACAAGTCAATATCCTCCATAAAGGTCCCATCGAGATAAGACTGTCTCGACGAGGTAACCTCCGTGATAGCAAGTAGCGCGAGTATGATTATACACAAATATAATATAGATATATACACATGCACTCGGTCATATATATAAATATCCTCATTTTCCAATTAGGTTCGCCCACGACCCATAATAATATCTTAGCTGTAAGTAATACAATTTTACCCAATCTTTACACATAAAGAACTCATCTCATTTTATTCTCAATTATAATTATTTCGTAATTATTCCTCATCCCTCGAAGTATTCTCTTCCTAAAGGTCAATTCAGTAGGTACACCCTCTCTAACATACTGGTATAAGTCATTCACGAATCTCTCAATTCCTTAGTTAACGTACGCACGATTTCCAATATGTGTCAAACCCCCGTTAACCCACGGTTACATCCCATACAAAATTACATTCAACGGAATCTACTTAGACCCTAATGGTCCTCTTCATGACCCATTATGCTCTTTAAATAATATTCAAGGGTTCCTACGCATTTTATCCGAATTAAATAAAAAGAGGAAAAACTTGCAGTTTTCAGAAGGGGTCGATCGATCGATCGACATTCTTGAGTCGATCGATCGATCGAGCAGTTCTTGCCCATAATTTGTTAATTCAACCTACGGGTTTCATCCAAGAAATTCCTCCAAAACACCATTAATGATTCCCAAGCTCCCAAACAAGTATACCACTGATTTAATAGGCCTACCTACACGATTTTCTATGTAAAACATGTACGAATTCATCAAAGATATCGAATTAAGGGGCTAAGTATTAAATTTTCAAATTCTCATTCTTCATCCAGATTTCTTCCTATTAAACCATTACAAATTCGTGGGTATTCCTCTACATATGACAAGGTGTCCAAATTTCTTTATTTACTCCCAAAACATGCGGTTTAAGTCTTCTAATTTATATGATTATTCCATAAAAACATGTATTCTTAATCCTACTCTAATATGGATGGAATATCAACTAGGAATTTGCAAGATAAATACTTTCCTGGGAATCGAAGGTCTGATCTGTTGGTGATGAAGATATGGTTGCGTTCCTCGTCTTACGATCTATGCCCCGGTGGTGTTATTCTTGAAAAAGGTGTTACGGTTCGTGATCAAGTCTTGAAGAGCTCTCTACCTTTCTTCTCTTATGGCCGTTCTATATTTCTGTGATTGATAACCCTAAAAGATTAACTTTAATAGCTGATATAACTTAGGCAAATTCGTGGGTTTAATTACCGAAAAATACAGAATGACTATAATACCCTCCCGAGACCCAAACTAAACCCCCGGGTACACTTTTCTGACTATCTTGACCCTTACGGACACGATGACGCACTCGAAATGACCATACGGGTGACTTATAATTTATTCACTTTTTATAATAATAATATAGTCCCGACACGACACAAGCGCGTCCCGACTTAATTTTCACAATTGTCGTATTATTCACTCGTGACAATTTTAATAAATTAAATTCTACATATTATTTTACTCATTAAATAATATTCAACAAATTCCCAATAATTACTAACTCTCGTCACGCTAGTAAATATTTAAATAAATTTCTGGATTAATATTAAATTAATTTATCTCAATTACATTTAATAAATCCCCTATTTAAAAGCCATAAAAAATACGGGGTATTACATGCCAAAGGTTTGCCACCATTCTCCATCAACCTCATTAGACTTTAACTTCTATCACTCATCCTTGGACGTTTGCAGTCTGGGGGATTGACTTAGTAGAACCATTGCCGAGGGCCGTGAACAATTACCGCTATCTGATTGTAGCTATTGATTATTTTTAGAAGTGGGTGGAGGCCGAGGCGATGATCACGATAACGGAGAATAAATTGTAAAGCTTTATTGAATTCAAAGTTTTAAGTGATGATCACAGTTAGTTATGATAAAAGCTTTATTCGCCTAAAACATTATCTGCAGTTTAAGATCACGATGAACAATTACCGCTATCTGATTGTAGCTATTTATTTGCGCCCTGCCTAAAACTTTGATTTCAGATAACAGGAAGCAGTTTAAGAACATCTCCCACGAGAAGTACAGTGAGCTGGTCGGCAGTAAACAATTCTTTTCAACTCCAAGTCGACCCCAGGCCATTGGGCGGACATAAGTAACGAACATAACAATTCTTGATGTAATCAAGAAAAAGTTGGAAGACGCCAAGGGAAAATGGATTGAAGAGGTGCACTCCGTCCTATGGGATTATAGGACGATAGAGAGAACACCAACGGGGGAAACCCTATTCATGCTAGCCTATGGCTCAGAGGCTGTTGTGCCGACAGAGATTGGTCTCCCAACCCACAGGGTCCATACATATGATCCGGAGGAAAATGTTGCAGAACGCAGACTGGATATGGACCTAGTGAAGAGAGAAGGGATGACACTGAGGTTAAGCAAGCGGCCTATCAGCAGAGGACATCGAAGTTCTATAATAAGAGAGTAAATGTTCAGCCACTGGCAGTAGGAGACCTAGTTCTAAAGAAAACTTGGCAAAAGCCTAACAAGCTTTATCCTAACTAGCATGGTCTTTATCGGGTGGTTAAAGAAGCGGTTCCAGGAACGTATTGATTGGAGAACTTAGATGGATAGACATTCTTCAATCCGTGGAATGCCGACCATCTAAAAAAATACCATCAATAGGAGTTTTGTATTAATTTCATCAGTCTATGTATATGAGACGATTATGAATGAAGAACTTCCAAGTGTTCTCTTCTATTTTGTTGTTTGAATAATTTTAGATTGTATGTATTAACTCATCTTAAGCTATAGAACATCATTCGTGGTGAAATATCTCTAACTCACTCTCGGTGACATGACAGTCCAAATGGGGTCGACCTTATCCATAGAATCTCGATAACACCGAGAGGGGGTAAAATCACTTAGTTGTGGTTCATAGTAAACATTATTAATTTGGCAAAAAGCTCTCTCGGTCGAGACGACGGTGCTTTGACGAGATGACTCTCATTCATACACTCTCAAAACGACGAGAGAGGACTTGTGATGCAAACACCGTAATTTGGTGAGTTCAAATTAGAAAATCACTTAGTTGTGGTTCATGTTAAACATCATTAATTGGGTGAAAAAGCTCTCTCGACTGAGAGGACAGTGCATGGACGAGATGATTCTCATCCATACACTCTAAAAAAGATGAGAGGTGAATTATGATGCAAACACCATAATTTGGTGAGTTCAAATTGGAAAATCACTTAGTTGTGGTTCATGTGAAACATCATTAATTTGGTGGAAAAGCTCTCCTGGGCGAGACGACAGTGCATGGACGAGATGACTCTCATCCATACACTCTCAAATTCACGAGAGGGGACTTGTGATGCAAACACCATAACTTGGTGAGTTCAAATTAAAAAATCACTTAGTTGTGGTTCATGTTAAACATCATTAATTTAGTGAAAAAGCTCTCTCGCCCGAGACAACAGTGCATGGACGAGATGACTCTCATCCATACACTCTTAAAACGACGAGAGGGGACTTGTGTAATTTGGGTTCGCATCTTGACGAACCTCATACCTGACTCTCAGTTGAGCCAAATTAGCTCACACATCTCCACATTGGGGTGCACTGTTTGGTTGATGTAACATTGTAGATGTTCTTTGAAGAGACTGCTTTCGTGGAAAGAGAATCGTTTCCCACAGACAACGCCAAATATGAGTGCAAATTAATCATAATTAAGAGATTCAAGAAGGCAATCAAAAGATAAATATGAAAGTGTCAATCACACAACACACTAATATACGTGATTCAACAACTTGCATACGTCCACGGAGATGTCACTGTATTCTTATTAGTTTCTCTCAATGTTACGAAAATTACATCCCACTTGGACTCGGGGTGTGGATTGTATTTATAGTTGTTTAAAAATGTAGTGATTGAATAAGCCAAGAAACATTAGTTTATACAAAACAAAAATGAGTTCAAAGTATAAAATGAGATGAAATATCCATTATCCACAACTGTCTTTTAAAAATGAGTTCAAAGTTTAATTGTAAAAAACATTTAGAAGTAGAATTGAATAATGGATTTTCTGTTATGAGGAACTTAATTGCAAGTGAATTGAAGGACATTTTTTTGAATGAATGTAAACTGAATAATTAAAACAAACAGAACAAACTGATCAATTGGAACAACCTACGTGGAGAGAATTTTATTACATTACCCAAAATGAATTACATTACTTAAGAGTCCTCAATTTACTAAATTACATTACACTATATCCAATCTTTTAAACTAACATCTAAAAAAAAATCACTTCTACAATTACAACCACATTACAATTGAAACACATATAAAACTCACGCGTATACTAAATAGTTCTTATAACATTTTTAATACACATTTAGTCCAAGCGTTCAAAAAGCTCTTTAAAAGATTTTTTAATACAAAATAAAAGACTTGAACTAAATATGTATTAAAAAATATTTAAGATCCTTTTGTTATTTGATCCTATAAAACTTGTCAAACTTCTTCTCTAATCCATTAATTATTTTGCCCCAACTCCATTATCTTCAAGACAAGCTCACGGGATTCGATTTCCACTGATTTTTCGGCACCCATCGATTTTTCTGTATCCATCCACCCGAAAAATCCACAAGAAATAATTTTATAATCATCACAGGGCATAAAACGTTGTCCAGGATTCGCTATCATCTTCGACGTTTGCATCTCCGCAAATACATAAAATGTGGGAGTTAAATGAACCCTGCTTTATGATGCCATATCCTAAAAAACTCAAAAAACGCAATGAAGAAACCTAAAAAAGTTGAACTGAAGAGAGTATGGAATCATACAATGAAGAAAGTATGGAATCCTACAGAAAGATAGTCTCGTACTTGATCTAAAATAAAAATACTCAAAAACCTAAAAAAGTCGAACTGAAGAGAGCAATGAAAAAACCTAGAAAAAGACATACCTGGTCGAAATTTCTTCTGAAGAGAGATGGGATTAATTTCAAATGGGTCGTTTTAGGGGTGGTAAACGGACGGATACGGATCGGATACCATGTTTTCCATATCCGTATCCGCTATCTGAATGTACTATCCGTATCCGTATCCGCCCGGATAGTTAAAACAACTATCCATATCCGTATCCGCTCGGATACCTCGAATTCGGATAATATCCGTATCCGTTTACATTATTTAGCCATCGCAAAAAATAACAATTAAAATATCCAATCCAATGAAATCTAATCCAATCCAAATAAATATATAACAAAATTACGGCCTCCTAATATTAACAATTATGGATTCCATAATAATAATATCATTTCATAATGATAATATGACTTAAAGTCATCCATAATTTACAATCATATAAGTTTAAAGCCAGTCGCATTCCATGACAGTAGAAATAAATATGCACCTTTTAGATTAATCAAATTTATTGAGAATGATAACCTCATGGACCTTTTGTCTTCAAAACATACTGATATTTTTATTTTGTATATAATATACATGTTGCTAACTTCAGTTCTCATCACAATCAAAACCATCTCTTTACTAATCTATTTCTCTCTTACATTATATTATGTCTCTCTTATATTTTTTTCTGTTTCTCTCTTACATTTATTTATAATTAAGAAAACTAACGAACAACCACATGAGAGTTTCTTTTCCCTTGTTTTGTACGAAAGAGAAATGAAATGAAGTTAGTTTTTTTTTTTGAGTGGAGTATATGTTCTTTAGTTGGTGTATGTTGTGTGTGATAGGGTGTATTATAACTTTAGTATAAATCTATGATAATATACCCAATAAAATAATAATACATGACATTTTATAATATACCCAATAAAATAATAACTTTAGGGTGTTTTTATTTTGAGTGTAGTATATGTTTATTTTTGTTTTGGGGAATAAACGATTAAGGTTTTTTTTAATATTTATTTTCCAGTAATACTAATACTAATATTATTAGTAATATTTAAGCATATGTTTGACGGATACGGATATCCGGTAAAACGGATATCCGATAAAATGGATACTCCGCATCGGATACAGATTATCCATGTCGGATACTAGTACTATTCGTATCCGTATCCGTATCCATTTTCTCGAATATTTTTATAGAGTATCCGTATTCGTATTCGCATCCGTTTCCATATTTTCGGATAAATATTCGCAAATTCGGATTCGGATATCGGACGGATGCGGATTTTCGAATATCCGTTTACAGCTCTAGGTCGTTTTTGTAGAGGTTGAGTTTTTTTTGATCTCCAAAACGGCTGCTCACATGTCGTTTAACTAAGAGCAGTAAATGTCCGCATAAAAGCCCAGCTCTGATTTTTTTATGTGCAACATCAATTTAGCCTCCCTCACATTGAATGAAAAAAGGCGGGAAGAGAAGAAGCATATTGTAATTCATTTTGCATTCATTCTCCATGGACTCTGATTCCGACTCCGATGGCTCTTACATCTCCGCTACCCCACCACCACCCTCTCCACCACCTTCTCTAATCTCTTCAATTCTCAAACATAAACCTAAACCCAAAACCACTTCATCCCGCCCCCTTCTCAAACCCAAACCAACCAAAAAACCTAAACCTAAACCAAACTTAACCCCTAACCCCACTCCCACTCAGCCACCCCTTCCCCTTCCTCACAATTCCCAAATCCCCAATTTACCCTTCCAAATCCACACCCCCTTTTCTCTAACCCCTCCCAACAACACCCCCATCACCCCCCTTCCAGCTACTCACTTACACCTATCAAAGTTTGCATCTTTCTCCAAAACCCACAAAACCTCTCTCAATTTAGAGCCCATTCATACTCAAACTCAAGCTCACACAATCTCTTCACAACCAAAAATTGAGGTTTCTGTTGATCAGACGAATAGGGTTATTATTACACCAGAAATAGGAGGAACAAAAGCTCTCAGGAAACATCCTAATTTGATTCTTGGAAACAGTGTTGCTTCAAATTCCTCTTCAGTAAAGAAGCCTAAGGCTGTTAATGAAGGCAACTTTGTGAGATTAAATATTAATGGCTATGGGAAGAAATTCTCATGCAAGGGGAAAAAGAGGAACCCAAATGCATTTAATGGTAATAGGAAGAGTTTCAAGAGATTTAAGAGGAAATCCAAAGGCAAAGGTGAAGGGGATGAGGAAGGGTCTTGTGAGGAAGAAGGTTTTGTTTTGGAGACTCAATCTAATAAGGATGTGAAAAAAGGAGGAAAATTGGGGGTTAATTTGGAATTACTAGAGGCAGCGGTTTTGGGTGTTAGGAATGAAGCGAGTGATGAGAATTTGGTGAGGTTGTTGAAGCTTACGCACGGGTATGATTCGTTTAGAGATGGGCAGTTGGAGGCTATTAAGTTGGTGCTTGCTGGGAAATCGACGATGTTGGTTTTGCCCACTGGGGCCGGGAAGTCGTTGTGTTATCAGTTGCCGGCGATGGTTTTGCCGGGGATTACGCTTGTGGTTAGTCCGTTGGTGGCGTTGATGATTGATCAGCTTAAGCAGTTGCCGGCAGTGATTAAGGGTGGTCTTTTATGTAGCAGTCAGGTAATTTCGTTAGGGGATCTTTTACTTTTTTTGGACTATGAATGTCTAATGCAAAATGCTTAATGTTGTATGTTGAATTATAATTACTGAAAAGACTGTTTTTTGTCTGCATGAAACTGAGAACGTCTGTTGTTTTTTTGACTCATTTGGTTTTGAATGCTGAATACAGGTTATTTTGTCAAATTTACCATTATTAATTGTTTACTGAATTGTTTTAAAGTATCCTTCGTCCCAAATTAAAAGTCCTTATCTTCTTTTTGTATAGATTAAGGAAACACTCAATCAATGGTGAAGACGCTTGTTCACTATGGAGGAATTTGGTTCGTTGATTATGACCAAAATAGGAAAGTGGACTATTAAAATTGGAACAACCCCAAAAAGGAATAGTGGACGCTTGAGTCGGGATGGTGGAAGTATTAGAGTCATTTAGCAAACATAACAAGGATTGAATTGGAATAAAATTTTAGTAAAGAAATTCAGTATTTAACATAAAGGATGCAAAAGTGGACTTGTTTTTAATGTTGAGTCTCTCATTCAGCACTAAGAAACAAAGATAAGTACAAAATTTTACCTCTTAATGTTGAATGCTGAACGAACCTTAATTTAGCATTAAGAGCTAAAATCAAACACCCCTTATGTCTATGTATTAGTGTGACCACATTCTTGTAGTACCTATGTCTTGCTACTAGTGTGATCACTCGTGGCTGTTCCTAATTTGACGTTCTTATTGTTGTAGACACCCGAAGAGGTTTCTGAAACATTGAGGCTGCTACATGAAGGAGCTTTAAAGGTGAATTCATTGATCATTCAAATACTCTTCAATTTCTACAGTTGCTTCTCTTATGTTTCTGCGAGGATATCTTGAATTATAGACTATTCTCTAATTGAAATCTTGTGTGCTATTTCTCTATCGCATGTCTTCATACGTCTCTTTTTGGGCCTTATTCGGATAGCATATGATTTGCTTGTGATGTTAATTTCAGTTGAAAAGTTTGTTCCTTTCCATTAGTGTCAAAAGCTAAGGTTTGATAGTTCATGTATCAGGTTCTTTTTGTTTCACCAGAGAGATTTTTGAATGCAGAATTTCTATCCATATTTTCTGCCACTCCACTTATATCACTTGCAGTGGTTGATGAAGCCCACTGTATCTCTGAATGGTGAGTGGTTTGCAGGTGCCCTTTTCCTCCCGAGTTTTCCAATTTAATCTCTCACAAGATTTATAAGTTACTTTGAGGCACTGGGTTCTAGTATTAATCTCTGTAGCATCTAAACTTTTTGCATAATTTAAAGAAGTTTTTGGATATTTTGATAGGTCACATAATTTCCGGCCTTCGTATATGAGACTTAGGGCATCGTTACTTCGTGCTAGTCTTAATGTTGAATGCATTCTTGCAATGACTGCAACTGCGACAACGAAAACTTTGCATGATGTAATGTGTGCTTTAGAAATTCCTCCCACAAATCTCATTCAGGCATCTCAATTGAGGGACAACATGCAGTTGTCAGTATCTATGAGTGGAAATAGGTAAGTGTGGATACATATTTATCTATTGTTAACTCACTTCCTTGTTCCTTAAATTATTGTTTAAATGAATACGCTGAATATATGATTCAATATTTTGACCATGTCAGAATGAAAGATTTGATGACGTTACTCAAGTCTTCTCCATTTTTGGAAGTCCAAAGCATCATTATTTACTGCAAGTTTCAGGTAAGCATGGCCTTCTGTATTGAATCAACTACATCATATATATAATTGCAGTTCAATGTTGACTGGCATTTGGCTCTTGATGTGCAGTTTGAAACAGATATGATAAGCAAATTTCTACGTGATAACAATATCCAGGCCAAGGTTAGCGTCTTAAGTGTTCATACACTATTTCTAGCACATGACAGTAATTTTTCTGTTTTAATGATAATATGACCAACATTTTGCTTTTAGAGTTATCACAGTGGCATACCTTCAAAAGATCGAAGCCGTACACAGGAATTATTTTGTTCCAACAAGATAAGAGTGGTAAGAAAATTTTCTGGTTTAGTATGGGCTCTTGAAAGCATCTGCTTATTCAATATGAGATTGTAAATATAGTATTCTCTATAACGGGTTGGAATTTTTTAATACTTCTCACAATCATTTTACAGCCCTATCTTTTTCTGTCAGGTTGTTGCAACTGTGGCATTTGGCATGGGGTTAGATAAGAGCGATGTTGGAGCTGTAAGAACACCCATGCTCATACTTTTAGTTTGATTTATCTGCATCATGCACAGCAACATCAATACATTTTGATGCTTTATAGTTATCTGTCATATGACCCATATTTGGGTTATAATAAACACGCATCTTGAATAGGCCTGTCAATGGATCGGATTTTAGGCCAAATCCGCTTTATTTATACAGATTTGGATTGGTGTTATGTATCCGATAACCCGCTAATCTGACTATCTGTTTTTCCAGTTAGTAATTGGATTGGCTTTGGATCAATGTTTTAAAAAGCGCGCTATTGCGAACGCAATAGTGCGCTATTGCCTTTTGCGATTGAAAAACGCCACGCTATTGGCACTGCTAAACAAGATGCTCCTTTTGCGTGCGCTATTGGGCGCTATTTGGCGCGAAAGTGCGCTATTTTGCGCGAAAGTGCGCAATTGGAGCGCAATTGGAGCTTTGGAAAAAAAAAAAGTAAACGCTGCCATTTTGAAAAAAGGGAAATGCAAGAGGTGTTTAACCCAACCCTTAACCCTTCAAAAAACTTACGGGTTGTTAAACTTATGGGCTGTTAACACCTTTTTTTTTATTTCTCAGTATACCTTTTTTTCAGTTAACTTTTTTTGTTTGGGAGCTTTAAAAACTTACATTTTTTGTAACTTTTTTTCAATAACTCACTTTTTTTATTCATATTTCAGCAACTGTTTTTCAAATCTCAAATAATGTAATTTTTTTTAATAAATTCAGTAGAAAATGTATATTTTTTAATAAATTTCAGTGTAAAATGTTTTCTATTTTTTATTTTTCAGATTAAAAAATGGCACACAAAAAAGATTATGGATGGAAGCATGCATATGAAAAAGATTATCAGTTTAAAATGCTACTTATTTATAAAATTTCAGCTTAAAATGTTATTTGTTTTATAATTTTGATTTTAAACTGTAATTTGTCTTTATAATTTAAGTTAGAATGTTAATATTTTATAATTTTAAGTTTAAAATGTTAATCTTTTGTAATTTTCAGTTTAAATGATACTTGTTTACAAAAGTGGAGCTTAAAATGTTTTTTTTAAAAATAATTTTCAGGCCAAATAGTTATTTGTTCTATAATTTTCAAATTAAAATGTTAATTATTTTACAAATATCAGTTTTAAATGTTATTTTATATGTTTTTCTAATAAAAAAACTGAAATGCACGAATTGCTTGCGCGATGCGCGACGCGATTTGCGCGACGCAACCCCGGAGCCAAAACGCGACACCTTGCGCGACCGCGATTAAAAACATTGCTTTGGATTGATACCTATCCGATCTGCTAAAAATCTCATCCAATTTCATATATGAAACAAATAAGAAATTGGTTACTATTAAATACTTTTAATCTTACACCTTTGTTTATATTCTCTCATTATTATTATTATTGCATTCATATATATATATATATATATTGCATACTTAATATTTTTATAATCTTAATTTTATTTATATTATTATTATTATTGTTATCATTACATTAAAGACATATATTATATATTTAAAATTCTAATAGGGTGGATAATATCCGACTCAATCGGAATCCGTTAAGATTCGGACGTAGATTAGAGTTTTGATGATATGAATCCAGTCCGGTTAAATAATTTTCATAATAAATGAATATGGATTGACCTTGATCAGGTCTGAACCCAATCCGTTGACCGGCCTAATGGCACTATTGTTAGATATTCATACTGAAACTTCCCAATTGCTTGTGTTTCAGGTAATTCATTACAGCTTGCCAGAAAGCCTGGAGGAATATGTTCAGGTTGATATTTCTTTCCAATCACTATTATTAATATCATACTAGATTCTTTTATCAAAGTTTATTTAGCTAAAGTAATTTTATCTGCGCAGGAGATTGGGCGTGCTGGGAGGGATGGGAGATTGGCTTATTGCCATCTCCTTTTCGATGATATCACATATTATAAGCTTCGTAGTCTTATGCACAGGTAGTTACATGTAATTTCCATATTCTGTTGATTTTGCATTTGTGGGTAGAAAGATCCAAAATTTACTAACAAATTGTTTTTCTCAGTGATGGGCTAGACGAATATACAGTAAACAGGTTCCTGAGTCACATTTTCAGCAATGGCACGGATATATCTGGAAAAGTTTGTTCATTAGTCAAAGAATCTGCATCTCGTAAATTCGACATGAAAGAAGAGGTCTCCTCCTGTCTCCATATACTATCACTGCATAAATAATTGACACTTAAGTCATCAAGTTTGTGGAGTTCTTATTGACACTCCTTTTATCACTAGCCTATTTAAAGTTTATGTTTTATGACTAGCAAGAAAAGATATATGAGTTGGGGCAAATTATTGATTTTTATCATAAACATGTAGAGAAATTTTGATGCAGCAGCATATTCGTTTGCTGTTTTATTAGTTAGACTATGATAAGGATTATTTGTTTACTTATTTATTTATTGGCATTACTACTCATAATTTGGAGTAGAAATAGAAATTAGACTGGAAGAAGGTTTGGTGTACTATTTGAAGAACCTTAGTTTGCTACATAAACATTCCTTCAATATTCAGATTATTACCCCCATTATGTTTGATTGTTCCATCAACAATATTTTGCATCAAATATGTAACTGGTTGAACAAAGCTTATGAGCCATTGAACAGAAAACCAAATAGCTTATTGGTTCAGTTCAATGTTTCTCAACATGCTGAATCTGGAAAAAATGAAAATAATAGAATCCTGGTTTGTAAAGACCCCCCTGGTGATTGTCCCCCAATTCCTGAGATTCATTATTAAGTACAGGACTTCTGTTTAAGCTTGCTACAGAAAGGTGACAATGCCTGTTCGAGAAGAAGCATGTCCCATTCGGTCCTGATATGAGCTTCATTGAGTATACCAGGCTCTATGTTGTATTATTTTGAGGCCAATTCTTCATTCTCTCTTAGTTGATCGCGCCTCTTAAATATCTGTTCAATAGGAACATAATCAATTCTCGAGTGTCGTGACTTTTGAGTCACATTACTTTTTGGATTTTCACTAATGGAAATGCCGCTCTAAGGCAAGAATATGGAGAGATGGTCTAAACAACAAAAGTCTATTTTTAATTTTTTCAAATTAAATATAAAACTTAAACAAGTTACCCCGAAGTAAAATTTTGCACCAATTTTAAACAAGTTAAACCTGATTAACCAATTTTATCTATAGGTGATAGCAGATAAAATAAATAAATCAAACCACAACCCGCTAATGTATGAGGAAAACCCACAACGAGAAAAACCTCACACGGTCCAGTCACACAATTCACTCTGATACGAAATTAGATAAGTTGACAGCTGACTTACTCAATGACTCGATTGCCACAAGCCTTGACGCATTTTCAATCTTCAATGGCCCCTCCACAGCGATAATGTAGGAATCCACTCGCGCAAGTGCCACAACGTGTGAATCCACACATGCCTCGATGTGTACCGATCCAGACTTAGCAACTGCATACGGATTGGAACAGGGAATCCACCATTTCTTCATCGCTACACCACAGACAACAAACATGGAGTCTACTGCAACGAACAATTCTCACCAAGATGTAGAGAATAAACTTAGTGCCCAAATCAGGGTCTTGAAAGTATATATGGGATGAAACTTGGATCCTAAACAACTTGGGTGTAAATTAGGGTCTTGGAGAGCTTTTTGAATGAGTTTGGGAACTCAAAACATAGGAATTTTCCTCTTGGAAAAATGCTGGCCCGAAGTCCTTTTTATAATAGAAATCAGTTTAGAAGGATAAGAATCAAAGAGTTGTGCAAAAATCAGATCTTCAGAAGAAAAAAATCGCTGCCTCATTAGATATCTAGTTGGATCTCGTTCTAACGAGGTACCTGTTCTCTTTAGAACAGCTTCGAATGAGATATCTAACGAGAAAATAACGAAGGAAAAAACTGGGTCGTTTGATATCTCGTTGGGACCTCGTTCAAACGAAGTATCCGTTCTCTTATTAGAACAACTTCTAATAAGATGTCTAACGATAAAACAGCAAAGGCTAATTTTGACTCGTTTGAAGTTTTGTTCGATCCTGGTACTATTTCAATTTTATAAAATTCTAACGTTCTATAATAAAATCTCCAATACTCAAAATATATACACAATCATACCCGAGAGATCCTCTAAATGTGATGATGGAAATGAGCACGAAACATGGCATGTTGATATAATCTTTGAAGCTTTGCCGCTATGTTTTCATCCAAACACGTCAAGGGCTTGAAGGGAAAACACCAACCCTAACCTATGATTGAAAATGTTTTGTCCGGAAATAACCTAATACATATAAATTGACTCTATTGGAAATTTGTCCTTACAAGAAATATTCAATTTACTCAATCAATATCATAATCAAATTTCATTTAAGTGAGAAATTGAAATGGGAGGCGCAATTGTCATAAATTCATGAACTTGTGCAATTGAAACTCATCAATCATATACCTGTTAACCAAATTATATAATCAAGTGCAATTTTACAATTATCGACATACATAAATTTGTTGTCAAATATCACAATCAAATTTCAGTTGAGTCAAAGTGTGGGATTCAAGAAAAAATACGTAGAAAATATAAGCACAATAGCAGAACTTCCCAATTCACAATAACATAAACCTATATAACTTCAAGTCACAAAAGAAATACGTGTACAATACAAAATTGGGATCTAATAGGTTAAGATCATTGAATAAGTTACGGTACTACATTTTTTTTTTTACTTCAAGTTAGTTTTAAAAATGTTTTGAAATTCCTGGGTGGGAGCACTTGCCCACCCCAACTACACTCTGGCTCCACCACTGGATTATACAGTTATATCACCTCATGTAGCAAGAAGTCCATTATATTATTCGCATTATTTATACAGTTTCTGGGTGGTAGATATACTGGAATGATGATAAAACATATGTTTGAATATCGTCTGCTTCATTTCTTATCTTAAGATGCCCAACTGCTGGTTTGCTGACCTGGCAGGTGATTCTGACCATCTTAACTCGCTTGGAGTTGGGTGAAGTGAAGCACTTGCATTTACTTCCACAGATGAATGTAACTTGCTCTTTAAATTTCCATAAGGTGTGTTGCCTGTCTACTACCAATTTACAATTTAAGGGAATCCAGGATTTAAATATTTTTATTTAGTGTTCCCCCTGCCGAGATATTTCGATATTTTGACTTGCCTTCCTACAGTCTACCCCAGAATTGCTCGCTGCTAAGGATATTGTGGTTGCAGCAATTTTGAAGAAGTGAGTATAGTTGTTAGTTTGATTACATGAATCCAACGTGTTCTGTTTTCTATAGTTTTGTAACTCATAACGGACCTGGTTATGTTAAATGAAATTTTCAGGTCTGAAACAAAGCAGGGACATTACGTGTTTGACATACCCACTGCAGCAAATAGCATCCGAATTCGAGCTATTGACCTATTAAATCATTTGCAGAGTCTAAAGGTTTGGATGTCCATATGCAATATTGACAATAGATGTATAAAACTGTGTAGCTTATGTTATTTACTTTGATCATCTGATGTTGGGTTTCTTGCAATGATTCAATTGTGAATCTAATCCTGTAACTTAATCTTCAATTATTTTGTAGTTTGGACTTTTGAAGTTTGTTTTGTTGTTTATTTTTATTTAGTTTAATGTTCACAAAATTATTTGATTTTTCTAATATTAGATGAAGGGAGAAGTTACATATGAATTAAAGGATCCTGCCTATTGCTACACAGTTGTGGATGTTCCAAAGGATGTTATTGCTCTCGCTGCAAACCTCACAAAGTGGTTGTCAGAGGTCGAGAGTTGCAAGGTAATTTATTTCAATAGTTACTCCTTAATTATGCTACATTTTTTTGTTGGGTGGGGGTGGGGGATCTTAAAAGGTATTTTTGATATCAAAATGTAAAAATTATCTTTTTTTAATCCCTCTGTACGTACGTGTGATAGATCCTAATAGAGATTTGATTAGACTTGGGTACACACTAAGTGTGCATGAAGTCATAATAATGTTAATGAACTGGAAACCAAAGTTTATTAAGCTTCTAAATTTTAAATTTGTAAAGTGGGAAAAGAAAACACACCTAGCTTCTTTTGGTGTAGAGTATTAAATTGCTAATTTCCTAGTATTAAAGTATATTAAATACATTTTAAATGGGGACAATACCTCAGAATGCAATACTTTTGTTTTTTTGTTTTTTTATGATAATCTCTGCACCAAGAAAATTCCCTGAGCCAGGTGTTACATCTTCACAATATCCTTCCTGCATTATTTATGTATACTTGAATCAACCTTAAAGACTCCCAAAATGCTAGAAAGACCTAAAATAAAGGGGGTCTGGGTATAGGGGAACTTAAAGACAAAAAACAAAGCGTTGTTAGTAAAATGGTTACGGAGGTTTCCCTTAGATTTGTACGCCCTTTAGTATACTATCATTAGGCAAAAATATGGGTTGGGTAGGAATGGTTGGGATTCCATTAAGGTTGAGAGAGGTTCTCTTAGAACCTGGAAATTCATATCCCATGGCATAGAACTATTTTTAAAATGTGTCTCCTTGATAGTCGGGGCTGGTCGTCCATTCGATTTTGGGAAGATTGTTGGGTTGGGGGAGGCTTCTTACAATCTTTTTCGAATACAAAATACTCCATTGTTTCAGTCACTTCAGCAAATCCTATCTCGGTGGTCTCATGGAATCTTCGTGTAGGAGGGTGTTCTTCGTTGGGTAGGTTTAGGACTGTTACTCCTCAAGAGCCGAGATGTAACCTGGAGAACGTACGCTGGAATGCTGTGAGGAATCCGAGAGTAGATGGAACGTAGAGCGAGAGCACAAACCCTTTGATCACAAGATATATGTGTTGGGAGATGGCCTAAACACAATCGGGCAAGGTTGTTGTCTTTAATAATAAATGATGGTAGTAATGGGTGAGAATCAAGGCTCAGAGAATGTAATGTTCTTTTAAGGAATCTTAATGGTGATTTTCAGTGGTATATTCTCGGTCCTTAATAAATGATGTTGAGGGTGATATTTATTTTACTGAGGGTAGTATATAGATGAGATAGAAAGGTGAACATTACCATGCATTTAATGCAAGTCAGTTCTTTAAATAGGAGGTGATACGCTATCTGATAAGTACTTAGGAAAGAGATGGTATGTGGACTGATGTGACAAAAAGTTGGCGTCGGTAGCATTAAATGAGCTAATGATGACTTTCGAAAGGGTATCTCGATCCATTGGTTCAAAGATCGAGCTGCTGTATCTATGGAGGTGGATTAGTTAAAAGTTGTTCATTTTAAATGGTGTTTCGATTAGGGTGCGTTGGTTGGTTCCGATTGTGCCTTATATCTTGTGATAATTGTGGTTGGCTAAATGGGAGCCCAACGATCCGCTGTGCTCTTTTCTCCAAACCACATACCCTTGGAATTTTTCGATTTGGCCCACAGTCCCTTGAGTTTTGCCCAACTCAAGCCCTTTGGTGTTTGGGGAAATGATATATACCTAAGAAAGAGAAAGTCATACTTGTGGTCCAGTGAAGTTAGGATTGCTCATTTGTTGGAGTAGGGTGGATCGGTATACTGGTTGATCGGATTACCCTCCCATACACTTTGTTTTCGGAGAAATTCTTTTGATGTTTAAACTGTGGATTTTATTTTTTCTTTGGGGCTCATAGAGAATATTCAACTTCAAATGGGGGGTAAGGGGCAGGAGAATGTGGAAGTTGGAAAATTAGTCTTTCTCATGTAAATCTTTCTTGGTTTATTCTTTAGGAATATTCTAGATTAGGTTAGTTAGAATCAATGATGTCATGACTTAGCTGACATCATAGTTTAGCTTGCCCACCAAAGTATTAGGAGCCTATAAATATCCTTGTATTCTCTCTTAATTAAACAATTAATACTATGAATGACTGAGATGAATTGAGAGTCTTTGATTATTTCTTTTTGTATGCATATTTCCTCAGATAAAAAACCATTTGCACAACACAATCACTTACTCTCCATGAATGTTAATGGCCAATTTCTGACCTGTGGGCTGTTGATTAGTTTATATGTTTTTGCAATATTTTTCCTTTCTGTTACAATGTTGTGCATATTCTGCCTTTTGATACAGGTACGGAAAATAGACGCGATGTTTAACGCTGCAGTCTTTGCTGTGAAAACATGTGATAAGATGCACGGTTGCCATAGTTCTCAACACACACCATGCTTGCAAAAAAAGATTTTGGAATACTTCAGTGCTGATGATGACAGTGGCATCCCTAATAAGATGGGCCATATCAGGTACAAAATTTGCAATTATTGAGTTGATATATTGGGTTGATAAAATTAGAGTATAATCAATGCCTATTGGGTTGATAAAATTGAAAAAGGTCAACTAAACTGCTATCTATACCATCTCGATAAAATGTGTATATATACTTTTACCATAAGCTTTCCTTTTTTGCCCCTGTTATGAACAACCATTATCCAAATTTACTAACATAAAAGTCTCGTTGATATTTGCAGCCCGTTTTTGCGAGCAGATGTAAAGGTAAGGGTTTCAACTCCTCATAAAATTCTTGCTCAACAAATATTAAGTATGGTACCGTTAAAATGACTTGTCTTTTTTTGGTGTAATAGGTTTTCCTTCAGAGTAACACCCACGCAAAATTTACGCCCAGAGCTGTTGCGAGAATAATGCATGGCATTGCTAGTCCAGCCTTTCCGTCATCAACTTGGTCCAAAACTCATTTCTGGTATCATAAGCAAATTCAATTTATATTGAAATGCCTGAATTAATTCCTTTCTTTCATCAAAACAAAATTAAAAAAAACATAAAAAAGCGATATTACAATCAACCATTTTTGTGTCCACGAGGAAATAACACCATTGATCGCGGAAATTAATGGTGCAATCTAGCACTCAAAGAAGTGTTCATCTTTTATGCTTAAATTGTTTTATGATGTGTATTGGATAGCACATGGAAATGAAACTATCATACTGCTTTGCACGCTTAAAATGCGTATGACATCTATATAACGGGGCCTATTGCCTAAGAGTGAGAAGCTGAGCTTCTCTGCTAATTTTGAATTGCAGGGGAAGGTATGTGCAGGTAGACTTCAAAGTGGTAATGGAAGCAGCCAAGGCAGAGCTGATGAATTATGTTGGGAAGGAAGCAATTTAGTTTTTGCTTCAGAGAAGAATTTCCCGAAGTAATAACTAACTTGCATAGCCTTTTAAAGGTAAGTGAAAGGGTAAACCTAATCTACTTAACACTGCATCTAGAAATTAATATCCTGCATTCTTCAAACTTTTTTGAATTAGAGAATTTCCTCATTAATTTTACTTTTTGATTGCAGAGTTTTGTGGTTCAGAATTGGGAAAATATCAACTTTAAATCAAAGTGTCAATTATTATGGTTGATTTATCAAATAAATATGTGGTTGGTACAGGTAAGTTACATTCTAGAGTGATATAAACACCCTACCCTTAATAAACTTTATTATAGACAATATGATATAGGCTCTTAAAACTTCTTGAACTTAGCAAAAAGGGAAAAGTTTTTTTCCCTTAGTACCCCCAACCCCATCCTCATGTTTTATTTAGTACCCCCCAAAGAAAAAAATCTTGGCATGATATCTCGGGATCTCCGATATATCCGCGAAATGATGCGATATTTACTGATTCATGAATTTTTTTCGTTTCGCCTCTTGGAATCGGATCGGCCAATTGCGATACCGAGTCAACTCGGCAGATACCGAGTTTACTCGGCCGAGACTTGGAACCATGATACAGGGGACCTTAAAGAAAGGATAAAAAAAGGGACCAATTTTTTAAAATATCTAGAAAAATGATTTTTTCAATCAAATTTGATGGAGATGATATCCACATATGAGGAGATTATATGCAAATAATTCATTAAATTATTCAACCCGGAAGTGGGTGAAATGCATAATTGATAATTGTGCATTATAAGCCATTGAAACTTTTTTAATGATCATCTCACCCACTTTTTGGATGAAATTTTTGATAAATTTATTTGCAGATGATCTCCTCATTATGGATATAATCTCCACCAAATTTGGTTGGAAAATTCAACTTTTTAGTCGTTAAATAATTGGTCCGTTTTTTTGGTCCTTTCTTTAAGGTCCGCTTTAGATCCTCATGTATATGTATATATTTTGATATTTCATGTAAAATACACAGTAAAGCTATATACATACATGCATTGATAATAATGTTTAATACATATGTATACTTTATATTATTACACACGTGTAAAACTATATACAAATGTCATGTATGTATTGATAATATTATTTAACATATAGATCTTATTATATTTTGTATTTTAATAATACATACATTTACGTAATTTTGTGTACATGCACATGTGATTTTTATTTATTATAATTGTGAACATATTTATGTAGTGAGGCTCTTCAACATACCTTTTCACAATATACATATGAACACTCCCATTTTTAAAAATAGTAAAAAAATATATTTTTTTATCAAATTTGGTGTACGCGATCTTCATAATGAGGAGATCATCTACAAAAAATTACATCAAAAAATTTAACTTGGAAGAGGGTGATTAAACATGCACGTATTCATCCAATTTTCAAATCACCTACTTCTAAGTTGCATTTTGGGATGAATTGTTTATGTAGATGATCTCATCATTATGAAGAACATGTATACCAAATTTGGTTGAAAATATATTTTATTTCTATTATTTTATGATGGGTATGCTTACAGGTATGTTGTTAGTGTTGTGCCCAGTAACAATCCAGAAATCAAACTCACACTCAATCACATACAATAACAAGAGATTTACGTGGTTCGGCAATTTGCCTACGTCCACGGGGGCAGCGAAATTGTATTAATAGAAGAAGAGAATTACAAACACTCTTGCTCTCTTGATTCTCTCTTAAACAAGACTCTATGTGCTTTGTTTCTCTCCTATTTGCTGGTGTGCTTACACTCAATACATAAAGCTTATTTATAGGTGAGCAAGGAGAATTAAGGCCATATAAAATAGCTTAGTTGGGTGTCCACTTAGAGCACTTCTTGTGGAGAAGAAGACACCACTACTAAGTGGGTGAGAGCTTTGTCAAAAACAATTATACTCCACCAAATGGCGGAGTCTTGTCATAACCCAATAATCTCCACCTTGGCAAGAATCCACCATTCAACGCTGTCCCACAAGCGCCCTTAGGCGCCACGAGCTCGAGAGATATTGATCAAGTCCAAACAGTGTTGGAACTTGATCCCTGTTACCACCTTTGTCAGCATATCTGCAGGATTATTTGCAGTCCCGATTTTCTGGAGTAGAATATCCCCTTCATCTATAATTTCCCGAATGAAGTGAAAGCGGACATCAATGTGCTTAGTGCGAGAATGATGAACCTGATTCTTTGCCAAACAAATGGCACTCTGACTATCACAGAAAACCTCCACGTTTTCCTGAACAATACCCAAGTCATCAATCAAACCATGAAGCCAAATGGCTTCCTTAAAAGCTTCTGTTACAACCATATACTCTGCCTCTGTTGTAGACAAAGCCACTGTCAACTGTAAAGTTGATCTCCAACTCACTGGTCCTCCTGCTATAGTGAACACATAACCAGTAGTAGATCGACGCTTGTTAAGATCTCCAGCATAATCAGAATCCACATATCCGATTAGATGCTTACCAACTATCGTGTCTCTCTCAAACTTCAAACTGACATCCACAGTACCTTGAATGTACCGTAGTATCCACTTCACTGCCTGCCAGTGTCCTTTCCCTGGATTGTGCATGTAACGACTCACCATGCTCACTGCGTGTGAAATGTTTGGTCTGGTACACACCATGGCATACATTAAGGCACCAACTGCATTTGCATATGGAACATGATCCATCTGCTTCTTTTCATCATCTGTATTTGATGACATCAGCTCACTCAGCTTGAAATGTGGAGCTAATGGAGTACTTACAGGTTTAGACTTGTTATCGGTGCCAAACCTCTGAAGTACTTTCTTCAAATACTGAGTCCGTGTCAAACTGACTGTGCCTTTTACTCTGTCTCGCTTGATCTCCATCCCAAGAATTTTCTTGGCTTCTCCAAGATCCTTCATCTCGAACTCTGAACTCAACTGAATCTTCAGCTTGTCGATCTCCACCTTGCTCTTAGATGCAATCAACATATCATCCACATTTAAGAGCAAATAAACAAAATTCCCATCTTGGAGCTTACGAAAGTAGACGCAATGATCAAACTGATTGCGTGTGTACTTGTGATCCATCATAAAGCGGTCAAATCGCTTGTACCACTGTCGTGGTGACTGCTTCAAACCATATAACGACTTGCTCAACTTGCAAGCCCAGTTCTCGCGTCTAGGAGTTTTAAAACCATCTGGCCGAGATTGTAAATTTCCTCCAATAAGTCACCACGGAGGAATGCAGTTTTCACGTCGAGTTGAGCTAACTCGAGATCAAACTGTGCTACCAAAGCCAATAATATCCGAATGGACGAATGCTTAACAACAGGTGAGAAAACCTCGTTGTAATCGATTTCTTCCTTCTGAGCGTAGCCTTTCGCCACCAGTCTGGCCTTGTACCTAATGTTGTCTTTACCAGGAACACCTTCCTTTTTAGCATAGATCCACTTGCAGCCGATAGCTTTCTTACCCTTTGGAAGCTGAACCAACTTTCAAGTCTGATTCTTGTGAAGTGATGCCATTTCTTCATCCATCGCCTTCTTCCACTTGACACTGTTTGTATTCTGTATAACTTCTCTATAAGTGCACGGAACATCATGATCGGTTACTGGAAGTGCATAGATCACCATGTCTGTTAATCGAGCAGGTTTTCGAATATCCCTTTTAGGTCTGCCAGTGGCAATAGAGTAAGGCTGCTGATTGATCATCGGTGTTGGTGCTGGAACTGGTGCTGGTGCTGGAACCTCCACCTCAACAGAGTTTTCGTCCTCATCATTAGATTCCACATCAGGAAAATTGATTGTCTGAACAGTCCTTTCTGGAATATCAAGCTCCACCTGTTGTAAATAACTTGGATTCACGTTCTCTTTCTCCGAAACTATCGGTTTTAACATTACAGACTCGTCAAAAGTAACATCTCTGCTCAGAACAATTTTCTTTGATTCGGAGCACCAGAGTCTATACGCTTTTACGCCAGCACTAAAGCCCAAGAATACAACTTTCTTGTCTCTAGGATTTAACTTTGATTCAGTCACATGATAATAAGCTGGACAACCAAAAATATGTAACCAATCATAATCTGTAGCAGATTTACTAAACCATACCTCCATAGGAGTCTTCCCACCAATTGCGGTTGTAGGAAGTCTATTGATGAGGTGAGAAGCATAATTCACTGCTTCACCCCAGAATGCCTTTCCCAATCCAGCATGGGACAACATACACCGAACTTTCTCCACCAAAGTACGATTCATACGTTCTGCAACTCCATTTTGTTGTGGCATTCTTCGTACGGTAAAATGTCTGACAATTCCCTCATCTTGGCAGATTTTAAGGAATGGGTCTAAAGTGTACTCTCCACCATTATCTGTTCGGAGTTTCTTGATCCTTCGGCCTGTCTGTGTTTCTATCATCTTTTTCCAGTTAAGGAAAATCTCCAGAACTTCATCTTTTCGACGCATCGTGTATACCCATACTCGTCTGGAGTAATCATCAATGAAAGTCACGATCCAGCGTTTACCTCCCAAAGTTGCATGTTTGGTAGGTCCCCATACATCTGAGTGAATGTAGTCAAGAATTCCTTCGGTGCAGTGAACAGCAAACTTGACTCGGGTCTGTTTACCCAAGACACAGTGTTCACAGAAATCAATCTTGCCTGTCTTAGCTCCTTTAACAGGCCTTGCTATATCAAACCTTGTAGAGCTTTCTCTCCAGCATGCCCTAAGCGCATGTGCCATAGTCTGGATTCATCTGAATCGTCTGAGCTTTTGGAGACTGCCGCTCTCCCAGTGACTGTGCTCCTGTCGAGGAAATACAAATTTCCTTTTCGGGTACCTTTCATGGTTATGTGCTCCTCGAACCACCTTTAGGACTCCACCTTTAATGATAATAGAATATCCCTTAGCATCAAAGGTTCCCAGTGAATCGAGATTCTTCTTCAAGTCTGGAATGTACATCTGTTAGTACTCTGATTGATCCATCATGCAGCTTCGATCTGATCGAGCCTATCCCTTTTGTTTTACAGGCGTTGTCATTGCCCATTAAAACACATCCCCCGTCAAGCTCTTGGAAGCTTGAAAACCAGTCCCCGTTGGGACACATGTGATAGGAACACCCTGAATCAAGAATCCATTCCTCAGAATGGTAGGTTGATGATGAAGCGGTCAACGCTAACTCCAGGTCATCTTCTTCATTTTGTTCAACGTTCACATTTGGCTCCTTTTTCTTGTCTCTGTTCGGACAGTTTTTCTTCCAGTTCCCCTTTTGATGACAGCAGGCACATTCGTCTTTAACAAGTTGTCGTCTATTAGATGATTTTCCCCTTGACTTTGAGCGGAATTTTCCTCCTCGTCCTCTGTTGGGTGTCCTCCCTCTTACTGTCAATGCTTCTGATGATGAGGGGTCTCGATGAACCTGCAGATCCTTCTTTCGTACCTCGTTGTTCATCAAAGCATTGGAAACATCGTTAAATTTTACCTCATCTTTTCCATACAGTAAGGTAGTAGTCAAGTGATCATACGAATCAGGCAATGAATTTAGCAATAACAGTGCCTTATCCTCATCAACAATTTCAACCTCTAAATTTTGCAAATCGGCTAAAATTTTATTGAAACTGTCTAAATGAGTATTTATAGACGTACCGTGCTTAAATTGCAAGCGAAAAAGTTTCTTCTTGAGATAGAGCCGGTTTTCTATGCATTTCATCATGTACTTGTCCCCTAGCTTCTTCCAGAGACTTGTTGCCACAGTCTCCTTCATGACAAAATACTTCTGGTCCTTGGCTAAGCACAATCGAATTGTACAACAAGCTTGACGGTTTACAAAATTCCAATCTTCCTCTGAAATATCCTTGGGCTTGGAATCCAAGGCAATATGTGACCCTTCTCGAAATAACAGATCCAAAACTTCACACTGCCACATGCCGAAGTTATTTGTACCGTCAAATTTTTCGACATCAAACTTTGCATTTGACATAGAACTTCTTTTCCAAGAGCTACTGGTGGTTGTCGGAGTTTGTACTTCAATTGAATCGGAAGAAGTTTCACCTTCCATTGTTCCTTAGATTCCACAAAAAAAAAACAGACTCGACGCCTCGAAGTGCCTTAAAATACTGCTATATGTCCCTCTTAAGTCAATACAGCAACTTAAGAGCGGAATCAGCAGAAACAGAGGGCACGGTTGCGTCCGGAATGGTCGAAATAGCTAGGAACAACTACCACTTTTTTCGAAATCGGACAAAAGAGTAGGAAAAAATCTCAAAAAATCAACCAGGGGTCAAACCGTAATTTCCCGAAAGTTCTGGGGTCAAACCATAATTTTCAGAAAATTATGGGGTCAACTGTAATTACAGAAAACTTTTGGGAACAAATTGTAATTACAGAAAACTTTTGGGGGCAAATTGTAATTACAGAAAATTATGCTGACGTGTCGCTGACTGGGCAATGATTGGGCAGCTTACTGGATGCTGACTGAGCATTGACGGGGAAGCTGACGTGGCGCTGACTGGGCGCTGATTGGGCAGCTTGCTGGGTGTTGTCTGAGCACTGACTGGGCAGCTGACATGGCCCTGACTGGGCTTGTCTTCTCCGCTCGCCGGACTGGTTTTGCCGGCGAATCTAGGTGTTTTTCCGGCGAACTTCCAGCGAGACTTTTCGAAGTCTTCCGTTGGCCGAAAAATTCCAAAAAAATATGTTTCGGAATCCTTGGAACGAGAGCTTTCCAATGGTGCACTCAAAACTGAATTTTGAGAAAAAAAATTCGACCGAAATTTGAGATAATTTAAAAAAAATTGGTCTGGACTTCAACCAAGGCTCTGATACTAATTTTTGTGCCCAGTAACAATCCAGAAATCAAACTCACACTCAATCACACACAATAACAAGAGATTTACGTGGTTCGGCAATTTGCCTACGTCCACGGGGGCAGCGGAATTGTATTAATAGAAAAAGAGAATTACAAACACTCTTGCTCTCTTGATTCTCTCTCAAACAAGACTCTCTATGTGCTTTGTTTCTCTCCTATTTGCTGGTGTGTTTACTCTCAATACATAGAGCTTATTTATAGGTGAGCAAGGAGAATTAAGGCCATATAAAATGGCTTAGTTGGGTGTCCACTTAGAGCACTTCTTGTGGAGAAGAAGAGACCACTACTAAGTGGGTGAGAGCTTTGTCAAAAACAATTATACTCCACCAAATGGTGGAGTCTTGTCATAACCCAATAGTTAGGAGGTATGTTGGAGAGCTTGACTGCATATTTATGTATCATATATATGTATAGTGGGGTTATCCCAACATACCTTTTAACAACATACTTATGAACATACCCATTTTAAAAAAATAGTAAAAATTATTTTTTAAACTAAATTTGGTATACATGATCTTCGTAATGAGGAGACAATCTACAAACATTTTCATTCAAAATACAACTTGTGGAAGTGGGTGATTTGAAAATGGGATGAATACGTGTAGTTTTAATCGTTGAAACTTGTGATCGTCATCTCACCCATTTTCAAGTTGATTTTTTTGATGTAATTTTTTGTAGACGATCTCCTCATTATAGTGATCATGTATACCAAATTTGATTGAAAAATATATATTTTTTACATTTTTTTAAACTGAGTATGTTCATAGGCATATTTGAGAGCCTCACTGCATATATGTATATTATATATTAAGGTATAAATGCTTGATAATATGAAGATTGAACGATTATGAACTGAAAAACAGAATTTAGAAGACCACCCACCTTTCGCTGTTTTTTAAATCACGATTTAAACTCAGAAATATTATAATTTAATATTTAAAAACAAGTGTGGCAAATGCAAGTTCTTCCCAGAATTGTATTTAAACACAAAAAGCAGTATTATAATTCATAACCAAACATGCTCTTAGTGTTTAGCCCCTTCAATGTTTCGTACATTATTGTTTGCTTTTTTCCGTAAAAATAGCTTTGTGGTCTTTAAATATTTTCATGTTCAGTAAAATATCATCGGGGAAGAGGGGTGATGTGAATCAAAAGGACTCATTTGTCATTTTCTCATATTTATCCTCTAATGTCTTTTCTTCCCTTGTTTTCTCTTTAAGTAATTAGTAGTAAAACGGGGAATATGTAATGAAGAATGTTTTAGTCTATGTGATGTCACTAAAGACATCACCCCATGACACAAATATTCCATATTGGACAAGTAATGGACCCCTTTTAGATTCTTCTCCTAGCCCTATAAATATTGTACTACCCATTTGGGGTAAAGCATTCAATTAATGGATATTTTGAGAGTTATCTATCGTGTTTGAGTGTCATTGACATCGTTTACGTCAATTGGTATTAGAGCCTCATTGCTCCATCGTTGTTGCGTAGGTAAAAATTGTAAAGAAATGACCAAATCGGGATCGAACATTGCATCGCCCGACTTGAGGAATCCATGGACTCTGTCTTGGACAAATTCGAAAATCTGACCGCCATCGTTCTTGCTGTCCAACAACAACCAACTTCAGCTATCAGAACTAACCCATCAACCTCTACGGTGGTTGCCAAAGGGTCGAACATTGGACCACCACCATTCCAGACCACCGGAATCAACAAGCGACCACCTCTGACCTAGGTTCTTGGCTAGAAAATTGCTCAACAAATATCGGACTCCAAATCGGATTTGGTCATGAACCACTCACAACCCACCTCAGAAAGAAGGGGAAGTTGGTCAGCTCCACCGTGAGGGCCAACAGTCCATACAACCAAGCAGTCGTACTTCGCGAAGACACCCTAGAGCAGATCCGACACCCATCTGCAAGACCCAACTCCAACAACCTTAAACCCTCACCAAACCCTAACCCTCACTCAATTGACCCTAACTAAACATCACATAAAAACAAACGACTCTAACAAAATACTCGGCCAAGGTCGGGGCTTGCCTCACCACATTCTTAGACCACCGAACTGCTCCAAAATCAACCATCGACCTCGGAAGTACACCTAGTTGTCGACAAGGACCCAATCAAGCTTTGCAAGTTTCGTTGGATGTACGATCTGTTGCAACGAGGCCTATTGACTTGTTAAATGTGGGTAGAGATTATAAACAAAAGGTTCGTGGATGACTTCATCAACCATTTAACTACCCCCCTATTTGGTTTGGATAGTTCATCGTTGGCGAGGAAATACCTAGGACACAAATGCCCCCATACGGGGGACTGTTGACGGCCAATGCCCGATGTGTGACATTCAGACTCATTTCATTTGAGTTTCTTAGTTCAAAGGTAACTCTATTCGTCCCCATTGAGCTCTGTAATTGTTTTGTTTTCTATGAAAAGGGTTACCAAATGGACTAGTGCCCCTTTCGGCGTAGACATGAGCCCGATTATCCGCCGATTTGAGAGGGACTGCCCCATCGCAATGCACTACCCCTTATACTCGTCTTTGATAGGAGAGAGTGACCCTCGATTGATGTTAAGGAGGACCCTTTGGACCACATCCTCAAAGGCAATCATTTATCATATGTGCTCCAACTTCTTGCCACGAGCCTCCACGATGATATTTGGGTGGAAGTACCATGTTTGATGGCCACCTCAACCCCGATGATTTCATTGATTGACTTGATTATGGAAACGGTGTTTGAAGACAAACAACTCTGTCTGCAAATGTGTTCAACTCACCGCTATCAATCTACAAGATTTTGCGAAAGTAGAGCGGAATGACACAGTTCAACGCTGTTCGCTAGCTCAACAACTGCCAGTCAACACTTGGCCGGACATGAAAGCAGAGATGAGAGCATTTTTCATACCCTCAACCTATAAGAGGGACCTCTTTGCTCGACTGCAGGGCCTCCACCAGGGAACATCTTCGATGACAGCTTACGCCGAATTGTTTCAGCTCTTGTGCCCGTGTCCGCCTAGGAGAGCAAGGATCAGTGGATAGTCGATGCGCCCACCACTACCGTGGAGTGCTTAATTTGTGGTGTGTTTGGCCACCGAGCCTCAGAGTGTCCCAATGGAAAGAAAAAAACCCGTTCTTGTGACTGAAGGCATGACACATCCGAGGGAGAAGAAGAGTGGGTGCAATACAATGCCTTAATCGCACATATCGTTCCACTTGAGCTAGACACCAAGGGTGTTCACCTTTGAATTCAAAGACGAACTCTTTTCAAGTGGGAGAGTGAAGTGAATCAAAATGATGCGTTCGTCATTTTTTCGTATTTTATTTTCTTCTCATGTCTTTTCTTCCTTTGTTGTCTTTTAAGTAATTAGTAATATAGATAGGGCTAAAATAGAAAAATATGTAATAAAGAATATTCTCTTCCATTATAAGGAAAATTCATAGTATGTTGAATAGATTCTTTTGGGGTGGTAATGAGGTTAAAGGATGGAAATTCCAATGAAGATCTTGGGAGTCATTATATGGAAATAAACTTGAGGGAGGTCTTGAGTTTATAGACTTCAACATGATGATTAAAGCTTCAGCAATGAGAATGTTTTGGAAATTTACAATTGAGGACACTCTTTGGGCAGCCTTTATGAGAAAAAGATACAAGAAAAATAATCCAAAAGTGGGATCTCAGACCCGGAAGAGAACTATAGTGTTCAAGACGAGTGTCTAGATAACATGATCAGTAGCAAAGACCAATGGTTCTGGAAACCTTCAGACTCTGGCCAGTTCACTTTTGCATCTGCTATGGAAATTTGCAAAGAGCACTTCTCAACATCGGTTGTTCCAACTCAAATTTGGGATGTGAATATTCCAAATAAAATATCCATCAATTCATGGATAATGCTAAATGGTTGTCTGCCTCTAGATGACGTGACTCAAGATTTGGGAATTCAAGTTGTATCTAGATGCCATGCCTATCTTAATCACTATGAGTCTACTTATTTATTTTTGAACTGCAAGGGTACAAAGTTTATTTGAGATTTTTTTGAAAATCTTATGGGAGCTAAAATTGATAAAAATTCAATTTTTTCTATGTTCATGAGCTGGTGGTACAATGATAGGGCAGGAGATTATATGCATTTTTTGGGAAAAGCAATTCCAAATGTAGTTTGTTGGGAAATTTGGAAGGGGAGAAATCATGCTTTATATGAGTCTAAAAAATTCAATCATCTTGGGGTTATTAATCAAATCATCTTGGGGTTATTAATCAAGTCATTACTCTCATCTCAAATCTGGGTAGAGGTATTAAGTTTGAAAGTTGTGTTAAAAAATTTGATGATAGGATCGTAGAGGTGTTTAATTTGGAAATTTTCCCTCCCAAAAAATTCCCAAACTAATCCAGTGGATACCTCCAAACCAAGATTGGTTTAAGTTGAATGTTGATGGTTCTTCTAAAGGCAATCCAGGCCTTAGTGGTTCTGGGGGTATTGTAAGATATTCAAAATCTCAGTTTGTATTGGGGTTCGCAAATTTAAATGGCATTCAACAAATAATGAAGCAGAGATCTTGGCACTGAAGATGGGATTTCAAGCTTGTCTAAATAGCAACCTCAAATTTATTCAGATTGAAATGGATTCTTTATTGGTAGTTAATTTTATCAATAGAGTTTGGACTATATCCCATGGAAATTTAAATATAGTATGGAAGATATCATCTCTAATTTTCAAACAATTAATTTCAGTCTGAATCATTGCTATAGGAAATCTAATATGGTGGTTGACAGTTTGGCAAATGTTGGTGTTCACTGTGAGATGAAGATTTATAAGGACTTGAAGGATCTTCCTAAGAAGGCTAGAGGAGCTTTGAATTTAGACAACATAGGCTGTAAATATATTAGATTAGTTAAGTAGCTGGCTTCTATTTATGTAATGGGTCTATTATAAAGGCCCAAATTTATTTTCATTATCTTTATTTGGTCATTGGCTCCCCAAATATTTATTTTTTCCTTGAGCTTGTAAGTGCCGCTTAGGGGAGGTTATTTCCCCTGTTAGCAATAAAACATGAGGAGGTTCCTTCTCTCTTCTTAAAATAAAATAAAAAAATGTGATGTCACTAGTGACATCACCTCATGACTTCACATTGATCAAGTAATGAGTTATTTCTAGATCCTTATCCCAGCCCTGTAAATATTATGCTCCCTTTTTGAGGTAAAAGATATGATTAATAGATATTTTGAGAGTCGTATATTGTGTTTGAGTGTTTTGTTTGAGTCGGGGGTATAAACATTGAAGTGAAAAAGTATGTTGGGTTTTCACTCAATATATTCACGTCAAATCTATGACTACGCAACCATTTTATTTATGCTTGCGTATGATACATGAATATAACATTCTATGTTATTAGAGTTTGTATGGACTAATTTTGTGGTGGCCTTGTTTATGTATAGTTATATTCCAGTGACGGATGGCAGGCTGGTCCTGGGGTACCTAATGTGAGGTTAATTTGAGGGAAAGCAGTAACGGATGTGTCCACCCTCCTATGTATTTTATGTGCTAGTTTGGTTCAATTTTTTTTACATTCCTGAAATTCTAAAGTGGTTAATTCAAATGTAAAGTTTAAGATACAAGAAATGAAGTCAATATTGTATTTTACACTTGTAAATTGAATCGAAAGATTTTGTACGTGGATCTGCTATTTTTTATTCTCGAAAATAAAAAAAACTCGAACCAAATGAGCACTATATAAGAGCACTGTTATCTTTTAGATTGTTGTTTGGTTAACCATGTCAAAGCAAAGTATTGTACAACTAGCTGAGCATATGTTACCAAGGTTCTAAAAGGCGCGAGGCGTGGTCGAGGCGTAGAGGTCAAGCCTCAAGTCTTAGGAGCCTAGGCGTAAAAAGGCGTTTTTCCTTTTTTTTTTATTAATTTAATTATTCTAAGGTTAATAATATAATAAAATAATACATATCTTGAATTTTGAAAATATATCCGTATGTTTAGTAGTCATCTTTCTCATATTCATGCTCCATAATCAATATATAAAATGTATTTTGATTGTTTTGGACGAGATATTGGTCCGATTTGTAAAAAAGTCTTTAGATGACGATATTATTTCACTAAGGCATCTTTGTTTTAAAAAGGGTGTGCCTCAATCCTTTTACGAAGAATAATGCGTAATAAGACGTAGGCGATGCGTTTCTCTCAAGCGTTAGGCGCTCCTTTTAGAACACAGTATTTTACTGACATATCTATTGCATGTTAGGGCATTCTCTTATTTTCTGTTGTCCTGAGTGTTGGCACTAGTAGCCTTTGTAAATGGTTTTTTTGTTACTGTTTGCACCATGGCAATAATGTCTGTATTTGTACCTAATGTCATACGTTAATTTAATGAAGAGTAAATTATCTTTGTTTCCTTTAAAATATACAAATAGTTTCATTGAGTCCTTAAAAGTGTTCATATTAAGTTCCTAAAGTATTTATATCGTTTTAGGTTTGCCCTTTGATCCATTTTGAGTGTTAATTTTAACGAAATATGGGGATAAAAATAGTATTTTGAGCCAGTGGTAATTACAATAACCTTAAAGGGTATTTTTAAGATAACTAAATAACATTTAATTATATTATTTTATGCTACAAAATAATTCTGACAATAATGTGTTATTTTGTGTACATGATAATTAAATAATTGTAAAAAATAGCATTTGGTGCTCATAAAAAATTGATAAGGATAATAATAAAAATAGTTAAATTATACTGCATTTTTTCTTTTTTAATAGATAAAAACTAGGACAAAATTTTGTTATTTTTGTAAATGAAAATTGGGGTGAAAAAGGGAACAATAAATAGTTTATATTTTTTTTAAGAAATAAAAATTGGGACAGAAAAATTAAATAAACAAGCTTATAATTTTATAGAAAAATCTTTAACTTAGAAGAATGCTTAGTTAAAGAATTAGGCCTATTTATTTCTAATCTAATTTTACAATTTAGAAAACACGTGTAGGTAAAAATTACTACCTATAGGCATGAGAGGAGAGAGAAGTTAAAAATGCAGAATTTGGTGATAATAATCCAAGCCTGTATATAATTCCTTGATTCTTACTCTTCTTTCGTTTTTCTAGTCTTTCTTTTTGTTTGCTTCAAATCCCTCCCTTTAATCTTCTTAGTCTTTGAAATAGGTTTGTAATGGTGTTTTTGACTTATGAAAATCATAGGGCTTGTGTGTGTAAAGAGTGGGTACAATTAGGGTCCGTTTGATACACATTGGACAAAAGTGTCGGCATGACAAAATTTGTCTGGGCAAAATTTGCTGTGGCAAAGATGATTTCGTGCTGTTTGATAGATTTTATTTGCACGCTGGTAAAAACTGTATTTGTCAACTTTTTGTGTTTGATAGGGTTTATTTGCACGCTGAAAGACACTTATTTGCCTACTCATGGTGTTTGATAGCCCAAATTTATCCTGGCAAATACAAACTTTGCTAACATAATATTGGCAAATTTATGCGATTTTTCACATTTGCGTTAAAATCAATTCCGCTTACTTACGTTTTTATTTTCATTTTCAGGATTGACAATGTAATTTCGGCGGCGAGTGAAGTCGGATGCCTCCTTTGAATATGGATGAACCCAAAAAAAAATTAGTTGGGCATAGTTACCGTCATGTACACCTGTATTTATTTTAAACTTCTTAAAATAGCATTTATTTGGACAAAATTTATTTTGGATGAGAGCACATTTATTTGGACAAAATCTATTGAAATTAAAATGACTTGTTGATAATCGATCATTGACAAAATTATTATAAAAAGACCCATTGATAATGTTGTGGAATTGTTTTAAAAAAACCCATAGAAACGAAAGTTACATTTTAATGACTAGTTAATTAAATTATTTTCTAGGCAACCACGGAACACAACAATAAAAAAATTTGGACTAAATTTATATTAAAAAATATTTGATGGACTTTTAACAATAAAAAAAACACTTTTAACATAACTTTATAAAAGTTTATATTTATAAAAAAACTGTTTTTAAGTTAAATCTAGCAATTTAAAAAAATGTCCAACTTTTTTTTCTTAATTAAAATAACTTCCAATTTAAAAAAAATTAAAACAATTTTTTTATGACTATTTTATAAAACAATTTTTGTAACATTTTTTCTTGAAACATTATAAACACGATCCAACTTTTTATTTATAAAAATGGTATAAACTTTTTATAAAGTCATATTTTATAAAAAAAAAAGGTTGTCTTATAATCAATAAAGTTTTCAAAAAATACATCCAACTATTTTTGTTTTAAAAAATGTACAGTCATTTTTTAATTAAAATAACATCCAATTTAAAAAAAAAAAACATTACTATTTTAATCATTTCTTGTTTTTATCATATTTTATAGGATGCTAGGATAAATTATTATATCTTGTTTGGTGTATCCTATATCATTGGTGGTTGATAAATTGTATTCCCGTGCTTCACCTTTGGATATTTTTGTTACTAATACTTTATCTTGTTCATAATTTGGACATCTTTCATAAATACTTAATTTATCATGTTTTATCTTCCAGTTCTCGCTAGCTTTCTCTTTATGTTTATATTTCATGAGTTAGGATTAGAAACCTTAATTTCTCATTTAGTAGCTCGTTTACATCATTTACTCTTTACTCATTGTGCTTAGCTTTATATTGATTACATTTTGAGTATTTGTGCTAAAATATGGGCAGTGGATTAAATATTTATCTTATTATATCATTATTAATCATTTGTAACCTTATATGTTATACTATGTGATTCATATCTCGTATTTATATCATCTCCTTGTGCTTAATATGATACACAACATGCTTTTATCACTCCAAGCTTATTTTCTCTAATTGTGTTTTATAGTTGCATTCCTTGTGTCCTTGTTGATTCGATTTCTTAATCTCTTCATTTTTCCAAAATAAGGAGAAGTTTCCTATGGGGATAGAATAATTAATTAAGGAGGAGAATAAATTTATGACGAAAGAAAACTAGATATAGGACAGAAGGAGAGAAATAATATTTCCTTATGTTATACCATGTTAGGGAGATTTTAATTACGTGCAATAGATTTTTGTCATTTTGGGTGATATATATTTATCCATTACTTATCTCATAGTTTTCATTATTGTTTTATATATGGTTACCTTATGTTCATATCTGAGTTTAACTTTTATCTCAATTAGATAATGTGGTATATTTGTTTTAATACTTATGATCGCTCCCTTCCTAATTCACTTATTTATAAAATGTTTCATTATGTTCTCAATGACACCATCTTTTAATTTTATCATCTTTCCTTCGTCAATTCCATGACAAAAGGGGGGAGAAGATTAAATCAAGGGGGAGTATCATTATGATACATTATGGAATAATTTACATGGAAATAAAATTATATGAGAATAACTTTAGGGGGTGAAGTTTATATATCATAGAGTTATTAGATAAACTTGACATATGTTCTTTAGTGATTATATGAATTACGCTACTATTATTTTATCAATTGTTTCATCTCATTATTTTTATTTCTCTATCATTTTTTACACATTGGTAATTTGATATGGTTTCTAAGTGTTTGACAAGAAATAGTTACAAGAGTTCCAAATGGTTGTAGAGTCTCTTGTGATTCATTCGAATGCGTTTTTCTATCTTTTTATGCCTTTGATCGGATGAGCCGTGTCTTACGTGATAGATTTGATTCGTTTGTTTGTAATCCTCAGTTTTGTATATGTTGTCATATAATAGACAAATGGGGAGATTGTATGTGTCGGAGGGTAGTGAGACTGGGGTCTATGAATAACTGGAAAGGGTGAGGCGTGACCCACTCCAATGGACACTGTCTGCAAGTCTTCAAGGTCTCCTGGTGCAACTTCTGAAGAAAACTTCTCCTTCTGGTAACAATGGAACTCAAGCTTCAACTCACTCCCTGCAAGAAGATGAACTTTCACAGCAAAAATAGCAATTTTCTCAAGGGAAACACCTGAGAGTGATGGCTGTCAGTGGGGAGTGAAGGAACAAGGCACTCAACACTAAGAGAATGAGCAGGGAGAGAATACTAGGTAGGTCTGGTGATATTTTAGCAGAGTAACAGTGCCATTTTTTCTTGTCTTTCTTTCTTTATGACCTTGCCCAGGGGTCCTATTTATACTTGGGCACTAAGGCTGGGTTGGCACTTTTGGCGCCAAAACTTAGAGGGTTGGTGAGGGACAAAGTCTGCAGTGTACTATTTGTCCCTACCTGCAGGCAGGTCTGCCTGTCCCCTCTGGCAGATGCCCCCTGGCACCGACCAAAGTTCAAAAGCAAATATGTCTTCTAATGGAGACAAAATATCTGATTTGCTAAATATCTTTTGAAACGGTAACTTTGATACAAACTTTGTAAACTTGAGGGGGGGTCTCGAGGACCACCTCCTCTAAAATATTTGCAAGCTTGAGGGGGGTCTCGAGGACCCCCTTCTAAAATCATTTTTCTTGAGATGGGTTTAGAGGACCCTCTCCTCTAAAATCATTTTATAAACAGTTCTTTTCTTGTGAGCAGCCAGCCCTTTGGCTGCTCACTTCACTTGTGACTAAGTGTGAGGTGTGTGAGGACTGGGTGACCCTAGGGTCTCCTACTAGTATTCTCTCAATCCTATAGTGCCAAGTGGTTGAGCTTGCTCAACATACCTTGTCCCTCAGCCGCCAAGCCAAAACTCCCAGGAGGTCCCGACGCGCCTGTTCGAGCCCTGCTTGCTCGACTAGGCAACCTGTACAAGAAAGTAAAGTGTTAGTGTTGTTGTTCATTTAGAGACTGTTGTTTCATGATGAAAACTCCTGTAGCAGCACTTCTCGAAGTGCATTTCTGCAGTGACCCCTGCAGTGGCGCTGACTCTTGCGGTGACGCCGACTCTCTCAACTGTCCTCACTGCAGTGGCCCTTGAAGCGGCGCTGGCGCTTGAAATGGCGCCGACCCTTGCGGCGGCGCGGACCCCTGCATTGGTGCTGGTATTTGGAGTGGCGCCGACACTTGCAGTGGTGTCGACACGTGACGTGGTTCCGACGCTTGCAGCGGCGTCGACACTTGAAGTGGCGCCGACGCTCGAAGTAGCGCTGATACTTGCATTGGCGCTGACATGTGAGGCGGCGCCGACCTTTGTTGTGGCGCCGACGCTCGAAGTGGCGCCGACGCTCGACGTGGCGCTGATACTTGAATTGGCGCTGACATGTGAGGCGGCGCCGACCATTGTCGTGGCGCCGACGCTCGAAGTGGCGCCGACGCTCGACGTGGCGCTGGCGCTCGAAGCGGTGCTGGCATGTGAGGCGGCGCCGACCCTTGTCGCGGTGTCGACGCTCGGAGTGGCGCCGACGCTCGAAGTGGCGTTGACGCTTGAAGTGGCGCTGACGCCTGAGGTAGCGCTGATGCTTGAATCGGCGCTGACATGTGAGGCGACGCCGACCCTTGTCCCGGCGCCGGCGCTTGGAGTGGCGCCGACGCTCGAAGTGGCGCTGACGCTTGTAGTGGCGCTGACGCCTGAGGTAGCGCTGATGCTTGAATCGGCGCTGACATGTGAGGCGGCGCCGACCCTTGTCCAGGCGCCGACGCTCGAAGTGGCGTTGACGCTTGAAGTGGCGCTGACGCCTGAGGTAGCGCTGATGCTTGAATCGGCGCTGACATGTGAGGCGGCGCCGACCCTTGTCCCGGCGCCGGCGCTCGGAGTGGCGCCGACGCTCGAAGTGGCGCTGACGCCTGAGGTAGCGCTGATGCTTGAACTGGCAGCGCCGACCCTTTTTGCGGCGCCGACGCTCGAATCGGCGCCGACCTTTATCGCGGTGCCGACGCTCGGAGTGGCGTCGTCGCTCGAAGTGGCGTTGACGCTTGAAGTGGCGCTGACGCCTGAGGTAGCGCTGATGCTTGAATCGGCGCTGACATGTGAGGCGGCGCCGACCCTTGTCCCGGCGCCGACGCTCGGAGTGGCGCCGACGCTCGAAGTGGCGCTGACGCCCGAGGTAGCGCTGATGCTTGAACTGGCGGCGCCGACCCTTGTCCAGGGGCCGACGCTCGAATCGGCGCCGACCTTTATCGCGGTGCCGACGCTCGGAGTGGCGTCGTCGCTCGAAGTGGCGTTGACGCTTGAAGTGGCGCCGACCCTTGCGGCGGCGCGGACACTTGTAGTTGCGCTGGCATTTGCAGTGGCACTGGGGGTTCCTGCTGAATATGAGTTTCTGTCGGGACCCTGGGGTGGTTCCTTCTCAATACAAGTTTCTGCCGGGACCCTGGGGAGTTCCTGCCCAATATGAGTTTCTGCCGGGACCCCGGGGGGGTTTCTGCTGAATATGAGTTTCTGTCGGGACCCTGGGTTTCTTCTCAGTATTTTTAATAAAATAATATTTTTACTTTTTTTTATAGGTAGACACCCTTCTACATTAGCCCCTCGTGCAAAGTCTTTTGTGTTGGGTAAACCAAAAGGCTTTGTACGCCATAAATTCATTTATTTTCTGGGACCCTAGGATTTCTTCATAATTCCCCTTAGGGTCATTAAAGGTTATGTCACTCCATCCTAAGTTTTGTAAATGAGGTCACTTATAGTGGACCTCCTTATCTGGGTATAAACTTGGGCGGAGGGGTTAACCGAGGTGAGCCCCTCCCCCTTGGCCTTCTTCTGTTGGCCTTTCCTCTTAGGCGAAGGGGTTACTCGCGATGGGCCCCTCGCCCTTGGCCTTCCTCTGTGGCCTTCTATCTTGGGCGGAGGGGTTACTCGCAGTGAGCCCCTCGCCCTTGGCCTTCTTCTGTGGCCTTCTATCTGAGGCGGAGGGGTTACTCTCGGTGGGCCCCTCGCCCTTGGCCTTCTTCTGTGGCCTTCTATCTGGGGTGGAGGGGTTACTCGCGGTAGGCCCCTCGCCCTTGGCCTTATTTTGCGGCCTTCTATATTGGGCGGAGGAGTTACTCGCGGTGAGCCCCTCGCCCTTGGCCTTCTTCTGTGGCCTTCTATCTTGGGTGGAGGGGTTACTCGCGGTGAGCCCCTCGCCCTTGGCCTTATTCTGTGGCCTTCTATCTTGGGCGGAGGGGTTACTCGCGGTGAGCCCCTCGCCCTGAGTTCTTTTCCGTAGCATCAAGTGTGGGAAGAGAGGGCACTCAAGTTGGATACCCTCGCCCTAGGCTATTTTCTGTCAAACTTGCAATCTTGGGCAGGTGGAGCCACTATAAGTGGATCCCCACACTCCAAGCTATTTTACTATTTGTTCACTTACTTGAGTACTTCTCAATATTAGCCCCCTCGTGCAGAAGTGTCTTGTAATGTCGAGAGACTTGTGCACGAAATTGTCGCACCTTTTATTTATACTTGGCAGTTGCTCAAGACTTTGAGCACTCCGGTGTCCGTGGAGTCTTAGGTGCTAAACTGTCGCACCTTATATTTATACTTGGCACTTGCTCATGACTGTGAGCGCTCCGGTGCCCTTGGAGCCTTAGGTGCTAAACTGTCGCACCTTATATTTATACTTGGCACTTGCTCATGACTGTGAGCGCTCCGGTGCCCTTGGAGCCTTAGGTGCTAAACTGTCGCACCTTATATTTATACTTGGCGATTGCTCAATATTGTGAGCGCTCCGATGCCCTTGGAGCCTTAGGTACTAAACTGTCATACCTTATATTTATATTTATATTTATATTTGGCACTTGCTCAAGATTGTGAGCGCTCCGGTGCCCTTGGAGCCTTAGGTGCTAAACTGTCGCACTTTATTTTTATACTTGGCACTTGCTCACGGACTGTGAGTGCTCCGGTGCCCTTGGAGCCTTAGGTGCTAAACTGTCGCACCTTATATTTATACTTGGCACTTGCTCATGGACTGTGAGCGCTCCGGTGCCCTTGGAGCCTTAGGTGCTAGACTGTCGCACCTTATATTTATACTTGGCACTTGCTCATGACTGTGAGCGCTCCGGTGCCCTTGGAGCCTTAGGTGCTAAACTGTCGCACCTTATATTTATACTTGGCACTTGCTCATGACTGTGAGCGCTCCGGTGCCCTTGGAGCGTTAGGTGCTAAACTGTCGCACCTTATATTTATACTTGGCACTTGCTCATGACTGTGAGCGCTCCGGTGCCCTTGGAGCCTTAGGTGCTAAACTGTCGCACCTTATATTTATACTTGGCACTTGCTCATGACTGTGAGCGCTCCGGTGCCCTTGGAGCCTTAGGTGCTAAACTGTCGCACCTTATATTTATAATTGGCACTTGCTCATGACTGTGAGCGCTCCGGTGCCCTTGGAGCCTTAGGTGCTAAACTGTCGCACCTTATATTTATATTTATATTTATATTTGGCACTTGCTCAAGATTGTGAGCGCTCCGGTGCCCTTGGAGCCTTAGGTGCTAAACTGTCGCACTTTATTTTTATACTTGGCATTTGCTCAAGACTGTGAGCGCTCCTATGCCCTTGGAGCCTTAGGTGCTCAACTGGCGCACCTTATATGTATACTTGGAGTTGTTCAATACTTTGAGTTACTCTTTTTTATATGAGAACCTCAAGATTGAACTTCCCGCTTCTAATTGTGGGGTATTTGCATATGAGATGAGCAAGTTAAAATTTTGAAGCTCCCCTCTAACTGCGGGGCACTTGCATATAACTGAGCAAGTAAAAATTTGGACATTGCCCCTCTAACTGGGGGTACTTGCATATAGCTGAGCAAGTTTAAAATTTTAAAAGTTTCCCCTTTAACTGAGGGGTACTTGCATATGAGAGGAGCAAGTTAAAATTTTGAAGTAGCTCTTCTAACTGCAGGGCACCTTCTCATTTGTAGTGGTGAAGATGTCTGTTGACGACGGGTTGAATTTTGGGGCGAGGACTTGTACTGGTCCCTCACCACTGCCTGTAATGGAGGGGGTTCCTCGCTTGAAAGTCCCCTAACTGAATTTATTGTGGGTTCCTCGCGCCCACAGGTTATTGAGTGGGGATCCTCGCTTCTGGGTTCCTCACTTGTTACTGTGAATGCGGGGGGTTCCTCGTTGGGTGACTCGACCACTTTTGGTTCCTCAATAATTTTTCAACTATGAGGGATTCCCTACAAGGGCCTTTCGCCACTGAGGGTTCCTCGCGAGAACGCCTACCCAAGAAGGGTTCCTCGCCGCCGCGCAATATTGACAAGGGTTACTCGCGATAACGCCTACCCAAAAAAGGTTCCTCGCCATGACCCTCAATCAAGGTTGGTTCCTCGTGAATTCCATTACGAGCAGGGGTTTGCTCGACAACTGTGGGTTCTTCACCGATGGAAAATATTTTTTGGGGGTTCCTCGCCTCGCCAACTGTTGTTACTATGGAGGCGCGCTGCCAGCCGAGGGTTCCTCGTGACCCCCTTGTTGGTGAGTTCCTTATACACTGATTTGTATTTTGAGAGTTCTTTGACTACTGCTAACGAGTTACTGGGTTATGTATGTGCTGCCCCAATAGTTGGGGGTTCCTCGCCTGCAGTTCTGTTAGTGGTGGCGACCTCGGGTCCCTCGTGCACTCATGATTTTGTATCGGAGGGCTTAGAACCCAGGGGTTCCTCGTCGAAAGAAATTCCAAACAGGGGGTCTTTGGACGCTACTTAACCAAAATGGCCATAAGCTGGGTTCCAACGCGTTATGGGTTCTTAGGGAAGGTTCTTCGCCATTCCCTGATTTGGGTAACTTGGCTAGAGAGGGTTCCTCGCCCCTTATAATTGCGTCATTCCCTCAAACAGTGAGGGGTCCCTCGCCAGTTAGCGTTTTTTCTGCCCAAAGGTGTCTCGCGCGTGAGTTCTATACATGGGCGTTCCTTATTGGAAGATTTGGATTATTTTGTTGGAGATTGTACCTGTGGGTTCCTCGTAATCACAGTCAATCAAGGTGGGTTCCTCAACGGCATTACTGTCCATGGGTTCCTCGATGACATTACCGCCCATGGGTTCCTCGACCGCTGTCGTGAACGGGGGGTGTCTCGACCTCTCATTTCGTCAAGGGTTCCTCGTCGGACCCAATATCCTAGGGTATCTCGACCTTGTATTTCGTCAAGGGTTCCTCGACCTTATGTCGCGTCGAGGGTTCCTCGCGCATCGACTTCACCTCTACGGGTGTCTCGATATCTGCTAATGTTGATAGAGGTTCCTCGTGCGTCGACCTCATGTCTGAGAGTGTCTCGCTGACTACCAATGCTGTTAAGGGTTCCTCATGCACTGACCTCGTGCCCGAGGGTGTCTCGCTGACTCTCAAAGCTACTACGAGCTCCTCACATATTGACCTTGTGGTCCGAGGGTATCTCGCCAACCGCCAATACTAGTAGGAGTTCCTCGCGCGTCGACCTCATGTCTGAGGGTGACTCACTGACTGCCAATGTTAATAGGGGTTCCTCGCCCATGAGTTCCTCGCTCCTCGACTTCCCATCCGGGGGTCTCGACCTGTGATGAGTGTCTAGACGCGGAGGGTTCCTTGTCTATTGGAACCGGTGTTGGAGAGAGGGGGGTCTCGACGCCCGTGATTTTTTCTGAAGAAGAGGGGTCTCGACCCGTGGTTTTCTGTGAGGCGACCCTACGTCCGAGGATCCCTCGCCAGCTGCCTTGGAGTCGTCAAAACCCCTAGTTGCTTTGGGAGGGTGTGTCTCGACGCCTTTGAATCTTCAGAAATAGGGGTTTCGGCCTATGACAGTATGGTGGCCTCTCGTCAGCGGCCGCGGGTCTCGCGACCTGGCCTCGCATCTACGGGCCCCTCGTCACTGCAAGGGGGTGTCTCGACATGTGCCGGCGCTGACGGGGTCATCTCGACCTCTGGTGTCTCGACGCCCATGATTTTTTTATTTTTGCTGAAGAAGAGTGTCTCGACGCCCATGATTTTTTGCTGAAGAAGGGTCTCTCGACGCCCATGATCTTTGCTGAAGAAGGGTCTCTCGACGCCCATGATTTTTACTGAAGAAGGGTCTCTCGACGCCCATGATTTTTACTGAAGAAGGGTCTCTCGACGCCCATGATTTTTGCTGAAGAAGGGTCTCTCGACGCCCATGATTTTTTACTGAAGAAGGGTCTCTTCGACGCCCATGATTTTTACTGAAGAAGGGTCTCTCGACGCCCATGATTTTTACTGAAGAAGGGTCTCTCGATGCCCATGATTTTTGCTGAAGAAGGGGGGTCTCGACCCATGGTTTGCCGCGAGGCGACCCTACGTCCGAGGATCCCTCGCCAGTTACCTTGGATTCTTCGAAAAACCTAGTTGCCTTGGGCAGTGGTGTCTCGGCGCCTTTGAATTTTTCAGGAATAGGGGTCTCGGCCTATGACAGTATGGTGGCCTGTCGTCAGCGGTCGGGGGTCTCGCGGCTTGGCATCGCGTATACGGGTCCCTCGTCAGAAATTGGGGGTGTCTCGACATCTTGTCCCGTCGAGGGTTCCTCGACCCAGGGTGTCTCGACCCCTTGTGGTGTTGATGATTTTTTGACTGGTTGTGTTGCGTTTGGGGAGATGCGCGATTTGCCATTTGTTTCTGGTGGGGGGTCTCGACCTCTTATCACGTCGAAGGTTCCACGACCCAGGGTGTCTCGCCCATTATTGGCGTCATGGATAGTATGTTGCTGCTGCCATGGACACTTTATTGACGACGAGAGGTACCTAGGGCTCCTCGCCCCTGGGTTCTTAGTGATTTGTTGTTTCTACAGGGGTCTCCCCTTCCACTTCCTTCTTGGCGGTGGGGTGTGTGTTGCCGACTGTTGGTACTACGGGGGTGTGCTGCTGGACAAGGGTTCCTCGCGACCCCCTTTCCAGTGAGTTCGTCGCGACCCCCTCGCCAGTTAGAGGTTTTCCATCTTTTGGGATTTCCACTATGGGACCCACTGCTGAGGGTCCCTCGTCGTTAGCTGTTGCTGCCATGGGTTCTTTTCTTAAGGGTTCCTCATCGCTATCAATGAGCGTGAGGAGTTCCTCGCCCAACACTCAGGGTTCCGGGGGTTCTGCCAGTGAACTTGACGGTTGTCACAACTTGCTCCAGCGCCGTCCTCCGCGACTGAGCTACTTCCACCGGAATTTCCACCGGAATGGCTGCCCCTCCACATGGGGTTGCTGCTGGTCTTACAAAATCTTGACCCAAACTTGCCAAGTCTTAAAAATGTACTCATAAGCCTCTGCCACCGGAGCTGTTGCCGGTGAGCTGGTCTGCCCTCCCGGAGGAGCAGGTACCTTTGCTCCGGTCACCACCACATCCACCTGAGTGGCCTGGTCTCTTTGAGCTCCATTCCCATATGGAATGTCTTCAAACACTAGCTTCTTAGAAACATGAAAACCTTCTTTGTCCATTGAAAGTGAGGATACCTCCCCAGCAGAGTCGCCAAATGTCGGAGGGTAGTGAGACTGGGGTCTATGAATAACTGAAAAGGGTGAGGCGTGACCCACTCCAATGGACACTGTCTGCAAGTCTTCAAGGTCTCCTGGTGCAACTTCTGAAGAAAACTTCTCCTTCTGGTAACAATGGAACTCAAGCTTCAACTCACTCCCTGCAAGAAGATGAACTTTCACAGCAAAAATAGCAATTTTCTCAAGGGAAACACCTGAGAGTGATGGCTGTCAGTGGGGAGTGAAGGAACAAGGCACTCAACACTAAGAGAATGAGCAGGGAGAGAATACTAGGTAGGTCTGGTGATATTTTAGCAGAGTAACAGTGCCATTTTTTCTTGTCTTTCTTTCTTTATGACCTTGCCCAGGGGTCCTATTTATACTTGGGCACTAAGGCTGGGTTGGCACTTTTGGCGCCAAAACTTAGAGGGTTGGTGAGGGACAAAGTCTGCAGTGTACTATTTGTCCCTACCTGCAGGCAGGTCTGCCTGTCCCCTCTGGTAGATGCCCCCTGGCACCGACCAAAGTTCAAAAGCAAATATGTCTTCTAATGGAGACAAAATATCTGATTTGCTAAATATCTTTTGAAACGGTAACTTTGATACAAACTTTGTAAACTTGAGGGGGGGTCTCGAGGACCACCTCCTCTAAAATATTTGCAAGCTTGAGGGGGGTCTCGAGGACCCCCTTCTAAAATCATTTTTCTTGAGATGGGTTTAGAGGACCCTCTCCTCTAAAATCATTTTATAAACAGTTCTTTTCTTGTGAGCAGCCAGCCCTTTGGCTGCTCACTTCACTTGTGACTAAGTGTGAGGTGTGTGAGGACTGGGTGACCCTAGGGTCTCCTACTAGTATTCTCTCAATCCTATAGTGCCAAGTGGTTGAGCTTGCTCAACATACCTTGTCCCTCAGCCGCCAAGCCAAAACTCCCAGGAGGTCCCGACGCGCCTGTTCGAGCCCTGCTTGCTCGACTAGGCAACCTGTACAAGAAAGTAAAGTGTTAGTGTTGTTGTTCATTTAGAGACTGTTGTTTCATGATGAAAACTCCTGTAGCAGCACTTCTCGAAGTGCATTTCTGCAGTGACCCCTGCAGTGGCGCTGACTCTTGCGGTGACGCCGACTCTCTCAACTGTCCTCACTGCAGTGGCCCTTGAAGCGGCGCTGGCGCTTGAAATGGCGCCGACCCTTGCGGCGGCGCGGACCCCTGCATTGGTGCTGGTATTTGGAGTGGCGCCGACACTTGCAGTGGTGTCGACACGTGACGTGGTTCCGACGCTTGCAGCGGCGTCGACACTTGAAGTGGCGCCGACGCTCGAAGTAGCGCCGATACTTGCATTGGCGCTGACATGTGAGGCGGCGCCGACCTTTGTTGTGGCGCCGACGCTCGAAGTGGCGCCGACGCTCGACGTGGCGCTGATACTTGAATTGGCGCTGACATGTGAGGCGGCGCCGACCTTTGTCGTGGCGCCGACGCTCGAAGTGGTGCCGACGCTCGACGTGGCGCTGGCGCTCGAAGCGGTGCTGGCATGTGAGGCGGCGCCGACCCTTGTCGCGGTGTCGACGCTCGGAGTGGCGCCGACGCTCGAAGTGGCGTTGACGCTTGAAGTGGCGCTGACGCCTGAGGTAGCGCTGATGCTTGAATCGGCGCTGACATGTGAGGCGACGCCGACCCTTGTCCCGGCGCCGGCGCTTGGAGTGGCGCCGACGCTCGAAGTGGCGCTGACGCTTGTAGTGGCGCTGACGCCTGAGGTAGCGCTGATGCTTGAATCGGCGCTGACATGTGAGGCGGCGCCGACCCTTGTCCAGGCGCCGACGCTCGAAGTGGCGCCGACGCTCGAAGTGACGTTGACGCTTGAAGTGGCGCTGACGCCTGAGGTAGCGCTGATGCTTGAATCGGCGCTGACATGTGAGGCGGCGCCGACCCTTGTCCCGGCGCCGGCGCTCGGAGTGGCGCCGACGCTCGAAGTGGCGCTGACGCCTGAGGTAGCGCTGATGCTTGAACTGGCAGCGCCGACCCTTTTTGCGGCGCCGACGCTCGAATCGGCGCCGACCTTTATCGCGGTGCCGACGCTCGGAGTGGCGTCGTCGCTCGAAGTGGCGTTGACGCTTGAAGTGGCGCTGACGCCTGAGGTAGCGCTGATGCTTGAATCGGCGCTGACATGTGAGGCGGCGCCGACCCTTGTCCCGGCGCCGGCGCTCGGAGTGGCGCCGACGCTCGAAGTGGCGCTGACGCCCGAGGTAGCGCTGATGCTTGAACTGGCGGCGCCGACCCTTGTCCAGGGGCCGACGCTCAAATCGGCGCCGACCTTTATCGCGGTGCCGACGCTCGGAGTGGCGTCGTCGCTCGAAGTGGCGTTGACGCTTGAAGTGGCGCCGACCCTTGCGGCGGCGCGGACACTTGTAGTTGCGCTGGCATTTGCAGTGGCACTGGGGGTTCCTGCTGAATATGAGTTTCTGTCGGGACCCTGGGGTGGTTCCTTCTCAATACAAGTTTCTGCCGGGACCCTGGGGAGTTCCTGCCCAATATGAGTTTCTGCCGGGACCCCGGGGGGGTTTCTGCTGAATATGAGTTTCTGTCGGGACCCTGGGTTTCTTCTCAGTATTTTTAATAAAATAATATTTTTACTTTTTTTTATAGGTAGACACCCTTCTACAGTATGATTATGGATTATAATCATATGCCCCAATACGGCTAGATTTATTTATTATATTGACCAAAATATACTTTAAGTTTTGTCTTTGAGGTCGTACCAGTAAAGTTTCATGCAAATCACTCAACAGGCATCCTCACCTACACATATCCTTTGTATACTACTATTAGGAAGGTCTACGGACACGTAGACTCATACACATTTTTATCATACCAATTTTTTTTTATAGAAAAATACTCTTTGTGTGTGTTGATATGGATCTTTGGACTTGCTTATGAAATGCAAATAAAACTGTTTTTAAACAATAAATCTTTTGCATTACATAAAGTGGACGCTGAGGCCTGTGGCAGGACCTTTGCCACATTAAGACTTTTCTTCGCTATAGAGAAAGTGCCTCGCTAGCCATGCCATTTTGTAGAGATTTTGTTCATTGGCTTGCCTTGTATCGTTACTGCAAGTTCGCTTCAGCAAGGAAGATGCTCTTTGTAGTGAAGCTCTAGCAAAACCTGTCAGTTTGGAGTAAAAGTTAATGTTTTCACTAGATTGTGCACATCTTTCTTAATACTAGTGCAAACTAAATATCTGACCATATCTTTTCTACGTTTACACTATGTCACTTCAAGTAAGTCTACTCCTTACCTATTTGTACCCCCAAGCATATTTTGCTAGCTTGTGTGTATGCGTAAGTATGTTGGACTTCATTTTTGTGTGTGCATGTAATTGTAATCTTTTTTTCTTTATGGACAAAATATTTTTGCTAAATTTTTCTTTCAACAAGAATCATTTTAGGAGAGAAATTTTTTGATAGATAAAATTTTATTTTAGTGTTGAATCTTGTGTTCTTTCAAGTTTTAAATATTATTTTTCTCTTAAATATATCCTTTATATACTTTAACTTTAAATACTTGTGAAATCTAAAAATTTATAGAGTAAACTTGTTTGCTTTAAAATCTTTTTATACCTTGAACGAATCTCATTTTAATTTTTTCTTGTGTTATTTCTAGGTTTCATTTATGTTTCATTTATCTCAAAAATATATTTTGTGTGTTAAGCCATTATATTTTCAGTTACACTCTTACCTTAGATTCACGACAAACCTAGAAACTATTACTACACTCATTGAAAGCTTATCATCTTTTGTTCTAAGACTTAGAACACAACAAGTTTGCTTCAAACTTTAAATGAAGATTTTTTTGCTAAAGAACTTAACGACATTAGTTGCGGACGAAAACTTATTACGGTTGTGTAGCGTTTTTCCATTATTGGAGCTCTCTACGGAGAATATGGTGGGAAAGAGTGTCTAGTCGGTCATAATATCGAGAGGGTGTATGTTTATGTCTTCTAGTTTTAAAACTATACCATAGTATATTTGTTGTTTTGTCGGCCCAAGGTTTTTTTCCGTTATTGGTTTTTTGTTATACACCCTGGTGTTGTGATATATTGTTTACCCTTTCTGCACTATTGAAGATAAAATTTGGTGTAATCTATTTGGTAAATAATATGTCACATAGGCCTTAGGTGCTGTTTTTTGTCCATAAAAAAAATGAAAGGAAAACCTTGTCTTTTGACAAAAAAATAATAATTAGGTACTGTTCATCTATCTTGGTTTCACGCATATGTACTCTCACTATGTATGTAGCAAATGAAGGCTTGTTTTTATTTTTGTGATTTAAGCTATTTATTATTTCATGCTATTTTAATTCAGATGCACACATGAGACAAATATACAAAAGATAAGGTCTAGGCATAAAACTGGCATAAATCTTATTTTCATAATTTCAGATTTACTATAGTTCCCATTTTAGTAACATATCATTTCAAACAGATTCTGGATTTGTAAACCTGTAAGGGCAGCCGAAGACTCTGCATTTGGTCCCTCTCCGGCATGTATGATTATGTTTTAGTTCTTTTGTTGTCTTGGAAGTACATAACTGTCGATTGGGCTTTTTTACAGGCCACTGCTCACTTTAGGTATCCATAGGATCATCTTTTCAGCTTTTCACTATAAGATATTTTCCCTACTTTTGAAGATTATAATTTCGTGACAGGGTATGGTTTAGACCAACCCATAGCTAAGTCTTATTTAGGCCAAGGAGGAATCTTCTCTCTCACTAAACTGTTATAAGTGGACCATCTCACCGCCCATGAATTCCTTATTGGGAAACATATTGACCACATGATGGTCATTGGGGAGGATTAAAAGATTCTTTAGATTTGGCTTTGGTATCTCAACACTTGTTGGTTACGGGTAACATGTATTGACATTTGTTTAACGGATGTTATCTTGCAGATAAAGGAATGTAAGAGCCTGATATCTTTAATACTAGGTGAGACCATCAATTTCATAATTATTTTTTATTCTCGAGAGTGCTCTAATCTTCAAGGACCCTCCGTCTTCTTTTTATCAACCAGTTGATTTCATAATTTGTGATCCCTCATCAAGTTCATGGAGACTAAAGGAGAGTGGGATTACTCGTTGTTTGAATTTTGTCCACCGGCCGTACTACCTTGCCTGTCAATGGGACCGTACCCACATATGTTCCTCATGTTTTACTTTTTTCTATTTCCCTTGGCATGTGATTAATCAATATGGGAGAATGCAGGATATTCGTCCCCCTTTGGGTTGATTGCATCTTGTTGAACTTCATTCCCTTAAAGAGCATACTTTCTGGACTCTAAAGGAACGGCGTTCCTTTATTCATTCTTATTTTCTTGGCTTATTTAGAGGCATGGAAATGCACTTATCTTGAAAATATCTTTAGTTTCTATGCGAGAAGGTCATAGACGCAATAGTTTTGAGGGAGAATGTCAGCCATTGGCTCTTTGAGTTGACTATATCGAGATTTGAAGAATCTCAAGGAATTTTCATCCTACAGGATCAGGGTGCAATTTTCTTTGACCAGATGGAAACGAGTGACATCAGTGGTTCACGCGAGATGAGTATCTCTGTGGAAGAAGATTTTGGTTCTTCAGACAGTATGTGAAGTAATTATATTTATGTATCTTTGTGTAAACTTATTTTTCTTTTTTATGATGATGAATGCATGTTTATAATGAAATTACTTATCTTAATGAAAATGAGTCCCTATACGGGCCTCAAACCTATATTTTTCATCCTAATGGCTCTACAATCGGTTCTTTAAAAATCTAAAAGATGAGGTGGAACAAAAAAAGAAAAACCTTAGGAGGGGTGTTGTTTTGATGACTGAATCCCTAAGAGTTCCCACGTATCTCCATTATGAGATGAGATCCACTTATTAATGATTTTGAGGGATTTTCTTTAATTTATAGAAGAATAAGTCATACATAGTTCTTGTCTCGGGAATGGTTGCTTGACATTTCCTTTTCACACATAGTACTTCTTGAGACGATCTAAATTAGTCATTCTGGCCAGTTTTATTCCATAGAGATCATCTAGGAGAGATACACCTCCTAATAGAATCTTCTTCACCATATATGGCCTCATGCAGTTAGGAAGAAACTTGTCTCACGGATCCCATATGGGTTTTGTGTCCTCTTTTAATACTAGTTCTTATTTATCTCCTATATCCTTGACTTTATTGTTAAACGCGCTGGTGATTCATCTATAATAACCTTACATGTGATAGCTTACTAATAGTTATCATTCATCCAACAGTGCTTGCTCTTCGTATCTTATCTTTACCCAGTCATCTTTAGAGATTTGGTTCTCTAATAGCATTCTTGAGGAATGGATTTCCATCTCAATTGGAAACATTTCTTCCATTCTATATACTAGATACAATAGAATGGATTTCTCATGTGTTCTCATAGTAGTTCGATACCTTTAAAGTTCATATGGATTCCTAAAAGACCAATCTCAACATGCTTCGATCATCTTACTTAGTATTACTTTCACATTTTTATTAACCAACTCTACAATAGAGTTGGTCTGTGGGCGGTATGGAGAAGATTTATGTCTTTGAATTTCATATTGTTCAATGAGTTCTGCAGCCTCAGCCTCGAAGTCCATTCCATTATTAAATATTAGCTTAAAAGTTATGTCATATCTGTAAATGATATTCTTTCGTAATAATTGGGCTACCTTCTTGGCATTTATCATAACGTATGATTCCACTTAGATACATTTTGTGAAATAATCTATGTTTACCAAAATGAATTCGTGATCATTGGGGACTTTCGGAGTTACCTTCCCGATGATGCCTTTTCTTCAAGTCAAAAAGGGCCAATATGAAGTCATGATTATAATTCCCTAGGATGTAAATGTTATAAATTTATGAATTGTTTGCATTTTGGACACCTTAGGACATGCGTATTGTAGTTACGCTGAAGGGTTCTCCGATAATACCATTGGCAAATGATCATTTTATTGACATGTGGCCATTCATGTGAGGGATGATTTTCCTCCATTGATTTCTTCCACTTTTTTACTTCAATCCCATCAAGACATCGTAAATAGATGACATTATGATGTTTTTTGTACAAATTCCTGGTGCATATGATGAATTGAGTGGCACACCATTTGAGTGCCATCTTATCTTTCTTACATGATCGAAAAGGATACTTTATCCTTTGAAGAAGCTTTTTTATATACTCATACCATGACCCTTATTTTTTAGTTTTGATCATGCATATTTCTTACATGACCCCACGTCGCTCATGTTTGCATACGTGCCCATTTGCACTTTATCCATATCTTCAGGGATTTCCACCATAGGGGCCAGAGCAGCCAAAGAATCAAGTAAGTTGTCCTGAGCCTTTGGGAGATAAAAAAAATTGAACATCATCAAATAGGGAAGTGATTTCCTCCAAGTATTGATGATAAGAAAAAAACTTCTCCTCCTTGATTTTCCAATGTCTTAGGATCTAACAGATAATGAGGGCATAGTCTCCATACACAAAGATTTTCCATACTTCTTTACCATGGGTAATCTTCATCCCAAAAATTGAATCTTCATATTTGACAATGTTTTGGTACAGTCAAAATTTATCTTGATGGTGAAATTAATAACATTATGATGCCAAATCCTTTCTTGTTTATTGCTCCATCAAAATATAATTGCAATCTGTACTCACCCTGACTTTTAGTCACCAGTATGTCTTTGTTCAGGAAGTGAACAACAATATTGCCACGTTCTTCCAATGTGGACTCAATCAAGTAATCTACAATGGCTTGCCCTATAATCGCCTTTTGATATACATACTCGATGTCAAATTCTATAAGAAAGAATAACTATTCTCCCATTCTGCATGTTAATGCAAGGTTTTTAAGTAAGTATTTCGGAGGATCCATTCAGTAGATCAACATGATTTCTAAAGTGACCATGTAGTGTCTCAGCTTTTATGTTTCCCTTACTAGAGACAAGTAGGATTTTTCCAAAGTCGTGTACAATTCTTCACATGCATTGAGCTATCGACTGGCATAATATATGGATTGCTCTTTTCAGAATTCTTTGACATTTTGAGCCAATACGGCTCCTATTGTGGTGCCTGTGATTATTAAGTATAGGAGAAGATGATGTCTAGGTCTAGGTAGAGCCAATACAACATGGTTAGTTAAATATTACTTGATTTTGTCAAAAAACTCTTGCCATGAGGAGTTCCATATATTGGTATAATCTTTATAAAGTAATTTGAAGATTGGCTCACATATGAAGGTCATCTGAGAGATGAACTTACTGACATATCGGAGTCTTCTCAAGAAACCCTGACCTCTTTTTTAGTGCATGAGGGTGGAATTTATAGAATGGTTTTAACTTTGGTTAGGTCCACATCAATCCCATTTTTCTAATGACAAATGCAATTAACTTTACTTTAGTAACTCCGAAGACACATTTTTGGGGAATTAGGCGCATCTGATACATCCTTAGTCTCTCGAAGAATTTTCTTAATGATGGAACACGTCCTTACCACATCTTGTACTTGATGATCATATAATCCTTATATACTTGAACCTCTTTATGGATCATATTGTGTGTCAAGGTATTATCCCCCCATTGGTAAGTCTCACTAGTATTCTTGAGCCTGAACGACATCACCATGTAATAAAAGGTCCCCCAAGGGGTAGTAAAATTCATTTTCTCTTGATCATTTAGGGTCATTTTGATTTGGTTGTAGCCAAAAAATCCATCCACAAAGGACTTCAGTGTGTGGTTAGTAGTGTTGTCGATGATCATATCTATGTTAAAAAATGGGGACTGGCTCTATTGAAGTGTCTATATTTAATGCACATATTTACCTTCTATCTATTTTAGTGAGATTTACGATGTTAGTCATCCATATGGGGTTATTAAACTACTTTTAAAAAGCCTACTGTCATGGGGTTACACTACGCTAAGTTTCTTCATCACCTCTTGTTTGACCTCGAGAGACCATTATGTTATAAGTTTTTGGAGTTTTTTCTTAACTATCTTGGAGTTTAGATATGTAGGCATGTGGTGGACAATGATTTTAGGATTAATTCCTTGTATATCGACGTATGACTAGGCAAAGACATCGATGTATTTATTGAGAAGTTGTATGAGCTCGTACTTCTCTAGATCGTCTAAAGAAAAACCTCTTATAACTTATTTTATCTCATCTGGATACTCCAAATTAACCATTTTTATTTCGTCAATAGATTGGTCATGATTGGTTTGTTTGTCATTAATCTCTTCAAGGCAGTCTTCTAATTCTTCATTATGTAAATTAAATTCATTGTTTTGATTTGCATGTCAATCATCACCAATGCTTTACATACAAGGATATTCAAAGTTGTAATTTATTTCATAGATGAAAGGGTTGAGATGGTCGAGTACGTCAAAGTAATTTGTCTCAAGGTCCTTCTCCTCGAATGGGAGGTTATAGACAGTAGCTAGTGGTTCTTACTGAAACATATAGGCAATCTCATCTTCAAAAGGATTCTCAATTATCGATAGGTGGCATAATATTCGATTATTCGTGTCTTCTATAATTTCCTCCTGGAATAGTTCAATGTTCTTTAAATCTTCAATGCACTTCCTATTCTATCCATGCGGGACGATCCTCAAATAAAATATCCCACTCATTCATCTACTTTCCAGAGTTGGCATCAATCTATGGTTCGGGAAACCCACAAAAGGGAAAATCCTCCCCTTAGTTAAGACCTTTTTTTATTATGGTCCCTTATTGAAAATGAGGTCATCAGTCTTTTGCATGTACCCTAGCCCCTTAGTGTTGGACTATTAAGGTATCTTGATAGGCTCACCAATTCATTACTGCTTTTTTCCAAGTCCCATCCCCAGTAATATTTTCATAATTTTAATCATTAGGGTGATATTTTACAAGTCATATTCATATTACAATGGTGGTATTTGTTCATTAGTATCGACTGAAATGACATGTGCAGGTTATTCTAATTGAAAACCACTTATGTATATATCTTTTCTCTCATGTTTAATCTCCTGGACTAGGGTGTTGGGTCCTTTTCCTTTGAGCAAGTTAGTATCAACGAATATAGTGATCAAATTTACCCAATGGAAAATTTTTAGTTTCTAATGTAGTGAAGAAGCAAAACCTCCAATATCATGATGCCACAATCATCCCAGAAGTAGATTGAAATAAGTGGTATGCCAATTACTTGGAACTCAGTGAGGTTATCTAGTGGGAGGATGCTGAGACTGATTGTTATGGAGCCCATTAATTCTCTTAGAGTATTATCGTAGCCCCTTACATCCTGGGTAGCGGGTGCGAGGTTCTCATGCTTAATTCCCAAGTATTTGGTCATTCTCAGTGCGTAGACGTTCAGGGTCAATTTATTATCAACAAGTATCATGGGGATCCTTTGTCTTTGTACAATCACTGTAATGTTTAGGGCCATATTATGGCATGGTCTTTTCTTAGGAAATCTAGTATTTTCAAATGATATGATCTTTGTAAAATGAAGGCTCTCGATAGTTTCCATGAGATCTTCGGGGTTAGAGGAGATGAGCACCAACTTTTGAGAGAACTATTTCAGGATGAAATGTATATGTGGTTTAGAGGACATGAGGAGTTGCTATATATAGATATTGGCGTGTATCTTCTTCAAATGATCTAAAACCCCGATTATCTTCGACTTCCCTCAATGGGCCTTCTTTAAGCACCCTTTGCCCTTTATTTTTGTCCTTATTTCTAGAAGTAATGGGTTTAAGGATTGGTTCTTTATATAACCTTCCAAATTTAATGATATGATCGAATTCTAAGGACTCCCAATCAAGGATGAAGATTAGGCCAATATTTTATCAAAGTTCTGAGTACAAACATAATCATCATCTTTGTGAGGAAGGTCAACAATCAAGTCATCAAAGTGAAATATCATATCTTCTTCGAATGACTGTTTAGTTATTGAATCATTTGGCGATGACCATTCCCAAGAGCCTTAGATGTCTTCTATTTCAAATTCTTTTTCCACCCAGTAGGGAAAATCAGGCTTTGATGGCCAAGTCTATTTTCTTTTTTCTAATCTCAGGTCCCCTTGTATATCCTAAGGCTTGTTATGCTTTATCTTACATTACCTCCTGATGTTCATAGAGGTTCTCATACTTGTGAATACCGTCTGATAAAAGGAGATTTGAATTTTTTTCAAAACACCAGGTGCATCAACTAGTAAGATAACCTCCAAAGGATCTCAAACGATGGATCTCAAAGCTCCAAGTATTTGAATCATGAGGTCCATATGCGTTGGTGTTGGAACCACATAATCTAAATGTCTATTTACTATACTTTTGAGGCTCGAATTTTCTTTTCCTTCTATTGAGTCGATGTGTTTCATCAAGAGGGGTGGGTCTTTATATTCGCATTCCATAGTTATGGCATTCATTCCTAAGTTGTTGTCAGCTAAAGGATTACTATTGACACTAGGCCTTAACCTAGTGGGCGTAATAATCTTTCTTTGGTCAACTAAGTTTTGGATGATATGTCTCAAACTCTGACACCCTTTAGAAGTGTTCCCGATAATCTGATGATATTCATACTATAGATCATTTATAATGTCTTCCGATAGGTTATTAGGTTAATGGCTTGGGATTTTAGGGCTTCAAAAGCCCCTTTTTCTTGAGATCTTGGTATACTGTATCCATGAGAGCGTATAGAGGATGTAATATTTGGTGGGGTTTTTTAATACTCTAGGGTGTGGGTGAAGATGCAGGTGTTTGAATAATGTTGACAGTGGTTATTCTTGGCTTATTGGTTCTCTTGTTTGGGTAAGAAAAAATAGTCCTCATATTACCCATCTCAACTTTAGGAGGTATGTTCATGAGGTCGTCTTCTAATTGGGCTCCCACATCCATTAGAGATTTAAAATGGGGTAGATATTGTGTCTTCAATAGATCTCAATATGGCTACATTAAATTCTTATTTACAATGGACACCTGTTCCTCTTATGAAGTTAGGTTCACCAGCTTGGTAGCTTTATTCCTCTAATGAGTAGTGAAGGTACCTATGTGCTCATTGATTTCCTACTTCGTCATCTCTAAATCATAATGAGTGATTTCTAGCTCGTCATTGTACTTGTACTATTTAACTAACTTTTTACAGATATCACTCCAGCTTATAGTTCATCCATAATCTATAGAAAAGAAATATTTGAGTGCTCCCATGTATAAAGTGTGTCCAAAAATCAATTCCATCACTCCCTCGTAAGCCCTTACAGCTTACATGACTCGGATATATAGAGTTTTGAGGTAAATCAATAGTGGTGCCATTCTCGTAAACTTCTTAATATTAGGCATTTTAAATTTGTCATGTAGTATAGAATTGGGGCAAAGGGTGGATGTATGCAAGATCGTTGACATGTCAGAGCTGTCAAAAATTATGTTGGATTGTTTATAACTTCATTATGAGTCGTCCAATACCCATTGGGGCCTTAATTATATTGGCTAAAATTATGCTTTTGGTAGTTACGGCCGAAGGGCTATTGGTATCTCGGACTGTTACTGGTGGCAGGACATAGATTCATTCCCTATCCTTCGTTATTCTCCAATTAATTACAAAGACAAACTTGTTTCTGACCCAGAGTTAACATTTCTCTCGCGAGGAAAGTTAGGCAAGCCAGAATATCGGTCAATGATATCCCTTCTTAATTTTATATGTTGCCAAAACTATGAGATGTGGGAGTTTGAGAGATGCAACTTTCGTTCCTCGTCTAAGACAACAATTGTAGTGTTTACGGGAAACTTGCAATTAAGATTTTACTTAATCATTATTCTAAGAAGAACAAACATGAGTTTAAAAAATCATGGTTATTTGTTTGGGTAAGCTCAGGTAACGATCCATTTCCTATTACACTCATCACTTAAATTTTAACCCCTGGTTAGGAGTTGTGAAAAATGAGTGGATTTTTTTTAATCATATAGTTCCATCCTACTTTAGGAAACTTTCTTAGGGGATAGAAAACCCTTTTGTTAGATATCTACATTTGTCGAATCTCTTGTATTTTTTTTGTTGGTTGTCTCTTAAAATTCTACTACATAAGGTTATGCAAGTTTTTTTGCAAGGCTAAAGGCTCTTTTCTTTCACTCTGACCCCTGACGATATACCCCAGGGATACGCGTGAGAGGGACTTTAGATATAACTAAATGTAAGCGAATTGAGCCTTTCGATATACCTCATGGAGGTAGTACATGGGAGAGGTGACTCGATATACTCGAGGTACGTGAGTGATGTTCACCGAGAACATACCACTCTATATACGCCAAAGGTACAAGGCTTCGAAGAGTGGAAGATGTCCCTAGAACCTGTGTTGGTTAGACTCAAATCATGTCGCTAGACTTCCTAATGTAATAGTGTATGTAGTGTGCGGTGAAGTAGTGTACATCTTTTGTAAAGTATTTTGTTTTTGTCGCAAGCCATTTTTTTCCTAATATTATTGCATATCTTTGTGTACATATTACAAACAATGTTCCGGGGATGCCTATGGTGTAATCTTATCCGTATGGGAGCATGCAATACCAATACTTTTCTACTTAGTTAGGTATCTAAGAACAAGTAGCAAAAGAAAATAATATTCAGGTACTTTAAAGAAATAACATGATAAAATAAATACAAACCTACATTAAGTGGAGTTTATTCCACTTAAAAAATCCCTAGCGGAGTTGCTATTATGAAAACCTGGACTCGAGGCAGTGTGCCTCTCTCCTGCCCCCGTGCACGTCCTATCAGACAAATTATTAGGGACAGGGGTCTTTAGCAGTGATGCGTGATCATTGCTTCATTCTCTTTTGTAAAGAATGGAGTTTCCTATTTATTTAATACAAAACAGACAAAAGAAAGTGTAGGCCTCCGTAGACACCTAGTGATGGGAAGTAATCTGCTTGTTAACTATAGAGTCAAAAGTCCAGGGACTGGGTTACAGATTGGGAAGGTGTTAGGCACCTTCTCCACCCTTTCCCTCTTAAATGTAGATCTAAAGTATGTGTATTACCATATTATTATGTAAAATATATAAATAAATAAAAATAGTTATTATGTAAAACAGACTATGATAGGGAAATGGATGGTGTTAGTGGATACCATGGTAAGAAGAAAAGTCAACATAATCTGTTTACAAGAAACTAAATGGGTTGGTTAGAAAGCTAAAAAAATATAAAATAAAGGGTTTAAATTATATTGATAACATCGAAATAAGAATGGAATCAGAATAATAGTAGATAAGAACCTTAAGGATGATATCATTATCGTTATTAGAAAAGGTAATAGACTTATACTTATAAAACTGATATTAGGCAAAAATATAATAAATATTGTTAGTGGTTATACACACCAAGTAAGATTACATGAACATACTAAAGTACAATTTTGGGAATAAATGGATGAACTAATTCAATAAATACTCGTAGGTGAGAAAAAATATATATATATAGGGGATATTTTAATGGTCATGTAGGAGAAGATCGTGTAGGATATGAGATAGAGCATGGAAGATATAGTTTTAGAGATAGGAACGACGATGGATGGTCTATCTTAGATTTTGCAATGGCTTATGATTTTGAACTAATAAATATATTTATTAGGTGAAAATATAATTAATATTGTTAGTTCTTATGCACATCAAGTAGGATTAGATTAGCACACTAAAGTGGAATTTTGGGAACAAATGGATGAACTAATTCAAGAAATACCCATAGTTGATCAAATATATATTGGGGAGATTTTAATGGTCATGTAGAGGAAGACCATATATGATATGAGATAGTGCATAGAGGATATGGTTTTGGAAATAGGAATGACGATGGATGGTTTATCTTAGATTTTGCGATGGCTTATGATTTTATATTAATAGATACATGTTTTAAAAATATGCTTGAACACTCAATAACTTATAAAAGGGGAATCCGTAAGATCCAAATAGACTTTTTCATTACAAGTAAAGGAGGTCGATTAATATATAAAGACCTTAAGGTTATCCATGGAGAGAGCTTAATATTACAACATAGGATAATGGTATTGGATATAAATATTAAAAATCAACCACGAGTGCAGAAAGAAAAGATTAACCCACGAACTAGGCCGTGGATCTTAAAATGAGAGAAATTAAAACTATTTAAATATAAAATATTAAATGAAGCGTTATGAAGACAGAAGATGAGACTAACATGATGTGGGATAAGATGGCCACATGCATTTGAAGAATATCAAAAGAAATTCTTGAAGAATTAAAAGGAGGAGGGACACAATCTAAAAAAAATTGGTGGTGGAATGACGAAGTAAAAAATATAGTAAAAGTCAAAAGCGAGTGCTTTAAGATATGACAAACAACTAAAAATGAAGAAAATTCAGAGAAATATAAATAGGCTAAAAATGAAGTTAAGAAAATGATAAAAGATGTTAAGTTAAAGGCGTATGGTGATCTTTATACAAAATTAGGAACACAAAAGGGGGAAAAGTATTTATAAGTTTCACTTGGGGAAAGAAAAATAAAAGATATTAATAACGTTAATTGTATTAAAAGTGATGATTTCAGAGTCCTAGTAAAGGATGACAAAATTATGGAAATATAGAAAAACTACATCGAGAGGTTATTAAATGGAGATAATGGGAGTAGATTAGATATATAGGAGCTTAGTGAAAAAATTATATTTTTTAGCAGAATTAGGACAAACGAGGTTAGAATTTCTCTTAAAAATATAAAAACAGGGTGGGCTTTAGGACCAGATGATATCCCTATTAAGGTTTGAAAGTGCTTAGGGGAGGAAGGAGTGACTTGTCTTACAAAATTATTTAATAAAATTATAATGACTAAAAATGTTCCCGATGAATGGATATAAAGTGTTTTAGTACTTATTTATAAAAATAAATGGGATATACAAAGTTGTTCAAATTATCGTGGTATTAAGTTAATAATTCATACAACGAAATTGTGGAAAATAATTATTGAATATTGATTGAGACTGAAAATAACAGTATTCGAGATTCAATTTGGGTTTATGCCTGAGAAGTTGATAATGTAAGCAATTTATTTATTAAGGATATTAATGGACAGGTATAGGGAGAAAAAGAATGACCATCATATGGTTTTTATAGATTTAGAGAAGCCATATGATAGGATACCAAGAGATATAATATGATGAGTTTTGAAATAAAAAAAGTGACTCGCTGATATATTGATGTGATCAAGGATATGTATATTGGGTCCATGATTATAGTAAAACACCGGCTAAAGAAAGTATTGAATTTCCAATTACTATAGGTCTGCACAAAGGCTCAACACTAAGTCCTTATCTCTTTGCTCTTGTTATGGATGAGTTAACTGGATAAATGTAAGATGAGGTCCAGCGGTGTACTATATTTACAGATGATTTCCTTATACTGGATGAGACTAAGATGGGAATTAACGCTAAATTAGAATTATGAAGAGAAACTCTAGAAATAAGAGGATTTAAAATAAGAAGGATTAATACTGAATATACGGAGGATAATTTTAGTAATAATAGGACGAAAACGGGGATGTGGTGAAATTGGAGGGTCAAAAGATAGCTACAAATGATAATTTTTGTTAATGAGGATCAATTATCTAAAAATATAAAAATATTATGCAGGGTGGGTAAGTGGAGAAGTGATACCGACGTATTTTGTGATAGGCGTATACCTTTGAAGTTGAAAGAAAACTTTTATGGAACGAACACTAGACCTGTCATCTTATATGGGAAAGAGTATTGGAAAATCAAAAAATAAAATGTGCAGAACATGTATGGCGGATACGCGAATGCTAAGATAGATTTGTGATCAAACTCGAAAGGATAAAAATAAAAATGAACAAATTCGTAAAACGATAAAAGTAGCTTATGTGGAAGATAAATTGAGAGAAAATCAACTTAGATAGTTTGGACATGTCAAGCGTAGACCAATGGATGCCCCCGTTAGGAAAAGTGATTTAGTTAGCATTGATGGTAACACATGGGTTAGAGGTATGCCTAAATTGACTTGGTGGGATATTATAAAGAAGGACATAATATCACGTGGTTTAACCCAAGATATTGCTCTAAATAGAATGGAATAGAAAATTAGGATTCATGCATATGACCCCAAATAATTGGGAAAAGGCTTTGTTAAGTTGAGTTGAGTTAAGACTGTATAGTGAAGTGTGGGATGTGTGTGTAGATAATATAGACAATGGATAGATATTTACAAAGTTGAACTTGTTCACTCAAACGACAGTTTGAGTGAGCCTACATATTCGCATGGAGCGATTCGAAGTCCATGTAGTTTATGTTGAGACAAGAGGGATTTTACCTCTTATAGAGGCTTGATGTAAGAGATATAGATTTTTTTTTATCTTTCAAGGTATTTTTAGAGTGAAAAAAAGACCGGATCTGAGGATGTGAATGATTTTTTTTTCATGAAAGAACTTGAACGAAATATATTCGCTCATAAAGTCACTTTGGTGATGAAAGAATGACGAAATGTCCAACATTAATAATAAAGTAGTGGGTAAAATCCAAATATCTAGTGATACTCTAAACTATATGGAACTTTTGTATGGTTTTGAAGCTTTTGTTTAGCTCTTTTGACATTTTTAAGAATAAAGTAAAAATAGATGAATATGTACAGTATTTGACTTGAGTTTTAGAGATCGGGTTTCTCTAATATGCCTACGTACCCACCGTAGGTGGAATCAAAGTCAACATAGTTAGAGCATGACCTTTAGAGTCATTCCTAAAGAAGGAAATGGATGAAGAAAAGAATACATAGGGTGGTTCTAAACACAACACCACTCTTTTATGTTAAGACTTCAAAATAAAATATTAATAAGAAATGTACTTGTAATGTTACACGCGTGTCTTTTTATTTTGACATTGTTTAGGCTTGAAATTAATTTTTTTAGAGTAGGTAGAAGTGAGAACGTGTGTGCTCGCGTTCAAATGATCAAATTATATATAAAACCCTTTTAATCCAAACAAACCCTAAACATGCAACAGTATGTGATTGAATAAATTGATAATCTACGCAAGAACATTCAAACACATGCAATTAAGGAAAAATCCCCCTCAGGGGCAAAACCATTTATTTTCACTATAATTTGTAAGAGAACGGCTTACAATCGGATTACAATGAAAATACAAGTTGACTAAGAATTACCCTCGGGTATCGGATTCTGTAGTCGCGGCTGGAATTATCCCTTTCCAGTAGGTCTGCAATGAAGAAGAAGAACAGTCTCCTCCACAAGGGTTGAACAAACCAAAGTTGTGTTCTTGGGTTGCAAAAGGATTCACAAAGGTTTGGCAATGATGTGTGAATCAAAACATGAGTCTTGGGACTCAAAAATATGAAGACTAGATGTATTTGGACTCTCAAATTCGTCTCCTAAACTCTTGCAAAACAACTCCCCCGAAGTTGGTATTTATAGGAAAAAATATGAAGAGTCCCACGTTCTTAAAACTCTAAAATTCTATCCAGCGTACAAAAAAAACAGCATTCTTTAAGGAATTTTCTCTATCTTCAAAAGGTCATAACTCCTTCACCGTAGCTCGGATTGAGGTGCCGTTTTTTCCAGTATCTTCGTTGCGGCGAGCTCTTCAACTTTCTAGTTGACCAGACCTCCGAACTATGGATGTGAAATTACGAAAATGCCCTTGAACTCTCCTATCGTGCCTTTTTTTCACTGTTTTGACTTCCCTTGCGTACCACTTGCATTAAGTCCCTAAAAACTTGGAACGTGAAGTCGTTGAGGCAGATGTGGGACATATTAGTGGAGATAATGCATGCTTGATTCCCGGAATTCGGATAGAGGCCGTCATGTGAGATCGTGAGGAGACGTGCCAAATGTAGCGGCGTACGACATAAATAAATGAAACATTTCGGACATGTGAAAAATGTCCTTACAAATCTCCCCCTATGTCTATGCCGGTACATACATAAAAAATCCGAATTATCAAATATGAAATTGCCTATACAAATCTACCCTCCCATGAACCCAAAACTGAAAAAGGTACAAATGAATAGTCTTCATCGTTTGTTCTTTAATTCTTCAGGAATCTCAAAACTTTTCTCATCAGGGTGTGCAACATATAGATCTGCAATCTTCATACCTACACACATGAGACAAAGCAAATACCACGTGACATATCGAGTTTGAAATGAGATAACATGGATATCAATATATGATAAAAATATAAGCAACATCTCAAAAACTCCCATAATATGATAATTCTTTCTCCCCCTTTTTATGATGTCCCCAAATGGACAAATTAGAGAAATAAATCAAATAAGCAAGTGGGGGGTGTCACTAGGATAAAAACACACCATGAATAAACAGAAAGCAACCAAGTCAATGATAGCGTAAATGAAGCGGTGTGATCAAATTCGATAGGAAAATCAATGCATACAAACATGACATATGTGCACGATGAATATTGGATATTCCTAGCGAATGAACTCAAATGCTTCCTTTGGTGTAAAAGAGTGTCAATATAAGATATTCACTCAATCAAATCAACAAAATAAAGCTCAAAATGATTTTTACACCAATAACGTCCAAAATGATTTTATGCTTTTTCAGGACTTTCAAGGAAGTGCAAACCCGTTTAGATTCTCCAACCAAACTCCCTCAGATATTGTATTGAATAGAGGCATTCTAAATTCTCAAACTTTGGAGAATTGATGGTGAAACCTAAGTGGCCCATATTTGGCATGAATTGCTTTTTATTGCCTTTAAATTTTTTCGGGCTCTTTTAACCTCTTTGGACCTCGGATATTAAAATTCCTCCATTTTTAGGTCCTTTTTAACGGTGGCTTTTGCGCAAAGGATAGATGATTACCTTTCGCAGCCCCTCCCCGTTATACAAAAACACACAGTCTCACCAAAACGGTTTTTACATGCATTCCAATCTTGTCAAGTTTTATCGCATATTGTACATTGTATAGACATGATTGAGATGAAAACACGCAAGCCAACATGAGATAGACAAGTGCAATAATCAAATATAGCCGTGCATGTGTGCAATAAAGGATATAGGAGTCAAACATGTAGGAAGATATCACTAATTACATCTCAAAGACTCTAATCAATGTAAAGCACATGGATGAAATGATGTAGCCTCTCAAATCTCTATCAAACAGTCACATGGATAAATGGAATGAAGTTGTGACTTGGCTATCTTACATTCTCATCCATAAAAGAAGAAAAATACAAAAATCTTTTTGGATTTTTTCAAAAATTTGGAAAAAAAGAAATAAAATCTTTTTGTGCTTTTCTCAAAATTTTTCTTAAAGGAAAATCTTTTTGTATTTTTTTCAAAAGAAATATAAAAAGCAAAAGGAATAAAACAAAGCTGTACAATCAAAGTAATGGTACATATAAAACAGACTAGCAATAGGAAGCATATGATATGAACATGAAGAAGCATCATATTCTAGACATAGACCAACCCCTCAGTCAACTGTGCAAATCCCTAAAGATTTCCTAAGACTCTCAAATCTAAGGGCATCTAAAGGTTTCGTGAAAATATCGGCTAACTGACGGTCGGTAGGAACAAAACTCAGGGATACGACTTTCTCTTCAACTAACTGACGAATAAAGTGCTCACGTATCCTGATGTGTTTTGTGCGCGAATGCTGAACTGGATTGCGGGATATGTGTATCGCGCTCGTGTTATCACAGGAAATGGTCATGGTGTCCTGTGATATCCCATAATCCTCCAGCATTTGTTTCATCCACAAGAGTTGTGTGCAATAACTCCCGGCGGCTATGTACTCAGCCTCCGCAGTGGACAAAGAGATGGAATTTTGCTTCTTGCTCAGCCAGGAGACAAGAGCAGAACCAAAATAGAAGCACCCACCAGAAGTGCTCCTACATCCATCTACATCCCCAGCCCAATCGGCATCCGAGTAGGCGGACAGACGGTCATCGGTATCAAAGGAATACCAAATCCCGTATGAGAGAGTCCCACTTACGTATTTAATAATACGTTTTAGAGCAAGTAAATGTGACTCTTTTGGGGATGCCTGATAACGCGCACAGACTCCAACACTAAAGGCGATGTCGGGATGACTGGTAGTCAAGTAGAGGAGACTACCTATCATACTCCGATATAAGGTTTGCTCTACGTCCTTGCCTGAAGTGTCCTTACTAAGCTTGGTAGTGGTACTCATAGGTGTACGTGCATGCTTAGCGGAGTCTAAACCAAATTTCTTCACTAGGTCTCTAGCATACTTGGATTGGGAGATGAACATCCCATTCTCTAGCTGACGAACCTGGAGACCAAGGAAGAATGTAAGCTCACCAACCATGCTCATCTCAAACTCACTTTTCATCTCCTCCTCAAAGTGGTGAGCATGCTGGGAGCATGTGGATCCAAAGACTATGTCGTCCACATAGACCTGGGCAACCAAAATAGCACCGTCATCTCTCCTGACAAACAACGTCATATCTACTCCCCCTCTCTTGAAGCCACGAGCTAAGAGATAAGAAGTAAGCCTCTCGTACCAAGCACGGGGTGCTTGCTTCAAACCATACAAGGCTTTCCTCAGATAGTAGACGTGCTCAGGGTGCTGAGGGTCTTCAAACCCTTTTGGTTGTTCCACATAAACCTCCTCCTGTAGAATGCCATTCAAAAAGGCACTCTTGACATCCATCTGATACACCTTGAAGCGCAGATGACATGCGATGGCGAGCAGAAGACGGACGGACTCAAGCCTCGCAACAGGAGCAAATGTCTCCCCAAAGTCTACACCCTCTATCTGTGTGTAGCCTTGAGCGACCAACCTAGCCTTATTTTGGATTATGGTACCATTTTCATCCATTTTGTTCTTAAAAATCCACCGGGTACCTATCACATTAATCTCACTAGGTCGGGGGACAAGTTCCCAGACATCATTCTTTTTAAACTGAAGCAACTCATCCTGCATAGCAGATATCCAGTGTTCATTCTTGAGTGCTTCTTTATGGTTCTTGGGCTCGACTTTGGACGTGTAGCAAAGATGGCTAACAACGTTCTCTAGCTGAGCACGAGTCTTGACCCCTAGAGTGGGATCACCAACAATGGCAGAAGGGTCATGACTCTTGCGAACCCAAGCAGGTGTGTCCCCTAACACAGGAGTAGGGTCCACAGAGTGTGAGAGAGGAACAGGTAAATCACTGTCAGAACAATCCTCATCCTCACACTGAAGGTTAGGATCAATAACCGTCGGAGGTTCGTCATCTTGCACGGTGAAGTTTATTGATTCCATAATCTTAGAGCTCTTCAGGTTAAAAACCCGGTACGCTCTGCTATTCGATGAATATCCTAGAAATATTCCCTCGTCGCTTCGGGAGTCAAACTTTCCTAATTGCTCTTTATCCCGTAGGATGTAGCATTTACTCCCAAAGACACGGAAATATGCCAGGTTGGGCTTTTTGCCAGTCCACAACTCATAAGGAGTGTGAAGTGTGTGTGGACGCAGATACACCCTATTCACCGTGTGGCATGCAGTAGACACTGCCTCTGCCCAAAATCTCCTAGAAACTTTACGACCTAGAAGCATAGATCTAGCCATCTCTTGGATCGTTATATTCTTTCTCTCAACAATCCCATTTTGCTGAGGTGTTCTCACAGCAGAAAACTCATGTTTGATCCCAAGGCTATCACAGTACAAATCAACCTTTGCTTCCTTGAATTCAGTGCCGTTGTCACTACGTATTCTGTTAATAGTGACACCGTGTTGATTTTGCAGGACACGGCACTTGGTCGTTAAGAAATCTACAGCATCGGATTTCTCTCTCAGAAAACCTACAATGGAGTACCTGGAGAAATCATCTACCATCACGAGGATGTACCTCTTACCACCTAGACTCTCAGTACGAGTGGGACCCATAAGATCCATGTGAATCAACTCGAGAACACGAGAGGTGGTAATGGAATGTAACTTCCTATGAGGACTACGAATTTGTTTTCCCAACTGACAGGGTCCCCAAACGGTCGAAGTTGACTTTCCAAGAGATGGTAAGCCACGTACTAGGTCCTTTTTAGCTAAACGATTAAGATCTCTAACGTTCACATGACCTAGACGTTGGTGCCACAGATCCATAGGAGTGATCGTGGCGCTGTTGCAGACAAGTGAGGATGTGGGCTCAGTCCCATAGCAATTATCCTCGGTCCTCACCCTTTGCATCAAAAGTTTACCGGCTTGATTGTAGACTTTACACGCGTCCCGGTCAAACTTTACTGCAAAGTCAGTGTCGCACAACTGGCTAATGCTGAGAAGGTTTGCTTTCAAACCTTTGACGTACAAAACATTTTCTAGCTTAGGAAAACCAGGTAACTCGATAGTACCTCGTCCTATAATGCTAGACTTACTCCCATCTCCAAAGGTGACTCTGCCATCTTGATAATCCTCAAGAGTAGTAAAAAATGAGGCATCACCTGTCATGTGTCTGGAGCACCCAGTATCAAAATACCACTGAGAGGTATTATGTGCTTTGAGAGCAACATGAACAACAAAAGCCTTTTTATCTTTCTTAGGAACCCAAGTCGAGATGACCTTTTGTTTGCCTTTGTTGTTGTTGATTTTAGCTGGAATGTGAGAAGCATTCACTAACGGCAAAGAGATCAGTCGAAATTCTTCCATTAAACTTTGAGTCGTGGCAGCTAAGAACTCAACTCGCTCTCTCAGACTAGAAAACTCATCAGTATGACGTGGTGGAGCAGTAGTACGTCGTGTCCGACCCATGCTATAGCAAGTTTCCCTAAGGTGGCCTTTTCTTTTGCAATAAGTACAAAAGAGCACAGTCAAAGGCGGACCTTGGTTTGCTTTTCTTGGTCGAACTCTCCTTCGAGGTTTTTTACAGTGACCATAAGGAGTTGTAGTAAATTCAGGAACTGGTCCAGGTGCAATTTGGGACGAGGAGGCACCATCATAACCAATTCCTTGTCGATCACCAAAACCTAAAGCGAGGCCGAGGAGCATCTTTCCCATCTTCCCAGATCTGTCCTCGATTTGTACCTTGACTTCCCGTGCTTTCTCAAGATCATGAGTCAGCTGAGCAACAAGGGCTTCAAGTTTCTTTCGAGTCTCCACGGAGGAATGGAGCTGACTCGTAAGACTATCCACTTGTTTAGTCAAGTCCCCTCTCTCTTTCTCTAAAACACACTCTCTCTCTCTAAACAAATTCTCATTCTCGACACATGTAGATTCTCTCTCTCTCAGGGCGGTGCAGGTGGAGAACTCTCTTTCTCTCGCTTTCTTTAAATCTTCCTCTAAGCAGGTGATCTTAAGAACTAACGCTTTGTTACGCTTTTTAGTTTTAAAAGACTCAGAATATAACTCCGCGTAAGCGCGTTGTATATCACTCTCGCTCTCACTTGTGTCATCCTCCCCCTCACTCACATCGATCTCACTGTCGAGGTGTCCCTGTGAAGCATCATCCTCATCGTCGTGAGGAGAACTAGGAGTGCTCACTTGGCTGGCCATGAATGCGGTGAAGTTACACTCATGCGGTGACTCATCTCCAGAATCCACCGTCTCGACCTCACTGTCGTCACTAAGGGTAGCATTAAGGAGAGCTTTCCCTTTCTCTCTATTCAGACGATTGGCACACTCAAAAGCTCTATGACCCCTACCATCACACTCAAAACATCTCTCACTTTCTTTCAGAGAAGGATTTTTGGAAACTTTTTCATTTTTCTTTTCAAACTTATTTTTCTCAAATTTCTTTTTATCTTTAAAATTGCCATTTTTCTTAAATTTGAGAATCCTCTTGAAATTTTTTGCGAAAAGAGCCAAATCATCTAAGTCAAAATCGCACTCAGAATCTGACGTGTCAGTCTCTCTCTTTCTAGATGACTCTACCCTCTTTCTAGCCGACCCCTCACTCCTTCTTTCTTGGGCTTTAAGAGCAATTCCCTTATCTTTAGATTTAGCATTTTTAGGGAACATATCAATTTCATAAGTTTACAAATCTCCTACAAGTTCTTCCAATTTTAGCGTATTTAAATTACCCATAGAATTTAGCACCGTGACTTTAGGGATAAAACGCTTAGGCAAAGAACGAAGAATCTTTTTAACAACTCTAGCATTTGGAATATGTTCACCAAGATTAAAACTAGTATTCACAATGTCAGAAAGTCTAGCATAAAATTCATCAAAGCATTCATAATCATGCATGGTGATTGTTTCAAATTGAGTTGTCAAGTTTTGCAACTTAGACTCTTTCACAGCATTAGTTCCTTTATGGGTGAGTTGTAAAACATCCCATGCCTCTTTTGACGTGGTACACGTCATTATGCGTTTGAACTCATCAGGTGTGACAGACCCAGAAATAGCACTTAGACCCTTAGAATTAAAAGATGATCAGTTAATTTCTTCATCAGACCAAGAAATGTCAGGTTTCAAGTTGGTCACATTATCAACAGTCACGGTGGGAGGAGTCCACCCTCGTTCAACCAAAATCCAGACACGTTCATCAATGGCTTTTAAAGCCGACCTCATACGGGCTTTCCAATATGCATAATTTGTCCCGTCAAAAATAGACATTTTATAATATGACTTCTCCATTTGAACACGCACTTTTTCAAAAATCAATTTTTTCAGAAAATTGATATCTTAGAAAAATTTTGCGGAAAAAAAAAGGAATACGCGATAGATTAGCGTAACCTGCTCTGATACCAATTTGAGAACGTGTGTGCTCGCGTTCAAATGATCAAATTATATATAAAACCCTTTTAATCCAAACAAACCCTAAACATGCAGCAGTATGTGATTGAATAAATTGATAATCTACGCAAGAACATTCAAACACATGCAATTAAGGAAAAATCCCCCTCAGGGGCAAAACCATTTATTTTCACTATAATTTGTAAGAGAACGGCTTACAATCGGATTACAATGAAAATACAAGTTGACTAAGAATTACCCTCGGGTATCGGATTCTGTAGTCGCGGCTGGAATTATCCCTTTCCAGTAGGGCTGCAATGAAGAAGAAGAACAGTCTCCTCCACAAGGGTTGAACAAACCAAAGTTGTGTTCTTGGGTTGCAAAAGGATTCACAAAGGTTTGGCAATGATGTGTGAATCAAAACATGAGTCTTGGGACTCAAAAATATGAAGACTAGATGTATTTGGACTCTCAAATTCGTCTCCTAAAGTCTTGCAAAACAACTCCCCCGAAGTTGGTATTTATAGGAAAAAATATGAAGAGTCCCACGTTCTTAAAACTCTAAAATTCTATCCAGCGTACAAAAAAAAACAGCATTCTTTAAGGAATTTTCTCTATCTTCAAAAGGTCATAACTCCTTAACCGTAGCTCGGATTGAGGTGCCGTTTTTTCCAGTATCTTCGTTGCGGTGAGCTCTTAAACTTTATAGTTGACCAGACCTCCGAACTATGGATGTGAAATTACGAAAATGCCCTTGAACTCTCCTATCGTGCCTTTTTTTCACTGTTTTGACTTCCCTTGCGTACCACTTGCATTAAGTCCCTAAAATCTTGGAACGTGAAGTCGTTGAGGCAGATGTGGGACATATTAGTGGAGATAATGCATGCTTGATTCCCGGAATTCGGATAGAGGCCGTCATGTGAGATCGTGAGGAGACGTGCCAAATGTAGCGGCGTACGACATAAATAAATGAAACATTTCGGACATGTGAAAAATGTCCTTACAAGAAGGTTACTATAAAATAAATTACCTTTTGAAAAAAGAAGAAGACATAGACAAAAAAGTCTTTTTGGACATTTTTTTGGGTTTTAGTGTGAAGAAGAAAGTTAGGGCTTTGGGTTATGACTTTAGATCTTAGTTTGAAAGGGGGTTTGAAGGTAAAAATAGAGTGTTTGGGGGATTTTTTTGGAGAGAAAATACTTTGGGGCAGAAAGACAGCATTTAATAGGCGAAGTTATTACTGCTTGAACTGGTAGGTGAGCCCTCTTTTTATAGGCAAACTGCCTAGAGTGTCGAATCAATCGGCTATGTACATTGTACACGGGACCGATCGACTATGGGCGTATGTTTTTTTTATTTGGGCCTATTCTCGGGCCAGTTTTGATTCATTTCAATCATTTATTTTTGGGCCTCTTAAAGCTTTTGGATCTTTATGAATGTATAACTTGGTAGGCCCAAGGTTTAGTATTTAGGAAGTTATGCCATAATCCTTTGATTATTAATGGAGCAAAATGGGGTGTCTATATTTGGTAACAATGATAAGTCTATTAAACTAAAAAGAAATTTGTGGTTGAAGGTAGACAAGAAGAGATAGATGAAGTGATAAATAAGGGAAAAGATCAAAAGAGAGTTAAAAAAAGAGATGAATAAAGTTATGAAGATAACAATAATAATAATAATAATAATAATAATAATAATAATAATAATAATAATAATAATAATAATAGTGATTAAGAGAAAGACGAAGACAAAGTTGAAGACAAATATGAAGAGAAAGATTAAAATAGTAATGAAGAAGGTGATGAAGACAATAATGAAGAGACATATGAAGCAAAAGTGGAAGAGAAAGTTGAAGATAGAAAATAAAAGATAGTTGAAGATAAAGATGAAGAGATTGATAGAGATAGTGATGAAGATAGTGATGAAAATAACAAGAAAGTTGAGATAAATCATTAAGTGAATAACATAAAGATAAAACATCACATGGCAAACAGTTTTCGACTCATACTAAAAGATACAGACCCCTTACCTAAACAGTCAACCCCATAGAACAAAGAGTTTGGTGTGTTCCAAGAAAAAAAAAACATTATCACAATGTCTTAACGATTGTTGTCCAAGAATAAAAATTTCTTTAAGATTTTGAAACACCACGTATGCACTATGGAACCAATACTAGGAGATGTGTGTTATGCAGATTGTTTACAAATACAAGAAGTTTAATGAATAGGAAATTAGTATAGAGAATGGTCGTATTAAAAATCTTGTATAGGAGTTGAGTTTATATACACTTGTCAAACACTCTTATCGGTACATTGATTATGTGTCTGTTTCAATATCCATTTAAATATAGCAACAAGAGACAAACATATTTCACATACCATTTGGTGAAATTATAATCACCCAAATGATGGGTACAATTTACTACATACCTCTATTGAGTGTAAAAGTGTGTTTGGTGATTTGAGTGGTAGTACTATTGGCAATAATCATCGCTTAAGTTATAGACCAAGTATATTGGATTTAGTATATTATATTTGAAAACCTAGGATATCGTTTATGGAAGAAAAAATATCAACTCTGAGATAAGTTGGCAAGGAAATATTAAATCTCACACCTTTTTTTAATTTTCTTTCCACTTCTTTAAATTTAATGAAAATTACTTTTCATTATCTATTAGGCGAGTGAAATATATGTCGTAGAGAAACTCCTATAAGAGGCAATCTTTATGGGATAATCATAAGGTGTGACAAGTGTACTAGAAAGTTCCAAGTTGGTTGTTAATGTAATTTGTGAGGCAGGACAAACGGATAGTCAGACGGTCAAATAAATGAGGAAGGTTGTCACAATAAAGATACCTTTAAAAAAAGTGAGGTCTAAGGCTAGATATTATATGAAAGGAAAGAAAGCAAGGACGAAGAAATAGATGCATGTTGGAATTTTTTTCAGTAATTTTTTAAAAAAAATCGGTTCGTGAAATGTGGTTGTATGGCAAATGTCATAACTATGGTGTATTGGTTGCTGAATATTTTTTTTATAAACAATGTATATATTAATATTTAGTAAGTATCAATTATGGGAACTATGCATTTTGTAAACTTAGAATGGATATGTTTAATTTTTAAACTATGTATTCAAACTACCACGTTTTATGGAAATCATGCATTCATAAACTTATAGTGGATATGATATATTTCAAACTATGTATTTGAGCTATCATGTATTTGATTAGGCATTAAGTATGAGTATGAAAAAAAATTAAGTATGAATGGATATGGCAGGACTTTACTATGGTTGTCTAGAACATATGGTGTAAAGTCGCCATTAGTTGTGGTGTTAGGAAGATATTCTTTTTATAATTATAGTGTTAAAGAGAAATGATGTATTTTCACCATGATAATTTAAAGTTACCTTCATATAAAGTGTCAATCATGAGAATGCCCCTACAGTGTGTTCTTAGGCAAAGATGATACGAATAAACACAAGTCCAATATTTTTATATATTTCAAATTTTAAAGATTGAAATTTTAAACAAAATTAACCCAATTAAACTTAGAACTGATTTTAAATACTTCCTGTGGAAAACTGATTTACCAAATTTTATCTTTCTACCCTAAAACATGCCTTGAAGGTGATAACAGATAAAATAAAGAAAGCATCCACAAGACGCCGATGTACGAGAAAAATTATAGAGGGAAAAATCTCGAACGACCCAACCAAACCGTTCACTATAATGCAGAATTACAAAAGATGATAGTAGACTTACACAACGACTTGATCCTCCATAAGGCTTGACGTTCTTCAATCTTTGATTACTCCTCTACGGTGCAAAGTAGGAGCTTACCTATTCCAGCTACCATAACGCATGAGTCCACGCACGTCTCGATATCACCGATAAGGCTCAGCAACTATAAAACATTGCAAACACCATGCACGGAGTCGAACACACAAAACAAGTTCTTTCCAGATAAAGAAACAAACTTTGGTGCCTAATTTTATCTCAAAGCATAGGAATTTTAACTCTTGTATGTTTAAACATATAGGGTGAAACTTAGGGTTTGGAACTTTTATAAACAGGTAGGAAATCATTTTTCACCAAAAGTTCTTAAAAGATTTGAGCCCAACACGGATTAAATACCGAATGCACAAATTTCGAGGCGATTACCCGTTTGAACAAAAACTGAAGTCGTTCGAATGAGAGATGCATTTAGTTTGAATGACATCTCCATTTTGTTCAAACAAAAAAGCAATCTTGTTTGAACCAACTCACCTCTCATCTAAAGCGCGCTCCTAAACGTATGCACATGATCCTAAAATAACTTCCCAATATTTTCTAGAGGCAAAATAATCTAACCTACACCCAAAATTTATAATCATATAAACTTCCATCTAAATCATAACCATAAACTTCTAATTCTACCGTAGTCTCAAATGTCCGTCAACTTACTTAACATATAAATATACATAAACATATACTCTTACTAGAATTTCTCGGATTCTAGTTATTGACATCAATGAGTTATTAGCATCGAAATGCTAAGAACTAAACTTCTCTCAATTCTCAATACTGCACTGTGTTTCGTGCGTGGGACGTCTCGTAAGCGAAATCCAAATAAAGAACCCCCAGATACACTACTCCTTGATAGTATTGATTATCGAGATTCATTATGCCCTCAATGCATGATGCATATAACCCCAAATTCTTATATAATATAAATAATTTACTATTCCCAACTCTCAACAGTGCATTGCGTTTCGTGCGTGGGACGTCTCGTAAGAGAAATCCAAATATGGAACCCCCCCGAAACACTACTCCTCGATACTATCGATTATTGAGATTTACTAATATATAAATGTGAGTAGTAAGTACTAAACTTCTCCCCACTCTCAACATTATACTGCGTTTCATGCGTGGGACGTCTCACAAGCGAAATCCAAAAAGGAACCCCCCTGATACACTACTCCTTGACAATGTTGATCGTTGAGGTCCATTATGACCTCGATACCCATCGTAATATATATACTCATATTGATATATATGCTTCATATTCACTCTAATATATTCATCACAAATTAGTCGGAATAAATTCTCCCGGAAAGAGATTCAATCAGTATTCTTATGTCTCTTCACATTAGAGACAGATATATGATAGCTCATAATCATATACAAATAATATACTATTCACACAAGTATAATAATAACCATCCCATTGAGTTATAACTCGAGGATGAAGGTTCTCAATGCTATCATCTACCAGGGAATCGCTTACATATCAACATGGGTACCAACGATCGAAATCTCACACCGCCTTAGTAAAACCAAATCACAACGTATGGAAAGCGGGCATAGTTCCTCCTCGGAAATGAGACGAAACATACCCACCACGTCTCACCCCTAATAAAAATCACACGATAATAATGGACGCTATGACCTGGGGACTATACACTCCCTGCTCCTCAAGCCAGGGGCCTCACCCACATCACGCAACTTCCCATGATAGCATAGAGGGGGTATGCTTCACATAAATATACATACCATTCACACTAGATATACATATACAATCACATCATAGAAATGTATACCATCACACAAGGTATTTATATTTCAAGCCATATAAATATACATACTCTTTTTACGCTCATATGCGTAAATGAAATTATTTCATTTATTAGTATATTACTCTCGATATACTATTCGTCACTAACTGACATAACTTTCCCACTTTGTATACACGATACGATTTCTCACTTGAAACTCACCCATCACTTCTATTTGTATGAATAATCTCCCAATTCAATTACTGTTGAGGATATTCTCTATATCCGTATGCACATCGATCAACATTTATTACTCCTTAAATATTAACCTCGACACTAAGAGGATTTTCCACCAAATCAATACGATGATTTAAATTCGCACTCTCTCGAAATCAATCACTAAAACCCCAACATTTATATCCAATCATCTATTAATCTGGCTCTCAAATTTCTTAATGATAGAGGAAACACGCACTTACTTTCATTATGAAATAGACCCCAAACATCCACTCACTTTTCTAGGATCCTTAATCCCCTTAAATAATCACTTAACCCTCTAAGATACTATAATTGAGAAGGTCCATTAATATAAACCCAAAGGAAAGGGGATAAACTTGAAATCCCATACTTGAACCCAAAATAGAGGCCCGGTCGACCGATGCCCTGACCGCGGTTTTCAATTATGCCTATAAACGAAGACAGTGTGATTTTCGCTTGAGGCGCAGTCGATCGGCCCCTGGTCGCGGTCGACCGGCCTTACCAGTAACCTTTGCCAAACTCCATTTTAACTAACTTTAAACTTCTCAAAAACTCCAAAATACTTACTTCCAACCAAAATTCTTCAACACAATCGTATTACTAACATTAATTCACATCAAATAACTCAACCCAACTAATATAGAACCTCAAATTCATCATATACACAACAATCTTAAGATTTAACACAAAATCTAGGTTTTAACAATTTTAACTCAAAATCCATAAATTTAACTACAAATCATGAAATAAAGGATACACAACAATTATTTAGCAAGTTTAATCACTTGCCTCAAAGTTGTAGAGTTTGATTCGCCCTCAAAATCACGGATTTGGCGAAATTCCCAAGCTTTTCCTTCTTTCTCTTCTTCCTTTCCTCTTATCTCTCTCTCTCTAGGGCTTTCTCTTTTCTTAAATGAGATTTCTATCTCCTGTAGGCTTTTAATCCTTATCTCCCAAAATTCATAACTTTAAAGGATAATACACACTTTAAATGACTCGGTTACTCTAATTCGCGCCAAGCGAACTTAAAATATTTCGAAACCCAAATAAGACCCAAGTACAGTCATTTCGACTATCTCAACCCTTCCGAAATCAACCACACACTCAAAATCGTCATTTGAATTACTTTCTAACATCTTCAAATTTTGACCTCAAATGCCAATTTAATTATTCTCCAATTAAAATATATTTATTTCTCCCAAAAATAATTAATTTATTGGTCCAAAAATCTAGGTGTAGACACCCCATTCTGTTACCCCCTAACTCTCCTTAGGTCCCTAGTACCTCCCCTCATCACTACAAACCTAGGTCATGTCCCGAGTACTGACCTAGAAGCCATCAGGCACTCCCCGGCTCAGTTTAACCAAAAATTCAAACTCTTCGTCTCGACTGAGACTCAATGAATCTTCGAAGGGAACTAAATACCCTTTCTAACAGACCACCCCGTGCGCGATTCCGACTTACCATGCAGACGAACGATTCGTTTGCGTTCGAAACTTGACCTAGAGGCCACCGGGCGCTCCCGGGCTCTGTTTGACTTATGTGAACTCTTCAGATCAATCGAGGCTGAATGAATATTTGAAGGGCACTGAATACCCTTTCCAACGGTCCGTCCCGTGCGCGATTCTGACTTTCCATGCGGACGAACGATCTGTTTGACTCCAAGAGGTCACCAAACATTTCTCGGGCCCGATTGACCAAATTCAACTATCTAAATCGGGTCAAACTCTTTGGAATATCGGAGTACATCTCCTAAACTTTCCAACAGTCCACCCCGTGCGCGATTCGGACTTACCATGCGGACGAACGATCCGTTTGCGTCCGAACGATTCCCCGTTCAATGGATCGACAAACGCTTTCGAGCCATATTTGACCCAAAGCCAACTCCCGAAATCGGGAGTGATCCAAAGGACTTTCAAAGGTCTCTAAATTACCTTTCCAACGGTATGCCCTATGAGTGATTTTGACCAACGGTTTGCCCTCGGCGACCGATTTTCCGAAAAAGCCTGAAGTGCACTACCAAATGGCAGGTTCCAGACCCTGCCTATCGGCACCTGCCGATTGGCAGGAACAGGTATATGACGATCGTCACTTACCTGGGCCTATAAAATGAGGCCTTCACCTCATTTGTAAGAAGGAGCCCAGATCTGATAAAAATCTCTCTCAATGAATCCCAAAAACCTCTCTCAAAGGCAGCGTGATTTCAATTGCCAAATCCCTTTTTTTACTTCCACTTTTCATCATCCTTTTCATGAAACTTGGTGAATTAACCACTCTCCATCATCATCCAAGTGCAAGGGCTTCTCTCCAACATTCAAGATCAAGCTCAAGATCTTCGAGAAGTTCCAACTTTCTCAAACTCTCTCTTAAATTATCTTAAATTCCCAATCACTTGTTTTCTTACTTAGCACTTTTTATTATCTCATCTTACACATCCTAATATACTTTTTATTTAGTATTATTTCACATCTTTTATTTTCATAAAACCCAAAAAACAAGAAAAAGAGGGTTTGCTCATAAATTCCAAGTAGGGATTCTCACACTTTTTCCCCACTTTTCTCACAACTAAAACACTTTTTCTACACACACACTCACAAATAAGAGGTCCCCATTTGGATTTATGGGATAAACCCCACCCCTCATTTTCTATGCGAACTACGTGGACTTTGATGCCTTTATAGGCTACGTAGGCATCTCGGGGTGAAACCCGAGACTCGAGTCATTTTTTTTCACTTTTTCTCTTATTTTATATCTTCTCTAAATCCATTTTCCTTATATTCTATATACTTGCTCTTAGTGACGTATCACTCCGTATGCGTTATCGTTCCATTATAACGATCAACATAGGGGTAATCGCGTAAATCTTATTTTTCTAATATTATTCTTAGACCTTCCTACGGATGACTCGCTTTATCTTTTCCATGATACAAGTCGAGGATTCCTACCTCCATTATATATATACACATGCACACATATCACGGGGGGAAATATAAAGGAAAATAGCAAATATCCATGAAAGATCGAAAGGGCGGAATGGGTGCCTAACACCTTCCCATTTAGTAACTAAGACTTCGAACCCTTCTCGAATCATTTGGTTTCGCACGCACAAGTATGTCTTTGGATGACATCTTTCGGGGTGGCTTCCCCTTTTTTTTCTTTTGTCTGTTTTGAGTAAAATAGATTTGCGACTCTGAATCTCTCTATATTTTTACACCACATCTCAAATGACGCCGGTCGAAGCGCTCCCAAGAGGGACGCACGGGACCCGAAGGATCCTTTTCCTCCGCACGGTGAGGATAGGGGATGGCCACAGTGGCGACTCTGTTGGGGATATGTGTTATTTTTTTTGAGGGCTTGACTCTATTTACATGGATGCTATATTTGCTTATGTTTCCCCCCATATCCGCATGTTCCCCTTTTCCATGTGTATCCCATGCTTATACTTATATTCACACACTTGTAGAAAATTCTCCATGTACACCTCACACCACGTGCACCTAGGATCACATATATCCCTATGTTGCACGCATCACCTATCCATACTTGGTTTACCTTTTGGGGTACTTGTACTTTGCTCCCTGTTTGGCATAATCAAGAAAGGCATTCTCATCATAAGATACTAATAAGGGAATCATGCATGATTCACAGAACATCACCAAAGAGCATTGATATTGACCAAACTTTTACCCAGTAACTGGAGGGTCACTTCGTGAAGGGCGCTGGTCCGGCAGGTCGTAGTTAGCCTAAGCGATATGACTCTCACCTTCCATTGGCTAAGTACCTTTGACGTATATCAAACGGTTCCCCCACATCGTACTGCTTGACCGAAGTCATGACGGGAGGTATATCGCCGGGAATTCATTCACGTACGTCGAGTATATCATATTCTCTCTCACACGTACCGTCCCCACGAGGTATATGGTGATGCAATTCATGTACACTCAGGTATATCAAATGGCTTGTCCACACGTACCGATTGCCCGCAAGAGCAAGACGTATATCGTGAAAGTCACGCCAAAGGGGGGAACCCATGCCGATTCACCCAACCAACTGCATACCCGCATATAGGTGTCAAACATAGGACACGCACTTTAGATTGTCGGTTTCAACCCGAAACTCTGTCAAAATTCCGGGTCGATCTGCCACCTAATTTTTGCTCATTTTTAAACGGGACCCTATCCGTGAGCCTAGTTACAAGTCCAAACCGTAGCCTTGCATATATTAGGAACCCCACTTTTCCAGGCTCGGGTCCGATCCGGCATTACATCTAGGAGAATCAAATACAAGTGAAAACATAATAATCATAATAATCATGCTGAGTTCCATCTCCAAAAACATTTCTCCTTTCTTTATAAAAAATCCAAAAATATTTCTCCCTTCTTTATTAAAAATCCAAAAATAGTTCTTCCTTTCTCAAAAATAAATCCCATTCTACGCCTTCTCAGGTCGATCGCAAGCCCTTGGCCTGGATCCCTATTGGCTTCGGTCTTCAGTCAAATCACACCGGAGTTTCGTCCGTTCCTCTACTACTTCTTTCGAGTTCGAAATCCATCCACTTTCTATGGAGAATACAGATCAAGTACCAGTCATGCAGCAGAATCTGACAAAAGTCCTAGCTCAGCTTGTGTCCAAGATTGACAACCTCCAAACTGAGGTCCGAGAGATGCAACGAAACCAAGTTCCAATTCCTCAAGAGCCCGCGACCCTATCCCCTCGTGCTATGGGTCCACCCGAGCCTATTTGGGTTCCGAAAGAATATCAGCATACTCTACGTGCCCCTCCTGCCAATGGGCCGCCGCCTGCCCAACTTCCAATGCCAAACAGTGCCCAGCCTATGGCTAACCTGCCTATGGTCACTGATCCAAAAGAGGAGGAGTTGAATAAAGTCAAAGAGGATCTCAATATGCTCACCAAGAAGTTTGACCAGGTTAGGATCTCTGGGAATTACATGGACTACACCCACATGTCTCCTTATCCTAAAGCAAGGTTACCCGAGAAGTTCAAGATGCCAAATATCAAGAAGTTCGAAGGGAGTGGACCCCCAATTGTTCATCTTCGCAGTTACCACCGTTCTATGACTCTACTAGGGGCTTCTAAGGAGGTGATGGCCCAATTATTTCAGCAAACTTTGAAGGATAGTGCCCTCCGATGGTTTTTATCTCTTGAGGAATCCGTAGCTGGGAGGATGTAGCCCAAGAATTCATGTCACAGTACAAATACAATGAAGAGCTTGAGGTCACCCGTCATGATTTAGAGTTGCTCAAACAGAATCCTAGAGAATCAGTCAGTAACTTCATAACTCGGTGGAGGGAGCAAGCAGCTACCCTGACCAATCGGCCATCTGAAGAAGAACATGTCAATATAGTGAAGAAGAACTTCTTGCCCCATGTCCGAGCGATGATGAAAGGACAATACTATCCCCACTTCCGAGCTCTCAGAGAAGCTGGAGTGCAAATCGAGAAAAGTCTCGTTAAAACAGAGGTTGAACCGAAGAAGGTGTCCGGACAGTTCATCCCTAGAAAGTATGACAAGCCTGCCAGTGCCACCGTTTCGACCATCAATAACATCTCTCAACCAACCACATCATAGGCACCAGAAAGCTGCCCTACCCCCATCCGAAGGGAATATACTGAGCTCCATGCTCCCCTCTCCAAAGTTTACCAAGCCTTGTTAAGTTGAAACCTTATCAAACCCTTGGATCCACGTCCATTGCTAAATCCACTCCCAAGAAACTTCAAGACCGATGATCACTGTGCCTTTCACCAAACTGTTGGCCATACCACCGAGCAATGCTTTCACCTTCGGAACATAATCCAAGATCTCATTGATCGGGATACCATCTCCCCACCAGCCAATCCTAAGCCAAGCACTACTCACAATCCACTTCCAAATCACACTAAGGCAATCTACTTGGAAGAAAACCCAGATTTCGACCCCTCAACTCAAATCACACCCATATACTCTCCTAAACCTCTTCAAATTTGCCCATATTTCCTCCTACACCCTACTAGCCTCACTGATCAGGCATTATCACTCCTTACCAGAGGATGCATCGCTGTCCATACCCGTTCTGATAATGGAAGTATGGAATTGTCAGAGGTGTTAAACCAACTCCTAGAGTTTGGGCTGAAATTGCCCTCACAGATGGTCATCGATTGCCAGAGATTCAGTACACTATTTTTAGAAGCACGGAATTGGGCTCGAGATTCAGACAAGTGGGTGGTACCAATCGACGAAGTCAGCTTAGATGATGTTATCCAGATTATGGAAGAATTATTCAGGCAAACCAACAGCATTTGCAGTATCACCGGGTACTTAACACTTTGAAGATACAAGGGAGATTGGTGCCTTCAATCACACATATCCCCATAGAATGGGAGGACCTATATGAAGAAGCCGTTGAAGTTGTGGAATGCATCGACTTTACAGGGAAAGACAGAATTATTACCACCGGATGGGGGGAAGAATTCGAAGAGTCAAGTAAAGAACAAGCTTTAGGAAGAGCTGGCCCAGTAGCCGACATATGTGGGATGATATCATTTGAAGAACTCCTCGGAGAAATAAATAGGGTGGCAAAACATCCTGAGATTGATGAGGAAATGGGATTCATGTTTTTCCCTTCTTCAGTAAATCACATGACCAGATCAGGGAGACATTACCAGATTCTGTGCTCACTACTAGCAAATGACAATGGGAAGGGCATTGGAAACCTTCATATGCCCGAGATGACCATCGAGGAGAGCAAGATCCTCGATCAACTGAAGAAAACTCAAGCTAACATCACTCTATGGGGGATTTTCATGTCTACCCAGCTGCACAGAAATGCTTTAATCAAGTTACTCACTGGACCTATAGTTCTTCCCTCTACCACACCAGAAGAAGCAGTAAATCTGGTCGGATCCTTGACCTCTACCCGAATGCTATCATTTTCTGAAGAAGAAATACCTAGAATTGGGCCGAATCACAATCATGCACTCAACATCTCCGTCGAAGTTATGGGAAAGGCCGTGCCACTCTCCCTTGTCGATAACGGATCCGCCTTGAACGTTTGCCCTCTGAGAACCTTCAAGTGTTTAGGCCTGAAAGACAGCGACCTCGCTCCAACCTCCGCCGATGTGCGTGCCTACAATAATACTCGTCATGAGGTGATGGGATCCATAAAACTTGTAATAGGGGTTGGCCCTATAAACCATGTCGTTGAATTCCAAGTCATAGACATCCCAGCTTGTTTCAACCTGTTGCTCGGATGCCCCTGGATCCACAATATCAAGGGTGTCTCTTCCTTACTCCATTAGAAATTAAAGTTTTTCGCCGACGGGCGAGTCATCACCAATTTGGGCAACGATGGAAATGTCGAGGGTGCAAGCACCAGCAGTCCAATTTTTGAGATACAACACGGGTCAAGTGATATGCTCCTATCAGGATTCCGAGTTGAGCCACTCCTACTCCCGGCAGGGGATGATTTCAAAGAAAGGGTTTGTCCAGAATATGACCCTCATGGAAATTTCAATGTGATTAAGATGTTCAGAAACATGCACTTCATGCCCGGAATGAGGCTAGGGCAAAGGAAGCAAGGGATATTTGAGCCCATCGAACTGAAGAAAGATTTTCCTCCTTGCGGTTTGGGATATCAACCATCAGAATAAGAGCTCAGAATGATCCGCCAATCTCGATCAAAGAGGAGATTAGACTGCATCCGAACTATCTCAGGAGACTCCTTAAATGGACCATTTATCAAAGAAGGCGAAGACTTCCCCTTTTACGGTTTTCCAGAACCATGGTATGACCATACAGATAAGAAGATGAGGCCGGGAATGGAGATCTTTTTCCAAGATAGCTACCCCTAGGCCGAAAGTTTCCCCCACCGCATACAACCACTCATCAAAGATACCGAAGAAACTGAGGAAAGTGATTCTGAAGATTCCTTCAACTTACAGATACTAGAGCTAACACTCTTCATGGTTCGCTCAGGCACTACATCAATGGACCCATCCCGTCTGATTAAAGCTACTGATACTCCTCTCCTCAACTGGCATGCTGCGCTAGTTGTACCTCTTGAAATCTCCCCTAACCCCAATGTTTACCCTATTTCTTCGTCTGTTGTCTATCCTTGCTCAAATGTAATCGAGACCTCTTTTGATGAGGTTCTCAATGCTTTTTTCCTATCAATGAAATAAACGAAGATTTTTAGTATTTTGTTGTGCCTTATATTAACTGCTTGGATTCTAATCAAACTTTTGATGATGATGATTTTGCAAATGAATAATTCTTAACTGATCTAAATAAGGTTAATAATAAATAACATAACTGCGTTCAAGTTAACGAAGAAGAGACTATTGTTATTAATCTCGGTTCTAGTAGCCTACTGCGCGAGATTAGGATAAGGGCCACCCTTGATGAGTATGAGTGTGCACAACTCAAAGAATTACTGAAGGAGTTCGTGGATGTCTTTGCATGGTCGTATGATGATATGCCCGGTATCAATCCTGAAATAGCTCAGCACGAGATCCCCACTCTCCCAGATTACAAGCCGGTTAAACAAAAATTGAGAAAACTCCGCACCGAATGGTCGCTCAAGGTCAAAGAAAAGGTGGTCAAACAGTTGAACGTGGGTTTTATTCGAGTGATCGAATATCCCACATGGTTAGCTAATATTGTACCTGTGCCAAAGTCAGGAGGGAAGGTTCGAATGTGTGTAGATTACCGAGATTTAAACAAAGCTTCTCCAAAGGATGATTATCGGCTACCCAATATCGACATGATCGTGGACAACACAGCCAGTAATGCTCTCAAGTTATTCGTCGACGGATTTGCTGGATACAACTAGATCAAGATGCACCCCGACCACCAATAAAAAACTGGATTCATCACCCCATGGGGAACCTTTTGCTACACCGTTATGCCATTCGGTCTCAAGAATGCTGGGGCTACCTACCAAAGGGCTGCCACGACCATCCTGCATGATCTGATTCATAAAGAGGTCGAGGTTTATGTGGATGATATGATTATCAAGTCCAAAACTAGAGGAGGTCATGTTCTCGCTCTCCGAAAGTTCTTCAAACGACTGCGATGGTATCAGATGAGACTTAATCCACATAAGTGTGTCTTCGGCGTTATAAAGGGAAAACTCTTAGGATTCATGGTCAGCGAAAAGGGGAAAGAAGCAGATCCTGCAAAGCTGAAGGCCATACTTGAGATGCCATCGCCAGGAACAGAGAAAGAAGCCCGAGGTTTTCTTGGAAAATTATAATATATCAGTCGGTTCATCAGCCAGCTAACCTCCATCTGTGAACCAATCTTTAAGCTCCTCCGAAAGGATTCAACCAAGGTTTGGAATGAGGCCTGCCAAGAAGCTTTTGACAGAATCAAACAATACCTGACCCAACCCCCAGTGCTCATGCCACCATAGCCGGGTCTCCCTTTTCTCCTATACCTAACCATAACTGACACTGCAGTTGGGGCTTTGTTAGCCCAACACCTTAAAGACTCCCGTAAAGAAAGAGCCATTTATTATGCCAGTCACAAATTGGTCGGGTACGAGGTCAACTACACTGCTTTAGAAAAAGGCGTGTGTCGCACTTATCTAGGTCACCCAAAAGTTATGACACTACATGCTCACCTTCCCCATCAAACATGTATCCCGAATGGATCCCATCAAATACCTGCTTGAGAAAACCGCCTTATCCAGTCGAATGGCCCGATGGTTGATGCTCTTAACCGAGTTCGATATCGTGTACGTCACATAGAAAGCTGTTAAAGGAAGAGCAATCTCTTACTACCTCGCTGATTACCCTGTAGAAGAAGCGGAGGTTCGGATCTCCGAATTCCCAAATGAAAATATCCTCTGCACCACTCAAGACCACCTCCGATGGAAAATGTTCTTTGACGGCGCTACCAACAAAAAGGGATATTGCGTTGGGATACTCCTGATCGCCCTAGATAGCTCCCACACTCCCATCGCCATTAAATTGGATTTCCCTTGCACCAACAACATGACGAAATACGAGGCATGCACAGTGGGCCTCCAAGTCGCTCTCAAGAAAGGTATCCAATACCTTGATGTCTACGGGAATTCTGCCCTTATCATCGATCAAGTGCTCAGAAAGTGGAAAGTCAAGGACGAAAAGCTCCAACCCTTTCATGCCCAATTAGAAAAGTTAGCCTCCCGTTTCTGAGATATCACCTTCCATTACCTACCCCAAGAAAAGAATAACCTAGCCGATGCTCTCGCCACCTTGGCCTCCATGGCCGATATGCCCAAGGGAATAACAATGACCCCCTTCCTGGTTCAAAAGTAAGACAAACCGACCCATATTGAGCTTGTCTCCACCGAAGATCCCGAACTGGCCGATTGTTGGTACTATGATATCTGGTGCCTCCTCAAACATGGTAGGTATCCCGATGGTTCCAACAAGAAAGATCGAATGTCCCTCCGAAGACTGGCCGGCCAGGACATTATCTGTCATAAAGCCCTACTCAGAAGGAACTTCGATGGAACTCATCTACACTGTATTGTTGGGGCTGAGATTGAGAAAATAATGCAGAAAATCCAATGCGGGAAATGCGGACCCCATATGAATGGTCACATGTTAGCCAAGAAGATCATCCGACAGGGCTACTACTGGACCACCATGATCCAGGATTTCACCGCCTATGTCCGGAGGTGCCTCAAATGCCAATAATTCTCCAATCTTCAACACTTACCTCTGCGAGAATTATATAACATGACCTCTCCCTGGCCATTCTCCACCTGGGGTATCGACATCATAGGGAAGGTTACACCAAAGGCTTCAAAAGGACATGAGTTCATCCTGGTTGCCATCGATTACTTCACCAAATGGGTCGAAGCTGAGTCATACGCAGTTTTAAACGCCGAGAAAGTGGCTAAATTCCTCAAGAAAAATATCATCTGTCAATATGGGGTCCCACACGAGCTGGTATCAGATAACGGGTTGCATTTCAAAGCAGAAGTCACAGAAGTAGTCAACGAGTATGGGATTCAGAGACACAAATCTTCTCCCTACCGACCTCAGACCAATGGTGCAGTTGAAGCCGCCAACAAGAACCTCAAAGCTATCATCAGTAAGATGACCGAAAGTTGTAGAGATTGGGATGACCGGATCCCGTATGCCCTATGGGGATATCGAACCTCAATCCTAACCTCTACTAGGGCTACCCCTTACTCCCTGGTCTACGGCATGGAAGCAGTCCTACTTGTGGAGCTGAAAATGCCCTCACTACGCGTCATTCTCGAAAGCGAGGTTAGTGAAGAAGATTGGTGCCAAAGCCATCTTGATGAGCTAGCCCTCCTAGATGAAAGAAGGTTAAAAGCACTGTACCACATACAGGGGTACCATCACCGAATAGCACGATCATTCAATAAGAGAGTCAAGGATTGTGGTGTCCGAGAGGGGGATTTAGCCCTCAAATAGATAATAGAACCCATCTGGGACCCCAGAGGGAAGTTCAAGCCCAATTGGAGCGGCCCCTACACTGTGAAGAAAATCTTATCTGGCGGTGCCGCCATGCTCACTGACCTGGATGGGTAAGAGATGGCTCGTCCAGTCAATCTGGATTGTCTCAAGAAATTCTACCCCTAGTCTGAAATCTCGGCGCGCTATGACTCTTCTCATCCCCCTTCTATTCTAAAAAAAAACTCTTCCTTTCCCCCTACCCAGACCTACGTGGGCCTGATCCTCTACAAAAACTATTTTAAAACTTTTCAAAAAACCTCAGAGGTACGTAGGCGGCTCATACACCTCACATGAGTACGACCCTTTCTTTTTCACAAAATAATATTCTTTTCTTACCTCCGAGAACGGCGGTTCATTCTAAAAATACTGGAACAAAAGGATTATGTATGCCTTAGTAATCAGTATAGATCATTCAAAATGCAAAATTCATCGAAAGGCACTGCTGGATGATCAGAAACTTATTTATTTCATTAATAATAAAATTCAGCACGGATTACATAAGAAAAAGGAACGGATAACTCCCTTCCCCCTACTACCATAAAAAGCCAAATAAAATCCCCACATCTGTTACACAAATAAACTCTCCAAGAGTCCTACCCACAGCCACCAGAGGAGCCTGCACCCTCATCATTTACATCCGGAGGTCCCCAAGTTTCCCCAGCCTGAATAGAATGCTATAAACACTCCATGGACCGATGAGCCTTAACCATCTTCGAAAAGACCACAACACCCCCTTCCATGCTGTTAGATAAAAAAAACCATCTTTGTCCAGTCTCCACTGCCAACATCTTGCTGACTACTTTCCTCCACAATCACTTCATATAATCTTTAGGGACATGCCAAACCTCCTCGACAGACTGAGTGGGACGGGTCTACGAACGCCGATTTTCCCACAGAAATCCAAGCAACAGATATAAGTGCTCAATCAAATCTTCTACCGGAAAGAAATTTGAGGTCTGAGGGGGCACGACCTGCGCCTAGCCAAATTGGCGCAAAAGTTGTCAAGGGAAATAAAAAGAGGTCTGTCTGAGACCAACCATCCGCACATATGAATACTCTCCTAGCTCCAGAACAGGCTGCAAATGTCCCCACCAAGGCACTGACCAATACAGACCACGAACCCCATGCTCCACAAGCAAATTCTCCCAGTTCTTAACATATAGTCCAACCCTGATGAAGTAGCGTGAAAAGAAGTTGGGTACGGCCGACAAGGGATACTCCGAAGGAGTATCCAAGCGGAATTTTTCAGACAATCGCATAAACAGCATCAAAGGGTTACCCCTCAAAAAGTTAGAACAACCTTCTCTCCAGGCATCCAGGCCATTCAGGGTATCCACCAGCATCACCTACTTCCCGAAAATGCACGGACTGTAGCACCGTCGGGAGGGAGATCATTCCTCCAACAACCAATGATCTAGCCGCCGAAGGCGAAATATGAAGAAGCTCGGCCAACAAATCCCTAGGAGGGCAGGAAAATTCGAGAAAAGCCGCGGCAACACTGGGATTTACACCCAGCATGGAAAAAAATTCATCGTAGGCAGGACAAACTTCTTCCAACCTAAAGAGGAATACATGGTCTTCGGGGTACCATAATTGTACCGCCGCTATCATCACGTTCCACTCAAAAGGCCGATTGCGCCACAGGGAAACTTGACGCATGTTGAAAGCATCATAGTCGACATTATAAGAGCACATAGCTTCCAAGTCTTCGAGGTAGTTGGCAAACTCGGTGCTACCAGGGAGAACCATCTTGCAAGGCTAAGAAATAGTGAGCAAGTAGATAAGAATGCAAAGGTGTGATGAAAACACTCCACCCTTTCCCCTTTTTATACTTGAAGACCCTCACAAGGGACATCATCCCTGCAGAAATCGAAAGGAATCCTACCCCACAAGGTACCAAAGGCTGAAGAGGGTACCATTCAAAGCTTTCAATTGATGGGACTGGACTGAACTGCCGATAGGCAGGTCAGGGTGCTTGCCGATCGACAATCCCCCATTTTTGGAAATCCCCCTTTTTCCTCTTTTGTCAAATCATAAAATTCAATAAAAATAAATTGATATTCTCAACAGAATTTCAAGAATCCCCTTTTCTCCTTATATAATTTCCTTTTTGATTAAAATCTTTACTTCAAAAAAATTCCAAAAATATTCCTTTTTACAGTTTCAGCAGCAAATTAAAAAACGCACATGCATGCATTCATTCATCATAAATAAAAGATAATAAAAAACTCCATTGCATTGTATATATTTGTGTTTTGTGTTACATCAATTTTACAGGAAATAAAAAGAAAAAGCAAAAAAATAATGGGACTCGGCTCGAGCCCACATCCTCTCTCTCTGTCTCTCACTAAGAGCTTCCACCCCTGCGACGTGCTCTCTTTCCTCTACGGCGAGATGAGGCACCACCACTACCCGAGCCAGAGTCCTCTTCGGACGAGGCAGACGACACCAAGAAATAAGGAACAGGAACCGCATCCCGAATATGGGTAGTCGCCGAAGATATCCTGTCTCTGATGTCCCTTAGCCAAATGGTCGACACCCGGACTTGCTGCAAGGAAAGGAGAAATCAGTATCAAAGCAAGGATGACAAAAAAAGAAAGAGAGAAAGGAACAGAAAGGTATACCACAGGTCAAAGGACCTCCTCTGTCAAACCCAACTCCTCTGGATCCATCGCATGAGGACGGTGCAACATAGGCACCATCCCTCCATCAGCCCGCCGAATGTTATATGAAGGGGTATGCAGCCGCATAAAAGGGACCTCCGAGGTCACCGCCACAGCAGATGCCGACGGACCACCGCCGCTGTGGGAGATCCCACCGCCCGACTCGAACCCGCAGGAAGGAAGGGCAACGCATCATATATGCTGGGCGCCATCAACCAGCTCGTCACAAAGTCCATATAATCATATGGTGCAGCCGTATCGGTGTACAACAAGTAGGACTCGCCGATCATCGCCGTGATCCTCTCATCCTCTAACAGCAGTCACTCCCGCCTCATAGACGTAGGAGACTGTGCGGGTGGCACCACCACCTCCTTCTCAGCAATCTGACGAACCACCCTCTCCCCGAGGTACCAGGAATGGCCAAACTCATGCGCTAGCAAACGCCTCATCCGCGCATTCACCCCAGTCACCCCCACATCCTGAATGGCTGTCCCCCAGGGATAAAAGGTCACTTAAAAATCTCCAAGCGAGCATAAATCAATACAAAATCAGAAGGTGCAAAAACCAAGACTGAAATGTAAAGAGTCTTACCCTACTATTGGTTAGGTCATTCAAGACCTGGCACACCACCTCCAAGGAGAGAGATCCCTTCGACTGTCGGTTGGCCTTACACCATCGATACAATCGAGAAAAGTCCCCAACGGTGTCATCATTCAAAGATATCAGTGGGGTATTGCACCCAATCACCTCATAGAACCACGTCTGAATTCGCAAATAAAAAGAGACGCATAAGGAAAATGCGAATGCATGAAAAGAAATGCACAAATTGAAGAATACCTCAAGAAGGTACGTGGCTCCAGTAAAGGTCTACCGGCAGCACCGACTGAATGCATCCAGAGAGGAGTAAAGGGTCACCAAGGTTAGACTCCCTCAATCATAGAAGGGGATGTTCGAAAACATCCTCAAGTGCGGCAGAAACCATAAATGGACGACATCGCCGCTCGACGCCACCATGAAACCTCCCAATACCAGCATAATAAATAACCAGGCCATCTGCCTCACTTGTAGCCCGTCCTCCACATCAATCACCCTACTCAGCAGAACATCCTTCAGCAGGGACAGCCGGATAGAATCTCCAGAAACTATCCTCCTTACATCACCAAGTGCCACATGCACTACCTCCGATCTCACCCGTAAAGAGCGATCCACCTATATCTTCTATCCATCACAATCCAGTCCCAACAGCTATTGCACGTTTATGGGGGTCACAGTCATCTCCCCGAAGCCGAAATGAGGTGTGGGTAGTGTCCCACCACCTCTCTCCCAAAGCGCACAAGATCGTTGTCAAACGAGGCATCTCATCCAGCGCCGATGCCAACCGCCCAAAGCCCACTGATGAGACCACCCAGCGCACCATAGGTGGGAAATGCTCCCAGACATCCTTGAGCCCCGTTGTCCCGTGGGCACGCATGTTCTTCAAAGAAATATTAGACTGGAAAAAAAGAAAAGTCTCATCAAAAGTCAAGAAAGAAAAATCATTAAAAGAGAAAAATGCCAAAGGTCGGGTTACTTACATAACCACCGGGGATCACTCTCGAAGAGCGATGACGCGATGGCTCCTGCAGCAAAGTTCGCTCATCCGCAACAGGCTCAAACGTATCAAAGGAGTTCTCACTCCCCAAAGCAAGGGGCACCCTGTCCCTCCAATCCACATTTGCCCAGTCATCAATGATCAACCACTCCCGGTGGACTACAGTGTTCACAAAGGCGGCCATTTCTTGAAGATCGGAACTCTAGAGCGATTTGCAGAAGAATCGCAGAGAGAGAGAAAGCAAAAAAAGCTGTGAAAAAAATGAAGGGATTCGCCCCCTTTTTATAGGATGCCAAGCGCCATGCCGATCGGTACCTCCCCCTACCATACCGATCGGCACTGTCTCCTCACCTTCTCCAGGTAGCCCAAAAGTCCGTGCCACTGCCAAATGGCACCCTTCATACCATGCCGACCGGCACCCCACCTTAAATTTCGTATCGAAATTCCCAAAAATACCAAAAAGCCCCGAAAAATCCTCAGAAAATTCCTGAAAATCCCAGGATGGATTTTGAACATTTTCACCAAGAAAATTTGCGTTCCCTCGAGCGGAACCCCTTATTTCCCCAGCGTAATCCTCAAAAACCAAGTGAAACTCCTCCCGACAAAGCTCCGGAGGATCCCTAATTATCACTCGATCACTTCCCCTACGAAATTCTTCTACAGCACCCAAAATAGGTTGTTCCCCCCTGCGAAGTCTCCTAAAAGCTTCCCCAGCTATCAGCTCCCTAGCTCAGATCAAAATCATAAAGCTCTTTCTCCAGTAGAATCAAAATCCAATATTTATCCACTCTTGGGTCAGAATTGGCCCCGGTCTTGGATCGTCACCGGAGTTAGGTTAGAATTGACCTTGGTCCTCGTTCGTCACCACTCTTGGATCAGAATTGGCCTCGGTCTTGGATCGTCACCTGAGTTAGGTCAGAATTGACCTCGGTCCTCGGTCGTCACCACTCTTGGGTCATAATTGGCCCCAGTCTTGGATCGTCACCTGAGTTAGGTCAGAATTGACCTTGGTCCTCGGTCGTCACCACTTTTGGGTCATAATTGGCCCCGGTCTTGGATCGTCACCTGAGTTAGGTCAGAATTGACCTCGGTCCTAAGTCGTCACCACTCTTGGGTCAAAATTGGCCCCGATCTTGGATCGTCACCTGAGTTAGGTCAGAATTAACCTCGTTCCTCGGTCGTCACCACTCTTGGGTCAGAATTGGCCCCGATCTTGGATCGTCACCTGAGTTAGGTCAGAATTGGCCTCGATCCTCGGTCGTCACCACTCTTGGGTCAGAATTGGCCCCGATATTGGATCGTCACCTGAGTTAGGTTGACCTCAGTCCTCGTTCGTCACCACTCTTGGGTCAAAATTGGCCCCGGTCTTGGATTATCACCTGAGTTGGATCAGAATTGACCTCGGTCCTCGATCATCACCAATCTTAGGTCAGAATTGACCTCGGTTATCAAACCTTTACCCTAAGCACGCAGATTTGGTTTTGATTCGCAGAATTGATCATCCCCAGCACACTCCTTAGGTCCTCAGAATCGGTCTCGACCCTTTGAATCGGTCATACTCCCTCAAAAGCATCATGTGGTGTCTATTCGACGGTCATCATTTGTTCTAAACTCACCCGTCGTGGGGCACTATAGACACCCCATTCTGTTACCCCTAACTCTCCTTAGGTCCCTAGTACCTCCCATCATCATTACAAAATGAGGTCATGTCCCGAGTACTGACCTAGAAGCCATCGAACACTCCCCGGCTCAGTTTGACCAAAAAGTCAAACTCTTCGTCTCGATCGAGACTCAATGAATCTTTAAAGGGCACTGAATAACCTTTCTAACGGACCGCTCCGTGCGCGATTCTGACTTACCATGCGGACGAACAATCCGTTTGCGTCCGAAACTTGACCTAAAGGCCACCGGGTGCTCCCGGGCTCTGTTTGACTTATGTAAGCTCTTCAGCTCAACCGAGGCTGAATGAATCTTCGAAGGGCACTTAATACCCTTTTTAATGGTCCATCCCATGCACGATTCTGACTTTCCATGCGGACGAACGATCCGTTTGACTCCGAGAGGTCACCAAAAGATTCTCGAGCTCGGTTGACCAAAGTCAACTCTCTAAACCAGGTAAAACTCTTTGGAATGTCTAATTAAATCTCCTAACCTTTCCAACGGTCCACCCCGTGCGCGATTCGGACTTACCATGCGGACGAACGATCCGTTTGCGTCCGAACGATTCCCCGTCTAATGGAGCGACAAACGCTTCCGAGCCATATTTGACCAAAAGTCAACTCCCAAACCTGGGAGCGGTCCAAAGGACTTTCAAAGGCCTCTGAATTACCTTTCCAAGGTGTGCCCTGTGCGCGATTCTGACCAACGATTTGCCCTCGGCGACCGATTTTCTGAAAAAGCCTGAAGCGCACTACCAAATGGCAGGTTCCAGACCCTGTCGATAGGCAGGAACAGGTATATGCCGATCGGCACTTACCTAGGCCTATAAAAGGAGGCCTTTACCTCATTTGCAAGAAGGAGCCCAGATCTGATAAAAATCTCTCTCAGCGAATCCCAAAAACCTCTCTCGAAGGCAGCGTGATTTCAACTCCCAAATCCCTTTTTTACTTCCACTTTTCATCATCCTTTTCATGAAACTTGGTGAATTAACCACTCTCCATCATCATCCAAGTGCAAGGGCTGCTCTCTAACATTCAAGATCAAGCTCAAGATCTTCGAGAAGGTCCAACTTTCCTAAACTCTCTCTTAAATTCTCTTAAATTCCCAATAATTTATTTTCTTACTTAGCACTTTTTATTATCTCATCTTACACATCCTAATATACTTTTTATTTAGTATTATTGCACATCTTTTATTTTCATGAAACCCCAAAAACAAGAAAAAGAGGGTTTGCTCATAAATTCCAAGTAGGGATTCTCACACTTTTTCCACACTTTTCTCACAACTAAAACACTTTTTCTACACACACATACACACTCACAAATAAGAGATCCCCATTTGGATTTATGGGATAAACCCCACCCCTCGTTTTGTATGCGAAATACGTGGACTTTGATGCCTTTATAGGCTACGTAGGCATCTCGGGGTGAAACCCGAGACTCGAGTCATTTTTTCTCTTATTTTCTATCTTCTCTAAATCCATTTTCCTAATATTCTATATACTTGCTCTTAGTGACGTATCACTACGTATGCGTTATCGTTCCATTATAACGATCAATGTAGGGGTAATAGCGTAAATCTTATTTTTCTAATATTATTCTTATACCTTCCTACGGATGACTCGCTTTATCTTTTCCATGATACAAGTCGAGGATTCCTACCTCCATTCTATATATACACATGCACACATATCACGGGGGGAAATATAAAGGAAAATAGCAAATATCCATGAGAGATCGAAAGGGCGGAATGGGTGCCTAACACCTTCCCATTTCGTAACTAAGCCTTCGAACCCTTCTCGAATCATTTGGTTTCGCACGCACAAGTATGTCTTTGGATGACATCCTTCGGGGTGGCTTCCCCTTTTTTTCCTTTTGTCTGTTTTGAGTAAAATAGATTGGCGACTCTGAATCTCTCTACATTTTTACACCACATCTCAAACGACGCCGGTCGAAGTGCTCCCGAGAGGGACGTGCGGGACCCGAAGGATCCTTTTACTCCGCACGATGAGGATCGGGGATGGCCACACTAGGGATATTATAGACTTACCCACTTACAAGAACTTCTCTCTCGAAGTTAATCTAAGCCTAATACTTCAAAGCTCAAATAATTCCTACGATACCTACCCTCACGATCAAGATACCTATTCCTCGCACTTCTCACGACAAATTATTTTAATTTTATAAAAGCAATTCTGACAACTAGGGTGCCCACACACCCTTTATTCGAGCTCTACTCGTATAAACATAATTAGGCTTCACTTGCCTCAAATTGTATAATAACTCAAAATATAATAAATAAAACCATATTAACATACGCATTATAGAAGAAAAAAAAATATTTTGAAAGGTTCAAAGATGTAACTCCTCTCAATTCCTGACATTTGCTACTTTCATGCGGAGGAGGTCTCGCAAGAAAAATCTAAACAAGGAACCCTCCCAATACACTACTATGTAGCTATTTTGGGGATTGAGATTAGTTAGATCGGGACAAGAGTTTAAATTTTTTTTTTTGAAAATCATTTTGATATTGCCCAAAGGTCTATAAAAAATTTATTTTGAAAATAGTTTATTTTAAAAATAGTTTATGTCTTTCGACATTCAGATTAAAATACCTTATGCCCGAGACACAAGGTGCTAATAATTATCATACTCTTACTAACATATAGTTCTCAAAACTAGCATAATTATGAGCTAAATCCCTTGGTCAACAATAATCCACTAAATTCTGAATATCTTCAGTAATGGAAACCTCTTACATCATATTAAAATATGGCCATACACCAGGCTCTTCCATAGCTGGAATATAACAAATATATAAGTCTACCACGACTATAAAAAAAATAGGTTTACCATTACTACTCAACACATTTCAACAATTCTTACGTTCACAATCGAGTTATAGCTCTCTACTAGCACGTTACAAGATAATCTATTCTCCCAAAAGATAATCATATAAGAGATTTACTTGCTCACTTCTCCCTTCCGGGTCATTCTACACATAATAAGGTTATAAAACTAACCATTTATCTCAATCTTACATACGATACTCCAAAACCTCATATAGCATAATCCTATTCACAAAGGAAAATAATTTATACAATACCTCTCTAGTCCGATTGTATCTCTTCATCAATGGGTTCCCACTCAAAGTTCCCCGGCCTAAAATGACCTCGAACCTGCTGTAAGGGTTTCACATCCAAAACTTCCTCAAAATGGTGTCCTCTACCTCTTTCAGGACAATCTTTTTTCTTATGGCCTAATCTTTACAAAAGAAACCTCTACCCGTAAATCCTCTCTGCTCATTTTGAGGAATAAAACGCTATTGCGACCCTCGAAAATCCTGCTCGTATCCATTTGCTTTACTATTATTCTTCTATCCAGACATACTTGATGAACCCGAGTCTCTAAAGTTCTTACCCCCTGCTGACAAGGACGATATTCATGACACTATAACAATGCCGCATTCACTACCTCTGCGAAAGTCACTAACGCTGGGTTCCCTAACAAATGCTGCCGAATTTTCCAATTTAAACCTCGCATGAACTTCGATATACACTTATCCTTTGTATTCACCTCATCGGGGACTAAATTAGCCAATTGAGTAAATTCTTCTTCATACTCGGCCACCGTTCGATCACCTTGAAATACATCCAATAATTTCCTCCTCATTTCCTTTTGGATCGAGGAAGGAAAATACTTTCGATCAAAAAGTTCCCAAAAATCTGTTATGGGAAATGTATCTCTCTGTTCCGATGTGGTGATTGACTCCCACTAATGGAGAGCTGCTTCAGTTAACTTAAAGGTGGCGAGAAATTGCTACTTCACCTCACTACATTCAACCATACGAAGGTGCCTCTGCATATGATTCTTCCATCGACTTGCAGCCCTCATGTCAACTCCCCCTGAAAACTCTGGAGGATGTCCCTTCTTAAAATCTTCCACACTCTCTCCCACTTAGACAACCCTGAGTGGGTTAGGCTGCTTGAACCACAGGTTGATGTGCCATCGCAGAAATGGCAGCAACCACAATATTAGCAACTTCAGCTGTGGTTATAGTCCTTTGAGGCATTTGGGGTTCCATACTCTCAACCCCTCTATTTGCCCTGCCTGTACGACCTCTCTTCGGTGGCATGTGAAACAAGGACAAGTGTATTAGAACGTATTTCAAGTGTTTTCTCATCACAGAAGAAAATATAGACGTGTGAACACAGCCGTCCTAATAATAGGGCTCTATATCAAGAACTCTTATGGAAGATCGCAGAAAACCCACATAGATCCTTAAGACACTAGAACCTGATGCTCTGATACCACCTGTGACACCCCGCTTAAAATAATAACGGGTATCCAGCCCTATACTAAAATAATTAAGAATCTCAAGTGGATCATTCTCAGCATCTACTGACGATGCTAAAATAAACACGGCTAACTACCCATTACTACAAAAAGAGGGTGCCAAAAAAAAATTAACATGCAACATAATAACTAACCGACAACATAACAACTACTGAATGTGAATAAAGAACACACACATGCTATATAAAAGAGAAGTACCAGAGTATAAATATTCAAAAAGGAAATACCCGAATATATTGACTGGTCACAGACAATACAACAGTCCTGTAAAAATAAATATAACAAAATGCTACACTATAAATCTTGGGTATAAACTCGATATACAAATTGAATCCTAATCTAGATACACAAAAGATAGGAAATGACTATATCAAAATACCGCAACAGTCCGCTACTGCCACAGCTCCACGAATACACTGGATGGATAACATCAATGGCGTCCTTGCGGAGGAACACCTAAAATAATACAATATATACAAAGCAAGAGAAAATATAAACGGGTCAGAGCCTGAGGTGTGCAAACATTTTTATCAAGTGCATTAAAATGCATAATAATTATAAATGCATTATAACATGATTAAAGTGGAGTTGCACTCTCCAGAAAATCCAACTTACCTCTCATCTAAAGCGCGCTCCTAAACGTATGCACATGATCCTAAAATAACTTCCCAACATTTTCTAGGGGCAAAATATTCTAACCTACACCCAAAATTTATAATCATATAAACTTCCATCTAAATCAGAACCATAAACTTCTAATTCTACCACAGTCTCAAATATCCGTCAACTTACTTAACATATAAATATACATAAACATATACTCTTACTAGAATTTCTCGGATTCTAGTTATTGACATCAATGAGTTATTAGCATCGAAATGCTAAGGACTAACCTTCTCCCAGTTCTCAATACTACACTGTGTTTCATGCGTGGGATGTCTCGCAAGCGAAATTCAAACAAGGAACCCCCCCGATACACTACTCCTTGATATTGTTGATTATTGAGATTCATTATGCCCTCAATGCATGATGCATATAGCCCTAAATTCTTATATAATATAAATAATTTACTATTCCCAACTCTCAACAGTGCATTGCGTTTCGTGCGTGGGACATCTCATAAGTGAAATCCAAATAAGGAACCCCCCCGAAACACTACTCCCGGGCACTATCGATTATCGAGATTTACTAATATATAAATATGAGTACTAAGGACTAAACTTCACCCTACTCCCAATATTGTACTGTGTTTCGTGCGTGGGACGTCTCGCAAGCGAAATCCAAACAAGGAACCCCCTCGATACACTACTCCTTGACAATGTTGGTCGTTGAGGTCCATTATGCCCTCGATACCCATCGTAATATATATACTCATATTAATATATACGCTTCATATTCACTCTAATATATTCCTCACAAATTAGTTCGAATAAAATCTCCCGAAAAGAGATTCAATCAATATTATTATGTCTCTTCACATTAGAGACAGATATATGAAAGCTTATAATCATATACAAATAATATACTATTCACACAAGTATAATAATAACCATCCCAGCGAGCTATAACTCAAGGATGCAATCATGCAGGTTTTCAATGTTATCATCTACTAGGGAATCGCTTACATATCATCCTGGGTACCAACGGTTGGAATCTCACACCGCCTTGGTAAAACTAAATCACAATGTATGGGAAGCGGTCATAGTTCCTCCCCGAAAATAAGACGGAACATACCCACCACGTCTCACCCCTTATAAAAATCACACAATAATAATGGACGCTATGACCTGGGGACTATACGCTCCTTACTCCTCAAGCCAGGGGCCTCACTCACATCATGCAACTTTCCATGATAGCATAGAGGGGGTATGTTTCACATAAATATACATATATTATTCACGCTAGATATACATATACAATCACATCATAGAAATGTATACCATCACACAAGGTATTTATATTTCACACCATATAAATATACATACTCTTTTTACGCTCATATGCGTAAATGAAATTATTTCATTTATTAGTATATTACTCTCGATATACTATTCGTCACTAACTCACATAACTTCCCCACTTTGTATACACGATACGATTTCTCACTTGAAACTCACCCATCACTTCTATTTGTATGAATAATCCCCCAATTCAATTACAGTTGAGGATATTCTCTATATTCGTATGCACATCGATCAACATTTATTACTCCTTAAATATTAACCTCGACACTAAGAGGATTTTTCACCAAATCAATACGATAATTTAAATTCGCACTCTCTCGAAATCAATCACTAAAACCCCAACATTTACATCCAATCATATATTAATTCGGCTCTGAAATTTCTTAATGAGAGAGGAAATAAGCACTTACTTTCTTTATAAAATAGACCCCAAACATCCACTCACTTTTTTACGATCCTTAATCCCCTTACATAATCACTTAACCCTCTAAGATACCATAATTGAGAAGATCCCTTAATATAAACCCAAAGGAAAGGGGATAAACTTGAAATCCCATACTTGAACCCAAAACAGAGGCCCGATCGATCGGTACCCTAACTGCAGTCGATCGCAGTTTTTAATTATGCCTATAAACAAAGGCAGTGTGCTTTTCCCTTGAGGCGCGGTCGATCGGCCCCCTGGTTGCGGTCAACCGGCCCCCTGGTCGCGATCGACAGCCTTACTAGTAACCTTGGCCAAACTCCATTTTTACTAACTTCCACTTATCAAAAACTCCAAAATACTTACTTCCAACCAAAATTCTTCAACACAATCATATTACTAATATTAATTCTTATCAAATAACTCAACCCAACAAATATACAACCTCAAATTCATCATATACACAACAATCTTAAGATTTAACCCAAAATCTAGGTTTTAACAATTTTAACTCAAAATCCATAAATTTAACCACAAATCATTAAATAAATGATACACAACAATTATTTAGCAAGTTTAACCACTTGCCTCAAAGTTGTAGAGTCTGATTCTCCCTCGAAATCACGAATTTGGCAGAATTCCCATGCTTTTCCTTCTTTCTCTTCTTTCTTTCCTCTTCTCTCTCTCTCTCCCTCTAGGGCTTTCTCTTTTCTCAAATGAGATTTATGTCTCCCGTAGGCTTTTATGCCTTATCTCCCAAAATACACAACTTTAAATGATAATACACACTTTAAATGAATCGGTTACTCTAATTCGCGCCAAACGAACTTAAAATATTTCGGAACCCAAATAAGACCCAAGTACAGTCATTTCGACTATCTCGATCCTTTCGGAATCAACTACACACTCAGAATCGTCATTCAAATTACTTTCTAACATCTTCAAATTTTAACCTCAAATGCCAATTTAACTATTCTTCTCCCAAAAATAATTAATTTAAGATTTTCTTTATGACTCCATTGTCCTGTATTTTCTCTCCCAAATTAAACGGCGAGTTGACAATGTTAAACAATCTAACATAAAACTCATCAAATGACTCACTCTTTAACATCTTAATAGTCTTAAACTGTGTAGTAAAGGTTTGAAGTTTAGACGCCTAAACCGTACTAGTGCCCTCGTGAGTTAGTGCAAGAATATCCTAAGCCTCTTTTGAAGTTTCACATGTCATGATTAGATTATACTCTATCGATGTGACATGTGAGGAAATAAAGTTAAGACCTTTAGAATTGTAAAGAGCAAGTCTATGTTCGGCTTTGGTCCATGACTCAATGGATTTTACAGTAGTGGCCTCACCCTCTCCTGTGACTGGTGGTGTCCAACCCTTTTCAACTGCTAACCACACATGCTCATGAATTGATTTTAAGGCACTTCTCATTCGTATTTTCCAATAATCATAGTTTGTGCTATAAAAAATAGGAGTACGAAAACTGTTATAACTATCAAAATTCATCCTTAAAAGCACAAGGGATCAACACGCACAAAAAAATGTTTCTAGCACTGATACCAATTTCAAGGCCCCTTTTATTTTAAATGTGCTTTAAGGACGTCAAAACACTTTATCTTTCAAAAAACGTTTTCAAAATTTTAGACGCACCAAGTTTGTAAACTAATTTCAATTAAGTCCAATTTTATCTTGTTTAATCTGAAACATACATCTAGGTGATTAAAGCAAGTAAAATAAACAAGTTCACAACGCCGAATGTATGAGGAAACCACAAAGGGAAAAAATCTCGAATGGACCAAGCCAGACAATCACTATGATACGACTTTATAAAAGAAGACAGACAGACTTACACAATGACTCGATCCCCATAAGACTTGAAGCTCTTTTTCTCTTTCACCTCTCATCCACAGTGCCCACGTAAAAAAACTTCCATAATACTCGTCAACAGTACACGTGTCCACGAGTCCCTCGATGTCCAATGATGCATCTTGGCAACCCGTCTACGATTTAGAACATGAACTCCTTCGCTTCTTCACCTCAAAACCCAACGAAACAATTGGTTCAAAGTGATGAATAATCTCTGATGGTGCAAACAAAATCTCTGTAGCAATAGAATATGAAAGCTAAGATCTTTTTTAAACTCTAAGGATGGTTTTAGACTTTGAAAACCTTAGAAAACTTTCCAGAAAATGTATGAGTTCTTTTCTGGAATGTGGTTCTGAACACACCTCGAAATTCTGAGGGAAAAATTATTAAAAAATCTATGTCGGCATGTCGTTCTAACGAGATGCATATGTTGTTCTATCGACTGTGCGATGCCATTCGAACGACATCAGATGTCGTTTGAACCTCCCAAATCAAAGACGGTGTTTCATACGACACTGAACTAAAGTTATCTCAGAATAAACGAAGATAAAACATTTTAAAATCATTTTTAAACATTTTAAATAAAGGATGGAAACTTTATTTTAAACGGCATTTTTAACGATATTTAGACAATGGTTATGATCATTCAACGCATCAACAAATATGACCAAAATTTATACCCATGTGGATAATGAAATGATGGGGGTCCAAGCACACCAATACGCCACATGAAAACTCAAGACACAAAAAATTAACCGAAAATCATTTTGTGTTTTCAAAAAATATTTCTGACTCAAAAATAAAATCTTTTTGTATTTTCTCAAAAATATGTAAAATCAAAAATATTTTTGAATTTTCAGAAACATTTTATCAAAACAAAATCTTTATGTATTTTTCAAATAAGACTCAAATAAATGAAAAATATAATACAAAGAGATAAATAAGTCATAACACTAGCAAAATATGAATCGTAAAGTAAAGATTAGAGTATGACAAACATCGTGAAATAATCTTCCTTTAGATCTAGCATGGGAAGAATCAAGTGCAAACAAACAAGAGCCATGAAGTCTAATTCCTAAAGCCTCTAAGTCTGATTTCCTAACCCAATTAGATGTGTAACAATGCATGGGGATTTTGGGAACCGAAATGACTTTATTCCTCAACTTCCTAAGAGCATTTTTAAGGTCATAATAATACCGCCTAAGGTGACCCTTTTTACCTCAATAAGTTCAAGTGAAAACACGGCAAGGAATGTGATCTAAATGTGTACCTCTCCTAAAGTTCCTAGTTGGCTCTCTCATACGATTGGTATTGGCTTTGGGAATGGGAGCAATACGATCATCATAGCCTATACCACACCTATCCTCCTTGATTTGGACGGTACCTAAAATTCTATCTAAGTTTTTTTACCTAAACTCCAAATCAATCTTCACCTTACTCGAGTTTAGGGGTGTGCACGGTTCGATCGGTTCGGTTTTGGCTGGGTTTTTTGAGCCGAACCGACCTTGTCGATTTTTGGAGTTGAAGGACCGAACCAAAACCGGTTGAAGAACAAAACTAAACATGGTCGGTTTTTTACAGGGCCAGTTCATTTTTCCCATCGATTTTTTATAGGGTCGGTTTTATATAGGGCCGGTTCGATTTTTTCATTTATTTTAATAAAAAAATATTTTTTTAATACCTAATATAAATAAAAATTAAAAAATATAATATAATATGCCAACACTAATATAAATATAATATGAAATATAAAATTAAAAAATATAAAAATTAATTCTATTCTGTTCGGTTCAAAATCGATTTTTTTATGCCAAAATCAAAAACCGAACCGGCCCCTTCGATTTTATACCTGATCAAACCGAACCGAATTGACCCTTAAAAAAACCTGGCCAGAAATTTTGCGATTTGATTCGATTTGTCGTTTTGTCTATTTTCTGCACACCCCTACTCGAGTCTCTCAAATTCTCCTTAAACTCACTAATCCTAGAATCAAGTAAACACCTAGACTCCTAAAACTCTATAATCTCCTTTTTTATAGCCTCCATCAAGCCCTGAATATTATCTCTCTCTCTCTCTCTCTCTCTCTCAATGTATTATAATTTCTCCCTAAGAGTCTTCTCCCGTGCCCTAATGGCATGCCCATTCAACCTATCTTGCAAGATCAAGTTTGCCTTTTTCACTTTTACCACTTCCTTATACAAATCATTAAAGGTAACTTGCAACTCTCCCACATTAATCTCCTAATCCTCACTAACTTCACCCTCAGTCACTTGGGATTCACACAAAACAGCCTCAGAAGTGTCATTCCCATGAGAATCTTCATAAGAATATTTATCGTCGCCGCTCACATGACATGCCATGAATGCTACAAAATTATGCTCAATGGCGAAACTTTCTCCCTCTTTCGGTTCACCATCACTTAAGATGGAATTATATGATATCGATTTATTTCCTTCCTTCTTAGTCTAGTGGGACACTCAGCTACCTTGTAACCATAACCCTCACAATCAAAACACCTATTCGACTCATCCCTCTTAACATTTTCACTTCTATCCTTAGGGATGGGATCAACCTTGTTGTTCTTTGATTTCCCAAGTCTTTTGGCATCTTTCGATTGCTTTTGGCACTTAAGAAACTTTTGAACTTCTTTCCAACAAAGTTACATCCTCAAAATCGAAATCAGAATCATCATTAGAAACTATAGTATCCTCCTTTCAGGCTTTCAAAGCAATGCCATTTTCTTTCTTTGGCACTTGTTTGGAGGTAAACATATCTAGTTCATAGGTTTGTAAGTCACCTATAATCTCTTCAAGTTTAGTTGATTCAAGCATACCCAAGGAGTTCAAAACGATCACTTTTGAATCAAATCTACTAGGCAATGACCTTAAGATTTTCTTTATGACTCGGTTGTTAGATATTTTCTCTCCCAAATTAAACGACGAGTTGACAATGTTCGAAAATCTAGCATAAAACTCATCAAACGACTCAATCTTTAACATCTTCATCGTCTCAAACTGTGTAGTGAGGGTTTGAAGTTTAGATGCCCTAACCGTGTTAGTGCCCTCGTGAGTAAGTGAAAGAATATCCCAAGCCTCTTTTGAAGTTTCACATGTCATGATTCGGTTATACTCTATCGATGTGACATATAAGGAAATAACGTGAAGACCTTTAGAATTATAAAGTGCAAATCTATGTTCGGTTTTAGTCCATGACTCAATGGATTTTAAAGTAGTGGCCTCACCTTCTCGTGTGACCGGTGGTGTCCAACCCTTTTCAACTGCTAACCACACATGCTCATCAATTGATTTTAATGCACTTCTCATTATTATTTTCCAATAAGAATAGTTTGTGCCATAAAAAATAGGAGTACAAAACAGTCATAACTTTCAAAATTCATCCTTAAAAACAACAGGGATCAACACACAAAAAAATCTTTCAAGCTCTGATACCAATTTCTAGTTCCCTTTTATTTCAAATGTGCTTTAGGGTTGTCAAAACACTTTGTCTTTCAAAAAAAAAATCCAAATTTTATACGCACCAAGTTTGTGTACTAATTTTGATTAAGTCTAATTTTATCTTGTTTAATCCAAAACATGCATCTAGGTGATTAAAGCAAGTAAAGTAAAAAAAAAAGATCACAACGTCGGATGTACGAGGAAACCACAAAGGGGAAACATCTCGAACGGCCTAAGCCAGATAATCACTATGATATGATTTTACAAAGGAAAACAGACAGACTTACACAATGACTCGATCCCCACAAGCCTTGAATATCTTCTTCTCTTTCGTCGCTCATCCACAGTGCCCGTGTTAAAAACCTTCCACGATACTCGTCAACAGCACACATGTCTATGAGTGCCTTGGTGTCCACCGATGCAGCTTGGCAACTCATCGACGATTTAGAACACGAACTTCTTCGCTTATTCACCACAAAACCCAACGAAACAATTTGTTCAAAGTGATAAACAATCTCTGATGGTGAAAACAAAATCTCTATAGTAATAGAATATGATAGCTCGGATCTTTTTTAAACTCTAAGGATGGTTTTCAACTTTGAAAACCTTAAAAAACTTATCCAGAAAACGTATGAGTTCTTTTCTGGAATATGGTTCTGCACACATCTCGGAATTCTAGGAGAAAAATTCTTTAAATAAAAATCTAAGTCAGTATGTCGTTCTAACGAGATGCATATATTGTTCTAACGATTGTGAATTGTCATTCGAAAGACATCAGATGTCGTTTGAACCACCAAAATCAAATATGGTGTTTCATACGACTCTAAACTCAAGTTATCTCAGAATAAACGAAGATAAAACAATTTAAAATCATTTTTAAACATCTTAAATAAAGTTTCCACCCCTTAAAACTCTTTCAAAACTCCATAAACATAATGCGTTCATACTTGATAGTTTCTCGGAATGCAATCTGATTGAAGACGAGAAACATGCACAAATTAAACTCAACATACTAAATTTATCTTTGAAGCTTGGCCACTACGTCTTCAATACAAACACATCATAGACATTGTGGGAATCGTGACGATATAAAATGTCTATCTATGACTCAAAATAAGTATAGTTTGTGAATAAGTCAATTATATACAAAAGAACTCAATTGGAAATTTTGTCATTACAACAATATGACTCAATAAAAAAAATATAATAGAAAAGATAGACATATCATAATACTAGCAAACATATATAATGAAGCACAACTAGAGTATGGCAAGCAAACTAACACAATCAACCATTAAATATAGCAAGGGGAGTATCTTGTATAAGCAAATGAGAATCAACAAGTCTAATATTTAAAGCCTCCAATTCCTAACCCAAGTAAGTGTAACATGGCGTTTAGGGAATTTAGGAACCGTAGTGACTCTACTCTTAGACTTTGTAGGACCGTTCTTAAGATCATAGCAAAAATGCCTAAGATGACCTTTCCTACTGTAGTGAGTGTAAGTGTAGACACAGTGAGGAGTATTACCAAAAGATTGATCGTTTCTAAAGTTCCTAGTCGATTATCTCAAATATATGGTCTTGGCTTTGGAAGCGGAAGCATTATCATCATCAAAACTGATTCTCGACTTGTCATCTTTGATTTGGACAGTGCCTAATATTTTATCCAACTTTTCTGACCTCGACCCAAAATTAAATTTGACCCTAATTGATATATCCATCTCTCCTCAAGTTTAATAATCCTTGACTCGAGTAAATGCCTACACTCCTCAAATTCTAGAAGTTCTTTCTTCATAGCCTCCATCAAATCATGAAGACTATCTCTATCACCCTCAACATAATCTAGTTTCTCTCGAATATTCCTCTCACGTGCCCTAATATCCTCAAGAAAAGCACTATCATAATTCCCTATGGCAAGTTTCCTCAAACTAGTTTCCAACTTTAAGTTAGACTTATTTATCTTCAAAGTTTATGCATACAATTCATGGAAGGCAACTTATAGTTCACTCTCCTCCTTCTCTTCTTCATCCTCGCTTTCATCTCCACTCTCTAAACCATAACTCATATGGGATCCACAAACTATGTCGTCATAAGTGTCATTCAAAGAATATCTTCATGGGAAGTTTTCTCGGCAATGGAAAGATGACTAGCGATGAACGTAGTAAAGTTACGCTCAATAGAGGAATCGTTTCCCTCTTCCGAATAACTATCATTAAGGGTGGCATTAAATTCTATCGGTTTCTTACCCTTCTTTCTTAGTCTAGTGGGGAATTCATCTACCCAATGGACATAACCCTCACAACCAAAATGTCTCTCTCAATCATCCCTCTTAAAGTTCTAACTCTAGATCTTAGGGATGGGGTCGGCCCTATTGTTATTATTTTTCTCAAATCTTTTTGTATATTTTGATTGCTTTTGGAATTTGAAAATTTTCTTGAATTTTTTTGCCAACATGGCCACAGCCTTGGAATCGACGTCAGACTCATCATTCAAAATAGGTGTTTCCTCTTTCTGGCCTTTCAAAACTATGACATTTTCTCTCTTCATCACAATCTAGGAGGTAAACGTGTTAAGATCATAAGTTTGTAAGTCATCTACAAGTTCTTCAAGTTTTATTGAGTCAAGAGTACCCAAATAATTCAAAATAGTCACCTCTGGATAAAATCTGTCAAGCAACGACCTTATGATTTTTTTATCACTCAGTTGTCAGGTCACTTCTCTCCCAATTTAAACGACGAGTTAACTATGTCGAACAATCTAGCGTAGAACTCATAAAATGTCTCACCCTCCCACATTTTAATCGATTCAAATTGAGTGATTAGATTTTCGAGTTTGGAAGCCATAACGGCAGTAGTTCCTTCATGGGTGAGTTAGAGTACATCTCGAGCCTCTTTTGATGTATCATAGGTCATAATACGATGAAATTACTCGGGTGTAGCAGGACAAAACAAAGCATTTAAACTTTAAGAATTATATTTCAATAATTTATGGCCAGCCTCCTCTACGATTCTATGGTTTTTAAATGAATTACCTCTCTATCTCTCTTGATAAGTGGAGACCACCTTTTAACAACTACTATCCACACACACTCATCTATTGCCTTAAGTGCTAACTTTATATGCATTTTTTAATATGCATAGTTTGACCTCTCAAACATAAGGGTTCTAAAACCATCAAAACATTTAAAATTCATGCCTAAAGACACGGGATCAACACACACAAAAAAAGAGTGTTCTAGCTTTGATACCAATTTGAGAATTCCCCTACAATGTGTGCTTAGGTAAGGATGGTCCGAATAAACACAAGTACAAAATTTTTATACATTTTAAAGATTGAAACTTTAAACAAAATTAATCCAATTAAACTTAGAACTAATTTTAAATATTTCTTGTGGAAAACCGATTTACCAAATGTTATACCTTTACCCTAAAAGATGAATCTAAGCTAATAGAAGATAAGATAAAGAAAGTATCCATAAGACGCCAATATACGTGGAAAACCACAAGAAAAAAACTGGACGACCCAGCCAAACAATTCACTATGATGCGAAATTACAAAATATGACAGTAGACTTACACAATGACTTGATCCCCCAGAAGCCTTGACGCTCTTTAATATTTGACCGCTCCTCCACATTGAAACGTAGGATCCCACCTATGCCAAATGCCATAATGCACGAGTCCACCGACTGTGGCCATCCCCGATCCTCGCGGCGAGCGGGCAGCGTGAGGATCCTAGGTCCCACACGTCCCTCTCGGGAGCGCTTCGACCGGCATCATTGATGAGGTGAAAAATATAGAGAGATGGAGTCGCCGGTCTATTTTACTCAAAACAGACAAAATAAAGGGATCCATCCCGAAGGACAGCATCCAAATACATACTGATGCATATGAAACCAAAATGATTCGAAAAGGGTCTGGAGGCTAAGTTACGAAATGGGAAGGTGTTAGGCACCCATTCCGCCCTTACGGTATCTCATGGCTTTTTGCTATTTTCCTTTATTTTCCCCGTGATATGTGTGCATGTGTATACATAATGGACAAAGGAGTCATCGACTTTTACCATAGAAGAGGTAAAGCGAGTCATCCGTACGAATGTAAAAATAATATTAGAAAATAGGATTTACGCAATTATCCTTACATTGATCATTACGATGGAACGATAACGCATATGGGATAATACGCTACTAAGAACAAATACATAGAATATAAGAGAAATGATTTTAGAGAAAAATATAAAATGAGAGAAAAAGTAAAAATAGGACTCAAATATCGGATTTTACCCCGAGACGCCTACGTAGCCTATAGAGGCATCAAAGTCCACGTAGTTCGTATGCAAAACGAGGGGTGGGGTTTATCCCATAAATCCAATCGGGGGATTCTCTTATTTGTGTGTGTGTGTGTGTGTGTGTGTGTAAAAAAAGTGTTTTAGTCGTGAGAAAAGTGAGAGAAAAGTGTGAGAATTCCCGTTTGGAATTTGTGAGCAAACCCTCTTTTTCTTATTTTTGGGGGTTTTATTTGTATGAAAATAATAGATGTGCAATAATACTAAATAAAAAATATATTAGGACATGTGAGATGAGAGGATAAAAGTGCTAAGTAATAAAACAAGTTAATTCAAATTTATGGGAATTTAAGGAGAGAATTGAGAAAATTAGACATTCTTAAAGATATTGAGCTTGATCTTGTATGTTGGAGAGCATCCCTTGCACTTGGATGATGATGTAGGATAGTGAATTCACCAATTTTGATGGAAAGGATGATGAAAAGTGAAAGTTGGAAAGGGATTTGGGTGTGGAAAGCACGCTGACTTCAAGAGAGGTTTTCTGGATTTGCTAAGAGTGATACGTTTCAGATCTGAGATCCCTTTGCAATGAGGTCAAGGCCTCCTTTTTATAGGCCCAGGGCATTATTGATCGACATAGCCCTGGTCCTGCCAATTGGCAAGTTTGATTAGGCACACTGCCGATAGGTAGGGTCTGGGACCTGCCGTTTGGCAGTGTCTTTCTAGCCTTTTCAGAAAATCGGTCGCAGAGTGCAAACCGTTGATCCGAATCGCGCACGGGGTGGACCTATGGAAAGTTAATTCAGAGACCTTTAAAAATCTTTCGGACTGCTCCGGGTTTGGGAGTTGACTTTGGGTCAAATATGGCTCGGAAGCACTCATCGATCCATTACATGGGGAATCGTTGGATGCAAACGGAGCGTTCGTCCACATGGTAAGTCCAAATCACGCACGGGGTGGACCGTTGGAAAGGTTAGGAGATGTACTTCAACATTCCAAAGAGTTTGACCTAGTTTGGGGAGTTGACTTTGGTCAACCGGGCCCTCGAAGCATTTGGTGACCTGTCGGAGTAAAACGGATCGTTCGTCCGTACTGTAAGTCAGAATCGTGCACGGAGCGGACCGTTGGAAAGGGGTATCAGTGCCCTTTTAAGATTCATTCAGTCTTAATCAAGATGAAGAGTTGACTTTGGTCAAACGGAGCTCGGGAGCGTCTGATGGCCTCTAGATTAGGTTTCGAGGGAAAATGGGTCGTTCATCCGCATGGTAAGTCAAAATTGTGTACGGGATGGACCGTTGGAAAGGGGATTCAGAGCCCTTAGAAGATTAATTTAGTCTCGATCGAGCTAAAGACTTTGACTTTTGGTCAAACGGAGCCTGGGAGTGCTTGATGGCTTCAAGTTCAGTACTCAGGGTATGACCTGGGTCTTTAGTGATGAAGGAGGAGCTAGGGACCTAAGGAGAGTTTAAGGGGTAACAAAATGGGGTATCTACAGAGCCCCTCGACGAGTGAGTTTGAAATAAATGATAACCGTAAAATAGATACTGCATGATGCTTTGAAATAGGATTACCAATTCAAGGGGTCGAGGCCGATTCTGAGGACTTAAGGGGGTAAGGATGACCAATTCAGAGGGTCGAGGCCAATTTTGAGGACCTACAGAGTGTTCTGGGGATGACCAATTCTACGGGCTTAAAGATAAGGTGATCGATTCTGCGGGTCAAAGCCAATTCTACGGGCTTAGGTTGCGATGACCAATTCTGCGAGTCGAATCCAATTCTACGGGCTTAGGTTGCGATGACCAATTATGCAGGTCGAAGCTAATTCTGCAGGCTTTGGTTATGATGACTAATTCTACGGGTCGAAGCCAATTCTGTGGGCTTAAGTTATGATGACCAATTCTGCGGGTCGAAGCCAATTTTGAGGGCTTCAAGATAAGGGTGAACGATTTTGCAGGTCGAAGCCAATTCTGAGGGCTTGAAGATGAAGGTGACCGATTCTGTGGAACGAAGTCAATTCTGTGAGCTTAAGTTGCGATGACCAATTCTGTGGGTCAAAGCCAATTCTACTGGCTTAAGTTGAGATGACCAATTATGCGAGTTGAAGCCAATTCTGAAGCACCTTATACTTTTGACTCACTTGAGTCTACATTGTATAAGTGCTCATCTAGTTTGGAAATAATGACAAAATTATGTCTTTTCCTACAATCCAAAAAGCCTCAGAAATTGTCTAAAATTCATTCCTCTTGTTTGTCTAATCAAAGGTATATGTACCAACACTCACACACATTAAGATTACATTCATATCTTGTATATTGCATATAATTAGTTGTGTGTGTGTTGTGTGTTAATTTCCCTAAAATTAATTTTTGGGAATTTTAAATGATTTTTAAAACACCGTTTATCTTAATTAAAATTAGATTTTTAAAGTATTGGGGTCATTCTGCTATTTTGGATTGCGGGTTTTATTGGCTGAAAGTTCACTTGGGTAGAAATCGAAAGCGCTAGAGACTTCAAGGTGTCTTGGTAATTATTTCCAAAACACCCGTTTCAGCTCTAATCCTAGCCCTACACCTGTCGCTTATATATCGATTTGATTTGTGTTTCTTCAAAGAGACAACGCCTGTGCACAATCTCAACCCTTGGATTGTTTTAATCAGCGATCTGCATGCGTTCTAATTCAATCCTAGTGAATCCCTCTTAAACCAATCAGAACCATTTTAACTATCGCTTATCTCTAACCCTTGGATCAAAGTCAAACTGCCTAGACCAAATCGTAGCCCTTGATTTTGAACCATCTTCTCGATCCTTCTCAGCCCCCAATATAAGGAGGCTAACCCTCAGCCAGAAGAGACTTTTTACACTTCGTCTATTTGAATGAGTAGAGAGAGAAGAGAGAGTAGAGAGAGAAGAGAGAAACCAGAGAGAGAGAGAGAGTTAGAAACCCTAACCCTAAAACGTCCTAACATCTTTCAAACCCTAACCTCTTTCAAAACCAGTATATACCAAACACAACCTTAAGTGTTTGAGAGTTTTGAGTGTTGGTTTGTTAGTTGTTTTATGCTGTAACCTCTTCGTTTTGAGATCTTATTTTCAACTTAAACATTAAGTTTAAGATCTGTGTTTCTGATTCATAGAAATCGTAGATCTGAACGTTTTATGTTATATTTCACATAGATCTGCATTTATAGTTTTTCATCTTGAGAAAACTTTTGTTAAATTGTCTCTGTAAATGTTTTCAACTTCAAAATCAATAAAAATATTTTCTATTTTTAGTTCTTTTAAAACAAAACCTTCGACCTAGTTGGAATCGCACTTGGTGATTTTCAATCTCAAAAATATTTTTAAAACCTGAGATTGATTAAGATCTTGATACGTCTTCTGAGCAAGATAGCTGTGGATTCTGGGTTAATATTAAAGGTCAAATAAGGTTCAAAGTTTCCTAAGAAGAGAGAAACTGAAAATCACAGCATATAGATCTTATATGTAATTTGATAGGACTGTTTGTATAAATCAGCGTGAGTGTGTGCATGCATGTGTTAGAAGCACCTTCACAAAACACTTACACCCTAAAGTGTTGGTAATATGATCTTGAAACAAGAGTCGACGTAAAGAACTGGAACAAATTGGATGTTAGCAAACTGGAGAACAACATCAACAAACAAAACTGAAGAAAAGTTAGAAGGACGCCAGTGGATACATTCCTAAACTTGTATAGGTCTGATTTATGTGCATGTGTGTTATATAGTTTGTAACTGTTATAATTTGTTTTAGTGAAATTTTTGGTTTACTCCGTAAAGGGAGTCGTGGATGTTTCCTCAGTTGGGTGAGGTTTTACCACGTTAAAAATATCTTGTCATTAGTCTTTCTACATCTCCTCATCCCTTTCTGTTTAGTGTGCTGAATAAAAAATGATTTTAGTTTTGTTTTTCAAAACTTGTTAAAAAATCTTGAACAGATCTCGTGCATAATTTTAAACACATCTTGTGATTAAATTGATTTGATTTCTAGAAAAGAGTTTCTTCAAAAAATAGTTCGGAGTTACTTAAATAGTTTAATCTTGTATTAAACGGCTTTAGTAACAGTTTATCAATTGGTATCAGAGCTTTGGAAATGTTTTTAAAAGATCTTGTGTTTCTGAAATTGTTTTCTTAAAGTCATAACAATGGACGAGAAAAATGAAAGATTTGGTAACTTGACCAGACCCCCACTCTTTGATGGAAACAACTTTGCTTACTGGAAGGTAAGGATGTTTGATTTCATATAAGGAACCTTGGGAGATGATTTCTGGGATATTGTTGAAAATGGATACTCTTATCGTACTAAACCATCCACTGAAGGAAGTAATGAGAGGGTTAAGAAAGCATTAAGTGAGTTCACACAAGAAGAGAAGTAGATTTCTCGTAATAATAACAAAGGAAAGAATGCTATCTTTATGTCCATAAATGAACATGAGTTCAAGAGGATCTCATCTTGTGCCACTTCTAAGGAAGCTTGGGATACACTGGTCACTGCACATGAGGGTGACACTAGAGTTAAGGCTGCTAAAACTCAAATGATTGTTCAACAGTATAACTCACTAATTATGTCTGATTCTGAAACTTTCGATGATTTCTACATGAAATTAACTGACATTGTGATCAAGCTGCATGCTAATGGGATAACTTATGACAGACATGAAACTGTATCTAAAATTCTAAGGTCATTACCACAGAAATTTAATGATAAAAGATATGCTATTGAGGAAATGTGTGATCAAAATATCACTCCTGAATTACTCAGTAGTAAACTTCGAACTGTGGAAATGGAATTAGAATTTAAGAAACAAATGACCCAGTCCCATAGGAAACAGACTAGTTCCAACTTGAGTTTTTCTTCTAAGTTGATAAAACCTGAGTTTACTATTCCCACTGATGATTCTGATAAGGAATGTGATATAGATAGTTTGGATAACCAAATTGCCTTGATGTCAAAATAATTTAAGAAAATTGTCAAATTTAGAAATAAATTGGCAAACAGACAAGGCAAGCCAAATTATCCAAGTCAGTCTAACTACAAACCTCATGAGAAAGGTCAAGACAAACATCACAAGGACATGAGACCTAACAAAGACTTCAAGAACATTGAGTGTTTTAGATGTGGAAAACTAGGACACATAGCACAAGACTGTAGAGTGAAACTAAACACTGTCAATAAACGTACTAGGGCCAACATTTGCAAAATACGGGATGATTCAAGTGATTCTGAGAATGAGGAACCTGAATCTTCTGATTGTTTTGATCCTTGCATGTCTTTCTTTGCTAAGATAATATACAATGATGATATGCCTATGTATGAGAATGATGATAGTAACTCTACTCCTGCTGTTGTGAATCATGCTGCTAATGGTTTAGATACTTTACTTTTTGAGAATATTGTTAGTTCAACCACGTGGTGTGTGAGTAAAAGGGAATGCGATAATGACGATGTCCATGGGTGCGTGAGTTCAAGAAATGAATCCTTAGGGGTCACTTCACACACGGCACTTAGTGACTCAGACACTGAAGACCTCCCAGGCATTCACACACTTTATGCTAAAACTCTCAAGAAAAGCACTAGACTAGAAAAGATGGTGAAAGATCTCACTAAGAAATTAGAAGATCTAAGCCTAATGGTCAAACTCAATGCTGAAGAGTATACTACCCAATGTCTAACTCATGAAAATGAAGTCAAAGTCTTTGATAAAAAATTAAAGAATTTGATTGATGAAAATGAAACTCTGGAGAAAAAATATAAAGAGACATTATTAAAATTGGAACAGTCAAAAGCTAAGACAACAATAGTTTTCAAAAAAATTACAAAATTTGAAAATAACTCAAACTGCTTTGATGGTTTGTTGCTGATTCAAAAATCAATTCTGATGATCAAACTGGAATAGGGTTTTGTCCCAATTTAAAGACACAAACAAAATCATTTGAATATATCAAGTTTGTGTCAGGAGGCAAAAGACCTATAGAAACTTATCCAGATTTTCATTCTCTGAAAAATGAGTTTGATAAAAAATAATCAAAGTTTGATATTGGGGAATCTAATTACTCTAAGTGTGAAAGTCCACCTAAGACTAAATATGTTTTCCCCCTATTAGGAAGAGCAATTCTGCCTTTCAAACTATACTCCCTAAGAATAAGGTTTAATTCCAAAATGTCATGAAGCCTATGTTTAGAGACTTTCCTAAGGAGATGCCATCCTCGAGTAATTTATATTGCTCTTACTGTGATTTGTATGGTCATTCCTTTGAAGGATGCTACTCTAGACGCTTAGTTAAACCTGTCTATAAAACTCATGTGTACCAAAACTTTAACTATTCTAGAAGGAGTCGTAACAATTATGTTCTGCCTAAACAACCAGACAAAAACTCTAACTATAGGAAAAGAAAGACCAAACCTTAAAGAACATTTCCTAGAAGGATTCCTAAACACTTTCCTAAACCAAATGCTCATGTGTCTCATAAAATTCAAAATCATGCACAAAACATTTTTCAACAAAAATTGAATGCTCGCAAATTTTATCAAATGAGAGCAAATAAGCGCAAAATGAAAACAAGAGCTATTTGGGTTAGAAAATATGATCTATTACCCCAGATGAAGAGTAACATTGTGATTACTGCTTTAAAAGTTGAACACACATCTTCTGGTTGGTATTTAGATTCTGGATGTGCAAAACACATGACTGGTGATGATACAAAACTTTTAAACAAAACCAGCTTTGCTAGAGGAAAAGTTATTTTTGGTAATGGTGTATCATCTCAAATTATTGGTAAAGGAACACTCCAAGAAAAAGGATTACCTTTACTTGAAAATGTTCTTATAGTAAAAGGTCTTAAGGCAAACCTACTCAGTATCTCTCAATTTTATGACTCAAATCATACTGTCACCTTTTCAAAGAATAATTGTAAAATTTTAAATGAAAAAGATGAGTGCATTATCATAGGACTCAGGACTCCGGACAATTGTTACACTGTTCAAAACAGTACTGAGGTCTATAACATTGCCAAAATGGATGACAATGAGATATGGCATAATCGTATGAGTCACATAAATTACGAAAACCTTAGTAGACGGTCATCTCAAGAAATAGTTAGAGGTATTTCTAAGATCAAACCTATTTCTAATATTGTATGCGGTTCTTATCAAGAAGGAAAAATTGTTAAGGCTCCTCATAAGAAAGTCAAATATATCCTTACCTCTAAACCCTTGGAACTCATCTATATGGACCTTATGGGTCCTTCTCGAACTGTTAGTCTCTGTGGCCAGAGTTACATTCTTGTTATGGTTGATGATTTCACCAGATTTACTTGGGTAGCTTTCTTAAAATAGAAATTTGACACTTTCTAAACTTTTTTGAAAATCTTACTTCGGATTGAAAATGAGAAAGATACTCAAGTAAATAGGAGTCGTAGTGAGAGAGGTGGAGAATTCATTGATACTGGTGTTATAGAGTATTGTGACAATAATGGTTACAAATATGAATTTAGTGCTCTTAAGACTCCTCAACAGAACGGTATTATTAAGAGAAAGAATCGTACCCTTCAAGAGATGGCACGAGTTATGATTCATGCAAAAACCTTACCTAAGTATTTTTGGGTATAAGCTATTCGTACTGCGTGTCACATTATAAATAGGGTCTATCTTAGAAAGAACTCTAAACAAACGCCTTATGGAATTTGGTATGGGAAAAATCTCAATCTTAAGTACCTTAAAACCTTTGGTAGTACGTGTTATGTCTGCCAAGAAATAGAACACTTATCCAAATTTGAGACTCATGGAGATAAAGCCATTTTTCTAGGATACTCTCCTAATAGTAGAGTATATCGTGTCTATAATCTCCGCACTAAGACCTTAATGGAATCCATAAATGTTATTGTAAGTGATACTACTGTAGAGAGTAAGACTGGAGAACCAACTTTTGTGGTAGAGTCTGAAAATGTTTTAGAAAATGACTCACCAGAAATAGATGATTCTTTACCAATTGAGACACCTGAAGTACCTAATTGGGTTGCTAAAAACCATCCCATAGATCTCAATTAAGAAACTTTGCTCATTATGCATGTTTTGTTTCTCTTGTGGAACCAAAGAATGTTAATGAGGCATTGAATGATCCTCATTGGATTTCTGCAATGCAGGAAGAACTTCTTCAATTCATCATTCATGATGTTTGGTATCTTGTACCTAGGCCTGATCACAAAAAGGTTATTGGCACACATTGGATATTTAAAACTAAATCTGATGAAAATAGGATTGTCATTAGAAATAAAGCCAGATTAGTAGCTTAAGGATACTCTCAAATAGAGGGAATAGATTTTAACGAGACTTTTGCTCCTGTTACTCAATTAGAATATGTTCGTCTTCTCTTTGCCATAGCCTGCTACTTACACTTTACGCTTTATCAAATGGATGTCAAATCTACCTTCCTTAATGGAATATTGATCGAGGAGACCTATGTAGAACAACCAAAAGGGTTCATTAACCCTAAATATCCAAATCATGTCCTTCGTCTTAAAAAGGCTTTGTATGGCCTAAAATAAGCCCCAAGAGCCTGGTATGAGCGCCTTTAAGTTTAAGAGAGGTGGAAATGATCAAACACTTTTTGTCAAACATTTTGACAAACATATCATTATAGCTCAAGTATATGTTGACGATATCATCTTTGGATCAACCTCCCCAAAAGAAGTTAAATCATTTTCTGAAATTATGCATAAAGAATTTCAAATGTCTCTCATGGGGGAGTTGCAATTTTTCTTAGGTCTTCAAGTCAAACAAAATTCAGAAAGATTATTTGTCTCGCAATCAAAATACATATTAGATATTATTAAAAAAATTGGTCTTGAAAGTCCAAAAGATGCTAAAACTCCCATGAGTACTATTGTCAAACTATCTAAGGATGAAACTGGGAAATTCATAGATCCAACCCTTTATCGTAGTATGATTGGAACCTTGATATACCTTACTGCATCGCGTCCTGAAATTATGTATGCTGTTTTCGTATGTGCTCATTATCAAAACAATCCTAAAGAGAGCCTTTTAACTTCTGTTAAAAGAATTATAAAATACATTAAAGGCACTCTAAATTTAGGAATATGGTACACCAATGATACTCCTAGCACGATAATAGGATACACTGATGCTGATTGGGAAGGGTGTACTGACGATAGTAAGAGCACATCAGGTGCATATTATTATATTGGTAATAATTTGGTAGGTTGGAGTAGTAAGAAACAAAACTGCACTTCATTATCCACTGCTGAATCTGAATACATAGTTGTTGACAGTTGATGTGCTCAATTACTTTGGCTTAAGCAAATGCTAAGTGATTATGGTATTAAAGAGGAACAATTACATCTCTATTGTGATATTCAAAGCGCGATCAGTATCTCTAAAAATCCTGTTCAACACTCGCGAACAAATCACATGAAAATAAGGCATCACTTTATTCGCGAATTAGTTGAGACTAAGGAATTAGAAATCAATTATCTTCCTACTGATTTGTAACTCACAGATATGTTCACCAAACATTTGGATTACAATAGATTCATTTCTTTGCGTAAATCAATTGGAATGGTGTGTGCTGAATAATTTCTTGGATTTACATAATTTTTTCCCTTTGTCCATTTGAGACAAAATGGGGGAGAAATTTGAGTCTTATGAGAATTAATTTATTTTGTACATATTCTAAAGAGCTTGATCTTAATGATTATTTTTAGGATTCTGTACAGTTATTCTCAACAGTTGTAAGAGGGTACTAAATTGTAATTAGTTGAGTTATGTAATTGTCTGTTCTAGGTAATGGGTAGATAGAATTTTTGTACAGGAATAGGTTTTTCCTTTTCTTTTTGTTTCCCTACGAGTCCAAGTTGACTCAAATGAGATTTTGTCTCTTATTTCCAAAGGGGGAGATTGAAGCACCTTATTCTCTTGACTCACTTGAGTCTACATTCTATAAGTGCTCATCTAGTTTGGAAATAGAGACAAAATTGAGTCCGTATCCTAGATACCAAAGAGCCTCAGAATCTTCATTTCAATTCATTCCTCTTGTTTGATTGATCAAGGTATATTCACTAACACCCACACACTTTAGAACTGCATACATTGTTCTCTTATTGTTTAAATTGTTTATATGTGTGTTGTGTGTGTTAATTTCCCTTAAAAATATTTTTTTATAATTTTTTGGGAATTTTTAAAACATTTTAAAACAATTTTTTCTTAATTAAAAATGCAATTAAGAAGTTTTGGGGTCATTGTCTAATTTTTGATTGTTGGTTTTATCCATGTAAAGTTCTCTTGGGTAGGAACCGAAAGTGCTAGAGAAGTCAGGGTATCTATGTAATTAAGTTTAGATGTGCGTTTGATAGTCGGTGTTTGCCTTACACCTGTTGCTTTCCTATGGGATGTATGTGTGTTTCTTCTAAGAGAGTAAACCAGCGTGTTTTATTAGCCCTTGGATTGATCTTATCGACGATATGCATGTATCCTTGTCCCAATCCTTGCGAATATCTCTCATCTAAGCACAAGCCTCATAACCAACCGCTTATCTTTAACCGTTGGATGGAAGTCAAGGTTGCTTGACTTAATCTCAGCCTTCTATTTACTTATACCTTCTCGATCCTTCTCAACCCTCTATATAAGGAGGGTAACACTCAGCCATTAGAAGACTTTTGCCACTTTCGTCATTTTAGAGAGAGAAGAGAGAGAGTGAAACCAGAGTTAGAAACCCAAACCCTAAATTCGTCCAAACCTTTTTCAAACGCTAATTTTTTTATCAAAACCATTTATATACCAAACACAACCTTGAGTGTTTGAGAGTTTTGAGAGTGGTTTGATAGTGGTTTCGTGTTGTAACCTCTTCTTTTTAAGTTCTTGTTTCCAACTTAAGCATTTAGCTAGATCTGCGTTTCTGTTTCATAGAAATTTTATATCTGAGCATTTTTATATTACATTACACTTAGATCTGCATATATTATTTCTCGTCTTGAGAAATTTGTTGTTGATTGTTTTCTGTAAATGTTTTCATACTCAAAATCAACAATAACATTTTATGTTTCTAGTTCTTTTGAAACAAGACCTTTGGCCTAGTTGGAATCACACTTAGCGATTTTCAATTTCAAAAATCTTTTCAAAACCCTGAGATTGATTAAGATCTTGAAACGTCTTCTGAGCAAGATAGTCGTGGATTCTGGGTTTATTTTATAGGTCAAGCAAGGTTCAAGTTTCCTAAGAAGAGAGAAACTAAAAATTACAGCATATAGATCTGATTTGTAATTTGCTAGGATTGTTTGTAAAAATAAGCATGAGTGTGTGCATGCATGTGTTAGATCACCATCACAAACACTTACACAGTACAACACTGAAAGTGTTGGTAATAAGATCTTGAAATAAGAGTTAACGTAAAGACTGGAACAAAGTTGAAGTTAGCAAACTGGGAGAACAACATCAGTAATCATAACTGCATAAAAGTTATAAGGACACCAGTGGGTACATTCCTAAACTTGTATAGGTTTGATTTGTGTGCATGTGTGTTATATAGTTTGTAACTGTTATGTTTTGTTTTAGCGGATTTTTCTTTTTACTCTGTAGAGGGAGTCGTGGATGTTTCCTCAGTTGGGTGAGTTTTTACCAAGTTAAAAATCTCTTGTTAATAATCTTTCTACATCTCCTCATCTCATTCTGATAAGTGTTCTGATTTAAAACTGTTTTGGTTTTGTTTTTCAAAACTAGTTAGCAAATTTTGAACTTATCTCGTGCAAATTTTAAACACATCTTATGATTAAAAACTGATTTCATTTCTAGAAAAGAGTTTCTTAAAAAAATAGTTTGGAGTTACTTAAATAGTTTGATCTTGTATTAAATGGCTTTAGTAACAGTTTTTCATCCATCCCCAAAATGACTTCAAAATCTCTTATGTCTAAAACTATCAAATCAATAAATAGTTTATGACTACTGACATCTATAGGGCAAAATTTATATACTAATGTACCCGTCAATAAATCACCAGAAGGAGTAGATATGCATATGTTATGATTCAAGGGTTCAGTAATATTAGGAAAGTGAGTAACAAAACGTAAAGACACAAATGAATGGGTAGAACCATGATCTATTAAAACTTGAAAATGCTGTGCACATATAGAAAATATACCTGACACTACTGCATTAAAAGCCTTTGCATCAGAAAGATTAAAAATTCTGCCTTGTCTGCCATGATCCTTATTGTCATTAAAAGTCTTTATTGGCGCCTTCCCTTTGTTAGGGAAATCTCTCATTTTACGACCCTTTTGGCCACACCCAAAGAAATTTCCTGTTTCCAGGTAACATAATTGCTCTCTATGAATATTACCACATCGTTGGCATCTATCAACATTAAAGGGTTTGTTCACAAAAGGTCCCCCTGTATTGGGTATAGTCCTAAAGGGTTTATTATTAGGGTTACTTCCTCTTTGTTCCCCAAACATCCTTTTCCCTTCTCTAATCTGATTATATTCTTCACTTTCCTTCTCAGCTATCGTTTCTCTAATCACCACGTCATTATATGATGTCAACTTCAGGATGGAAATTCGTCTACGAATATTCAACCTTAACCCACGTTCACACTTCTTGTCCTTTAAAACATCAGTTATCACAACATGACGTGCAAAATGGGATAACGCGGTAAATTTTTCCTCGTATTGATGAACCGTCATATTTCCTTGAACTAAGCTTATGAAGTCGGTTGCTTTTTGGTCTTGTACCATTTTAGGAAAGTATTTCTCGTAGAATATCACTAGGAAATCGTTCCAACCTATGGGATTATTCCTTTCCTCGTATATTCTCTTAGTCATACTCCACCAATGTTCGGTTTCACCTTCTAACATAAACGTTCCAAATAATACTCTTAGTTCATCAGTACACTTAAGAAAATCGAGTATCTTTTCTATTTGCATCACCCAACTTTCTTCTTCATTGGGGTTAGGAGTATCTTTAAAAGATGGAGGAATCAATTTCTTGAACCGTTCAATAGTACATTTACTTAGTTCAAGATTCCTAGATGATGGTGTATCATCTCAAATCATTGGTAAAGAAACACTCCAAGAAGAAGGATTACCTTTGCTTGATGATGTTTTTTTAGTAAAAGGTCTTAAGGCAAACCTACTTAGTATTTCGCAATTCTGTGACTCAAATCATACTGTCACCTTTTCAAAGAATAATTGCAAAATTTTAAATGAAAAAGGTGAATGCATAATTCCAGGATTCAGGACTCCTGACAATTATTATACTATCATGAATAATTCTGAAATCTGTAATGTTGCCAGAATGGATGACAATGAGATATGGCATAACAGGATGGGTCACATAAATTACGAAAATCTAGTAGACTGTCTTCTCAAGAAATAGTTAGAGGTATTCCTAAGATCAAACCTATTTCTAATATTTTCTGTGGTTCATGTCAAGAAGGTAAAATTATTAAAGCTCCTCATAAGAAAGTCAAAGATATCCTAACCTCTAAACCTTTTGAGCTCATCCATATGGACCTAATGGGTCCTTCTCGAACTGTTAGTCTTTGTGGACACAGTTATATTCTAGTTATGGTTTATGACTTCACCAGATTTACTTGGGTAGCTTTCTTAAAACAAAAGTCTGACGCATTCCAAACATTTTTGAAGATTTTACTTCGAACTGAAAATGAGAAAGACTCTCAGGTAAATAGGATTCGTAGTGATAGAGGTGGAGAGTTCTTAAATACAGGTGTTATAGAGTATTGTGACTATAATGGTTACAAATATGAATTTATTACTCCTAAGACTCCTCAACAGAACGATATAGCTGAGAGAAAGAATCGTACCCTTCAAGAGATGGCACGTGTTATGATTCATGCTAAGACTTTACCTAAGTATTTTTGGGTAGAATCCATTCGTACTGCCTGTCACATTATTAATAGGGTCTATCTTAGAAAGAATTTTAAACAAGCTCCTTACGAACTTTGGTATGGGAAGAAACCCAATCTTAAGTACCTTAGAACCTTTGGTTGTACTTATTATATCTGCAAGGACAGAGAACACTTATCCAAATTTGAGACTCGAGGAGATAAATCAATCTTTCTAGGATATTCTCCTAACAGTAGAGCTTACCGTGTTTATAACCTTCGCACTAAGACCATAATGGAATCCATAAACCTAATTGTAAGTGACACTACTGTAGAAAGTAACACTGGAGAACCAACTATTGTGGTAGAGTCTGAAAATATTTTAGAAAATGACTCACCAGAAATAGATGATTCTTTACCAATTGAGACACCTGAAGTACCTAATTGGGTTGCTAAAGACCATCCCATAGACAACGTTGTTGGTAATCCAGTGAACCTATGCGTACAAGATCTCAATTAAGAAACTATGCTCATTATGCATGTTTTGTTTCCCTTGTGGAACCAAAGAATGTTAATGATGCATTGAATGATCCTCATTGGATTTCTGCAATGCAAGATGAACTTCTTCAATTTGTCATTCATGATGTTTGGTATCTCGTACCTAGGCCTGATCACAAAAAGGTTATTGGCACACGTTGGATATTTAAAAATAAATCTGATGAAAGTGGGATAGTCATTAGAAACAAAGCCAGATTAGTTGCTTAAGGATACTCTCAAATAGAGGGAATAGATTTTAACGAGACTTTTTCTCCCGTTACTCGATTAGAATATGTTCGTCTTCTCTTTGCCATAGCTTGCTACTTACATTTTACGCTTTACCAAATGGATGTCAAATCTACCTTCCTTAATGGAATATTAACTGAGGAGACCTATGTAGAACAACCAAAAAGGTTTATTGACCCTAAATATCCAAATTATGTCTTTCGACTTAAAAAAGGCTTTATATGGCCTAAAACAAGCGCCAAGAGCCTGGTATGAGCGCCTTTCCAACTTTCTCTTAGACAAAGGTTTTAAGAGAGGTGAAAATGATCAAACCCTTTTTGTTAAACATTTAGACAAACATATCATTATAGCTCAAGTGTACGTAGATGATATCATCTTTGGATCAACTTCCCCTTCAGAAGTTAAATGCTTTTCTAAAATTATGCATAAATAATTTCAAATGTCTCTCATGGGGGAGTTACAATTTTTCTTAGGTCTTCAAGTCAAACAAAATTCAGAAGGATTATTTGTCTCGCAATCAAAATACATATTAGATATTATTAAAAAAAATTGGTCTTCAAAGTCCAAAAGATGCTAAAACTCCCATGAGTACTACTGTCAAACTATCTAAGAATGAAACAGGAAAATCCGTAGATCCCACACTTTATCGTAGTATGATTGGAACCTTACTATATCTTACTGCCTCGCGTCCTAATATTATGTATGATGTTTGCGTTTGTGCTCGTTACCAGAACAATCCTAAAGAGAGTCATTTAACTTGTGTTAAAAGAATTATCAAGTACATTAAAGGAACTCTAACTTTAGGACTTTGGTACACCAATGATACTCCTAGCACTATAATAGGATACACCGATGCTGATTGGGCAGGGTGTACTGACGATAGTAAGAGCACATCATAGCATGTTATTATATTGGTAATAATTTGGTAGGTTGGAGTAGTAAGAACCAAAACTGCACTTCATTATCCACTGCTGAATCTGAATACATAGTTGTTGACAGTTGTTGTGCTCAACTTCATTGGCTTAAGCAAATGCTAAGTGATTATGGTATTCAAGAAAAATAATTTCATCTCTATTGTGATAATCAAAGTGCGATCAATATCTCTAAAAATCCTATTCCACACTCGCGAACAAAACATATAAAAATAAGGCATCACTTTATTCGCGAATTAGTTGAAACTAAAGAATTAGAAATCAATTATCTTCCTACTGATTTGCAACTCGCAGATATGTTTACCAAACCCGTGGATTATAATAGGTTTATTACCTTGCGTAAATCAATTGGAATGGTGTGTACTGAATAATTTCTTGGATTTACATAATTTTTTCCCTTTGTCCATTTGAGACAAAATGGGGGAGAAATTTGAGTCTTATGCGTTCAATTTTTTTCAATTTTTATAATAAGCTTGATCTTAGAAATCATTTGCAGGATTCTGTACAGTTATTCTCAATAGGGTATTGATTTGTAATTAGTTGAGTTATGTCCTTTTCGTTTCTAGGAATTGGGTAGATAGAACTTTTGTTTAGGAATAGGTTTTTTCCTCGTTTCTTTATTGCCCTACGAGTCCTAGATGACTCAAAGGAGATTTTGTCTCATATTTCCAAAGGGGGAGATTGGAGCACCTTATACTCTTGACTCACTTCAGTCTACATTGTATAAGTGCTCATCTAGTTTAGAAATAGTGATAAAATTATGTCCTTTCCAAGAATCCAAAAAACCTCAAAAATTGTCTAAAATTCATTCCTCTTATTTGTCTAATCAAAGGTATATGTACCAACACTCACACACATTAGGATTACATTCATATCTTGTATATTGCATATAATTGGATCTGTGTTTGTTTTGTGTTAATTTCCCTAAAATTGATTTTTTAATCATTTTTGGGAATTTTAAATGATTTTTAAAACACCTTTTTTCTTAATTAAAATTTGATTTTTAAAGTATTGGGGTCATTCTGCTATTTTGGATTGTTGGTTTTATTAGCTGAAAGTTCACTTGGATAGAAACCGAAAGCGCTAGAAACTTCAAGGTGTCTTGATAATTATTTCCAAAACACACGTTTCAGCTCTAATCCTAGCCCTACACCTGTCGCTTATATATCGGTTTGGTTTGTGTTTCTTCCAAGATACAACGCCTATGCACAATATCAACCCTTAGATTGTTTTAATCAACGATTTGCATGCGTTCTAATTCAATCCTGGTGAATCCCTCTTAAACCAATCAGAAGCGTTTTAACTACCGCTTATCTCTAACCCTTGGATTAAAGTCAAACTGCCTAGACCAAATCGTAGCCCTTGATTTTGAACCATCTTCTCGATCCTTCTCAGCCCTCTATATAAGGAGGCTAACCCTCAGCCAGAAGAGACTTTTGCCACTTCCTCTATTTGACTGAGAAGAGAGAGAAGAGAGAGAAAAGAGAAACCAGAGAGAGAGAGAGTTAGAAACACTAACCCTAAAACGTCCTAACATCTTTCAAACCCTAACCTCTTTCAAAACCAGTATATACCAAACACAACCTTGAGTGTTTGAGAGTTTTGAGTGTTGGTTGGTTAGTTATTTTATGCTGTAACCTCTTCGTTTTGAGATCTTGTTTTCAACTTAAAAATTAAGTTTAAGATCTGTGTTTCTGATTCATAGAAATCATAGATCTGAATGTTTTATGTTATATTTCACATAGATCTGCATTTATAGTTTCTCATCTTGAGAAAACTTTTGTTGATTTGTCTCTGTAAATGTTTTCAACTTCAAAATCAACAAAAATATTTTCTGTTTCTAGTTCTTTTGAAACAAAACCTTCGACCTAGTTGGAATCGCACTTGGTGATTTTCAATCTCAAAAATATTTTCAAAACCTAAGACTGATTAAGATCTTAATACGTCTTCTGAGCAAGATAGCCGTGGATTCTGGGTTAATTTTAAAGGTCAAATAAGGTTCGAAGTTTCCTAAGAAGAGAGAAACTAGAAATCATAGCATATAGATCTTATATGAAATTTGATAAGACTGTTTGTATAAATCAGTGTGAGTGTGTGCATGCATGTGTTAGAAGCACCTTAACAAAACACTTACACCCTACCACACTAAAAGTGTTGGTAATAAGATCTTGAAACAAGATTCGACGTAAAGAACTGGAACAAATTGGATGTTAGCAAACTGGAGAACAACATCAACAAACAAAACTACAGAAAAGTTAGAAGGACGCCAGTGGGTACATTCCTAAACTTGTATAGGTCTTATTTATGTGCATGTGTGTTATATAGTTTGTAACTGTTATAATTTGTTTTAGTGAAATTTTTGGTTTACTCCGTAGAGGGAGTCGTGGATGTTTCCTCAGTTGGGTGAGGTTTTACCACGTTAAAAATATCTTGTCATTAATCTTTCTACATCTCCTCATCCCTTTCTATTTAGTGTGCTGAATTAAAAATGATTTTAGTTTTGTTTTTCAAAACTTATTAACAAATCTTGAACAGATCTTGTGCATAATTTTAAACACATCTTGTGATTAAACTGATTTGATTTCTAGAAAAGAGTTTCTTCAAAAAACAGTTCGGAGTTACTTAAATAGTTTAATCTTGTATTAAACGGCTTTAGTAACAGTTTTTCAAATTCTGCGGGCTTGAAGATGAGGTGATCGATTCTGCGAGTTGAAGCCAATTCTGCGGGCTTAGTTTGCGATGACCAATTCTGTGGGTCAAAGCCAATTCTACAGGCTTAAGTTGAGATGACCAATTCTGCGAGTCGAAGCCAATTCTGCGGGCTTGAAGATGAGGTCACCGATTCTACAAGTCGAAGACAATTTTACGGGCTTAAGTTGTGATGACCAATTCTGCGGGTCGAAGCCAATTCTTCGGGCTTAGGTTGTGATGACCAATTCTGCGGGTTGAAGCCAATTCTGAGGGCTTAGGTGGAGCTGACCAATTCTGCGGGTCAAAGCCAATTCTACGGGCTTAAGTTGAGATGACCGATTCTGTGGGTCGAAGCCAATTCTGAGGGCTTAGGTGGAGGTGACCAATTCTGTGGGTCGAAGCCAATTCTGCGGGCTTAAGTTGTGATGATCAATTTTACGTACGGGTGCAACCGGTACGGTGTGGTCGGTAACGACCGCTTACCAATACCAGAACCACAATCTAAATGGTAAAACCATACCGTACCAATTTACCGACCGGTACATCAAAATAAAATCCAAAACCAAACCGATCGGTTTTTCGAGTTTTTTCGGTATCGGTAATTTTGGTTTCAATTCGGTTTTTTCCCGATAAAAACTAAAATTTCATATCGATTTACGCATTCGGTAAATTCAGTATTTCGACAATATGATTCCAGTAAAATTTTAAACTCATTTAATCGGTTAAACGCATTACTTGAAACTAAAATATAATACAAATTGCCCCAAAAATAAAATAAAGATCTTAATGAAACAACTTATATTTCGTAGTTAATTGCGTCTAATCCATATTAATACACATTAAGCTCCAAATTAAAAATTACAATACAATAGCGAAATAAAGCAACACCATCATGCAAAATAAACTACAAAAGACAAAAGAAAAAAGCTTGACGTAAATCATTCTTCTCTTGCCTCCAAAAGACACCATCATTCAAAAGACAAAATAAAACACCACCACCATGCACAATAAACAACGCCATTATTCTTCTCTTTTGCCTCCAATTTTTTCACTTCACCGTAAATAAAGACAAGAAAAATAATATTAGAAAAAACTTAGAGAAACATTCCTAAAAACAACATTAAAAAGCTTTTAAACAGCCATAAAACGGTCCTAAAATGCCTTAAAACAGTCCATAAAACAATCCTAAAACACCCCTAAAAACAGTCCTAAAACTCCTTAAAACAGCTCTAAAAACAGTCCTAAAACGACTTCAAAACAGCTCTAAAAATAGCCCTAAAAATAGCCCTAAAACGCACTAAAAAAGTCCTAAAACGCACTAAAAACATACCTAAACAGCCCTAAAAATAGCACTAAAAATAGCACCTAAAATGCACTAAAAGCAGCACTTAAAAGAGCACCTAAACGCACTAAAAACAGTCCTAAAACACACTAAAAATAGCTAAAAACAACACTAAAAACCCTTAAATGCAACATTAAAATAACCATAAAATACCTCATTTTTTAAAAGATTAATGTCGATTAAGCCGAACCAATGTTCAATCCATTGAACTCCATCACACCTACAAGCACAACAATAAATGCATATCATTAAATACAAATAAATAAGTGAACAAAATAAGTCAACTTAAAACTTATGAATATAAAATACATACAAGCTTCAATGCCTTCAAGTGCTTCAAGTGATTCTTCAATTTCAAAAGTTGTGGAGCTTCTAATCCAATCTTGGGCGCATACTAAACATTCCACCGTTTTTGGTGTCAAAGAGCTACTAAATGATCAAGGACTCTTTTGCTTGTACTAAAAGCAATCTCGAAAGCCACCGATGTCAAAGGAATGGCCAAGACATCACGTGCCATCAATGCAAGTGCGCGGTATGTTGGAATCTTTCCCTTCCACCAAGTCAAAACATCAAAATTTTGATCATCAAGAGCCTCTATACCATCATGCAAGTATCGATCCAAATCATTCATCAATTCAACATTCTCCTTCCTTTTCAAATACTTTGAAAATTCTTTTTTCTTCAAAGCATGCTTGTTAACAGTTCCAACTAAATTACCCCAAATATCACCATCACAATGAACCACACATGACTCACTTTCAATAAAAGAGTCATTTTCCAACTTGTAGTGATAATACATTTGTGACATCAACCCTTTCAATCTTTCAATGAAGTTAAGCACTTTACACTCTCTTTCTACTTGAGAAAGTGTGTGATCCTTGGCAAAATATTCATTATACCAATACTCCACATATTTCAATTTATGCCGAGGGTCCAAGATAATAGTAATAACCAAGATTAAATTTAAAGAAGAAATGTCATAATACTTGTCAAATTTGACATTCATTTTAATAGCCATGTTACGATAAAAAGGATCATCACTCTCTAAATATTCTAAGAGTAAGTCTTTAGTGGAAGTTACTTCATCAAAGTAAGAATTTGAAGTGATGTAATGAGAACCAAAAATACGTTTTGTTAGAAGATAGAATTCTTCCAAAAATGCGTGCAAATCTTTCAATGTCTTCCAATCACTCTCACACATGACACCATCTCCTTTGCTACTAACCTCTACTTTGTACATATCATCTTTGTCATCAAGGCGTTCAAATGTCTTTTGATATTGCATTGCCGCACCAATCATAAGGTATGTAGAATTCCACCTTGTTTTCACGTCTAGGCATACCCACTTTGTTGATGATATCCTTTCTTCTGCGGCACACATTTTAAATGTTTGTAACCTTAATAGATAACTTCTCACATATTTCACACTCCTACGAAGTCGCTTCACTATCTCCTTAATTTCAAAAATTCCATCCCTTACAACAAGGTTGACAATGTGTGCAAAACATCTCATGTGAAAAAACTCCCCACCCAACAATAACCCATTTCTTTTGTTAAATCTTTTGCTCAAATCATCAACACATCTATCATTATTTTTTGCATTATCAAGGGTAATTGTTGTCAACTTTTCTAAACCCCACCCTAGCAAGCATGACTCCACGACTTTAGAAATGGCCTCACTATTATGTGGGTGTGGAAGGACACAAAAATTAATGATTTTCTTTTGTAACTTCCAATCCTTATCCACATAATGAGCGGTCAAAGACATATATCCCAAATTTTCAATAGATGTCCATAAATCAGTGGTCAAGGAGACACATGTAGAGGATGTCATAAAATAATGCTTTAATTTTGCACGTTCTTCAAGATAAATTTTCCAACAATCTTTTGTGATAGTAGTTCGAGAAACTACATAAAACCTACGATTTAACTCTTTGACAAATAACTAAAAACCCGCCTTTTCAACAAAACTAAATGGAAGTTCACAAAGAATAATCATTTTCGCAAGAGTCTTGTGGGCTATATCTTGATCAAACTTCCAATTAGTTTTTTGAGTTCCTTCCATTGATAAAATTGTTTGTTTATCGGTTATTTCGAATTGTAAATATTTCTTACATCTCCTTTTAAGATGATTCCATAACAAAGTAGTTCCGTTAGCTGAAAGAGCATTAAACTTTGCTCCGTGATGAACACAATCACAAGTACCCATATATTTACCATCAAGCATATGTCTATTCATATGAGTCCAAATGAGAGAACTACCTTGGTTTGACTTTGTGACAGTTTTCGTACCTCCCTTTGTTTATTTTTTACTCACTTAGGTGCTACCCTTGCTTATTTCAGCATCATTATTATTTGTTTCATCCATCGCTGACATCTAATAACAAATACAAAATATTAAACAAATATTAAGTATGAGTAACAACAAATAGTAAATAAGGGATATGCTAAACAAGAAAGATATACTTAATATTTCATTACAAAAAGACATAAAATGTCATGAAGTTCTCCAATACAAGTTAGAAGGTTAGAGAGTAGAAACATTTGGAAGTATTAACAAAAAAGATACTATTTAATTAATCTTATAAAAAAGACACTATTTCTAAACTCTCTCAAAAAATAATCCCACGTGATACTCTAATCCGTGTTATTAAGCCCCATTGTCCACCTTTTTAGTAACTTAGCAAATTTTATGCGTTTTGAGGGTAGAGGTCTTTAACAGACCACTTATCAAGTTGATGCTTAGCATATATATTTTTATTAGTCTGAACACGATCAACATGATTCCATTCTATGCAATCTCTCAAATGATCCCAAAGTTTATCTGTTGGTTCAATCTATGGAAAACGTTGTTTACAAAATATGCACTCAATCTATCCCTTTCTCTTAATATTTGCATAATGCTCAAAATATTCATTATTATCATACTCCCAATTTTTTTTGTTCCATTTTATCTTTCCCAACACCTCAGAGGTTGCTATGAGCGCACAGATATTGCCTTTCAAAACCATTGTTGATTAAAACCTACAAATTAAAAAAAAACATTATAAATTAATTACGGATCGAAAATCGAAAAAATCATAACTTCGAAAAGTCCAATCGATACAGTTACGCTTATTAATGTAGATACAATTACACTTACTAATGTAGATACAATTACAATTGTAACATTGTCTTCATCAATTATACTTATTAATGTAAATACAGTTACACTTATTAATGAAGACAAAGTTACAATTGCAATTGTATTTACATTAATAAGTATAATTGTACTTATATTCATGTATCTACATTAATAATTATTTGGCCTTGTATATAAGAAATTCCAATAATTCCTATTATCAGAATAGTTTTGAAGTAAAAACACTACTCTAATCCAAAGACATGATTGATGTAATATAAATGATCAACTAATTATTTATTTCCTCATATAGAAATATTTTTATATTTGTATTTGACAATGGCACATCTTGTTTATATTGCAACTTATAATGTTGTTTTTTTTCAATTTATAAGCAATTAATTTGGGATCTAAATTTACTAGTGTGAATATATGATACAAAAAATCATCACCCTATTTTAAATCAACATTAACTTCATATAAAAGTTGCACATTTCTTGGATGAAAATACATTTCTTCATTTAGAGATAGGTTATAACCACGTAGTGCAATATAAATAATGTCATTCATGTTCTCCAAGATTGTCCAAAGTCGAGGAGGTAAGTTTGTAGTCTCATTTTTAATGATATTTTATTCTTTTCTTTGGTAACAAATAAATGATACAAAATTGTTAATAAGACTAGGTTGACTCTCCCCAAATAGCCCTCTTGTTCAAAAAAGACCATTAGGAGAAGTTTTACCTAAACATTTAACAAGCATTAAATCATTTATCATTAGATATACCCAAACATTTAACAACCACTGTCAACTCGTGTGTCAACCCTCAACCCCCTCAACCCGTGTGACCCAAACCCTCAACCCGTGTCTCCAACCCGCAACCCCTGTCCCAAACCCTCAACCATTGTCAACCCTCAACCCGTCATAACCCGTGTCCCCAACCCGCTGTGTCCCACAACCCCTGTGTCCCCAACCCGTTGTGTCCCAAACCCACAACCCCTGTCACACCCGCTATGTCCCAAACCCGCTGTGCCCGAATGGACTAAGCGATTTGATGTAAGGTGTGTGTGAGATTTAAGGGGTTTGGAGAAGAACGTACCTGATATTTGGAGAGAGCGGCTGATTTGTGTTGTGTTGTGTGTTTAGGGTTTTGTTTGCTTTGGTTGGTGGGATTTATAGTAAAGGAATTGAATGGATGAGATTGGTTTAAAAAAATGAAGGGTCTAGATAATTGGGTTATTATATTTAGTTAAAAATAATTTTTATTTGGAAAATGATATGGTAATATACGGTAAGATTGGTACGGTATTTTGGTACGATAAATTTGGTAAGTTTGGTACGGTATTTTGGTACAGTAAATTCGGTAACTTTGGTACGGTAAATTCGGTACAATAATCCGGTACGGTAAATTTGGTAAATTAGTTTTTTATATCTAAAAACCAAAACCAACTAAATTTTTTACGGTATTTTCGAGTTCGATAAATTTGGTTTTCGGTATTTTATAATATGAAATCAAAACCACTTTTTCTCGATCCAAAATGGTACGGTACGGTAAAAACCCGTACCGGTTGCACCCCTAATTTTACGAGTCGAAGCCAATTCTGCGGGCTTAGGTTGTGATGACCAATTCTACGGGTCGATGCCAATTCTGAGGGCTTAGGTGGAGGTGACCAATTTTACCGGTCGAAGCCAATTTCGCGGGCTTAAGTTGAGATGACCGATTCTACAGGTCGCAGCCAATTCTGAGGGCTTAGGTGGAGGTGATCAATTCTGCGGGTTGAAGTCAATTCTGCGGGCTTAAGTTGAGATGACCGATTCTGCAAGTTAAATCCAATTATGAGGGATTAAGTTGACGATCCAAGACCGAGGTCAATTCTGACCTAACTAAGGTGACGATCCAAGATAGAGGTCAATTCTGACCTAAGAGAGGTGACGATCGAGGATCGAGGTCAATTCTGACCTAACTACGGTGACGATCCAAGACCGAGGTCAATTTTGACCTAAGAGAGGATAAAGATTGGATTTTAGGTTCCGCTGGGGAATATTGAATGAGCTGGGGAGCCGATTGCTAGGGGAATCCTTATGATTTTGGAGATTTTGCGGAGGGATAGTAAAAATTCCACTGGGGAAGTGATTAAGTGGTCCAGGTTTTGGACGTATTTCTCGAGGAGGTCTGAGACCTTTGGGGCATAGGAGGTTATCCTTAGAGACCCCCCGGGGGCTTTGTCGAGAGGAGATCCACTTGGCTTTTGAGAGTTCGGCTGGGGAACTAGGGGTTTCACTTGAGAGAATGTGGAATTTTCTTGGCAAAAATGTTCTAAATCCTTCCTGGGATTTATATGAATTTTTTGAGGATTTTTAGTATTTTCTGGGAATTTTTATACGAAATTTTAAGGGGGGTGTCGGTCGGCATGGTGTAGAGTGTCCCATTCGACAGTGGCAAGATCTTTTAGACTGCCTCGGGAAGGTAAAGGTGCAGTGCCGATCGGTAGTTGGGGGGTCAATATCGATCGGCATGACCCTTGGCATCCTATATAAAGGAAGCGAATTCCCTTCATTTTTTCACAACTTCTTGCTTGCTCTCTTTTTGTGAGCACTACAGCATATAGGGAATTGTTGACTATTGATGACTAGGTGAACGTGGAGTGGAGGGACAGAGCGCTTCTTGCTTTGGGGAGCGAGAATTACTTTAATGCATTCGAGCCGGTTACGGATGAGCGAATATTATTACGGGAGCCTTCGCGTCATCGCTCTTCGAGGGTGGTGAGCCCTGGCGGTTATGTAAGTAACCTGACTTTTGGCATTCTTCTCTTTTTTGGTGATTTTTCCTTTCTTCTTGAATTTTGATAAGGTTTTTTCTTTTGACAGTCTGATATCTCTTTGAAGAGCATGCGTGCCTGTGGGACGACGGGGCTTAAGGATGTCTAGGAGCATCTCCCACCCGTGGTACGTTGGGTGGTATCATCAACGGGTTTTGGGAGGTTGGCGTCTGCACTGGATAAGACGCCTCATTGGACAGCGGTCTTATGCTCTTTGGGAGAGAGATGGTGTGATACTACCCACACCTTCCATTTCAGCTTTGGGGAGGTAACCGTGACTCCCATAGACGTGCAGTCGCTGCTAGGGCTAGACTGTGACGGAGATCAGATAGAGGTGGATCGTTCCCTGCGGGCCAGGTCGAAGGCAGCGCGTGCGGCGCTTGTTGATGTAGGGAGGATAATTTCTGGGGATTACATTCGGCTATCCTTGCTGAAGGATGTTTTGCTGAGTAGGGTGGTTGATGTGGAGGATGGGCTGCAGGTGAGGCAGATGGCCCGATTGTTCATATTATTGGTGCTGGGAGGTTTTATGGTGGCGTCGAGCGGCGACATCATCCATTTGTGGTTCTTACCGTACTTGAGGATGTTTTCGAACATCCCTCTCTATGATTGGGGGAGCCTGACTTTGGCGACACTCTATTTTTCTTTGGATGCATTCAGCCGGTCCTTTCGATAAACTTTTACTGGAGCCACGTATCTTCTTGAGGTATTCTTTAGTTTGCGCATTTTCATGCATTCGCATTTTCCTTACGCGTCTCTTTTTTATTATGAATTCTTATCTTTGACAGACGTGGTTCTATGAGGTGATTGGGTGTAATACCCAGCTGATCTCTCTGAAGGACGAGCTTATTGGGGACTTTTGCCGATTGTATCGATGGCGGAAGGCCAATCGGCAGTCGAAGGGATCTCTTTCTTTGGAGGCGGTGCGTCAGGTCTTGAATGGCCTGACCAGTGGTAGGGTAAGACTCTTTCCTTTTCAGTCTTGGTTTTTGCATGTTCTGATTCTGTATTGACTTATGTCTGCTGGGGATTTTTAGGTGAGTTTTTACCCTTGGGGGACAGCCATTCAGGATACGGGGGCGACTGGGGTGAACACGTAAATGAGGCATTTATTGGCGCATGAGTTTGGTCATTCTTGGTATCTTGGGGAGAGGGTGGTTCACAAATTTCTGAGGAGGAGGTAATGGTGCCACCTGCGCATCCTTCTACGTCTATGAGGTGGGAGTGGCTGCTGTCGGAGGATGCGAGGATCGCGGCGATGATCGACGAGTCCTACCTGTTGTACACTGATACGACTGCGCCGTATGACTATATAGACTTTATGATGAGCTGGTTGATGGCGACTAGCATATATAATGCCTTGCCTTTTCCTCCTGCAGGTTCGATGCGGGCGATGGAGTCTTCCCACAGCGACGGTGGTTCGTCGACATCTACGGCGGCAGCGACTTCAGAGGTCCTTTTGTGCAGTTGCATACCCCTTTGTACAACATCCGGCGAGCTGATGGGGGGATAGTGCCTATGTTGCACCGTCCTCATGCGGTGGATCCGGAGGAGCTGGGTTTGACGGGGTATATCTTTTCTTGTTCCACTCTTTCTTTCTTTTCTATTTTGATCCTTTTTGCTTTGATACTGATTTTTCCCTTTACTTGCAGCAAGTTCGGGTGTCGACCACTTGGCTGAGGGACATTAGAGAGTGGATATCTTCGACGACTGCCCATATTCGGGATGCGATCCCGGTTCCTTCTTACTTGGTGCCTTCTGCTTCATCCGGGGAGGACTCTAGCTTGGGTAGTGGTGGTGCGTCGTCTCGCCGTAGGGGAAAGAGAGAGCGTCGCAGGGGTGGAAGCTCTTAGAGAGAAATAGAGAATGTGGGTTTCTGAGTCCAGTTATTTTTTTATTTTCTTTATTTCCTGCAAAATTTGATGTAACACAGAAGAATATATATATATATATATATATATATATATATATATATATGCAATGCAATGCAATGGGGTTTTTTATTATCTTTTGTTAATGGTGAATGCATGCACATGCACTTTTACTTTATTAATGAGACCGTAAAAAGAGATATTTTTGGGATTTTGGAGGAAAGTTTTAAAAATGAAAAATTATATAGGGGTGGAAGAGGATTTTTGAAATTCTGTTGAGAATATCAATTTATTTTTTTATCGAGCTTCTGATTTTGACAAAAGAGGAAAAGGGAAAATTTCCAAAAATAGGGGGTTGCCGATCGGCAAGCCCTTTGTCCTGCCTATCGGCAGTCAAGTCCATTCCCATCAATTCAAAGCTTTGATTAGTGCCCTCCTCAGCCTCTTGTACTTTTTGGAGTAGGATTCCCTTCGATTTCTGCAGGGGTCATATCTTTTGTGAGGGTTTTCAAGTATAAAAAGGGGTACGGGTGGAGTGTTTTCATCACACCTTCACATTCTTACTTACTTGCTTACTATTTCTTAGTCTTGCAAGATGGCTCTCCCTGGTAGCATTGAGTTTGCTAACTACCTCGAAACCTTGGAAGCAATGTGATCTTATAACTTCGACTATGATGCTTTCAGTATGCGTCGGGTTTCTTTATGGCGCAACCGACCCATTGAGTGGAACATGTTGTTGGCGGCGGTACAATTTTGGTACCCCGAAGGCCATGTATTCTGCTTTGGGTTGGATGAAGTTTGTCCTACCTATGAGGAATTTTCTACCATGCTGGGGATAAATTCCAGTGTTGCTGCAGCTCTCCTGAGTTTTCCCGTTCTCCCAGGAATTTATTGGCCAGAATTCTTCACATTTTGCCTTCGGCGGCCAGACCATTAGTTGCTGGGGGAATGATCTCCCTTTCGGTGGTGTTACAGTTCGTGCATTTGCAGGAGGCTGGCGATGCTGGAGACGCCGGAGTCGTTGTTCTGGGCTTAGTATCAAAATTGCTGTTGGTGACTGGGGAACTGTTGGTGGACCCACAACTTGCACTTATTATTTCCTGGATGTCATATCATCGCAATCCTGCAGCGGTGATACTGGCGGAGACTTTGAATGGCTTGGATGCTTGGCGAGAAGGTCGTTCTGACTTCCTGAGGAGTAGCCCCGTGATGTTGTTCATGTGGTTATCTGAGAGACTCCACCTGGTGACTCCTCCGAAATACCCTTTGTCGGTTGTACCCAACTTCTTTTTGCATTATTTCATCAGCGTTGGCTTGGACATCGAGAGTTAGGAAACTTGGTTTGTGGAGCACGGGGCTCTAAATCTGTGTTGGTTAGTGCCTTGGTGGGGACAGTTATTGCTTATTCTGGAGGTGGGAGAATATTCGTATGTCCGGCTGGTTGGTCTCAGACAGACCTCTTTCTATTTTCCTTAGCAACTTATGTGTCAATTTAGCTGGGTAGACTACTTTCTGGTAAAGGATTTGACTAAGCGTTTGTGCATGCGTCTTGGCTCTATGTGGGAGAATCAGCGTTCGTCGACCCGTCCCTCTCAGTCTATTGGGAGAGTTTGGCATATCCCCGGGGATTATATGAAGTGGTTATGGAGGAAAGTGGTCAGCAAGATGTTGGCAGTGGAGACTGGACAAAGGTCGCTCATCTTATTTAATACCATGGAGGGAGGTGTTGTGGTTTTTTTGAAGCTGGTTCGAACCTATCGGTCCATGGAGCGCCTACGGCACTCTATTCAGGCAGGGGAAGCTTGGGGACCCCTGGATGCATATGATGATGATGGAGTGGGCTTCTCTGGTAGCTGCGAATAGGACTCTTGGAGAGTTTATAATGGGGAATAAATGTGGGGATTTTATTTTGGCTTTTTTTAGGAAGGTAGGGGGAAGGAGTTTATCCATTCCTTTTTCACATGTAATTTGTACCGTAATTTCTTATTAGTGAAATAAACAAGTTTTTGATCATCCAGTTGTGCCTCTTGATGAGTTTTGTGTTTTTGAAATAGCTATACCTATCGTTAAGGCATACATAATCCTTTTGTTCAAGTATATATTGGAATGGACTTCATTTCTCGGAGATAAGAAAATAATAGTATTTTATGAAAAAAAAAAGGGTCGTGCTTATGTAAGGTGTATGAGCTGCCAACGTACCTCTGGGGATTTTTGAAAAATCTTTCATTTTCTTAAAAATGGTTTATTACAGAGGATCAGACCCACGAAGTTCTGGGTAGAGGGAAATAAGGAGATTTTTTTCTCTCTTTTATTTATTTATTTAGAATAGAAGGGAGATGAGAAGAGTCATAGCGCACCGAGATTTAGGACTAGGGGTAGAACTTCTTGAGATGGTCTAGGTTGACTGGACGAGCCATCTCCTCCCCATCTAAGTCGGTGAGCATGGCGGCACCGTCGGATAAGATTTTCTTCATAATGTAAGGGCCGCTCCAATTGGGCTTGAATTTCCCTTTGGGGTCCCAAATGGGTTATATGATCTCTTTGAGGGCTAGATCCCCTTCTCAAAGACCGCGGTTCTTGACTCTCTTATTGAATGATCGCGCTATTCGGCGATGGTAACCTTGTATGTGTACAATGCTTTTAATCTCCTTTCGTCTAGGAGGGTCAGCTCGTCAAGACATCTTTGGCACCAGTCTTCTTCACTGACCATGCTTTCAAGCGTGACGCGCAACGAGGGTATTTCTAGCTCCACGGGTAGGACTGCTTTCATGTCGTAAACTAGAGAGTAAGGGGTAGCCCCAGTAGAGTTTCGAATTGAGGTTCGGTAGCCCCAGAGGGCGTACAGGATCCGATCGACCCAATCTCGACAGCTTTCGGACATTTTACTGATGGTGGATTTGAGGTTCTTATTGGAGGCTTCAACTGCACCGTTGGTTTGAGGTCGGTAGGGAGAAGATTTATGTCTCTGAATCCCATACTTGTTGACCACTTCTGTAACTTCTGGCTCGAAATGCAAGTCATTATCTGATACTAGCTCGTGCGAGACCCCATATCGGCAGATGATGTTTTTTTTGATGAATTTGGTCACCTTCTTGGCGTTCAACACTGCGTATGACTCAGCTTCGACCCATTTGGTGAAGTAATCGATGGAAACTAGGATGAACTCATGCCCGTTGGAAGCCTTTGGTGTAACTTTCCCTATGATGCCGATACCCCAGGTGGAGAACGGCCAGGGAGAAGTCATGTTGTATAATTCACGCGAAGGCAGATGCTGAAGATTGGAGAACTGTTGGCATTTGAGGCATCTCGGACATAGGTTTTGCAATCCTGGGTCATGGTGGTCCAGTAGTAGCCTTGTCGAATGATATTTTTGGCAAGCATGTGACCATTCATGTGGGGCTCGCATTCCCCGCTGTGGATTTTCTGCATTATCTTTTTAATGTCAGCCCCTATGATACAGTGCAGATGAGTGCCATCAAAGTTCCTTTTGAGTAGTGCTTTATGACAGATGATGTATTGGGCAGCTAGTCTTCGAAGGGTTGCTCTATCTTTCTTGTTAGAACCCTCAGGATACTTACCATGCTTGAGGAGGTGCCAGATATCATAGTACCATCAATTGGATAGCTCAGGATCTTATATGGTGACGAACTCAATATGGTAGCAGTGGGTTGGTTTGTCTTGCTTTTGAATAAGGAAGGGGGTCATTGTGATTCCTTTAGTCATGGCGACCATGGAGGCTAAGGTAGCAAGGGCATCGGCTAGGTTATTCCTTACTCGAGGTTGGTAATGGAAGGTGATGTCTTGGAATTAGGAGGCTAGTTCTTCTAAGTGGGCATGGAAGGGTTGGAGCTTCTCATCCTTAACTCTCCATTTTTTGAGCACTTGACCGATGATGAGGGCGAAATACCCGTAGAAGTCTAGGCATTGAATACCTTTCTTGAGAGAAACTTTGAGGCCTATCGTGCATGCCTCGTATTCAGTCATGTTGTTGGTACAAGGGAATTCCAGCTTGATGGTGATGGGAGTGTGGGAGTCATCTGGGGCGATCATAAGTATCCCAATGCCATATCCCATTTTGTTAGCAACGCCGTCAAAGAACATTTTCCATCAGAGGTTGTCCTGGGCAGTGGAGAGGATGTTTTCATCTAGGAATTTGGAAATATAGACATCGGCTTCATCCATGGGGTAATCAGCGAGGTAGTCATAGATGGTTATTCCTTTCATGGATTTCTGCGTGACGTACATGATATCAAACTCGACTAGGAGCATCAACCATAGGGCCATTCGACTGGACAAGGTGGAGTTTTCAAGCAGGTTTTTGATAGGGTCGATTTGAGATACAAGTTTGATAGGGAAGGCGAGCATGTAGTGTCGTAACTTTTAGGTGACCCAGATAAGTGCGACGCACGCCTTCTCCAAAGCGGTGTAGTTAACCTCTTAACCGGCCAATTTATGACTGGCATAATAAATGGATCTTTCTTTGCGGTAATCTTCAAGGTATTGGGCTGGTAAAGCCCCAGCTGCAGTGTCGGTTGTGGTTAAGTATAAGAGCAAGGGGAGACCAGGCTATGGTGACATGAGTACTGGGGGTTGGGTCAGATATTATTTTATTCGGTCAAAATCTTCTTAGCAAACCTCATTCTAAACCTTAGTTTAATCCTTTCGGAGGAGTTTGAAGATAGGTTCGTAAATGGAGATTAGCTGACTGATGAACCGGCTGATGTATTATAATTTCCCAAGGAAACCTCGGACTTCTTTCTCTGTTCGGAGAGGTGGCATCTCAATTATGAATTTCAGCTTGGCAGGATCTGCTTTTATTCCCTTCTCACTGATCGTGAATCCTAAGAGTTTTCCCTTTGTAACGCTGAAGATGCATTTCTGCGGATTGGGTCTCATCTGATACTGTCGTAGTCGTTCGAAAAACTTTTGAAGAGCGGGAACATGACCTTCTCTAGTCTTGGATTTGATAATCATATCATCCACATAGATCTCAACTTATTTGTGAATCAGATCGTGCAGGATGGTTTTGGCAGCCCTTTGGTAGGTAGCCCCAGCATTCTTAAGACCAAATGTCATGACTGTTGATGTAAAAAACTAGATCACTCTAATTCTTCAATCACAGATAAATAAATAAGACAAAGATTTTTAAAGTGGTTCGGCTAGGAATAAAGCCTACGTCCACTGTTATGTTATTGCTGAGTGTTTGTGGAATTCTTGATTACAAGTTCTCTCAAGAAATTCCGGTCCCTTTGAATGGGATTGATACAAGGTATTTATAGCCTCAAGGCTGTACATGAAAGGTCCAATACATTAAATGATATACATATGAATGGGTAATACATTTAATGCAGCGTGTGCGTCAAGAATCTAATGAATAGTTGAACAGTTGTCCGTCTGATAATTGATGACACGGCCGAGGTGCAGTTCGGACCGCCTTAGTTGCTCGTTGATCAAGAGTTCCTCGGAGTGCTTAGAGTATCTCGGGATGATGGAGTTCCTCGGATGGAGTTCCTCGGCATGATAGAGCTCCTCGGTGTATTCTCGTTGCTCGGTACCAACCATGGTTGTTCAGTAAATGATCTTCCTCGCTGTTATTGTGCCACGTAGATTGACACGTGTCTTCATACTATTCGTCCACATCAGCATATTAATTTTGGTATCAACAGAAGCCCCCAATGTTTCATATTTCGAACTTTGAGGAGTATGGGACATTCTTTCTCGGTATATGGTAATATTAAATGACCTTCCTGGGTTTTAGGAGCATTGTATTCAAATTTCCTTCTCATTTCGCAGTTTCCGCCTTTTTTACAAGCGCTTCGATCTTCGTGCAACTTTTGTCTTTTTAGCCGCCGGAAGTTCAGTAGTTTCTTTTTAGTAATCATTTCTTTCGCCGCTTCCCAATGCAAAGTATTTAAACTCCTTTGGTAACCATACCGTCGTCTACACTTTCCATTTTCTGCATTCAAGTTTTCTATTCTCTTCCTCTCTCTTGTGTGTTCATCATTGTTTTCGTTCGTTGTCAACATATCTCCTTTCTTTCTGTAAGATTTTCTTCCTTTCTTCTGCATCTCTTTTATTCAATATGGTTTATATTGTTGAATCTGCTGAGAAATTTCGTTCTGACTTTTCCATTCCTTCTTGGGTAACTCTAGAGGTTCTTTCTGAGCCTTTAGATTACTTTCGATTGGCTGAGGGACATTGGTTCCCCAGTCTTTTCATTGCTGAATGTGGTTTTTCTTTTCCCCCAAACCCATTATGTCTTGAGTTTTGTCAATATTTTGATCTTGTTCCTGCAAAAATAGCCCCCAATTCATGGAGAATAATTAACGGGGTGCACAAGTTAAATCTAACTCATGGGACTCGTATAGGGATCCCAGAAATCATGTACTGCTATAAATGGGCCACTTTAGATAATATTTATTATTTAAAAACTAGGTTTTTAAATAGAGCCCTTGTAGTTAACCTCCCTGATTCAAATAGAGATTATTTTGAGCATGGGTTGGTCATAAAAAATTGGCAACACGCGCCTTTATCTGGGAATGAAGTATACAACGGTCCCAGATGCCCCCCATACGGCAATGGGATAGGTTTATTTTTCATTTTATTTTACTTATGAAATTGCGTTTTCATCATGTTTGACAAAATGTATGACTGAGATTTATGTATTTATTTGCAGTTGATAGTAAAAGAAAAACTCCAAAAGAGTCGGAAGTGAATATCAAGCATTTAAAACTTATTTGGAATTTGCATAAGACGATTGCAGACGAGCATATTAGATCTGCATCATATTTGCTGCAGTATAAGAGCTACACAACCTCTTATACTGCTCGCCCTGTTGAACCAGCCTCAACACCAGAAAGTTCGTCTTCAGATTCTCATATTCCCCTATCTCAGAGAATGGGCAAGAAAAGAGCTCCTCCTGCTCTATTTGGTGAAATTTCTTCTGCTGTTGGAGCACAGAAAAGCAAAATTGATGTCCCAGAGGGGACTAAAAAAGTAGATGCCAGTTCATCCAAATTTGTCGAGAAGCCCCCAGTGGCCCCGAGCAAGAAAAGTGCTAGTGCTGATGTAATTACAATCTCTCCAACCAAGACCTCTTCCTTGGTTGATGCTGCTGACCCTCCTTTGAAGAGATTGAGGAAATCATCCTCGGTTAATCTTGCTGGAACTGCATCTTCTCTACCTGCTGGTGGTAGTAGTATTTCAAAAATCATTCTTCCGAGCTCTTCAACGAGCTCAGTTATACCCGAGGTTCTCGGGGTTGATGAAAAGATTCCTAGGGATACACTGACATCCCTAGCTGCTCGCCATCTTTCTTCAGTAAATTTCTCATACCTTTGGTCTTTCTTTTCTTTTTCCTGAACTCTTGTATTTGTGTTGACTCTATTGTTTTTCTTATCTTTCAGCTGGTGAACTGTTTCAATACCATCGTGAAGAAAGATCAAGCTATTAAAGCTTCTAGTTCCTCGTCCGATGTTGACGATGCCCTCTTGGGTTTAGCCCAATCTGTGAAAGAATCTCGCCAGCAGTACGTCGAGGAGAAAGCTGCCTGGGAGAAAAAATTGGCTGCAGCTGAGGCTGATAAGATGAAGATGGCTGAAACCTCCAAGAATTTGGAGGAGAAGGTGAAAAGCTTAGAGGTCAATCAGCAAAGGTGCGATGACCAACTGAAGAAGGCAGAAGAAGAACTGTCTATCCTGCGAGACATCAAAATCCAGAAAGAACAATTGGATGTCAAACTCTCCTCGGAGCAGTTGAAAAGAAAAGTTGCAGTTAGGAAACATTTCAGTGCTGGTTGGGAAAAAGGATGGGATAAAGGGATTGCAGCTATGACATCTCAAGTCAAATATGGGGAGTTGAAATACTTCCATGACGGTTGGGTAGCTGCTCTACAAGAGCTAAAAATCCAAGACAATTCTGAGCTATTCCAACGGCATCTCCCTGGTCCTCCTCCACCAATTGTGGAAGAAGAAGAAGATGAACCTGCATCAGATGAATCTTCCATGGCTGTGGATGTCCCAATTTCTGCTTCTCAACCCTCTGTCATTGAGGATATTTCTTCTATGCCTCTTCCTGCCGAGAAGATTTCTGCCGATCAAGCTGTTGTTATCACCGATCAACCGAGCTCCTCGTCCCAGCCTCCCGAGAAAGTCTTGGGAGACAAGGAAAAGGTGTGAAGTTGTTCGGTATCATTCTTATCTTTTATCATTTGTAATCGAACACTGTAATCCTTTTATGATCTAATAAAATACTTCTTTGCTCATCGCCGTTATTGATGATTCTTTGTTGATTGTTGTCTTTTTCTTGTCTTTAGTTTGTTGCTAGAATGGAACTAATCTCTTCTCATGATACCGAGCTGATGCAGCAATGTCACCAATACTATAGGGCTGGTCATACAGACCTTAGTTCTTCTGAAATTGCTGACATTCTTGGTCATGATGCTTCAGAACAGGCGACTGAGGCTTATCGGTACTTGAAAAATTTACTCGACCGAGCTGTAGCTAACAATGTCGCTTATTATGACTTGATTGAAGATCTGCATTGTTCCTTAGAGGATCTCCAAGGCCAGCACAATGAATCGATGGCTTCATTACACGAGGAATATGAAAATAGATATCAACAACTTTCCTCTGATACAGGTCATAAAAAGATTATTGCTGCATATGACATTAGGGAAAGGACCCTAAAAGGTGAAGTTGAAGCCTGCCGACAAATTGCCGAGATCCTGGAACAAGAAAATAATAGTCTGCAGAAAAGATTGGCTCAATATGAATCTGTTGCCTCCTCTTCCACTGCATTAGTACCAGTTACTGATGAAGGTTTTTCGTTTCTAGAGGTTGAAAACGCCAAACTAAGGCAAGAGTTGGATGACTTGAAAAAGTCTATTATTCCTGTGACTGCTCGGGGACGAGGAAGGAGTTCTCGGGGACGAGGAAGAATCGTCGAGGAGCAAAGTTCTCCAGTTGCTTCTCGGAGCCGATCAAGAGTTCTTAGCCGTAGTGTTGAAGAATCTCGCACCCAATCTACTCTGGAAACTCAAGCATTCCAACTGAATGTTAAGGATCGTGCTCTGTCTGATTTGTCTAAGAAAAATTTATCTTTAGAGGATCAATTGGCTGCGATGAAGTCTGATCTGAATAATAAAGATGCTCTTATCAAGAACTTTCTCGAGCAAGTAGATAGATTAACTTTCCAATTCCATAAACAGCCTCGGGAGTTCTGGAATGCAGGCTATAATGAAGCTCTTTATCATTTGGATGCTCGCATTGAAAATGCTAACAACGAAGGTTATAAGCAGGGATGGTTGAACGCCCTGGGTGTATTAAAATTGGAACGAGGTCATTATTTATGGGATTATCATGCTCCTGGATTGCTAGACTTGCCTGTTCCTCCCTATAAATTGGATATGGCATGGATTCCTGCTCGTTCCATTCCTCGGAGTTTGATCTCTAAATATCTTGGTGATTATAACCTTCATTCTCAAGTTGAAGTATCTCGTCCTGAGCACCTGTTGGACACTCCTACAATAATGAATGTCAGAATGCTGAAGGACATGAACTTTATTAATTCTCCTCTTTGTCTAGAGGATCCTCCTGCTGGCGAAGAACCTATCTCAAAGGATAAAGGAAAGAAACCAATAGAGTAGGAATCTTTAATGTAATAGTTAGCACATACATGTAACATGTAATACATTTTTATCTTAAATGAAAGAATTTCATTTTCTGTTTTGCCAATAGCTATTTTTCTGTTTGCAAATTATATGGTTCATCAACCAACTTAGAATTTATAATAAGCATAAATTGTTCAAAATTGTTTCCAACCAACCAAGGTGGATAAATAATGTTTGTCGACCAACCACAGTTGATGGGTTTCTATCCCCGACCAGCCATACTTGGTTCAATTTTCAAATATAAACATGTGTCCGACCAACTAAGGTCAATACTTTTGTCCTCGTCGACCAACTACAGTTAGTGGGTTTTTATCCCCGACCAACCATACTTGGTACAGTTTGGAATATTTTGTTCTTCAAAGAACTTTTTGTAATAATGTTACCTCCCGACCAACATAAGCTGTAATGCGAGAGTATATAAAGTCTTACCAACCGTAGTTGATCATGCTGGTCTACACCTCCTAATCAAAGGAGTAGTAGGGTTCTTTCGAACTTTTTGGCTCCTTGGAGCATGTCCTCCTAACCAAAGGAGGTTGGCTACTTATAGCACTTTTGCTCCGTAGAGCGCTCCGTAGAGCTTATCCTCCTAACCAAAGGAGGTTGGCTACTTATAGCACTTTTGCTCCGTAGAGCGCTCCGTAGAGCTTATCCTCCTAACCAAAGGAGGTTGGCTACTTATAGCACTTTTGCTCCGTAGAGCGCTCCGTAGAGCTTATCCTCCTAACCAAAGGAGGTTGGCTACTTATAGCACTTTTGCTCCGTAGAGCGCTCCGTAGAGCTTGACTCCGTAGAGCATGGCTCCGTAGAGCATGACTCCGTAGAGCAGTCTTCTTCTTGTCAAGCAGTGTAGTGTTCAACGCTAATATTCCCCGAAAAACTTTCAACAGAAAGAAAATGGTGAACCATCCTCGTTTTATTCATAATGAAGGAAATACTTTATATTTTACATCACTGATAATACTTGCGCAGGTGTTCAGCATTCCATGCATTCTTGAATTCCTCTCCTTCTAGAGTTGCTATTCTGTAGGTTCCAGGTCGAACAACCTCTGCAACTCGGTAAGGTCCATGCCAGTTTGCTTCCAGTTTATTCTGTTTCTGAATGACTTTCTTCAGCACATAATCACCCTCCTTCAAATCGCATTTCTTCACCCTTTTGTTGTAGAACAGAGCTGTTCGTTGTTGATAAGCAGCATTCCTAATGGCTGCCTCTTCTCTTACTTCTTCGAGCATGTCCAAATCCATTCTTCTCATCAAGTCACTGATCGGAGAGTTGAAATTCAGCACTCTATGCGTTGGGAGACCCAACTCGGCCGGTATCACAGCCTCACTTCCAAATGCTAGCATATATGGTGATTCTCCAGTTGCTGCTCGGGGAGTTGTTCGGTAGGTCCATAATACTGATTGGAGCTCATTAATCCAATTTGCTTTAGCTTCACTTAGCCTCTTTTTCAACCCATTTAGTAATGTTCTGTTCGTCACTTCAGTCTGTCCATTGCTTTGGGGATGGCCTGGTGCTGAATGAAACTTCAAAACGTTCGATTGATGACAATAGGCAGCAAATTCTTCATTATCAAATTGTGTTCCATGATCTGTGATGAAAGCATGAGGGAGACCATATCGACAAATGATATTCTTCCATACAAACTGGTATACCTTCTCGTACGTCATATTGATAAGAGGCTCAGCTTCCACCCACTTAGTAAAATAGTCCACTGCAACTACGAGATACTTGAATCTTCCTCGGGTGGTCGGCAGTGGTCCAACCAAATCAATTCCCCACATGGCAAATGGCCAAGGGGAAGTTATTGGTGTTAGCAATGCTTGTGGAGTTCGTCGGATGGAGGAAAAACGTTGGCACTTGTCACATTTCTTGGCATAGGCTATACAATCAGCCCTCATTGTCGGCCAGTAATATCCCTGTGTCATCACTCTTTGTAAAAGTGTTCGACCTGCTACATGAGCTCCACAAGATCCTTCATGGATTTCTTCAATCAATTCTTTCACCTCGGTGGGATGTACACATCTCTGCAAACCTGCCATAATTCCTCGTCTATACAAAATACCATTAGTTAATACATACCGAGCAGCTTTATACTTCAGTTTCTTGGCAGCGAGTTTGTCCTCCGGCAATTCACCCTCTTCAACATATTTCCTGATTGGATCCATCCAAGATGGTCCTAAATCAAGGGTAATCACATTCGTTGTCAGATCTTCATCTATGCTCCGACCTTCTAATACTTCAATCGGTATGGTTCTTCGCATCTCGGTACGAGTAGCTGATGCTAGTCGGGCCAGTGCGTCTGCTTGTACATTCTCCATCCTCGGTATTCTCATCAATTGAATGGCCTCAAATTCTGTCAACAATTTCATCACCTTTGCATGATATTTGATCATTAAATCTCCTTTAACCGCATATATTCCCATCATCTGATTCACAATTAATTGAGAATCACTGAATACCATCACTTGTTGTGCTTCCATAGTCTTCGCTAGACTAAGACCTGCTATCATGGCCTCATACTCCGCTTCATTATTAAAGGCTTTGAATTGGAATCGCAAAGCATATTCCATTTCAATCTCGTCTGGAGTGATCAAAACAATTCCTGCTCCACAACCAGCTGTGCAGGATGATCCGTCTACATATAATCTCCATGTAGGTATTTCGTCTTCAAATTTCTTATCTGTCAGAGTTCCTCGATAAAATATCTGCTGTTTTCTCCCATCATCCCCCGGTATCTTTCGCTCCTCGTCAATCATCTGTTCGTACCCTTTTACCAACCTTGGTTGGTTTGGACCTATTTCTGCTGATCCTGTATCATCCACAGGTAGGTCAGCAAATGTTTCTGTTGATCCTGTATCATCCACAGGTAGATCAGCAGATGTTTCTGTTGATCCTGTATCGTCCACAGGTAGATCAGCAGGCACCTTTTGCTCCTCGGGGGTATCAGGGTATGTGAATTCTGCTATAAAATCTGCTACAGCTTGCCCCTTGAATGATGATCTGGGCTCATACACAATATCATATTCACCAAGTTCTACTGCCCAGTACATCAGTCTCCCTGATTTTTCTGGCTTATGGAGGGCTTGTCTCAATGGCATATCAGTATAAACGATGATGGTATGGGCTTGGAAATATGGCCTCATTCTTCTACTTGCTTCAATTAGTGCCAATGCCAATTTTTCTAGCTTTGGGTACCTGATTTCTGCACCTCGGAAAGCCTTACTTGTGTAATAAATTGGCTTTTGGACTCCATTCTCCAATCTGATCAATGCTGAACTGACTGCGTTCTCTGATACTGCCAAATACAAATACAACTTTTCTCCTGTTATTGGTCTTGACAACAGTGGAGGTGCTCCCAAGTATTTCTTCAAGTCTTGAAAAGCTTTTTCACATTCCTCATTCCATTCAAAGGTTTTTCGAAGTGTTTTGAAGAATGGTATGCATTTATCAGTTGCTCGAGATACAAATCTGTTGAGCGCTGCAACTCGTCCGGTAAGACTCTGCACTTCTTTCTTCGTCGTCGGAGATCGCAGCCCTAGAAGAGCTTTGATCTTATCTGGATTTGCCTCAATACCTCGCTGATTGACGATGTATCCGAGGAACATTCCTTCTCGTACTCCAAAGGTGCACTTCGTCGGGTTAAGCTTCATTTGGTATTTATCCAATTGATCAAAAGTTTGACTCAAGTCAATCAAATGATCAGCAGCTTTCTTGCTTTTAGTGAGCATGTCATCGACATAGACCTCCATGTTGCGGCTGATTTGTTCGGTAAAAACCTTGTTCATCAACCGCTGATATGTTTCACCTGCATTTTTTAAACCAAAAGGCATAACATTATAACAATAAGTTCCCCTAGGGGTAATAAAAGAAGTACTTTCCCTGTCTTCAGGTTTCATTTTGATCTGGTTGTAGCCAGAATAAGCATCCATGAAGCTGAGTAGCTCGTGTCCCGAGGTAGCATCCACTAGTTGATCAATTCTGGGCAATGGAAAATGATCTTTTGGACATGCCTTGTTGAGATCAGTAAAATCAACACACATTCTCCATTTGTTGTTTTTCTTCTTTACCATTACCACATTTGCCAACCAATCTGGATATTTTACATCTTCAATGAATTGAGCTTTCTGGAGTTTCTCGACTTCCTCTTGTATGGCTTGATTCTTCTCGGGACTAAACACCCTTCTTCTCTGCTTTACAGGTTTAATCTCCTTATTCACATTGAGTTCATGACATAAGAAGTTTGGATCTATTCCTGGCATGTCTTCATGACTCCAAGCAAAAGTATTTTTCCTATTCTTCAAGAAAGTTATCAACTCCTCTTTTATTGACATATCCAACGATGAATCTATCTGGGTTATTCGTTCAGGATGCTCGTCGTCCAGAATAACATTTTCTGTAGATTCCATCACCTGTCCTTTTACAAGTTGAGATTCATCCCTGGGATCAAGAGTTTCAATTTCTGTACCTTCCTCCACCTGGTAAGTAGTAGTCTTTTTCATCGATCCTTCTAGTTCTTCTTCTTCGGCCGACGAATAATAGCATTCCCGAGCTACTTTTTGATCACCTTTCACCACTCCAACTCCAAAATTTGTTGGGAATTTCAAACATTGATGTACTGTAGAAGGAACGGCTTCGAACTTCTTCAATCCAACTCTTCCCATGATGATGTTGTAGGCTGACTGCACATTCTTATCCATCACAAAGAAGCGTATTCTTTCTGTTCGACAAGCAGGCCAAGTTCCAATGAGTATATCCAACTTGATCGTCCCAAGTGGAAAAACTTTCTCGCCAGCAAAACCCAGAAGGGGTCTGTGATAAGGTTCTAATTGGGATAATTTCAAATTCAAGCTATCAAAGCATGAATAATACATGATATCTGCCGAACTACCATTGTCTACTAACACCCTTGAAATGATCACGTCCTTCATTCTCATTTTGATCACCAAAGGATCATCATGAGGGTAAAGAACACCTGCCAGGTCGTTTTTTGAAAAACCAATTACTAGCTTCTCTTTGTTTACCTTCCTCGGACGATCATCCTCGGCCAGGTTTATTCGCTGAATATATGAGCAAGCTTGAGCCTCTCCGAGATAAGCTTTTCTTTCTGCAGTAAGGTCTCCTCCTCCTGCATCTCCCCCTGTAATAACGTTACAATGAAATGATCCAAAACGTATGGAAAATACCTCTCGTTCAGGTTTCCTTGGCTTCTTGGGAAGATCGGGGTCATCATCTGGATCCTCTTCATGGGCCCTCCTCTTTTTCTCCTCTGCACGACGAGGAGATCTAGATCTCTCTCTAGTTCTATCATCATTCCTCCTTTCACTTCTGCGATCTACATACTTTGATAATTTTCCTCTTCGAATGAGTGTTTCAATCTCGTTCTGAAGGGCTATACAATTTTTGGTCATATGGCCATGATCTTTGTGAAACTCGCAATATTTGGTCTTATTCCTCATGTCTGGATCTGTCTTCAGTTTCTCTGGCCATTTGATTTCCTCGTTATTCCTGATTTCTTCTAAAACATGATTAATACCCATTTTCAATGGAGTATAATTATCATACTTCTTTAGGGCTTCCAACTTTATCCTGTTATTCCTGGAATATTTGTCACCACCATTACCTTTCTGATCTTTCTTCTTAGAGTTGTCGACCTCCACTTTAACTTCTTTATCCATATTTTTCTTCGCAGTCATAGCCTCCTCGGCATTCATGATTTTGGCCGCCTTTGCCATCAATTCCGACATATTTTTAGGCGGATCTTTGGCCAGAGTATAGTATAGCTTGTTAGGCAGCAAACCACTCATCAAAGCAGTGATTGCTGTCTTTTCTTCATAATCTATGACTTCCAACTTCTCGTTATTGAAACGAGTTATGTAATCTCTAGTACTTTCTCCTGATTTTTGTCTAACACTTAGTAAGTGCGCTACTCGCTTTACTGGTTTTGCTCCAAAACAAAAATTACCAATAAACAGCTCGGCTAACTGAACAAAAGTTGAAATCTTACCCCGAGGAAGATTATTGTACCATATCTGTGCAGATCCGGTAACAGTTCCCGAGAATGCTCTACACCTCATCTCGTCGGGGACAGCATAGATATCTGCAGCAGCTTGGTACTGTTCTATATGAAGTACGGGATCTGTCTTTCCATCGTACTTGGGGGTCACTACAGGTGCTTTGAATTTCGACGGTGTGGGGAAATCCACAATGGCTTGCACAAAAGGTGTCCCTTGAACAAAAGTTCTCTGTAAGGGGTTCCTCGCCTTAGCCATTTCTCCCAGTCTATCCTCCAATCGTTGAATGGAACCTTTCCATGCTTCATTCCCTTCCTCGGGCCGCTTAGTCCGAGCAACTGATTGCTCTGACGTAGCTTCCTGAGATTTATCTCGACGAGTAATTGGTCGTGATTGTGCAGATCCTTCTCTCAAACCTGGTGGTGGTCGAAAACTTCCTGATGGAGCCCTAGGTGGACTCATGTTCCTCCTTGGTCCTAACCGACTGAAAGGAGACACCCTGCTTAATCTTTCTAAAGCGCTAGTTCTCTCCGGAGAAAGAGAGATATGTTGATCTGTATCCGTAGCCCGTATTGATGAAGTTCGCCCAGGTTGATAAGAAGAATCATTGGATTCCCCATTGCGATATGACCCAATACGTCTGGATCGTGATTGCCCATGATCAGTCCTTTGCCCTGAATGAGTAGGTACACCGCCTTGAAGAGTTTGAAGGAGTTGCCTCATAGATTCTTGCATGGCGGTTTGTCCCTGAGCCAGATTCGTCATAATTCCGGCCAGATCTGGAAATGCAGATGGATTTGGAAGATTTCCAGTATTTCCAGTATTTCGATTACTGGATTCTGGATTATCTGCCATTGATGATAAATGATTTTTATGAAAAACGATAACAACAGTCGTTTCCCACAGACGGCGCCAATCTGTTGATGTAAAAAACTAGATCACTCTAATTCTTCAATCACAGATAAATAAATAAGACAAAGATTTTTAAAGTGGTTCGGCTAGGAATAAAGCCTACGTCCACTGTTATGTTATTGCTGAGTGTTTGTGGAATTCTTGATTACAAGTTCTCTCAAGAAATTCCGGTCCCTTTGAATGGGATTGATACAAGGTATTTATAGCCTCAAGGCTGTACATGAAAGGTCCAATACATTAAATGATATACATATGAATGGGTAATACATTTAATGCAGCGTGTGCGTCAAGAATCTAATGAATAGTTGAACAGTTGTCCGTCTGATAATTGATGACACGGCCGAGGTGCAGTTCGGACCGCCTTAGTTGCTCGTTGATCAAGAGTTCCTCGGAGTGCTTAGAGTATCTCGGGATGATGGAGTTCCTCGGATGGAGTTCCTCGGCATGATAGAGCTCCTCGGTGTATTCTCGTTGCTCGGTACCAACCATGGTTGTTCAGTAAATGATCTTCCTCGCTGTTATTGTGCCACGTAGATTGACACGTGTCTTCATACTATTCGTCCACATCAGCATATTAATTTTGGTATCAACAATGACAGTGTAGCAAAAGGCCCCTCATGGGGTGATGAATGCGGTTTTTTCTTGGTAGTCTGGTTGCATTTTGATTTTGTTGTATCCGGAAAACCCATCGACGAATGACATGAGAGCATGACTGGCTGTGTTGTCCATGATCATATCGATATTGGGTAACGGATAATCATCCTTTGGAGAGGCTTTGTTCAAGTCCCGGTAGTCTACGCACATCCAAACCTTCCCTCTTGATTTCAACACAGGCACTATGTTGGCTAGCCACGTGGGATATTCAATCACACTAATGAAGTCCACGTTCAACTGTTTGACCACCTCTTCTTTGACTTTGAGCAACCATTTGGTGCGGCGCTTTCTCAATTTTTATTTAACCGACTTGTAATCTGGGAGAGTGGGAATCTCATGCTGAGCTATTTCAGGATCAATACCGAGCATATCGTCATAGGACCATGTGAAGACATCCACGAATTCTTTTAGCAATTCTTCGAGTTGTGCACACTCATGCTCGTCGAGGGTAGCCCCTGTCCTAATCTCGCGCAGTTGGCTACTAGAATCGAGGTTATTAACAATAGTATCTTCTTCATTAACTTGAACGTAGTTATGTTATTTATTATTAACCTTATTTAGATCAGTTAAGAATTATTCATTTGCAAATTCATCATCACCATAGGTTTGATTAGAATCCAAACAGTTAATGTAAGGCATAGCAAGATACTCAAAATCTTCATTTATTTCATTGACAGGAAAAACAACATTAAGAACCTCATCAAAGGAGGACTCGATTACATTTGAACAAGGATAGACATCAGAAGAAGAAATAGGGTAAACATTGGGATTAGGGGGATTTCAACAAGTAAAACTGGTGCAGCATGCCAGTTGAGGAGAGGTGTATCAACAGCTTTAATCAGTTGGGATGGATTCGACAATGTAGTACCTGAGTGAACCATGTAGAGTGTTAGCCCTAGTGTCTGTAAGTTGAAGGAATCTTTGGAGTCACTTTCCTCAGTCTCTTCGGTATCTTTGATGAGCGATTGTACATGGTGTTGGTAACTCTCAGCCCATGGGTAGCTATCTTAGAAAAAGATCTCTATTCCAGGCTCCATCTTCTTGTCTGTATGGTCATACCATGGTTTCAGAAAGCCGCAAACGGGGAAGTCTTTGCCCTCTTTGATGAATCGCCTATTCAAGGAGTCACCTGGGATAGTCTGGATGCATTCTAGTCCTCTCTTTGGTCGAGACTGGAGAATCATTCTGAGCTCTTATTCTGATGGTTGATACCCCAAACCACAAGTAGGTAAAGTTTTCTTCAGTTCAATAGGCTAAAGTATCACTTGTTATCTTTGTTCTAGCCCCAGTCCGGGTATGAAGTGCATGTTTCTGAACATCTGAATCACATTGATGTTGTCATGAGGGTCGTATTCTGGACAAACCCTTTCTTTGAAGTCGTCTCCTGCCGGGAGTAGAGGTGGTTTAACTCAGAATCCTAATAGGAGCATACCATTTCACCCGTGTTGTATCTCAAGGATCGGACTGCTAGTACTTGCTCCCTCGGCATTGTCATCGTCGCCCAAAATGGTGATGACTCGTCCATTGGCAAAGAACTTTAATTTCTGATGGAGCGAGGAAGACACACCCTTGATACTGTGAAGCTAAGGTCGTCCTAGCAACAGATTGAAACGAGCTAGGATGTCAATAACTTGGAATTCGACGACAGGGTTTATAGAGCCAGCCCCTATTATAAGCTTTATGGATCACATCACCTCTCGACGGGTATTATCATAGGCACGTACAGCAGTGAAAGTTGGAGCGAGGTCGCTTTCTTTCAGTCCTAAATATTTAAAGGTTCTCAGTGGCCAGACATTCAAGGCAGATCCATTATCGATAAGAGAGAGTGGTATGACCTTCCCCATAACTTCGATGGACATGTTGAGTGCATGATTATGGTTTGGCCCAATCTTGGGGATTTCTTCTCTGGAAAAGGATAGCATTCGGGTAGAGGTCAAGGATCCGACCAAATTTACTGCTTCTTCTGGTGTGGTAGAAGTAGGAACTATGGGTCCAGTGATCAACTTGTTTAAAGCATTTCTGTGTAGCTGGGAAGACATGAAAAGACCATATACAGTGATGTTAGCTTGAGTTTTCTTAAGTTGATCTAGGATCTTGCTCTCCTCGAGGGTCATCTCTGGCATAGGAAGGTTTTCAGCACCCTTCCCTTTTATCATTTGCTGGTGGTGAGCTTGAAATCTGGTAATGCCTCCCTGATCTGGTCATGTGATTTACTGAAGAAGGGAATAACATGAATCCTATTTCCTCATCAACCTCGGGTTGTTCCGCCACCTTATTTATTTCTTCGAGAAGTTCTTCAAATGATATCATCCCATACATGTCGGCTACCAGGCCAGTTTTCTCACAAACTTATTCTTCATTCGAATCTCTGAATTCTTGCCCCCATCCGGTGGAAACAATTATGTCTTTCCATACAAAGTCGATGCATTACACAACTTCAATGGCTTCTTCATACAGGTCATCCCATTCTGTGGGGATGTGTAAGGGTGAAGGGACCAGGCATCCTTGTAGCTTCAGAGTATCAAGTAACTCGATCATACTAAAAATGTTGTTGGTTTGCTTGAATAATTATGCCATGATCTGGACAACGTCATCCAAGCTGACTTCATCAGTTGATACCGCCCAACTGTCTGACTCTCAAGCCCATTTTCATGCTTCCAAGAACCGCATACTGAACCTCTGGCAATCAATGATCATCTGTGAGGGAAATTCCAGCCCGAATTCTAGGAGTTAGTTTAAGACTTCTGATAATTCCATGACTCTATTTTCAGAACGGGTACGGACAGCGATGCCTGCTCTGGTAAGGAGTGACAGTGCCTGATCAGTGAGGCTAGTAGGGTGTAGGAGGAAATATGGGCAAATTTGGAGAGGTTTAGGAGAGTATATGGGTGTGATTTGAGTTGAGGGATCAAATTATGGGTTCTCTTTTAAAAATATGGCATTAGCATGATTTGGGAGTGGGTTATGAGTAGTGTTTGGCTTAGGATTTGCTAGTGGGGCGATGGTACCCCGGTCAATTAGACCTTGTATTACGTTTCGAAGGTGGAAGCATTGGTCAGTGGTATGTCCAGCGATTTGGTAAAAGGCTCAATGGGCATCTGCTTTGAAGTTTCTTAGGAGTCAATTTGGGAATAGAAAGGGATCCAAGGGTTTGATAAGGTTTTGGCTTAACAGGGGTTGATAAAATTTAGAGAGGGGAGCATGGAACTCGGTGTATTCTTTTCGGACTAGGACAGGATGACTTTCCAGTGCCCATAAGGTGGTTGGTTGAGAGATGTTGTTGATGGTTGAGACTGTAGCACTGACAAGCTTATCATATTTCCTGGGGGTGAATTGTCCGGACACCTTTTTTGGTTCGACATCTGTTTTAGTAAGACCTTCCTCGATTTCTAATCCTGCTTTTTTGAGAGCTCAGAAATGGGGATAGTATTGTCCTCCCATCATTGCTCGAACATGGGGTAAGAAGTTCTTCTTCACTATGCTGACTTGTTCTTCCTTGGATGGCCGATTGGTCATGGTTGCTTCTTTTTCCCTCCATCGAGCTATGAAGTTACTGACTGATTCCCCAGAGTTCTGTTTGAGCATCTCTAAATCACGGCAGGTGACCTCAAGATCTTCATTGTATTTGTACTGTGACATGAATTCTCAGGCTCCTCCTAACTACGAATTCTGGACTCTTCGAGAGATAAAAACCATCGGAGAGAGCTATCCTTTAGATTTTACTGAAACAATTGGGCCATCACTTCTTCAGAAGCCCCTAGTAGAGTTATGGAACGGTGATAGCTGCAGAGATGAACAATCGGGGGTCCACTTCCTCTGAATTTCTTGACATTTGTCATCTTGAACTTCTTGAGTAACCTCGCTTTAGGATAAGAAGACATGTGGGTGTATTCCATGTAATTTCTCGAGACTTTGACTTGGTCAAACGTCTTGGTGAGCATCTTGAGGTCCTCTTTGACCTTGTTCAACTCCTCTTCCTTCGGATCAATGATCATAGGCAAGTTGGCCCCATGCTGGGCGAGGTTCGGCATCGAAAGCTGGGCAGGCAGTGGACCATTAGCAGGAGGGGCACGTGGAGCGTACTGATACTCTTAGGGAACCCATATAGGCTTGGGTGGTCCATAGTACGAGGGAATAGGGCCTCGGGATCTTAAGGAACGGGAACCTGGTTTCGTTGCATTTCTCGGACCTCAGTGTGGAGGTTATCAATCTTGGACACGAGCTGAGCTAGGACTGTCGTCAGATCCGGCTGCACAACGGGTACTTGATCTGTGTTCTCCATAGAAAGCGGATGGATTCCAGACTTGAAAGAAGTAACGGGGGAACGGACGAAACTCTGGGGTGATCTGACTAAAGACAAAGTCAATAAGGAGCCAGGCCAAAGGTTTGCGATCGACCTGAGAAGTCGCAAAAATGGGATTCATTTTTTAGAAAAAGGGATGAAAAAAATTTCTTTTTCTTTTTGAGATGGAAAGACAAAATATTTTTGGATTTTTGATAAAGAGAGGAGAAATGTTTTTGGCTTTTTGATAAATAAAGGAGAAATGTTTTTGGATTTTTTTTAGGGGTACGGATCTCAGCACGATTATTATAATTATTATGTTCTCACTTGTATTAAATTCTCCTAAATGCAAAATGGAATGCCGGATGGGACCCGAGCCTAGAAAAATTGGGTTTATAATATATGCAAAGCTATAGCTGGACTTGTGACCAAGCTCACGGACAGGGTCCTATTTTAAAAATGCACAAAAATTCGGGGGGCAGGCCGATCCAAAATTTTGGCAGAGTTTCGAGTAGAAACCGGCAATCTAACATGTGTGTCCTAGGCTTAACACCTATATGCAGGTATGCAGTTTGGTTAGGTGAATCGAAAAGGGTTCCCCCCTTTGGTGTGACGTTCATGATATACGTCTTGCTTTACGGGGATTCGGTACGTGTGGACAAGCCATTTGATATACCTGAGTGTACATGAATTTCGCCTCACCATATACCTCGTGGGGACAATACGTGTGAGAGAGAATTCGATATAGTCGGCATATGTGAATGAACTCCCTACGATATACCTCCCGTCATGACTTCGGTCAAGAAGTACGATGCGGGGAACCGTTAGATATACGTCGAAGGTACTTGGCCAATGGAAGGTGAGATTAATATCGCTTAGGCTAACTACGCCCTGCCGGACCAGCGCCCGTCACGAAGTGACCCTCTAGTTACTAGACAAAATTTGGTCAATAATAATGCTCTTGGATGATGTCGTGTGAATCATGCATGATTATCTTATTAGTATCTTATGAGAATGTCTTTTGTGATCATGCCAAACAGGGAGCAAAGTACATGTACCAAAGGTACACCAAGCATGGATGGGTGATGCGTGCAACATGTGAATATATGTGATCCGAGGTGCACGTGGTGCGAAGTGTACATGGAGAATTTTCTACAAGTGTGTGAATAGAAGCATAAGCATGGGATACACATGGAAAAGGGGAACATGCAAAAATGGGGGAAAATATAAACAAACATAACACCCATGTAAATAAAGTCTAGACCTCAAAATAAAATCCCCAGCAAAGTCGCCACTGTGGCCATCCTCGATCCTCGCGGTGGGCGGGCAGCGTGAGGATCCTAGGTCCCGCGCGTCCTTCTCGGGATCGCTTTGACTGGCATCGTTGATGAGGTGAAAAATATAGAGAGATGGAGTCGCCAGTCTATTTTACTCAAAACAATAAAAAGAAAGGGATCCATCCCGAAGGACAGCATCCAAATACATACTGATGCATACGAAACCAAAATGATTCGAAAAGGGTCCGGAGGATAAGTTACGAAATGGGAAGGTGTTAGGAACCCATTCCGCCCTTACGGTATCTCATGGGTTTTTACTATTTTCCTTTATTTTCCACGTGATATGTGTGCACGTGTATATATAATGGAGAAAGGAGTCATCGACTTGTACCATGGAAGAGGTAAAGCGAGTCATCCGTAGGAATGTAAAAATAGGATTTACGCGATTATCCTTACGTTTATCGTTACGATGGAACGATAACGCATATGGGATAATACGCTACTAAGAACAAATATATAGCATATAAGAGAATTGAGTTTAGAGAAAAATAAAAAATGAAAGAAAAAGTAAAACTAGGACTCGAATCTCGAATTTTTCCCCAAGACGCCTACGTAGCCTATAGAAGCGTCAAAGTCCATGTAGTTCGTATGCAAAATGAGGGGTGGGGTTTATCCCAAAAATACAATCGGGGTATTCTCTTATTTGTGTCTGTGCGTGTAAAAAAAGTGTTTTAGTTGTGACAAAAGTGTGAGAAAAGTGTGAGAAATCCCGTTTGGAATTTATGAGCAAACCCTCTTTTTCTTATTTTTTGGGTTATGAAAATAAGAGATGTACAATAATACTAAATAAAAAATATATTAGGATATGTGAGATGAGAGAATAAAAGTTCTAAGTAATAAAACAAGTTAATACGAATTTATGGGGATTCAAGGAGAGAATTGAGAAAATTGGACCTTCTTGAAGATCTTGAGATTGATCTTGTATGTTGGAGAGCTGCCCTTGCACTTGGATGATGATGGAGGATAGTGAATTCACCAATTTTGATGGAAAGGATGATGAAAAGTGAAGGTTGGAAAGGGATTTGGGTGTGGAAATCACGCTGACTTCGAGAGAGGTTTTCTGGATTTGCTGAGAATGACATGTTTCAAATCTGGGCTCCCTTTGCAATGAGGTCAAGGCCTCCTCTTTGTAGGCCCAGATCATTGTCGATCGTCATAGCCCTGGTCCTGCTAATCGGCAGGTGTGATTAGGCACACTGTCGATAGGTAGGGCTTGGAACCTGTCGTTTGGCAGTGTCTTTCAGGTTCCTTCGAAAAATCGATCGTAGAGTGAAAACCGTTGATCCAAATAGCGCACGGGGTGGACCTCTCGAAAGGTAATTCAGAGACCTTCAAAAGTCCTTTTGTAAGGACACAAATTTCCAATTGAGTCTGTTGTAAGTTTTGGCACAATTCTGGACAAAAACGTTTGAGTCATAGGATAGAGTTAATTGATCATCTTTCAAGCCTATGACGTGTTTGTTGAAGACGTAGCGGCCAAGTTTAAAGCTTCGTCAAAATGGCGAGTTTAAAGTGCCTAGTTTCTACGTCATCAACATGGTTCCATTGCTCCTAAGGTATGAATGCATTTCAAATATATATATATATAGGAGCTTGGAACATTTTATATTAGGTGAACGTTTATTTAAAACTGTTATTTACTTTCAGAAAGATTTTTATTAAAACTTTAAAATAAAGTTTTTGGGCAAAAATAGAAATTTCATAACTCTATATAAGTTCGTTCGAAGTGTCGTTTGAACAGTAATGTCGTTCAAACGAGTTTACCAACGAGTTCCCATATAGGCCACTGGAATGTCATTCGAAGTATCGTTCAAACGAGAATGATGGTTCGAACGAGATATCCAATGAGGTTTCTAACGAGTTCACACTAGAACTTCGTTAGAAGCTCGTTTGAACGAGACTTCGTTCGAACGAAAAATCTCGTTTGAACGAGATTTGGCGGGAACAGTTATTTGGGAAGTTTTTTACAGTTTTTCCCACCTTCCCACTTGTTTTCCCACTATCTTTTGACATAACTTCTTAAGTGCGGAAATAAACTTTTTCAAAATAACTTTTCATTCTATTCTAACTCCTAGAGAGAGATTTTGAGAGCAAATTCTTCCAAGAAAAGTTCATGGTTTTTGAGTGTTCATCTTTCAAAGAAAAATTAATTTAACACTCTAGTTTTCACCCATTGTTTATTAAACACTTTGTTTACACCCATATTGTTTAATCCAAGTTCCATATATATATACTTTGCTTGGAGTTTGGCATCGGTTTATCTCTACATGTTGAGGAAGAGATTGTTTGGGTTTGCTTCCATATCCCACAAAGAAGAAGAAGTTTGCGTTGATTTACCCACTTAGAGAAAGGCTCCTAGTTTGGGTGACAGTGACCATATAAAGTCCGATCGGTGGATTCCGAGACCTCGGTGGAGCTTCGTGGTTATTCGCTAGGTGGAGGTGTCTACAAGAAGAAGTGTCGGGGCTTGAGAGGGATCAAGTCGAGTATTGTAAGTCTTTTTATCTTGTATTTGTAAAACCATACTTAGTGGATTTGAGGCTAGGGCCGTCCGAAGTTTTTTTCCCGTTGTGGGCTTTTTCTCGTACATCGCGGTGTCGTGATTCATTGTTTATTTTATCTTGTTATATCACCTAGAACGCATGCTTATGTAAAAAGATAAAATATGGTTTAATCACTACTTAATTTAATTTGGTGCTAATTAAATATTGGGTAATGTTTATGTAGTTAATTCAAGTCATCAATTTATTGTGATGACTTAGGCAATTTATAGGACTTGGGTTAATTAACTTGGTTTAAGTGAAATTCAATATGTGTGTGTGTTCCATCATATTTCACTTTGTTTAATTTTAATTTAGAAAAGAAATTAAAATTTGGTATTTGTTTTTGTGAACCATTCCTTTCGCTTCCGCATTTACTAAAGGAAATTACTTTTGAATTTTAAATTGGGGGCCTTTTGTTCCATCAAGTGGTATCAGAGCCAAAGCGATAAATTATTTTGTTAAAGATCCTTTCAATATTTTGGCTAAAATGGAATTTTTCCCATTTTCAAACTTTTATATTTTTTATGGTTCTAATTACGCGTACTGACAAGCGCGAATGAAATCGGCACTTAAATATATCGACGAGAGGGTTTGGTTATCTGTAGTTAACGGGTGGTCTCCACCAACTCAATTAGTAGATAATGAACGTGTTCCCAAACCCACCGATAGATGGAGTGAAAATGAATTTAAACTTTCAAATTTTAATTCCTGTGGTTTAAATGCCTTGTTTAGTGCGGTCACACCGGATGAATTCCATCGCATTATGACGTGTGATACCGCTAAAGAAGCGTGGGATATTTTACAACTCACTCATGAAGCTACAAGTGTCGTAAAAGCTTCAAAACTCCAAAACCTCACCAGTCAATTTAAAACCATCAAAATGAACGAAAAAGAAACTTTTGATGAATTTTATGCTAGACTTTCCGATATTGTTAATTCATCTTTTAACTTAAGAGAGAAAATACCCGACAACCGAGTAATAAAGAAAATTTTAAGGTCTTTACCCGATAGATTTATTCCGAAAGTCACCGTTTTAAATTCTATACCAACTTTAGCCTCTACGAAATTAGAAGAGCTTGTAGGTGATTTACAAACCTATGAACTGGACATGTTTTCCCCTAAAACTGAAAAAAAATAGAAAAGGGCGTTGCTTTAAAATCCCGAAAAGAGAAAAAACAAGTAGTAGAGTGTGAAAGTGATAGTGACTCAGAAGACATGTCTATGTTTGCTAGAAAATTTCGAAAATTTCTTAAATTGAACAAAGATAAATTTAAAAATGATTTTAAGAAATTTGAAAAACCTAGGCATGACAAAGCCGAGAAGATCCCTAAAACTTCTAATGAAAATGTAAATAGGGACGAGTCGAAAAAATATTTTGGTTGTGAAGGGTATGGCCATAGGGCATTTGAGTGCTCCACTAAACTAAGGAGAGAGGGTAAGAAACCAATTTCTTTTAATGCAACCCTTAGTGATAGTGACAATGAAGAGGGACACAATTCCCCTTCTAAGCCCAACTTTGTGGCTTTTATGGCTAGTCATGTGAGTGATAGTGAGCATTCCTCTATTGATGAGATTTCCACACATGACACTTCCAAGGTAAAAGTTTACGATTCCCTTATTTTTTTATGGTAGTGAGAGTGAAGAAGAAAGAGAGAGTGAAAATGAAGAAGAGGTTGATGTGAGTGAACTTCAAAATGATTTTCAAGAACTTTATGAAGAATTAATTAAATTAAAAAGAGCTAATTTGAAGTTAGAAGCGAGTTTAAAAGAGCGTGTCAAGGTCGTTGATGAGAGTGCGTTAGTGAAAGACCTTAGGACACGAGAGAGAACTCTTCGAGAGAAGCTTGAATATGTAGAAGGCGAGAGAAATAGCCTTAGAGATTTAATGGAATCCTTGAAAAAGGAGCTTCTCGAGTTTGAAGAGAGAAATGTTTTATTAGAGTCTAATATTTCAGAATTAAAAATTAAATTAAAAGACTCTAGAAAAGTCAAATTTGATTTGGAGTGTAGGTCCGAAAAACTAGATAAAATCTTAAGCACGGTCTAAATCAAAAATGACACTTGTGGTTTAGGCTTAGATACTTGCAATGAATCTACTCATAAAGCCAAAACCCATGTTTTAGGAGAATCACCTAGGAAAGACTTTAGAGATCAATCCCTAGGTACCAATTTTCGACGTGTTTTTACTTGTGCACATTGTGGTCAAAAAGGTCATCTTAGGAAATTTTGTTTTGATCTTAAACGAGGTCCTAGAAAATCCCACCATAAGGAAACCAAGGTAGTCAAGATTCCTACATCCCGACATAGTCACTCATCATTAGTTTGGGTTAGGAGATCCGACTTGGTAGCTTTACAAGATGGGATTTTTTATTCTCATTTACTTTCACATGCTTCCTCCCTTGTAAAATCTAAAGGTTGAATGTGATAGTTTTATTTGCATACTCTAGCTTTTTGTGCTTCATATTATATATCCTTGCTAGGTGTATGCATGTTTAGTCATTTTCTAGTTATTGCTTTATTTCATATCTTATGCTAGAAATCATGACATGTTTATCTTTTGTATTATATTTCCTTCATTTTTGTTTGCATTAAATGAAAAATACAAAAAGATTTTTGTTTATCATTTGGGTTTTATCTCTTGGTAATTTAAACTTAATGAAAAATTCAAATGATTTTTGTTTGTCTTTTGAGTATATATTTTTATTTTTGGTTAAAAATTTGAAAAACTCAAAAAGATTTTTTTGTGTGTATTTTAGTTTGACACACTTTATGTGGCATATACTTGTGTTAGAATTTCATCTTTTTCGCTCCCATGTGGCTAGAACTTTTGGTTAGATTGCCAATCCTTATTGTGTTCTTTACCATGCTTACATGGAGTAGTTAGATTTTGTGTTGATATAATGGATTCTATTTTTATATGCCTTATTCATACATGCACGAGCTCTTTTGAATTTTAATCGTCACATGTTATATTTGAGCTTTGTGAGATGTTCACCTACCAATCTTGTCATCTACATATTTGTGACCTAGGAGGACTAGTGCATGTCAAAATCCGTTGCACGTGAGATTTGAGAGAAATAAAAATTGATAAATATAAATGTGCACGGGGAAGGGCTCCGAAAGGATTTATTATCCTTTGCGAATAGTAAGCGACCGTTTGTTTGGACCTAAAGAAATACGTGGTCCAAAGGCCTAAAAATAGAATTATGGAAATAAAAAATAAATAAAAATAATTGCTAAGGCCCATGTTGTTTGATATATTCATTCAAATATATATATGCTTATTGAGGGAGATTATATGGTATATCAACGGTTTGTACAATGTCCGTTTATCCTAGTTGAGCTTTCAATGTCATGACTCTATTGGTTTGTAAAATCATCAATATACTAGGCTTGTATGCATTGTGTACGTTTGTTCATTGAGTTCAATCTATATTGTCACATGAGGTTATATTCAATTGTGATGAAGTTAGTAATCAATTGAGAACTCCATGAACATGTTTTAAGTGATTAGGTCTAAATTTAATTGTTACTAGTTCACACCCCAACACTTCCGTTTCCATATGACACATTTTTGCCATATACGTGTGAAAAACTTATCTTGTTTTGTGTCATTTTGGTGTTTATATCTATATGTGTGTACTTATGATTAGCTTGTATCTATTGTGTATACATATATATGATATTTGTGTTTAGTCTTTGTCTTACTTTCTAGTCCATTTATGCTTCAATTTATAATTAGTACCTTAGTTGTTGCGTAGTTTATTTGATATCACATACTTAGAATTGTATATGGCAAATTGGTATCATTTGTTGTCGCATCATAGTAGGTATTCATTTTTATGGATTAGTTATGTTATTGTTGCCCATATGCTTTCATGTTCTTATCACTTTATGCATCATACTTAAATTAGCTTTATCCTTTGTCTATTCCTGAACAAAAAGGGGGAGAAATGGTATCTAATCCTATTGTAATCATATCTTAGTTTGGGGGAGATTTATCTTAGGGGAGACGTCTTTCTAAGTAGGTCATTTGTTTGATAAAGGGGAGGATTAATTAAGGGGGAGTCTTTATTTAATTGCATTTAATAGTTTGATATTCCCGATATTCCCTATGCGTTTAATGTTTTGCTTAAGTGTGCAAGAATTCTCCTATATTGTGGCAACTTTCACCGGCAAAGATTGTGATCCTTGGGTTGTTTGAGTCAAGCGTTGTAATTTTATTTTGGGAGGGACATTTTTGTCAGTATAGTAGAGCTTGACGGCCCTTTAGGATTTTTGTTTGTTTTGGTCCCGGAATAGCCAAAGGAGGAGATTTGTAAGGACACAAATTTCTAATTGAGTCTGTTGTAAGTTTTGGCTCAATTTCGGACAAAAATGTTTGAGTCATAGGATAGAGTTAATTGGTCATCTTTTAAGCCTATGACGTGTTTGTTGAAGACGTAGCGGCTAAGTTTAAAGCTTCATCAAAATGCCGAGTTTAAAGTGCCTAGTTTCTACGTCATCAACATGGTTCCATTGCTCCTAAGGTATGAATGCATTTTAAATACATATATAGGAGCTTGGACCATTTTATATTGGGTGAACGTTTATTTAAAACTGTTATTTATTTTCAGAAAGATTTTTATTAAAACTTTAAAATAAAATATATAAAGTTTCTGAGAAAAAATAGAAATTTTATAACTTTCTGTAAGTTCGTTCGAAGTGTCGTTCGAACGAGATTGTCGTTCGAACAGTAATGTCGTTCGAACGAGTTTGCCAACGAGTTCCCATATAGGCCACTGGAATGTCGTTCGAAGTATCGTTCGAACAAGAATGATGGTTCGAACGAGATATCCAACGAGGTTTCTAACGAGTTCACACTGGAACTTCATTAGAATCTCGTTCAAACGAGACTTCATTCGAACGAAATTTAGCGGGAACAGTTATTTGGGCAGTTTTTCCCACCTTCCCACTTGTTTTTCCCATTATCTTTTGACAGAAATTCTTAAGTGCGAAAATAAACTTTTTCAAAATAACTTTTCATTCTATTCTAACTCCTAGAGAGAGATTTTGAGAGCAAATTCTTCCAAGAAAAGTTCATGGTTTTTGAATGTTCATCTTTCAAAGAAAAATTAATTTAACACTCTAGTTTTCACCCATTGTTTATTAAACACTTTGCTTACACCCATATCGTTTAATCCAAGTTCCATATATATATACTTTGCTTGGAGTTTGGCACCAATTTATCTCTACATATTGAGGAAGAGATTGTTTGGGTTTGCTTCTATATCCCACAAAGAAGAAGAAGTTTGCGTTGATTTACCCACTTGGAGAAAGGCTCCTAGTTTGGGTGACGGTAACCTTATAAAGTCGGATCGGTGGATTCCGAGACCGTGGTGGAGCTCCGTGGTTATTCGCTAGGCGGAGGTGTCTATAAGAAGAAGCGTCGGGGCTTGAGAGGGATTGAGTCGAGTGTTGTAAGTCTTTCTGTATTGTATTTGTAAAATCATACTTAGTGGATTTGATGCTAGGGTCGTCTGAGGGTTTTTTTTCGTTCTGGGTTTTTCCTCGTACATCACGGCGTAGTGATTCATTATTTATTTTATCTTGTTATATCACCTAGAACGCATGCTTAGGTAAAAAGATAAAATATGGTTTAATCACTACTTAATTTAATTTGGTGCTAATTAAACATTAGGTAATGTTTATGTAGTTAATTCAAGTCATCAATTTAATGTGATGACATAGGCAATTTATAGGACTTGGGTTAATTAACTTGGTTTAAGTGAAATTCAATTTGTGTGTGTGTTCCATCATATTTCACTTTATTTAATTTTAATTTAGAAAAGAAATTAAAATTTGGTATTTGTTTTTGTGAACCATTCCTATCGCTTCCGCATTGACTAAAGGAAATTACTTTTGAATTTTAAATTGGGGGCCTTTTATTTCAACACCTTTGGACTGCTCCTGGATTCGGGAGTTGACTTTGGGTCAAATGTGGCTCGGAAGTGCTCGTCGGTCCATTGGACGGGGAATCGTCGAATGCAAACGGATCGTTCGTCCGCATGGTATGTCCAAATCACATACAGGGCAGACCTTTGGAAAGGTTAGGAGATGTACTTCGACATTCCAAAGAGTTTGACCCAGTTTGGGGAGTTGACTTTGGTCAACCGGGCCCTGGAAGCATTTGGTGACCTCTCGGAGTAAAACGGATCGTTCGTCCGTACCGTACGTCAGAATCACGCACGGGGCAGACCGTTGGAAATGGGTTTTAGTGCCCTTTGAAAATTCATTCAGTCTCGGTCGAGTTGAATAGTTAACTTTGGTCAAATGAAGCCCGGGAGCGTCCGGTGGCCTCTAGATTAGGTTTCGGGGGAAAATGGGTCGTTCGTCCGCATGGTAAGTCGGAATTGCGCACGAGATGGACCGTTCGAAAGGGGATTCAGGGCCCTTCGAAGATTCATTCAGTCTTGATCGAGATGAAGACTTTAACTTTTGGTCAAACGGTGCCTGGGAGTGCCCGATGGCTTCTAGGTCAGTACTCAGGGTATGACTTGGGTCTGTAGTGATGAAGGGAGGTGCTAAGGACCTAAGGAGAGTTTAAGGGGTAACAGAATGGGGTGTCTACACCCACGTCTCGATATCAATCGATAAGGCTCAGCAACTATCAAACATTTCAAATAGCACGCGCAGAGTCTACTGCATGAAATAATTTCTTTCCAGATGAAATAAACAAACTTTGGTGCCCAGTTTTAAAATCTCAATGCATAAGAATTATAAGTCTTGGATCTTTAAACATATATGGTGAAACTTAGGGTTTGGAACTTTTGTAAACATCTAGAAAATCATTTTTCCTCAAAAGTTATTAAAAATTCTGAGTCCAACACGCCTTAGATACTGATTGGATGAATTTCAAGGTCGTGGCTCGTTCGAACAAAAATTGAAGTCGTTCAAACGAAAATTACATTTCGTTTGAATGGCAATTCTATTTCGTTCGAACGAAAGAACAATTTCATTTGAACAATCTTTTAACGAGCTTCCAATGAGGTGTGACATCCTTGACAAAGGAATCTCGTTTGATAGGCGTTCTAACGAGTTCAGAATGTCGTTAGAATGAAGTAAGAAGTCGTTTGAACAAAATACTCAGTTTAATTTTAACGAGTTTGAATCTCGTTCAAACCAAAAATATTTTGTAAAAATTCAAAAAATAGTTTTAAACGTTTTAAACGAAAACCAACACCGTTAAAAAATATTTCCAATGTCTTATAATTAATACACACTCATACCTGCGAAATCCTCGATAAAATGCGAAGATAAACATGGCACTAAACACGACACGACATATCTAATTTTAAACTTGGCCCCTACATCTTCATTAAACAACGTCGTAGGCTCATGGGATCAACAACATAATGTCTATCCCGTGACTCAAATGTTTTGTTAAGAATAATGTCAATTATATACAAATTGACTCAACTAGAATTTTATCCTCACACCATCGTGTAAATATGTGACAGTGACAAGTCATTGTTGCATTAGTAAACAACACGGAGTTTAGACGCCGTGTTACTTTCAAATGGTGGCTTTTTATCATGCCTATTTTTATCTGGCTTATTGTATGGTGTCGTTCCATCGTGTGTGTGTGTGTGTGTGTGTGTGTGTGTGTGTGTGTGTGTGTGTGTATTATGATGATAACTCACCATCGAAATGAGTGATCACACGGTTGCAAGTCACCGTTGATTATATATGTGGTGTTAAGTAACCGTTTTAGACCATTAGCTTGTGGTTATATGAAATATAATTGTTAGGGATATTGTGATGTTAGGAAGAACATGGTGACTTTCCGTCGTGTAAGATGATTTCATTCTGTGAGTTCCAAACAAAGTTACATTATCACTCACTTAATTCAATAACCAAAATATTTAACCACGTGTGATTAAAAATAATGGAACTCAATAAGTGAACAACATAATTGAATTCATTAGCAAGTTACATGAGCACAATAATCATTCATTTAAGTTAAATATTTCATAAAATTGACAAAATAATCTTTGATTTCATTCATTTTAGTTGTAACCTTTCATGTGGAGTATGGATTAGATATATTAATCATTTCTTCAAAAAATCTTAAATTTTTCACAAAATTTTCTACATATCTTCACAAATTCACAAAATATTTTACACAACCTTCACAATATCATCTATAAGTTTTTAAAAAGATATTCTACACATATTCAAAAATTCTTTCACATATCTTTTATAAAAATCATCACTGACATCTTCTTCATAATTAAGATTACTAAGGCAATGGTCCGGCCCTCTTCATCCTCCAATGAAATATATGTCACCTTGTCTCTAATGGAAATATCCCGTGGAAAAAATTTAAGTATTCAGTAAGGCATATCCAAACATTGATTCCCACTCCAAAGCGGCATCGTTGGCATGAGATCTCTAATGGAATATAATAGGAGGTAGTGGAAATAATCTCATACATTTTAATGTCACCGAGTGAAAATTTTCAACATTCAATATGAACATAATTTGATATTCATGGGAGAGGGATTTTCGCTTAGTCTAGGAAGGTGTGAAACTTGGTGTTTAAATTTTTGACATTATCACTATCATGACTTTAAGTGCCGCCACCAAGAGTTACCCAAGCTCCGGTTCAAGAAAACAATTCTTAGACGAGCACATGTGGGTGAAGTACTTGAGCCTCTATTCATACTAATCAAATGGATGAAACCACGTACTGACCTCATACTGACTCTTTTTTCCCGTGACGCGAACAATATTGCCTTCCTCACTGTGTTTCCATAAAGAGATCCTCCATCCTAATAAAATCCTAGAATAACAGAAATTCCCATCAGATTCAATGCCTAAAATTTCTACAAGGCTGGAAGAATTTAGGATGTGTCTAATGATTACTATCACGAACAAGTAACACACTCAGCTTTTTTTTAAGTATAAGGCGGCTTATCATGAAATTTTTTTCTCAAGTCAGTCATTATTAAGACCCTGACCTCCCATGCCGAAGGATTTTAGTCTAAGTGACACATTTTTTGTATTTTGAGTTCATCCTTGTAACTTTAGTTCTTACCTTCTGATTCATCGGTGATGGCTCCAAAAGTGTTTTTGTATAAGGGGTGGAATTTTCCATTAGCTTATTTAATAATATTTTCCATTATGCCTCATTTTACATCTCCCAAAGTCGCTTAGTTGATTTCATCTCAGGAGTCTAGTCCATATCGAGTAGTTCTACCGTAACCAAATTTTTGACATAATTTTTGTCGACTTAATGACGTGTCGGCTTGCGGTTGATTCGTTTTGGGGTCCCACTGGCGTGTACCCCATAAATCAACCAATAACAAGTGGACATGTCATTAAGTCGGCAAAAATTATATCAAAAATTTGGTTACAATAGGATCTTTGAGTCCATGCAAGGATACTTTGGGATGTCGAGGACGATGGGTAACTTTTTCCAATGACCATCAATATCCACGGTGGAATTTGAATGTCATCTTCATTGACTGCGAGGAGTTTATGTTAACATGGCAAACCGTACATGGACTACAAATTTTGGTTACATGCCAACTCGTGAAGAACCTTGTTTGTAGTCATATTAGTCGCAACGAACCACATAGTGTCCATCTTTTAGATAATCATGTCTAAAGAAAAGTAAGAAACTCTTCCTCGATTTGCTTTCAGTATTGCGTTGTTGTGTGAATTCTTATTTCTTCTGGGGGTGATTTGAAAATACAATAAGGTATCCATACTTTGCTAAAAAATCACAAATGAACTTCGTGTTCTTATTGGGGTTCCTTTTTCAATTATGAATATGCACCTTCAACACGACTTGTTTTTTTATTGCCTCAGTGCATAACCTTATTTATCTAAGTAAAAGAAAAATTTACTCGCACCGACATTAATTTTTTTTTAATATAGGCGATGAGATTTGGGTACTTCACCAATGATTACCTTAGCCTATCCCAACATGCATTAAAGAATTGGGGTGTTTGGAACTTGATGACACCACCCCATCCTTGAAAAAAATCGAAAATGGTCATGGCAGGGTGGTATGGTTTAAAACTGTAACCATGAATTTTTAATCGTGACTCAGCCTGTGACCCCATCTAGGGGTGATCTACACCATTCGTTGGTCACACTCCAAAATCGTAACCCCCATGGTCATGATCTAAAACTGTGACCCAAATGTGGCCCTAATGATAAGAAAAATGGTGCCAAGTTGGTCGCATAATGGGTCACACTCCACACCCGTGACCACTGGCAAACGATAGTGACCAATTATTGTGAAATATGTGATTGAGGGAAATGGAGCGATCTTCTAAGGACGCTTGTCATTTTTATCGTTCGCCTCTCAATATAAAATTCCTAAACTTTACTATACTTGTTTTATAAGTATAGCGGCGATTTTGGGTATCGAATCCACATTGAAATTGCTTAGAATTCAATCGATTCATAGCTTCTTAAATAAAGTTGTAAAATATAATTTTCTAACATTAAAACTAGGCAAGTATTGCAACTAAGTTGAACAACAAAGATGAAACTAAAGATTGAGAATCATTTTCTCCACCATGGACTACTTCGCATAAATGGCTACATGAAAAAAGAACATTTTCAAAGGTTTAAACTCTTTTGGAAAATCAATCAAACACCTAAAGTGTCACTCCATAAATCTTCATAAAAGTCTAATTTTGAGCTCGGTGTCAACAATTTTATTAAAATGAACACATAAAGGTTTTTAATATAAAAGATATATATCATCTATTAAGATTCCAAGGTGAAATTTCAACACACATCCAACCCATTAAAACCTCTTAAACTTCATACCAAAGCAAAGCAATAAAAGAACCCATGGTCAGTTCAACAATCTCAACCTAATATAATTAACTACAAAGCATAATAAAATTAACTACAACAAGTAAATGAGATAAAGCAAAATAGAAATCAAGAAACTAGGTAATTGTTTTGAAAAGCAATTGAAGTTACAAAGCTTCAAAACTAACTAAGAAAACATTAACAATGGTGGGAGAGAGAGAGAGAGACCATTTACATATAAAAAACTAAGGGAGAGAGAGACTCTTCTTTTTGTTTTGCCTCTAAGGTATTTAATATGATTCAAAATACTAAACCCTTACTATATAAATAGCAAGGTACTAAAACTATAAACCAAAAATAAAAATAAAAAGAGGAAAATATCTCACTTACAAAATCGTCGATCGATCCACCAAAAGTGTGGATTGATCGGTGGGTTAAGTTAAAAATATCTCTTCGAAGGTGTCGATTGATCCAAAATTTTGGTGGATCTATCCATGGTGTAAGGGTCACTTCAATTCTCTTCAATATTGGAATGATTCACGAAAATGGACATAACATGATTGTTCGGACTTGGAATGATGCACAAATTGCGGCCATGCGAAGATAATTTGAAGATCTACATAACCATAGAAACCCAAATTCCAACTTCAGAAATATAAAATTATGAAAATGCCCTTGGTATTGCATCTTGTGATGAAACTTTTCCAAAATGTATGCAACTTCACACTATGCATCCCCCATACCTATAAAAGCTCAAATAAACCCTGTAAAACATATAAACAAAAAGAACAAAGGTTTTAAAATATAAGAAATTAAATATAGGAATTAACAAACATGAGAATGTTATAATGCATGAGAATAAAGGGCAATAGAAGAGGTTGGCTAAGAATTTTTTGGACATTTCCAAAACTATTCAGGCATGGGATGGCGATGATGAAGAATCTAAAGCCCTAGCAGCTGAACGTGAAGCCTAGATTTAAGTGGGTGCGGAGGATGAACACGTGCTCGAGTAAATTGAGACTCGTGTTGATCAGACAAGTGATACTCCTCCTCCTTCTTCTAAATATGTTCATATGGTTAAAGTTGTTACTATTTCGATCGTTGAGGCTGAAGCAAGCCATGTCCCTGAGGCTTAGCTCTTTTTATGAAGATTTATATGTTTTTTGTTCACTATTTATGTTGTAAACATTTATTGTTGATTTGTAATGAACAAATTTGTAATAGATTGGTAATGAATAATTTTACTTTTGATGCTTGTTCGTTTTTTGCATGCCTATGATCATCATTCAAGTTTTTTGCTGATGATGCTGAAATTTAGCACCACCAGATAAGTGATGATGAGCTCAAACAATAGTAATCATGACAGTCATAGAGATGTATATGTATAAGTGTATAGAAAGGGTGAGTATAAGAGGAATAAGACAATGATGTATAGTGGTTCAGCCAATTTGGCCTACATCTACTGTGAGTGTGTGATCCACTAAGTGTGGGCACTAATGGCCTTGGATACAATGCACATAAGCTCTCTTTATCTCTCTACTGTGTATACAAGCAGAGTTTCTAGCTAGGGTTTTTTTATTATCGATCCCCTGTAGGGTTGTAGGGGACAAGAATATATAGGTCTTGGGGTGTGTAGTGTACCCCCCAAGCATGCATGGTGCATGTGAATGATGATCTAGCCAATCCCTTGCTGACACCTGTCCATGCCACCTGTGATTAATGATGACATAATAATCCCTCACGTGAGGGGGTGATATTGTTATAACGGTCTTCCACGTGCCCTGTGAGCCTCACGCGCACTGTTCCACGCGTTTTCTAAGCCACGCGCTGTGATGATGTCACCCTCGGTCTATGATATGAGGTCGAGGTCAAAGTTCCTTCTGACAGTGAGTCTGGCCCAATTCAGGCCTCGTACTGTCATACCCTTAGAGTGTCGTCTGGGCCTGATGAGGGGTCGGTCGCCTTAGAGGGTCGTCTGGGCCTGATGAGAGGTCGTCCCCTTGAAGGGTCGTTTGAGCCTGATGAGGGGTCGGCCCCCTAGAGGGTCGTCTGGGCCTGACGAGGGGTCGGCCCCTTGACGGATCATCTGAGTCTGATGAGGGGTCGGCCCCCTAGAGGGTCGTCTGGGCCTAATGAGGGGTCTGCCCCTTGAAGGGTCGTCTGGGCCTGATGAAGGGTTGGCCCCTTGAAGGGTCGTCTGAGTCTGATGAGGGGTCGGCCCCTGGAGGGTTGTCTGGGTGCAGGGCGTCCTCGGCCTGGTCGAGGGTACATATGGGTATATCAATCACCCCCCAGCCCTTAGCCATCGATGTTGTTGAGATGGCTGAGGGATAGCGTTTCCTTTGAGATGAGTGTATGGTCAGTTAGATGAAAGACACTTGTCAAGCTGATATGACACATGTCAAATTTTTATCCACTGTCGTTCCAGTTTTCTAAGCGTGGCGGCTGCACACTGCTTGGGACTTTATGCCCTAATGATGCCCTCCTCGTGGGTTGTGCTCTGCATTGGTTAATGGGCCCACTCATTAGCAAGGGTATTTAAATAGATTTTTTAAAGTTATTCTCTTTCTTCTTCTTCTTCGCGCCCAGGCTCTCTCTCTAGATTTTCTACAGCACCATAGCCATAGCCATTTCTGCGACTTCTGCATCAAGCCTCGCCATCCCTTCTCAGGTAATCCTTCTGAGCTAGTGCCCTCTTTACATTTCATTGCTTTTTAACACTTCGACTGCTTTAGGTCTGTAGGACTAGATTTTTCTTTGGCTATTTCATAACTTTCCGGCGTTCTTCTCCGGTGACTTGTTCTTGATTGTTCTATACCAAAACCCTTCAACTTTTGGTTTTGATCCAAAAGTCCAACTTAGTCAACTGCCAATCTTGTTTGTAATTAGGTTAGCCAAATTCTTCCAAGTGTAGGGTCTTCCCCTTAATGCTTAGGAGGCTTTACAGTTTAGCTGAGGAATTTCCATCCCTAAGAGAGAAATTCTTCGTAGAGATAAGACGAATAGAGGAAGAGGAGGAGAGGCGACGAGGGGCTGGCCCTAATTGGGTATGACCCATTTTTCCCATTCCTCTAGCCACAATAGAACCATCTGAGTCTTGTGGGTCATCCCGTCATCCAGCCGAGAGTCAATCGTTCGAGGGGGAGATGGATGAGAGAGCATCGTCACCAACAGGTGCTGGCCCTTCTGAGAGGAGATAAACGTCTGATCTTAGCCCAAGCCGAGGGGCCGAGGGGGTGGTCCCTTCTGAGGCTGTCCCTGTGATAACTTTATCCCCTCATGCCTTCCAGATGTCCTTTCCTCATGGACCTCTGACAGGTGATAAGGCCGAGGGAGAGAGGACTGAGGACAATGGTGAGGACTCGGACGTTGACCCAGTTGACACCTCCCACGCCTCGGCTTATGTTTCCTCCTTCAGGGATCGTGACCTCTAGATGTGGAGGCATACATTTGGTGTGCCCCCCAATATAAGTATGAGGGTCCCCTCTGAGTCTGAGAGGGTCTTTGAAGGTGAAGAGGGAGAGATCGCAGTATATGAACAGATGTTTAAGTTCGGTGTTAGGTTCCCTCTGCACCCTTCCATTGTCAATATCTTGTCAGCCCTCGGAGTTTCTCCCTCTCAACTTCCTCCCAACTCCTGAAGGAAGATCCTACGCTACGTCTCCTTATGGAAGAATGCCTTTACTGACGAGCCTTCAGCCGATCTGTTCTTGGCTTGTTATAATATCACTTCCTCGTCCAAGCAGCCTGGTACTATCATCTGGGGGTGAGGAAGTTTGATAAAAAACTTCTTCACATGGCATAAACCTCCAACCACGATTGGAAGAAAAGATTTTTCTTCGTCTCTGAAGAATGGGAATTTACCGCCGAGGCTCAACCTTTGGACGATGGTTCGAGGGTTTCAAGAAGATGGTTTAACCCCTCGATGAAGGTCAGGTCAGACCCCGGGCTTAGTCTGGATGAGAAGGACATAGTCGAGTATCTGATAGAACGAGGGAAAGGGGGTGAACTTATAAAGTTTGAAGATCTGATGACCCCTCGGTTCCTCAAAGAAGCTGGTCTGAGGGTCGGCCCCCTGACAGAGCTATATGAGTTATATTATTTTTTACCCAATCTTTGATTTTTTCCAAGTATTTCATCTTTGTCTCTATATTTTTCTGATGTGTTGTCTTCTTTTTAGATCGTCCAGCAGGTATCTCTGACCAACTCTGGGAAATGACTGCCCCAAGTTTGTTGTCCGGTCTCGGCAACAAGAAGGGCAAGGAGCCTCAGCAGACTCCGAGGAAGTCGAAGGCCGTGGGGCTGATGCCTGTCGAGCATTCTGTCGAGGGTTCCAAAAGAAAAGGTCCTGAAGTTCCCGTTGACCCTCGGCCTGATTCGAGGACGAGGGCAAGGGTGGAGCCGTCTGAGGGGACCGGTTCTTCCTCCAGCATGGGGGCCTTTTGGTCCCAAAACTTGGCATTTTTGAAGGCTGAGCCGTCTTCCCTGATAGCCAACCTGAGGGCGGCCAAAGCTTCCATGCTCTCTGCCCCCTCGGCCGCCGACTACGATTTCCTGTCGAAGATGGCCCCGGCTAAGGTGTATGACTATGGTCTGCACACTCTTGCCCAGGTATTTGCTCTTACTTCATTTCCTTAGTTGAATTCTTTCATAAACTATTTCCTCGGCCTCTTAACAAGTTTCTTTTTCTTATGCAGTCTGTCTGTGCCTTTACCTCGGCCACTAAGTGGATGGCTGAAAACCAATAAAAATTTTATGAAGCCGAGAGGGCTATTCAGTACGAGGCTGGTCTGCAGTCAGAACTTGAGACTGCAAGGGCTGAATTGGAGAGTGCTAAGACTGAACATGCAAGGGTCCTGGACGAGCTGATGAAGTAGCATGATGCAGACTTGGAGGCCAAGAGATTGCTTCTTAAAGAGAAGGATGAGGCCTTGACCAACTTGGGGGTTCAATTTAAGGCTGAACTTGAGGGAGCTGTACAGAAATCCAAGGTCGACGCTGTGGAGGCCTACAAACTCTCAGATGAGTTTCAAGGCTTCGGTCTTGAATACTTAGAGAGGGGGATTAGGACGGCCTATCTGTGGGTCTTCCTTAAGTTCGCTGATGCAGTATCATCTGTCCCCCCCTCTCTTGAGGCTGTCCAACTGGATGATCCCCTTATCGCTGAAGCCTTAGCTCAGGTGGAGTCCCAAGTGCACGCCGAGGGTACCGGCACGTCTGAGGATCGGCCAGTCTTGGTCATAGAAGAAACCCCCATCATTAACATTGAAATATTGCCCTCTGACGTTGCTCAATAGGGTGGCTGTCTGTAGCCCATACCCTCTTCATGTAACTAATGTTTTTGTACTCTATTTTTGTTGAACAAGCCTTTATAATATCATGTCTCTTGTTGTCTTCCATACTCGTCTCTTGTGTGATTTGTATTGTGAACTTTTTATATTAACAATATCGCTAGCCCCCTCCCTCGTCTATCTTGAGGGTAAATGAGGGGTCGTCCCCAACATTTGCCCTCATCATAGCCGAGGGTTGTCAACACCAATCTAATGATGTTTACAATTAAGTCCCCCTCGTCTTTCTTGAGGGTAAAGGGGGGGGGGGGGTCGTCCCCGCCCTTGACCCTCATTATAGCCGAGGGTGGTTTCACACCAACTTAATGATGTTTTAAATTAAGTCCCCCCTCATCTTTCTTGAGGGTAAAGGAGGGGTTGTCCCAGCCCTTGACCCTCATTATAGCCGAGGGTGGTTTCACACCAACTTAATGATGTTTTAAATTAAGCCCCCCCTCGTCTTTCTTGAGGGTAAAGGAGGGGTCGTCCCTGCCCTTGACCCTCATTATAGCCGAGGGTGGTTTCACACCAACTTAATGATGTTTTAAATTAAGTCCCCCCTTGTCTTAATTGAGGGTAAAGGAGGGGTTGTCCCCGTCCTTGACCCTCATTATAGCCGAGGGTGGTTTCACACCAACTTAATGATGTTTACAATTAAGTCCCCTCTCGTCTTTCTTAAGGGTAAAGGAGGGGTCGTCCCCGCCCTTGACCCTCATTATAGCCGAGGGTGGTTTCACACCAACTTAATGATGTTTTAAATTAAGTCCACCCTCGTCTTTCTTGAGGGTAAAGGAGGGGTCGTCCCCGCCCTTGACCCTCATTATAGCTGAGGGTGGTTTCACACCAACTTAATGATGTTTACAATTATGTCCCCCCTCGTCTTTCTTGAGGGTAAAGGAGGGGTCGTCCCATCCCTTGACCCTCGTTATAGCCGAGTGTGGTTTCACACCAACTTAATGATGTTTTAAACTAAGTCCCCCCTCGTCTTTCTTGAGGGTAAAGGAGGGGTCGTCCCCGCCCTTGACCCTCATTATAGCCGAGGGTGGTTTCACACCAACTTAATGATGTTTACAATTAAGTCCCCCCCGTCTTTCTTGAGGGTAAAGGAGGGGTCGTCCCCACCCTTGACCTCATTATAGCCGAGGGTGGTTTCACACCAACTTAATGATGTTTTAAATTAAGTCCCCCTCGTCTTTCTTGAGGGTAAAGGAGGGGTCGTCCCCGCCCTTGACCCTCATTATAGCCGAGGGTGGTTTCACACCAACTTAATGATGTTTTAAATTAATTCCCCCCTCTTCTTTCTTGAGGGTGAACGAGGGGTCGTCCTCAACATTGACCCTCATTATAGCCTAGGGTGGACTTAGCGAGCATTACCCCAATCACACTTCCTTTAATCGAACACAAAATGAGGGACCAATGTGACATTCTCATTAACTCTCCAAGTGTTCTATTGGAGCAACACATTCATTACAACTGTTATCCGATAGGACTTTACAAAACTACTGATAGTATTTCTTCAAATGATCTGCATTCCAGGGGTTGGAAAAGGGTTCCCCTTCTAGGTTTTCTAGTCTATAGATCCCAGGGACAACTTCATCGATGACCCTATATGGGCCATGCCAGTTTGGGTGGAGCTTATTGGGATTCTTCCAAGTCTTTTTGAGGACTAAGTCCCCTACTGCAATTGGCCTCTGCTTCACCCTCTGATTGTAAAATCTTACGGTCCTCTGCTGGTAGGCGGCTTGCCTTATCTCGGCATCTTTCCTCCTTTCCTCAATCAGGTCTAAGTCAAGTCTCCTCTCCTCCATATTTCTCTGGGGGTCATACATTTGGACCCTATGAGTAGGAAGCCCAATCTCAGTGGGGATGATGGCTTCTGATCCATAAGCCAGCATGAACGGGGTTTTTTCGGTTGAGGTCTTTGTCGTAGTCATGTAGGCCCACAGTACAGCATACAACTCCTCAACCCATCTTTATTTTGCCTCCTCAAGTCTCTTCTTGATCCCATCTAGGATTGTCCTATTTGTAACTTCCGTTTGCCCGTTGGCCTGAGGTCGGCCTGGGGTAGAGAAGAATTGTTTGATACTCACCCTTTCACAGTACTTCTCTAGAGATGTATTCTTGAATTGAGTCCCGTTATCCAAGATGAGGGTGTTGGGGAGACCATATTTGCATATAATATTTTTCCAGATGAACTGGAAGGTCTTCTGCTCGGTAATCGTGACCATCGGCTCTGCCTCCACCCATTTTAAAAAATAATCAATGGCTACGATGAGGAACCGATAGTTATTGATGGCCCTAGGAAAGGGTCCTACTAGGTCGATCCCCCACACTGCAAATGGCCATGGGGATGTAATGGAGGTAAAAGGCTGATGGGGCTGGTGTGGGATTATGGAAAATCTTTGACATTTATCACACTTTTTTACATATGTTGTGGCATCTTTCCCCAAGGTCGGCCACCAATACCCCTGGGTGACCACCCTCTTCGCCAAAGACCTGCCTCCAATATGGCTTGAACATAATCCTTCGTGCAAGTATTACAAAATGGATGGGACTTCAAATGGGTGCACACACCTAAGTAAGAAACCCCTTTTTGTACAAGGTGTCCCCGATGACAGTGAACTTTGAAGCTCTGTATCTCAACACCTTTCTTTTTTGCCTTGCTTCTGGCATTTCCCCCTCTTTAATGTATCTGATCAGAGGGTCCATCCATGAAGCTTCCTTAGAAATATTTAGGCAAGTGCTAAGTGTTCCCTCAGCATCTTCGATAGTTGGTCGAAGTAAAACTTCCACTGGGACTGTCCTCCTGATATATGTCCTAGTCTCCGAGGCCAACCTAGCATGGGCATCAGCTCGACCATTGTCAAGCCTAGGTATCCTCTTCAACTTTACTTCTCTGAAGCTCTTCAGCAGTGATCTCACCTTCTCGAGGTACTTGGTCATCCACTCATCCTTGGCCTCGTAGGCTCCTAGTATCTGATTCACTACTAGCCTTGAATCACTATGGACCAAAATCTGGCCGACACTAAGAGACTTGGCTAAGGAGAGTCCTGCTATCAGGACCTCATATTCGGACTCGTTGTTGGAGGCTTTGAAGTTGAACCTCAGGGCGTACTCAATGTCTGTGCCATCAGGTGTTGATACTATCAGTTCAGCTCCACTTCCGCTGTCGCAGGAGGACCCATCGACGAAGAGGCTCCACACGGTCTGTTCTTCTGAGAAACTTCCCTCGATGAGGGACCCCTGTCTAAAGAGATATCTTCCTTCTTCATTCTCGACCACTTTTTCTCTAGCGGTGCTTGTCTCAGCCTTGCATGCGGGTGTATCGGCGAGTCTACCTTGTAGGGTATCTGTCTTCCCGAGGCTCTCATCTTCAGTTTCATCATCTTCCCAAGTAAATTCAGCCACAAAATCTGCCAATGCTTGCCCCTTGATGGCCTTCCTAGGTTGATACACAATGTCAAACTCCCCCAACTCTATAGCCCAGGCCATTAGCCTCCCTGATTTTTATGGCTTATGTAAGACCTGCCTAAGAGGAAAGTCAGTGAGGATGACCATTGTATGGGACTGGAAGTATGGATTCATCTTTCTTGATGCATGGATCAAGGCATATGCTAACTTCTCCATCCTTGGGTATCTTTTCTCTACCCCCTGGAGTGCTTTACTGTTGAAATATACAGGCTTTTGTACCCTGTCTTCGTCTCTCACAATGGCTGCGCTGATGGCTGATTATGAGACAGCTAAGTACACATGTAGTTGTTCGCCTTGTACTGGTCGGGACGACAGCAAGGGAGACCCTAGGTATGACTTTAACTCCTTGAAAGCATCATCGCACTCTTCACTCCATTCGAAGGCCTTTCTGAGAATTTTTAAAAATGGTAAACACTTGTCTGTAGCTTTGGACACGAACCTATTCAAAACAGCCACTCTCCCCGTGAGCCTCTGAATGTCTTTAATGGTCTTGGGGTCTTCATCTCTAGGAGGGCCTTTATTTTCTGAGGGTTGGCCTAAATGCCTCTTTAATTCATGATAAATCCCAAGAATTTCCCTGCTCCAACCTGAAGACACACTTGGCCGGGTTGAGCTTCATCCGGTATTTATCCATCATGTTAAAGGTCCTCTCAAGGTCAGCAGCATGATCCTCTGCCTTTAAACTCTTAGTCAACATGTCATCTACATAGACCTCCATAGACTTCCCAATTTGGTCTCTAAACATTTTATTTATAAGGCGCTGATACGTTGCCCCTGCATTCTTCAAGGCAAAGGGCATGACCCTATAACAGTATGTCCCCTTGTCGGTAATGAAGGTTGTTTTCTCCGAGTCTTCAGGGTCCATGAAAATCTGGTTGTACCCTGAATAGGCATCCATGAAGCTCATGAGCTCATGGCCTGCGGTAGCGTCTACCATCTGGTCAATGCGGGGGAGAGGGAATATATCTTTGGGATAATGTTTGTTGAGGTCGGTGAAGTCCACACACATTCTCCACTTCCCGTTGGCCTTTGGGACAATGACTGCATTGGACAACCATTCAGGGTAGATGACCTCTCTGATAAACTCAGCATCTTATAAATTTTTGACCTCATCCCTTATGACCTCATACTTTTCTCTAGAGTAAATTCTCCTCTACTGATTTACCGGCTTTGCACCCTCTACCACGTTGAGCTTGTGGCACATGATTTCAGGGTCGATCCCCGACATATCTGCATGACTCCATGCAAAGACGCTCTGTCTTCTCCTCAACAGTGTAATGAGGTCTTCCTTAATATTTGGCTTCAGAGACTTGCCGACTTGGACGGTTTTTTTCGGGTCATCCTCATTGAGGATGATGGATTCTACCTCTTCCGCGGCCTCTCCTTTCTTCAGTTTTGTCTCGTCTCTGGGGTCTAGGGTATCAATATTGTAAGTGGTTGTAGCCTTTTTGTGTGACTCTCTTTCTTCAGCGGAGTTTTAATAACATTCCCGTGCTATCGTCTGGTCTCCCTGAACTTCCCCCACCCCGTAAGGGGTTGGAAATTTAATCATTGATGGACCGTAGACGGCACAACTTCGAACCCCTTGAGGGCTACCCACCCCAGTACAATATTATAGGCCAAAAATACATGTTCATCCATCACAAAGAAGCTGACCTTCTTGGTAAGCCATCTCAGCCACTCGTCCCCCACCCTGACATCGGCCTCATACATTCCGAGGGGATGGACTTTTTCCCCACTGAACCCAATTAATGGGTGATGGTACGGGACGAGTCTAGCACGGCTGAGACCTAAGGCTTTGAAGCATGGCCAAAACATCACATCTGCATAGCTACCCCCATCTACCAAGATCCTAGGCACCTCACATCCATGTACCCTGGTAGTGATGACGAGAGGGTCATCATGTGGGGCTAAAAGGCCTTTGAAGTCCATTCTTGAGAACCCCACAATCAGAGTATCCATATCGAACTTCTTCCTCTTTTCTGACTTTGCCTCCAGGGAGGTTGAGTGTATTGTCTTCGTCACTGCCTTGGCTTCAGCCACGTGGGCCTTCCTATCTGCGACCTCTGACCCTCCTCCTGCCAGTCCTACGGAGATCATTCCCATGCCGAGAGAGATCATATTAAGTCTCTTGACAGGGTCGTGGTCATCTCTTGGAGGGAGGTCGGGGTCGTCCTCATCATCAGAAGGGTCGTCCCCTATTTTTGGAGGGTCTTCTCGGCATGCATCACCTCGCTTTTTCTGGGGTCATCCCCTCGGCCCCTCTTGAAGGCACTCTTATCACCGTAATTCCTTAGCTTCCCTTCTTTTAATATTTTTTCAATCTCATCTTTCAAAGCAAAGCATTTGTCTGTCACGTGGTCATGGTCTTGGTGAAATTCACACCACAGGTTTTTATTCCTCTTGTTGGGGGTTGCCCTCAACTTCTCAGTCCACTTCAGGGATCGGTCACTCTTTATCTCATTGAGAATATATTCACAGCTGACCGTTAGAGGGGTGTAATCAGCGAACGTGTCCTCCATAGATCTCTTCTTCCCCTCTTTATTCTTCTTATGGTACTTACCCTCACTAGTGCCTCCTTTTTCATCTTCGTATTTTGCGGCCATCGCCTCTTCGGCGTTCATCACCTTCCCTGCTGTCGACAGCAATTCAGCCATCATCCTCGGAGGGTCTTCAGCAAGATTTCATAGCAGCTTCCCCTTCTAGAGTCCTCCAATAAGGGCGGTCATTGCTATGCTCTCCTCATAGTCTTCAACCTCTAACTTTTCTTTGTTGAATCTGGATATGTAGTCTCTTAGACTCTCATTCTTCCCCTGCTTAACATAGAGCAGGTGTGTGGTCTTCTTCTGTGGCCTCACCCTAAAGCAAAAGTTGTGGATGAACCGGTCTGCCAACTGCTTAAAGTTTTCGATGGGGTTTTTGGAAGAGACATATACCAGACATGTGCAGCCCCAGTCAGAGTACCAGAGAAGGCACGACACCTCATCTCATCTGAGATAGAGTATATGTCTGCCGCTAATTGATATATCTCAATATGGTGGACAGGGTTGGTACACCCGTCATATCTTGGGGTGACCGTAGGTGGCTTGAAATTTGATGGCATAGGGAAGTTGACTATCTTCGCCACAAAGGGTGAGCCTATGGAGTATCCTCTCTGAAGAGGGTCCCGGCTCTTCAGTATATCACCGATCTTATCCTCCAGTCGTTGGATCGAGTCATTCCATGGCCTCGTAGGGTCGGCTTGGCCGATGTTATCCCCTGCCGCCTCTTTGAGGTGGACGGAGGGTTCTGCTGCGACAGGCCTGTGTCAGCTGTTTACTTCCCCCTGTCCGTCGTCCCGTCCTTTGGTTCAGCCCCCATGGGGTCGGCCATCTGCTGCCTCCCTTCTGGACCTTGCAGCACTCTTTGTTCTGGGCAATTTTTCCCGCAGGTCATTTACTGGGCCCAGCCTCTCAAAGGCCAACCCCCTGCTCAAGCGGTCAAAAGCAGAGCCTCTCGGGAGATCGTCAGGATTTTGCCTTCCACTCTTCCATATGCTCTCCTGAAGAGGTCGTACAGTATTGTTGGAGACCTCATACGGTTCCCAGCATTCTATGGGGGCCTCCTCCCCCTCCAGATCATCATACCTGTCCTCAGGGCAAGGGTTTCCTTGCCTCCCCAGGCGTACATGCCGGGGGTCAGCAACATCCCTCAACCGCTGAGGGGTGGCAGGTCTTTGCGTGGTGCCTGGGGTGGTCCCCTGGCCTCATGCTGCCCTGGAGCCGCTGCCGGAGTAATCATTTCAGGTGAGACCCCTGGTGGTCTTAGTATGTTCTGGCTTAGAGCTGTGAACTGCTCCTGCATGATCGGCTGGCTTGCTTCTAGAGACTTTAAGGCTGCCGCCACATCAGCCATCTCAGACTGAGGTGGTGGGTGATTGGAACTGGTTCCTACTCCACTATCTGGTGGGGGGAGTGGTGGTGGTGGCATCTCCGATGCCATGTGTTTGAGCTATGAAAAGCTGAACTGAAAAAAAGACTGGTGAGCTTGAGAACCTTAGTGGGTCTCTTTCAATGGTGAAACATCTCCTCTCAGGGGGAGAACTGGTTCACCACCAGAGTGTCCAGTGAGGTCAAGGTGTACAAAGGAAGAGATGTCTTCTCGTTCCCACAGACGGCGCCAAACTGATGATGTTGAAATCTAGCACCACCAGATAAGTGATGATAAACTCAAACAACAGTAACCATGATAGCCATAGAGATGTATATGTATAAGTGTATAGAAGGGGGTGAGTATAAGAGGAATAAGACAATGATGTATAGTGGTTCAGCCAATTTGGTCTACATCCACTGTGAGTGTGTGATCCACTAAATATGGGCACTAATGGCCTTGGATATAATGCACATAAGCTCTTTTTATCTCTCTACGGTGTATACAAGCAGAGTTTCTAGCTAGGGTTTTTTATTATCGATCCCCTGTAGGGTTGTAGGGGACAAGTATATATAGTCCTTGGGGGGTGTAGTGTACCCCCCAAGCATGCATGGTGCATGTGAATGATAATCTAGCCAATCCTTTGCTGACACCTGTCCATGCCACCTGTGATTAATGATGACATAATATTCCCTCACGTGAGGGGGTGATATTGTTATAACGGTCTTCCACGTGCCTTATGAGCCTCACGCGCACTGTTCCATGTGTTTCCCAAGCCACACGCTGTGATGATGTCACTCTCGACCTATGATATGAGGCTGAGGGCAAAGTTCCTTCTGACAGTGAGTCTGGTCCAATTCAGGCCTCGTACTGTCGTACCCTCAGAGTGTCGTCTGGGCCTGATGAGGGTTCGGCCCCCTAGAGGGTCGTCTGGGCCTGATGAGAGGTCGGCCCCTTGAAGGGTCGTCTGAGCCTGATGAGGGGTCGGCCCCCTGGAGGATCATCTGGGCCTGACGAGAGGTCGGCCCCTTGAAGGGTCCTCTGAGTCTGATGAGGGGTCAGCCCCCTAGAGGGTCGTCTGGGCCTAATGAGGGGTCGGCCCCTTGAAGGATCATCTGGGCCTGGTGAGGGGTCGGCCCCTTGAAGGTTCATCTGAGTTTGATGAGGGGTCGGCCCCCTGGAGGGTCGTCTGTGTGCAGGGCACCCTCGACCTGGCCGAGGGTACATATGGGTATATCACTTGCCAATATAAGTCAATCCTTGGCATTATTTATGATTATCGGTATCTAAAAAATGTCTATGACAAGGCAATGTGATCGGCACACTTTTATCCTAGTTAGTTTTAGTCTTAGGTCTAATCAACATATCGACTTACTAACTGGTAGATGTTCAAATTGGGTGTGCCATTAGTTTAGTCTTATGATTATGTGGCCGACTACTACCTACCTGCTCTACATTACTAGCTACCAGTTTTGGACGAACCTGGGCTATCATATCCTAAGTTCTACCGGCATTTATCTAACTTATTGATGGTACAGACAAACCTTATCATCTGGACCGTGCAGTAACGTTGGTTACTGTACGAATAAATTTCCAAATTGAGTCAATTTATAGTATTGGTTATTTTCGTTAGACAAAACATTCATATTATACTCCACGTTGAAGAAATTGAGCATCCGAGATTTTGCCATATTAAAGACTTCACATCAATAATCCAAACGCTCATTTTTTCCAAAGGTTTATGACCCAGTTTTTAAAGTTTTGTTGGAGACACATTTTATAGTCTTCCTATTGATTTTACGAAACATAATTTAAGCTTTATTTTACTTTTCAAAAATTACCTAGGTCGTTCTAACAAGTTGGTTCAAACAGATCCCTTGAGGGTTTGGGTCGAATTATCGTTTGAAACCTCGTTCGCATATTGTTCAAAAGACATTTAGCTATGTCATTCAAACAAGACCAATATAACGTTTGAATGACCGCTACAGTTTTGTAGAAATTCAGTTGTTTGAACAGTTTTTCTACACAACCTCCCCTATTTACTACTTCCACTTTTGAAAATGAAAAAGGGTCTAGGGAAAAATAGGAAGGCATCCACCTTGAAATTTTAAAGAAAGCAAAAATTCTCTCAAGAATATGTCTCCAACATTTATGTGATCTGTTTGGATCATTTTTCAATAAATAAAACCTGAAATCATCTTCTCCTTCATTCATCACTTATTGTGTGCGGTGGACCTCCGCACAAGTTGGAGACGGCATTTGGCTTTCGGTGGATACTGAGACAATAAAGGTGTATTGGAGCTATACGTACTACGGTCGGAGGTGTTGAATACGGCATCAGCGGATCTTGTAGTGTCAAGTCTATAAGTCTTTTGTGTCTTCTTGTAAAATCATATTTATAGTGGATTTTGTCTAGGCTAATCGTTTGAGGTTTTTCCATTTGGGCTTTCCTCATACTTCATGGCTTTATGGTTGTGTTCTTTCTATTTACGTATCAATCCATGCATGCCCACGTAGGGTTTAGTAACTAAGATTAAAATTTGGAGTATCAACCTGCTGGCCTAATTGAATTTGTAACATGTGTTGTGAATTTAAATCTCGAAATGTATTTTACGAATTTGGCCCTAATCCATATAACCTAGTGATTTCAAATTGGTATCAGATCAAGTTTCTAAAAGTTATTTCGATGAATCCTGGAGGTTATATGGAAGGCTATTCGTCAAGTAGACCCTTTATGTTTGATGGAACTAATTATGCCTATTGGAAAGCACGTGTGAGATTTGCATTAAAATTTATTGATGAACGTGCTTGGCTTGATGTTGAGAAAGGGGGGTCCCCTCCAACCATTATAGTTGAGGAAGATATTATTTTAAAGCCTGTAGAGGAATGGAGTGAGGATGAGTTGAAATTGTGTAACTTTAATTCTAAAGGTTAAATGCTTTATTTAGTGCCTTTACTCCTAAGGAGTTTTGTGGTATCATGACATGTGAAACTTAAAAGGAGGCATGGGACATTCTTCAAATTACTCATGGGGAAATGAGTGTGGTTAAGGCATTTAAACTTCAAAATTTAAATACTCAATTTGAAACTATCACCATGAAAGAGAGTGAAACGTTCGATGAGTTTTATACTCATATTTCCAATATAGTTAACTCATATTTCAACTTAGGTGATAAGATCTCAAAAAATCATGTAGTCAGAAAGATTACAAGATATATCCCTAGTTGATTCAATGTTAAAGTCATTGTCCTTAAATCTTTAGGTGTGTTAAATTCATTAAAACTCGAAGAACTTGTAGGTGATCTCCAAACATATGAGTTAGACATGTTTCCTAAAGATAACAAAATGAAAGATAAGGTAGTTTCTCTAAAAGTTAAAAAGGAAGAAGTGTCTGAATCCGATGAGTTAGATATAGATCTTGGTGATATGACCTTATTTTCTAAAAAATTCAAAAAGTTTCTCAAGTTTAAAAAGAAAAACTCAAAACTTGATAAACCTAAATTTGAGAAAAATAAAAATAGGGCAAGTAGAAGTTCTAATGATCGGGATCAAAGGAAATCTAAAAGAGATAACTTTAAAAAGGATGATTTGGAAAGATTTATGGAGTGTGAGGGATGAGATCATAGAGTGTATGAGTGACCCACTAAGCTTAAGAGACACGACAAGGACAAAGTCGTTTATAAAGCCACTCTTAACGATAGTGATAATGAGTGTGAAGACTATGATGATTTTTTTTCCTGCTAGAAATAACTTCACTGCCTTTATGGCGAATCATGTTATCTCTTCAAGTATGTCACATCCTAGTGTTAATATTTTTTAGCATGAAAAACTTGAAGTTGTATCCAATCACTCACAAGGTAGTGTGATGTTGAAGAAAGTGATTTGCAGTCCGGCTATTCTAAGTTATACACCGAGTATGTGTGAATTCAAAGGTGTTGACATTAGAAAAAGAGTTGAAAGTCCTAAAGGAGAAAGTGGATTTATTTAGTAAACTCGAGGCAATTAAGATTTATCTTTCTGAGAAGCTTATTGCTGTAGGTAAAGAAAAGAGCGATTTAACTTATTCTTTAGATCGTGTTACCAAAGATCTTCATGAATCCTTGGAGATTCGAAAAACACTTGAAGCAAAAATTATCAACCTTAAGAAAGATCTCGAGGCCTCTCGGGAATTCAAAGTCACACTTGAGGACAACTCAAGGAGAATGGGGAAATTATTTCACGGATCAGTCCTAAGTTATACGGAGAAAGGATATCAAGAGAGAAAAGGTATAGGATATGAAGATGGTGAGTCCGCCAATATTAAATCCGAACCTATAGCCAAGTTTGTTACCAAAATAAACCCTCCTAAACCTAATCCACCTAAGAGAAATCCACTTAATAAACCTCTGAAGGTGACTCCAAATCAACCCTATGTTTGTACCTTTTTAATAAAAGGGGTCATCTTAGAGAAATATGTCAGAAGCTTAAGAAGAATTTTTATCTCCCTACTCCTACGTCACACTATAGACATTTGGCTAGCCTTAAAAAGCAAGTTGAGTATTTAGTCAATGCATCTAGAGGTTTAATGGAAGAATTTCTAAGGTTATCTATGCCCCAAATAAATCATTCCAACCAAAAGACTAAAAACATCAATGGGAAAAACACTAAGAACACAACTCGAGCTTGGGTTGCAAAGGAAAAGATCGAGATGGAATTAGTTGTTTATATAGATTTAAAGGCTCTAAATACCTCGCAATGGTATTTTGATAGTGGATTCTCCAGACATATGATAGATGATAGATCTCTTTTTACCACTCTTGAGGATTACAAGAATGGTAAGATCACCTTTAGCGATGGGAGTAAATCAAGAATTGTGGGAAGAGGCACCATTAAAGTTTTTATTTTCCCAAAACTAGAAAGTGTTCTTTATGTTGATGGACTAAAAGGTAATTTAATAAGTATTAGCCAATTATGCGACGAAAACCTAGCAATTAAGTTTAGCCAGACGGAGTGCACTGTTTACGATAAATCTTGTGAGACTATACTACAAGGTCTGAGGATTAGTGATTATTGTAATGGGATCATTTCAAAGTCTTCATTTGTTTGCAATAGTGCGAAGTTTTCCACTATAGACCTTTGGCATCAATGTCTAGGTCATGTAAATTTTAGAGATCTTAATTATCTAGTGAAGAGAGACCTAGTTTGTGGCTTGACATCCTTTGGAAAACTAACCTCCTCAATTTGCGATCCCTCTCAACTTGGAAAGAAAATTAACAGTCATCTTAAGAATTTAAACTCTATAACCACCTCTCATGTCTTAAAATTGATTCACATATACCTTATGGGTCCCACTCGTACCGAGAATATAAGAGGAAAAATATATATTCTAATGATGGTAGATGACTTTTCAAGATAATCAATTATTGGATTTTTGAGGGAAAAGTTCGATGCGGTTGAGTTTTTGACGGTTAAATATCGAGTCCTATAAAAATAATATGGTGTCACCATAAACAGGTTTAAAAGTGATAATGGAACTGAATTTAAGGAATCTAGTGTGAATGCCTTTTGTGATAAAGTTGGCACTAAGCATGAATTTTTGGTCATTCGAACTCCTCAACAAAATGATATATTTGAGAGGAAGAATCGAACAATCCAAACTCCTTAACAAAATGATATAGTTGAGTGGAAGAATCGAACGATCCAAGAAATGGCAAGGTCGATTTTTTTGGTAGACAAGTGCCTAGGAGGTTTCGGGCAGAAGCGATAAGTATCGCTTGTCACACAGCGAATAGGGTATACTTGCGTCCCCACACTAATAAAACTCTATATGAATTGTAGACGGGTAAGAAACCCAACCTAGCCTATTTTAGAGTCTTTGGAGTCTTTGCTACATCCTTAGGGATAAAGAGCTTCTAAGAAAATTCGCCTTTAGGAGTGATAAAGGTATATTTCTAGGATATTCACCTAATAATAGGGCTTATAGGGTTTACAACTTTGCTAGGTCTAAAGTTATGGAATCAATAAATGTTACTATTAAAGATGATGTTTCTACTACATTTGTTGACAACGAGGACGATTCCTCTTGTGAGATCGATGCACCCCCCAGTGTTTATCACATTGAGTCTCATAATGATTGGGTGGACCCCACACTTGAGAAAAGGGATCCATCACATTCGGCTCATAAAAGTCATTATACTGCCAATATTATTGGCAATATCGACTTAGGTGTCAAGACTAGAGCGCAGTTTGAAAATAAGGTTACTTTTTTGTGCCTCTAAAATTGAACTTATAAATTTCAAAGAAGCACTAAAAGATGAACATTGGATAAATCCCATGTAAGAAGATTTGCTTCAATTCTAAAAGAATGATGTTTGGGACTTGGTTCCCCGACCTAGCGATACCAATGTCATTGGTACCAAATGGATATTCAAAAATAAAAAGGATGAAAATGGTGTCATTATTTGTAATAAATCTAGGTTAGTTTCCCAAGGGAACACCCAAATGGATGGTGTTGATGTAAAAAACTAGATCGCTCTAATTTTTCAATCACAGATAAATAAATAAGACAAAGATTTTTAAAGTGGTTCGGCTAGGAATAAAGCCTACGTCCACTGTTATGTTATTGCTGAGTGTTTGTGGAATTCTTGATTACAAATTCTCTCAAGAAATTCCGGTCCCTTTGAATGAGGGAGATACAATGTATTTATAGCCTTGAGGCTGTACATGAAAGGTCCAATACATTAAATGATTTACATATGAAAGGGTAATACATTTAATGCAACGTGTGCGTCAAGAATACAATGGATAGTTGAACAGTTGTCCGTCTGATAATTAATGATACGGCCGAGGTGCAGTTCGGACCGCCTTAGTTGCTTGTTGATCAAGAGTTCCTCGGAGTAGTTAGAGTACCTCGGTGCGTTGGAGTTCCTCGGTGTGATAGAGTTCCTCGGTGTATTCTTGTTGCTCGGAAAGAAACATGGCTGGTCGGGAAATGATATTCCTCGCTGCTATTGTGCCACGTAGATTGACACGTGTCTTCGTGTTATTCGTCCATATCAGCATATTAATTTTGGTATCAACAGAAGCCCCCAATGTTTCATATTTCGAACTTTGAGGAGTATGGAACATTCTTTCTCGGTATATGGCAATATTAAATGTCCTTCCTGGGTTTCAGGAACACTGTATTCAAATTTCCTTCTTATTTCGCAGTTTCCGCCCTTTTTTATAAACGCTTCGATCTTCGTGCAATTTTTGTCCTTTTAGCCGCCGGAAGTTTAGTAATTTCTTTTTGGTAATCATTTCTTTCGCCACTTCCCAATGCAAAGTATTTAAACTTCTTTGGTAACCATACCGTCGTCTACATTTTTCATTCTCTGCATTCGAGCTTTCTCTTCTCTTCTTCTCTTGTGCGTTCATCTTTGTTTCCGTTCGTTGTCAACACATCTCCTTTCTTTCTGTAAGATCTTCTTTCTTTCTTCTGTATCTCTTTTATTCAATATGGTTTATATTGTGGAATCTGTTGAGAAATTCCGTTCTGATTTTTCCATTCCTTCGTGGGTAACTCTAGAGGTTCTTTCTGAGCCTTTAGATTACTTTCGATTGGCTGAGGGACATTGGTTCCCCAGTCTTTTTGTTGCTGAATGCGGTTTTTCCTTTCCACCAAACCCATTATGCCTTGAGTTTTGTCAATATTTTGATCTTGTTCCTGTAAAAATAGCCCCCAATTCATGGAGAATAATTAACGGGGTGCACAAATTAAATCTAACTCATGGTACTCGTATTGGGATCCCTGAAATTATGTTTTGTTATAAATGGGCCGTTCTAGATAATATTTATTATTTGAAAACTAGGTATTTGAATAGGGCTCTTGTAGTTAATCTCCCTGACTCAAATAGGGATTATTTTGAGCATGGGTTGGTCATAAAAAATTGGCAACATGCGCCCTTATCTGGGAATGAAGTATACAACGGTCCCAGATGCCCCCCATACGGCAATGGGATAGGTTTATTTTTCGTTTTATTTTACTTATGAAATTATGCTTTCATCCTGTTTGACAAAATGTATGACTGATATTCTATTATGTATTTGTTTGCAGTTGATAGCAAAAGAAAAACTCCAAAAGAGTCAGAAGTGAATATCAAGCATTTGAAACTTATCTGGAATTTGCATAAGACCATTGCTGACGAGCATATTAGATCTGCTTCATATTTACTACAGTATAAGAGTTACACAACCTCTTATACTGCTCGCCCTGTTGAACCAGCTTCAACACCAGAAAGTTCATCTTCAGATTCTCATATCCCCCTATCTCAGAGAATGGGCAAGAAAAGAGCTCCTCCTGCTCTATTTGGTGACACTTCTTCTGCTGTTGGAGCCCAGAAAGGCAAAATTGATGTCCCGGAGGGGACTAAAAAAGTAAATGCTGGTTCCTCCAAAATTGCCGAGAAGCCCCCAGTGGCCCCGAGCAAGAAAAATGCTCCTGCTGATGTAATTGTCATCTCTCCGACCAAGACTTCTTCCTTGGTTGATGCTGCTGACCGTCCTTTGAAGAGATTGAGAAAATCATCCTCAGTTAATCTTGCTGGTACTGCATCTTCTCTACCCGCTGGTGGTAGTAGTGTTTCAAACATCCTTCTTCCGAGTTCTTCAACGAACTCAGTTATACCCGAGGTTCTCGGGGTTGATGAAAAAATTCCTAGGGATACACTGACGTCCCTAGCTGCTCGCCATCTTTCTTCAGTAAATTTCTCATACCTTTGATCTTTCTTTCTTTTTCTTGAATGCTTGTATTTGTGTTGACTCTATTGTTTTTCTTATCTTTCAGCTGGTGAACTGCTTCAATACCATCGTGAAGAAAGATCAAGTTATTAAAGCTTCCACTTCCTCGTCCGATGTTGACGATGCTTTGTTGGGTTTAACCCAATCTGTGAAGGAATCTCACCAACAGTACATCGAGGAGAAAACTGTTTGGGAGAAAAAATTGGCTGTGGCTGAGGCTGATAAGATGAAGATGGCTGAAACCTCCAAGAATTTGGAGGAGAAAATTAAAGATTTGGAAGTTAAACATCAGGAATCTGATGATAAATTGAAGAAGGCAGAAGAAGAAATATCTACTCTGCGAGATATTAAGGTTAAGAAAGAGGAACTGGAGGTGAAGCTCTCCTCGGAGAAATCGAGGAGAAAAGTTGCAATCAAGAAACATTTCAGTGTTGGTTGGGAGAAAGGATGGGAGAGAGGGATAGCTGCAATGACGTCCCAAGTCCAATATGGGGAGTTGAAATACTTCTATGATGGTTGGGTAGCTGCTCTGCAAGAGCTAAAAGTCCAAGATGATTCTGAGCTATTCCAACGGCATCTCCCTGGTCCTCCTCCACCAATTGTGGAAGAAGAAGAAGATGAACCTGCTTCAGATGAATCTTCCATGACTATGGGCGATCAAATTTCTGCCTCTCAACCATCTGCCACCGAGGACATTTCCTCCATGCCTCCTCCTCCCGAGAAGACTTCTACCGATCAAGCTGTAGTTATCACCGAGCAACCGAGCTCCTCGTCTCAGCCTCCCGAGAAAGTCTTGGGGGACAAGGAAAAGGTGTGAAGTTGTTCGGTAGTCTTTCTGTATTTCCTTGTAATCGAACGATGTAACTTTTTGATGATCTAATAAAATATATCTTTGCTCATCTCTGTTGTTGATAACTTATTTTTGTTGATTGTTGTCTTTTTCTTGTCATTAGTTTGTTGCTAGAATGGAATTGATCTCTTCTCATGATACCGAGCTGATGCAGCAATGCCATCAATACTATAAGGCTGGTCATACAGATCTTAGTACATCGGAAATTGTTGATATCCTTGGTCACGGTGCTTCAGAGCAGGCTATTGAAGCTTATCAATACTTGAAAGCTTTACTCGACCGAGCAGTGGCCAACAATGTCGCTTACTATGAGTTGATTGAAGAGCTTCATGGTTCCTTAAAGGATCTTCAAAATCAACATAACGAATCAATGACTTTGTTACATGAAGATTATGAAAAAAGATACCAGCAGCTCTCTTCAGAAACAGGCCACAAGAAGATCATTGCTGGGTATGACGTCAGGGAGAGGACCCTAAAAGGTGAAATTGAAGCCTGTAGACAAATTGCTGAGATCCTGGAGCAAGAAAATAACAATTTGCAGAAGAAATTAGCTCAGTATGAATCTGCTGCTTCATCCTCTACTGCATTAATACCAGTCACTGATGAAGGCTTCTCGTTCTTAGAAGTCAAAAATGCCAAACTGAGGCAAGAGCTGGAGGACTTAAGAAGATCTGCTATTTCTGGAACTGCTCGGGGACGAGGAAGAGGTTCTCGGGGGCGAGGAAGAGTCAGCCAAAATGTTGAGGAAGCTCGCACTCAGTCTACTCTGGAAACTCAAGCATTCCAGTTGATAGTAAAAGACCGTGCTCTGACTGAAATGTCCAATAAAAATCTGTCTCTGGAAGATCAGCTGGCATCAACGAAATCTGCCTTGCATAACAAAGATCTCTTTGCCAAAAGCCTTCATGAACAATTGGATAGATTAACCTTCCAATTCCATAAACAGCCAAGAGAATTCTGGATGGCAGGATACAATGAAGCTCTCGTTCATCTGGATGCTCGCATTGAACATGCTAATAATGAAGGTTACAAGCAAGGATGGTTAAATGCATTGGGTGTATTAAAGTTGGAGCAAGGGCATTTTTTATGGGACTATCATGCTCCATCACTATTAGACCTGCCTGTACCACCTTTCAAATTGGATATGGCATGGATTCCAGCTCGCTCCATTCCTCGCAGTCTAATTTCGAAATATCTTGGTGATTATAGCCTTCACTCCCAAGTTGAATTATCTCGTCCTGAGCATATTTTGGATACACCTTCTGTTATGAACGTCAGAATGCTCAGAGATGTTAATTTCATCAATTCTCCCCTTTGCCTAGAAGACCCTCCTGCCGGCGAGGAACCTGTTTCTAAAGCACAGGGTAAAAAACCAATAGAATAGTAATGTCCATGTAACAATTTTGTAATTTGTAATTTATTCTAGATTAATGAAAAGATTTTCATTTTTTGTTTGCCAATTTTGTTTTATCAAGCACATTTATATTTGTACATATGTATCTATGTATCTATTAAACAGCTAACAGTATTATTGTTCAATAAGCAACTTAATAAAAGGTTACAAGTATTAGTAATGTTTCTCGATCACTTAATAATAAAGTAATGAGAAAATGTTCAAACTGTTTCCAACCAACCAAGGTGGGTGAATAATGTTTGTCGACCAAATACAGCTCCGACGAGCTATACTTGGTTTGATTATAAAAATTGCGTCCGACCAACTAAGATCAATAAGTTGTCCTCGCCGACCAACTACAGTTATTGGGTTTTATCCCCGACCAACTATACTTGGTGTATTTTTTGAACATTTTGTTCTTCAAAGAACTCATTGTAACAATATTACCTCCCGACCAACATAAGTTGTAATATGAGAGTATATTTTTATCTTACCAACCGTGGTTGATCCTGTTGGTGTACACTTTTTGGCTCCTTAAAGCTTTTGGCTCCTTAGAGCATTTTTTTGCTCCGTAGAGCATATCCTCCTAACCAAAGGAGGTTGGCTACTTAGAGCACTTTTGCTCCGAAGAGCTGTCCTCCTAACCAAAGGAGGTTGGCTCCTTAGAGCACTTTTGCTCCGAAGAGCTGCATTTGTTGGCTCCTTAGAGCACTTTTGCTCCGAAGAGCTGTATCTGTTGGCTCCTTAGAGCACTTTTGCTCCGAAGAGCTGTATTTGTTGGCTCCTTAGAGCACTTTTGTTGTATAGTGTATTATACTAGTATTCCCCGAAAAACTTTCATCCAGAAGGAAAAATGGTGAAACATCTTCGTTTTATTCATAATGAGAGAAATGCTTTACATTGGACATTATTGATAATACTTGCGCAGGTGTTCAGCATTCCATGCATTTTTAAATTCTTCTCCTTCTAGAGTTGCTATTCTGTAAGTTCCTGGTCGAACAACCTCTGTAACTCGGTAAGGTCCATGCCAGTTTGCTTCTAGTTTATTCTGCTTCTGAATGACCTTCTTTAGCACATAATCCCCTTCTTTTAAATCACATTTCTTTACCCTCTTGTTGTAAAACGGAGCTGTTCGTTGTTGATAAGCTGCATTCCTAATGGCTGCCTCTTCTCTGACTTCCTCGAGCATATCTAAATCCATCCTTCTCATCAAATCACTGATCGGAGAATTGAAATTTAACACCCTATGTGTTGGTAGGCCCAACTCGGCAGGTATCACAGCCTCACCTCCAAATGCTAGCATATATGGTGATTCTCCTGTTGCTGCTCGGGGAGTTGTTCGATAAGCCCACAAAACTGACTGTAGCTCATTAATCCAATTTGCTTTAGCCTCACTTAACCTCTTTTTCAACCCATTTAGTAATGTTCTGTTCGTCACTTCAGTCTGCCCATTGCTTTGGGGATGGCCTGGTGCTGAATGAAACTTCAAGACGTTTGACTGATGACAATAGGCAGCAAATTCTTCATTATCAAATTGTGTTCCATGGTCTGTGATGAAAGCGTGGGGGAGACCATATCGACAAATGATATTCTTCCATATGAACTGATACCCCTTCTCGTACGTCATATCAATTAGTGGTTCAGCTTCCACCCACTTAGTAAAATAGTCTACTGCCACGACGAGATACTTGAACCTTCCTCGGGTCGTCGGCAGTGGTCCAACCAGATCAATCCCCCACATGGCAAATGGCCAAGGTGATGTTATAGGTGTCAACAATGCCTGTGGAGTTCTTCGGATGGAAGAAAAACGTTGGCACTTGTCACACTTCTTAGCATAAGCTATACAATCAGCTCTCATCGTCGGCCAATAGTATCCCTGTGTCATCACCCTTTGCAGTAGGGTCCGACCTGCTACATGAGCTCCACAAGATCCTTCATGGATTTCTTCAATCAATTCTTTGACTTCTGATGGATGCACACATCTCTGCAAACCTGCCATAATTCCTCGTCTATACAAAACACCATTAGTTAACACATACCGAGCAACTTTATACTTCAATTTCTTGGCAGCTAGTTTGTCCTCCGGTAGTACTCCTTCTTCAATGTATGCTCTGATAGGATCCATCCAAGATGGTCCTAAATCAAGGGTAATAATCTTCATCGTTAGATCTTCTTCTATGCTCCGACTTTCTAATACTTCAATTGGTATTGTTCTTCGCAGCTCGGTGCGCGTAGCTGACGCTAGTCGAGCCAATGCGTTTGCTCTGGCATTCTCCATTCTCGGTATCCTCACCAATTGAATAGCATCAAATTCTTTCAACAATTCCATCACTTTTGCATGGTACTTCACCATTAACTCTCCCTTCACTGCATATATTCCCATCATTTGATTCACAATTAACTGAGAATCGCTGAAAACAATTACTTGACGTGCCTCCATAACTTTCGCCAAATGAAAACCTGCTATCATAGCCTCATATTCAGCTTCATTATTGGAAGCTTTGAATTGGAATCTCAAGGCGTACTCCATGTCAATATCATCTGGAGAATTTAAAACAATCCCTGCTCCACAACCAGCGGTGCAAGATGATCCATCTACATATAATCTCCATGTATGTAACTCGTCTTCAAATTTCTTATCTGTTAGAGTTCCTCGGTGAAATATCATCTGTTTTCTTTCATCATCCCCGGGTATCCTTCGTTCCTCGTCGATCATTTGTTCGTGCCCTTCCACCAATCGGAGTTGGTCGGTATTTAAATATGATGATTTTTCTACATCCACAAGTCCTTTTACCAACCTTGGTTGGTTTGGATCTGTGTCTGTCGATCCTGTATCGTCCACAGGTAGGTCAGCAAGCATCTTTTGCTCCTCGGGGGTATCAGGGTATGTGAACTCTGCTATAAAATCTGCCACGGCTTGCCCTTTCAACGATGATCTGGGTTCATACACAATATCATATTCACCGAGTTCTATTGCCCAATACATCAATCTTCCTGATTTTTCTGGCTTGTGAAGGGCTTGTCTTAACGGCATGTCGGTATACACAATGATGGTATGGGCCTGGAAGTATGGTCTCATTCTTCTACTTGCTTCAATTAATGCCAGTGCCAATTTTTCCAGCTTTGGGTATCTGATTTCCGCACCTCGGAAGGCCTTGCTTGTATAATAAATTGGCTTCTGGACTCCATTCTCCAATCTGATCAACGCCGAGCTAACTGCATTTTCTGATACTGCCAAATACAAGTACAGCTTCTCTCCATTTATTGGCCTAGACAACAATGGTGGGGCTCCCAAATACTTCTTCAGATCTTGAAAGGCTTTCTCACATTCATCAGTCCATTCAAAACTTTTTCGTAGCGTTTTGAAGAATGGGAGGCATTTATCAGTTGCTCGGGATACAAATCTGTTGAGTGCTGCAACTCGTCCGGTAAGACTTTGCACTTCTTTCTTCGTCGTCGGGGATCGCAGCCCTAAAAGAGCTTTGATCTTTTTTGGATTTGCCTCAATACCTCGTTGGTTGACGATGTATCCGAGGAACATTCCTTCTCGTACTCCAAAGGTACATTTCGTCGGGTTAAGCTTCATCTGGTATTTATCCAGTTGATCAAAAGTTTGACTCAAGTCAACCAAATGATCTGCAGCTCTCTTGCTTTTGGTGAGCATGTCGTCGACATAGACCTCCATATTGCGGCTGATTTGTTCGATGAATACCTTGTTCATCAACCGCTGATATGTTGCACCTGCATTTTTTAAACCAAAAGGCATAACGTTATAACAATAAGTTCCCCTTGGGGTAATAAAAGAAGTACTTTCCCTGTCTTCAGGCTTCATTTTGATTTGGTTGTAGCCAGAATAAGCATCCATGAAGCTGAGTAGCTCGTGTCCCGAAGTAGCATCCACTAGTTGATCAATTCTGGGCAATGGAAAATGATCTTTTGGACATGCTTTGTTGAGATCAGTAAAATCAACACACATTCTCCACTTGTTGTTCTTCTTCTTTACCATCACCACATTCGCCAACCAATCTGGATATTTCACGTCTTCAATAAATTGGGCTTTCTGGAATTTCTCGACCTCCTCTTGTATGGCCTGGTTCTTCTCGGGACTAAACACTCTTCTTCTTTGCTTTACAGGTTTGATCTCCTTATTCACATTGAGTTCATGACATAAGAAGTTTGGATCTATTCCTGGCATGTCTTCATGACTCCAAGCAAAAGTATTCTTCCTGTTTCTCAAGAAAGTTATCAACTCCTGTTTTATTGAAAAATCCAACGACGACCCTATCTAAGTTATTCGCTCAGGATGCTCGTCGTCCAGGATAACAATTTCTGTAGATTCCACAACCTGTCCTTTAACGAGTTGAGATTCATCCCTAGGGTCAAGAGTTTCAATTTATGTGCTTTCCTCCACTTGGTAAGTAGTAGTCTTTTTCTGTAACTCTTCAAGTTCCTCTTGCTCGGCCGACGAATAATAGCATTCTCGAGCTACTTTTTTATCACCTTTCATAATTCCTACTCCAAAATTCGTTGGGAATTTCAAACATTGATGAACTGTAGATGGAACTGCTTCGAACTTCTTCAATCCAACTCTTCCCATGATGATGTTGTAGGCGGATTGCACATTCTTATCCATTACAAAAAAGCGTATTTTTTCCGTTCGACAAGCAGGCCAAGTTCCAATGAGTATATCCAACTTGATCGTCCCAAGTGGAAAAACTTTCTCGCCAGCAAAACCCAGAAGGGGTCTGTGATAAGGTTCTAACTGAGATAATTTTAAATTCAAGCTATCAAATCATGAATAATACATGATGTCTGCCGAACTACCATTGTCTACTAACACCCTTGAAATGACCACATCCTTCATCCTCATTTTGATCACCAGCGGATCATCATGAGGGTAGAGAACACCTGCCAGGTCGTTTTTTGAAAAACCAATCACTAGCTTCTCTTTGTTTACTTTCCTCGGACGATCATCCTCGGCCAGGTTTATTTGCTGAATGTATGAACAAGCTTGAGCCTCTCCGAGATAAGCTTTTCTTTCTGCAGTAAGGTCTCCTCCTCCTGCATCTCCTCCTGTAATAACATTACAATCAAATGACCCAAAACGTATGGAAAATACCTCTCGTTCAGGTTTCCTTGGCTTCTTGGGAAGATCGGGGTCATCATCTGGATCCTCTTCATGGTCCCTCCTCTTTTTCTCCTCTGCACGACGAGGAGATCTAGATCTTTCTCTAGTTCTATCATCATTCTTCCTCTCACTACTGCGATCTACGTACTTTGATAATTTTCCTCTTCGGATGAGTGTTTCAATCTCGTTCTGAAGGGCTATACAATTTTTGGTCATATGGCCATGATCTTTGTGAAATTCGCAATATTTTGTCTTATTCCTCATGTCGGGATCTGTCTTCAGTTTCTCTGGCCATTTGATTTCCTCGCTATTCCTGATTTCTTCCAAAACATGATTAATACCCACTTTCAATGGAGTATAATTATCATACTTCTTTAGGGCTTCCAACTTCATCCTGTTATTCTTGGAATATTTGTCACCACCATTACTTTTCTGATCTTTCTTCTTAGAATTGTCGACCTCCACTTTAACTTCTTTATCCATACTCTTCTTCGCAGCCATAGCCTCCTCGGCATTCATGATTTTGGCCGCCTTTGCCATCAACTCCGACATATTTTTAGGTGGATCTTTAGCCAAAGTGTAATACAGCTTGTTAGGCAGCAAACCACTCATCAAAGCAGTGATTGCTGTCTTTTCTTCATAATCTATGACTTCCAACTTTTCGTTATTGAAACGAGTTATGTAATCTCTAGTACTTTCACCTGATTTCTGTCTAACACTTAGCAAGTGTGCTACTCGCTTTACCGGCTTTGCTCCAAAACAAAAATTGCCAATAAACAACTCGTCCAACTGAACAAAAGTTGAAATCTTACCCCGAGGAAGATTATTGTACCATATCTGTGCAGATCCAGTAAGAGTTCCCGAGAATGCTCTACACCTCATCTCGTCGGGAACAGCGTAGATATCTGCAGCAGCTTGGTATTGTTCTATATGAAGTACGGGATCTATCTTTCCATCGTACTTGGGAGTCACTACGGGTGCTTTGAATTTCGACGGCGTAGGGAAATCCACAATGGCTTGCACAAAAGGTGTTCCTTGAACAAAAGTTCTTTGTAAGGGATTTCTTGCCTTAGCCATTTCTCCCAGTCTATCCTCCAATCGTTGAATGGAACCTTTCCATGCTTCATTTCCTTCCTCGGGCCGTTTAGTCCGAGCAACTGATTGCTCTGACGTAGCTTCCTGAGATTTATCTCGACGAGTGGTTGGTCGCGATTGCGCAGATCCTTCTCTTAATCCTGATGGCGGTCGAAAACTTCTTGATGGAGCCCTAGGTGGATTCATGTTCCTCCTTGGTCCTAACCGACTGAAAGGAGATACTCTACTTAACCTCTCCAAAGCGCTAGTTCTCTCCGGAGAGAGAGTGATACGTTGATCTGTATCCGAAGCCCGTATTGATGAAGTTCGCCCAGGTTGATAAGAAAAATCATTAGACTCCTCATTGCGATATGACCCAGTGCGTCTAGATTGCGATTGCCTATGATCACTTCTTTGCCCTGAATAGGTAGGTGCACCGCCCTGAAGAGTTTGAATGAGTTGCCTCATGGATTCTTGCATGGCGGTTTGTCCTTGAGCCAGATTCGTTATAATCCCAGCCAGATCTGGGGATGCAGATGGATTTGGAAGATTTCCAGTATTTCCAACATTTCGATTACTGGATTCTGGATTATCAGCCATTGGTGATAAATGATTTTTATGAAAAACGATAATAACAGTCGTTTCCCACAGACGGCGCCAATCTGTTGATGTAAAAAACTAGATCGCTCTAATTTTTCAATCACAGATAAATAAATAAGACAAAGATTTTTAAAGTGGTTCGGCTAGGAATAAAGCCTACGTCCACTGTTATGTTATTGCTGAGTGTTTGTGGAATTCTTGATTACAAATTCTCTCAAGAAATTCCGGTCCCTTTGAATGAGGGAGATACAATGTATTTATAGCCTTGAGGCTGTACATGAAAGGTCCAATACATTAAATGATTTACATATGAAAGGGTAATACATTTAATGCAACGTGTGCGTCAAGAATACAATGGATAGTTGAACAGTTGTCCGTCTGATAATTAATGATACGGCCGAGATGCAGTTCGGACCGCCTTAGTTGCTTGTTGATCAAGAGTTCCTCGGAGTAGTTAGAGTACCTCGGTGCGTTGGAGTTCCTCGGTGTGATAGAGTTCCTCGGTGTATTCTTGTTGCTCGGAAAGAAACATGGCTGGTCGGGAAATGATCTTCCTCGCTGCTATTGTGCCACGTAGATTGACACGTGTCTTCGTGTTATTCGTCCATATCAGCATATTAATTTTGGTATCAACAGATGGTGTTGAGTTTGATGAAACTTTTGCTCTTGTCACAAGGCTAGAGTTCGTTCGCCTCTTACTAGCCATTGTATATTATCTAAAATTCAAGATTTATCAAATGTATGTTAAGATTTCCTTCCTAAATTTCATTCTTCGGGAGAAAGTCTATGTGGAACAACCAAAAGGGTTTGAATGCCCTAAGCACCCAAATCACGTTTTTTTACTTAAAGAAAGCCCTGTACGATTTGAAGCAAGCATCACGTACTTGGTGTGAGAGTCTTACTTCCTATCTCTTTACTTGTGGCTTCTCGAGGCGAGGAGTGGATATGACATTATTTGTTCATTGGGATGAGAGTGCTATTTTAGTTGACCAAGTGTATATCGACGACATAGTTTTTGGGTCCACGTGGGACCAATATGCTCACCTCTTTGCAAAAGAAATGCAAAGTGAGTTTGAGATGAGTATGGTCGGTGAGGTTACTTACTTTTTGGGTCTTCAAGTGCGTCAACTCGATAGTGGGATATTTTTATCCCAATCTAAGTATGCCAAACATCTTGTGAAGAAATTTAATTTAGACTCCGTTAAGCATTCACCTACAACCATGAGTTCATCCGTTAAGCTTAGCAAAGACACCAAAGGAAAGGATGTACAACACACTATTTTAGGATTATGATAGGCAGTTTACTCTACTTAGCCGTTGGTTGTCTGGATATTTCCTTTAGTGTGGGATTTTGTACCCGTTATTAAGCCATCCCAAAAGAGTCACACTTGCTTTCCCTTAAATATATAAGTGGGACCCTATCATTTGGGATTTAGTACCCCTTCGACACTAATGATTTCCTATTGGCATAAGGAGATGTTGATTGATATAAGAGCACCACGGGAAGATGTTTCATTTTAGGAGTTCACTTGTCGCTTGATGAGTAAAAATAAAAACTCTATTTCTTTGTCCACGGTGGATGCCGAACACATAGCCGCCGGGAGTTGTTACACACAACTCATATGGATGAAGAAAATGTTGTAGGATTACGATATTTAGCAAGGCACAATGACAATTTATTGCGATAATACGAGTGCAATCCATATTTCCTAAAATCCCATTTAACATTCAATAACAAAGTACATTAGGATTCATAAGCACTTTATCCGCGAGTTAGTTGAAGAGAAAGTCATTTCCTTAAGCTTTGTGGGCACCGAACGTCAATTGATCGATATCTTTACCAAACCTCTAGATGTCCTTATATTCGAGGATCTTAGAAAATACATAAGGGCTTGCGCTATTGATTGAGTTCGGAGTCATTTATCTAGTTTAGGGTGAGACTCATATTTATCATTTTCTCTATGAAATAGATTATATTTTTGTACATATATTTTTAAAAATTCCAAAAATATTTTCATTTTTCTTCGGTGCATAAAAGTTTTCATATATTATATCTTTAATTTTGTCCGTATGGGATATGTGTGTGAGATATTCGGGTCACAATATCATTCCATGTTCATGTGGCTTTCGATGAGTAGGTAGTCCTAATTTCGTCTCACTTGTGAGATTATGCGTTGATATGACACTTTGATGCTCATTTATAATATATTCTTATGTTGGCCTCATATCATTGCCTTTCATGCACACACTTCTTGTGTAATCTCGAGGATGTTAATCTCGCCTTACATATGATAGGAGAAGTAAGGTGTTGTCTTATCAATTTTTTCACCTAATATTATAAGAGATATACATATAAATTGTTCTTGTAAGAACCGTTGTCCGTATCTATGGATTGTATCAAAATGTGTAAGCAATGGAATCACCCTGCGAAAAAAGCAAACTATTTTGCGTGAAAATCCACCATTGGAAAAGAGACTGAAAGAATATATGGCACAAAGAATCAAAATTGCTAAGGCCAGTGTTTATTATACAAGATATTGTGTAAAATTTATAAATATAAGCATTTAAGGGAGACATAAGTCAAATATCAATGGGTTTGCACAATAAGTCATCATATTGCGTTTTATGTGATGTTATTGGCCAGAGAATCATCGAACTTCTTGGCATTTTGTTTATATGACTTAACTCCAATTGAATTCCCCTTATTTGTCACAAGGTTGATGTGAGTGCATAACTTGTATATATATTATTTGGCATCTTGCATTCGTACGTTGTCTTAGGCAATGCTCTTATTCGAATTGTTCACACCCATTCATTCTATTGCCACGGTCCGAATATTTTCAAAACTTCCTAGGATAATTTTAAAATAAAAATTTGTTGTGTTTGCAACCTTATTGGATATTTCAGTTTTCTTTATTTTCTATATTTTTCCTATCTTATTGATTTTGGAGGCTCTAAAATTTCGTTTGATTTCTCATTCAAATGAGATTCAAACGAAAGTCTCCTCAGCCTACCCTATAATCTCATTCGATAGATCATGCGAATGTCGTTCAAACGACCTTGTTCGAATGAGATGTCCAGTCGTTCGAATGATCGAGCTTATTTCAGGTCGGTTGGGATTTTTCTTTCTAGTCGTTTTATTTTTCTCATTTTCCCACTCTCTCTCTTAGTCAAAATAAGTTTTACTCCCGCCTATAATCTCTCACCTGTTCAAACCATATCTCCCACTCTTTACACCTTCTCAAACCTTGATCTTTCATCTACACATATATCAAAACTACATCTCCATAGGGTTATTCTACATTTCTCCTAAAGATTTGTTTGGTTCTTGGAAGTTCATCTTAAGTCATTCTCTTATTCCATCTCTTACACTATGAATATCCTTCTTTTAGTTTGATTTCATATGTTTTGGGTATATTTTCTTAACATGCAATATCTCCATGTTGTTATTTTTTGTTCAATCGTAACCCATTTCATATGAAAACTCAACATCATTTCTCTCTTTGGGTCTATATGTGTATATTATATATTTTTTCTTAAAAAACTCTTAAAAATATTTATTTTCATTTTTATTTTATTGCCCCAATTAAATGATACTTCATGATTTTTCTTGTCATTGTTTTCAACTCCAATTTTTTTTTTTGTTAAAAGACTCATGAACTATCATTTGTTTATTTTTTTTTCTTTTCTTCACCTCTCCTATATATACTTGTGTTATTATTATGGAGTATGGGAAATATTTGTTAGTGGTGGTGGTTTTGGTATTGTGGCAGTTTGGATGGTGTCATTTGGGTAGGGTGTAAAAATCATTCCATCTTACCTTATGGCCCGTAGTAGGCGCGTGCGATTCAGTTTGACGGTGAAGACTCTTCGTAGGAAGACATACCCATCCCTAACCTTTGACTTCGTTTGGGAACACGCGCTAATCAAACCCTCTTTGACACCCTTGGTTTCCTGACTAGGTCCATAGCTAGAAAAAAATATCATTAATCTAGTCTCTTTATCCGGCACCATTGTCTTCACTTGGCTTGCCACTCGAGGTTGGGACCCCATTTTCAACCTTTGTGATCCTATTTACCCTGACCTCATTCGGGAAATTTTCTTTACCGTGCTTATTAGTAAGAGAGGCCCGGTATCTAAGGTTCGTTGTAAGGAAATTATAATCACCGCCGACTCCATTGCACGCTTAGCTGGTTTGCCCCAAGTGTCCAACCCTACCTTCCCTTGGTCCGGTGATGCTAGATCCAACCTTGACCTCATTTATGAGACATTCTTTGAGTTGTTGGAGCCCAGCACAACCATTTTATATCATAGGAACCTTAAGGCTGATTTTATGATCCTTAATTGGATTGTTTGTGCGTGTCTTATTCCACGTGCAAATTATACTCAAATTACACCTAATCACGTGCGTTTGATGTATGATATCAACATTTGGGATTCTATTGATCATTCTACTCATATTTTTGGCATTCTTAGAGATGTTCGGATTTCCCCCTCTGCACCAATTTGACAGGCCTTACCCTTCGTCATTCCAGTTATTAGGCTATTCATCTATTACTCGATCTCGAGGACATCCTCCTAAAGTCATTCCTCAGCCCACTCTGTCCCATTCTGAGTCATCTCACTCTGCAGCCTCATCCATACCCTCTCAGTCCAGACCCTCTACCTCTCATCGTCATCCCCCTTCTACGTCGGGGGAGCTTAAATTGATACATTTACAGGTTGAGCAAATACAAGAGGAACGGCGTCAGGATTGAGCTATGATGCTAGAGTCCATTGCCTCTATGCAGAGAGATAAAGAGATAGAGAGACAAGGAGGCCCAGTCTCTCTGAGAGGAGGCTCAGGCACGTCAACATTCACTTATGATGCAGCACTTAGAGGAGCTTCGTCATGCTGAAATGCGATGTGGTACAGGACCTTCGAGTACCGAATTTTTTCTTGGTGGCGACACTCCAGATGATCCGACCCAGTGACTCCTGTTTTATTCATTCTTTTAATGTATTCGTGAGAGAGATCATTCTAGTTTCATTTTTTTACTCTCATGTGTACCAGATATTAGATTATTATTAATATATCTGTATTTAGCTTTGGATACTTATTTATGGCACTTTTGTTCAAGTTGGATTCGTAATGTTAATCATCTTATGTTTATCCTTATCATGTCTTGATCTATTATATGATTTACATTCTCTATTGTGCTATGGTTGTTGTATTACTCTTGTTAGTGTTTAATTTTATCTATATTGAGCTTCATTATTTATTCACTAAAATTGCAGGTTTTAATCTATCCCTTTGTCTTTTTCGAGAAAAAAAGGGGTTGAACATGTTTAGGAGGAGCAACTTTTAATTGATTATTTATATATTATTTTCCCCACATGCATTTATGTGTTTGTTGTTTTATGTGTATAGGCCATTTATTTATTTGCCAGACTCTTGCCTACAAAGATCTTCAAGCAACTAGGTTGTTAGGAAGTCGAGTTTGTCCATTTTTCTTTTGGGTTTTGAGGATGGGCATTAGGTTCAGCTTGATGGCCTAGCTTAGAAAATTTGGAGTATTTTTTTTATGTTTTGTCCGAGAATAGCCAAGGGGGGAGATTTGTAAGGACAAATTTCCAAATCGAGTCAATTTGTAGTATTGGCTATTTCCATTGGATAAAACATTTAGGGTTTTTATGTTTCATATTATATTCCACGTTGAAGAAATTGAGCATCTGGAATTTTGTCGTGTTAAAGACTTCACATCAACAATCCGAACATTCATTTTTCCCAAAGGTATATCACCCTGTTTTTAAGGTTTTGTTGGAGACACATTTTATAGGTTTCCTGTTGATTTTACAAAACATAATTTAAACTTTATTTTATTTTTCATAAATTACGTAGGTGTTAACGAGTTTGTTCAAATGACTTAGTTCAAACGATTTTGAACGAGATCCCTAAGGGTCTGGGCTAAATTGTCGTTCGAAAGCTCATTCTCATATCGTTCAAATGACATTTAGCAATGTCGTTTGAACGAGACCAGTATGTCGTCCGAACGACCACTGCAGTTTTTGAAAAATTCAGTTATTTGAGCAGTTTTTCTACATAACTTCCCTTTTCCACTATGTGACATCCTGCCTATTAAAATAACAAGTGGCCATCCCCTTACTAAAATCAGACAAGAATTTCATAAGGCTTTTTCTTAGCATCACTGTCTAAATTCAATTAATTACTAACCACTTATTAGTTTAAAAAGCAGTGTCAAATTTTAAATCTAAAATTAAAATGCCAAAGTAAATCCATTCAATCATAATCCAACGAAGAATAAAACTACTACACAATCATACTAAATAAGGAAGACTAAATGTAATAGAAAACTGGGTACCGAATAAACCTTTAGTTACGAAAATCCAATACAACTATCTGAATTAAATGAATAAACTGAAAGTAACTGAGGATGAAATCTAAGGGAAACATTCCCAACTAATAGCTAAAGTAGAGAGCCTAGTCTAGAATGCAATAAATGAAATGGCTACTCAGAGCTCTGCAAGTTTCCACATCCGTTGCAACTACGTGTCCCTCGAAAGAGTAATCACCATTGTCAGCCCTGTGGCTGGACACCTAAAAGTTTTTAAACTAGATATGATACGGGTCAAATCCAAAAACCTTTTAAAAATATTTCCAAGTAATTAAGATGCAGTAAATAAATATGTAGTTAAGATTTTCATATTTAATCCAGCGTCACACTCTCATGAGATTACGCCTTACCTTTCGACTATTGTGCAAACCTAGCTCATACATCATAACTCGCCCAATTACACTACCTCGTTTAACTAGTCCCATTGTAATCCTCACGAATACCCCACTATAACCCGAGGATTATCTAACGTTTATTTCTTAGCTATGTCTCCCATTAGCTCATTTAATCATTAAATCATTTTATAACTTTACTCCAGTTATCTATCAACGTTCATTATTTACGTATAATATTTATCGAATATTATTGCTGAACTATTAATTAAGTTCTCTTCCTTAAGTTACTTTAGATATACCCTTTCTATAGCATAACCGATCACACGGGAATATACATATCACACAATCTATATATATACAACTACAGCATCCCCTGAATAAGAATCCGATGCTTGCATACTCTGCTATCGAGTTCATATACATTATGTACTAAATCAAATACCATCGGTTCGGAATCACCATCGAAACATAAATCAAATAAACATACAATGGAGGCAAAAATAGTCATAAGACTTTGGGCTATGCACATACCTAACGTACACAAATGACCGGCAACAATATCGTACACTAAAATAGTGGTCAAGCCCTAAGTTCTATGTTTTGGGGCACACATCCAGACCTTGTTGGCATCGCCAAGGTGGGATCGACCATTGCGCGTGACCTCTCGTGATAGAAAGCAACGTAGGTATGCTTATACACAAAAGAAAGCACATAATAGGTATACACACAACCTATAAATATATTCAGTATGCTTTACGTATATCCCGAATAATCAACGTACTAATGATTCACACGTAATCTTTTTTTCTTATTTTTTCGAGTATCACTCACTACGCGAGGGGTGAAAGTTATACCTTATGTAATTTCGGTAGTTAATACATCACTACCCTATTGGTATCAATTTTGGGTTATCACAAATCCGGCTAATCCATGCTTATCGCTCAAAGCACTAGCCTATAAATCTTGAGTCTAACCCGCAACTCTTAATTTATTAAATTCTCATCCATTAATTAAATAAAGTAGCGTCACTCAGCTAAAATGCCCGGACTTACCCAACCAGTCCGTCGTATTAATTACTTAAGTTTATTAATTAGCATCACGCCGATAAAACACTAGGACTTACCTAACCAGCACGTACATTTCTTTTCAAATTTATCTCCCCAATTCGTTATTTAAAATTTCTACTAAATTAATTTTCTCACTATTTTAAATTCGACTTTAAATACCCATTCATCCGTAGGTAAATTAATCCCATTCATCCGTATTTGAATTTGATTTCTGACTAAAGATTTCGATCTCGAACACCCTTTTGTAGAAAATTCATATTCAATTTCGAAATCTCTAATATGATTTTGATTCCATCAATCTTAATGGGTATAATATCATCAATTTATCATCTAACTACACATGATATCAATTTCACACACTAATCGACCACTATTTGAGTGTACGATAGTGTACTCTCTACACATAAGATAATCGCTGTGCCATTCCCTTAACTCTTCCCCCACTGGCCATGTTGGAGTTGTCCTTTCGAACGTTGTAGTCTCAACCGTGATGGCTACCATCGTTGTTCCCTTTGCTCCGCGGCCCCTATGGTACACACTGCTGGCCCTGACTAAATATATTGTCACTCTCTAGGAATTCCATTAATATAAATCATTTAAATGGGTCCCCAATTGGGTAACCCCCTATGGTGCCTCACTAGCACCGTCACATCCAGTCTTTCCCTTCTGGCTAGATTCTCTAATTATTTTAGCTCCCTCCACATGGAAGCGTTGATGTTATCATTATAAAATCATGACATTGACACCATCCTCTGTTGTGGCGGTGCTTGGATAAATTGTTGCGCCCTAACGGTCAATATAGTATTAACTGCTTGAGCAATAACATTGGTGACCTTTGTTGTGGTCATTGTCCCCTGAATAATTTGCGGCTCCGACTGAGCCTCTCTGCCTGCAATCCTCTTAACGTCCCTCGTTGGTCATCCTTCTCTTGTTCAGCTTCTGAAACCCATATGAACTCGAATAATATTCTTTTCAATCATACATAACAACATGAGAACATAAATCAAAATATGAATCAATAGCCTTAAGCATAGGGCTCTACATCAAAGAGAAAACAACGCTGAAAACGCAATAAGTCGCACAAATCTTAAGGGCACTATAACCTGATGCTTTGATACCATCTATGAGACCCCTACTATTAAAATAACGTGTGAACAAACACCTACTTATTACAAATAAGAGTCTCATATGTATCATTCTTAGCATCACTGTCAAAATTCAATTAATTACTCACCACCTATTAGTTTAACAAGTAGTTTTAAATTTTAAATCTTGAATTAACATGACAAAGTAAACCCATTCAATCATAACCCAAGAAGAATAAAACTACTTCACAATCATACTAAATAAGTAATACTAAATTCAATATAAAATTGGGTACCGAATAAACCATCGGTTACCAAAATCCAGCACAACTATCTGAATTAAATGAATAAACTGAAAGTAACTGAGTCTAAAATGTAAGGGCAACATGCCTAATTGATAACTGAAGTAGAGAGCCTATTCTAGAATGCAATAAATGAAATGGCTACCCATGACTCTGCAAGCTTCCACATCGGATGCAGCTACGTGTCCTTGGAAAGAGTAATCATCCTTTGCATCCCTGTGGCTGGACACCTAAAAGTTTTGAAAATAGATTTGATACGAGTCAAGGCCCAAAACCTTTTAAAAATATTTGTAAGTAATTAAGATACAGTAAATAAATATGCAGTTAAGCTTTCCATATTTAAGTCGGTGTCACACTCTCATGATATTACCCCTCACCTTTCAACTATTGTGCACACCTAGTGCATACATCTTAACTCTCCTAGTTACACTACCTCGTTTAACTAGTCCCATTATAATCCTTACGAATACCCCCACTAACCCGAGTATTGTATAACGTTCATTTCTTATCTATGTCTCTCATTAAATTATTTAATAATTAAATCATTTTCTAACATTACTCCAGTTATTTATCAAAATTCATCCTTAACGTATAATATTTACCGAATATTATTGTTGAACTATTAATTAAGTTCTATTTCTCAAGTTACTTTATACCCCATCTATATCTTCTACTACCACACAAGAGTATAACCAATCACACATGTATAGACATGTAACACTCTCTCTATATATACAACTACTGCATCCCCTGAATGAGAATCCGATGCTTGCATACTTTGCTATCAAGTCCATGTACCTCACATACCAAATCAAGGACTACCGGTTTGAAATCACCCTCGAACCATAAATCAAATAAACATACAATGGAGGTGAACATAGTCCTAAGCCTTTGGCCTATGCACATACCTAACGTACCCAAATGATCGGTCACACTATCCTCCACTCAAACAGTGGTCAAGACCTAAGTTCTATGTTCTGGGGCACACATCCAGAATTGTTGGCATCGCCAAGGTGGAATCGACCACTACGCGTGACCTCCCGTGATAGTAGGCAGTATAGGTATGCTTATACACAAAATAATGCACATAATAATTATAGACACAACCTATAAATATATCCAGTACATTTTACGAATATCCCGAATACGCAGCGTATTAATAATTCACACTTAATATTCTTTTCTTATTTTTTCGAGTATCACTCACTACCCGAAGGGTCCTAGCTATTTTTTAAGTAATTTCAGTAGTTAATACATCACTACCTTATTGTTATCAATTTTGGGTTATCACGAATCCGGTTCATCCATGCTTATCTCTGAAAGAACTAGCTTATAAATCTCGAATCTATCCCATGACTCTTAATTTATTAAATTATCAACCATTAATTAAATAAAGTAGCGTCACTTAGCTAAAATGTCCGGACTTACCCAAACAGTTTTTCATATCAATTATTTAAGTTTATCAAGTAGCATCACTCTGATAAAACACTCGGACTTACCCAACTAGCCCGTACAATTTTTTCCGAATTCATTTCCCCAATTCGTTATTTAAACTTTTTCGTAAATTAATTCTCTCACTATTTTTAATTCAACTTTAATTACCAACTAATCCCTAAGTAATATAATCCCGTGCATCCATACCCGAATTTTATTTCTGACTAAAGATTTCGGTCTCGAACACCCTTTTGTAGAAAATTCATATTCAATTTCTAAATCTCTAATATGATTCTGATTCCAGTAATCTTAATGGGAATAATATCATCAATTTATCATCTAACTACACATGGTATCAATTTCACCAAAAATCCATTTTTATGTAAGATCTCTTCCCAAAAATGGTTTTGTTCTACACTTACTCTGATATGAACATTAATAACCTCAATTTAATATAAAGCAAGTTAATTAGTTGCCTTTGAATGATCATAGGGTCTGATCTCTCTTGAGTGTGATGATGTGATGCTAGAATCCCTTAAGTTTCCCCCCCAAATTAACCTCTTCTAGTTTTCTTCTTGCTTACTCCTCTCTTCCACCTCTCTCAGGGTTTAGAACTAATGGTATGGATGTTTCCCCCGCCTAATTCCTATAGTTTAACCCACTAATCCCGAAATTAGGTTATTTGGCTATATTAATGAAGAATGCGCAGTGTGATATCGATTAAATGTTGGATTTCACAAATTTCCAATTTAAACTTATTTAATTAGAGTCAGTCTTAAATCCAAATATAAAAAACGCGGGGCGTGATTGAGGCGTGGAGGCCAAGCCTTAAGCCTTAGAAGCCTAGGCGGGCCTAGGCGTAAAAAGGCGTGAAAAGGCGTTTAGGCCTTCTTAATATATTTTAATATTTTTTAACCATAACAAGGCTATTAAAATACAAAAATTGCACATATCATAAAAATATGTCTGAATATATGCAAATTAAAATACTATTTGATTATTTTGGATGAGATAATGGTCCGGTTTGTAAAGAGATTCTTTAAAAGGCGACATCATTTCACTAAAGCATTGTTGTTTTTAGAAAAAAGTGTGCCTTAAGGGTTTTACCAAGAATAAGGCGTGAAAAGCGTAAGGCGAGGCGTTTCTCCCAAGCCTTAAGCCTAGGCGTGCCTAGGCGGAGCCTAGGCGGGTTTTTTAGAACAGTGATAAAATCTAATTTTATTTCAACCCTAAACATGCATTTATGTGAATAAACATGCCATCATAAACAAACACAAATTGTTGGACAAACATATTTCAGGAAAAATCCCCCAAAAGGGCAAAACTTTTATTTCTCTAAATGTTTGCAAATCACAACGTATAATACACTTATAGAAATATGCAATGAATGTATCGCAACAAACTCATATAGACCGCAACCTAGATCAGCAATGGACACCCACAAGAACCACAGCTCTATTCCCACCACAGAACACCCTTGGGTCTCCCTAAGTGACCGCAGTTGTCAGCAAGTAACTCCCTCAAGATCTTCCAATCAAGCAGTAGAGATGGAACTCCACAAGAACAAACTTAAATGGAAGTGATTTGGGTTTCACAAAAGATTCAAAAAAGGATTGAAATTGATTTGGTGTGAATCAAACACATAAAAAATCCTAAACTTTGAAGACTAAAAGGTTTGCTAAGATGCAGTTTCGTTTTGCAAAAAGTCTTAATGAAAAAGGATTTCAAGGCAGGTATTTATAAAAACCTTGAGTCGGAAGGTCGTTTGAATGACATCTCATGTCGTTAAATCTAGGAAGAAATGAACAAATAAAAATCAAAACAATATGTCTTCATTCAATGCAAGCTTCAAGCGACCTTTCGAATGACCTTTCGAATGACCTTTCAAACGACATTTAATGTCGTTAGATGAGTCGTTTGTATGACATATGTCTGGCATTCTAACAACATACACTTGTCGTTTGAACGATTGAAACATAAAAAAATTATGTTTAAACTCGGCCTACAAGTCTTGAAAAATTAATTTTGTCTTTAGAAAAATGTCTTGACTTATTAAAACTGCTTTCAAAAATATCCCATCACTTAAATTAATCACCTCATGTCGTGCAAATGTTGAAGATGCTTGTAATTCGGGTCCATCTTTATAAACAAATAATTATGGACCTCTTTTGACGGTTATATAGGTATACGACATATCCTATGTAAAATACGGACATAAAAAATATGTCCTTATAATTAAAATTACCAAAATACCCATTCGAGAGTCCGAGCAAGTCTAAAAAGCTCTCGAAATCCAATTACTACCCCGGGTACTTAATTCTAACTACTTTAACCTATTCTGAATCAATCGTGCACTTGAAATCATCATTCGTGTCACTAAACATAAACATCATATCTCAATCTAAGAATAGCTCGCACTAATGCTCCGGTTACGATACCATCAATTCTCGTCATTTTTACTCACATAGGATGCACTATAATTGACTTAATTAAGTTTACTTACTCCCGTTAGTAAATTTACACATAAGTTTAAATCCCGTTCTCGCTAATTAATATGTATCAATTTTACATTATTTTTCCATTTCAATTAAATTATGTCAGACATGTAACTTAAAAACTACAATAAATTACTCAAAAGTACGGGGTGTTACACAGTGGTTCCACTTTTGAAAATGAAAAAGGGGCTCGGGAAAAATAGGAAGACATCCACAATGAACTTTTAAGGAAAGAAAAAATTCTCTCAAGAAAATGTCTCCAACATTTATGTGATCTTTTTGGATCATTTTTTAAGAATTAAAATCCAAAATCATAGTCTTCTACATTCTTCACTGATTGAGTTCGGTGGACCTCCGCACGGATTGGAGATGGCGTTTGGCTTTTGACGGTTATCGAGACACAGGAGGTGTCACGTAACGTGTTGGAGCTACACGTACTACGGACGGAGGTGTTGGAGACAGCATCAGTGGGTCTTGTTGTGTCAAGTCTATAAGTCCTTTATGTCTTCTTTTAAAATCGTATTCGTAGTGGATTTTGTCTAGGCCTGGCCATCTGAGGTTTTTCCCATTTGGGTTTTTATTGTACATCACGGAGTTGTGGTTATATGCTTTATATTTAAGTATCAATCCATAAATGCTCTCGTAGGGTTTAGTAACTAAGACTAAAATTTGGAATCAACCTACTGGCCTAATTGAATTTTTAACCTGTGTTGTGAATTTGAATCTCGGAGTGTATTTTGCAAATTTGGTCCTAAGCCATATAACCTGGCGATTTTAGTTACCCGAGATGACCAAGTATGTTAGGATTTATCCATATATTAATCAATTATGATCAGATCTTGTCCTCCATATGACTGCAACATATTTTTTTAATTTGGAATACTTCTTATTCTTGATATGTCCTATGACGAGATCGTATATGAAGTTAAACTTATCATTCGTGACCTGTGCGAAAATGAAATCATACATGAAGTTTAGTTTTGGTGACAAAACACATTGAAATATGTTGTTGGTATGTACATACCCCACACCCATAAAAAAAATGGAAGTGGCAGCATTCATGGGGAAATTAAAGCTTTTTATTTATCACTGAATTGAAATACAAAGAAGGATGAGACTTTACATTTCACTATTGATAGTATTCCCTTAGGTGCTTGACATTCCAAGGGTTTTTAAACTGTTCTTCTTTTAAGGTTTAATATTATAAGTTTTCAATCGCATAATGAAAGATACTCAGTACGGATCGTGCCAGTTGCGTTCCAACTTGTTTTCCTTCTGGATTACCCTTTTTAGCACGCAGTCCCCCTCCTATAAAGTCCTCAGTTTTACTCTTTTATTGTAAACCCATGTAGTTTGTCACTGGTATAATGCCACTCTAAGTGTTGCATGTTCTCTGACTTCCTCTAATAAATCCAAATCTAATATTCTCATTAGGTCGCTCCGTGGTGAGTCAAAATTGAGGAATTGGTGGCTAGGTTGACCCATCTCTGCTAGGACTACCACCTCTATACCAAAATCTAACATATAAGGGGTGTCACTCATTATTGTTATTGGCTTTGTAAGGACACAAGTCTCCGATTGAGTATTAATGTAGTGTTGGCTCAATTCCGGACAAAAACATTTGAGTCATAGGATAGTGTTCAAGTGTATCTATTCAAGCCTATGACGTGTTAGTTGAAGACGTAGCGGCCAAGATTATAAAGCTTCATCAAATGCCGGGTTTATTGTGCCTTTCTATGTCAACAAAATTTGTTCCATTTACTCCTAAGGTATGAATGCATTACATATATATATATATATATATATATATATATATATATATATATATATAAGAGCTTGGAACAATGTTTATTGGGTGTAATTTTATTTTAAACTGAGGTATACTTTCAGAAGGTTTCTACAAAACTTTAAAATAAAGTTTCTGGGCGAAAAAACAAATTTTAAATATTCTGGAACTTCGTTTGATATTGTCGTTCGAACAAGTTTTTCGTTCGAATAAGAATGTCGTTCGAACGAGTTTGCCAACGACTTTTCCCATTGGCCACTGGAACTTCGTTAGAAGGGTCGTTCAAACGAGACTTCGTTCGAACGAAAATCTCGTTCGAACGAGATTTCCGACAGGAAAATTATTGGCAATTTTTTGCAGTTTTTCACCTCTATTCCACTACTTTTTCCCACTAACTTTTGACAGATTTATTAAGTGCGGGAACCAATTCTTTTGAACCAACTTTTTCACATTCCTCTATCTCCCAGAAAGAGTTTTAGATAATTTCAATTCCAAATCAAAAAGTTCAAGTTTGAGTGTTTACTTTTTAAGAAAAATCCTTAAATACTTTTGTTTACACCTAATTGTTTAGTTTATTCAAGTTCCTTAATAGATATACTTTGCTTGGTGTTTTGGCACCGATTTTATCTCTATCGTTTGAAGAGTGTTTGGGTTTACTTCTACATCCCACAAAGAAGAAGACTTATTTGTTGCTGCAGCATTCTCATACGGTGAAAAGCACCGTGTGTGGTTGATGGGTTCCTAAAAGTTCGATCGGTGGATTCCGAGACCGCGGTGGACCTCCGTGGTTATTCGATAGGGATAGGTGTGTACAAGAAGGATCGTTGGGGCTTGGACGGAGTCAAGTCGAATATTGTAAGTCTTATTGTCTTGTACTTGTAATACCATACTTAGTGGATTTGAGGCTAAGGCCGTCCAAGGTTTTTTCCCGCTGTGGGTTTTTCCTCATACATCGTGGCATAGTGGTTTGTCTCTTTATTTTATCTTTTACAAAATCAAATTAGATGCATGTTTAGGTAAAAAGATAAAATTGGGATATTTAATTTGGTGCATGTTTAATATTTGGGTAAAGTTAATTTAATTCAAGTCATTAATTTTATTGGGTAAAATTTTGTTTGGCCTAATTTGCAAAATTGAATATTTATTGTTAGGCAAATTTCTAGGACTTGGGTTGAGTTACTGTGTTAAACTGAAAAATGTATTTGTTGATTAATTTAATTTCACTTTGAGTTAAGTTTAATTTTAATTTGAAAGAAATTAAAAGTTGGTTTATGTAAAATTTGTTGAGCCATCTCTATTCCCCATCTTTAAAGAAAATTGAATTTTTAATTTAAAGAATTTAAAAAGGAAATTATTTTTGATAGATTTTAAAATTGGGGGTCCTATCATTTTCAAATTGGTATCAGAGTTGGATCGCTAAATTATTGCGTTTAAGATCCTTTTAAATATTTTTGACTAAAATGGAATTTTTCTCATTTTCAAAATTTCCTATTTTCGATGGTTCTAACTATACCTATTGGAAAGCACGTATGAAATCGGCACTTAAGTCTATCGATGAGAGGGATTGGTTGTCAGTCGTTAATGGGTGGTCCCCACCTACACATTTAGTAGATAATGACCGTGTTCCCAAACCCACCGATAGATGGAGTGAGAATGAATTTAAACTTGCAAATGTTAATTCCCGTGGTTTAAATGCTTTATTTAGCGCGATCACACTGGATGAATTCTGACGCATTATGACGTGTGAAACCACTAAAGAAGCTTGGGATATTTTATAACTCACTCATTAAGGAACTAGTATCGTTAAGACTTCGAAACTCCAAAACCTCACCACTCAATTTGAAACCATCAAAATGAATGAAAAAGAAACTTTTGATGAATTTTATGCTAACTTTCCGATATAGTTAATTCATCTTTTAATTTGGGAGAGAAAATACCCGACAACCGAGTAGTAACGAAAATTTTAAGGTCCCTACTCGATAGATTTATTTTTAAGATGACCATGTTAAATTCTTACCCACTTTAGCCTCTATGAAATTAGAAGAGCTCGTAGGTGATTTAAAAACCTATGAACTAGACATGTTTCCCTCTAAAACTGAAAAGAAAATAGATAAGGGCATTGCTTTGAAAACCCGAAAGGAGGAAAAAATAAGTAGTAGAGTGTGAAAGTGATAGTGACTCGGAAGACATGGCTATGTTTGCTAGGAAGTTTCATAAATTTCTTAAATTTAACAAAGATAAATTTAAAAAGGATTTTAAGAAATTTGAAAATTCTAAGCATGACAAATACAAAAGGATCCCTAAAACTCTTAAAGAAAATTTAAATAGGGACGAGTCAAATAGGTGTTTTGGTTGTGAAGGGTATGGCCATAGGGATTTTGAGTGCCCCACTATACTAAGGAGAGAGGGTAAGCAACCAATTTCTTTTAATGCAACCCTTAGTAATAGTGATAAGGAAGAAGGATCCAATTCCCCCATTGAGCGTAACTTTACCGCGTTCATTTCTAGTTATGTAAGTGATAGTGAGGAATCATCTAATGATGACATCTTAATACATAACACTTCTGAGGCCTTTGTTTGTGAACCTATAAAAGATGATGGTAGTGAGAGTGGAGAAGAAAGAGAGAGTGAAAATGAAGAAGAGGTTGATGTGAGTGAACTTCAATTTGCATTTCAAGAACTATATGAAGAATCTATTAAATTAAAAAGAGAAAATTGTAAGTTAGAAGCGAGTTTAAAGGAGCGTACCAAGGCTGTCAATGAGAGTGCGTTAGTTGATGACCTTGCGACACGAGAGAGAGCTCTTCGAGAGAAGCTTGAGTATGTAGAAGGCGAGAGAGATGGCCTTAGGGGTTTAATGGAGTCAATGAAAAATGAGCTTCTCGAGTTTGAAGAGAAAAATATTTTATTAGAGTCTAACATTCTAGAATTAGAAAATAAATTAAAAGACTTTTGTAAAGTCAAATTTGATTTGGAGTGTCGTTCGGAGAAATTAGAGAAAATATTAGGAACGGTCCAAATTAAAAATGACACTTGTGGTTTAGGCTTCGATACTTGTAATTAATCAAATCATAAAGTCAAAACCAATTTTTTAGGAGAATCCTCTAGGAACAATGTTATAGATCATTCCATAGGTAAGACTTTTCATCGAGTCTTTAGGTGCTCACATTGTGGTCTAAAAGGTCATCTTAAAAAATTTTATTTTGATCTTAAACGAGGTCCTAGAAAATTCCATCGTAAGGCAACCAAGGTAGTGGAAATTAAAAGTCTTTGGAAAGGGATCAAATTATGTTTGGAGTTCAACTACAAATTTGTGGATTTTGAATCAGATTCTTCTTATGTTGTCAATATTCTCAATAACAAATGGAAGCCTCCTTGGAAGATGATTCATCATGTTGAAGAAATTCAAGCTACCTTTAAAAATTTTAGTTTCAGCTTATCTCACTGTTTCGGGGAATCAAATATGGTTGCTGATGCTTTAGCTAATCATGGAGTTAACGTCCCTTCTCTTTCAGTCTATCACAATTTTGAGGATCTTCCTTCAGTTGCTAGAGGTGCTCTCAAGCTAGACAAGTAAGGTTAAGCTTCTCATGTACTACTTTTCTTGCCCTGGGAGAGGCTTTTTCTCCTCTATTTCATAATAAACAGCTGAGGGTCCTATCCCTCTTTTATTAAAAAAAAAAAGGTAGCCAAGATTCCTACACCCTGAGATCGTCATTCGTCATTAGTTTGGGTTAGGATATCCGACTTGGTCACTTTACAAAATAGGATTTTTGATTCTCATTTACTTTCACATGCTTCCTCACTTGCTAAATCTAAAGGTTGAATGTGTTAGTTGTTTGCATACTTTAGTTTTTGTGATTCATGTTATATTATCATGTTAATTGTATGTTTCTTAATCATTTTCTAGTCTATTCTCCATGCTTAATCACATGCTAGAGTAATGATTTTTGTTTATCTTTTGTATTATTGTTCTTCATTTGTGTTTTCATTAAATGAAAAATACAAAAAGATTTTTGTTTATCATTTGTGTTTTATTTTTTTAATTTAGGCTTTATAAAAAAATACAAATGATTTTGTTTGTCTTTTGAGTAAATATTTTTATTTTTGGTTAGAAATTTCAAAAACTCAAAAATATTTTGTTTTGTGTGGTTTTTAGTTTGACACACTTTATGTAGCATATACTTGTGTTTGAATCCCTAATTTTCGTTTCCATGTGGCAAGAACTTTTGGTTAAGATTGTCAATCCTTAAAATGTTCTTTACCATGCTTACATGGAGTAGTTGGATTTTGTGTTGCTTAAATGGATTCTATTTTTATATGCCTCAATTCACACATGCACGATCTCTCTTGAAATTTTAACTTCACATGTTATATTTGAGCTTTGTGAGGTGTTCCCCTACCAATCTTGTCATCTACATGTTATGTGACCTAGGAGGACTAGTGCATGTCAAAATCCGTTGCACGTGAGATTTGTGTGAGATATAAAAATGATAGATATAAATGTGCATGGGGAAGGGGAAGGGCTCCGAAAGGAAATATAATCCTTTGCGAGTAAGACACCGTTTGGAATGGACCTAAAAGAAATACGTGGTCCAAAAGCCTAAAAATAAAATATGGCATTAAAAAAAGAAAATATTTGCCAATGCCTAGTTTTAATTAATATATTCATTCAAAAATATATATGTTTATTGAGGAAGATTGGATGTTATATCAACGGTTTGCACAATGTCCGTTTATCCTAGTTGTACTTTCAATGTCATGACTCTATTGGTTTATAGAATCATCAAAATTCTAGGCTTGTATGCATTGTGTATGTTTGTTCATTGAGTTCAATCTATATTATCACATGAGGTTATATTAAAATGTGATAAAGTTTGCGATCAAATGAGAACTCCTTGAACATGTTTTAAGTGATTGGGTCTAAATTTAATTGTTACTAGTTCACACCCCAATACTTCTGTTTCCATATGACACATTTTTTCTATACGAGTGTGAAAAGCTTATTATATTTTGTGTCACGTGTGATGTCTATACCTACATATATGTGAGTGTGCGTTAGTGATATTCATTATGTCTACATATATATGGTTTTTTTTCTTTGCCTTGCTTTCTAGTCCACCTATGCTTCTAATTCATAATTGGTACCTATATTGGTGCATATTTTGTTAGTATCACATGCTTAGTATCTTATGTATCATTGGTATCATTGTTTTTTTTCCATCTTTGTTGGTATATTTTATTATTTGTTGGATTAGTTATGATTTTGTTGCCCATATGCTTTCATGTTTACATTAGTTTTATCCTTTGTTTATTTCTGAACAAAAATGGGGAGAATGATAGGGGGATAAATGGTATCTAAACCTATTATAATCGTATCTTAGTTTGGGATATTTATCTTAGGGGGAGATGTCTTTCTAAGTAGGTCTTTTGTTTGATAAGGGGAGAATTAATTTAGGGGGAGTATTTATCTTAATTGCATTTAATATGTTGATATTCCCTATGCATTTGATAGTTTGCTTAAGTGTGCAGGAATTCTTCTAAATGGCAAGTTTCATCGACAAAGATATTGATCCTTGGATTTTGAGTCAATCTATGAAATTTTTATTTTGGGTGGGATATTTTTTAAGTCTAGTAGAGCTTGACGGACCCTTAGGATTTTTGTTTTGGTTTTAGTCCCGGAATAGCCAAAGGGGAGATGTGTAAGGACACAAGTCTCCGATTGAGTCTGAATGTAGTGTTGGCTCAATTCCAGACAAAAACATTTGAGTCATAGGATAGTTTTCAAGTATGTCCATTCAAGCCTACGACGTGTTAGTTGAAGACGTCATTTATTGTGCCTCGTTTCTACGTCAATAACATTTGATCCATTTACTACTAAGGTATGAATGCATTACATATATATATATATGTAGGAGCTTGGAACAATGTTTATTGGGTGTAATTTTATTTTAAACTGAGGTATATTTTCAGAAGGTTTCTTTCAAACTTTAAAATAAAGTTTCTGGGCTAAAAATTGAATTTTAAGCATTCTCGAACTTCGTTCGATATTATCGTTTGAACGAGTTTTTCATTTGAACGAGAATATCGTTCGAACGAGTTTGCCAATGAATTTTCTCATTGGCCACTGGAACTTCGTTATAAGGGTTGTACGAATGAGACTTCGTTCGAACAAAAATCTCGTTCGAACGAGATTTTCGGCGGGAAAGTTATTTGGCAGTTTTTCACCTCTATCCCACTATTTTTTCCCACTAACTTTTGACAGGTTTACTAAGTGCAAGAACCAACTCTTTTGAACCAACTTTTTCACATTCATCCATCTCCTAGATAGAGTTTTAGAGAGTTTCAATTCCAAATGAAAAAGTTCAAGTTTGACTGTTTGCTTTTTAAGAAAAATCCTTAAACACTTTTGTTTACACCCAATTGTTTAGTTTATCCAAGTTCCTTAATATATATAATTTTCTTGGAGTTTTGGCACTTGTTTTATCTCTATCGTTTGAAGAGTGTTTGGGTTTACTTCTACATCCCACAAAGAAGAAAACTTATTTGTTGATGCGGCATTCTCATACGGTGAAAAGCACCGTGTGTGGTTAATGGGTTCCTAAAAGTCCGATCGGTGGATTCCGAGACCGCGGTGGACCTCCATGGTTATTCGATAGGGATAGATGTGTACAAGAAGGAGTGTCGGGGCTTGGATGGAGTCAAGTCGAGTGTTGTAAGTCTTACTGTCTTGTACTTGTAATACCATACTTAGTGGATTTGAGGCTAGGGTCGTCCGAGGTTTTTTTTCCGCTGTGGGTTTTTCCTCGTACATCGCGGCGTAGTGGTTTGTCTCTTTATTTTATCTTTTGTAAAATCACATTAGACGCATGTTTAGGTAAAAAGATAAAATTGGGATATTTAATTTGGTGCATGTTTAATATTTGGGTAAAGTTAATTTAATTCAAGTCATTAATTTTATTGGATAAAATTTGGTTTGGCCTAATTTGCAAAATAGAATATTTATTGTGAGGCAAATTTCTAGGACTTGGGTTGAGTTACTATGTTAAACTGAAAAATATATTTGTTGATTAATTTAATTTCACTTTGAGTTAAGTTTATTTTAATTTGAAAGAAATTAAAAGTTGGTTTATGTAAAATTTGTCGAGCCATCTCTATTTCGCATCTTTAAAGGAAATTGAATTTTTGATTGAAATATTTTAAAAAGAAAATTATATTTGATAGATTTTAAAATTGGGGGTCCTATCTTTTTCAAATTTCTGAAAATATACCTCAGTTTAAAATAAAATTACACCCAATAAACATTATTCGAAGCTCCTATATATATATATATATATATATGTACTGCATTCATACCTTAGGAGTAAATGGAACAAATGTTGTTGACGTAGAAATAAGGCACAATAAACTCGGCATTTGATGAAGCTTTATAATCTTGGCCGCTACATCTTCAACTAACACGTCATAGGCTTGAATGGATACACTTGAACACTATCCTATGACTCAAATATTTTTGTCCGGAACTGAGCCAACACTACATTGAGACTCAATCGGAGACTTGTGTCCTTACAAATATCCCCCTTTGGCTATTCCGGGACTAAAACCAAAACAAAAATCCTAAAGGGTCGTCAAGCTCTACTAGACTTAAAAAATATCCCACCCAAAATAAAAATTACATAGCTTGACTTAAAAACCAAGGATCGATATCTTTGTTGATGAAAGTTACCATTTAGAAGAATTCCTGCACACTTAAGCAAACTATCAAACGCGTAGGGAATATCAGCATATTAAATGCAATTAAGATAAATACTCCCCCTAAATTAATTCTCCCCTTTATCAAACAAAAGACCTACTTAGAATGACGTCTCCCCCTAAGATAAATCTCCCAAACTAAGATACGATTATAATAGGTTTGGATACCATTTCTCCCCCTATCGGGCTTTATTTTGTATGCCTAGAGGACACTTTGGAGCTCATCTATCCAATTCCCTTTTACGTCGTCCAGCCTTTTATTCATCCCATCAATTAAGGTCTTGTTGGTCACTTAGGTCTGTCCATTGCATTGCGAATGACCTGGTGTGGAGTGTAGTATCTAAATTTGGAGTATATGCAATAGTCTTTGAACTCTTGATTATTAAATACCGTGGTCAGTGCTGAAGGCATATGACATCCCATGATGGTAAATAATGCTCTTCTAGATAAAGTGAAAGACCTTATCGTATGGCGTCTCTACTAAGGGCCCGTCTTCTACCCATGTAGTGAAGCAATCCACTCCAACCACTATATACTTAAATTTGTCCCTAGTTTTTGGTAGCGAACTGATTAGTTCTATTCCCCACATTGTAAAAGACAAAGGGGATGTGATCGGTGTGAACGATGCCCCCTGAATCTTGTGGATTAAAGCATATTTATGGCACTTGTCACATTTCCTCGCATAGTCTGCGCAATCTGCATTCATAGCGGGCTAGTAATAACCTTACATAGCCACTTACTTCACTAGTGATCTACCATTCGAATGTTTTACCCAAGATCCTCCATGCACCTCTTTTATTAAATCATTAACTTCAGTTGGGTGGACACATTTAAGTAAAAATGGTGAATCCTCTTCTGAATAGGATCCCCCCTTCTAGCACATATCTAACTGCTTTGTATCGGAGTCTCCTTGCTTCTTTGGGATCTGCTGGGAGAATGTCAGTCTTTAAATATGCTCGTATAGGTTCCATATAGGACAGTTCTAAATATATCTCCATCACAGTGACACTCTCCTCGTCAATACTCTGGTACATGAGGATTTCCATTAGAAGTGTTCTTCTTAGTTATGTCCTTATAACAGATGTCAATCGTGCAAGTACGTCTGCTCGAGTATTTTTTTCCCTTGGAATTCTAACTATCTTGACCACGAGAAATTTTAAAAACAAACCCTTAACTTTAACCAAGTATTTTTCCATATACTCATCTCTTGCCTCGTAAAGTCCCATCGCTTGGTTTACTATGAGTTGAGAGTTATTATTTTCCAATATCTGTTCGGCGCTAAGAGATGATGTCAAACCAAATCCTGTTATGATCGTTTCGTACTCGACCTCGTTATTGGAGGCCTCAAATAAGAACCTAAGGGCATATTCCACATCGATATTATCCGGTGTTGTAATTATTAAGCCTGCTCCGCTATAAGTGCAAAGGATGATCCATCCATGAACATCTTCCAAACAGGTTTCTTTTTAGTAAAACTTTCATCGACCAGATAACCATATTTGAATATCTTATTTATTTCTTCAAAGTCGTGAATAACTTCCTCTTGTCTAGTCGATGAATCTGGTATATTAGTATTCAGGTCGGTCAAATTAATGGTAGAGTTATTTCCCATAGGAATCTGCTCGCTTAGTAGAACTGGCGAGCTCTCTTCTGAAGAAGTATGCTCGATCTCCTTTGGGGCTGATCTCTCTTTCGCAGAAGTATGCTTTGCCATTTTTATTGGTAATCTCTCTTCCATAGAAGTCTTCTCGGCTGTTTTTTTTTCGTAAGTGAATTCAGTAATAAAATTTGCCACTGATTTTCCCTTGATGTCCGTTCTTGGTTCCAACTGGATGTCATACTCTCCAAGTTATATGGACCAAGCCATCAGTCTGCCCAATTTTTAAGTTTATGGACGGCTTGACACAGAGGCGAGTCTGTATAGATAATAACGGTATGGACTTGAAAGTATGGCTTCATTCTTCTGGAGGCCTCAATTAAAGCTAACATATATTTTTCCAGCCTTGGATATTAGATTTCTACTCCACGGTACGTTTTGCTGATGTAATACACTGGAATTTATACCCCATTTTCTTATTGGGTTAAATCCAAACTGACTGCTGATTCAGACACATCTATGTACAAATAAAACTTCTCACACATGACATGTCTTGAAAGCAAAGGTGGAGGTCCTAAATATTTCATTAATTTTAAGAACGCAACTTCACATTCATCGTTCTACTCGAAAGTTTTTACCAACGCCTTAAAAAGGGAAGGCATTTATCGGTGGACCTTGAGACAAACATGTTCAATGCTGCCACATGCCCCATTAGCCTTTGAACCTCATTTTTATTTATTAGGGGATTGCATGTTGATCAACGCCTGGATCTTGTTAATGTTGGCGTTAATTCTTCCCTGGTTGACTATGAGGCTGATATGCATTCCTTCATTTGTCCCAAAAATGCACTTTGCTAGGTTGAGCTTCAGTTGGTGCTTCTCTAACTGGTCAAAGGTCTATTCCAAGTCCTTTATGTAGTGAGAAGATTTTTTTATCTTTGTGAGCATATCGTCAATATACACCTCCATATTCTTACCAGTCTGATCTTCAAATACTTTGTTCACCAACCTTTGTTACATTTCTCCAACATTTTTATCCCCAAAGGCATAATGTTGTAACAGTAGGTACCTCTTCTAGTGATGAATGAAGTCTTCTCCTAATTTTTTTGCTTTATCTTTATCTGATTATATCCTGAATAAGCATCAATCAAACTAAGTAGCTCATGCCCTGAAGTAGCATCGACCAGTTGGTTCATCCTGGGCAAGAGATAGTGATATTTTTGACACGCTTTGTTTAGGTCAGTGAAGTTAACACAGATACATTAATTATTGTTCTTCTTCTTCTTCTTAACTATCACCGCGTTGGAGAGCCACTATGGGTACTTAACGTCATTTATAAAGTTTTCTTTTTACAACTTCTCTACTTCTTATTGTACCGCTATATTTTTCTCATATCTAAAAACACAGTGTTTCTGCTTCACGAGTTTAGTATCCTTAACTATGCTTAACTTGTGATAAATAAATTTTGGACCAATCTAATGAATATCCTCATGGCTCAAAGCAAATACACTTTTTCGTTGCTTCAAAAAATCAGTCATGTCTTTCTTAAGGGCATGATCTAACGATGAGTTGATTCGAGTCGTTCTCTGTGGGTGCTCGTTATCCAAGATAATTGACTCAATCTCCTCAAAAACATGTTCTTTGACTAGTTTCTCCTCGTCTCACGAAACCAAAGTCTTGATTTGGTAGGTTATTATCGGCTTCTTTTGCTCCCCTTGCTCAATCGAGGTGTAATAGCATTATATGGCTTTGACTTGGTTCCTTTTAACCACATCGACTCCATAATGAGTGGGCAACTTCAAACATTGGTGCACAATAGAAGGAACCACTTTGAATTTCTTCACCCCTACTCTGCCAAAGATAATGTTATACACCGAATGAATGTTCTTATCCAATATAAAAAAATGGATCTTTTCTGATCGGCATATTGTCTAAGTGCTGACCATAACTTCCAATTTAATTATTCCTAGAGGGTACACATTATCCCCAGAGAAACCAATGAGAGACCTAAAAAAGACCTTATTTTGATGTCCCTCAATCTTAGGTTCTTGAAACAGTTATAAAACAAGACATCGGTGGAGCTACAATTATCGACTATGACTCTCTCCACCGACCCTTATGTACCATCATCGTGATTTTAAGAGGATCATCATGTGAGTAAATTATTCCAAACAAGTCATCTTTAGAGAAGCCAACCACTAAGTGATATTTATTCACCTTCCTAGGGAAAGTGTCCACACCGGTTGTGAGGTTGATTTGTCTGATGTGAGCGCAAGTCTTTGCCTCATTGAGGTAGGTTTACCTCTCCGTGCATTTGTCTTTACCTCCGGCATCTCCTTTAGTATAAATTTACACCGAAAAGAGATCATATTAACCTCATGTACGAGTTCCTTGGGTTTCTTGGGTATGTCTGGGTTATCCTTTGAATCGTCATCCCTGCCTTTTTCTTCTTGTCTACCTTCCTGTAAGGGGACTCTGATTGTCTTCTGGATTTTTACTCATCACTGCGATCTGCTCAACCTCCTTTATCCATAAATTTTAACAACTTGCCCCATTTGATCAAGTTTTTAAACTCGTTATTTAGGACTAAATAATTATTCGTGTTGTGGTTGTGATCCTGTGGAACTCATAGTATTTTCTTTTATCTCTCCTATTCGCCAGAGCTTTAAACTTTTTAAGCCATCTTAGGTCCTTTCTCTCATGAATCTCTTCGAGAATACGGTGAACGCTAATGGTTAAAAGAGTATACTTATCGTATCGCTTCGATTTTTCCGCCTTCTTATCTTTTTGCTTTTTTCTTCGAACTCTTGATGACATTGGTCTTAGAGTGGCTTGAATCCTTATCAGCCATAGCCTCTTTAGCATTCATAGATCTTTTCGACCTTGGCCAATAATTCTATCTAAGTCTTAGGTGGCTCCTTATCCAGTGCCTAATATAACTTCTAAGGTAACAAACCACTCATAAACACTATGATTGTTGTCTTCATATCATAGTCAATTACTTTTAGCTTCTCACCATTGAAGCGGTTGATGAATTCGCGGGTAGTCTCGTCGACTTTCTGGCGAACATTTAGCAAATGAGCCACCCTCTTACTAGGCTTGTCCCCAAAATAGAAGTTGCTAATGAAGAGATCGTCTAGCTGTTAAAAGCTTAAAATATGTCCTTGAGGTAAACTGTTGTACCAGATTTGTACCAATCCAGTGATCGTACTGGAAAATATTCGGTAACTCATTTCATCTAGAACCGAGTAGATATCGACAACAACTTGTATTTCTCAACATGTGTTATTAGGTCAGTTTTTCCATCATACCTTGGGCTTATTACAAGGACTTTGCAGGTATAATATAACCCAAAATTAATGGAATGAATGGAGATTCCTTCACAAAACCTCTGTGTAAGGAATTATTTGATCTGACAATTTTTCCCAAATGATCCTCGAGTCATTGAATTGATCCCTTCTAGGGTTGGTCTTGTTGCCCAACTTTAATTGCAATGGTCTTGCCTGACCGAACTTAACTTTTTAATGAGCTCTCTTCCTTAAAAGTCTACTCGGCTCTTGTCGACCCTCGCACGCTCATCCTAGATTTTATTGAGCATTATGTTCTTCTAGTGACAAACCTCTTTGGATCTTCTCCGCGTTCTCTAGGTCTTTTAGGCTTTCTGCGGTGTTACTCTCTCGCTGCTCGTAGGCCCAGATGATAAAATGCAGAACCTCTGATTATCCTTTCCAATACACTTAGTTTCTCCTCGGATAAAGACTGTTTGTTATCGTAATGTGGGACGAGGTAGCCCCTAGGCGATATGACCTATCATCATGTGATCCAGAATGCCTGGATCTTCCTCCTTGGCCTTGTGAACCCAAACTCAACCTTCTTGGGTTTTCCATTATTCGATCATGGTAAGCCTATTGCCTCTCTCTGTAGGGAATAGGAGGCGGCATTTTGCCCTTCCTATAAGAATGTTCGCCCCTAGTTAGGGTGATTGGATCTACTCCGAGTTTGGCATGCCCGACTTGGAGCATCTACGTCAGTTGTTTCACGCTCTCCTACATTTCCTCCTGACCCTTGACCATGCTCATCAGAATTCCCTATATATCGCCCATTCCAACAACCATTGAGGGTGGGTTTACCTCTGATGTGAGGCTACTTTTGATGTTTTCTCCCATTCCCAAAATGTGGAGACAAAAATAGAGTATCCAAACAAGAACGAGGGAAATAATAAAGCAAATCCAAAATTTAGGCACAGAAATTGGATTCGTGTATAGGAAATGGTAGGAAAGAACAATCGGCTTATCAAAGTTCCCATAGACTATACCAGTTTGTTTTTGTCTAAAATTTATATATGGATTTTTAGGCCTTAGCTATAATATACCAATAATAAACCGTAACAAATACATAAATGATTGCAACTATCTTGCCAATTTAGGATGAATAGAGAGGAATTATAGATAAAGAAGGAAATTCGAGACTAACGTGGTTCGATCCCATGAGGTACCTATGTCCACAGGTGCAATGTTGGTTATATGTATTTTAGTGGGTAATAGCTATGAAAGGAATGATTATAAGCTTCTAAGGTTCTCTGTAGGGTTTTTGCATATGGTTGCTAAGTGGAATATTTTCAGATCCCTTATTATGTGGGATTAAGTGTTATTTATTGGTAGTTATTAGAGAGAGATAATAACAGTACATGTGGAGTGCCTTTCTAGATCAAGAAGGTACATTTGTTATGTACTATAGAATAAGTCATCGTGAGTTAGTTACAACTTACTAAAAGGTGGGATATCATGTATAATTCCCCACGTGTACAATAGTGTGAGTGGGACTCTTTGTATTCCCCCATGTGACATATGTGTTCCCTGATAGAATACATTAACTATCTCAACTGATGTCAGTAACTGTCCAACTGAGCATAATAATTACTGAGCCGACCAGAATGAGAGGTTTATCAAATACGCAAAACACCTCCTTATGATACGGGTCACAATCTTATTGGTCTACCCAGTGTCCCATATTTATAGTATAATAATGTTATAAGATAATTACCCGATAATGAAGAAGAGCTTGAAGGGTTTGGGCTTTAAGTACAAATCTATTCATGTACGCTAGTATGATTGCATATTCTACTGCAATGAACACGAACTGAAGGATAAGGGTCTTATATGCAATGAAGCAAGATATCTGATTTGTGATAGTGGAAATTACAAACCAACTAAATTTTGCAAGTGCTTGCAAGTTCCGTAAAAGGTATTGAAGTATTTTTCCCTCGGGCCACGGTGTAAAAGATTTTTCACTGTACTTTGGATATAAGAGTCCATGGCATGGCATGCTCAAACTAAGGTGGGTGGGATCTCATGAGCCATACCATTAATTCAATCATTTGGAAACATTCAAATCCATGACACCTTGAATTTTCAAAGGAATCGATAAATGTCCATCGTGGATTATCAACCAATAAGTTTAACCCTTTTGGTAATTTAAGCACTAATCAAAGTTATTGCCTAGTTCTCTTAGTTCCCTCGGATCTCCCCTAACACTACGCATGAGAAAAGATTTCACATTATTTTTGTTGTTTAATACCTGGGCCAAAGTCTCCCAGCAAAGATATTAATATTTTCTTAGCCCCATTAATTAAATAACTAAAAGAGTTATGGGATGAAGGTATGAGGAAATTTGACAATATAGGTGAAAAGTTCACACTCAAAGAAATGGTATTGTGGGCGATTGAGAGTGCACTTTTGTTCAAATAGAGAATTTATTTAATTAAACTTAATTTTTCAATTAAAACCTAAAACATGCATCTAGGTGTGATTAAAGACAATATAATCATACAAGAACATTCAATCACAAACAAACACACAAATGAGGAAAAATCCCCCAAAGGGGCAAAACCTTTTATTTTCACTATAATTTGTAAAGAACGATTTACACGAATTATACTGAAAAGAAGAGTGTGAAGCCCTTATACTCTTGACTCACTTGAGTCTATATTGTATAAGTGTTCATTTAGTTTGGAAATTGTGACAAAATTATGTCTAACCTAGAAACCAAAGAACCTCAGAGCTTGCATTACTATTTCATCTTTGATTGAAGAGACCTAGATTTAATTACCAACACTCACACTCAGTAGAATGATTCATTTACATGTCATGTTGCATATTAGTGTGTGTATATATGTTGAGTGTTTTTAAATCCCAAAATTTGATTTTTAAATATTTTTTGGGATTTTTTAAAACATTTTAAAATAAGGTTTTATTAATAAAACTTGGTTTTAAAAGGTTATGGGGTAAATATGCTATTTTAGAAATATTGTTTTAACTCTCTAAAGTTGGTTTGGGTAGAAACCAAAAGCGACAGAGACTTCAGGGTTTACTTTGTAATTATTTTGACGCGCATTTTATCTCGTGTTATTGACCAACATTTGTCACCCTCTGATTGGTGAGAAGTGTGTTTCTTTGAAGAGAGTAAAACTACACCTGCTTTCAACCCTTGGATCATATGTAATCAACGATCTGCATGTCTTCTATCATAATCCCTGTGATTACCTTTTGAACCAATCAGAAGCGTTTTAACCACCGCTTATCGTATGCCCTTGGATCTTAGTCAATCCATCCTGACTCTATCTGGATCCTTGATTTTGGCCCTCGATCTTGAACCTTCTCAGCCTCCTATAAAAGGAGCCCTTTACTCAGCTTTCTGAGACTTTTGTTATTTCGTCATTTGAGAGAAAATAAAGAGAGAGAAGAGAGAGAGAGAGAGAGAGAGAGAGAGAGAGAGGAAGAGTTAGAAACCCTAACCCTAACCCTAAATCGTCTACGCAGTTCAAACCAAATACAAACCTTCAAACCTTTATACTTTACCAAACACAACCTTGAGTGTTTGAGTGTTTTTGAGAGATGATTTAAGAGTTGGTTTGTTGCTGTAACCTCTTCTTCTTTGGATCTTATTTTCAACTTAATCATTTTCTTAGATCTGTTGTTCTAGTATATTGAAACTTTCAGATCTAAGTTTTTGATGAGATATTACACTTAGTTTGCATGTTTGTTTCTCATCTTGAGAAATATTTTGTTGATTCGTTTTCTGTAAATGTTTTTAACTTTGAAATCAACAAAAATGTTTTATATTTCTAGTTCTCTTGAAACAAGACCTAGTTTGGAATCACACTTGGAGGTTTTCAATCTCGAAAAACTTTTCTAAACTCTGAGATTGATTAAGACCTTGACTGTCTTCTAAACAAGGTATCCGTGGATTCTGGGATTGTTTTAAAGGTAAAAAAGGCTAAGTTTTGTGAGAAGAGAGAAAAAGAAAACTCACAGCATATAGACTTATTTGTAATTTGCTAGGACTGTTTGTACATGATAAGTGTGTGTGTGTGTGTGCATGCATGTGATAGAAAGCACCTCCACAAACACTTTCACACTACAACACGAAAAGTGTTGGTAATAAGATCTTGAGATAAAGAGTCGACGTAAAGAGCTTGAACAAATTGGAGTTAACAAACTGAGAGGACAACATCAACAATCAGAACTGCAGAGAAGTTATAAGGACACCAGAGGGTACATTCCTAAACTTATATAGGTATGAGTTGTATGCATGTTTGTTATATAGTTTGTAACTGTTAAATTTGTTTATAGTGAATTTTTATTTTACTCCGTAGAGGGAGTCGTGGATCTTTCCTCAATTGGTGAGGTTTTACCACGTAAAAATCTTGTACTTAATCTTCCTACATCTTCTCATCTCATTCTTGGTTGTGCTGGGTTTTAAAGTTTGTTTAAAACTGTTTTATAAACTTGTTAGTAAAATCTTGAATAGATCTCGTACATACTGTTTTGTTAAACACATCTTGTGTTCAAATAGTTTTGGTTTTTCAAGAAAAGAGTTTCTAAAAAAAACAGATCGGAGTTACTTAAATAGTTTGTTTTTAATAAACGGCTTTAGTAACAGAATTTCAATTGGTATCAGAGCGGGATATACTTCTTTTAAAGAGATCCTGTGTTTCTGAAATTGTTTTCTGAAAATCAAATATGGACGAGAAAAATGAAAGATTTGGTAACTTGACCAGACCTCCTATCTTTGATGGAACCAATTTTGCTTACTGGAAAGTAAGAATGATTGCTTTCATTCAAGGAACTCTGGGAGATGATGTCTGGGATATTGTTGAAAATGGTTACATTTTTCCTACAAAACCAGCCACTGAAGGAAGTAATGAGAGGGTTAAGAAAGTTTTAAGTGAGTTCACACAAGAAGAGAAACAAGTTTCTCAAAATAATAACAAAGGAAAGAATGCTATATTTATGTCTATTAATGAACATGAGTTCAAAAGAATCTCATCCTGTACCACTTCTAAGGAAGCTTGGGACACTTTAGTTACTGCTCATGAAGGTGACACTAGAGTTAAAGCTGCTAAAACTCAAATGCTCATTCAACAGTATAATTCCCTAATTATGTCTGAGACTGAGTCATTTGATGACTTCTATATGAACCTGACTGATATTGTGACTAAACTGCATGCTAATGGGATAACTTATGACAGACAAGAAATTGTGTCTAAAATTCTGAGATCATTACCACAAAAATTTGATAACAAAAGATATGCTATTGAGGAAATGTGTGATATTAATCTCACTCCTGAACTACTCAGTAGTAAGTTAAGAACTGTGGAAATGGAACTCGAATTTAAGAAACAATTAACCCAGTCCCATAGGAAACAGACTAGTTCCAATCTAAGCTTCTCTTCTAAATTGATTAAGCCTGAGTTTAATACTTCCAATGATGATTCTGATGAGGAATGCGATATAGAGAGTTTGGACAATCAGATTGCCTTAATGTCAAAACAGTTTAAGAAAATCATTAAATTTAGAAACAACATGGCAAATAAACAAGGCAAGTCTAATTATCCAACTCCTTTCAATCACAGACCTCATGAGAAAAAGCCATGATAAAAATCACAAGGACTCTCACACTAGACCTAACAGAGACCTTAAGAAGACTGAATGCTATAGATGTGGTAAACTAGGACACATTGCACAAGACTGTAGAGTTAACTTGAACACTCAAAACAAAAACACTAGGACCAACATTTGCAAGACATGGGATGATTCAAGTGAATCTGAAAATGAGGAACTTGAGTCATCTGATGTTTTTGACCCTTGCATGTCTTTCTTTGCCAAGATTATCTATAATGATGATATGCCTGTGTTTGTTAATGAGGATGAATATAGTAATTCTACTTTTGATGTTTCGAACACTGATGTTACTGGTTTAGATGCTTTGATTACTGAGAATATTGCTACTTGTTATTCGGGGTGTGTGAGTCAAAGGGAAAGCGATAATGACGATGTCAATGGGTGTGTGAGTACAAAGAATGAAGCCCTAGGGGTCACTTCACACACTACACTTAGTGACTCGGACAATGAATACCTCCCAGATATTCACACTCTCTATGCTAAAACTCTCAAGAAAAGCACTAGACTAGAAAAGATTGTGAAAGATCTCACTAAGAAGTTAGAAGATCTAAGCCTAATGGTTAAACTAAATGCTGAAGAGTATACTACCCAATGTTTGACTCATAAAAGCGAAATCAGAATGTTTGATGAAAAACTCAGAAATTTAAATGAAACAAATAAAACTCTGGAGAAAAAATACAAAGGGACATTGTTAGAATTGGAACAAACTAAAGAAAAGACAGCAACTGTTTTCAAAAAATTTACAAAATTTGAAAATAATTCAAAATGTTTTGATGAATTTGTTGTTGAATCAAAAACCAATTCTGATGATCGAACTGGAATAGAGTTTTGCCCCAATTTGAAAACACAAACAAAATCTTTTGAACCTATCAAGATTGTGTCAGGAGGCAAAAGACCTATTGAAACATGTCCAGACTTTCATTCTCTAAAAATTGAGTTTGATTCAAAACATCAAAATTCTAACATTGGGGAATCAAGTTTCTCTAAACATGAAAGTTCACCTAAGGCTAAATACGTCTGCCCCTCTATTACGAAGAGTGAGTCTGCATTCAAGACTGTCACACCTAGGAATAAAGCTCAACCTCAAAACTTCTCAAAACCTTTGTTTAGAGACTTTCCTAAGGAGACCCCAATCTTGAGCAATCTTTATTGCTCTTACTGTGATATATACGATCACTATTTTGATAGTTGCTATGCTAGGAGACTAATTACACCTTTCTATAGTTCTCCTATTTATCAGAACTATAACTATTCTAGAAGGAACCGAAACAATTATGTACTTCCTAGACAACCTGATAAAAACTCTAATTATAGGAAGAGAAAGACCAAACCTAAGAGAACATTTCCTAGAAGGAATCCTAAGCACTTTCCTAAACCAAATGCTTAGGTTTTTCATAAAACTCAAAATCATGCGCAAAATATTTTTCAACAAAAATCTAATGCTCGCAAATTTTATCAATTGAGAGCTAATAAGCGCAAAATGAAAACTAGAGCAATATGGGTTAGAAAAGATGATTTATTGCCTCAGATAAAGTGTAACATAGTTGTTACTGCTTTAAAAGCTGAACACACATCATTTGGTTAGTATTTAGACTCTGGATGTTCTAAGCACATGACTGGGGATGAAACTAAACTTTTAAACACAACCAACTTTGCTGGTGGTAAAGTCATTTTTTGTGATGGAGTTTCATCTCAAATCATAGGCAAAGGAACTCTCCAAGAAAATGGACTTCCTGTTCTAGAAAATTTCCTTTTAGTTAAAGGTCTTAAGGCAAATCTACTTAGCATATCGCAATTTTGTGACTCAGATCATATTGTTACCTTTTCAAAGAACAATTGCAAAATTTTAAATGATAAAGGTGAATGCATAATTACAGGATTCAGAACTCCTGACAATTGCTATACTGTCATGAATAAATCTGAAATATGTAATGTTGCCAGAATGGATGACAACGAGATATGGCATAACAGAATGGGTCATATAAATTACGATAACCTTAGTAGACTTAACTCTAAGGAAATAGTTAGAGGAGTTCCTAAAATCAAACCCATTCCTAACATAGTCTGTGGTTCCTGTCAAGAAGGTAAAATTGTTAAGGCACCTCATAAGAAAGTTAATGATATTCTTACCTCAAATCCCTTAGAGCTCATCCATATGGACCTAATGGGTCCCTCCCAAACTGTTAGTCTTTGTGGACACAGTTATATTTTAGTTATGGTTGATGACTTCACCAGATTTACTTGGGTAGCCTTTTTAAAACAAAAGTCTGACACTTTTCAAACTTTCTTAAAAATTCTTCTCCGGATTGAAAATGAAAAGGACACTCAAGTAAATAGAATCCGTAGTGATAGAGGTGGTGAATTCAAAGACACTGGTATTATTGAATACTGTGACTATAATGGTTACAAACATGAATTAAGTGCTCCTAAGACTCCTCAACAAAATGGAATTGCCGAAAGAAAGAATCGTACCCTTCAAGAGATGGCACGTGTTATGTTACATGCCAAGAATTTACCTAAGTATTTTTGGGTAGAATCTATTCGTACTGCCTGTCACATCATAAATATGGTTTATCTTAGAAAGAATTCCAAACAAACTCCTTACGAACTTTGGTACAAGAAAAAGCCCAATCTTAAGTACCTTAGAACTTTTGGTAGTACTTGTTATGTATGCAAAGATAGGGAACACTTATCCAAATTTGAGAGCCGAGGTGATAAAGCTATATTTTTAGGATACTCACCTAACAGTAGAGCCTATCGAGTGTATAATCTTCGCACTAAAACCTTGATGGAATCCATAAATGTAATTGTGAGTGACACTACTATAGAGAGTAAGACTGGTGAATTAACTATTGAGGAAGAGCCTACAAACATTTTAGAAAATAACACTCCTGAAATAGATGATTCATTACCAATTGAGACACCTGAAGTAACTAATTGGGTGGGGTTTCTAAAGATCATCCCATAAATAACGTAGTTGGTAACCCTAGTGAGCCAGTACGTACAAGATCCTAACTAAGAAACTATGCACATTATGCATGTTTTGTTTCCCTAGTGGAACCAAAGAATGTAAATGAGGCATTGAATGACTCTCACTGGATTTCTGCTATGCAGGAAGAACTTCTTCAATTTGTCATTCATGATGTTTGGTATCTTGTTCCTCGTCCTGATCACAAAAAGGTTATTGGCACGCGTTGGATTTTTAAAAATAAGTCTGATGAAAATGGGATAATCATTAGAAATAAAGCTAGATTAGTTGCTCAAGGATACTCTCAAATTGAAGGAATAGATTTTAACGAGACCTTTGCACCTGTTACTCGTTTAGAATCTGTTCGTCTGCTCTTTGCTATAGCATGCCACATGCATTTTACACTTTACCAAATGGATGTCAAATCTGCATTCCTTAATGGAATATTGACTGAGGAGACCTATGTAGAACAACCTAAAGGGTTCATTGACCCTCAATATCCAAATCATGTATTTCGTCTCAAAAAGGCTCCGTATGGCCTTAAACAAGCACCTAGAGCTTGGTATGAGCGTCTTTCTAGTTTCCTCTTAGATAAAGGTTTCAAAAGAGGTGGAAATGATCAAACTCTTTTTGTTAAACATTTTGACAAACACATTATTATTGCTCAAGTTTATGTTGACGATATTATCTTTGGATCAACTTCTCCCTCTGAAGTCAAATCCTTCTCTGAAACTATGCATAAGGAATTTCAAATGTCTCTTATGGGGGAGTTACAATTCTTCTTAGGCCTCCAAGTCAAATAAAATTCAGAAGGATTATTTGTTTCGCAATCCAAGTACACTTTATAGATAGTAAAGAAATTTGGCCTCGAGAGTGCTAAAGATGCTAAAACGCCCATGAGTACTACGTTAAAACTTTCTAAAGATGAAAATGGAAGATCCGTAGATCCTACTCTATATCGTAGTATGATAGGAACCTTACTATATCTTACTGCCTCGCGTCCTGATATTATGTATGTTGTGTGTGTATGTGCTCGTTATCAAAATAACCCTAAAGAGAGCCATTTGAATGCTGTTAAACGTATCATTAAATATGTAAAAGGCAATCTAAATCTAGGACTTTCGTACACTAATGACACACCAAGCACTATAATTGGGTACACTGATGCTAACTGGGCTGGGTGTACTGATGATAGTAAAAGCACTTCAGGAGCATGTTATTATATAGGTAATAACTTGGTAGGATGGAGTAGTAAGAAACAAAACTGCACATCACTCTCGACAGCCGAATCTGAATACATAGCCGCTGGCAGCTGTTGTGCTTAATTACTGTGGCTTAAACAAATGCTAAGTGATTATGGTATTCAAGAAAACCGACTGCATCTCTATTGTGATAATCAAAGTGCGATTAATATTTCTAAAAACCCTGTTCAACACTCGCGAACAAAGCACATAAAAATTAGACATCACTTTATACGGGAATCGGTTGAAACTAAGGAATTAGAAATCAATTATCTTCCTACTGATTTTCAACTCACAGATATGTTCACCAAACCTCTTGATTATAATAGATTCATTTCCTTGCGTAAATCTATTGGTATGGTTTGTGCTGAGTAATACCTTTGCTGATTATCCAAGTTTTTTTCCCTTTGTCCATTTGAGACAAAATGGGGGAGAAATTTGAGTCTCTAATGATTGTTTATATATGCTAAAAAGCTTGATCTTAGTGTATTGCAGGTTTCTGTACAGTCATACTCAACTGATGTAATAGGGTATTCAATTGTTAATAGTTGAGTTATGTACTTTTGCTTTCTAGGGTTTGGGTAGATAGAATCTTTATAGGAATAGGTTTTTCTTATTCTTTTTATTGCCCTACGAGTCCTAGTTGACTCAAAAGAGATTTTGTCTCATATTTCCAAAGGGGGAGATTGAAGCCCTTATACTCTTGACTCACTTGAGTCTATATTGTATAAGTGTTCATCTAGTTTGGAAATTGTGACAAAATTATGTCTAACCTAGAAACCAAAGAACCTCAGAGCTTGCATTACTATTTCATCTTTGATTGAAGAGACCTAGATTTAATTACCAACACTCACACTCAGTAGAATTATTCATTTACATGTCATGTTGCATATTAGCGTGTGTATATATGTTGAGTGTTTTTAAATCCCTAAATTTGATTTTTAAATATTTTTTGGGATTTTTTAAAACATTTTAAAATAAGGTTTTATTAATAAAACTTGGTTTTAAAAGGTTATGGGGTAAATATGCTATTTTAGAAATATTGTTTTAACTCTCTAAAGTTGGTTTGGGTAGAAACCAAAAGCGACAGAGACTTCAGGGTTTACTTTGTAATTATTTTGACACGCGTTTTATCTCGTGTTATTGACCAACATGTGTCACCCTCTGATTGGTGAGAAGTGTGTTTCTTTGAAGAGAGTAAAACTACGCCTGCTTTCAACCCTTGGATCATATGTAATCAACGATCTGCATGTCTTCTATCATAATCCCTGTGATTACCTTTTGAACCAATCAGAAGCGTTTTAACCACCGCTTATCGTATGCCCTTGGATCTTAGTCAATCAATCTTGACTCTATCCGGACCCTTGATTTTGGCCCTCGATCTCGAACCTTCTCAGCCTCCTATAAAAGGAGCCCTTTACTCAGCTTTCTGAGACTTTTGTTATTTCGTCATTTGAGAGAAAATAAAGAGAGAGTAGAGAGAAGAGAGAGAGAGAGAGAGAGAGAGAGAGTTAGAAACCCTAAACCTAACCCTAAATCATCTACGCAGTTCAAACTAAATACAAACCTTCAAACCTCTATACTTTACCAAACACAACCTTGAGTGTTTGAGTGTTTTTGAGAGATGATTTGAGAGTTGGTTTGTTGTTGTAACCTCTTCTTCTTTGGATCTTGTTTCCAACTTAATCATTTTCTTAGATCTGTTGTTCTAGTATATTGAAACTTTCAGATCTAAGTTTTTCATGATATATTACACTTAGTTTGCATGTTTGTTTCTCATCTTGAGAAATATTTTGTTGATTCATTTTCTGTAAATGTTTTTAACTTTGAAATCAACAAAAATATTTTATGTTTCTAGTTCTCTTGAAACAAGACCTTAGACCTAGTTTGGAATCACACTTGGAGGTTTTCAATCTCGAAATTTTTTTCTAAACTCTGAGATTGATTAAGACCTTGACTGTCTTCTAAACAAGGTATCTGTGGATTCTGGGATTGTTTTAAAGGTCAAAAAGGTTAAGTTTTGTGAGAAGAGAGAAAAAGAAAACTCACAGCATATAGACTTATTTATAATTCGCTAGGACTGTTTGTACATGATAAGTGTGTGTGTGTGTGTGTGCATGCATGTGTTAGAAAGCACCTCCACAAATACTTTCACACTACAACACGAAAAGTGTTGGTAATAAGATCTTGAGATAAAGAGTCGATGTAAAGAGCTCGAACAAATTGGAGTTAACAAACTGAGAGGACAACATCAACAATCAGAACTGCAGAGAAGTTATAAGGACACCAGAGGGTACATTCCTAAACTTATATGGGTCTGAGTTGTATGCATGTTTGTTATATAGTTTGTAACGGTTAAATTTGTTTATAGTGGATTTTTATTTTACTCCGTAGAGGGAGTCGTGGACGTTTCCTCAATTGGTGAGGTTTTACCACGTAAAAATCTTGTACTTAATCTTCCTACATCTTCTCATCTCATTCTTGGTTGTGCTGGGTTTTAAGTTTGTTTAAAACTGTTTTATAAACTTGTTAGTAAAATCTTGAATAGATCTCGTACATACTGTTTTGTTAAACTCATCTTGTGTGCAAATAGTTTTGGTTTTTCAAGAAAAGAGTTTCTCGAAAAACAGATTGGAGTTACTTAAATAGTTTATTTTTAATAAACGACTTTAGTAACAGAATTTTAGAGTGACATACGAAATACCCTCAGGTGTCGATTCCGATGTCGTCGGCTGGAATTTCCCACAATAACTCCAGATGGGCAGTAATGGAAAAGAGTCGGCTTCTTCACAAGTTACTCCAGATGAGTAAAAACGATCATTTGAAGGTTTAAAGATTCACACACATATATGGGAATAGTTTTGTGAATAAAAAAGGCATGAAACCTTAAAAACTTGAAGTCTATTTTTTGGGTTGTAAATCGCAAAAACGTGTACAAAAAAGACTTCGAAAAATGTGCAGAAAGGACATAGATATTTATACAAAAATTTAGGCGACGTCGTCGCTCGAACGACATAGGCATGTCGCTCGAACGAGACCACGTGTCGCTCAAACGAGATCCCGCGACATCCTCATATCGCTTGAACGACAGAGCGATGTCGTTTGAATGAGCTCGACAACCAAGAAAAGTCCCCTTCCACACTTAGAAAAATTCATGCTTTTGTGTTAAAAACAAATCAGACTTCGAAAAATATTTTCTAAAAGTTTCCTAAATATTTATGCAAATATTAAAAACTCCAATAAATCATTTTACCAATAACGCGAAGTGGAGTAGTGGGAATGATTGAGCAGCATGTCCCATGAAGCATGATGCACGTCTGGAGATGGTGGATGCATGGATTAGGATCAAGGCCGTCATGGATGATCGTGTTGACGTGCCAAATATAGCGGTATCAAACATACATACTGTGATCTAGGACAAATAGAAAATACCTAGATTCTACCCCGGATATTTACAAAATTATGTACTTACAAATCTCCCCCTATGTCTATGCCGGTACATACATAAAAAATCCGAATTATGCAATCTCCATAAAGCAAATACTAACTGACATGTTGTCAACTAAACTTCAACATCTTCATATCTTCAGCTTTTCTCATCAGGGTGAGCAATTCAATAATCATCAATTTTGTACCTACACACATGAGATAAAGCAGATACCCGTGACACGCAACAGTTTGAAATATAATGACATGCAAAAATTAAAGATCAATTAAGCTTAAGCAAATCATTGATAAATCAACTAAATAATTATCCCCCATAATTCATTCTCCCCCTTTTTATGATGTCCCCAAATAGACAGATATGATAAGCACAAATAAATGCAAATGGAGAATGTCACAAGGTAATAAACTTTCTATTTTTCAAAAATTTTCACACAGAATATACACAAAGAATCACACCATGAAAGAACAAAAAAACAACCAAATCGATGATAGCGAAAATGTATGGGTGTGAGCAAATTCGATAGGAAAATCAATGCATACAAACATAACATATGTGCATGATGAATATCGGATACTTCTAACTAATGAACTCAACATCTTCCTTAGGTGTAAAAAGATGGAATTATAAGAAACTGACTCAATCAAATCAGCAAATCAAAGCTCAAAGTGATTTCCACACCAATAACGTCTAAAACTATTTAATGCTTTTTCAGGACTTTCAAGGAAGTGCAAACCCGTTTAAATTTTCTAACCAAACTCCCTCAAATTTATATTTTGTTTAGAGGAGATATAAATTCTCAAACATTGGAGAATTGATGGTGAAACCTAATGGCCCATATCTTGGCAAGTATTGCTTTTTATTGCCTTTAAATTTTATTTTTTGGGGGCTCTTTTAACCTCTTTGGACCCCGGATAATTAAAATACCTCAATTTTTTAGGTCCGATATAACAGTGGATTAGTATTCGCAAAGGGTAAATGAGAACCTTTCGCAGCCCTTCTCCGTTTTAAAATACCACACAATCTCACCAAACGGTTTTTACATGCATTCCAATCTCGTCAAATTTTATCGCATATGGTTCATTGTATAGACAAAATTGAGATGAAAACACTCAAGCCAATATGTGATAGGCAAGTACAATAATAAAATAAAGCCGTGCATGTGTGCAATAAAGGAGATAAGGAGCCAAATATGTAGAAAGATATCACTAATCACATCTCAAAGACTCCAAATAATGTAAAGCATATGGATGAAATGATGTAGCGTCTCAAATCACTATCAAATAGTCACGTGAATAATGGAAATGGAAGTTGTGACTCGGCTATCTTAAATGCTCATCCATAAGAGGTGTAAACAAAATACAAAAATCTTTTTGTGCTTTTCTAAAAATTTTATAAAAAGAAAATCTTTTCGGATTTTTCAAAAAAAATATAAAAAGCAAAAATAAGAATACAAATGATACAAACTAGCAATATGAATCATATGATATGAACATGACAATGCATCATATCCTAGAAAAGGACCAACCCTCTCAGTCAACTGTGCAAATACTTAAAGACTTCCTAAGACTCTCGTATCTAAGGGCATCTAAAGGCTTCGTCAGAATATCGGCTAACTGGAAATCGGTAGACACATAACTCAAGGATACGACCTTCTCCTCAACTAACTCGCGGATAAAGTGATCGAGTATCCTAATGTGTTTTGTGCGCGAATGCTGGACTGGATTGTGGGATATGTGTATCGCGCTCGTGTTATCACATGAGATGAGATGGTCATGGTGTCTTGTGATATCCCATAATCCTCCAGCATTTGCTTTATCCATAAAAGTTATGTGCAGCAACTTCCGACGGCTATGTATTTAGCCTCCGCAGTGGATAAAGAGATGGGGTTTTGCTTCTTGTTCAATTAAGAGACAAGAGCAGAACCAAAGAAGAAACACCCACCAGAAGTGCTCCTATATCCATCTGCATCCCCAGCCCAGTCAGCATCCAAGTATGCGAATAAATGATCAGTGGTATTAAAGGAATACCAAATGCCATGGGAGAGAGTTCCACTCACGTATTTGATAATACGTTTAAGAGCGAGTAAGTGTGACTCTTTAGGGGATGCCTGATATTGCGCACAGAATCCAACACTAAAGGCGATGTCGGGATGATTAGAAGTCAGGTAGAGAAGACTGCCTATTATACTCCGATATAAGGTTTGCTCAACGTCCTTACCTGACGTGTCCTTACTAAGCTTTGTAGATGTACTCATAGGTGTACGTGCATGCTTAGCAGAGTCCAATCCAAATTTCTTCACTAGGTCTCTAGCATACTTGGATTGGGAAATGAACATCCCATCCTCTAGCTGACGAACCTGGAGACCAAGAAAGAAAGTAATCTCACCTACTATGCTCATCTCAAACTCACTTTTCATCTCCTCCTCAAAGTGGTGAGCATGTTGGGAGCACTTGGACCCAAAGACTATATCGTCCACATAGACCTGGGCAACCAGAATAGCATCGTCATCTCTCTTGACGAACAACGTCATATCAACTCCCCCTCTCTTGAAGCCACGATCTAAGAGATAAGAAGTAAGCCTCTCATACCAAGCACAGGGTGCTTGCTTCAAACCATACAAGGCTTTCCTCAGATAGTAGACGTGCTCCGGGTGCTTAGGGTCTTCAAACCCCGTTGGTTATTCCACGTAAACCTCCTCCTGTAGAATGCCATTTAGAAAGGCACTCTTGACATCCATCTGATATAATTTAAAGCACAGATGACATACGATGGCGAGTAGTTAGTGGACGAACTCAAGCCTCACAACAGGAGCAAATGTCTCCCCAAAGTATACACCCTCTATCTGTGTGTAGCCTTGAGTGACCAACCTAGCCTTGTTTCTGATTATGGTACCATTTTCATCCATTTTATTCTTAAAAATCCACCTGGTACCTATCATATTCGTCTCACTAGGTCGGGGGGTAAGTTCCCAGACATTGTTCTTTTTAAACTGAAGCAACTCATCCTGCATAGCAGATATCCAATGTTCATCCTTAAGGGCTTCTTTGTGATTCTTGGGCTCGACTTTAGATGTGTAGCAGACATGGATAATAACATTCTCTAGCTGAGCACGAGTCTTGACCCCTAGGGTGGGATCTCCTAGGATATAAGTAGGATTATGACTCTTGCGAACCTAAGAAGGTGTGTCCCCTAGAACAGGAGTAGGGTCCACCCTGGATGTGGGAGACATAGTGGGATCATCAAAAGGGAGTGTGTCATCCTCACTCAAATGGTTGAAGTCAACAGATGTTGATGGTTCGTCATCTTGCACAGTAACATTTATTGACTTCATCACCTTAGAGCTCTTCATGTTAAAAACTCGGTACGCTCTACTATTTGATGAATATCCTAGAAACATTCCCTCGTCTCTTCAGGAGTCGAACTTTCCTAATTGCTCTTTATCCCATAGGATGTAGCATTTACTCCCCAAAATACGAAAATATGTAAGGTTGGGCTTCTTTCCAGCCCACAATTCATAGGGCGTTTTAAGAGTATGTGGATGAAGGTAAACCCTATTCACCGTATGGCATATATTAGACACTACCTCTGCCCAAAATCTCCTAAAAATTGTACGACCTAGAATCATAGATCTATCCATTTCCTGAATCGTCTTGTTCTTTCTCTCAATAACCCCATTTTACTGAGGAGTCTTTATAGTAGAAAACTCATCATTTATTCTTAGGCTATCACAGTAAAGATCTACTTTTTGCTCCGTAAATTTAGTGCCATTGTCACTACGTATCCTGTTAATAGTGACTCCATATTGGTTTTGCAGGACAGGACACTTGGTTGTTAAAAACTCTACAGCATCGAAATTCTATCTCAGAAAACCTACAATTAAATATCTGGAGAAATCATCCAGCATCACGAGGATATAACTCTTATCACCCAGACTCTCAGTACGAATAGGACCCATAAGATCCATGTGAATCAATTCAAGCACACGGGAGCTGGTAATGGAATGCAACTTCCTATGAGGACTACGAATTTTCTTTCCCAACTAACAGGGTCCACAAACCGTGTAAGTTGTCTTTCCAAGTATTGGTAAGCCACGTACTAGGTCCTTTTTAGCTAATCGTGACAAATCTCTAAAGTTCACATGACCTAGGCGTTGGTGCCACGGATCCATAGGAGTGATCTTGGCGCTGTTGTAGACAAGTGAGGACTTGGGCACAGTCCCATAATAATTATCCTCTATCCTCCCCCCTTGCATTAAAAGTTTACCGGCTTGATTATAGACATTACATGCGTCCCGATCAAACTTTACGGAAAAGTCAGCGTCGCATAGCTGGCTAATGTTGAGAAGGTTTGCTTCTAAACCTTTGACGTACAAAACATTCTCTAGCTTAGGAAGTCCTGGTAACTCTATTATACCTCGTCCTATAATGATAAACTTGCTCTCGTCTTCAAAGGTGACTTTACCTTCCTTATGATCCGCTAGGTAGGTAAAAATGAGACATCATCAGTCATATGTCCGGAGCACCCACTATCGAAATACCATTGTGAGGTATTATGTGCTTTAAAAGCGACATGAACAACAAGGGCCTTTTCGTTTTTCTTAGGTACCCAAGAAGTGGTAACCTTTTGTTTACCCTTGTTGTTGTTGGTTTTAGCCGGGATGCAGGAAGCATTCACTAATGACAAAGACATCCATCAGAATTCCTCCATCAAACTCTGTGATGTGGTGGCTAAAAACTCAATACGCTCTCTCAGACTGATAAAATCATCAGTACGATGTGGTGGAGAATATGTACGTGAAGTTCGACCCAAACTATAGCAATACTCTCTCAAGTGGCCTTTTCTTTTACTGTACGTACAAAAGAACACAATCTTAGGCTGACCTTGATTTGCTTTTCTTGGTCGAACTCTCCTTCATGGTTTTTGACGATGGTCATACGGAGTTGTAGTAAACTTAGGAACTGGTCCAGGTGCTATTTGGGACATGGAGGCACCATCAAAACCTATTCCCTGCCTGTTACCAAAACCTAAAGCGGGACCGAGGAGCATCTTTCCAGATCTGTCCTCGATTTGAACCTTGACTTACCGTGCTCTCTCAAGATCATAAATCAGCTGGGCTACAAGGGCTTCTAGTTTCTTTTGAGTCTCCAGGGAGTAATGGAGATCACTCGTAAGACTAGCCACTTGTTTAGTCAAGTCCCCTTTCTCTTTCTCAAAATAACTTTCTCTCTCTCCAAACAGTCTCTCTCTTTCTCTAAACTGACTTTCTCTCTCAACAAAGGCAGACTCTCTCTCTCTCTCTCTCTCTCTCTCAAGGTAGTGCAGGTGGAGGACTCTCTCTCTCTCGCTTTTCCTAAATCCTCTTCTAAAGCTATGATCCTAAGAACTAACGCTTTGTTACGCTTTTTGGTTTTAAATGATTCAGTATATAACTCAGCGTAGGCGCGTTGAAGATTACTCTCGCTCTCACTTACATCATCCTCCCCCTCACTCACTTCGTTCTCACTATCGAGGTGTCCCTTTGAAGTAGCATCCTCATTGTCATGAGGAGCACTAGATGTACTCACATGACTAGTCATGAATGTGGTGAAGTTACACTCATTCGATGACTCATCTCCAGAGTCCACCGACTCGACCTCATTGTCGTCACTAAGGGTAGCGTTAAGGACAGCTTTGCCCTTTTCTTTAGCAAGTCTGTTCAGCCTAGTAGCACACTCAAAAGCTCAATGACCCTTACCGTCACACTCATAACATCTTTCACCGTCTTTCTTAGGAGGGTCTTTAAAATGTTTTTCATTTTTCTTTTCAAACTTATTTTTCTCAAAATTCTTTTTATCTTTGAAATTTTTATTTTTCTTGAAATAGAGATTTTTCTTGAAATTTTTTGCAAACAAGGCCAAATCATCTAAGTCAAGGTCACACTCGAAATCTGACGTTTCTTTCTCCCTTTTTCTAGATGACTCTACTCTCTTTCTTGCCGACCCATCACTCTTCCCATCCCGGGCTTGAAGTGCAATTCCCTTATCTTTTGGTTTAACAGACTTAAGAAACATGTCAATTTCAAAGGTTTGTAAGTCTCCAACCAATTCCTCTAATTTAAGCATGTTTAAATTACCCATAGAATTAGCACAGTGACTTTAGGCATAAAATGCATAGGCAGTGATCTTAGAATCTTTTTAACAACTCTCGCATTAGGAATGTGTTCACTAAGATTAAAGCTAGTGTTTACAATATCAGATAACCTAGCATATAATTCATCACTCAAGCATGGTGATAGTTTCAAATTGAGTTGTTAAGTTTTGCAATTTTGATTCTTTCACGGCTTCGTGGGTAAGCTGTAAAATATCCCATGCCTCTTTTGACGTGGTACCCGTCATTATCCGCTGGAACTCGTTAGGTGTGACGGATCCAGAAATAGCACTAAGACCCTTAGGGCTCGTTTGGTTCGAGGTTTGGAAAAGGAATATAAATTCATAATTTCAGGAATTCTAAGTTCCTGGAATCTTCAATTCCTTTCCATTGTTTGGTTCAAGCAGGAATTCTTTTTTTTTCGGCATCTAAAATCCCTTCTATATAAACTGTTAAAAAGGTATTAAATATATACTATCTTTTGAAAAAGTTTAAAAAAACGTGTTTTGTTACACTTTTATTTAAATATAAACAGTTTTTAGTAACTTTTTTTTAATTCTTTATTAAAAAATAAAGTTGTAAAAAAAAGTTTTTAAATAAAAACAAAAAAAAAATTGAATAACTTTTTTTATTAATCTTTCCTGAAAAATAAAGTTGTAAAAAACGTTTTTTTTTTCATTTTTCTCCTTAAGCAAAAAAAAAAATATATTTTTGTTGTAAAAAAACAGTTTTTTGAATGTTTTTATATTTCTAATATATAAAAAATAGTTTTTTTTAATGTTTTTATTAGAAATACAAAAAATTCAAAAAACTATTTTTGTACAACAAAAAAAAATGCAAAAAAAAAAACTGTTTATATATAAAAACTGTTTAACAAAACACATTTTTTAACGTTTTAAACAAATAGCACATATTTAAAACATTAAAAAATGTGTTTATTAAACATTAAAAAATGTGTCTATATAAATAAAAATGTGTTTATATATTAACATATTAAACAGTTTTTTTTTTTGCATTTTTTTTGTTGTACAAAAACAGTTTTTTGAATGGAGAAAAAACATTAAAAAAACTGTCTTTTATATATTAGAAATATATATTAACATTTTATTTAAAAAAAATCAGTTTAAAGAAACATTTAAAATATATTTTTACAGTTTTTATCTATAAAAAACTGTTAATATATAAAAAAAAATGTTTATATATAAAAAACAGTTTTAAAAAACACGTTTTTTAACTTTTTTAAAAAATAGTACAGATTTAAAACATTTTTAATAGTTTATATAGAAAATTATTTTTTAACTTTTTTATTTAAAAAAAACAGTTTTAAAAACATTTAAACATTTTTGTAATATTTTAATATATAGAAACTGTTATTAAAGAAAAAATGTTATAGTATAAAAATGTCATTCTTTTTTTATATATTAATGGTGTAAACTATTTTATTTCCTATTAAATGAAGTGAGATAACATCACTTGAAAATGAGATAATGAATCATTAAATGAAATGAGAGAACACTTCTTAAAAAATCATGTGATTGGACGACATCAAAACTTGATGTCGTTGAACACATCAAATTTTTTTTTGAGAAAGAGAGAGTGTGTATGTGTATGTGTATGTGTATGTGTATGTGTGTGAGAGAGAGTGTTTGTGTGTGTGAGAGAGATAGAGAGAGCATGTGTGTGAGTGAGAGAGAAAGAGAGTTTGTGTATGTATGTGTGTGCGAGAGAGAGAGTGTCTGTATGAGTGTGAGAGAGTGTGTGTGTGTGTGTGTGAGAGAGAGAGAGAGAGAGAGAGTATATGTGTGTGTGTGTGTGAGAGAGAGAGAGTGTGTACGTATGAGTTTATGTGAAATGGTATTTTTATCTCACCACAAAAGTAAGGTAATATGTCCGGGAATATAGGATTACCCCCATTTTAGAGGGGAAAGGAGAATCCAATTTCGTGGGAATTCTAAATTCCAGGAATTCTAAGTTCCCCCTTAAATCTCCAACCAAACATTGTAATTCTAAATGAGGGAAATTCTAAATTCCAGGAATCCTAAATTCCCTTTCCAAACCTCGAACCAAACGAGCCCTTAGAGTTAAAGGATGACCATTTAAATTCATCTTCAGTCCATGCAGTCACATATTTTAAATTAGTCACGTTGTCAATAGTGATGGAGGGAGGTGTCCACCCTCTTTCAACCAAAATCCAAACTCTTTCATCTATGTCTTTTAGAGTAGATTTCATACGGGTTTTCCACTGAGTATAATTTGTCCCGTAAAAATTGGCAATTTATTATATAATTTCTCCATTTTGAACACGCCCTTTTTCAAAAATCAATTTTTCAGAAAATTAATATCTTTAGAAAAATTTTGCGAAAAATTACACGGTACAATTTTGTAATTGGCTTTGATACCAATTTGAGAGTGCCTTTTGTTTAAACATATAATTTATTTAATAAAACTTAGTTTTTCAATTAAACCCTAAAATATGCGTCTAGGTGTGATTGAAGACAATATAATCATGCAAGAACATTCAATTACATACAAACACACAAATGAGGAAAAATCCCCCAAAGGGGCAAAACCTTTTATTTTCACTATAATTTGTAAAGAACGGTTTACACGGATTATACTAAAAATAAGAGTGACATAAGAAATACCCTCAGTGTCGGTTCCGATGTCGTCGGTTGGAATTTCTCGCAAGAACTCCAGATGGGTAGCAATGGAAAAGAGCCGGCTTCTCCACAAGTTATTCCAGATGAGTAAAAATGATCCTTTGAAGGTTTAAAGATTCACACACATATATGGGAATGGTTTTGTGAAACAAAAAGGTATGAAATCTTAAAAACTTGAAGTCTATTTTCTGGGCTGTAAATCGCAAAAACGTGTACGAAAAAGACTTCGAAAAACGTGTAGAAAGGATACAGATATTTATACGAAAATTGAGGCGGCGCCATCGCTCGAATGACATAGGTATGTCGCTCGAACGAGACTACGTGTCGCTAGAACGAGATCGCGCGACATCCTCATATCGCTTGAACGACAGAGCGATGTCGTTTGGACGAGCTTGACGACCAAGAAAAGTCCGCTTCTACACTTAGAAAAATTTATACTTTTGTGTTAAAAACAAATCAGACTTCAAAAAATATTTTCTAAAAGTTTTCCAAATATTTATGCAAATATTAAAAACTCCAATAAATTATTTTACCAATAACGCAAAGTGGAGTAGTGGGAATGATTGAGCAGTACGTCGCATGAAGCATGATGCACGTCTGGAGATGGTGGATGCATGGATTCGGATCAAGGCCGTAGTGGATGAACGTGTTGACGTGCCAAATATAGCGATATCAAACATACATACTGTGATCTGGGACATATAGAAAATTCCTAGATTCTATCCGAACATTTATAAAATTATGTCCTTACAGCAATCCACCACTTTTCTGCATATGGGAAACTTATCCGGTTGCAATGTGCAAGGTTATTATGGATGTCCTATTTTTGGGATGGAAACTAATTTCACTTGGCTATAACATAATGATAAGATTTGTTACGTCGGTTTCGTAGATTTTGCCAAAAAGTTACCCTTTCAGGAATGACAAGTATAATTTTTACCTTCTGGTCATAAGTGTAAGATGCAACATATTCGACTTTCTGGTTATAAAATCGAGGAAAAGGCAAAGGATGTGACTTAGGGGAATAAGGCTATAGGAAAACACCGTTAGTTTGCAAGCCAAAAGCGAAAAACTAGGGAGGATTCGAAAGATCCTATTAAAATGAAGGTATGGTCTAGACGGTCAATGTTATTTAACTTTTCGTATTAGAAAGATGATCGTGTAAGACATGTAATTGTTGTAATTCATACGAAAAATAATTTTATAAAACATCTTATAGGAACATGTCTAGGTGAATTTCATTCAAAAGATGGATAAAAGGCGTGTCGCGATCTAAAAGAGATAACAAAAATTATGGTTAAAAGCTGATTCTATAACAAGAAGAAATTTAATTCTCGCGGATGCTTTAACTTTAACTACTAGTGATAAAAAGATCATCATAATCATGATGTTCAACTTGAAGACTTCGATCAATTGTTCTGGTAATTTGCGAAGGGCTGTAAAATATTAAACAAATGATCTGAAAAAGTGCAAGTCTCGTGATTGGCACATTATTATTCAATTAATCCCTTGATTATTAAGGCATTGATTTTCGGAGCACAAAGATCTCTGTAGGAAAATTATGTAGATTAGTTTGTGATTAACCTTACTATGTGCAAAAGTTGTAAATATAAAACATATTACGACTGTGAAAGTAACTTTAGCTGAGGTGACTTTTTCTCTATCGTTCTTTGACATCAGTGTCTACCTGCTTGTGCATCTATGAGATGAATGTTATTGTGTGGGCCTATTAGGTATCACTGGATGTATCCTTTTAATCACTTGATTAACACCTTCAAATATTACATTAAGAATGTATATTGGAGGGTCAACTACGAAAGAATATATTATAGAAGAATTATCATTATACGCTCGGGAACATATGTCTAAACAAGGGCTTAGGGGGTTCAATCCTAGTGGAGAATGAGTGGTCGAGAAATTTGACGAGTTTGGGGATGAATTGCCTTTTGGAAATCCCAAAGAGGTGAGACTCACCAATATGCAATTTGAATAAGCAGCTCGTCATATCTTTGAATCACGAGATAAAGTTGAAGATTGAAAAGAGTAAGTACAGGAAAATATAATGTATTTTTGTTTAATTATCTTTATTCTTTATATTACCATATAAATTCTACAATTTCATAAACACGTATAGGGAGCATGAGAGAGAAATTTCCCAAAATCAAAAGCGAAAATGTTCAACGAATGCGATGAATGATTTTAGGTCACGAGTATCAAAAAAGGTAATTATCACCTCTTTTGTTGCAGTTGTTTATGCATGTATCGTAAAATATACCCTAATACTCATCCATTAATACATTCAACTTTTAAAAAGAGGTGATGTCTCTTTAAGGCTTGCACGCCCAGTAAAAGGAACCAATTTTCATGTGAATGAGTTTAAAAAATTACGTGCCAATGGTTATGATTTCGTCTCATACATATGGGAGGAAAAATTATTGATACAAACTAGTGAAATTTTAATTTTTGCCTTGCCTTCTTGTGTGGCTAGCAAAAGTGATAAAATCTAAAGGATAGAGTGATGACATATTATGGGATTGCCCAACAAATCCTGAAATTAAATTACTTAGATGTCAAAGATACCCTATTCTATTGTGACTAGGTAAAGGTTAAGGATACTAATAATGGTTGTAAATTTGATCATTCCATAAAAAATTGCATAGTAGATTTGACTAAGATGAAGAGTAAAGATCGCATGGTCGACGAGTCTTTTGTTTGTGTCTTTCAAAACTAAATAAGGTATTCTACTCAAAGTGCATAAACGATGACAATTGGTCTATTGTTATACATGAACCAAAGGGCTTGTCTACTCAAACAAATGCATTAAATCCCTCAACAAAGTTTCAGTCTACTTTTGATGACAACCCTAATTAGAAGGATCTTTTGCTTAATTTCGACGAAGATTGAGTTTTGATACATTATTTTATTGTTATGTACTTAACCCTTGTATGCCAACCCTATATGCATTGTATGTATATGAACAAAAGTTGGAACAAAACCAATATATTTATTTATATTTGTGTACGCATGTATGGAACGACCCGCACGACATAATAACAAGACACGAAATTAGACAAATAGTGAAACCATTTATGAATTGTCTTTTATGTTGACTTGTTAAGATAATGGTTATGGAGTGGTAATTCTTATTCAATCGCCACGATAACACGACACCAAAATTAGAAGTTAATTTTATTAGTAATTTGATTAATGTGTTCACTGATAGCCAAAATCTTGCTAACATCAACAAAATATTGTTCAGAGGGGATTAATCTTATTGGGAATCAAGAGTGGTTCTAATCGATATTGTGTGTAACCCATCGGTTGAACACAAAGGTTATTTGTCGGGCTTATAGACTTGGCCGAATTGTAACTATACACAACCTTATTTTGGTCAAACCTATAAGCTCGATTAATAGCCTACGTTTCACCCCATGGGTTTCACAAATTGGGAATGTGATTGTTTTGTTCAAAATATTGATATTGATCAAGGATATTCACAAATCTAAGTACCCTTGATTTTTTCTTGAGGGTCTAACATGTCGAATTCATTTGAGATTTCAATCTTAACAAGGTTATGTCATAGTATTGTTAACAACTACACTTATCATCCCGTACACCCATAACTCTCCAACCTAACAAACCTCATGTGCTCTCTTTCATATCCCACGCACACATAATCCTTTACCCCTCACATGTTCCTTATTCGTTCCTTCCCATTCTTTTTACCCTATTTTTACACCATATCCACGTGCTCGTTTTATTTTTACTCTTCTAATACACCTTGCTGCCTAAGAAAATCACAAGACTCATAAATCCATTTGCCTTTTTAAAAAATACGCCAAGCCTTATTTCAAGACCTAAATGTTGAGAGCGTGAGGCATTTTAGAAAAAGGTGAATAAAGAGGGAGTCATTGAAGGGGGTCATAAAGGAGTCATTCACAAGAATTTTTTTCCAGTGTTAGGGTAGATTTATTTTCCTAGGGGTTAGAGTGTGAGGCATATTATTTTGGAGAAAATATTGAGTGCGGTGTGATAAATTCAAAAAGTTAAGAATATTTTGTTCTCTTGTTATTGTTGTTTTTGTACTCATAGTGTGGGAGAAATTTGTAGAAGCTTAGGAGGTGTTTATTAATTCAAGAGATTGGGTTTGCATTAGGTACACACAATTTATTAATATACATCCAAAATTTTGAATTGTTCAATAGCTTCTCATTGAAAGTAAAATTATCAATTAGTTGGCTACAATCACAATTACACTTACACGATATTAAGGAATTGTGGTATTTGGGTACAAATGGTGATGAGTCATCCCGTGTCATTTACAACAATGGTGACTTATCATTGGGTCGCCTATCACAGTGATGAGTTATCGAGTTTTGTTCCCTATCACAGTGACTTATCATGGTGTATAGTCAGTTAGGAGTAAAGACAATCAAACAATGACTTATCATCGTATTTTAGTAATTACTGTGGCAACTTGTCATCGTGAAATGATAAGTTAATTATGCATTAGTTAACATGGTGGTAAGTGACCGTGTGTTATTGAAACTTAATACTCACTTATCACCATGTCAAAGTTCTCCACAAAACCTTGTTATACCACAGTGATGGGACAACATGAGAGGTCATCTCCTTCGGTAATTCATCACCGAAGATATTATTCGATAGAGTTTTATTCCCATCATATGTATTGTTTGTTATACGTGTTCAAATGATTAAAAATGGGTGAATGGTGTTTAAAAATACCTCAAATGAATCGAGAACACTCTATATGTTGTTGTTTGGATGCTCCATAGGTTCATTTTGTTTTTGAGGTTCCATGGTTAGATTTAATAGGTTTAATGTCAGCTTCTTCACAAATATACAAATAACAACACAACGTATACACGACTACAAACTATACAAATAACAACACAATGCATTTTATTTTTTTTATTTGGTTAGGGGTATAGACTGGTAAGATTGGGGTGAGCTTGGTAGGGAAAGGGTAGTTATGTTATTTGTTATTAATTTGGAGGAGTAGTTTTGGTATTTTACCATTGAAATAATAATAATAATAATAATAATAATAATAATAATAATATAATTATTGAGGTGCCTCTAACAACACTCTTTATTATATAAAACTATGCTACACTTACTAATGATTAACATCGGGTAAATAATTGACATAAAAAAACATGCCATCTACTTACTCAGTATTAATTACCGTGCAAAACATTATTCTATTATATATACTAGCTTGTAGCCCGTGCGATACATGAACGATTTTAATATATATCTAAATAGTAATGAAAGACTGTAAATTAAAAGTGAGGAAATACAAAATAAATACACTGTGAAGAAAAAGTCACCCCTAACTTTAGTAATACCATAAAACATTAAACATTAATTAGTTCAGAATCCTATTATAAATACTTTTCATTTGAAGTTCCAGTACCCTCACGACACTTGTTTCTAGTTTTGTACCATTATTACAACTGTATTAACGTGTATAAATATTTGTGAAAGAATTTTTGGCATTTCTTTAAATACTTGTTGCACACCATATGTGCCAGCCACAAACATTTATGTCATTCTACTAGAAACAATAGATAAATAACACGACATAGAAATGATACAAGGCATAATTAGGGCCATCAATCAAATGATTACATGATAACCATCAATAATTTTCTCTTGGTTCACACATACATTATCTTGTATTTAAACTCAACAATCAAAGAAAAAATAAAAGAGCACATAAATGTGAACATCAACAGGGAATTATGTTGAAAACCCATTTACACTAAGCGGGAAAAAATTTATCAATTGTTAAAGAAAATAAGTGAAATATATTACAGAGCATAATTATATAAAAGGACCTTAAAACCTCACAGTTGTAGTATATTACCTTTAACGATTTGTGGTGGTGGTGTCGATTTGCTTTGGTGTTTGCGATTTACAGTGGTGCGGTGAATAAATTTATGGCAGATTTAGAGATAGGGGGTCACGTGTTGAATGTATGGAGATATATATATATATATATATATATATATATATATATATATATAGAGAGAGAGAGAGAGAGAGAGAGAGAGAGAGAGAGAGAGAGAGAGACCTCAATATAACCAAAATGGACTGAAACTAGGGCTGTGTTTCGGCCGGATCGGATCGGAAAATGCCTATTCGGAAAAAATTCCAATTTTTTCGGAAATAAAATAACTATTCCGATTTCCGATCCGATTTTTTCTGAAAATTAAAAAAAATTCCGAATTCGGAAAAATCGAAAAATCGGCAAAAATCGGAAAAAATCGGAAATTCACAAAATATATTAGAAATTTCGGAAATTCCAAAATTTCAAAAAAAATAAATTATGGATTTTCGATTACTCGAAATTCTCATTTTAAAGAAACAATGAAAATGGCTTAACCCAACATGTAAACACATGAGGATTTGGCTCATTTTTCATATGTGTAGAAGTTAGGAGGATACTCTCCTTTTATAGAGCATATTTTGGAGCTCTCTCCCTCTCCCAACCGATGTGGGATATGGGAAACTTTCAAAAAATCGTTAAAGAAATCGGAAATCGGAAAATAATTCCAAAAAAATCGAAAATAATTCGAAAAAATCGGATCGGCATAGTTTCGGAAAAATCGGATCGGAAAAATCGGAAAATCGGAAATTCAGAATTATTTTCGATTTCCGATCCGATTTTTTTCGGAAAAATCGAAAATCGAAAAATCGGAAATCGGCAAACTAAAATTTCATTCCAAATTCGGAAAAAATCGGATCGGAAATCGGAAAAATCGGAAAGTCCGAAAAAAAAACACAGCCCTAACTGAAACAAAGTAACTATCTAAATATCATGTAGTGAGATAACAATCCAAACCTATTTTTTAGTACATCCATATCGATTTGAGAGAGAAATACAGATGAAATCGATTTCTCTGCCGAAAATGGTGGTGGAAGAAGAAGGGTCTTGAACGGGTGTCTTCATTTCTTTCCAGTGAAAATTGAGAGATGTAAAGCATTAGAGGTTTGTATGGAAAATTAAAAGTTTGTTAACCATATAGAGTTGGTCTTTTTAATTAGCGAGGAAATTGAAAAGTGTTATTGTAGCCGAGAATGAGAAATCAGTTAATTGATAAGGGTGATAGATAATTGGAACATTTATGAAGTGTACACGTGTCGTCGTATGGACGCGACAAACGTCGACGCTGTGCTGTGATGATAAATTTAGATATATATTATAAAGAAAATGATAACATGTGCTCTTAGACCACATGTTTTGAATTTCAAAATAGTAAGTTTCAAAGCTCCACATGAATATATGTGTCGTATTAATTATATGTCAAAACTCGTTCCTATTATTTTTGAATTGCTCTTAGAATACACGTTATCGAGACTCACATTATAATAATATGTACTATGTACAAACACACACATGTATTTCTTTTATATTGGTGGATATATTAATGACACGATACATGATGGAAATTGGTTTGTGCGGGGTATATTCTTGACTTGACACACGATAAAGAAAGAAACAGTGTCCATCTTCAGTTGTTTCCGTTTTAGCCCCCTGCATTTATATGTGCATTATAAAGCAATGACCGTTTGGTTCACCTCTCTTTGAAACCCTCTTCCTTTAGAATAGCTGCCCTTCTCGAATCACCTTCTCTCTCCTTGTCCATATATGTATACATATACGTGTAATTAAACCCGATATAAAAAGTTACAAGCGAGAGAGACGATGGATGAATTGGCGGGTTCATCAACATCAACAACAGAAGCACCACCATCGTCTCTTTCTTCATCAGTATTTGCAAATTATCCTCTCATTTCTGCCTTAATGGCCTTCCTTCTCGCCCAATCCATCAAGGTTTTCACCTCCTGGTAAACCCAATTTTACCCCTGCATTTATCATTTACATCTATTTATTCTTATATTATGATACAATCTCTTCAATCCAATTATGGTTTTGTATATTCAGCTATCTACTGTTCTAACTTTCTCAAGATCTTGAATTAAAAATTAATAGGATCCCAACACTGTTCAGCTCTACTTTTATTCACATTTTGTTTGTTTCAAGCTTCACACTCCACATTTTAATATGTATGTCCAAATCTAGTTCTTACTATTTTTAGCTTCTTAGGGCACGTGTTATGAGGACACATAAAATAATACTCCGTATAATTCATCAAACCGAGTTAGAATGTGAAGGACTTAAACACGCAAAGAAAAACAAGCAAGAGAGACTCTTAAATATTCTGAAAATTGGTTGAGTTTCTCAATGAAGGGATATACTATTTATATTTATAGTAGTAGGGGAAGCATAATATTCCTATACATTGTTTAATGTAGACGGGATCAATGGCATACAAAGGAATAGACTTAACATGTAAGAAATGTCAAGTCTATTAAGGGATAGGGTGTATGTCATACACCGAATTGTTTGGAAAGGGGTCTCCGTTTGGGATAAGGTGTTTGTCGATACACCAAATCATTCGGAACGTGTCCTGTCCGGGACAAAGTGTTTATCGATACACCAAATCATTAGAAAAGTGTCCGGTTAAGGACAAGGTGTTTGTTGATAAACCAAATCGTTAGGAAGATGTCCGGTTGGGGACGAGGTGTTTGTCGACATTCTGATCGGGAATGAGGTGTTTGTCGATACACCAAATCATTAGGAAGATGTCCGGTGGGGGACGAGGTATTTGTCGATACACCGAATTAGGCCTGTAAACGGATCGGATTCGGACCGGATCAGGCCAATCCGAATCCGAATCCGTTTATGTTAAACGGATTCGGATCCGATCCGATTATCCGACGGATTATCTGTTAAGGTTCCGAATCCGATTTGTTAAGAATCCGTTAATCCGATCCGTTTATCCGATCCGATCCGATTAATTATTTATTTATTTTGATTATGATTTTCATTAAAAAAATGTATTTTTAAGTTAAAATTACATTTTTTAACCACTTAATTTGCAACATTTTTTTATGTCATAATGATAGTTTCAAATCCAAATAATGATATTTCCAAATCCGATTTTTATTTTCATCCCTTATTTCATAAATTTAATTTGCAAATGTTTCCAAGATGAAAGTCCAAAATTTATTCTTAGATTTAATTTCCAAATGTTTCCAAAATCAAACTAACACCAAGATAGAAGTCCACCATTCAAATATTAAACACACCATCCATCACAAATAAACCCCAGATGAAATTCAACAACATTCAAAATCTAAAAATTACAAACATGACTTGGATAAAAGTTCAAATCAAAATACACAACCATCTTCACTTCAACTTTCTCCTTCAAAGCCACCCTGAAAAACAAAAGAAAATAATGAACATTTATCCTTCAAACATAAATACAAATATTAGATAACATATGTTAAAAAATAAAAGAAAATAATGAACTTACTTGGTGATTATCTTCTTCTATGCTACCACTGAACAAACCTTATGATTCTTGAACCGCTGAAACAAATATTATAAAGATTTAGATATTTGAAGAAAAGAAAAAACATTAAAATAATGACAAATTAAATAACTACTTACTTGACATATTTTGTGATTCTATCCAATCCGCAGTGGTAACTAAAGCTTCAACAATCTCGGGAAGCAAAGATGCACGTGTCTCATCAATAACTCTACCTCCAATACTAAAGGCAGACTCGGAGGCAACTGTAGTTGCCGGGACAGCTAAAATATCACGTGCAATTTGTGCCAAGGTAGGAAGCTTACCACTACACATTTGCCACCACGTCAAAATGTTAAAATGTTCTTTTCTTTGGTAAACAGGTTCTTCCAAGTATTGATCCACCTCGATTTTTTGAAAAGCATTAACATTGGCGGATTGATTATACCAAGCACCAAACTCCGAATCCTCATCAATCACACTAAGACCCCCTGTGTGAGATGTACTACTCCCAATTCCATCAATCACATCTCGAGTCCCCATTGAACCCACACCAAAAGAATTATCACCCCCGTACTCTAAATACAAATCCATAAAAGCACTACGCACTCTCCCCACATAACTACTAGCACGAACACCATAGATTTTTTTATAATAGAACTCAACATACGCCATCTTACACCTCGGATCAAGCACAACAGCAATAGCCAACACTAAACTACATTCATCCCAATACTTTTCAAACTTTTCCCTCATTGGGATAGACATCAAACGAAGGCACTCATGCTCACTTTCCTCCAAACTCATCAACATTAATTGAATTTTACAAACATCGGCAAAGAAAACATTTGCAGTCGGAAAATTTGTACCACTAAAATGGCGTGTAGCATCATAGAATTTTTTCAAACAACCGCAAACCAATTTTGCCACCCCCCACTCATCTTCGGATGGACAATGTTTGTAATTTTTATCAATTTGTGCCAAGCGAGTAAATGCTTCTTGCAAATCTAAAGCCGTTTCAAGCATTAAGTACGTGGAGTTCCAACGATTAGGTACATCCATAGGAACTTGTTTTTTACTCCTTAACTTGCTTTGATTGCATGCAACATCAAATTTTTGTTTTCCATATGGTGACTTGTGCAAATATCTAATAGTGTCTCTAATGCTAAGAATAAGACCCCCAATCACTTTCAACCCATCTTGAACAATCAAATTAAGAATATGGGCACTACAACGAACATGATACAAATCACCACCCAAACAAAGCAAAGATTTATTACTCAACCAACTTCTTAAGTGCCTAACCATTACATCATTAGCACCCGCATTATCCACCACCATTGAAAATAAATTTTTATCCAAATTCCATTCCAAAATCAAATCCAAAATGAACTTAAACAATGTTTCACCATCATGTGGGTATTCAATACACCTATAGTTAATGATTTTCTTTTGTAAAACCCATTTATCATCAATGTAATGCGCCGTCAAACAACAATAGGCAATATTTTGATGGTCGGAAGTCCATAAATCCGTAGTCAATGTTACTTTAGATGACTGACTTTCCAAAACATTGTAAAGTTTCATCTTTTCTTCTCCATGCAACTCCATAATATCAGACCTAATGGTGTTTCTTGACACTAACTTAAATTGAGGATTTAGGCCATTACAAAACTTCTCAAAAAATTCATGCTCCACCATGTTAAATGCATAATTATGTTTCACTATCATTATAGCAAGGTCCCTCCTACTTCTTTTCTGATCAAACTTAAAGGTTTCAATTTTTATGGTGTCATCCGCAATTTTTTTAGAAGCTTTTATCATTTGTTGAGAAATGTCGGTTTGAGAACTCGTACACCTAGTTATATGGGACCTAAGGTGACTAGTCCCTTTACTACTATCCCCAACAAATATTTTTTTGCAACGACCACATTTGGCCTTGTCTTCACCTTTAGCATCTTTAAATTTAACAAAAACAGTCCATACCGATGATGTATGGCGCCTAGTCCTCTTTGATGGTCCTTGCTCATCGTCTTGTTGTTGGCTATCAACGTCGATCAAATCATTTCCACCCACACCGCGCGAATTTTGACAAGGATCCAATGAAGACATACCTACCAAAAAAATAGTGAATACATTAATTTGGGACTGAAAAAACATTGATATAAGAAAAAATTGATTGAAAAAATTCAGTTATAAGAAAAACATATGTGTAGTTATTAAAAATTCAGTTATAAATGTGTTATTAAAAATTCAGTTATAAGAAAAAAATTGATTATTATAAATGTATATATTATATACCCAATGTATATATTGTAATCACATTATTAATTTTTTTTAATAAAAATCTATCGTTTTTTTTAAAAGTTTAAACAAAATCTACAGATTTTTTAAATAAAATCTACAGACTTTTTGTCAAACAGTTTATAATAATATCTACAGATTTTTAAAATAAAACCTACAGTTATTTTAGATGTGTAGTGTAGTTACAAAAAAAAAACACTAATATAATGAAACCTACAGCGAAATCTGATTCAGATGTGTAGTTACAAAAAAAAACATAGAAATTATTTTACACTATTATAATGAATCAGTAGAAGAAATCAGTAGAAGAAATTATTTTACACTATTATAATGAATCAGTACAAGTCTACAATGAATACAAATATGCGGATGTGTGAGGAAGAAGAAAAAAAATAAAAACATACCCGTAACCTGCGGATCTGATCAGAGTTGTTGGCCGGATGTGTGAGATGTGGCCGGACCCGGATGTGTGAGAGTGAGAGGAGAGGAGGATGATGCGCCGCCGCTCAGGTGGTTTAGAAATTAGGTTTAGGTTTTTGTTTCTGTTTTTGTAAATGTGTAAATGTGTAGTGTGCGTGTGTTTATGTTGTGTGCGTGTGTTTATATTTTGTGTGGTTGTGGACCTGTGGTCGTGTGATGACTGAGCTGAGTGGGAGGGAGTGAGTCTGTGTGCGTGTGTTTATGTTGTGTGCGTGCGTGTGTAATTTTTTTTTTTTTGATATATATTATTATATCAATAAATTGTATGATATATTAATAATAATAATATATATATAAAAAAAATATTATATATATATAAAAAAAATATTATATATATATAATATATATATATATAAATATTAATCGGATCGGATCGGATTATTAACGGATCGGATCATATGAATCCAAATCCGCTCCATTTAATAAACGGATAATCGGGTAATCGGATTTCTGGCTTGATCCAAATCCGTATAAATGGATCGGATTCGGATTCGGATTCGGATAAAATCCGATCCATTGACAGGCCTAATTAGGATGACTCTCTTCTTTCCTTTGGTGCACTCGGCCACAATAAAAGAACTTCATGGTGGCAGGAGCAGGATCGACGCCTTAGGAGGTGGAACACTAGGTGGGGTATAGGGGAATCAGAGGATCGAGAGGGTGGATTGTGCCTGAAATGGGTCAATGAGAGCAGTGTTTGCAGTTGGAGGATTGTGGGGTGCCATCTTATTCACGGGTTGTACTCTCACGCCGCGGGGCCGGGGGGGTGGGGGTGGCTTCCGGGTGAGTCACACAAATGGTTGAGGAGGTCAGTGGGAGGTGGGGATGGTTGGACATTGGTTGTGAGGCCAATGGTGGAGGGTGCGAGACATGTAAACCCCTGCCCAATTGCGATTGAAGCACAAGATTTTGAGGCCGTAGTGGCAGCTGGTGGGTAGTCAAAACATCGGCCCGGATATTCGGACTCCCTCCCTTTTGTATGAGTACGTTGCCATCTTCTCTTTTCCCTTTGTCATGTTATATGGACTTCATCTTGTCTACCATGAAACCAATGGGTTCTTCTAGGCGAGCGATACGTCGTTTGATCTCGGCTTGAGCCGTTTTCCTTGGCGCCACTATTGTTTTGCCTACAGTTTCCACACAATAATAATAAGTGTGGAACAACTACACTTTAATATCAATTCACAGTGTCAAGGACACAAAGAAATACACTCTCAAATTGATGTGTAATGGGTAGCAGAAGCGTATTAATTACACTACACAACAACAACAACAACAACAACAACGATAAAATAAAGAAAACTCTCTTCATTTATAAAGTCAAGTTCTGATCACAAATGGGGGCCAAAGGCCTTATTTTTGGGTGAGGTTAGCTTACTAGACAAGCTAACCTTAAAACCTTAAAAGCTAAAAGACTAAAAATGATATAATAAACAAAAGACAAAATTAACCTCTAGTTATACTTCGAGGCCAAGTAAAGACCCTAACATGGCTAAATACTAAAATACCCTAACCTCGAATATTCCAAAAGAATATTAATTTATTTTACTAATAAAACTAGAATAAAATACAAATACAAATAAAAATCAAAAGTTTAGTTCTGATCCGCCTCCTTGCGCTACATATCATCCATATACATCACTCTCCCCTCCTTCGAAAAAGCTTGTCCTCGAGCGTGGGGAAAATTTTAAACTTTCGCGCCAAACAAGCAAATACTTGGATTTCTTTTTATCATTTATTGGCAGCGAATTTTTTTTTTCCGAAAATTTTAGGACCCAAATAAAATATTTTTTAACACTTTAAAAATTGAGGGTTGTCCAAATTTCTCCACACCAATAAAATCAAATTTTGGACCATTAAACCCCAACCCAAGTGTGTATCTTAAAAATGAGCTAAGATCTGACAAAGACCACTTGGGCAGCCCAAACTCCTCAATGATTTTATGGTCCCATCTTATTTTCTGCACTTAAAAGCCCCAACTCAATAAAGGAAACCCTAGATGCCTTTTTCTCTTGACAAACCATATCGGTCTTCCTATTAAGCCGCCAACGGATCTGTCGGAGTTTTGTCGGCCACTAATAGCAGCCGGAGGTCATCACCGGAGGTTGAAAATGATGGACGACCATCGGGTTATATGGTCAGGGTTTGATGGAGAGGGGTTCCACTGGCCGGGCTCTGCTGCTGTGGTGCTTGGGGGCGTTGGATCTGGACTGATGAGGCCCTGAATGGAAGCTCAAGGCCTCGACAAAGATCGCCATGGCCCGACGAAGGCTGCTTCTCCTTGGTGGTGGAAGAACCTGGTGATTTGGTGTCGGAAAGAGGGTGGAGGTAAGTTAGGATTGGTTCGGAAGTTGGAGGGGTGGGGGATTGTGTGGATTTGGGTTCGGTTAGGGCTCGTGACTTCAATGAGGGGCCGAAAAGACGACCGGAGGAGACATCCGGTGCTGAAATGGGGGATTTCATCTCAGAGATGGGGTTTGGTGTGTACCAAAAGACCACCGGAGGGCCACCTGCTTTCGATTGTCTTCGGAAAGGCTCGTCGGCGCTAGGTAAGCATCGGGGGTGGGGTAGTGAAGCCAAAACATGAAAAGATTTGGTGGTTTGGGGCTGGCCCATGGTTCAAAGTCTCGGTATCGGTCCCGGTATCGGACACCCAATTTTCAACTCGGTCGCGGTATCGGGCGATACGCAAAGATACGCTATTTAGAGAGCGCAAAAAATTCCGGAAAAAATATAGAAAATTTAAAAAAAATAAGATTAACAATGTGGACCAATGAGATACATTCAAACCCATCATTCAATATGCATTGCATTGTAGAATTGGTTATACTGAAACGCGACAGAGTTGTCAGATTCAATATTACATAGTAAACCAATAATAATATTGAAAAACAAAAATATACATTTTGTTTTAACAACAATGTATATTTTTTTACATTTTTACAAAAACGTACAAATGTACATTTTTACAAAAATGTACATTTTTTTAACAAATATGTATATTGTTTTTTACATTTTTATAAAAACGTACAAAAGAACATTTTTTACAAAAATTTTCAAAAATGTACATTTTTACAAAAATGTCAAAAGGACATTTTTACAAAAATGTACATTTTTTTTAACAAAAATATATATTTTTTTACAAATATGTACACTTTTTTTACAAATATGTACAAATATGTACATTTTTTTTTAACAAAAATGTACATTTTTTTACATTTTTACAAAAAACGTACAAAATAATATTTGTACAGAAATGTACATTTTTTACAAACATAAATGTACATTATATATTTTTTTGTAAAAGATTTGAATATTTTTTGTAAAAAAATAACATTTCTTTGAAAAAAGAGTTTTAGTAGTCATTTTTTTTAAAAAGAGTACTACTTTTTAAAAGATTTATATATTTTTTTTAGTAGAGTTATTTAAAAAAAAAGAGTTTTATGTTTTAAAAAATTAATGTTAATACTTTTGAAAAAGTAATACCATTCTGTAAATGTTACAATATATTTTCAACAACGAAAAAATATGGTAAAAGACAAAAGTTCTATCAAAAAATAAAACAAAATATGACAATATCGTTTGAATCGGTTGTCTCGGCCGATATCGCGGCTGTCTCGGCCGATATCGCGGCGAGGCGTCTCGGAATTGGTTGTCTCGGGCGATATCGCGGCTGTCTCGGCCGATTCAGTATTTTTTTTGAAACGTCTCTCGGTATCGGATCGGTGCCCTCCGATTCCGAGTTGACTCGGCCGCATGGTTCAAAGTCTCGGTATCGGTACCGGTATCGGCCACTCGATTTTCAACTCGGTCGCGGTATCGGTCACGGTATCGGGCGATACGCAAAGATACACTATTTAGAGAGTGCAAAAAATTCCAAAAAAAATCTAAAAAATTTTAAAAAAATACGATTAACAATGTGGACCATTCAGATAAGTTTAAAACTATCCTTTAATATGCATAACGTTGTACAATTGATTATATTGACGTGCTGCGAACTTGCCAGGTTCAATGTTCTATAATAAATCAACGTTTTTTTTTCACAGAGGATACAAATATTATGTTTTTACAAAGAAAAACAAATGATACTTTTTTAGTAGGAGGATATTTTTTTTATAAAGAGGATACAACTATTATATTCTTAGTATTATTTTTAGTAAGAGGATACAAATGTGTTTTTTAAGTATGTTATATTTTTCTAAATATGATAGAAATGTTTCTTTTTTAGTATTGTTATTTTTTTACAAAGATGATACAAATAATGATTTTGACAAAAACACTACATTTTTTTTACAATCGTTTTTTACAAAAAGGATGCAAATGTTATTTTCTTATAAAAAATGATGCAAATGTTATTTTTTTATAAAAGGAATGTAAATGTTATTTTTTTTTGTTGTTGGGTTGCAAATGTTTTTTTTAAATTGATGGAAATGTTATTTTTTTACAAAGACGATGCAAATATTTTTTTTTTACTTGTGTTGCAAATGTTATTTTTACATAAAGGATGCAAATATTATTTTTACAAATGTTTAGAGGATACAAATATTATTTTTACAATAATTACAGTTGTATATTTGTTTGTAAAAGAATAACATTTACGTTTTTTTTAAATAATAAACATATTAAAATATAACATTGGGAACATTATTATAAATAATAATAACAAATAACATTTGGATCATTTGCATTCTTTAAAAAAAAATTGGCACATATACAACGCACTAAATTAAACCCACACGATGACCAAATAACCCACCCACACAACACACTAAATTAAAAAAACAATTAGCATTTCGTAACCCCCCCAAAAAACCACGCTTACCAACACAACACGAGAGAGAGAGAGAGAGAGAGAGATTGATTCTTAGTAACTTATACCATCTCGGCCGATATATCACTGATATGGGTCGATACTATTGTGATATCGCCGATATGGGCCGATTCTACTGCGATATCGTCGATATGGGCCGATTCTACTGCGATATCGTCGATATGGGCCGATTATATCGCTATATCACCGATACTACCGAGAAATTACCGATATAGGGTCGATTCACATCAATAATTAAAAACTCAACTCGTAACTCGGAATCGGACCGGTGGGCACCGATACCTAGTCAACTCGGTCGTATCGTCGCGGTATCGGCCTTGACTTTGAACCATGCTCGGCCGATACCGAGTCAACTCGGCCGATACTTTGAACCATGGGCTGGCCTAATCGGAATGAGGGGGTTGGGTTAGGGTTTGGTGATGATGATTTTAGATCTGAAATTTTTAGATCTAGGGTGTTGAAGGTGTGGTGGTGGTGATTTTGTGGTGGCAGAAAAATTAAGGGACAAGGGGGTATTGACCCAAGGTAGTGCTCATTCATAATTGCTCCTCCTCGCCCTTGGGTCGAGGTCCATTCATCACATCAATTCTTCGTCGGAGGGTTGATCGATTTTGGGGGTTTTGATCCCAAACCCGGCCACAACGGGAACATTTATCATCCAAGACACCCTCCCGGCCGAACGGTTGTTCCGACTTGAAGCCATAACTCGAACTGGGCTTCATACACCACTTAATACAAAGCACACCAATAGCGACATTGCTCTTATACCAATTTGATGTGTAGTGGATAGTGAAATCGTATTAATTACACTACACAACCACAACAACAATTATAATAAAATAGAGGAAACTCTCACTCTAATTCTTCATTTATAAAAGTCAAGTTTTGATTACAAATGAGGGTCAAAGCCCTTATTTATAAGGTGAGGTTGCTAGACAAGCTAACCCTAAGAGCTAAAAGACTAAAAAGGACAAAATAAACAAAAGATAAAAATAACCTCTAGCTATACTTGAAGGCCAAATAAACACCCTAACATGATTAAAATACTAAAATACCCTAACCTAGAATATTCCAAAAGAATATTCATTTATTTTACTAATAAAAATATTATCAAATACAAATAAAAATCAAAAGTTTTCTTTCGGATCCGCCTCCTTGCTCTATGTGTCATCCATATGCATCACAATTTTACATTAATTGACTATTAGCCTATTACATTAGTTGACTGAGTTTTCCAATAAAGGGATACACTATTTATATTAGTGGGGGAAGGGGAATATTCGTGTAGTTTTTTTTCTTCTTTTATAAGTGGAATATTCATGTAATATGATGGTTACTTAGGGAATGCTTTAACTCCTTTGTGACGTAATTGAAGTAGTGACACAAGTCATGATCTCATTTGGTGCGATGGCAAGTGCCCTCACCCAAGCTACTGTTGGTTTCGGATTCGAGACATGAGAGTAGCCTCTCCGTATATGGGGGTAAGGCCAACCGACATCCGTCTCTTCCAGACCCTGAACCCTAAACCCTGCAGTTAAGCGGGAGTCATGTGCACTGGGCACGACCTTTTACCTATGGGCAAAGATACCCCTATCAAGTAGTTTTTACTAATAATGCCAAAATTAAAAGAAACAATTATGCCCAAAAATCCTTCTTCGTTTCACATTAGTAACTGAACTTACTTTTTGATGTAAACGTAATGGAAGGCGTAATATAATTACATACTTGCACGCACAAAGAAATAAAATGGTTTCTCTCTTAATGTATGGTCATTACTTAATGAAAAGTGAAATAGTGTTTACATTGGTAGGAGAGGACCTTTATTTATAGGCTCATAAGACTTGAAGAGTAGATACATAATTAAGGTGACCTAATAACAATACTACTAATTATTATTCTAATTGATAGCCAAGGCCTATAATAATATATCCTAAAAGTCGGCAAATAAAATAATTGATTTTCCCCCTCTATAATTTGAAAATCCCCAATGGGAACCCACCACCTGCGTGTACATCATTCACCCCCATGTGAGAAAGTTCGCCTGGAGAGTGGGAGTATGGATAGTCTTCATCAAAACAAGCACCAACTACACCACCTAAGAAGGGAGCCTTCCACAAAAGTTTTTTGCGTAACCATTCACAGACACGAATATTGGATGACACACAAACCACCACAGTAGATATACAACATGAACGCAGAAGCGGGGGAAGCTTAATATTCCTATAATATTGTTTCAACTATTTGGGATATGTTTTAGCTTTTAGTGAGGTCATGGATACCATCACTAAAATACCTTATTTGGAAGCATATGTATGATTCCTTTTATTCCTTGTGGGCAAAAATACCCATTTTGATTTAGTACTAATGACTAATAAAGCCAAAATTACAAAAGGGGTAAGTAATTGTGGAAACAAAATATGAAAGTTTTAATTTTCCAAATAAATACTTCCTCGGTTCACATCACTCTCCTCCTCTTGAAAGGAGTTTGACCCAAACTCAAAGCGGGACATCATTAATCAAGGGGAATGATGTGGGTGAGCAGCACCTCATACTGGACCCACAGAGAAGAAGCTTGGTGCCCTAGTTTGCCTCAGCAAAAGAACTTCATGGTGGCAGGCTCGATGCCATTGGAGACGAGACATTAGGTTGGGCTTTAGGGCACCAGAGGATCCGGGTTTGGTGCTCGTCGACCTTGATCGCGTACTTGACAACTTTCATTAAGTCCTGGCCGATGTGTACAAGAGTTGAAACTCGTTATCATAAGCGGTCTCAAGCGATGATCCTATGAGAACAAATCTTGCTCATACGTCAGAGGCATGAAAAGGGCATGCATCTTTGCCTTCATTTGGGGCAAAGTGGATATCGTAGGCTATTGGGTTGTGGCGAGATGCTGAACCATGCCATTGCACTAAACCTTGGGGAATCCTTGAAGTTTTGTGGCTGCTAGCTGAGCGCAATTGCAACTGGTGGCGTGCTTGTATTTGAAAATTTTCTCCATGGTGTCAAGTTAGTCGATGATGAGCGCATTGGGGTTGAGGCATGTAACCTCGAATATCCCGTGAAGGCTCTTAGCTAAGTGGTCGTCGCCAGGAAATGTCTAAAGGTGTCCCCCCCCATCCTCTAAATAAGTGTCATCATGGTTAAAACCAGTTGGGTAAAGGGGTAGTGTACGATTTGGGTATGGGTCGGGTTGAACTCTACCACCTCCCTTCTTCTGCCATTGTTGATTGTCTATCTGAACCCTAGCGAGGGCTTCAATACCTCCATCACCGCAACCGTATGCTCTGTTAGGCCCTGAACGACAATAAGGGAAGCTAGAATATCCCCCTCAGTTCGGGGCCCTATAGATTCTTGTTGGCCGACAGTTTTCTCACCCTTAACAGCATTAGTCCGAAAGCCATAGCTCCCACGCAGGTCATCCCTTTTGTGTATTTGTGTTGATGGAAGCCACCTAAGCCATTAATGACGATGACAACAATTTTATGCCTCAATTGGGATTAGGCCTGTCAATGGGTCGGGTCTGGACCCGGACCCGACCCGGACCCGATCCGTATAATAGGGTCTGAGCATATGTTTTTAGATCCGAAGACCCGTTTATTAAACGGGTAGGGTCTAGATCTTATACAAGACCCGGACCCGAAGACCCGACCCGAATTGTACATTATTATTTTTTAAATATATATATATATACTATACTATAAATTTATATATATTTATAAATATATCTTATCAATATAACATCATATTTATGTATATAATAAATATAAATAATATATGTTTTATTTATACTAATAATATTCTATAATACATTACAAAATATTTTAATTTAAGATTAAAAAATAAAGAAGGGGGATAAAATAAAATAAATATAAAATAAATGTATATATTTGGCCGGACCCGAGACCCGAACGGATCCGGGTCTGGATCCAATATTGTAGACCCAATGAAGACCCGGACCCGATGAAGACCCAATTACCCGACCCGTTGACAGGCCTAATTGGGATGCCCTCGCTTAGATCCGTAGGTTCTTTTTCTGCTGGCTTCTCGCCGGATTCCTCACCGTCAATAGAACAATGCTTAATTAAGAATTTGGAGTTTGGGTATTGTGAACTGGACCTTGGTGGGTTGAATTGGACGGGGTTGGGTTATTGTCTGTGTTCATTGGGTGCATTGCTGGTAGTTTTGTTGGGCTTGGGTTGCTGTTGGGAAATACCCTTTCAAATTGACTGAGGGTGGTGGTGATTGGTGTCGCCGCCTATGTTGACTGAATTACTCAATAACAAATACTACCAAGAATACACCAAAAGCAAACGATGCAGATGTTAACGCAACGGAAGACTTATTATGCATACTCGTACACTTGCACAAAGAAACGGAGAAATGCAAAGGGGTCTCTCTCAATCTGTTCCATATTCTCATTAATTAATCAAAAGTAAAAACTACCCTAAGGTAACTAATTAAAGATGCTGATTATTTATAGGCTCACAAGGCTTGGAGAGAAAGCTGCTCTACCTCTCCCAAACTACGGTTGGTCTCGGGTTCGAGACTTGGGAGTGGTCTCTTCATATTATAAAATAATTTGGGGGTAAAACTAGCCGACATCTACCTCTCCTAGACCTGCAGTGAAGCGAGAGCCTTGTGCACTGGGTACGACCTTTTTTTAATAGCTAATACTTATAATGTATCTAAAAAATCTGCAATTAAAGTAGTCAATATTCTGCCTCCATAATTTTGAAATTCCCTGAGGAACCCACCACCCGTGTGTGCACAGCATTTTGTTAACCTCCCACTCCACATGTGTCTCATAAAAAGAAAGTATTTTTATTGAGGAAACCCAAATAGGAACTTCTGCAACAGTTGGAGTTGACATGCATGCTACTCAAATTAACTCGGTAGGTTGTCTTAGGTATATTTTCTTTTCATCATTGTGCTTATATTGGTGTGGTGTAGCTAAAGATTATGATTCCCGTTTATATAAACCTAATTAGTCTGCTTAAGTTATCCTAAGAGCCTTATGCTTTCATAGATTTGCAGGTATAAGGAAAGACGTTGGGATTTGAAGCAACTCATTGGATCTGGTGGGATGCCATCATCCCATTCTGCAACAGTCACTGCTCTGGCAGCAGCTGTTGGTTTCAACGATGGCTTTGGAGGAGCTCTGTTTGCAATTGCATTAGTTTTAGCATGTGTTGTAAGACCCTTCTCTTAATGTTTGTTATCAAGTTCATTAATACAATTGTATGCTTCAGGATTTTCATTTAAATATATATATATATAGTTATATAGTTATATTTGCACCAAAAATGTCTATTTGTATAATTGAGGATAGCTCTGATTTTCCTGATTACCTCTGTATAACTTGAAATGGAGCTTAATCTAACATCCTCCTACATTTTGTTTTAAAGAAAAGTGGGTGAAGGTATCACGGGTTCCATACCATCTAATTTTGAGCATGTTGCTCCATAATGATGCTCTCTGTTAACCATTATGGGCTAGAGCTCTCACCCTCATTTAGGTATTTGATAGTTCAATTCCCCCTCACTGCCCCCCCCCCCCCCCTCCCCCCCCCCAAAAAAAAATTTATGTCTATATATATAGACCCTGTTAAAGTGGGAGCCTTATGCACTGGGTACGACCTTTATATATATATATATATCTTTAAAGATGTTTTTCGTTTTTCTGATTTCAAATATAGTATTTTTTATTTCGCCTTTTCTTCAGAATCAACTAGTTTGTCGCGTGACGCAAATTAGGATAGCTCTGTTACTGTCACTGTCATTTCGTTGATTGTGCGTGTATTTTCTCCTAGCTTATAATGACCTACATCTCTCTTCCCCTCAAGAAAATAAATCTTTAGATTGAGATATATAGATAACACGTGGGTCGCTTGTGCGCAGACAGTGGTAATGACGTGAATTGGGAAATAAATAATATTATCAGGTTATATATATTATCCGTTTTATTTATGAGCAAATAAATATTAGTTATTATCTAAATTTAATATTAGTATTATTATTAGAAATAAATAATTAGGATTTATCTTTTAATTAGTTACTTATTTTAATTAGGTTACCTTTTATCTTTTAGTTCCCTTTTTAATTAGGAGACTTGCTCCCCAAGTTTAGGATTATCTATAAATAAGGTCTTTGGCTATTTCTTGTAATCAAAATTATTATGAAGAATTTATTTTATTAATGAGATTTGAGAGAAAATATGGTTTGATTATTATTATTATTATTTCTGTGTTCATGTGTGTGTTAATTCTTCCGCGTTTCACATCAAAGTGGTATAAGAGCGTTGCGTTCGCTCCTGAGTTTTCACACAAGTGTGTGTCAAGTTCACAAGCTATGGCAAGAGCTCGGTGCAACCTATCGTACGACGTGTACTCAACGACGATCAATGCTCCAAAACCGACCGCCACGGTCACGCCACCACCGGCAGTGTCTGGATTTGATTTCACGGTTGCCTTTTAAGAGTTGAATGAACAAAATAGGGATTTTGAAGATGGAGCGGCGGAGAAACTCCATCCTTTGAGTGCAATGGTTCAAGGAGGTGGAATTTCGACTGCCCATGAGGTGGAACCAACCGCCCAACCACCCAACCCCGGCCACCCCTCCAGCAACTTCGGACCAAGTCCAACCCGTCTCCGATCAGATCCAGCATGGACATGGGTCCCAAATGATGGACATGACCTCCCCACTCCGCGAAACCCCCTTCGATCAACTTTCCGACATGATAATGAGGTTGTCGGAGCTAAGCGACCAGCGTCGGGGCATCACGCCACCTGTTGAGGCCTCTCCGGCTCAGACCCGGCACCTCCAAGTCCCCCCAAAAGGAACCAACTCTTAAAAAAAACCACCTGTCAGGCCGCGATCGTACAACCCGACGGATATCCTTCGTCCTTGACTTCCGGTGAAGACCCCTCCAACTACCATTGATGGCTGACCGACGACCTTCGACTGCTTCTGTAGCAGTTGGTTTGGGTGAAGAAGCTGCTAGATTTAGAACTGGAGAGAAAGAGGCAACTAAGTTTTATATTAATGAGTTGGGGTTTTTAAGTGAAAAGCTGGGATTTAAAGCTTTTGAAGAAGATGGACTACCCATATGGTCTTTATTTGACTTTTGCCCAATTTTAAGTGACAAACCACTTGGATTAGAGTTTAATGGCCCAAAAATTAGAATTTTTGGTGTGAAAAAATTTGGTCAACCCCCCAAATTTAAAATGTTGCAAAATATTCTATTTATCCCCCAAAGTCTTCAAAAATTTATTTTTCACCCCCAATAAAATTTAAAAAAGGTCCAAAACAGTCGAAGTATTTATGGGTGTGGCATGGGTTTTCACAAATCACCCCTACGGTGTGTGGTTCAACTTTTCAAAGAAGAGGAGGGCACTACTTGTCTTGCATCTTCAACGTTCAAGGATATAGTGCTCGGGACGAGCTTTTCGAAGAAGGGGAGAATGACGTGAATTGGAAAATAAATAATATTATTAGTGCATATATATATATATAATATATATATATATATAATATATATATATATCTATATATATATATATATATATATATATAATATATATATATATATAATATATATATATATCTATATATATATATATATATATATAGAGAGAGAGAGAGAGAGAGAGAGAGATAGATATTATCTGATTTAGTTATGAGTAGATAAATATTAGTTATTATCTACATTTATTACTAGTATTATTATTAGAAATAAATATTTAGGATTTATCTTTTAATTAGTTACCTATTTTAATTAGGTTACGTTTTATCTTTTAGTTCCCTTTTTAATTAGGAGACTTGCTCCCCAAGTTTAGGATTATCTATAAATAATGCCATTGGCCATCTCTTGTAATCACAATTATTATGGAGAATTTATTTTATTAATGAGATTCGAGAGAAAATACGCTTTTCTTCTTCTTGTTCTTGTTCTTGTTCTTCTTCTTATTCGTGTATGTTCATATGTGTAAATTCCGATGCGTTCGCGTTGAATGGAAGAATCACCTCTGGTACTTTACTACTTTGCATAATTTTTTTCTTCTAAATCAATAGCATCTTTCCAAAATTATATTTTGCCGCAATTTGTTTAATTGAAAGATGAATAGGATACATGTTTCATCAAAGTTGTTGCTTGAAAACAATGGGAAGGGGAAGGAGATATTCTTGTCATGTGAAAATAAATGCATGTCTAGTTCAGAAACCCTCTAATGGATGCAACAAATTAAGAATGAAATTATAGGAGATAATATGTGCTTGTTCTTAATTCTTCTACTATGTGGAGATTGTTGTTTAGAGTGTTCGCCCGTGTAAAATTTGACTTTGACCTTTCATTTATTTCCTTGTAGCACCTTCAATTTAACACTTTTCACTCCTTACAAACGGAGAACCTTCAACATACAGAACGAGAAACTCAATGCAAGTTTTCAAATTGCTATACATCCCCCCCCTTCCAACTCGCCCACCAGAACAATAACCCCCCGAAAAATCATGTTGCAATTTGCAAATACTTAATCTTTTACATCATTCCCCAACAATTTTCCATATGCACTTTGAAAGAATTCCAAACCAAATTAAGTAAACTATGATGCTGATAATAAAATTTATACTATTCATATTATAGCAGGGGACTCACTTAGAATTTTTAAACAATTCTTGTGTGTGTGTGTGTGCGTGGGGGTGGGGGCAATTTCGTTACACCACCTAAAAAAATCAATCACACCATTTAGCATAGTCGTCAAATTGTGAGTCGGAAATCCTATGAATCGTGACCCGTGAATCGAATCGTGAATTGAATCGGTATAAATGTAACATATATAGGAAATAATATATAAATACAAAGTGAACACATTAAGAATATGTAATAATACATATTATGACCTAAAACCCATTATAAGACATGATTTCATTAAAATATAACTATTAAAATGAACTTCCATGTCCAAATTATGACCAAATTCTAACAATACCACCATCTACAATGTCCAAACTTAACACAACAATATATTATACAATATAATAACACAAATAAATATTAAGCATAATACTATAAAAAATACATTATAATAACAATACCATATAATATAACTTATAAAATCCGTACACAAGATTTGTTCGCTTCAATTGAATGCAAATCTACCTCCTTCTCTCGATCAGCTTCAAACATATTGGAAGAAAAAAAAATTGATTGCAACACGAAATAGAGGAAACCGCCGCTTCGATCATGTTAGAAGAGAAGAAGAAAAGTGATCGCAGCTTAGATTTCATTCTAGTATGTGTTTCATTCACTCTCTCTTTTGCAAAGGGTAACTTAAGTTTGTATTAACTTCTTCTTATTATTTTAATAATAAAATATTTTTTAGGGTTATTTTAAAAGGAACAAAAAACGAGCACGAGCTTTAAGTCGGTTGAAAATACCCGACATCCTCCGAGAAACATGAATCGCACCTGAATCATGAATCGGTGCAATTCATGATTCAGCCCCCAAAATCGGCCGATTCAGCACGATTTTTGGAACTTCTCCTATTCTATTCCTGATTCGTATCGATTAGTATGTGAATCGGATTGAATCGTATGAATCGAATCGTGAATCGTAAGATTCTGACAACTATGCCATTTAGGTGTTATCCTAATCACTTAAAGTAAATACTAAAACTGAAAAGTGGATACTTCTTATCAAGGGAAAACAAATGAAAGAAGCATTGACAACTGGATGCACAATCAATTAGTAAAATTCCTGGAGAGAAGTTGACATCTCCTTTAGTGTAGGCTTTCCTTCATCTGTTCACCATTTACCCTCACTCTCTTTTTGTTGCTACTCTCTTTTCTAAAATATGTCACATCCTATTCAACCACAATATAAGGTAATTAGTTTTTCTAAAGACATAATGTGATATTTGTTTCATTTGTATATACAAATTATATGACTGTATATCATGGTTCAAAGTCTTAGCCGAGTTGACTCGGTATCGGCCTAGTTGACTCGGTCTCGAGGGCAGCCGAACCGATACCGTGAGGTGAATTTTTTTTTGTTTCGTCATGTATCGCCGATAACAAGATGTCTCGGCAAAATATCGCCCATTATGTCCAATTCTAAAGAATCTCGGCCGAGTCACAGCAAAGAAGGTGAAGAGAAAGGATGAAATTTTACCCTTTTGAAGCTGATTGAATCATTTTGCAGCTCGATTGAAGAATCTCATTGATGAATCTCTGCCATTTTTGAAATAGGGTAAGTTACGGGTAACTAGGGCTGAGAAAAGACCCAATAAATCAAGGTAACAGCTACAAATTCAATCACCAACTCATCTCGTCCCCTATAAACCTCTGTCGCCTCTTTTTCTCATCTGATTTTGGTTGCCGATTTGTCTACGACTCCTTGCGAAGTGCTACAGGTCCGTCAGTTTTCTGAACCTGTTTTGTTATTTATGTTAAGTTTGGAGACTGTTCGCTTTTGTATAAAGTGAAAGATAACATTTCTTTTTTCGAGAACGTAAAAGATAACAATTTATTTAAGCGTTTTATACAGAAAATGATTTTTTTTTTTTTTACTATTTTGTGTTGTACAGTCGATTTATTTAAGTGTTTTATCGAAAAAAGGAAAAAAAATCACTATTTTATGTTTTACAAAATATTCACTGTTTTCTACAAAAATAAATAACTGTTTTGTAAAAAATAATTTGTTGTAAATAATTCTTAAAACCTCGTTTACTCATTTTAGTCACCACTACTTTGTACAAATAATTAAAAAAATGAACCTATTGTTTTGTACAAATAATGTTTTAAAAAAAGTAAACTGTATTGGTAAAGAATAAAGGGAAATGTTTAATAAATTAGGACTTCTTAAAAAAATATAATCAAATTAGTACGTATGAACTTATTTGCATTCATAATATATGGGAAAAAAATGCTTGTTATTTTGTTAATGGCTCCTAAACTATATATTGGTAACATTTTTAACATTTATTAAAAAAACACATTTGTAACATTCGTAGGGAAAAGTAACATTTGTAGAAAAAATAACATTTATAAAAAATAGTAATATTTGTAAAAAAAATAACGTTTGTAACATTTGTAAAAAATAACATTTGAATAACATTTGTATCCTCTTTATGTGTCATCAGATTTTTTTTCTAACTTCTTAACACTGCTTTATTATGGAAAATTGAATATGACAAGTACGATGCACGTTAGTATAATCCATTAGACAACGCTATGCATATTAAATGATGGTTTTGAACTTATCTAATTGGTTCACATTATAATTCTTATTTTTGTAAAATTTTCAATATTTTTTCAAAGCTTTTTTGGGCTCTCTAAATAGCGTATCTTTGTGGATCGCCAGATACCACGACCGAGTTGAAAATCGAGTGTCTGATAAGGGTACCGAGACTTTGAAGTTATATAGATTGGAAAATTATCGTGTATAATATGTTTTTAATATCGATCTATTATGTTTCCAAATACGATCCTCATCCTTTTTCTTAGTCAAATTTCGTATCCAATGTTTGAAAAAAAACACAGAGGGGGACTATTAACTTGATTTCTAATGGATTCAATTTCATTTAATGTTATGCAAGTATATAGGTATTTATGTCAATGTTCTAAATGGCGCGATGCGTGATCGATGCGTGGAGGTCAAGCATCAAGCATTAGGAGCATAGGCGCGTAATCGCATATGCGTGAAAAAGCGTTTTGCCTTTTTTAATATTTTTTTTAATTATACCGAGGTTTGTAAAATAATAAAAACAGAAATATAAGCATGACTTGCATAAAAAACATAATCATAAACATTGAATCAAAATTACGAATAAAATAAAACATACCTTGAAATATAAGCAAAACATTTATACACTGCATAACATTGCTCGTTTGTTAACATTTATTAACTGTTAACTGTTAATAACTATAAGCAAAAACAGACATTTAAGAAATCAAAAACAACATTTATAACTGTCAACATTTCATAAGAGGATTGAAGCTGTATATTATAACTGTTAACACTGCATCAAAAACAACATTTATAACATTTATACACTGGTAAATTGTTACTTTTAATTAATTATAAGAAATGTTGTTTTTTATGCTTATACAGTTAACATCATCTTATCATAATAAAACTTATACAGTTAATTAACATTATCCTTTTGTTGATTAATAAAAGCAAGTAAAAAAACTTAACATCATCCTTTTGTTAGACTTTTAATTAATTATAAGAAAACTAAATTTTTTTTCGTGATCAAAGAAATAAGAAAGAAATCAAAAGAAAAAAATAAGAAAGAAACATTTCGGGTCGTTTTTGTTGAAATTTTTTTTAGCCGTTGTCTTCTTATAAGAAATGAAAAGAAATAAATAAGAAGATGGAAAACTTACTTGTTTTTTGTTTTCGGCCGGAGTAGAGGTTTTTTGTTTATGGCCGGTGGTGTTTTCTTGGGTTTCGACAAGGTTTTCTTGGGTTCTAGGGTTTCGGCAATGTTTTCTTGGGTTTCGTCAAGAGATCGGGTATGTTTTTTTTATTCAAGCATTTAGCTTTTAAGAAAAATCAGATCGGGGCACTCTTTGCCTTTGTTTTTTTGATCGGGGCACTTTTTATAATATATAACTCTTTACTCAACTTAAATACATGAGAAAAACAAAAAAAAAACAGTAAAACGACGGCGTTTTAATCTAAAAAAAAAACCGCATTACGCGCGCATTTCACGCATATGCGCCCCTCGCACCCGTTGACCGCCTTAAAAAACGTTGACCACGCATTTTCCCACACACATCCCTAATGCGTTGCGTTTCTAAAAAGCATCACGCATATGCGCGCATTTGCGACGCATATGCGCGCCTTTTAGAACACTAATTTATGTACGCATGTGGACAAAGTGCGTGTGCTTTTCAGATTAGATCAGCCCATTCTCTTGACTTCAGCAGTACAATAATTGTTTAGATTTTCATTTCGATCTGTTAATTTTTGTTATTGTTGATTTTTACATGATAAAAACTTTCTTTTTGATGTCAATTTTCTCGTATAAAACTGGAATATGCATTAGGCCCAGAGTCATTGTTTTACGAATCTAGCATGGTTTATGTTGCATGAAGAAGTACTGAGCAATAAGGGTCTTGAGATCCGTACAGACTGGTTATCTTCATCCAATAGTGTTTTAGCAGGTCATGTTGCATGGCTTTCGCTAGCTACTAGTTGTGGTTTATTGTATCAGCTAGTTAGTATGATTAAGAGAGTAGGGAAATTGGGTTTGTGTACGGGGTATTTACTTGGTTGTGGACTGCTCAAGAGCTGTAAAAGTTAAGTTATTGGTAGTAATTATGTTTCTATCATCCTGTATTTATTATTATCCAGCCCTGTAGATATGTTTCGTCTTTGCGTGACTCTAAATTTATGGTTCCTGACTTTCTAAGTTTGTAGATGAGTTTCCTCGAAGCAATTCAAGTTTCAATTTTTTCTTTCTTTTTCCTTGGTGTGGTAAAATAAAGAAGCATTAAAACAAGACCTCTCTCCCAGCTCCCTTCTCAGACCTAATTCGATCTAATCTAAGACGAGCAACATTTAACATCATGGTAGCCGGTTATGGTGTAGGAGAAGATAAGCAGACTAGAGGTAAAGGTGTGAAGCCTCTCATTAAGTCAGGAACGAAAAAGATGCGGCGTAATTATAGACTGGTTTGCAGGCATGAATACACGTTTTGATCTGTTAATGCACAGGAGTGGGGAGCAAGGGAGACCTCCACGTTGGGTGAATCAAGGGATCTTTCTTCCAGCCTGTAGTCCCCAAACTTATGAGCTTGGAATTTCCCATGTACAAGGGCGAAAGACCATACAAGTTGGTTATGTCGAGCTGAGTAGTTCTTTGAATAACAACAAATTCCTCTCGAGTCAAGTCTGGTACCAAGTGGCCAAAAAGATGGGGAATGGGTGACTTGGCCCTTCTTGAAGGAAGGATAGCGGGGGGCAGTTTTGGGCTGACATCGAGGATCTCTTAATTTGATGAAGTTGCTACAAGCTGGAAATGCTTGGGAGTACCAAAGCCAATAGGACAAGCTACTGATGAGGGCTGAAATACTCACCCTATTGCAACTGTACTTGTTTTGGAAGTTCAAGCCTTTAGACCCTCATTATCAGTTGCAGTCGGACTTTTTTTATAAAATATATATATTTTTTTCTTACTTTAATACGCCATATCTACCCAGTTTTGAGTTTGGTATGCACATGACCTGTTAATCAAAAGAAATTTAGAATATTAGGACACCCCCTCCCCCCCCCCCAAAAAAAAAAAAAACCCACAAAAAAAAATCAGAAATATAAACAAATAAAGGAAAAACCTGAAAAAAATTAGAAAAGGAATAAAATTGAAAAAAATAAAAATAAAAAACAGAAGGAAAAAAAATCCCACTCACCCACCCATCTCCCCCCCCCCCCCCAAAACAACCAACAACCCACTTCCCTTCCCCCTTCCCCCACCCTCCTCCCCATCCCCGCTGCCCCTTCCTCCGCCCCTACACAATCAAACCCCACCACTTGCCACACCCCCTAACCACCCACCGCTCTCTCTCTCTCTCTCTCTCTATATATATATATATATATGTGTGTGTGTGTGTGTGTGTGTGTGAGAGACATCTCGTAAAATTCATAACTAGATTGATCAGATCCATATATAAATAATATGAGAGTCAAAACAATTTGTATCATTCTACGAATGACTGAAAAAAATAAAGCGATGGATACTGACAGTAATGAAATAAGTTAAATAAATACAAATCTGATACCAATCTCAAAACCATAAAGAATAAACTTCCATCACTGGAATAAATAATTGTCTCACCATAGTAACCAACTTTGAATATAAATAAACGACTCCAACATAATAAATCACAAATACAATAATATGACTGTCTGACTACTAAAATAGAAATGCAAGTACTGAAAGGAACTACGATAAATAAAGATGAGCACGGATGCTTGACACCTACATTCTAAGACTGTAAGCGAGAACTGAGGATGAATGCTAAGGACCAGGGCTGTGGCTGTTGGTGCTGCCAAGTACTTGAAAGCAGTTCCACAAATAAGACTAAACCTAGCAAGTCTATAGTGAGTAAGAATGTAACTAAATTTGGACCACAATAATAATAATGCACCTTCCTCTCATGTTTTAGTTGTTATAAATTAATCCAACCTAAACAACCTAAATATAGCATGCAGGTCTAATCTCAAGCCCAAGTGAACTCAATGATACATAATTATAACTCTTCTCAATTGTTTATAATTACAAGGTTCCATAAATTAGTATCTCATATATACTTCTCACTAAAAGAAATAGTATCATATAAATCCAATAGCCAAATGAGTATACCCCACTCACATTCAAACAAATGGTCTATGCACAAGCCCGCAAATAAAAGCACGAAGGTCTATCCCTATTGCCGTCGGGGATCACTCGTGCATACTAGGAATAGTTATAGGTTGTCCCAACCCTATAACCTCAAAGCAACAACAAGGAAAAATCACTACGCCTTCCCGCCTATCATATAGACTCCATACCCAAGGCTATACGAAAGGACATCCCCATTTTAGCCCACTCGAGATACGGGTACGTCAGCAATATGATCAGAGTAATGAGACCAATGTAAGCCCGTCGCAATCATCAGGTACCTGCGCGGTCAATGTCGTTCGCGTCTCATCAAAATCCCTCCTAGTACATCCCCCACGAGGACACACACACCCTTACACATAAAACAAGTACATAACAATCAATCCTACTCACGGATTACTAAAACGGTGTCTTAAATCTCCTTTTATAATTATCTCTAATTAATTAAGAATTAGTTTTCAAACTATAGTAAAGTCGTTCGAACGAAACCCTGAACTTGTTCTTACGAAACACCTAAAGTTGTTCGAATCAAATCCACATGTCGCTCAAACCAGAAGTTAATCTCGTTCGAACCAAAAAGCCTTGTCGTTCGAACAAGATTCCCTATCTCGTTCAAACGAAATCCCAATGTCGTTTGAATGAATTCCACGTAGATAACTTCCCCCAAGTGCAAAAACGGCCATTTACATCTCAAATCCTAAGTTTAAAGCCTCTAAACATCACCATACCCATTCTCCTTCAAGTATAACATGTTTAACATTACTAACCTATATTAACAAGTTTTAGGCGATTACAACTGCGATTCATGATCTAATTTCAGATTATAAGATTTGAACCCTAACTTCATAGTTTAAGAAAAGTTTATCATATTTGTTCTCAAATTCTATTCAATAATCAAGATGAGGTCTTTTACAAGTTATCAATACTATGATTCAGATCTAAAGTTATTACAATCAGATTACACGATTTCGTGATTCAATTAAGGGATTTAACACATACCTACTAGTTCATCAACATGTGATTGAGGGTTAACCAAGTACTTAATCTAATTACGAAAATTAGGTTTTGATATGATTAAAATTAGATTACATGAAATTAGTTCAAATTCGGATGAACTACTACACCATAACACAAACTTAATTATATTCTTGATCAAAGTAAACTTGTCTATGGCCGATTATACGAATCGAGTCTCAAATTATCAAATTCTTCAACCTCTGTTGCTCTCTCAACCACCTTAGCTTCTAGGGTTTGTCTTTAATATGATATGAATGATTTAGATTTTCTAAATTAAGTAATTAAATGATGTGAATCAAGAGGCTTATTTTTAGTATTTTTAGTACATAGTGACATTTTGGTTATTTTCTCTATTTTGATGTACTTTCTTTTATTAGTTGTTTTGATTGGTATTATAGGTGGGAAGTATTAAAGGTTAGTAAGGGCATAGTTGTAATTAGGTTCTTTTCTTGTAGCCCAAGTTAGATCATTTTACTTGCCCCTATAAATACTTCTCTTGTAGCCTCATTTGGGGCATTCTATCATTTTGAGATTTTAAGAGAGAGTTGAGACGAGAGTTAACTCATCTTCTTACTTTCCATTTGACGCTCATTTACGTCAATTGGCATAAGAGCCTCGTTGGCTTCTCCCCTTGTTGTATAACAAAAAAATAGTAGACAACGACAAATGGGACCTAAAAAGAGGTTTGCCCCTGTTGATTCACGCATCAATTGGTTTGAGGAGGTTTTAAATCGCCTTGTGGCACGATTCGACGTTCTCGACGCACGCCTTCCTCCACCGAACGCATCCATGAGCTGTCCTCACTCTGCCCCCCCTCCCCCCCCTCAAAACCCTAATCCCACTACCTCCAATTCTGCTCATTCCACCCCGTTACCCACAAAAAATTACCCAACCAAGTTCCACCACCGTATCCACGAACTCCGTGGTGGCCGAACAAGCAGCCGAAGGGGGTGACCCCACCGGAACTCCCCCCGGGCCCACCGGACCAACCCTGAATAGCCCTTTGGGCTCTTAAACCACCACCCTCCCCCGCCCGTGGTTTTCGACAACGCCACCACCCTCCTATGGGGTGCGGCCCCTCCTCCCCCATCCCCGATCAATCCGACCCCCTTCTTGAACCCTAATTTGCCCCCTTTACCCTAAAAATCCAATTCAATTTCATAAATCTTCCATCCAAGATCCAAATCAAATTCACAATTTGTAAACCTTAACCTTCGACCCTACACAGTTTCTCCACCACCACCCGATCAAAACTTATTCGGTCACCAATCACCATCACTGCACCTCGCACCTCCATGTATCCTCCAACCCGCCACTTCTAACAATAATTTTTCAGACCCTAAACTTCAAAAAAATTATGTTTCCGCCCCGATTAACTCCCGAGGTTCAATTCAAGATTACCGGCAACAAGTCCAAGTTTGGTTGCTCCACCCAATCATTCTCCCTCTCACCCACCCAATCGGGTCAAATCAATGATAAAAAATCCCCTCCCAAGCCGGTTGATTGCAAAAAAAGATAAATAAGACGAAATTGGGTTGTGTATTGTTTTTTTTTTTACAGTTTTGCAAGGTTTTAAAAGGCGCTAGGCGGCGTTGAGGCGTAGTCTGAGGTCAAGCCTTAGCCTAGGCGTAAAAAGATGTTTTTCCTTTTTTTTATTATTTTAATAATTCCAAGGCTAGTAATATAATAAAATAATGCATACCTTGAATTTTGAAAATATATCCGTATGTTTGGTAGCCATATTTCTCGTATGCATGCTCCGTAATCAATATACATAATGTATTTCTCAACATTTAATAAGCTATATACAAAATGTATTTTTCATCATTCAATAATCGATAATCAATAACCAATACAAAATTATTTAATATAAAAAAGGTATTTTTCACTTTTCAAATGAAACAAATAGACTTTTGGTCGGAAGTCGGTCGACAATGTTAGGCTTTTTTTTGGATGAGAGGCAAAGAGCTTTTGGGATATTGTTTGTCTTTTGATTCTTTTGGATGAGATATTGGTCCAGTTTGTGAAAAAAATCTTTAAAAGGCGCTAAGACATTTTTTTTCCAAAAAAAAGTGTGCCTTAAGCCTTTTACTAAGTATAAGGCATAGTTCTCCCAAGCCTCAAGACTAGGCACGCACTGCATTTTTGTTGAGGATGGTTGGGTGACTCGCACGCACTTTTGCGAGCCGAAAACGTTTGATTTGGGAGATTTCTTCCCAATCTTTGGGAATAGGGATGATGATTTTGATGGGGTTGGATCGGCGGTTATCTCTCTTAGGGTTGAGCTGGTGATTGGAGGTGATGTGATAGGTGGTGGGTATGCGAACCCATTTTTGGTATCTTTTGATATGCACTCCGAGGAAGTTTTCCGCTGCTTAACATTGAGGAGGTTCATCATGGAACTCTGGGGTCGAGTTTTTGTGGACCGGTTGTGGTTGGTTTGTATGGTTATTCTCCGTGGACCTTTCGGAAGCCGGTACGAGGGACGTTTTCGAGGACGGCTCTTCTATCTAGCGGAGGAGCCCTCTGATAGTTGCCTTGCTTCCTTACCGTTCATCTATACCCAAGACGAGCTTTTTCTAGTGGGGGAAAATAATGGGAATCAAGAGGCTTATTTTTAGTACATAGTGGCATTTTGGTTATTTTCTCTATTTTGATGTACTTTCTTTTATTAATTGTTTTGATTAGTATTATAGGTGCAAAGTATTAAAGGTTAGTAAGGGCATAGTTGTAATTATGTTCTTTTCTTGTAGCCCAAGTTAGATCCTTTTACTTCCCCCTATAAATACTTCTCATTTAGCCTCATTTGGGGCATTATATCATTTTGAAATTTTAAGAGAGAGTTGAGACGAGAGTTAAATCTTGACGCTCATTTATGTCATTAAATGCTCAAATCCCGAAATTAAGCATAGGCCAAAAAATAGCCTTAACCAATGAGCCCAAAACATACTCCAAATGGCTCGAAACTTGGCCCAAAACTATATACGAAACCAACGGACTTAAATTTCACTATTTTAAGTAAAAAACGAACTTTCTAAGGGTCTTGATAGTCAACCCGAAACAAAACATATTGTAATAAATTGATTATCTTAATAAGTTAATTTTTAGCCGGTGCGAGTCGATTAAGTTAAAACTTAATTATTAATTAATTAAGTGTGGCTCGGCATTATAAGAAACTATTTCACGATCGGTGGAAACCGATAACGAGGGAATAGTCCAAACAAGGAAACCCTCGACACCGAGTCTCATCCATATTCGCCCATAATACTAAGTCACTTAAAATATTTAAATAGTGCATTACCGTGTATTTCGTCGATTTCCAAAGAGTTTGGATTCACATAAAACATATAAGAATCACATAACAATATATAAAAATATACTTAGTGACATATCACATGTCTGTCACGATACTGTACGTATTACAGTGTGTATATAGCAGTCTAAAACTCCCATCCGCACTTGTGTGTGTGTGTGTCCCCTCTCCTCTCTCTCTCTCTCTATATATATATATATATATATATATCAGGGTTCTAAAAAACGCGGGGCGTGATCGAGGCGTGGAGGCCAAGCCTTAAGCCTTAGAAGCCTAGGCGGGCGTTGGCGTGAAAAGGCGTTTAGGTCTTTTTAATATATTTTAATATTTTTTAACCATAACAAGGCTATTAAAATACTAAAATTGTACATATCATTAAAATATGTCTGAATATTTGCAAATAAAAATACTATTTGATTATTTTGGATGAGATAATGGTCCGGTTTGCAAAAAAATCTTTAAAAGGCGATATCGTTTCACTAAAGTATTGTTGTTTTTAGAGAAAAAGTACGCCTTAAGGGTTTTACCAAGCATAAGGCGTCCAAATCTTAAGGCGGGGCGTTTCTCCCAAGCCTCAAGCCTAGGCGGATTTTTTAGAACAGTGATATATATATATATATATATATATATATATATATATATATATATATATATCGTGTTCGCACAAGGTGTCGCGTTTTGGTCTCCCGGGTACGCGTCGTGCATCGCGCAAGCAATTCGAGCATTTCAGTTTTATAATTAAAAATACAAATAAATAACTTCAGAAAAGTATTTCAAATAAAGTAAACAAATCCACACCATCACTTGAAAGTCGTAAGTTCATAAATTACTACATAATTCTAGACCACACCATCACATTGTCTCAAATAAAGTATTCAAATCTGTACAACCAACACATGAAATCCTAAAAATAAACCGACAAACAAATGACAAGTCAAAAGTAGTCTGCATCATCTAACATAATATCACTATCATCTTCGTCAATGGTAAAGTGAAAATTAAATCCAACAAAAAAGAACTAAGACAGACTAAATAAAAAACTCAACTCAACTCAACGAAGCTTTTTCCCAATTATTTGGGGTCGGCTACATGAATCCTACTTTTCCATTCCGTTCTGTCCAGTGCAATATCTTCGGTTAAACCACATGACATCATATCCTTTCTTATAATATCCCACCAAGGCAATTTAGGCCTACCTCTACCCTTTGTGTTACCATCAATACTAACTAAATCACTCTTCCTTACATGAGCATCCATTGTTCTACGCTTGACGTGGCCAAACCATCTAAGTCGATTTTTTCTCAATTTATCTTCTATAGGAGCTACTTTTACCGTTTCACGAATTTGTTCATTTTTAATTTTATCCTTTCGAGTTTTACCACAAATTCATCTTTGCATTCGCATCTCCGCCACACTCATTTTCTGCACATTTTGTTTCTTGATTGCCCAACACTCTGTCCCATATAACATGGCGGGTCTAATGGCCGTCCTATAGAATTTACCTTTTAACTTCAAAGGTATACGCCTATCACACAAAACGCCGGTAGCATTTCTCCACTTAACCCAACCTGCTCTAATCCTATGAGTAACATCATCACTAATATCTCCATCTTTTTGGATAATCGATCCTAAATAACGAAAATGATCATTTCTAGGTATCTCTTGACCCTCCAATTTCACCACATCTCCATTTGTCCTCCTATTACTACTAAAATTGCACTTCACATATTCTGTTTTAGTTCTGTTTATTTTAAATCCTCTTGTTTCTAAAGTTTCTCTCCACAATTCCAACCTAGCATTAATCACCGTCTTAGTCTCATCCACTAAAACAATATCATCTGCAAATAGCATACACCATGGCACCTCATCTTGTATTTGTCTAGTCAACTCATCCATAACAAGAGCAAAGAAATAAGGACTTAATGCTGAACCTTGTTGTAGACCTGCCGTAATTGAAAATTCACTACTTTCTCCAGCTGATGTTCTTACTGTAGTCATCGCACCATCATACATATCCTTAATCAAATCAATATATCTGCGAGTCACTCCTTTTTTATGTAGAACCCACCATATTACATCTCTGGGTATCCTATCATACGCCTTCTTCAAATCTATAAAAATCATATGAAGATCCTTCTTTTTCTCCCTATACCTCTCCATTAATCTCCTCAATAAATAGATTATTTCCATTGTTGACCTCCCAGGCATAAACCCAAATTGATTCTCAGATACTGTTGTCTTTAATCTCAATCTATATTCAATCACTCTCACCCAAAGTTTCATTGTGTGACTCATTAACTTAATACCACGATAATTTGAACAACTTTGTATGCCCCCTTTATTTTTATAAATAGGTACTAAAACACTTTTTCTCCATTCATCGGGCATCCTATTAGTCATTAAAATTCTATTAAATATTGTAAGCCATAATACTCCATCCTCCCCTGAGCACTTCCAAACCTCAATAGGGATACCATCTGGTCCTAAAACCTTCCATGTTTTCATCTTTTTTAGAGCAATCCTGACCTTTGTTGTCCTAATTTTGCGGAAAGATATATTTTCTCGAGTCTCCCTAAGTTCTTTTATATCTAATCTACTCCCATTATCTCCATTTAATAACCTCTCAAAGTAGTTTTTCCATCTTTCCATAATTTCATCATCTTTGACTAGGACTTTCGAATCATCACTTTTGATACACTTAACGTTATTAAAATCTTTTGTTGTTTTCCTGTCCCTAAGTTTAGCAAGCTTATAAATACTTTTTTCCTCTTCTTGTGTACCTAATTTTGTATAAAGATCATCATAAGCTTTTAACTTAGCATATCTTACCACTTTCTTAACTTCCTTTTTAGCCCATTTATATTTCTCAAAATTTTCTTCATTTCTATTTGTTTGCCATGTTTTAAAGCACTCCCTTTTAATTTTTACTATATTTTGTACTTCTTCATTCCACCACCAAGTTTCTTTAGACTGTGGCCCCTTGCCTTTTGATTCTCCAAGAATTTCTTTTGATATTCTCCTAATGCATGTGGCCATCTTATTCCACATTATGTTAGTCTCTTCTTCAGTATTCCATGTTGCTTCATTTAATAATTCATCTTTAAATAGTTCTAATTTCTCTCCTTTTAAGTTCCACCACCTAGTTCGTGGGTAAATCTTCACTTTTCACACTCGTGATTGATTTTTAATATTTATATCCAACACCATTATCCTATGTTGTGAGATTAAGCTCTCTCCCGGGATAACCTTACAATCTTTACACGTTAATCGGTCTCCTTTTCTAGTAATGAAAAAATCTATTTGGCTCTTATGCGTTCCACTTTTATAAGTTATTAAGTGTTCAAGCCTCTTTTTAAAACATGTATTTACTAGTGCAAAATCATAAGTCATTGCAAAATCTAAGATAGACTCTCCCCCGTCGTCCCTATCTCCAAAACCATATCCTCCATGCACTATCTCATATCCTACGCGATCTTCTCCTACATGGCCATTAAAATCTCCCCTATATAGATTTTCTCACCTACGGGTATTTCTTGAATCAGTTCATCCATTTGTTTATTAATTATGTTTTCACCTAATACCAATTTTACAAGTACAAGTCTATCACATTTCCTAATAACGGTTACGATATCGTCCTTAAAGTTCTTATCTACTATTATTCCAACTCCGTTCTTATTTCTATGTTTTCCTGTATAATAAAATTTAAATCCTGTATTTTATATTTCTCTAGCTTTCTCACCGGCCCATATAGTTTCTTGTAAACAAGCTATGTTAACTTTCTTCTTATCATGGTATCTGCCAACTCCATCCCTTTTCCTGTCATAGTCCCTATGTTCGAAGTCGCAAACGTAAGTCTAGTATCCTTGACTAACTTCTTTACCCGCACACGTCCAGCTTGCTGCAGGAACCCTTGTGTATTTATCGTCGCATCCTGGCAATGATGCGACGCCCCTTGCCTATTTTTCGAGACACCCGGTGGCAGGCGCAACGCATCGCTTAAGGGGAATGCCCTAGCATTAGCAACAACCTAAAATACTTGGTTTAAATACTTGCTGTGTTCAATACTTGGAGTACTTTCAATACTTGGTTTAAATACTTGCTGTGTTCAATACCTACAAACAGTTTCAATACTTGGTTTTAATACTTCGGATAAGTTTTTGAAGTTAAAAAATAGTTGCAAAAATCCCTGTTGTGTTCAAAACCAAGTATTTTAAGACAAACTTAAAATACTTGGTTTTGAAGTAAAAAAAAATAGTTGAGATATTACAAAACCTACCTACTTTGGGTGCCGGATCCTTTTCCAGAGGCTTTCCAGCCGGATTTGCAACAATATGAAGTCGCCGACCCTTTTTTCAGGGGTTTCAGTCGGGATGAAGTCGGAAGGGTTTTTTTCGTTAGACGGCGTGGCTTTTAGCTGATGGGTTTGTGAGACGGGATGGATTTTTTTAGGGTATAAATGTTTTTAAGTCTAATGGTTTTTAAAAAAAAAAAGAAATGAAAAAATATCAAAACTACGTAGTTTTGACAAGTTTTTGTCAAATAAAATAAATACAAAAATAGCGGTTAAATAGAGCCAAATAGTGTAAATCGCGTGAAATAACGCAAATAACATGCCACGTCATCAATAGCGCACGATATTAGTGACGCGCAAAACTGGATGAGCTACGTCGCGTTTTTGCTCAAAATCGCGCTATCGCGCGCTACGTAGCGCTATATCGCTTGCTGCTATTTGGCGCTATTTAAACGCTATTTGTGTATTTATTTTATTTGACAAAAACTTATCAAAACTACGTAGTTTTGATATTTTTTCATTTCTTTTAAAAAAAAAAAAAAAACATTAGACTTAGAAACGTTTATACCCTAAAAAAATCATCTCATCTCACAAACCCATCAGCTAAAAGCCACACCGTCTAAGGAAAAAAACCCTTTCGACTTCATCCCGGCTGGAAACTCCCCTGAAAAAAGGGTCGGCGACTTCATATTGTTGCAAATCCGGTTGGAAAAGGATTCGACGCACAAAGCAGGTAGGTTTTTGTAATATCTTAACTATTTTTTTGTTTAAACTTCAAAACCAAGTATTTTAAGTCTGTCTTAAAATACTTGGTTTTGAACACAACAGGGATTTTTGCAACTGTTTTTTAACTTCAAAAACTTATCCGAAGTATTTAAACCAAGTATTGAAACTGTTTTTAGATATTGAACACAACAAGTATTTAAACCAAGTATTGAAAGTACTCCAAGTATTGAACACAACAAGTATTTAAACCAAGTATTTTAGGTTTTTGCATTTTTTTCCAACTGTTTTTTATTGAGTCTGTCTTGGTTCTTTTTTATTGGATTTAATTTTCAGTTTACCATTGACGAAGATGATAGTGATATTATGTTAGATGATGCAGACTACTTTTGACTTGTCATTTGTTTGTCGGTTTATTTTTAGGATTTCATGTATTGGTTGTATGGATTTGAATACTTTATTTGAGATAATGTGATGGTGTGGTCTAGAATTATGTAGTAATTTATGAACTTATGACTTTCAAGTGATGGTGTGGATTTGTTTACTTTATTTGAAATACTTTTCTGAAGTTATTTATTTGTATTTTCAATTATAAAACTGAAATGCTCGAATTGCTTGCGCGACGCGATTTACCCGACGCGTACCCGAGACCAAAACGCGACACCTTGCGCGAACGCGATTTAAAACATTGATATATATATATATCAAGGTTCTAAAAAACGCGGGGCGTGATCGAGCCGTGGAGGCCAAGCCTTAAGCCTTAGAAGTCTAGGTGGGCCTTAGGCGTGAAAAGGCGTTTAGGCCTTCTTAATATATTTTAATATTTATTAACCATAACAAGGCTATTAAAATACTAAAATTGTACATATCATAAAAATATGTCTGAATATATGCAAACTAAAATACTATTTGATTATTTTGGATGAGATAATGGTCCGGTTTGTAAAAAAATTCTTTGAAAGGCGATATCGTTTCACTAAATCATTGTTGTTTTTAGAAAAATGTGCGCCTTAAGGGTTTTACCAAGAATAAGGCGTAAAAAACGTAAGGCGGAGTGTTTCTCTCAAGCCTAGGCGGGTTTTTTAGAATAGTGATATATATATATATATTATATGTATATGCATTTTCAGCTCTGAAAAATTCTTACTTGAATAAATCGATTTGGGTTCAAGTTCATTGCAGAAATCATTTGATTTTGGTGGTGGAAGAGTGTTTGTGGTGCTGAATAGATGGTGGGGTGGGTGTTGAGAGGGTGGCCGGAATCAATGATGGACGGTCTTGAGGGGTTGGCCGAAAGCTATGGTGGGTGGGTGTCGGGGAGTGGCCAGAAGCGATGGTGGGGGTGGGTGTTGGGGAGTGACCGGAAACGATGGTGGGTGGGTTTGATGGCTGATTGTTTTTTATTTGTTGCTGCTTTTTAATTTATTTTTTTTTAACTTTTTTAATACAATAATTTATCTTATTTTCCTTATTGATTAATTATTTTCTTTTTTTTTAACACAGCTAACCTATGAAGCACGGATGCGGGTACGGGGTGCGGGTGCGACACAGTGCGGGGCGGCGATTCGAAAATTCTCAAAAAATTAGGATACGGGTGCGGCGAGATATAATATAATAATATAAATTATATTATGTTATTTTTAAGTAATACAAATAAGCTCCATCATTATTATGATTCTCAAAAATTTATGATAATGGTGTTTGTTATTTTTTAACACATTGACAATATTAAAACGGGGGACTCTACCATCAATGTCACATATATTATAATAATCTACTAAAACCCATTAACCATTAAACTATAAAAGTAGAATTCAATATAATATAATAAAAAACAGTTACTTCACAAAAACCATTTAACATTAAACTAAAAACAAACATTCGAAGTCGTTAAGAAACCTACTTATCTATGAGCTTTCACATATATAATAATCCACTAAAACCCACTAACCATTTTTTTATAAAAGTAGAATCCAATATATTGTAATAACAAGCAGTTAATTTGGGCCACAAAACCCTTTTAACATCAAACCAAAAACAAATATAGAAAGTTGTTAAGAAACAGAATTATCAGTCTTCGCATATATTATAATAATCACCCACAAATCATTAAACTATAAAAGTAGAATCCAATATAATATAATGACAAGCACTTAACTTGGGTCACAAAACCCATTTAACATTAAAACATTAAACTAAAAACAAACACAGAAGTTGTTAAGAAACCCAGTTAACTTCGTATATGTTGAAGGAGAGTAAGAAGAAAATGAGAGAGAGAGAGAGAGATGAAAATGAAAATGAAAAAAAAATCAGATTTGTGTTTTTTTTGGATTCTTTACGAATCCCATCAAAACCAGCCGAGTCCTTGCCGAATCCTTCCCGAATCCAGAATTTATTTATTTAATTAATATCTGATTCTACTTTGGGTGCGAATCGGGGCCGAATCGCACCCGCACCCGCACCCGACTCGCATGCGATTTGGATTCTTCAGGCCTTTTGAAGAATCCGTGCTTCATAGCAGCTAACTAACGGGTTACTAATGGAAAAAGGTATCAAACTCAGAGTCATTTAGTAAAATGTACCAAACTGAAAACGGGATAATTATGTATGCATTAAAGTAAAAAAAAACAATAAAAAATCGGTCACAGTTTGACTTGTGAGATTTGCTGGTAAGTATGTTTAGGGGATAGTAAGGGAGTTGGTTGTGCTGCATGGGGAATTACTGGGTTGTGGGCATCTCAACGATGGTAGGAGATAAGTTAGTAGTAATAGTTCTGTTTGTATTATGGTCAATTTATTATTATTATCCCACATTGTTGCTACATTTTATCTTTTGGTTGAATTGTAAAGCTGTGATCCAAAGTTATTGTTTCTTTGTTCTTCCCTGGTGTGCTAAATTAGGGAATCATAAATATAATACCTCCCTTCTATATCTCTTTCTGGACCTATAGAAGTAGCACGTACCACATTGACAGCTGGTTGCATATATATACTCAAATTCAACTCAACAAAGTCTTTTCCCAATGACTTGGGATTTGGTTACATGAATAGTATGTCTCCATCTCGCTCTGTTCGCACAGTCTCATCGCAAGCTACCATGTACAGTTGCTTACTGAAGTTGGCTACTTTCATATTGAGGAATATTTCTACAAACTGCTTTTGTATATCCAACGTGAGTCTCATGCATCTTTTAGAATTTTTTATACCAGGAGTTCATCTGTGGGTTTGTTGAGTTCTTGCCCATCTTGTATCATGATATGATGGTAATGGTGGAGAGTTCTGCCTTTTATCCTTTTAAACTGGCTGATGTTATATACAGCTATCCTTGGATATTTCAAAACATTGTTTAACTGTCTTCTGAGCTGTAATCTTTGAAATTGATATGATCTTATGTTGCCTTTTATTCTCTACAGTCAGCGACTGCTGCGTAGGATTATTCTACAGCTTTTAGCACTTCAAATTTTCTGTTACATTTTTTTCTTTTTCATCTCTGTCCTTGTCAATTTCATCATCATTTGTTTCAATTGTTAGCTATAAAGACTTGGAACACCCACCCCGCTCTTCCTTTAGATGCCATGCCAAACACTTCAACCATTGTGCAATGGTTTTGGCTTCGTCATAGTTTTTAGTTTACATTTTCAAGTAAAGAAGAAGGAAGATACCTGTGTTCATTATTGTTGTCTATGATGCCTCATGTACACTGGAATTTTCTTAATGTGAATTATTTGTGGCAGGTGATGTATGATGCGACTGGTGTAAGATTACAGGCTGGGCGCCAAGCAGAGGTTTGATGCTTACCTTCTCTCGCTATACTAATCCCCCCCCCCCCCCCAAAAAAAAACACACACACACACACAAGCACACATTTATATATGCATGCGTGTGTTCACAATTGGCCATGCACAAGTATGTCAAACAATGATATAGTATTAGAAACTTCTGTTCACTGAATATCCATGTAATAAGCTGTTTATATGCTGGAGAAATGGAGGAAACTTTTGGTACATATTTTGATTAATATTAAGCATATTTCAACCGGAAAATTTTCAGGTTTTGAATCAAATTGTATATGAACTTCCTGCTGAACATCCTTTGGCTGAGAGCAGACCTTTACGTGAACTTCTTGGCCACACCCCTCCTCAGGTCTGTTTTAATGCATTATTTAGATTGCCATTTAGGTTTAAATTGAATATTCCTAATCATTTATTTTTCTATTGATATTCTTGATTTTAAATTACCCCTCACTTTTTCTATATGGTTTACTTGACAACTTTTTAACACTTGGATTTAATTAGGCAAATATCCTCTGCAAATATCAAGTTATCAAGTAGTTTACACAATCTGAACTATCTACTACCTCTCTCTTTCATATTTGCCTTGCTGTTGTACCACCTGAAACTGGAAAATCAAATACTGTTCACAAGTTGATACAGGGAAACAACGAAGAAATTCGCCACACACAAGAAAAACAGAATTTGCTCCAGATGAGAAGAGTAATAATGAAAAGAATTGCTCCAGATGGGAAGAGTAATAATGAATAGGACATAAATAAAGGGATCAAATACCAAAAAGTCCCTCAAACATTTTTTAATACACATTTAGTCCAAGCCTTTTATTTTGTACCAAAAAGTCCCTTAATCTCTTATCTTTAAAGCTCCGCGCCAGCGGCATGGTGAAGGACTTTTTGGTGCAAAATAAAAAGGCTTGGACTAAACGTGTATTAAAAAAAGTTCGAGGGACTATTTGGTATATGACCCTAAATATAATCAAAGTAAATCACAATATTCAATCCATTTATTCGAAGGTTAGGCTAGAATCCCCAATTCTAATACAACTAAAATACCCACTTAAGATAAATACTGAGGGATAACTACTAAGAGATGAATCATAGCAAATATGCTAATATCCTAAACATAATACATGAAATCTATAATAATATTTTTAAAATATCAATAAGTCTTCATCCAACTCCCAATAAATAGTGTATTGTCATCGCATCATAATCAAATACACTTAAAATCTACATAAAATGGTGTGTATATATATAATTGCCAACTCCTACTTGTTCCTGCCACCACCCTCTGTGTGTATAATTGTGTTATGTAAAAGAATCATTAGAATATCCTAAAAGTGCTCGTTTTTTCATGTTTCAGTTGCTCACATATAAAGTTGATAGACAAATAGTAAAATGGCAGATTATGATGAAAATGACCACCGCTGTTCCACTGGCAGTAGCCCAATGAAAGAAAACTTTAAAATACATAATCCTGAAATCACCTAAGCCATTACTTAGGTTTGGGTACATAAATCTGTCCCAGATGACATCTCTTAAGTTGATATCACCCTACTATATTAGACTTATTTTTTAATCGGTTTCTTAAAATTAAATATTACTTCCGTCCCAAATTAAGAGTTCCTATTTAAAAATGAAGATTTGTTCAGTTGTTGAATTTGGTTCTTTGATTACATTCAAAAAAGGAAATTGTTCTCTTGTTTTGGGACGTACTAAAGAGGAAAGTATGACTCTTATTTTGGGACGGAAGGTGTAAACAATAAAAGGGTTATTTTTAGTTTAACCCTCACTTTTATGACCAGTTCTGAATTACACCCCGGATTTTAAAATAATTTGCGATACATCCCCATTCAGGGTTTTAATGACACTTTGCGAGTATTTTTTGTGACATTTTGTTAGCATTTGTGACAGCAGTCTATTGGAAATTATTTTAAAATCAGGGGTGTTAACTCGAAACCGGTCATAACTAAACCTAAGCTACCATTCTTGAAATTTTAAGCCTCATTTTGCAACAAGATTTGGCTTGAAGTTCTCTATTCCAATTATACCTTTTTGTAACGTACCTTCAATTACAAAATATTGAAGATAGCAAGTCCTCTTTTACTTATATAATTTTCAATGAAATCCCATTCTCTGGCACATGTCACATATAAAACTATTTTTCTTTTTTTAATAACTCCGAAGCTTCATACAAACGAGCCATTTAGACTCTCCCATGCAAGCTAAGTAAAGGGGATGCTGTGCCAGATCCACCTTTATATACGCCCGTTTAATGTCTGGTTTCCGTTGGGAGGTTTCGAAGCCTAGAGTTTTTTTGTCGAATGAGCTCGTCTCTCACCGCTGGAGCAACCAGGGTGGATTAACTATTATTCTCATAAAATATAGGAACAAGCTCAACAAAGTAAAAAATGAAAGGTGTGCACCCCCAGTAAAAAGTAATATTTTCCATGAAAAAGAAATACCCTAAATATTTTTAACAGTACATACAAGAATAATTATTGCTACTGCTACTGCTACTCAGAATCTTTAATTGCGTTGCAGGTTATAGCCGGTGGGTTGCTGGGGCTTGTAACTGCAACAATTATCCATTTAATAACTAGCTCTGGTAGTCAAGCTTGAATGCTCAGGTAGAATTTCATTATATCGATCATCATGACGTGGGTCCGGAAATGCAATTAGTGCAATTTACAAATTTGTCACCAGAATTGGTGACATATTTGCTAGTGTATATAACTCTTGCAAGATGGTGATATTTTTAACCCGCAGTGACGTACATTCTTTCTATTTGAACATTGGGACTTTAAAAGCAATTGAAATATTACTATACTACTCTATTTGTTTGTTTCCGTTACTAAGATCATTTTCAATCCATTTTTTCATGGGTTTTTGTGGCCGGGCTGTGCTACTTGAGGTCATTAATTGAAGTAGATTTGAGTATGAATTTTAGCTATATTCTAACCGAAATTTTTACCAATTGTCCTCGCAAATTTTGGATTCAGGTGGCATTTGTTTTTACCCCTTACTTTTTCCTTATTTTTGAATTTTTTAGTTCTCTCTCTCTCTCTCTCTCTCTCTCTCTCTCCCCTTTTTCTTCAAGGATTTTTGCAAATAGATCATATTTATTAAGTTTGTAGTTAAATAGGTCCTATCATTTTTTTTTGCTACATTTGATCCCAGGTGGTATTGCAACTTGTGCAAACATATAATAAATATTTAATATTGTAGTAAACAGTGGGGGATCCATAAATTTTGTAGAGGGGTGAAAACACTGTTAGTTTATTATGACAAAAATAAGCAGCAAAGATATTGTATTAATTTTTGTCATAGGTTATATATTCTTATGAATTTTTTAATGTTAGAGATGAATTGAAAAAAAAAATCACAGATAATAGAAATCAATGGCAAAAAATTATTATGGGTAGTAATTGAACAAAATATGTGAACAAGAACTATTATACCATATTTTGAAGTTGTGACAGTTTAGTTAGGGCCCGTTTGGTTGCGTAAATTATTTAATTTTATAAATTGATCAATTTGAAATGAATAGATTGTCGATGTATTAATTTTAAATGGGTTTAAATCTAATTTGTGGTGTGTTTGGAAAAGAAAAATTGAGTTATTTACTTTTGATATATGCGTGTGTGTGTGTGTGTATATATATATATATATATATATATATATATATATATATATATAGATAGATAGAGAGAGAGAGAGAGAGAGAGAGAGAGAGAGAGAGAGAGTAATATGGTGAGAGTACTCTATGGGAGTGATGCATTTAAGATTCATGTTATAATTATAAATTGTGCAATTTCAAGCTTTTGGTGAAATGAACTAATTTAAGTTTTTGTGAATCAACATAAATTAGTTCATTTTTGAATTTATTCATTCTTTCTTGTAACCAAACACTAATAATAAGGCAATTCATAAATGAGTTAATTTTAAATTGGCTAATTTACAATTTTTGGGACAACCAAACAGGCCCTTATCAAATAGAAATATTTATTTATAAAAATCCCAAAAACTCGGTAGGGGAGGCCGTCCCTCTCGGCCCTACATGCAGGAGTGTGTGAAAAAATCACCCAAACCGAACTAAACCGGAACCCACGGCTTTTTTTTAGCCCGGTTTAGCCTACCAACCATGTCGGTTCGGTCGACGGTTTAGACAAGGAAAAAACCGATTCGACATCAATATTTAAATTAAAAAACCCTCAAGTGACTTCAATTTTTATATTCAAAAATCATTAACCGACCCGAAACCAATGTGGCGTGAAACTGACAGTTTTTCTCATCATTAGTTCGGTTTCGGGCTGACTTCTTCCAAAACTAAACCGGTCGATTTGGTTGGAAAATATGGTCTAAAATCGAATTGATCGACCCGTAAACACCCCTACATAGATGGATCTGGAGAAAAAAATAATCAATGGGACCAGTACAAACTAGGGCTATGTTTTTTTTTCGAACTTCCGATTTTTCGGATCCGATTTTTTCCGAATTTGGAATGAAATTTTAGTTTGTCGATTTTCGATTTTTCTAAAAAAAAATCGGCTCGGAAATCTGAAATAATTCTCAATTTTCTGATTTTTTCGATCCGATTTTTTTCGAATTATTTTCGATATTTTCGGAATTAGTTTCCGATATTTTGGAAGTTTTTCATATTTCACATCGGTCGAGAGAGGGCTCCAAAATGTGTTCTATAAAAGGAACATATCTTTCTAACTTCTACACAAATGAAAACATTGGTCAAATCCTCATGTATTTACATGTTGGGTTAAGCGCTTTTCTTTGTTTCTTTAAAATGAGAATTTTGAGTAATCGAAAATTCATATATTTTTTTTAAATTTCGAAATTTATGGATTTTTAATATATTTTGTGAAATTTCGATTTTTCCGAATTCGGATTTTTTTTTTAATATTCCGAAAAAATCGGATCGAAAATCGGAATAATTATTTTATTTTCGAAAAAATTGAATTTTTTTCGAAGAAGCATTTTCCGATCCGATCGGGTCGAAACACAGCCCTAGTATAAACAAACTTATTTGTAAGTTTGCTTTTTTTTTTTTAATTGTTTTAGGAGAGAGAAAATCACTATCACCCGAGGTTGCAATATAAATTAGCGTCTTAAGGTCTATTTGGTTTGCAACTATAATTCTGTTTTCAGTGTTTAAATACAATTCTGATAAAAATATTCGTTTGACAAACTGTTTTTAAACACAGAGTTATAATATTTTTGTGTTATAATCAAGTTTTTCAGAAAACAGGTTTTGGGTGTTTTATAACTAAAAATACATGATATTAAATGTATGTGTATATAATTTAGGATGTATGTATGTATAAAAGTTTTATGCTTGTTTATATATATATATATATAGTTAAACTCCCCAACATACCTCATTAAATATACCTAAAAATACATGATATTAAATGTACATGTATATAATTTATGTATTATGTATGTATGTATGTATACATTCATGTAGCATGTATATACATAAAACTACATGATATTAAATGTACATGTATATAATTTATGATGTATGTATGTATGTCTATATGTATATGTATGTATACATTCACGTATCGTGTATGTTTATACACACACACACACACACACACACATATGTATGATATAAATAAACATGTTTGCCAATTTTATCAAATTTTCAAAAAACTGTATTTAAAAATAAGTTTACCAAACGCATACCAATAATTATAAACACAAAAAACTGAATTTTAAAACTGTATTTAAAAACAGCGTTTAAATTGAATTTTCTGAACAGAGAACCAAACGGGCCCTTAGACTTCTGCTGAGGACTTATCATGCAACAAGTGATCCGACGGAGCAGGTGAAATAGACTTGACATATAGGAATGATGGATTATTTCTTTTTCCTGTTCTACCAAAAAAAAAAAAAAAAATGGAATGATGGATTATGGATATAGCTGTTGGAAGCGGCGGATATATTCTTTTAAGGTGTTTAATTTCGGGACATTCCAATGGATGGGTACAAAATTATTTTTATTTAAAATATATATGCTTTTTTCTAAAAATGTGCTCCAACAATTATCAAAGAATGTGGACAAAAACTTTACACACTTGTATACAACTACAAGAAATAGCGCATCATGCAATTAAGGGAGCACATGCACATAATACAAGGACGTTTGCAAATTGCACATATACTTATGTTGTCTCACTAGTAGGAAACATGTGACAATCCTATCACATCTGAGTACTATTTTTATTATGGATTATGTATTTTTAGGATTTAAAATAAGGGTTCGATAATATGTGCTCTAAGACACATTAAGAATTTAAAATTAGTATGGACAGAATTTTAACATACATTTAATAAGATACAGATACTCATGTGGAGTTTTAATACTTACTATTTTGATGTTGGGCACATGTTATCATTTTTCTTAAAATAATATTGATTATGAATATATGACAATAAATATTTCGTTTTCATTTTTAGTCTTTATTTTCAAATTAAAGGGACACGTGACACACTGTGATTGATTAACGTTTTATGAATATGGGTCTGCGCCAGCGGCTTTATTAAAAAATAGGGATTAAAACTATAAATAAAATGTCTGTTGTCCTATTTTCAAAATACATATTATAATAGGTCCTTGTGGGTACCCGGAAATTAGTATTATAGGCCTGGACGAGTCGCCCAGCCCTAGCGGCCCAAAGTCCAGGCCCCTCATCTTTTGTATTGATCCGATTTCCCCACGACCCCATGAAGGGAAGTTATAGGGGAGCACGATCCCATGGAGGGAAGTTATAGGGAAGATGGCTAATAAGGAGGAACCCATCATCTCCACTAACTAACATACACATATATAAATTAAACCCTAGGTCCGGGGCAAAGGACAAGTTGTATTCTCTGTACTCATTCTCCAGAATATTGAGAAATAATACTGACTGCACCACCGTGGACGTAGGCACATCTTTGCTGAACCACGTACATCCGTTGTTATGTGATTGGCGTTTTATTTTCTTTGTTCTTTATTGGTCATTACTTCTCTCATATTTATTTGTGTTGCACAATCATTGTCTCCACAATTGGCGCCGTCTGTGGGAAACGTTCATCTTTCCCTGAGAAGAGCCCACGCCAAGAAAAGAATCTAAGATGTCTGGTCACAGCAGCAACGCTCCTCAAGCAGGAGATATTCAAGAGCCACCTGCTCCTCGCAGGATTAGGTCTGAAGTCCGACGTTCAGATCGCGGGGCTCGCTTGGAAAGGCCAGCCTCAGAAGAAGGTCAAGGACCATCAAGGTCCACGCAGATATCCAGATTGATTGATGCATACGAGGCAAGGCTCCACGAGCAGAGGGAGTCTTCTCGCAGATACGAGGCTGAGAATGCTCGCTTGAAAAGAAGACTGGAAGGACTGGAGAAGGAACTACGTCCTGATACCAGGAGACACCCCTATCGCACTCCTAGCCCTCAGGCGAGCAAATCTCGCAGCCGAGGAAGGAGCCCTAGGCTGGAATATCAAGGGGTCGAAGGTGGCGACTCAGACGACGACCTCCGCGAACAACTAAGAAGAGCTCGCCGCTACCAGAGCCCTGCTCATAGCGACGAAAACATACGGAACCTGGTCCGCAGAGAAATGGACCAACATCTAGCTCACCGCGGCACCAGGTCGACCAGAGAACTCGCCAGGAGAGCCCTCAAGACCCAGATGAAGTCACCCTTCACGAGGGAAATTGAAGAGGAAGAGGCTCCCAAGAAATTTGCCATTCCAAGGTTCAAGTTTACGACGGGAAGACTGATCCCATTGATCATGTCAGGCAGTACCGGCAGGCCATGACCCTCTGGAATCACCGGGATGCACTGATGTGCCGTATTTTCCCCTCGAGCCTCCATGACGTGGCCCAGAAATGGTTCGAAAAACTCCCTCACCGATCCATCAGAAATTTCAAATCCCTGGCCGAGCTCTTTACGGCGCGGTTCATCACCAGCAGCTTCCATCCCAAAAGGATGGATGCTCTATTAACAATGAAGAAAACGCCTCAAGAAACACTCCGAGACTATGCGAAGAGGTACTGGGAGTTATTCAACGAGGTCGAGGACTGCGCGGAAGAGGTGGCAGTGGCTTCCTTCAAAATTGGGCTACCTAGCTCTTCCCTCCTTTACCAGTCCTTGACGAAGGGGAAGCTATGACCATTGACGACCTGATGGCCCGGATTGAGAAATACGCAAAGGTGGAAGATGTCACCCGCCTTAATGTAGGAGAAAACGGTCGAGCCAAGCTCACTACCAAGGGAAGTGAGAAAGTTGAGAACCAGAAGAAAGGAGGAAAGAGTGGGGGCAAGAATGGCTCCAAAAACGGAGGGAACCCTGACGTAACAAAATCGTTCCAGGCGGTCAACACCGTCTTCAAAGAGCCAATTTACAAAATTCTCACGAAGATCAAGGATGAGCCGTTCATCAAATGGCCCCGGAAAATGGGAGGAGACCCCTCGAAAAGAAACAATGCATTAAGATGCGCTTTCCACAAAGAGGGAGGGCATAAGACCGAGCACTGCAAGGCTCTTAAGTCCCACCTCGAGGAGTTGGCCCAGTTTGGACATTTGAATGACTTTGTGGAAAAGAAGGTAGAGAAAGTGGCTTCCCACAGAGAGGCGAAACCCGAAAACGTGTTGGAGGATGATGTCGGACATGAATTCGCAGTAATCCACGGAATATCTGACGTCAAGCAAATACAAGGGAACTCAGCTCGAATGGAGGTAAAGAAACTGACAGCGGTAATGCAAGCTTTTCAGATTGATCCAGCAAAATCACAGTCAGGAAAACGTCGACGAGCAGAGGACATCAACTACAACAAGCATATTGTTTTCACGGATGAAGACCTAGTGGGAGTAAGGACCCCACATCATGATGCCTTGGTCATTACACTCAGGATAGCCAACTTTGACATCGACAGGCTGCTCGTCGATCAAGGAAGCTCATTCGAAGTAATGTACATCGACCTGTTCAGGAAATTAAAGTTGAGCGTCGCCGACCTAAAGGGAGCTACTGTCTCTCTGGTCGGCTTCGCTGGAAAAATGACCATGCCCCTGGGCAAAATAGTACTGCCAGTGCGCGCTGGAAATATTTCCAAGATGATCGAGTTTTTGGTGGTCGACATTGATTCACCGTATCAGGCCATCCTCGGCAGGGGATGGCTTCATGCGATGAAGGCGGTCTCCTCGACCTACCATCAGAAGCTCAAATATGTTACCGAGCGAGGAGTAATGGAGATACACGGTGACCATGCGATGGCAAGGAAGTGCTTCATAGCAGCCATCCGACCAAAGCCAGAGAAAAAAGCTGATCAACCCAGTGAGAAAGTGGAGGAAAGTGAAATTCCTTCCAAATAGCAATTAAAATACGGAAGGCCTGGAGTAAAAAAGACCAGGCTCCTCCCCTCCGAGCGTGTCGTCGAGGACCTGGTAGAAGTGGCGGCTAGGAAAGGCGACAATAGCAGAGTCTTCCTGATCGGAGCGTCACTCACCGACCAAGAGCAAAAGGAGTTGTCAACCTTACTCAGAAGCAACATAGATGTTTTCTCTTGGGAACCTTATGAGCTGCCAAGAATCGATCCCAATATGGTCTGCCACCAGTTGCACGTCGATCCCATATTCAAGCCGATAACGCAGAAGGCACGACGAACTGCTCTCGAGAAGGCCAGAGCAATAGAAAAAGAAGTCGAAAAACTGCTGGATGCAGGATCCATACGGGAAGTGCAATTCCCCAAATGGTTATCCAACCCAGTGGTAGTTCCGAAAAGAAACGGAAAGTGGAGAGTTTGCATAGACTTCACTGACCTCAACAAAGCCTGCCCCAAGGATAACTTCCCTCTTCCAAAAATAGACCAACTAGTAGACGCCACCGCAGCTCACGAACGAATGAGTTTCCTGGACGCATACTCACGGTATCACCAAATTCCCTTGTATGCCCCAGATCAGGACAAAACGACGTTTATCACGACGGTTGATTTATATTATTACAAGGTCATGCCTTTTGGGCTAAAAAATGCAGGGGCAACCTATCAGCGGCTAGTTACTAAAATGTTCAAGAATCAAATGGGAGACACAATGGAGGTCTACATCGACGACATGCTCGTCAAGAGCAAGGAGAAGGAGAATCACCTCTCGGACCTGTCAAGTACCTTCGAAATCCTCAGGAAGTACCGAATGAAACTTAATGCGAGCAAGTGTTCCTTCGGTGTCCAGTCAGGGAAGTTTCTTGGGTATTTGGTCAGCAAGCGAGGCATAGAGGCTAATCCGGACCAGATTGATGCAATCAACAGAGTGCAACCTCCTCGCACAATCCGGGATGTACAGAAGCTCACTGGAATGCTCGCTGCTCTAAATCATTTCATTTCTAAATCCTCCGAGAGATGCAAGCCTTTCTTCCAACTCTTAAAGGGCAGCAAAACAGTAGAGTGAAGCCCAGATTGCTCGCGAGCATTGGACGAGCTCAAGTCCTACCTAAGCACTCCACCACTGCTTGTCATACCACAACAAATGGACTCTTTGTAGCTCTACCTCTCTGTATCCAGTCATACTGTCAGCTCGGCGCTAATGTGCGAAGTTACAGGAATCCAACATCCCGTCTATTACGCGAGCAAAACCTTATTAGATGCCGAGCAGCGCTACCTACCATTGGAAAAGCTCGCATTCGCCCTAGTAATAGCCTCGAGAAAGCTGAAGCATTACTTCGAAGCTCATACGATCATCGTCCTTACATCACACCCCCTCAAGGTTGTCCTAAGGAAGGCGGATTTGTCAGGCAGACTGTCTAAATGGTCAGTCGAGCTCGGCCGGTTTGACATCCAATTTCAACCAAGGACAGCTATCAAGGGTCAAATCCTCGATGATTTCATAGCTGAATTCACAGGCGAAGAACCCTCCGACCAGCCGAAGCCAACAGAGCAAAACAACCAAGCTACAGTGGAAAGCTGGAAACTATTCGTTGATGGAGCCTCCAACTCAAAGGGGGCAGGGGTAGGAATTGTTCTCATCACTCAAGAAAACACAGTCCTTGAGCAAGGAATCAGGCTGGGATTTGCAGCCTCCAACAACGAAGCAGAATACGAAGCCCTAATCGCAGGTCTCCAAAAAGCGCAAACTCTGGGAGCAAAGCGTTTGCAGGTATTCGGCGATTCGCAACTAGTTTCCAACCAGATAAGTGGAGACTATAACGCAAAGGATGAAAGAATGGCAGCCTACCTCTCCTTGGTGAAAAACTTAATGACGAGCTTTGAAGAGATCAACATCCAGCAGTTTCCCAGGGGGCAAAACAGCCACGCTGATGCGTTAGCAGCCCTGAGTTCGGCAGTTGATTCTAGCCTTAAAAGGGTTATCCCTATCGATTTCCTCAGTTGCCTAAGCATTTACCCCAACTGCGAGCTGCCAAACGCGGAACCAATACTCCAATTGGAATCAGCCCCCAGCTGGATGGATCCCTTGAAGGACTATTTAAAGGACGGAACGCTTCCAGAGGACAAGAGAACTGCCCACCAGATAAGGGTCAAAGCTGCTCGCTTTCACTTATCCACAGGAGGCGACTTGTATAAAAGATCTTTCTCCGGTCCCTACCTTAGATGCGTCCACCCAGGCGATGTCAAGGCAGTGCTTCACGAGCTTCACGAAGGAATCTGTGGAAGTCATGTCGGAGGAAGGTCTCTAGCCTTCCGAGCAATGAAGGAAGGCTATTGGTGGCCATACATGCAAAATGACTCCGCAGTATATGTCCGCAAATGCCTGAAATGCCAACTTCACGCTCTTATGGTCCACCAGCCCGCCAGAGAATTAAAATCCCTGACCAGCCCCTGGCCTTTCGCCCAATGGGGAATGGACATCGTGGGACCACTGCCCACCGCTGCCGGCAATCGCAAATACCTGTTGGTTGCAACTGACTACTTTACCAAGTGGATCGAGGCAGAACCACTGGCGAATATCCGAGATGCTGACATGATAAGGTTCGTATGGAGGAATATAATCACTCGATTCGGAATCCCCAGAACCATCATCACTGACAATGGAACACAGTTCGAGAGTGGCCCTTTTCAGGACTTCTGCAACGAACACGGGATCAGGCACCACTTCAGCTCGGTGGTCTACCCTCAAAGCAACGGACAAGCTGAAGCTTCCAACAAAACAATGATCGCTGGATTGAAGAAGCGGTTAGAGCGAGCCAAAGGCGCATGGGCAACCGAGCTACCGCATATCCTATGGGCATACAGAACGACTCCTAGGCGAGCAACAGGAGAAACGCCATTCTCACTAACATATGGTATGGAGGCAATCATCCCACTAGAAGCGGGATTGCCAACAATGAGATCCGACCTTGTGGAACAAGGCCAGAACGATGAGGCTTTGCTCGCTGAACTCGACCTGGACGACGAGCGCAGGGAACTTGCCCTAGGGAAACTAGCGAGCTATCAGCAGCAGCTCGCGAAGCACTACAGCAAAAGGGTCAACCCGAGGAGATTCAAAGTTGGGAACTATATTCTAAGAAAGGTCCTGGGCAACACAGTGAAGCCATCAGACGGTAAGCTGGGCCCAAACTGGGAAGGACCTTATAAGATAATTAGAGACGACCTACAAGGTGCCTATCATTTGGAAACGATGGAGGGCAGGGAGATACCACGAGCATGGAACGCAGCTAATCTCACGAAATTCTATTTTTAGGAATTCTATTATTAAATCTTTTATTGTATTCGTTATGTGAAAGGACAGTTCATTTCCCATTTCACTAATGAAAATCTCTCAGTTGAACACTCCCTAATTAGTAATAGTTATATTTTATTACACATCCCTTCCAAATCACAGGCATAATGGTCGACATAGCAGGGGAACACCCCTCCTCAGGTCATCGTCATGAAGCACGACAGACCTCTTAGCATTGCCCCTGGAAATATATGAAGCCCTACAGAGTATTCTTAGGCATCAAACCTACTTTGGTTAAACAAAATCCTGATCGGATGAAGACATCCAATACCAGGTGTGTCCTCACCAATTGCCCTACTCAGGCCTAAGGGAGTGTGACGACACAACTTAAAAGGTAAAGTGAGGGCACAATGGTATTCTTGCATTATACTGGACTGGGGGGACACTCGCATGACAAAATAAAAAGGATTATGAAGCAGCGAAAATATAAAAAGATTGGATGAACACGTTTAGTCGGCAAAATTTCCCAAAACGCGAACTTTTCGTTAATCCTTTATATTTACAAACAATGATAATACATGTTTAGTCGACGAAGCTCGCCCAAAGCATTTACATTATCAAAAAGAAAAAGAATAACAAAATCTCAAGGAGGTGGAAGCCTCCGAGCAAGATAATCAGCAACTTTAGCTCTCCTTCCATCATTAGGAGCGGGGGCTAGCTCTTCCACGACCTCATTTGCGTCCAACTCCAATAGTTGCCGGGGAATAGCATCAATGGGGATCCATCGATCATCCCTCCTGAATGGATTGGGCATCAGAGTGGAAGAAGACATCTCGTGTCGATACCATAACACCGAGTTCCTCGGGACCTGCAGCTCTCTCAGGGCACTCAACCACCCTCTGATGAAAGAAAGTTCTTCGAACTCTGATAGTCTCGTGGGAGCATCCAGCCAGCCCTGATCGTAGCCATCAGACCACACTTGGCGAGGGCCCTTCTTGAATAGATGCCGCAGTCGGGAAACGTCCCTCTGGAGCCCAGCAGCAATTACATAAGCTCGCCGAACATCGTCGCGCAGCTCCCCAATCTCCCGCTGTTCGACGGCTTCCCTGTTCCTACCCCTGGCACTCCTGCCAGCACGCGGGAGGGGAGGCCGAGCAGCTCGCGACGAAGAAGAGCCTTGCAGGACTATTGGAACGGTGCTCGACGAATGCTCCTTAAGCTTCGAGACCTCCCGCCTCAGGTCTTCGTTCTCCTGCTGAAGGAACTCCCCAACTTGGTTAATCTCGGTGGCCTCCAGTAACTTTGCTCTCAGTGCACTAACTACTTCTTGTACTGAGGCACCGATTTCTTCCATTTCCTGGAGCCTATCCTTCAGCTTAGCCACTAGCTCGGATTGCTCCTTATATTTCTGATTCCTAGACCTAAGTGACTTACAAAGTCTAACAAAGGCCTGGCGAACAGCAGGGCTTGCATTAGGACCAAGAGTCCTACCCAGTTGGGAGGTAGCAGGAATATAGTCATCAACATCAACCAACTACAAGTAAAAGAAAGAGAAGAGAAAGAGATCAGCATAAACAAAAATGAAGTCTTTTCATTAATAAGGAACGAGGTTACATCAGATTGAAAAAGAAAAAATTACAAAGCAGCCCTATCAATTAGCAACTTCGGGTGGCCCAGAGGTGGATGGTCCCTTGTCCTTATCAGTATCAGCAGGGGCATTACCCTCTGCAGGGGTGTCCTCTGTCCTCTCAACCAAAGGAGCGTCAGCAGGAGTCGCCTGAGAGACAGGATCAGTGCCTTCAGCAATTGGGACAGGGTCCTCATCTACGACTGGCCTCGGCCCCGGATCGTGCTCGCCAAAGAGTGGGGATGCAACGTCCACCCCAGCAGCCACGAGAGCCTTATTCCACCCTTTCTTGAAGTTCAGACGGCTGATATAGCCTATCTGAACTTCAGCGTCCTCATACGCAGCAGCCCAGCCAGAGTTGTACGAGTCCTCTTTAAGGGTGGCTGCCTGGGCTTTCTCCGCCTCCAGTTGCTCGGCCAGAACCCTGTTCTTCTCTGCAAGGTCCAGCTTGCTCGTGCACACCAGATCATAAGCCTTCCTCAGCTCGCCCAGCTCCCTGACCGCATCATCTCTCTCGCGAGCAGAACTGACAAGGGCCAGGTCAGATGAAACTCGAGCTGCATCAGCAGCCTTCAGGTCGGCCTCCAGCTGAGAGCCCCTGGCTTCCAGAGCAGATTTTTGCTGTTCCAGCTCACCATTCCTCTTCACCAGCTCGTCGCGAGAGCGATAGAGCACAGCGAAGTCGGTCATAAACTGCAAAGAATAAAGAAGAAATCAAGAAGAAGAAACCATCAAGACTTGTTAAAAGAAATTGAGAATTAGAAGAGAACTTTACCAAGGCAAGCCTCTGGCTAGCTTGCAGAGCCAGTTGATCGGACCCCAACGCCCTCTGGCGATCCGCAGGAAGGACTGCTCTCTCGAGCAGCGCAGGGGCTAGCTGAGGAGAAGTGGCCACCGAAGCCCCCTCAGGCAAGGCAGATACTGGGACCAGGGCTTGACCTGTTTTGGTCCTCGATTCCATCTTCCTCCTCTCGTCCACTTTCTTCTTCTCCTCCACCTTCCTCCTCTCCTCCTCCTTTTTCCTCTCCCTCTCTCTCGCCTGCTCCTCCTCTCTCCTCTTCTTCTCTTTCTCCTGAGAAGAAGGCCGAGAACCAGTAGCTATGACCCCAGGTGCAAACTTCAGTTTCTTGGACCTCTATGCAAGGAGCACGTCATCATCATCGTCATCATCTCTGATCAAATTCTTCCTGGGAGGCATCTCTTCACCAGAACTGTTGGAAGTGCTCGACGATCCTTGAGCTTCAGAATTCTCCTCAGAATTAGAAGAACTGCTACCGACAGAGCTCCCTCCACCAAGATTACCGACAAGCTCACTTTCAGAGCTCCTCTCCTCTTCGTCCAACTGGATTAGCTCGGCAGTAGTCTCTTCGAGGGAAGCAAACTCTGGAACACTGTCCACAGGTCGTGCTATGAAGCTGAAGCCTACGTTCTTATACTCTAACAAGAAAGCGGCAGATCTGGGATGCTCGCCGTCACCCAAAGGCTCTCTGATGTTCCAAGCTTTAACCAACTCAGAAATTCGGACCTCGCTAAGAGCAGGCTCCACGTTCCTTGACCTCGCTGTAAAAGAAAATGCAGAAAGGAGTTAGAAAAGTCATAAGTCAGCAGAGATTGAAGCAACAGTACAAATATCTACCTATATATTCTTCCCCATAAAAGGGAACAGTGAATCTTTCAGACCTTGACCCTTCAGATTGGGGAGAGAACTGTCAATTCCTAACAAGAAAACCTTCCTGCCAATAGTCCTTATGGGAATCAGGTAGATTTACAACCAATACCTTATCAGGGCTCCTACCTTTGAGGTACAGGACACCTGAACTAGTTCGAGAGAAGGAGTAACAAAAGCAGACCTCGGCAAGCCCTAACCTTGTGCCATACAATTGATTTATCCTATGCACGCCGTTCACTATTTTCCATACATTGGGCGAACATTGTGCAGGTACAATACTAAAATAGCTAAAAAAAATGCAAAAACAGATCATTAGGGGGAAAAGTAAGTTCCCCCTGGGAAAGCAACAAAGCATGAATCCAGTGGGCATCCTCTATATCCCTAACGTTCATAGGAGGCGAGGCACAACACTCAATCTCCACCCACTCAGGAATGTTGTAGAATTTTCTAAATTCCGATATTTGACCTATTTCCAATCTTCGCTATTGGAAAATACAAGAAAAGCTACAAACCAAAAAGAAAATGCAAAGGGCACGAGAGACTTACAAGACAGAAGATCAGGTCAAATGACGAAGAAACAACGAGAATGGAGATCGAAAGTAGAAGGTACGAAGCGCAAGAGTTCTCAGAAGATAGAAGAGTGCTGAAAAAGCTGAAACGACGAAAAGAAATGAGCCTTATTCCAACAAACCTTCAAAATCTAATCATATCGCACAGTAAGCGAAGCGGCTGCCGCCAGAAATCGACTCTACAGCTCCCGAGGAATTGCAACACGGCTATTATGGCTAATCATTTAAATCTGTTGGGCCCACATGCATGGCACAACAAATTTAGGGGCAATTGTGGGTACCCGGAAATTAGTATTATAGGCCTGGACGAGTAGCCCAGCCCCAGCGGCCCAAAGTTCAGGCCCTTCATCTTTTGTATTGATCCGATTTCCCCACGACCCCATGAAGGGAAGTTATAGGGGAGCACGATCCCATGGAGGGAAGTTATAGGGAAGATGGCTAATAAGGAGGAACCCATCATCTCCACTAACTAACATACACATATATAAATTAAACCCTAGGTCCGGGGCAAAGGACAAGTTGCATTCTCTGTACTCATTCTCCAGAATATTGAGAAATAATATTGACTGCACCACCGTGGACGTAGGCACATCTTTGCTGAACCACGTACATCCGTTGTTGTGTGATTGGCGTTTTATTTTCTTTGTTCTTTCTTGGTCATTACTTCTCTCATATTTATTTGTGTTGCACAATCATTGTCTCCACAGTCCTAAATTTACAAAGTCGCTTTTTATTATTGGTGAACACGAACACTTAATATCCTTCATGATAGTATTTTTTCCTCATACAATTAGGAGTGGACATGGCCGCTAACCCACACCCATGTAGGACTTGAGCGTGTCTGCTTAAGTCCGCATGTCCGTAAACCCATAAAATCATAACATGCCCGCATGTTTAAATTTAAGTATATTATTTGTTTTATAAAAAAATATTATTATAAAAATCTTGTATATATATAAATGATATTAAATCAATTTCATCGTCATCATCATCATTATGATCATCATCCTTCCCTTAATCCATAACATAGGGTTGGTAACATGGATTCTCTTTTACTAATCATGTCTATTGTAAGCAATTTTATTTACTAAACTTAATTCTTTAATGTTTCTCCTTATAATATCCTCTCAAGATAACTTTGGGTACCTTATTTGTTTTTTACCTTCGATTTCAATTAGTCTTTCTTTTGTTATTAATGCATCTGTTGATCTATGAATCACATGTCCATACCATTTAGATCGACTTTCTGTTATTTTATTACTAATGGGAGTTACTCCCAACTTCTCTCTAACATGTTGTTTTTTAACCTTATCCCTTCTAGTTATCCTATCATCCATCGTAGCATCCTGATCTCACTTACATGAACATGTAGCTCATGTTTTGTCCTTTAATGCCCAACATTTTGGTCCATATGGAGTAGTTGGCCTCAAAGGAAAAACCATGATTTAATCTCATGGGAGGCCAATAATTTTTTCTTAATATACAATTTATCATTTTTATATGATTTGCCATCATAAAATAAAAAATCAATACTAGTAGAAATAGTCAAACAACAATGAATCAATATGAATGAAGAACTTATAAAAAGAAAACAATTCTTTTATAAAAAAATATACTTATCACAATAAATGATTGTTTTATACTCTAAAATGATGCAATTATAATTGATTTAAGGATCAAAACTATGTAGATACAACTCCAAAGTTAAATTTACAACTAGGTTAAAAATTTGCAATTAAAAATGATATAATTAAAAATCTACACTTGAGATTAAAAATAAGGAAAAAATTCCCATCTCTTACTACTATAAAATGCAAAACAAGGCATTAAGACTCCTCTCCAACCCCCCTATCCACGTAGCCAAGGCATTTAATGACTCTTATTTTCAATACCCCTCTTTCCTCTTTCTTCCAATAAACTTAACGTTCCTCTCTTTAAAAAAAAAACCTTCCTCTTCCCCATGGTTTCCTCTTTCCCACTCAATTGCATAACCACTCATTTCCCTATCTAATACATATCTCCTCTCTCAAAAGAATCCATCTGTTCCTTCATCACGATTGTAAGTTCTCTCATCAAAGTTTTTGTTTTTTCCTTTTGAAAATTTGGGGTTCACCGCAGTCCTTCCCCTATATTATTTACCCCATCCTCTTTGAAGGACTACCACTGTTATTTTTTTCGCTTGGGCTTTTTAGATGTTTTGATTAAAGGGGATGACTCCATTCATGAATTTTTTTATGCCTCTATATAAGTTGAGTTTCCTTATTGTTCTACCATCACGTTTTAAGTTTTTCGATCTGAACAACTACAAATTTTATTAACTACTACTGATAATTTGTCAGATCTTCTTATATTCATGCTATCTGTCTTTGTTTTTGTTTGAACCAATGTAATTATTTAGCTTCCAATATGACAATGGTTAGTAGTTTGACCATCGATTTGGGTACTAAACAGAGAAAGGTTGCTAAGGTAGGATTTTGACAGAGTCTAAGGCCAAGTTGAAAACTATTGATAAACCCTAATTTTTGCCTATTCTTGCTCCAGTAGAAGATATCAAAGAGATTCTATAACCTAATATGAGAATTAATCAGTGTGCATTTGTTACCCCTCTTCCTAACAAAGGGTGTAATTTTTTTGTTACATTCAGGCTTCAGTGAGCTCCTTGATTTATGACGTTGATAAAGGGTTTAGACATTAGATATAAATCATTAATATGTACATTGGTTTTCTTTATCATATTAATCTATATTTTTCCCCACTTTGGTTTCCTGTATGAATTTTTTCGAGTTTGATTGTTTTGGGATTGTTGCAATTTCAGGGTTTGAGTGGAGCCGGTTGAGAATAGCAGTTGGTGGCGTTGTGATTTTGCGGTGTAAATTTTGTGAGTCGTAGTTTTGTTGAAGCTAATGATTTCAGTTTTTTCGTTTCTTTGGAGGTTAGATTGGGTCTGTTTCTGCCCTGGTTGGTTCTTCTTCCATTGGGTCTGAGATTTTTATATGGGGTTAAGTTTTTCTTGGCGAGTCTAGAGCAAATGGGGCTTTTGGCTGAAGATAGCAACATCGTCATCGATGTTTTCTGCTTTAATTTATTCAATTTTCTATTTTTTTTTTGCTAAAAGGTGGAGAAACATATAATTCTGCCAAAATGTAATGAAAGATGGAATCAAACTATTTTTACTCCCCAAAAGATATTAAATGCAGATTGAGTTTTTTGGGATCCAATTGTGAATATTATAAAATTAGTCTAATATTTTGACTTTACAGTTTGATTATAGATTTTTGTTACAAAACTTTATGTTTCTTCATTTTATTTGGAGATTATTATTTTTAGCTATATATGAAAACAGATTTGATGTTGGACTTGATTCAAAGGACTCTGTATCTCAGTTCCATCTCACAAAGATCTGCATGGTATCATTGTAGTTTCAGTACATAATTTATACCTTAATTTTGTGCTTTAAGATTGGTGTGCATATTAAGATATCGAAATTGGAGTGGCTATATATAGGCCATTTAAGCACTTCTATCAGGTTTAATACCATATCCTTTTTTACTGACAATTTGTTAGTTATAATGCTGGATAAATTTATAGTGTTTACATTCTCTGCAGACTCAGGTGACTGATTCAACCCAATCGTATTAATATAGTCTTTCGTAATACTATTTATCACTACCTTTTTAAAAATTGGTAATGGTTGATTATCTTATCTCAAAACTCTTTTATATGGCTTCTAAATGCAGACTTATATCCTCTATACTCCTAACATGTTTTAATCATCCTTAAACTCCAATATGCTTAATCACATGGATGGATGTTTTGAACTAATTTTTTTTCGGCCACAAAAATATGTATATGAATTTAAAACTACATGATGGGGTTTTCAATTTATTTTATGCCCAAAGAAGATAAATTGGCGTTGCTTTGTTTTGATATCATTATATGGGTACTAATTTTTGGTTATAATATATTCCTAAAATTTGGTTACTAATTTTTGTATTTTTATTATAATTATCTCAAATCTGAGAATCCCCATATCCCACTATTCACTTTCAATAATATTATAAAAATTGCACTAATGGGAAGTAATAGGTACCTAATGCATCAAAACTTTCCTATTTCTTATCCATTCATGCAAGTGTTTTAATTATAAGTGCCCATGAGTCTTTATATTGTAAAATCTGGTATTTATTTTTTAATGTCATTTTTTACCATGTTAAAGTGTTATTTTGTTTCAGTTTATTTTTTTAAGTAGTCATTTTGTTAAATACATTTTTAGAAGGCAAAGTAGATGGCTCAATGCCTGAATAATCATTTTGTTAATGTTTAGTTTTTAATTTTCATTATGTCTAATTTTTGACTTTTTGACGAAAGTTTACTTCACACAGAAAATGAGATGGGGAGAAATAAAATTTTCAAAATTTCAATAAAATTCAAAAAATTAATCTCAACCCTTCATTTTTGGTGGGTGAGGTGGACAAATATGAGTCGTTATTGTACTTAGACAACTCAAAAATATTCTTACTTTGTTATATAGATATATCTAAACCAAGGCGTAAGGTATAACACATTAATGAAACCAACCGCACTCGAAATACACCACCTAAATCATGCGATCCCCTCGAGTATTTAAGTCCCACCATGTATAATACATATTTATGCATATCATCATTCACACATAGTCTATACTATAACACTAATATACCCAATGCCCGCCAAATCCTCAACCCAGATTACAATGATAATAATAGATTTTATACACCCAAAACCCAAATAAACCCTACCCTTTTATTTATGATGATATAAATCATAGTTGACAAATAAATCTAAACACGAATCAAAATTCATAGTAACATAAAAACAGTCTTAAAACTTTTTGTATTCGAAGTCACGTACATCTAAAATGCACCAAACCAAGTCATTTAGTGTCATGGTCATATTGAATATGTCTTGGGTTGTTTTGCTTTTGTCATAATATATTATATTTTACCAAAAAAATCATTTAATTTTGATTTTTACTATGTTTACATGCTACGCGCTTTAAAAACTTTTAAGCTTGAAAATCAATGTACCCACGTCTTTTAGATAGAATTGAGTATGATGTTTGTTTGAAACATCAACGTACCCACATCTTTTGGATTGAATTGAGTTTGATATTTGCAGTTGTGTGTTACATAATATGCTTGGTCTATAGAATTGACGTAATTTAATCTCATCAAACACAAAGTGGATCGATGATTTTTTTATTAGGTTTTTTTATTGTCGACAACTCCATTTGCGTACATACGTATCCCGCTCGCGCATCGCGCGGGTTTACAACTAGTATACTATAAAATGCAAAACAAGGCATTTATGAGTATTTAAGACTCCTCCTCATTGAGAGTGTCCACGTGGCATACTTTAAAATGCTATACAACATTTAATGATATACATTCCTCTCATTTATGCTTATTGATAATCGAAAGACTTTTATTTTGGGTAATCAAAAGTTACCCAATATCTAGATTTATTGATATTAGTAAACGCCTATATATCCAAGAGACACATTTTGGGAATATCAAACCTTTCTTGATCACAAAGGCAATTTATCTTCCCATCTCTCTCTTTAAATTTGTTTCTTCTCTTACTTAGGTGTTCTATTCGACCCCCACTCATCAAACACCATATTTGGATTTTGCCATTTTCGTAAGGTAATTTTGTTTATTTTGAGTCTCCCTATATTGATCATGATTACTACCAGTGATGGATTGGATTGAGGTCCCATTTCACATGTGAATCCACAAGTGGCCAAGGTGCTGATGATTTACATAATGGAAACCAACCATGATAAAATTAACGGACGTTGCATTCACGTGGCTCATTCACAAATAAAAAAGTTGGAAATGAAGACTTTACAGGATGTACATAGTATAATTTTAAGTGTACGAATACAAAGTCTACAAGCATACATATATGTGTGTGTGTTTTCATGGTTATGTTTATGAGTTTAATTTATTCGAATTTTGGGATTTGAAAATATTTTTATCCATATAAAAGGTGTTGAGATGGTGAGAATAGTTTTTATTTCAATTTATTTTGGGTTTGTAAATCTATTTTATATTTACTTTCGTATATACTGGTTAGGTCTTATGGGATTTCATAATATTTTTATGTTCGATTTCAACTATCTCACTCATGGATTCAGTTATCATTGGAGTGGAATTTTATTTCACTATGTGCCCTACTTATGAGGTAATTTGTTTACTTTTGATTAAGTTACACCTGAAATTTATTAAGTGTTTTATTCTCCTTAGATTTTCTCTTGAATAATTCATAATTTCTACACTCACTTTGTTATCATAAGACTAACCAGAATCCCCAATATTCATTGAGGTAATTTTTAATTTTATATTTTCATGTTAATGGATGCAATATTTTAGTTGAAGAATTAATTCATTTTACTGTCACATAAGTTGCTTATGTTTACATTAATTCAAAACTTTCATCAAAAGATATAACTGTAATTTTTTTTAGTAATCTTATGTTAATTAAACAATGTTTATCTTTTTAATCTATTTCAAAATCTAAAATCCCAACATACACACATTTAATATGTTATTGGGTTATATCTTGGTATGCCTATTGATATGTTATTGGGCAAATGGCCTCATGAAATTAAAATTATTTAAGGCATCTAATAAATAGTATAAAGACTCAAATAAAATTATTTTTTTCTCATGCTATAACCATATAAAAACCACATTTTTTCAAGAAAGATTGGTTTATCTATGGGAAAAAAAAGAAATGATCAATTATAAAAAAGTCTCTCAAATATTTTTTAATTCACACTTAGTCCAAGATTTTTTATTTTGTTCAAAAAACTCTCTCAAACACAAATTTAACTAATATTCTCTTATTTTTAAAGGTCCGCGTTTGAGACACCCCCGCCCCACCCCACCACCCCTCAATGTTTTAAAGAAAATAAATTGGACTAAAAGTGTATTAAAAAATATTCGAGGGAGCATTTGGTATATGCCCCAAAAAGAAAGGCTAAAAATATTTTGCATATTATTATTGATAAGATAACTTTCAATATTTATTGGATTGTTTACTATGAGTTATGAATTCGTGTTATACTTTAATATGTATACATGTACACGTATACAACTCACTTACAAGGTGTGAAATTCATTTTCTTTGTATTTTTATTCAAACTTAACTATATCATTATATGTGTTTGGATTGTATATTGTGACTTTTGAATTTTTGATTTATTGATCCTCCTCTAAACATTTTATTCTGAAGCACTTTTATTATTATTATTATTATTATTATTAATATTTATTTGTTTTCTTTTATCTTTTCAAATTATAAGTCATAAGTAATATTACAATACGCTCGCGCATCGCGCGGGGTACATGCTAGTGTGTTTTAATAACCCTCGGAGAAATTAGAAATTGCATAAAGAATTTTCAACAATTACAATCAAATGAATAGTAATAAGAGGGATCTTAACTGTTTTAAGATTTTACAGCCACGTGGCTAATACGAAACAAATATAATTAGCTATGAGAGAGAGAGAGAGAGAGAAGTTGTAGCAAAAGTTCTCCTCAAAGATATTATAGACTAGATGAGAGTATATACAAAAGAAAAGGTAAGGGTAAATAGTGGATAGGTTGTTTGACCAAAAATTAATAAATTTAAAGGGCTCTATACAATTGTTTTAAAATTCAAAATATGTATATGAACCAAAACTTAAGGGATTACATCGGTATTGAGACTACCACTTTAAAAGGAACCCGTTGCTAATAGAATCACTGAAGTTAAACATATCCAATACAAACTAGGCTACTACAAAATTTTGAGCCTTTGGTCCTACAGTAATTTCATCACTGGTTGACCTAATGATTGTTCTGTAAAACTTCCCTTTTACCATGTGGGATATCTTCCAATCATATAAGACACTACTAGCGTGCCTATATTTCATCCATCATGTAGCTATTCTACTTGTTATATCCACTTTTCATTTCGAAACCTAAATAACGAAATTTATTATTTTGAATTATCACCTGCTCTTCAATTTTTATCATTATATTATCTTTGATTTCATTCTTAAATTTACATTCAATATATTTTGTTTTAGTTCTGCTAATTTTTTATTCCTTCGATTTCAATGCATTTCTCGAAGTTTCTACTCTTGTTGCTGAGGCCTTCATGGAAGTGTCTATTAAAATTATATCATCAACAAACAATGTACGCCATGGGATGTCTCCTTGAATGTCCTTGGTTATATCTTCTAAAGCTAGTGCAAATAGATAAGGCCTTCGAGTAGATCCTTAGTGTAGAAAGTTCTTAGTTTTTTCACAAAGTTTTCTTACTCTAGTCCACGTGTCATTATACACATCTTGGATAATTTTAATATAGTTGGTCGTGATTCTTGTTCTCCGTAAGACCCACCAAATTATAACCATAAGTTAGTATCATAAGAACTTACTAAATCAATGAAGACTATGTTTAAATTTTTATTCTTACTTCTACATTTTTTTTCACTGGTTGTTTTGGTAGGTCTCTCTCATTTAAATCCAAATTGGTTATCCGATATTGTTGATTCATTTCATAATCTTTTGTTCTATTACTTTTTTTCATAATTTCATATTGTGACTCATCAATTTAATTCCTCTATAATTGTAAGAAAAATTCATATATCTCTTAATGAGTTAAATATTTAATTATTAATTTATTTTATATGAAAAAATATATATATATTTTTATATTCGAGCCTCTTTGGGATCGAGCCTAGTCGGGTATTAAAGTGTGCCCAAGTCTGTCCCAAGATCTTATCGGGTGTGGACAAATTTATCAAGCCTGATCTACAAGCCTAATTTACTTGACCAAGTCCTATAAAATAGGAGGCCGAGCCATTTGGATTGGGCGGTTTGGAGTCTATGTCCACCCTCACATTATTTAGTTTGTGTGTCACTCATTCTCCCTCTTCTTTATTTAAAGAGTTATTTGCACTTTGGGGTCCGATAATAATAGGTATTTTTAAGTTGGATTTGAAAGTTTTTCATTTTGTGACCTTGGGATTCATTTTTACTTTTATATGAAACTTCGAGAGAAAGTGACACAAAAATATTAAAGGTGCCTCAAAAGTGAAAATTAACTCTAAGGTCACAATATGGATAACTTTGGTTTCCAACTTCAAAGTTATTCGTAACTCATGAAAGCCTAAAATGCAAATAACCCTTATTTTAACTATACTAATACGAGAAAACTATATCACGTGTGGATGGTATTATATTATTTGTCCCTGATCAACAAGAATAAGGACATTACATGACATGTTTCCACATGTAAGTAAGTTATCTTTATAGTAAGGAACATAGTGGTAGGGGGTTAATTCTATAATATAGTAATTAACTAATTTGCCCAAGAGTGTTATGCAAAAAGTAGATCTATATAACGATTTAACATGTTTCAGCAAGTCATCCTGACCTATGCTCACAAGAACATGCTAGAATTATAGAAAGTTAGCGAAGAGTACTGCTTGATACAAGTATTTCGTATGGATAATTGAGAATCAACATTGACCCTATTCATAATTGAGTGTCTTATTTAAATACAAAGGAGTCTTATCAATCTATAATTATTTCAAGCTATAATTTTATTAATAATTCACCTTTTTAGTGCCTATCGTGTCTGTTATAATTGAGTTGTAATACGACTTTAGCTACTATTTATCATTGAGTGTCTGGATTTTAGCCATTTTACTCAATTTGCATCTGGTTGGCTATGCTAAATGTGGTTTGGCATATTCTGGTGGCAGATTAGGAGTAGGGGTAATGTAGGAAGATACATGTCACATGCCATGATTTGTGATCCATATCGATTTTATCACACATTATACTATTTTTTATGTACTCTTGTCTAAATTTGTATTCAAATGAATTTAGAAGGGACCATTGGAGCAAACACTATAATTGGGTACACTGTCTAAAATGCAATTTACATATTATATTTGCTCAAAAAATTACTTAACCAGCTGCTATGTTCTGGTGCCAATAATTTGTGTAAAACTCGCATTAAAAATATCCAAATTTATGTGTGTTTTAAAGTTAGGGAAATATTTTTTAGGATTAATTATATTTTGATTTCTTGAACTTTGTTTCTATTGTCACTTCAGCACCCATTCTTTTATTTTTCTACACTTAACTCCCAGAACTTTTTAAACGCGATCAAGTTATTCCAAATCCTAGTGGCGGATCCAGAAATGTGAGTAAGAGGAGGCCAAATAATAAATATCTATTTTTGTAGGGGCCAAAACTATAAAAATATAATTTTTTCCATAAAATTTTAAGACTACAGGGTTAAAATTTGAAATTCTTTCAAGTTTGGGGGGGGGGGGGGGGCAAGGCCACCCCTCCCCCCCCCCCCCCCCGTATCCGCCTCTGCCAAATCCTAACAGTTTTATTTTAAGGAAGGAAAATTGGTCATGTGCATAGTACATGAGGGTATTTTTGTAGAAAAAATATTTTCATGTGCCACACAGATGATCATTTTTGTCTAGAACATAACACCGTTAGGATTTTGGTGTAATTTGACTCGTTTTAAAAAGTTTACGGGGTTTAGTGTAGAAAATGAAAGTAGAGGTGTTGAAGTGAAAATGAGAATAAAGTTCAAGGATCAATGTGTAATTAACCCTATTTTTAAAGGTATAATATGGTAGGGGTCGTCCGTAAGTAACTGTTTAGTTTGAGACCCACCTCTTTTTAGTTTGGACAAAGAAGAACTCGTTAACTTCATTGTTATTAGAGTCCTTTGACTCATTTTAATTAAAATTTTATGAAAGCCACACCACAAAATAGCATCGCTTGTGAAAAAGTTATTGCAGATTTTTAACAAAGGAGAGTGTAAGAAATCAAATTTCAAACATAAAGCTAAAACTAGAAAAAAAATCATATTTTTTCCTTTTAAATGTTTTATTTGCGTGATGTCTAAGAATGACAATTTTTCGCCTGGTCATTAATTTTATGATTTGTACTAGCAAATTTATAGAGAAATTTGAATTTTTCTCAATAATTGTTATTTTAAAATTTGCAAAATTCTCAAAACTTTAAGATAATTAAAGTCATTCTCAGACACATTTTAAAACCAATTTAAGTCTTTTTTAATTGAGAATTTAATAAATCTCTCACCGAAAACTGCTGATATAATTAAATTTTCCTCTTAAAAGAAGGTTTTTGAAAGTTTCACGCCGACTTAAATGAGAAATGCTTATATAAACCAGTATATATTGTCAATAAATTTCACTAGTGTATAGATATTTTTTCATGACATAATTAAGATCCATTATATATATATATATATATATATATATATATATATATATATATATATATATATATATATATATATATATATATATATATATATATTATTTTTTTTTAAATTCAATTTGTACGTTATTATGCTAGGAGAAGGGGGGAAGGGGGGGGGGGGGGGATTAATTATTTCAACAATAATAAACAAATAGTAGAGAGAGGGTTTAGAGAAACTTTGCAAACCGAGGTTTTAACATGGTTCAGCCTTGCCTACGTCCACGTTCGAGACGGTATTCTTCCTTGTCTCCAACTCACTAAGGCAGAATTAAAACCATACAAGGAATTATAACACCTTGCAACCCGCAACCAACGAGGGAACTATACCCTTCCTTGTCGAAGAGAAACACAAAAGAGCCCAAGGTTCTATTACACATTGACTTGTGATTACCCTACTTTTATATGCTCATATATAGTTTGTTTTTACAATTATGTATTACTTACTATCTAAAAATATTAAATGATTTCATATTTAGTATTTTGGGTTCTTAATATGGCAAATTCTATTTTTAAATATTTTTTTTACTTAACCCCCACTTCTTAATGTTATATTTGACTTAACCCCCAATTTCATAATCCTTTTGATATAACTCCCAAATTTTTAAAATCATTACATTTTTGTTAAAAATTTAATATATTATAATTAAACTTAACCCCAAAATTGTAATTTTCAAAAAAATACCCTCCCACTTCATATTTTTTCCCAAATCAAAATCCTAAATTTTCACCCAACTCTAAAACCACCACCACCACCACCTCCTCTTCCTCCACCCTAAAGATTCAAAGATTCCACCAAAGCACTTTCATCCCTTTTATGGCTTTGCCTAAAAGTAGCAAACCGATATTGTATATCTTATTTATTTACACACGATCTCTAGGTTCCAGTCACCAGAATAAACAAAAAATACTCTATTCCATTCAACCTCTTCAATCACTTTCTTCTCTTCATGGATGATTTGATCCGGCCAAAGAGTCTGAAATTCTTAACGAATCAAACTCATAAAAAATCTTCAGCTTTCGATACAACCGAAAGCCTACGACGTTGGGTTGGAGCCTTTATGGAGACTGCAACAAAAGAACTTGAGTGGTTCATGGGGGAACTCATGCAGGTTCTTTTCTTGGTTGTTAGTGAATTTTCGATGGGTTTTTTCACGATTCGGTTGTTGTGAGGAGTGGATGAGATGGAGAGTTGGGGGAATCTTTGAATCTTTAGGGTGGAGGAGGATGAGGAGGTGGTGGTGGTAGTGGTAGTGGTTATCTTAGGATTGAATAAAAAATTATGGTTTTGATTTGGGGAATAAGATGAAGCGAGAGGGTATTTTTATCAAAAATATGCCTTGGGGGTTGTTGATGTAAAAAATTAGATTATATCTAATTATTTAATCACAGATAAAATAAAATGAGACAAAGAAATTTTAAAGTGGTTCAGCCTGATAAGAATGGCCTACGTCCACTGTTTCTATTATTGCCGACTGTTTGGGAATTCTTGATTACCAGTTTAGTCAAGAAATTCTCGGTCCCCTTAAAATGAGGATGATACAATGTATTTATAGCCCTCAGGCTGTACATGTAAAAGCGTAATACATAGCTGTCCATTAGGCGTATACATCTGTATGATAATAATAAGCATTTAATGCGCAGTCAATCTGTTGGTTATCCTGCTATTAATGCTCTGTTTGAGGTGCAACTCGGACCGCCTAAGTAGCTCGGTACTCATAAGTTGCTCGGTGTATTAAAGTTCCTCGGAGAACTCTTGTTGGTCGGAGCTTCTGAGTTGATCGGGGAAGCAGAGTTCCTCGTTGCAGTATGGTTCCTCGGAGAGCATCTATTGCTCGGAGTATTTGAGTGGGTCGGGGAAGTTGAGTTCCTCGAAGTCAAGGTGTTGTTCGGAAGTGTTTGTTATTGCCACGCAGATTGCCACGTGTCTTAACTCAATTGAGCCATGTCAGCAGACTAAATTTGGTATCAACAGAAGCCCCAATGTTTCACAGTTCAAAATTTGAGGAGTGTGGAACATTCTTTCTCGAAATATGGCGGTTTTAAATGGTCATCCTGAAATTTAGGAGTATTTTCTTTTGTATTTATTTCTCCTTCCAAATTCGTAGAATCGAACTTTTTGAATTTTTATAACCGCTTCGATTCCCGCGCCCTTTTTGTCTTTTTAACCGCTGGTAACGTAACCGTCTCTTTTTGTAATCATTATCTTTACCCATTCCCAAGACAGGGTATTTAAGCGTTGCAGAAAATCCCCTCGTCTTCTACTTTTTCAAATTTGTCTCTTTGAGTTTTCCATTGTCTCTCTCTCCTGTGCGTTCATCCCTTTCATCATTCGTTATCAACAGACTCATCATTTTTCCTGTAAGATCTTCTTCTTTCTCTTTGATTTCCTTTACTCATCATGGTTTACCCTGTAGAGTCGCTTGATAAATTTCGTTCTGATTTCTCTATTCAGTCATGGGTTATTTTGGAGGAACTTTCTGAGCCTTCAGATTGTTTTCGTTTGGCTGAGGGACCTTGGTTCCCCAGTCTCTTTGTCGCTGAATGTGGCTTTTCTTTTCCCCCAAACCCTTTATGTCTGGAATTCTGTCAATAATTTGACGTGGTTCCTGCAAGAATAGCCCCCAATACGTGGAGAATAGTTAACGGAGTTCATAGATTAAATCAAATTCATGGAACTCGTATAGGAATTACAGAAATTATGTTCTGTTATAGATGGGCTGTTGGTGACAATACTTTTTATTTAAAAACTAGATTTTTGAATAGAGCTTTAGTGGTCAACCTCCCAGATGCCAATAGGGACTACTTCGAGCACGGGGTTGTTATGAAAAATTGGCAACACCCTCCACTGACTGAAAATGATGTGTACCAGGGTCCTAGATGTCCTCCCTATGGCAATGGGATAGGTTATTTTTATTTTATTTTATTTTTGAAATTATGCTTCCTTTGTGTTTGATAAAATGTGTCACTGATATTTTAATTTTCATTTATTTGCAGTTGACAGCAAAAGAAGGTCTCCAAAAGAGACAGAAGTTAATTTAAAACATCTAAAACTTATCTGGGGTTTGCATCAGACTGTTGCTGACGAGCATATCAGGTCAGCTTCATATTTGTTGCAGTATAAGAGTTACACCTCATCTTTTACTGCTCGTCCGGTGATAAGTGAGGTAGAACCAGTACCTGCTTCTGCAAGTTCTTCACCTGAGTCTCATATCCCTCTGAGTGAAAGAATGAAGAAAAGAAGAGCTCCTGCCATCTTCGAAAAATCTTCCTCTGTTACTGGAGAGGCAAAGAGAAGTAAACATGATGTTCCAGAAGAGGGGACAAAGAAGATTGATGCACCCCTACGGCTACTACTGTGAAGGTTGCCGAGAAGCCCCCAGTGGCTCCGAGCAAGGCCGCTGTTCCAAGCGAGGTGATTGTTACCTCTCCGACTAAGACTACATCGTTAGTCGAGACCATTCCTGTTCCCCCGAGTAAGCTGAAGAAGAGCTCCTCGGTCAATTTGGCTGAATCCATCTCCCATCCCCCGTTTACTGGAAGTGGTGTTCCCACTTTTGTTGCCCCGAGCTCTGCCATGAGCTCGGTGAAGTCTTGGATCATTCTTGAGATCCAAGGTATGGAGGAAAATCTTTCTCGGGACATGGTTACCTCATTAGCTGCTCGTCATATAGCTTCTGTAAGTATCATTGTCCTCAACTTTCATTTTTCCCTTGTTACATCTGTGTACTGACTTGATATCATTTTCTTTTCCCAGTTGGTGACCTGTTTTAATACCATTTTAAAGAAAGATGAAGCTATTAAAGCTTCAAGCTCCTCGTCTGGTGTAGAGGAAGCTTTGGTGGGCCTGAAACAGTCTTTGAAAGATTCTCGTCAGAAGTATGATGATGATAAGGCTGCTTGGGAGGTGAAACTTGATTCCACCGAGCAGGAGAGAAACCAAGCTGTTAAAGTCTCCAAAGGTTTGGAGAAGAAAATAAAAAACTTGGAAGAGAAGAATAAAGAGCTCGATGAGAAGCTCAAAAATGCTAGGGAGCTTGAAAGTAAGCTAAAAAATGCTGAAGAAGAGTTGGGCCGACTTTGGAAGTAGGTCGTTAAAAGGAAGAAATAGAGAATAAGCTGAAGGCTGCCGAGGATCTTCTTTCCGAGAAGCTTTCCTTGAAGAAAGTGAAAAGGAAGTTGGATATAAAAAAGTCTTTCAGCACTGGTTGGGATAAGGGGTGGAATAAAGGTCTGGCTGCCATGATGTCGCAGGTGGAATATGGTAGCCACAAATACTTTAGGGATGGCTGGGTCGCTGCTCTGCAAGAGATGAAGTTCGATGAAAATTCTGACCTGTTTCAGCGATACATCCCGGGCCCCCCTCCAACTCCTGAAGAAGAAGAAGAGGACGAAGCCGCCTCTGAGGAATCCTCCATGGTGATGGGAGATCAAATTCCTCATTCCCCAGCTATCCAGTCTACCAGCGAGCAACTTCAACCATCCATTGTTTCAAACGAGTAACTTCCAGCACTCCCCGAGCAACCATCTGTACCATCCGAGCAACCTACCTCCTCGTCCCAGCCTCCCGAGAAAGTTTTGGGAGACAAGGAAAAGTTGTAGAGTTTTTCGGATTTTTCTCTCTGTTTATTTTTCTTTATCAAATGTAACTCTGAATTTTGTACTTCTCCTTTATGATGTAATAAAATTTGAAGTTTCGCCTATTCATACCGTTGTTTCTCTTCTTCATGCTCTGTTTGAACTCTTATTGATTCTTGTTTTCTCTTCCTTTACTAGTTTATGGCCAGGATGGAGTTATTGTCTGCTCATGATACAAAATTATTGAGGCAATGCAATGAGTACTTCAAAGATGGTCATACAGATACGAGTGCAGCACAAATCGTTGACATCCTCGGTCAAGGTGCTTCAGAGCAAGCAATTTTAGCCTACCAGTATTTGAAGTGCCTGCTTGACCGTGCAGTGGCTAATAATGTAGCATATTATGAAATGATTGAAGATCTCCAAGGAACTCTTGAAGAGCTTCAACAACAATATAAGGAATCTACAGCCCTTTTGCACGAAGGATACGAGAAGAAGTATCAGCAACTCAGTGCTGGTAAGGGATACGATAAACTGTTTGCTGCTTACGATGTGAGGGAGAGATTTTTGAAGGCTGAGGTCGAAGAGCACAGACAGATAGCTGAGTTGTTAGAGCAAGGAAATAATAACCTGCAAAGAGAGGTGTCTCAGCTGAAGTCTGCAACTTCCACCTCAAACGCTTTGGTCCCTGTGAACGACAAGGGATTCTCTTTCTTGGAGGTCGAAAACGCCAACCTGAGGGATGAATTAGAAACTTTGAAGAGAGTTGGCCCTTCTACATCTACTTCTGGGACGGGCAAGAGCTCCTCGGGGACGAGCAAGAGCTGCTCGGATTACTGTCGAGGAACAACGAACTCAATCTGCTCTAGAGAACCAGGCCTTCCAACTGATGGCAAAGAACCAGGCATTGGCTGAGATGTCTAAGAAGATCAGGAATCTGGACGAGCAGCTTTCTGCACAGAAGTCTGCCTTGGAGAATAAAGAACTCTTTATAAAAAGTCTTCACGAGCAGTTGGAAAGGTTGACTTATCAGTTCCACAAGCAGCCCAGAGAATTTTGGATGGATGGCTACAATGAGGCTCTTTACCATTTGGATGATCGGATCCAAAATGGGAATAATGAAGGTTACAAACAAGGGTGGTTGAATGCCCTGAGTGTACTGTAACTGGAACAAGGTCACTACTTGTGGGATTATCATAATCCTGGGTTGCTCGACTTGCCAGTGCCACGCTTCAAACTCGACATGAGCTGGATCCCTGCCCGGGCAATCCCTCAGTGTTTGATTTCCAAATACCTTGGCGATTATAGTCTCCATTCCAATGCTAAAATATCTCGCCCCGAGCACCTACTCGATCGACCATCCGTGATGAACATCAGGATGCTTAAAGATCTTAATTTCATAAACTCCTCTTATGCTTTAGACAATCCTCCTGCTGGCGAGGAACCTGTTTCAAAAGCAGAGGGGAAGAAACCAATAAAATAAGAATCTTGATGTAATAATTAATTTGTATTTCATTCTCAATGTATTCTTTTTTTGGATTTAATAAAAGACTTTTATTTTTGTTCGCAATCTTGATTGCCATTGCCTTGTGGTTGTAAAACACTTTATATATGTATATCTGTTAAAAAGATAACAACATTGTGTTATTTGTCGATCAACTTAGAGTTGATTAAAACTTATTGTCGACTAGTTTGAATTTGTGGTAATCATTTGACAACTAACCAAACTTAATGATGTTTTGTTTCTCGACCAACTTGGTAGTAATTTAAAAAGTTACGAGTATCAAAAATTTTGCTCGATCACTTTCTCGTACTCATAAAATATTTCCGACCAACCAAGGTCAGTAAATTTTTCTTCTCGACCCACTACAGTTAGTGGGTTTTTATTCCCGATCAACCATAGTTAGTGGATTTTTTCTTATCGACCAACTTTGGCACTTTTTGGAATAGTTTTTCTTCCTAACCAACCTTAGTTGGCATTTTTAGGAATAGTTTTTTCTTCCTAACCAACCTTAGTTGGCATTTTTAGGAATAGTTTTACTTCCTAACCAACCTTAGTTGGCATTTTTAGGAATAGTTTTACTTCCTAACCAACCTTAGTTGGCACTTTTAGGAATAGTTTTTCTTCCTAACCAACCTTAGTTGGCATTTTTAGGAATAGCTTTACTTCCTAACCAACCTTAGTTGGAATTTTTAGGAATAGTTTTTCTCTAACCAACCTTAGTTGGCACTTTTAGGAATAGTTTTTTTTCCTAACCAACCTTAGTTGGCATTTTTAGGAATAGTTTTTTCTTCCTAACCAACCTTAGTTGGCATTTTTAGGAATAGTTTTTCTTCCTAACCAACCTTAGTTGGAATTTTTAGGAATAGTTTTACTTCCTAACCAACCTTAGTTGGCATTTTTAGGAATAGTTTTGAGTAGTCTGAGTTTTGCTGAGTAGTGTGTAACACTAGTATTCCGCAAAAATTTCCAACAAAAGGAGAGAACTGGGCAGAACATTATCACTTTATTCATACTAACGAAAATGTACTACATGAGAGTTTACATCACTGATAATACTTGCGCAAATGTTCTGCATTCCATGCATTCTTAAACTCCTGCCCTTCTAAAGTTGCTATTCTGTAGGTTCCTGGTCGAACAACTTCTGTAACTCGATAAGGTCCATGCCAGTTTGCTTCCAATTTGTTGTGCTTTTGAATCACTTTCTTTAGCACATAGTTTCCTTCTTTCAAGTCGCACTTCTTTACTCTCTTGTTGTAGAACAAAGCTGTTCGTTGTTGGTAAGCAGCATTCCTGATGGCTGCTTCTTCCCTAACTTCCTCGAGCATGTCTAAATCCAATCTTCTCATTAAGTCGCTGACAGGGGAATTGAAATTCAGTACTCTGTGTGTCGGGAGACCCAACTCGGCAGGTATAACGGCTTCACTTCCAAATGCCAGCATATATGGAGATTCCCCTGTTGCTGCTCGGGGAGTAGTTCAGTAAGCCCATTGTAGTGATTGTAGCTCGTTGATCCAATTTGCTTTCGCGTCATTCAGTCTTTTCTTCAAACCATTCAATAGCGTTCTGTTTGTTACTTCAGTTTGTCCATTGCTTTGGGGATGGCCTGGTGCCGAGTGGATCTTCAAGATATTTGACTGATGACAATAGGAAGCGAACTCCTCGTTGTCAAATTGTGTTCCATGGTCGGAAATGAATTCATGGGGAAGACCATATCTACAGATGATATTTTTCCAAATAAATTGATACACCTTCTCGTACGTCATGTCGACAAGAAGCTCAGCTTCTTCCCACTTAGTAAAATAATCCACTGCGACGACGAGATATTTAAATCATCCTCTGGTCGTTGGAAGTGGTCCGACCAAGTCAATTTCCCACATAGCAAAATGGCCAAGGGGAAGTAATGGGTGTCAACAACGCTTGGGTATTTCTTCGGATGGAGGAGAAGCGATGACACTTGTCACATTTCTTAGTATAGGATATACAATCAGCCCTCATCGTTGGCCAGTAGTATCCTTGCATCATAACCCTTTGCAAAAGCGTCTGACCTGCTACATGGGCTCCACAGGACCCTTTATGGATCTCTTCAATCAAGTCTTTCACCTCGGTGGGATGCACACATCTTTGCAAACCTGCTATAATTCCTCGTCTGTGCAGAATACCATTATTCAGTACATAACGAGCAGCTTTAAACTTCAGTTTTTTGGCTGCAAGTTTGTCAGTTGGTAATTCCCCCTCCTCAATATATGCCCTGATGGAATCCATCCAAGATGGTCCTAAATTAAGGGTAATAAAATTCATCGTCAAATCTTCATCTATACTCCGACCATCTAAAACTTCAATTGGGATTGTTCTTCGTAGCTCGGTACGAGTAACTGATGCTAATCGAGCTAAGGCGTCTGCCCTCACATGCTCCATTCTTGGTATTCTGACCAACTGAATAGCAGCAAATTTTGATACCAATTCCCTTGCCTTTGCATGATACCTGATCATTAATTCTCCTTTGGCCGCATATACTCCCATCATTTAATTTATGATCAATTGCGAGTCACTGAAGACAATAACCTGCTCTGCCCCCATGGTTTTTGCCAAACTAAGACCTGCAATCATGGCTTCATATTCAGCCTCATTATTCGAAGCTTTGAATTGGAAGCGTAGGGCATATTCCATGTCGACCTCGTCTGGACTATTAAGAACAATCCCTGCCCCACAGCCTGTTGTGCAAGATGAGCCATCCACATATAAACTCCATATAGGTAACTCGTCTTCAAATTTCTGATATGACAGAGTTCCTCGATGGAAAATTTGTTGCTTCCTTTCACCCCCTCCTAATTTTTCTTGCTGTTCATCGATCATCACTTCTTGCCCTTTTACCAACCTAAGTTGGTCTGGGCTTGAGTTTTATGATTCTGTAACATCTACTTGCCCTTTTACCAACCTAAGTTGGTCTGGGCTTGGGTTTGATGACTCTGTAACATCCACAGGTTGATCGGTGAGAAGCTTTTGCTCCTCGAGGGTATCAGGATAGGTGAACTCTGCTATAAAATCTGCTACTGCTTTCCCTTTAAGAGATGATCTGGGTTCATAAATTATGTCATATTCACCGAGCTTTATTGCCCAATACATCAATCTTCCTGATTTTTCTTGTTTATGAAGAGCTTGCCTCAATGGCATATCGGTATATACGACTATAGTATGAACCTGGAAGTATGGCTTCATTCTTCTACTTGCCTCGATCAATGCTAGTGCCAATTTTTTCAACTTTGGATATCTGATCTCTACTCCTCGGAGGCTTTGCTTGTGTAATAAATCGGTTTTTGCACTCCATTATCCACTCTTATTAATGCCGAGCTAACTGCATTCTCTGACACTGCCAGATATAAGTACAATTTTTCTTCCATCACTGGCCTGGACAATAGTGAAGGTGCTCCCAGATATGTCTTCAAGTCTTGAAAAGCCTTCTCACATTCATCATTCCACTCAAAAGTCTTTCGGAGCGTTTTGAAGAATGGGAGACATCTACCAGTTTCTCGCGATACAAATCTGTTGAGTGCTGCTACTCGTCCTGTAAGACTTTGCACTTCTTTCTTCGTCGTTGGAGATCGCATCTCTAACAGAGCTTTGATCTTTTCAGGGTTTGCTTCAATGCCTCGTTGATTGATAATGTACCTGAGAAACATGCCTTCTCGTACTCCAAATATGCACTTCGTCAGGTTCAGCTTCATTTGATATTTATCCAGTTGATCAAAGGTCTGGCCTAAGTCAACTAGATGATCAGCAGCTTTCTTGCTCTTTGTCAGCATATCATCAACATAGACTTCCATATTGCAACTGATTTGTTCTGCAAACACCTTGTTCATCAGCCGCTGATATGTTGCACCTGTATTTTTCAAACCAAAAGGCATAAAATTATAACAGTAAGTTCCCCTAGGGGTAATGAAAGAAGTACTCTCCCTGTCTTCAGGTTTCATCTTAATCTGGTTGTATCCAGAATAAGCGTCCATGAAGCTCAACAGCTCGTGTCCCGAGGTAGCATCTACTAATTGATCAATTCGGGGCAAGAAAAAGTGGTCCTTTGGGCATGCTTTGTTGAGGTCGGTGAAATCTACACACATCCTCCATTTGTTGTTCTTTTTCTTTACCATCACCACATTTGCTAACCAGTCTGGATATTTAACATCTTCAATAAAGCAAGATTTCTGGAGCTTCTCGACCTCTTCCTGTATAGCTTGATTCTTCTCGGGACTGAACACTCTTCTTCTCTGCTTTACTGGCTTGATCTCCTTATTCACGTTGAGTTCGTGATATAAGAAATTTGGATTTATTCCGGGCATATCCTCATGACTCCATGCAAAAGTTTGATTTCTGCTTCTTAGGAAAGTTATCAATTTCTGTTTTAGTGAGGCCTCCAATGACGAACCTATTTGATTTGTTCGTTCAAGGTGCTCGTCGTCCAGAATGATATTTTCAGTAGCTTCCACCACCTGGCCTTTCACGAGTTGGGACTCATCTCTAGGATCCAATGTTTCAATTTCTGCACCTTCCTCCACTTGATAGGTAGTAGTCTTTTTCCTTGATTCCTCCAGTTCCTCTTGCTCGACAGATGAATAGTAGCATTCCCGAGCTACTTTTTGATCACCCTTCATAACTCCTACTCTAAAATTTGTTGGAAATTTTAGGCATTGATGTACCGTAGATGGCACTGCCTCGAACTTCTTCAATCCTACCCTTCCCATGATGATATTGTAGGCTGATTGAACATTTTTATCCATCACGAAGAAGCGTATTCTTTCTGTTCGACAAGCAGGCCATGTACCAATGAATATATCCAATTTGATCGTCCCAAGTGGAAAAACTTTCTCGCCAGCAAAACCGAGGAGGGGTCTATGATAAGGCTCCAGTTGAGATAGCTTTAGATTTAAACTGTCGAAGCACGAGTAAAATATGATGTCTGCCGAGCTACCATTGTCTACCAATACTCTTGAAATCATTACTTCCTTCATCCTCATTTTGATCACCAATGGGTCATCATGAGGATATAGAACACCTGCGAGGTCGTTCTTTGAGAAACCAATGACCAATTTCTCTTTGTTTACCTTTCTCGGGCGATCCTCCTCGGCTAGATTTATTCATTGAATGTATGAGCAAGCTTGAGCCTCACAGAGGTAAGCTTTTCTCTCTGCAGTAAGGTCTCCTCCTCCTGCATCTCCACCTGTAATAACATTACAATCAAATGACCCAAAGCGTATTGAAAATACCTCACGTTTTGGATGCCTTGGTCTCTTGAGAAGATCGGGGTCGTCTTCTGGATCAACTTCATGGTCTCTTTTCTTGTTCTCCTCTGCTCGACGAGGAGATCTAGACCTCTCTCTTGTTCGATCGCTGTTTCTTCTTTCATTTCTACGATCAACATACTTTGCCAATTTTCCTCGTCTAATAAGTGTTTTAATCTCATTCTGAAGAGCTATGCAATTTTTGGTCATATGGCCATGATCTTTGTGAAAATTGCAATATTTTGCCTTATTTCTCCTTTCAGGGTCTGCCTTCATTTTCTCTGGCCAATTTAATTCCTCGTTGTTCTTGATTTCTTCTAGAACGTGGTTGATGTCTTTCTTCAAAGGAGTATAATTATCAAATTTCTTCAATACTTCCCATGACGACCTTGTTCTTGAATGTTTGTCATTACCATTGTTCTTATGCTCTTTCTTCTTAACTTTATCACCTTCCACCTTGGTTTCTTTGGCGTCCATATTCTTCATCGCAGCCATAGCCTCCTCGGTATTCATGATCTTGGTCGCTTTTGCCATCAGTTCTGACATGGTTCTGGGTGGATCTTTGGCCAAAGTGTAGTACAACTTGTTGGGCAGCAACCCACTCATCAAGGCGGTAATCGCTGTCTTTTCTTCATAATCAATGACATCGAGTTTCTCGTTATTAAAACGAGTTATATAATCTCTGGTACTCTCACCAGCTTTCTGTCTAACACTTAACAAATGCGCTACTCGTTTAACTGGCTTTTCCCCAAATAAAAATTTCCAATGAATAACTCGGCCAGTTGAACGAAAGTTGAGATCTTACCCCGAGGAAGATTATTATACCATATTTGAGCAGATCCGGTAAGAGTTCCTGAGAATGCTCTGCATCTCATCTCATCTGGAACAACATAGATGTCGGCTGCAGCTTGGTATTGTTCTACATGAAGAACAGGGTCGGTCTTTCCATCATATTTGGGAGTCGCAACAGGTGCTTTGAACTTTGACGGTGTGGGAAAATCCACAATGGCCTGGACAAAGGGTGTCCCTTGAACAAAAGTTCGTTGTAGGGGGTTCTTGGCCTTATCTATTTCCCCTAGTCTGTCTTCCAGCCTCTGAATAGAGCCTTTCCACACATCATTTCCTTCCTCGGGCCTGTTGGTTCGAGCAACTGATCGCGTTGAAGTAACTTCCAGTGATTTATCTTGACGAGCAGCTGGTCGCGACTGGGAAGATCCTTCCCTTAAGTCTGATGATCGTCTAAAGCTCCTCGACACAGCCTTAGGAGGACTTTTGTTCCTCCTAGGACCTAATCGATCAAAAGGAGATACCCTGCTTAACCTTTCTAGCGCACTAGTCCTTTTTGGAGAGAGAGTGACACGTTGTTCAGTATCTGTGGCTCGTACCGACGGAGTTCATCCAGGTTGATAAGAAAAATCTTCAGACTCCTCAGTACGATATGAATCGGTACGCCTAGTACGCGAAGAAAGTAAACGGGTATTTCTTTGAACACTTCGATGTCCTGAATGGGTCGGTACTCCGCCATAAAGGGTTTCTATGAGTTGTCGCATAGTTTCTTGCATGGCTGTCTGGCCCTGGGCTAGATTTGTCATTATTCCGGCCAGATCTGGAACGTTTGGCGGAGCAGATGGATTTGGAGGGCTTCCGGCGTTTCGATTGCTGGGTTCTGGATTATCAGCCATTTGTAATGAATTATTTTTTATGAAAAACGATATTACCAGTCGTTTACCACAGACGGCGCCAATCTGTTGATGTAAAAAATTAGATTATATCTAATTATTTAATCACAGATAAAATAAAATGAGACAAAGAAATTTTAAAGTGGTTCAGCCTTATAAGAATGGCCTACGTCCTCTGTTTCTATTATTGCTGACTGTTTAGGAATTCTTGATTACCAGTTTAGTCAAGAAATTTCCGGTCCCCTTACAATGAGGATGATACAATGTATTTATAGCCCTCAGGCTGTACATGTGAAAGGGTAATACATAGCTGTCCATTAGGCGTATACATCTGTATGATAATAATAAGCATTTAATGCGCAGTCAATCTGTTGGTTATCCTGCTATTAATGCTATGTTTGAAGTGCAGCTCAGACCGCCTAAGCTGCTCGGACCGCCTAAGTAGCTCGGTACTCATAAGTTGCTCTGTGTATCAAAGTTCCTCGGAGAAATCTTATTGGTCGGAGCGTCTGAGTTGATCGGGGAAGCAGAGTTCCTCGTTGCAGTATGGTTCCTCGGAGAGCATCTATTGCTCGAAGTATTTGAGTGGGTCGGGGAAGTTGAGTTCCTCGAAGTCAAGGTGTTGTTTGGAAGTGTTTGTTATTACCACGCAGATTGCCACGTGTCTTAACTCAATTGAGCCATGTCAGCAGACTAAATTTGGTATCAACAGGGGTTAAGTCTAATTATAATATATTCATTTTTTAACGGAGTTGTAACGGTGTTAAAATTTTGGTGGTTATGTTAAAGGGATTATGAAAGTGAGGGTTAAGTCAAATATGGCATTAAGAAGTGGGGGGGGGGGGGGGGTTAAGTAAAAAAACCCCTTTTAAATATGAAGAGGCAACTATAAATTGAATCAAATTGATGTTTTATTACATATACTAAGGTAAATGATAAGTTTTGGGGTAAAAATATAAATTTACAAAATTTTAGGGACTTTGTTTTAATAAAGAAAGTTTTAGGGAGTAAAATAAAAATATAAAAATGATCGTGTTGTCAATAAAATATTTTTAGAGACTATTAAGAAAATTTGAAACATAACTTATTATGAAATTACCAAAATACCCTACAAGTGTAAAATTACCCTTAACACCTTAATACTTTGTGCTTCATTTTGACACCTCCACCTTACCTATAAAACACGTGCCATCTTTAGAGAAAAGGCTAGAACACTTGTCATAATTTGGTGAAGTTAAGACTGCAAGACCACTCCGGCATGCAACACCTCAACGTTGACTCACCAATTTAAAAGCGTTGTCACCTGGACGTGTGTTAACACCATAATGTCTTTAGAAAACTATAAATATGAGATTGAGAAAGAAATTGAAACTCATACCAATTCCTTGCGAATTATAAAAGGAAAGGGTGATAAAAACTTTGTAAAAATTTAAGACTAAAGTTCTAAAAGTTTGAAATAGAAATTCATCTCATAGGTCTGATTTTATTTAAATATTTTAATGCCTTTTTATAGTATTAACTGTATGTTTTATAGCTTTACTAAGTAGTTATGATGATAAAAACACTAAAGGCTCCACTAATGTAAACTTAAAATTTGGGAATAATCTAAATTGATTTTATTTTCAAAATATGTAAACTTGTTCAAAATTATAAATACGCTTTTAAAATAATTTTTGTAAAGTAATTGTTCGTCATTGTAGAATCCAATTAAGTAATTCCAAAGTATGGTGCGGTGAAATTCTGTCTAGATGAGATGGTATTTAAGTGGTGACCTTGTGACCCTCCATCTCTACTGGGAATGAATCCGAAAATATTATGCGTAGATGAGATTGTATTTAAGTGGTGCTCATGTGACCCACTATTTCTACTAGGAACTGACTATTTAGGAAGAACTATGAATTGAATTCTTCAATTATGACCAATGAATTTAAAAGTTAAAAAGATGGCTTTTAGTAAGTTTTTACAACAAGTTATTATAGGATGTGTTCAAAACTACAATTTTGTATTTTCGAACCTCTAGTTTAGGTGAGTAATCTATGTCATTTCTCGCGCATTTCGATTATATTCTATTATGCAAACTATACATATTTTGTGAACTGTTTTTTCTTTCAAAATATATCTGATACCAATGATTGTGTTGTTTGTTATATGTTTATATCTCTCCCTATAAACATCTGATTTGAATTCTGACATTATGGTTCGTCCTATGGAAAGTCTCTTACTATGTTGGCATTAACTACTAGGTGGAAATATTTGGATGGTACCTTCCCAGCTGGTTTATCATTGGTGTGTCTTAAAGAAGGCGTTGTTCCAGAAATTATGATTTTTTGCCTGTGACGTTACCAGGTGGAAACATCTGGGTAACAATATATGCTTGGGGATTAGAGTATATATGGTCATTAAAATTGAATAATTGACATATTGCCTAGTTGTCTTATCTGTTATATTCTGAATTGTTTATACACACACACACACACACACACACACACACATATACATAAAGTATCATGTAAGGACTCCTTATAGTGCAGACCCCGGTACATACCATTTTATTTTAAAATAGTAAAAAAATAATTTTTTTGATGAAACTTCATGGATATGATGTCCACGGTTAGAAGATAATCTCTAAATTTTTTTATCAAAAAATTCAATAAAACCCCCATTGAGATGAGGTGATATGTAGAAAAAATGGTATAAATATTCATTTTCAACCGTTGAAATGTTGGGTCAGTGCCAACCACTTTATTGATTAATTTTTTTAATGAAACTTCATGGATATGATATTCTCACCGTCGAGATCATATCCATGAAGTTTCATCAAAAAATTCAATCAAAAAGTGAGTGAGATGATCGCCAGCATTTCAACGGTCGAAAATCCATATTTATATCATTTTTTGACATAACATCTCGTCTTAACGGTTTTTTTATTGAATTATTTTATGAAAATAATTGGAGATGATCTTATCACCGTGGAGATCATATATCCATGAAGTTTCATCAAAAAATCATTTTTTTACTATTTTAAAAAAATAGTATGTACTGGGGTCTGCACTATAAGGAGTCCTTACAGGAGGGGGCCTCATATATATATATATATATATATATATATATATATATATATATATATATATATATATATATATATATATACCTTCTGTTCGGAGTTAATATGTATCTATTTCGTGAAAAAACTTGGAATATCTGGAGATCGAATCTCATTCAGCTTTCAGTTGGTAGGTTATACGTAAAGTTGCAGAAGGAATATACGAGGACTCATTAAAACTTATATTTTGGAGTTTTGTTATCTTTAAGTTTAATTTTAAGTTTGTTTTATCTAGAGCTTGTTGGCTATCTAGTGATGGATTTTGAATTTTGGTGGACGTTATGTTATATCCCGTTGTTATTTTGTATAAATATAGATGAAGATTCCTTTAGATAGCTCTGATGACATAATTCATTTATTTTCAGTAGTTTACGATTCATAACCATGTGATTGTATTTTCGCAGCATATATTTTCAATATAAAAGATAAATTTTAAAGACGCAGTATTTGTTGCCTTGGTGGCATGTCAAGACATTCGTTACCTACTACTACTGGGTCGATGTCGGGATAAAGGTTTTATCAGAGCATAAGTTATAAACCTGTAGACTACTAAACATAGGTTTTGCATATTTTAGGTTTAAAGTCCCAACACTCGGGAAAATAATATTAAATATCCAACTTATGTGAGAACCTACCATATGTGTTATGTTATCTGCATTACAATTATACTTTTGATTTGGAATCTTGAGATAGTGTAGTACGTCTTACATTTGGCCCTGAATGTAGAAAATGACCAAGACAATATCAACTATGAGAATTTGCGATTCGAATGTTAAAGGGCTCGAAGGTGCATATAAGGAAATTGAAAGTCTAGTAAATATTATGGAACATCAATTCAATAATGAAGTACCAAAGAATCTAGAACTGATTAAATTTACTATTAAAAAGTTCAAGAAGTTGAATTTGTCTTCTTATAAAGGTTATCTTAACCCCAATCAAGTAGAAAGTTTGGTGATACAAATGGAAATGATACTTAATGTTCTTAAGTGTATGGGTGAACACAAGGTTTCAATCTTAATGTTTTTGCTAGAAGGTGAAGCTGAAAATTGATGGATAATGATTAAGAGAATACACGAGGACAGGAATACTCACATAAGTTGGAACGACTTCTAGTGATTTTCTACTAAAAATATTTTCTTGAGACTATGCAAGACCAAAAGGTAGCTAACTTCATGAGTATAGTGTAAGGAAATATAACAATTAGTCAATACGAGGCAACTTAATAGAGTTGTCCCATTTTTCACCTCATGCGGTTGCAGATTATGTGATGAAACCTAAAAAGTTTGAACATAGGTTGAGGTTATATATTCGTAGTCGAATTTCTATTTTGAAATTAACAATATATGTAGACATCGTGACTAGAGCTACGATATATGAAATGGATGGTGAGGAGTACAATCGAATTAGAGAAGGTAAGAGGATGTTTGAGGAACAAAAAGGAAAGAACCCGAATAATTTTAAGGAATACATCTAATGTTAGAGAGCTAGTGAAAGAGTCAGGAATGTGGTAAGATGCATGGAGGACGAGCTTATTACAAGGAGTTGGTAGCTTATCTTAGATGTGGGCAAAAAGGACATCAGATAAAAGACTGCCCAAACCCAGTAAGGGTGCCGACAAAATCTTTAGGTTAAAAGAAGGATCAAGGCATTTTAGCACTTTTTGGTGCCTAGGCTTCTAATGAAGTGGTATCATGTACATTTCCTATATGGGCACAACCTTTTCAAGTTTTAATGCAGTAAATCACTTTTGTAATACGCCTGAATCCTTGAATCATAACATACATGTTTCTACTCCTTTTGGTGATTTATTGACGGGTACATTAGTATACAAGACTTGTCCCATAGATTTTTATAGTCATAAACTATTTTCTAATTTGATATTTTTAGATATCATAAATTTTGAAGCCATTTTGGGGATGCACAAGTTAGCATCATATCTTGCTAAGGTATATTGTTTTTAAAAGAGTGTTACTTTCTAAATTTCTCACCAGCGAGAATTCAATTTTGAAGGAAGTGGCATCATATCTCTTATGTGTATTATTTATGCAATGCAAGCCTATAGTTTTCTTAAGAAGGGATGTAAAGGATTTCTTACAACTGTTACCATTTTGCAGACAATAGACCCTAGTTTAGAAGATATTCCTATTGTTAAGAATTTTTCAATTTTTTTCGAGATGATTTACCTGCTCTACCTCCCAATAGAGAAATAAATTTACCATTGACCTTATTCCTGGAACTATACCAATCTCAAAACCAACATATCGTATGTCACCTGTAGAATTAAGGGAGTTAAAAGTCCAATTGAAATACCTTTTAGAAAATGGCTTTATCAGACTAAGTATATCACCTTGGTATGCTCCAGTGTTATTTGTTAAAAATAAGGATGAGACGAGGAGGCTATGTATAGATTATCATGAAGTGAATATGCTAACCATTAAGAATAAATATCCCTACCTTGTACAAATGATTTATTTGACATAATACTATTGGAAAAAAACTACTTGTGTTGACATTTAAAGGCAAAAAAAACAAAATCAGCCCTGAAGATCTTTAATTAATCATGCATTGAAAGAAAAACAAGAAATATGTTTAAATATTAAACCCAGGTTTTAAGAATTAATACTATGAAGGTTGATGATGATGAATTTTTTTCCCATCCAAGCTCTCCAAAAGCCTTTCTTAACCTTCAATAAATATTGGATCTTCTAGTGTATGATCCTTCCCAAAGCTATGTAGGTGTGTGGGCATCTTTTGAGATAATAACCTTGCTTTATAAGTGAGATGTGGTGGTCTATCTCTAGGCCTCTTCACAAAATATGAATTTTATTTTCTCTCACCACTTAAAACCCTAATGACTAATAATAATGACTAAAACACCTTCCCACACATTTACATATAAGTACAAAAGGTGGGCTTGGGCCAAACTGAGTTTTGTGAGAGTTCGGGCCTAACAACTTGGGTATGTGGACTACAATATGGACCCAAGATAAATAATTAAATTGGATTTAAATAAATACTCAGGAACCCAAATTAAAATTACCATAATTATTTCTTTTCTTTATTTAATCATAATTAATTTGACTAAATAATAATGAGTGCATTCCAATTTAATTATCTAAAAAATACTTGGATATAATGAGGTCTTATTTGTAAAGTTTATTATGGTGCATAATATGATTCCTCGTGTTAAGTGTCCAATACTCTCTTGGTCAAATCAATTTTTTGTTAATCGATTTTAACGTACATTTAATCAATTTCCTTGATTCCATGACTTGACTTATTTGTTACTCTATCAGGATTATAAAATTATCTATCGGTCGGGTTCTAATTGGCAAAAACGAAACATATAAGTCTATCAAGGGGGTATCACAATCTACGGTATCCCCTAGACACATATTCCTTCGAATTATGGCCTCTGACCTTCTCAGACAACTTCCACCCAATATGCAGAGATCATTTTCCCGAATTTAAAATTAGATTACACCTATAGCAATCAAAGTGACATTTGCGTAAGCCTTCCATTCCTCATAATTTTCGGGATAAAGAATATATATGGACCCTTTGCAAATTGTGTAATATTGTCTTGAGTCTAATCAAGACAACTCTTAAACTCAAATCTCTCGAGTGGACTTATTCAATACATTCGTAGGATGTACCGATCATAATCTTCTATTGAATTATCGAACAAGTTCTCTAAGCATCAAACAGGTTCCCGTAGTTTAAGATAAACTACAAGGATTGCATCGCAACCATTATGATAGGGTGTCAAATCCCTATCTAGGCTGTGTACGTTTTATTTGTGCTAGAACTAGAATTTTAATATCCTTGTGATCAACCCAAAGTCTCATAACAGGAATTCCCACTAAGCTCTATTAACTGACATTAATATGAAATAATATATTTAAACAATTATAAAGCATTCTTGTAACCATGAATCTTATTTTAAAATGAAATGACATACCTTTACTTAAAGTAACCATTATACATGATTTTAAGAATAAAACCCCAACAATCTCCCATTTAGTCTTAAAGACATGTAATCAACTCCCAACCCATCCCCATGACAGTTTGCTACTTATCGATTAAGGATTAACCAGGTGTTATTCAATAAAACCTTGGTTATAAAATTATCACCCACGTCGTTCGATCTCTCAAACTATGTGAAAACTACGCTCAATGTGCTTAACCCTTATATGGGTTATAGGTTCTCTCGAACTTGCAATCATACCTCTACGAACACTAAAAGTGTAATATCCAATTGCACTTGAAAGAACCTCACCAAAGTTACTTAGGAAGTAATCGAGATATATATCCTCTTTAGTGGTCTCCGAAGTGGTAACAACTTTGGGCCCCTAATAGAGTCAGCAATCAAAGATTCCTCCAACTTATAGCTCAACCTATTAGGGTAAACACATATTCCGAGATAGAAAACTTGGAATCCTTATCTGATTGAAAACCTTAGTCTTTATGTGTAAAAGGTACAAGACTATTAGACTAGAATATGTTGGCCATACTGAAGGCATAATAAATTTTAGTCTTTGCACACAATATATAACACTCATGAGGCTAACGACCGCTGAAGCATTTGGTATATTCCTCATTCCTTCTATCTAATAAAGTGTCCTAAGACATTGATTTCTAGACAAAATGATTCCATACTTGAATAGAAACTCTTTTCATGGAATCTCGATGTTGATCTTGTGTATACAACATTAATATAATCGACTTGGGATAAGACCAATATCCTTTGTAACCGATCTAGCGAAAGCTTAATCATAAAGATGTGACTGACTTGTCCTAAGTATTTTATATCAAAAATCCAGACAACCACACTCCAATGTAAGACAATACTCCCACCTCGTTCCCGATTAGGCAAATATTATCCACATATTGTACTTTGAAATACTACCACATTTCCATAGTGCTTCTTATACTAACAACTATTATTCAAGATTTGATTAAAATCAAAACTTGATTACCGGATCAAACCGAATGAACTAATACCTTGATGTTAGATTAAATTCATAGAATGGATGTTACAAGCGCACTTCACTTTTCTTTTCCCCACTTCTTACTATGTACGTGTCACTACAATCGTTTAAGAATGCAATATTGACGTTAAAAGAATCTCAACAGACTTTAACATGGCTATCGCAAGAAAGTTTGATCAAAGTCGATCCCTATCTTTCCAAGTAAACCCTTTTGCAAGCCTTGCCTTGAAGGTTTGCACTTTTCCATCCACCTATCTTTTAACTTCGTGTAGGTCCACTTGTGCCTAATGGGTTTTAACCTATCAATAAGTCTACAAATCCCAAAACTTGATTTAAATACATCAAGTACTTTTTGTATCCATAGTCATAATTCAAAGCAAAAGTCCTTATCTTGGAATGCCTCGTTGCATTTCTCGTGAAGCAGTTCATGTTTACTTACGATCATATCAAAATGATCACCCCAAACACTAACCATTCAGGATGACTCCTTATGCTCTCACTACGATATGGCACCACTTTTTATCTAGAATAAATGGCACATGTACCATAATCATCAATAATTCCCCCATTACAAAAAGGTAATGCATTATCGATTTCATGTTGTATTTCATCCTGTACGGGTGGTCTAGAAACATTGGTAATATGATGCTACATTATATCTTATAAGTCCAACTCACCCTTGGGCACGTGATGTATGATTTAATCATCTTTCAGGAATTGGACATTGATATAATCAATGACCTTCTTATACTTATAAAATATGATATTACCTTTGTAACCTTTGGGATAACCAACAAAGAGACATACCTTAATCCTTACTTTTAACTTCTTTGTCTCCTTCTACAACACGAATGCTGCTCACCCACAAATCAAAACATACCCTCGAATGAGCTTGTGCTCACTCTAATTTTCAATGGGAGTTTAAGAGACCAATTAAGTTAAAATTAAATTATAATGTATATTCCCGTCTCTTATGTAAAATTCTAATGAGAATGTTACAGTCCAGAATAACCTACCATAGACCCTATTATTTCCATAAGAGTCTTATTATTTCGTTTCCTCTACACCATTTCGAAATGGAATACCAGGTGTAGATAACTGGGATAAAATCCTAACCTCTAATAAATGATTCCTTTAACTACTCTAAAAGGTAAATTTATGATCAAATCATAGAACCTGAATTAATTTACCTCACATATGCTCCACCTTAGCCTTTTACACTTTTAATTAATCAAAAGCTTCAGATTTGTGGTGCATAAGGTAAACATATACATACCTTAGAGTAATCATCAATGAAATTGATAAATCACTCAAAGTCACCTCTTGACCCGATAGTCATCGAACCATACTAATTAAAGTGAACCATTTCTAACACATCTTGGGCTCTTTAGATTTGGGCCGTAAAGTCCCCTTAGTCATTTTACCTTCTAAATGGAGTCTAAGACTAAAAGTACCTCCACTTCCAATGAACTTAATTATCCATTTTAAACCAGTCTTCGAATTCCCTTTAGAACAAAATAACCTAAGTGTAAGTGTCAATATTGTGTTTGGTTTTACAAGGAAACTTCCTTTTTAACGATATGCCCATTAAATTATTCACACTAGTATTTAGCAGTATAGGTGAGACAAATCTTATAATGTATAAATTATTTTCCAATGTACCAGAACAAATAAAAGATATCCAAATTTTGATAAAATAGTTTTATATAATCAATCGAATATATGTTTAAAAACAATTTAGAAAATTGAAACCAACTTTTCTAAAAAAAGGTACATTAAATAATTTACCTATTGTTGATGTAAAAAATTAGATCACTCTAATAATTCAATCACAGATAAATAAATGAGACAAAAAATTTTAAAGTGGTTCAGCCTTATAAGAATGGCCTACGTCCACTGTTTTGGTATTGCTGTTTGTATGGGAATTCTCGATTACAAGTTATCTCAAGAAATTTCGGTCTGGGTCCCCTTACAATGAGGATTGTACAATGTATTTATATCCCTGAGGCTGTAATGTGAAAGGGTAATACATTAAATGATATGCATATGAAAGGGTAATACATTTAATTCCCTCTTTGCGTACGCGTCCAAATGATAAGCATTTAATGAATCAGATGAACTGTTGGTTATCCAGCTATTAATGATTTGTTTGAGGTGCAGCTCGGACCGCCTAAGCTTCTCGGTACTCAAGAGTTCCTCGGAGAGGCATTGTTCCTCGGAGCATGTGAGTTCCTCGGGTAAGCAGTGTTCCTCGGGGGACTAGTATTCCTAGCTGTAGTCTTGTTCCTCGGAGCGTGTGGGTTCCTCGAAAGTGTTTGTAGTTTCCATATAGATAGCCACATGTCTTCATATGATTGGTCCACGTCAACAGATTAAATTTGGTATCAACAGAAGCTCCCAATGTTTCATAGTTCGAAATTTGAGGAGTATGGAACATTCTTTCTCGGAATATGGTAGCTTTAAATAGTCTTCCTGATTTTTAGGAGCATTTCCCTTGTATTTATTTCTCCTTCCCAATTCGTAGAATCATGCTTTTTTGGACTTTTCTGCGTGCTTCGATTCCCGCGTCGCTTTTCGTCTTTTTAGCCGCTGTTGTTCGCTTTGATTCCCGCGCCAATATTTAATGCCCTTTTAGCCGCCGGTAACGTAATCATCCTTTTTTGTAATCATTACTTCACCATTTTCCAAGGCAAGGTATTTAAACTTCACAGACACTCCCATCGTTTTCTACCTTTTCAAATTTTTATCTTCGAGTTTTTCATTGTCTTCTACTCTCTTGTGCGTTCATCTCTTCCGTCGTTCGTTGTCAACAGCTTCAGTCTTTTTCTGTAAGATCTTCTTCCTTCTTCTTCATTTCTTTATTCACCATGGTTTACCTTGTTGAGTCTCTTGAGAAGTTTCGTTCTGATTTCTCCATCCCCTCTTGGGTTGTCGTGGAAAAAATTTCTGAGCCTTCTGATTATTTCAATTTGGCTGAGGGACATTGGTTCCCCAGTCTCTTTTTTGCTGAATGTGGATTTTCTTTTCCACCCAATTCCTTGTGTCTGGAATTCTGTCAGTATTTCGATGTTGTTCCTGCACGAATAGCCCCCAACACATGGAGAATAGTTAATGGGGTGCATAGGTTAAATCAAGTGCATGGAACTCGTATAGGAATCCCAGAAATCATGTTCTGCTATAGATGGGTAGTCAATGAAAATATTTATTATTTAAAAACTAGATTTTTAAACAGAGCCTTAGTAGTCAATCTCCCTGATGCCACCAGGGATTATTTTGAACATGGGGTTGTCATAAAAAATTGGCAACACCCTCCATTGACTGGAGATGAGGTTTACCAGGGACCCAGATGCCCTCCTTATGGCAATGGGATAGGTTATTTTTATTTCATTTTATTTATTTTAAATTCATGTTTCTTTTGTGTTTGATAAAATGCGCCACTGATAACAATGTTTGTTTATTTGCGGTTGATAACAAAAGAAAGTGCCCAAAAGAAGAAGATGTCAACATAAGGCATTTGAAACTTATCTGGAGTCTTCATCAAAGTGTTGCAGACGAGCACATTAGGTCGGCTTCGTATCTGCTCCAGTACAAGAGCTACACCACCTCCTTCACTGCTCGTCCTGTGATCAGTGAGGCAGAGCCAGTACCAGCCTCTGCAAGTTCTTCGCCTGAATCTCATATTCCTTTGAGCGAAAGGATGAAGAAGAGAAGAACTCCTGCTTTGTTTGAGAAAACTGCCTCCGATTCTGGGGAGGTAAAAAGGATTAGGATTGATGTCCGAAAGGAGGGGACAAAGAAGACTGATGCAGCTCCTCCAACTGCTCCTGCTAAAGTCGTCGAGAAGCCCGCAGTGGCTCCGAGCAGCTCTACTGCTCCTGGAGAGGTGATTGTGATATCACCGACTAAGGATTCATCCCTGGTTGAATCTGTAAATGTTCCCCCAAGGAGGCTGAAGAAAAGCTCCTCGGTATATTTGGTTGACACCATTACTCAGCCCCCAGCTGTTGGGACTAGAGTTCCCACTTTTGTTCCCCCGAACTCTGCCATGAGCTCGGTAAAGTCATTGACCATTCCCGAGGTCCAAGGTACTGAAGATAACCTTACTCGGGACATGGTTACTTCTTTAGCTGGTCGTCACCTTACTTCAGTAAGTCTCTTTACTTTAATCTTTTCATATTTCCTTTGTTGCTTCAATTTCTAACTTGCTTTCTTTTTCTGTTCACAATTGACGAGCTGCTTTCAACATAATCCTGAAGAAGGATGAGGCAATTAAAGCTTCATGCTCCTCGTCCAGCGTGGAGGGAGCTTTGGAGGAAGCTAAAAAATCTCTGGCAGATTCTCGCCAGACATATGCCACTGATAAGGCTGTCTGGGAGAAGAAGCTTGCCTCCACCGAGAAGGATAAAGCTCGAGCTGTTGAAGCCTCCAAAGAGTTGGAGAAGAAAAATAATGCCTTGGAGAAGGCAAATAAAGAGCTCGAAGAGAAGCTCAAAGCTGCTGGAGAGCTGGAAAATAAACTCAAGGCTGCTGAGGAGAGGTTGGGCCAGCTTCAGGAAGTAGGTCGGCAGAAGGAGGAGGCAGAAAATAAATTGAAGGATGCTGAGAACCTGCTGTCCGAGAAGCTTGCCTTGGAGAAAACCAAGAGGAAAGTTGCTGTGAAGAAGTCCTTCAGCTCTGGCTGGGACAAGGGGTGGAACAAGGGGTGTGCTGCCATGGTATCTCAAGTGGACTATGGCAGTCTAAAGTATTTTAGGGATGGATGGGTTGCTGCCCTTCAGGAAATGAAGGTCGACGAGTAATCCGAGCTTTTCCAGAGACATATCCCTGGTCCGCCTCCTATTCCAGAAGAATTAGAAGAGGACGAAGCTACCTCTGAGGAATCTTCAATGGTGATGGGAGATCACCCCCCAGCCATCCAGTCTGCTGCCGAGCAAGTCGTTTCTTCCTCCGCGTAACAACTGGTGCTCTCCGAACCGCCCACAGTTCCCTCCGAGCAACCTGCTTCCTCTTCCCAACCTCCCGAGAAGGTTTTGAGAGATAAGGAAAAAGTGTAGTGTTGTTCGGGCTTACTTTTATATTTTTCTTTCTTCGTCAAATGTAATCCAACACTTGTAATTCTGAATTTTATGATCTAATAAAACTTGAATTTTCTTGCATACTGTTGTTCATCTTCTATTCATACTCTGCTTATATTTCTTATTGATGATTACTCTTTCTTTCTCTGCTAGTTTTTGGCCAGGATGGAACTTCTATCTGCCCATGATACAAAGTTGCTACAGTAATGTAATGAGTACTTCAAGGCTGGTCACACAGACCTGAGTGCTGCACAAATTGCCGACATCCTCGTCCAGGATGCTTCAGAGCAGGCAGTGGAAGCATATCAATACCTGAAGTGTCTGCTTGATCGAGCGGTAGCCAATAATGTGGCTTACTATGAAATGATCGAGGATCTCCAGTGCACCCTCGAAGACCTTCAGAATCAATACAAGGAATCAACTGCCTTATTGCATGAGAGTTACGAGAAGAAGTACAAGCTGATCGTTGCTGACAAGGGCTACGAGAATCTTTTTGCTGGGTATGATCTAAGGGAGAGAACTTTGAAGGGTGAAGTCGAAGAATGCAGACAGATTGCTGAGTTGTTGGAAAAGGAAAACAACAATTTGTAGAAAGAGCTATCACAGTTGAAGTCTGCAGCCTCTTCTTCAACAGCCCTAATCCTAGTGACTGACGAGGGATTTTCATTCTTAGAAGTGGAGAATGCCAAGTTGAGGGAAGAATTGGACGCCTTGAAGAGGTCGGGCCCTTCCACATCTTGTCGTGGCCGAGCAAGAGCTCCTCGGTGAAGAGGAAGAGCAGCTCGGGTCCTAGTCGAGGAATAGAGAACTCAGTCTGCGTTAGAGAACCAAGCTTTCCAATTAATGGTGAAGAACCAGGCTTTGTCTGACATGTCAAAGAAGATTATGGACTTGGAAAAACAGCTCTCTGCGCAGAAGTCCGTCTTGGAAAATAAGGAGATTTTCATAAAGAGTCTCCACGAGCAGCTAGAGAGGCTAACATATCAATTCCACAAACAGCACAGGGAGTTCTGGATGGCTGGAAACAACGAAGCACTATTCCACCTGGACGATCGTATCCAGAATGCCAACAATGAGGGCTACAAGCAAGGCTGGCTGAATGCCTTAGGTGTGTTGAAGCTCGAACAAGGCCATTATCTGTGGGACTACCATGATCCCGGGTTGCTCGACTTGCCTGTGCCACCATACAATTTGGAGATGGATTGGATCCCTGCTCGGGCCATTCCTCGGAGATTAATTTCAAAGTACCTCGGTGACTACAATCTTCACTCTCAGGTCGAGGTATCTCGTCCCGAGCATCTTTTAGATCGACCTTCTGTGATGAACGTCAGGATGCTGAAGGATTTGAACTTTATCAATTCTCCTCAGTCTTTAAATGATCCGCCTGCTGGCGAGGAACCTGTGTCAAAAGCTGAGGGGAAGAGACTAGTAGAATAGGAATTTTTTATGTAACAGTTAGTATACATGTCAATGTAACTGTAATTTCATTATCAATGTAATTTATTTTGAATTCAATGAAAGACTTTCATTTTTGTTTGCAAATCTCAATTGCTATTATCTTGTAGTTATCAAACACTTTACATTTATGCATAAAAAATAACAATATTGTGATGTTCGTCGACCAATTCAGTAATAATTAAAAAGTTCCAAGTTTCAATAATATTGCTCGATCACTTAATAATAAAGTCACGAGTATCAACCAATCAAGGTTGTTAAATTATGCTTGTCGACCAACTACGGTTAGTGAGAGTTTATCCCCGACTAATCATACTTGGTAAATTTTTATCTTTTTCATAAAATGTGTCCGACCAACCAAGGTCGATAAATTCTCCTCGTCGACCAACTACAGTTGGTGGGTTTTTATCCCCGACCAACCATACTTGGTACAGTTTGGAATATTTCGTTTCCTAGCCAAACAGGTTGGCATTTTTAGGAATATTTCTCCTCGTCGACCAATTACAGTTAGTGGGTTTTTATCCCCGACCAACCATACTTGGTACAGTTTGGAATATTTTGTTTCCTAGCCAAACAGGTTGGAATTTTTAGGAATATTTCTCCTCGTCGACCAATTACAGTTAGTGGGTTTTTATCCCCGACCAACCATACTTGGTACAGTTTGGAATATTTCGTTTCCTAGCCAAACAGGTTGGCATTTTTAGGAATATTTCTCCTCGTCGACCAACTACAGTTAGTGGGTTTTTATCCCCGACCAACCATACTTGGTACAATTTGGAATATTTCGTTTCCTAGCCAAACAGGTTGGCATTTTTAGGAATATTTCTCCTCGTCGACCAACTACAGTTAGTGGGTTTTTATCCCCGACTAACCATACTTGGTACAGTTTGGAATATTTCGTTGAGTAGTCTGCCAGGTTTGCCGAGTAGTGCGTAGCACTAGTATTCCCCGAAAAAATTTCAATAAAAGGAGAGACTTTGGCAGAATATCTTCATTTTATTCATACTGATGGAACTGTGTTATATATACATCACTGATAATACTTGCGCAGATGCTCTGAGTTCCATGCATTCTTAAACTCCTCGCCTTCTAAAGTGGCTATTCGATAAGTTCCTAGTCGAACAACTTATGTAACTCGGTATGGTCCATACCAATTTTCCTCCAGTTTGTTATGCTTTTGAATTACTTTCTTCAGCACATAGTCTCCTTCTTTCAGGTCGCACTTCTTCACCCTCTTGTTGTAGAACAAAGTTGTTCGCTGCTGGTAAGCAGCATTTCTAATGGCTGATTCTTCTCTGACTTCCTCGAGCATGTCTAAATCCAGTCTTCTCATTAAGTCGCTGATAGGGGAATTGAAATTCAGTACCCTGTGTGTTGGGAGGCCCAACTCGGCAGGTATGACAGCTTCACTTCCAAATGCCAGCATGTATGATGATTCTCCAGTTGCTACTCGGGGAGTAGTTCGATAAGCCCAGAGTACTGATTGTAACTCGTTGATCCAGTTTGCTTTCGCATCATCCAATCTTTTCTTCAAACCGTTCAGCAGCGTTCTGTTTGTCACTTCAGTTTGGCCATTGCTTTGAGGATGGCCTGGTGCTGAGTGGACCTTCAAAATATTTGATTGATGACAATAGGCGGCAAACTCCTCGTTATCAAATTGTGTCCCATGGTCTGTGATGAAGGCATGAGGGAGACCATATCGGCAAATGATGTTCTTCCAAACAAATTGGTACACCTTCTCGTATGTCATATCAATGAGTGTCTCAGCTTCTACCCACTTAGTAAAATAATCCACTGCGATGACGAGGTACTTGAACCTTCCTCGGGTCGTTGGCAGTGGTCCAACCAAATCAATTCCCCACATGGCAAATGGCCAAGGGGAAGTTATGGGTGTCAACAATGCTTGTGGAGTTCTTCGGATGGAGGAAAAGCGCTGGCATTTGTCACACTTCTTGGCATAGGCAATACAATCAGCCCTCATCGTCGGCCAGTAGTATCCCTGCGTCATCATCCTTTGCAAAAGCGTCCGACCTGCTATATGTGCTCCACAAGACCCTTCATGGATTTCTTCAATTAATTCTTTTACCTCGGAGGGATGTACGCATCTCTACAAACCTTCCATAATTCCTCGTCTATATAAAACACCATTAGTTAATACATACCGAGCAGCTTTAAACTTCGATTTCTTGGTTACGAGCTTGTCAATTGGCAATTCTCCCTCCTCGATATACGCCCTGATGGGATCCATCTAAGATGGACCTAAATCAAGGGTGATAAAGTTCATCGTCAGATCTTCATCTATACTCCGACCAGCTAACACTTCAATTGGGATTGTTCATCGTAGCTCGGTGCGAGTTGCTGATGCTAGTCGAGCTAGGGCGTCCACTCTCGCATTCTCCATTCTTGGTATTCTGACCAGCTGAATAGCGACAAATTCTGACACCAGCTCCTTTGCCTTTGCATGATATCTGATCATTAATTCTCCTCTAACTGCATATACTCCCATCATTTGGTTTACAATCAGTTGAGAGTCACTGAAGATCATAACTTACTGCGCCTCCATAACTTTTGCCAAATTAAGCCATGCAATCATGGCCTCATATTCAGCCTCATTGTTGGAAGCTTTAAATTGAAAACGCAAGGCGTATTCCATGTCGACCTCGTCCGGAGTGCTCAAAACTATCCCCACGCCACATCCTGCATTGCAAGATGAGCCATCTACATATAGCCTCCATATAGATAACTCGTCTTCAAATTTCGAATCAGTCAGAGTTCCTCGGTGAAATATTTGCTGTTTTTTTTCATCCTCCCCGGATTTTTCTCGCTCCTCGTTGATCATTTTTTCTTGCCCTTTTACCAACCGGAGTTGGTCTTTGCTCGAATTTAATGATTTTGTAACACCCACTTGCCCTTTTACCAATCGGAGTTGGTCTGATCTAGTGTTTGTCGATCTTGTAACATGCACAGGTTTATCATCGAGCAACTCTTATTCCTCGTCCGGAGTTCTCACAACTATCTCTGCATCACATCCTGTAACATCCACACGCCCTTTTACCAATCGAAATTGGTCTGAGCTTGTGTTTGTTGACCCTGTAACATCCATAGGTTGATCAGCGAGCAACTTTTGCTCCTCGGGGGTTTCAGGATAGGTGAACTCCGCTATGAAATCTGCTACAGCCTGCCCTTTTAGTGATCATCTGGGTTCATAAATTATATCATATTCACCGAGCTCTATTTCCCAGTACATCAATCTTCCTGATTTTTCTGGCTTATGAAGGGCTTGTCTCAATGGCACATTAGTATATACTACTATAGTATGAGCCTGGAAGTATGGCCTCATTCTCCTACTCGCCTCAATCAGTGCCAGTGCCAATTTCTCCAGCCTTGGATATCTGATTTCTGCTCCTCGGAAGGCCTTACTTGTGTAGTAAATTGGCTTTTATACTCCATTCTCCACTCTGATCAACACCGAGCTAACTGCATTTTCGGACACTGCTAGGTACAGGTACAATTTTTCTCCCATCACCGGCCTGGACAACAGTGGAGGTGCTCCCAAGTATTTCTTCAAGTCTTGAAAAGCCTTCTCACATTCATCATTCCACTCAAAAGTCTTTCTGAGTGTCTTGAAGAATGGGAGACATCTATCAGTTGCTCGGGACACAAATCTGTTGAGTGCCGTTACTCGTCCTGTGAGACTCTGTACTTCCTTCTTCATCGTTGGAGATCGCAGCCCTAATAGAGCTTTGATCTTTTCAGGATTTGCTTCAATGCCTCGTTGATTGACAATGTACCCGAGAAACATGCCTTCTCGTACTCCAAAGATGCACTTCGTCGGGTTCAGCTTCATTTGATATTTATCTAGTTGATCAAAAGTCTGGCTTAAGTCAACTAGATGATCGGCAACTTTCTTGCTTTTTGTCAGCATATCGTCAATATAGACTTCCATGTTGTCACTGATTTGTTCAGCAAAGACCTTGTTCATCAGCCTCTGATATGTCGCACCAGCATTTTTCTGACCAAAAGGCATAACATTATAACAATAAATTCCCCTAGGGGTAATAAAAGAAGTACTTTCGCTGTCTTCAGGTTTCATTTTAATTTGATTGCAGCCAGAATAAGCATCCATGAAGCTCAGTAACTCGTGTCCCGAGGTAGCATCCACCAGTTGATCAATTCGGGGCAATGGAAAGTGATCCTTTGGGCATGCTTTGTTGAGGTCGGTGAAGTCCACACACATCCTCCACTTGTTTTTCTTCTTTACCATCACCACATTAGCTAACCAATCTGGATATTTAACATCTTCAATGAAATAAGCTTTCTGGAGCTTCTCGACTTCCTCCTGTATAGTTTGATTCTTCTCGGGACTGAATACTCTTCTTCTCTGCTTCACAGGCTTGATCTCCTTATTCACATTGAGCTCGTGACATAAGAAGTTTGGGTCTATCCCATGCATATCTTCATGACTCCACGCAAAAGTTTGCCTTCTGCTTCTAAGGAAAGTTATCAATTCCTGTTTTAATGAGGCTTCCAACGATGGACCTATTTGAGTAGTTTGATCAGGGTGCTCGTCGTCCAGAATGATGTTTTCAATAGCTTCCACCACTTGACCCTTCACGAGTTGCGACTCATCTCGAGGATCCAATGTTTCAATTTCTGAACCTTCATCCACTTGATAAGTAGTAGTCTTTTTCTTTGATTCTTCCAGTTCTTCTTGCTCGGCGGATGAATAATAACATTCCCGAGCTACTTTCTGATCACCTTTCACAACTCCTACTCCAAAGTTTATTGGAAATTTTAGGCACTGATGCACTGTAGATGGCACAGCCTCGAATTTCTTCAATCCTACTCTTCCCATGATGATATTGTACGATGATTGGACATTCTTATCCATCACGAAGAAACGTATTCTTTCTGTCCGACAAGCAGGCCACGTACCAATGAATATATCCAACTTGATCGTCCCAAGTGGAAATACTTTCTCCCCAGCAAAACCGATGAGGGGTCTGTGGTAAGGCTCCAATTGAGATAGCTTTAGATTTAAACTATCGAAACACGAGTAGAACATGATGTCTGCCGAGCTACCATTATCGACCAGTACTCTCGAAATCATAACCTCCTTCATCCTCATTTTGATCACCAGCGGGTCATCATGAGGATATAGAACACCTGCAAGGTCGTTCTTTGAGAACCCAATGACCAACTTCTCCTTGTTCACCTTTCTCGGGCGATCTTCCTCAGCTAAATTTATTCCCTGAATGTACGATCAAGCTTGAGCCTCACCGAGGTAAGCTTTTCTTTCTGCAGTAAGGTCTCCTCCTCCTGCATCTCCTCCTGTAATAACATTACAATCAAATGAGCCAAAGCGTATTGAAAATACCTCTCGTTCTGGCTGCCTTGGTTTCTTGGGAAGATCGGGATCATCCTATGGATCAACTTCATGGTTTCTCTTTTTGTTCTCCTCTGCTCGACGAGGAGATCTAGACCTCTCCCTAGTTCGGTCGTTGTTTCTTCTTTCGCCTCCCCGATCAACATACTTCGCTAGCTTTCCTCGTCGGATGAGTGTTTCAATCTCATTATGAAGAGCTATGTAATTTTTAGTCATATGGCCATGATCCTTGTGGAACTCGCAATATTTTTCCCTATTCCTCATGTCAGGGTCTGCCTTCATTTTCTTTGGCCAGTTTAACTCTTTGGTGTTCTTAATTTCTTCCAGGACGTGGTTGATATTTACCTTCAAAGGTGTGTAATTATCAAATTTCCTCAAGACCTCCCATGACGACCTATTTTGGGATTGTTTGTCACCACCATTATTCTTATGTTCTTTCTTCTTAGCTTTATCACCTTCCACCTTGGTTTCTTTGGCGTCCATATTCTTCTTTGCAGACATAGCCTCCTCGGCATTCATAATCTTGGAGGCTTTTCCCATCAGGTCCGACATGGTTCGAGGTGGATCTTTGGCCAAAGTATAGTACAACTTGTTTGGCAGCAGTCCACTCATCAAAGCGGTAATCGCTGTCTTCTCCTCATAATCAATGACTTCGAGTTTCTCGTTATTAAAACGAGTTATATAATCTCAGATACTCTCCCCAGCTTTTTGTCTAACACTTAACAAATGTGCTACTCGTTTAACTGGCTTTGCGCCAAAGCAAAAATTCCCAATGAATAACTCGGCCAGTTGAAATCTTACCCCGAGGAAGATTATTATACCATATCTGGGCAGATCCGGTAAGTGTTCCCGAGAATGCTCTGCATCTCATCTCATCTGGGACAGCATAGATGTCGGTTGCAGCTTGGTATTGTTCTATATGAAGGACAGGGTCAGTCTTTCCATCATACTTGGGAGTCACAACAGGTGCTTTGAACTTTGATGGTGTTGGAAAATCAACAATGTCCTGGACAAAAGGTGTTCCTCGAACAAAGGTTCGTTGTAGAGGGTTCTTGGCCTTAGCTATTTCCCCTAATCTATCCTCCAGCCTCTGAATAGATCCTTTCCATGCATCATTTCCTTCCTCGGGCCTATTGGTTCGAGCAACTGATCGCATTGAAGTGGCTTCCTGGGATTTATCTCGACGAGCAGCTGGTCGGTCATAAGACCCATCTTGACGAGCAGCTGGTCGCGACTGGGCAGATCCTTCCCTTAAATCTGATGGTCGTTGAAAACTCCTCGATGCTGCATTAAGAGGACTTTTGTTCCTCCTAGGGCCTAATCGATCGAAAGGAGAGGCCCTACTTAATCTTTCCAAGGCGTTGGCCCTTTCTGGGGAGAGGGTGACATGTTGTTCAGTATCTGTGGCTCGTACTGATGAAGTTCGTCCAGGTTGATAAGAAAAATCTTCAGATTCATCATTGCGATATGAATCAGTACGCCTAGTACGCGAAGAAGGCGTACGGGTATTTCTTTGAATGCTTCGTGGTCCGGAATGGGCTGATGCTCCGCCATGGAGGGTTTGGATGAGTTGTCGCATTGTTTCTTGCATGACGGTCTGGCCTTGAGCCAGATTTGCCATTATTCCAGTCAGATCTGGAACAATTGGTGGAGCAGACGAATTTGGAGGGGTTCCAGCATTTCGATTGCTGGATTCAGGAATATCCGCCATTGGTAATGGATTATTTTTGATGAAAAATGATATTATCAGTCGTTTCCCACAGACGGCGCCAATCTGTTGATGTAAAAAATTAGATCACTCTAATAATTCAATCACAGATAAATAAATGAGACAAATTTTTTTAAAGTGGTTCAGCCTTATAAGAATGGCCTACGTCCACTGTTTTGGTATTGCTGTTTGTATGGGAATTCTCGATTACAAGTTATCTCAAGAAATTCCGGTCTGGGTCCCCTTACAATGAGGATTGTACAATGTATTTATAGCCCTGAGGCTGTAATGTGAAAGGGTAATACATTAAATGATATGCATATGAAAGGGTAATACATTTAATGCCCTCTTTGCGTGCGCGTCCAAATGATAAGCATTTAATGAATCAATTGAACTGTTGGTTATCCAGCTATTAATGATTTGTTCGAGGTGCAGCTCGGACCGCCTGAGTTGCTCGGACCACCTAAGCTTCTCGGTACTCAAGAGTTCCTCGGAGAGGCATTGTTCCTCGGAGCATGTGAGTTCCTCGGGTAAGCAGTGTTCCTCGGGGAACTAGTCTTCCTCGCTGTAGTCTTGTTCCTCGGAGCGTGTGGGTTCCTCGGAAGTGTTTGTAGTTGCCATGTAGATAGCCACGTGTCTTCATATGATTGGTCCACGTCAGCAGATTAAATTTGGTATCAACACCTTTATTAACTTGATGTCTAACCAAAATTCATAACGATATCCCATCGATAATAACATTGCCTTATCGTAATTTCCCATAACTAGGAACATCTCTCTTCAAAATAATAGCTCGGATGCCTAAAACCTCTATAACGAGCTGCAATCCTGAGTTGTGGTCCTGAGTTAATACACCAGGTTATCGTAGATTGGACCATAAACCAGACATTTACTTTTAAGAGATAAACCAGCCCACGTCCTTTTCCTTACAAAACAAGAAAAAAAACCCAGATACATTGCTTTAAACGTTACAACTACTTATAGTGAGAATACCTACCTTTTGTCTATTTCACTACTACCAACGAATATGAACCTTCCTTAATCCAAACGGTTGTACCTAAGACATGGCCTTATCTTCCTACCTCCCTTTTGGGAAAGTGATTAGAACCCAAAAATGTTAAAATAAATCTCCAAATAGATGATTTTTAATTACTAATTCTCGATAAAATTGGTCTTATTTTGTTCATGTCTATCTTGTAGGTCAATTGCTGCTCACAAGTTTTCAAAGCCTTAATTCAATTCAAACTTGGCAAAGATGCAGTTAAAGAGCTATAACATGTCCCCTAACCGAGCGTAGACACCATAACATGTCCTAAAATTATCCAGTGTGTGGGTGTGGTATTATTATTTTTAATATAGATGTATATTTTATTCATGTTTTGTCATTTTTATTATTTTATTATTTTTATTTTGTTTTTTAGAGTCTTTATTTTTAGTATTTTAGTATTTTATGTAAATATTATAAAACATGTGTGTCGTCGTGTTAGTGCATGTATATATTTAGGTGTGTGTTTAATATTTTCTTTATTATATTTTTTTAGTGTTATTTGTTTTCATTTTTATTTTTATTTTAAGTTTTATTTTATTATGAGTCTTTTTATATTTTATATATGTGTGTTTGCGTTTTTATATTTTTTTATTGCTTGTGTATTGTAAATATATGTGTACATATTTTTTATTTTATATATAATAAAAAACTCACACACGCATACATTAACTACCATGTGCCTCCCCTACACCTAATACACCTCCCTAACCTACACACTATCCTTCACCGTCACACATACCTTACACCTCTACACCTCACCACACCTAATCCTCCCACCTCATCATCTTCCCTACCAAACCATTCTCATTATGTCTCATATCTCTTTCCACCATCACCAAAACCCAACTCATAATGCAACCACCTTTTAACCCTCTAATTCCAATTTTGAACCTACACCAACCCCATCCCAAAACCCATTTCGGGAAAAATTAGCCATGACCCAAACCTTATTCAAAGCCCGGAGCAATCCAACTCAAACCTAACTTATCATCCCCCAAACTCGTAACCACCACTCCAGTTGAATATCAAAACCCGTATCCACCACCATTATCACCCCAATTGACCACCTCCTACCCAGCTTACTCCGACCCACACCTAATCCTAAGTCCGGCCACCTCATCCGATCGAAATCCATATTCCCGACAACGGCGCCATTTGATAGAAAGGATTTTTTTGTGTCGTTATTACACAGCCTCTCTAATAAAAAAAATCCTTCGATTACCTACAAAAATACAACAAAAACTTGTATAGAGGTACGTAAGGGTATCAATCTAATTTAATGGAGTGAAACACAAGAAAATAGATGTAATCCATGTTTCTAGTTATTTTATCCCTTTTCAAAAATTCGAAAAAAAAATTTCATCCTTTTTTATATTAAAAAAATCAAAACTCTTTTTGGAGAAACATTTTTCTCCACTATCCCTCCCGTCATGGCCGAACAAAATCTTTTACGGGACACCTTTAGCCATTTCCTGTATTCACAATGCACCCATTGTTACCACGCCAATCACATGTCCCATGAGTGTGCGTGCCTTCTTTATCCATCTGATCCCACCATGGAACATGTGTATCTAGATGACATTGTTTCAGAACCCACTCCGGCTTATTATCATGGAATATCCAATACCGAGTGGTGTGAGTACCCAAGATATTCATGGAGGCTTAATCACCCTCCTACGCAATATGAATCCCATCCCCATGTTGTGGATCCCCACGATTTCTGGCAGTCATCATGGCAATCTAGTGCACCCTATCTCGATTAGTCACCTCATTACAGTCCCCATGATTATCGACCATTTCTCTCACACGGAGATGCTTCTCTCGTGTATGAAACACTTGACCCTGTTCCCCACACTTCATATGAGTATTCACCGCCTCCTAGTGTCAATAGCGAGTTGTGTAATCCTCAACCACCACCACCACCACCACCATCCAAATCCGATCTCAAAAGCCTCTTGCAAAATTTTATCCTCGAACAAGAGCAAGCAAATCAATATCAAAAGCAAAACCATCACCGGCTTGAACAAAGGTTAAATGAAAATGAGTATATGAACGAGTCGGATTTCACACCAAATCAATCCATTGTAGCCCCCACGTGGAGCGATGATGAGTCATCTTGTGCCATGAATTTGAAGTGTGACCAACCCTATCCTCCCGAGAATCTTAAAGATCTGACCACCGCTGTGGTCTGGGCCTCAAGTTGACAATTGTGTTATCTTATCCAAAGATTGTGAGACTGATCAAACACTGCCTTGTCCAAAATAACCCATCATTGAGGTTCATATATTTCCTCCCATTGAATCCCAAAATACGCCCCATTCTACACCTATTGAGCCCACCGTGTGTGTTCTTGAGGCACCACTTCATTATAGGTTAACTCCAGGTATGAGTGCTCACCATTTTCTCGATATTCCATCAGAGACGGTTCTCACCTCTCTTGATATGGATGATGTCCCATTATGCATGGCTCCCTTTGAGCCCAATATTTCTAGTGATTCCTCTATCTCCGATCTTGGTTCCTCATTTGACTTACCCACCACATTAATTGGTGATATTCTCGTGGAGAATTTGATAACTCTATCTTTAGATACCACTCTCCCTTGTGAGTATTCCTTTACTCCTTCCGGCGAGTGTGTGCCCTCTACACTTGAGTTGGATAACCTTCCTTCACCTTTTATCCCATCCGACCCATCCATTGTCCCACCCATCACTACAACAATTCTTACATTTAGCTGCGAATTTCTTAGCTACAAAGGAAAATTCGTAGCAAAAACTCATTTTTTGCCACGAAAATTATTTCGTGGAGAAAAATATTACATTTAGCCACGAAATTCAGATTTTCGTTGACAATAAGTGACAATATGTTGGCGCCAAAATTCCCGTAAAAATAAAAATTATTTAGGAACGAAATATGAATTATTGGCAACGAAATCTTTCATAGCAAATACTTTTATGTTTTGCAACGAAATATTTTTTGTGGTGTAAAGTGTTTAAACATTTCGCAATGAAATATTTTGTAGCGGAATATTCTAGTTTCTAAAGCACTTTTAATATCACCCAATCTCAAAATCTCCCAAGTCAGCTACTTACCCGATCGTCCTTCCAAATACAGCACGAAACCCTATTTCTCTTTTCTCTCTAACTTCGATCGCCACTTTCGTCATTCTCTCAGCTTATCGACAGTAAGTAAAATCCAATTTTATGTTTTACAAGTTATGGTAGAGGTGATATGTATGTTTATTAGTATTATCTTATGAGATGACCACTTCGGGCATGCACCGTGAAATGTGGTGTGGGTTACCGGCTCTCGTCTCCCACTCTCACGAACCGTCGGCCACCATCGGTACCACTATCTCATTCTCTTTCTTTATTGGTGTAAATGTTTATAAGAGATCTTGATTTTTCTCTGTTTTTGTTTTTGTGTTGATTTTAAGAAACTCAGTTTTTGGGGTTTTGAAAACAAAAAATGAAATAGCGATTGGGAAAGAAGAGAGGGAGGTGCGTACAGAGAGGGTTTGAATCGCTGAGTTGGGGATTTTTAGGGTTTTGATTCTCACAAAAAATAGTATTAGGAACTTTTTCCAGATGTAATATTATCATGGATTATAAGATTTTTATTTTTTAGCTGATCATGTAGGTAAAAGAAGACTTGAAAGATCTATTCCGTGGAAGACGAATTCATATACATGTTGATTACAATGCTCAAGACCCAAAATATGCGTAATTTTCTTCAAGGTGATGACTCTGCAATTTTGTCTTAAAGATAATTTTCTTATTTCTCTTTGTTATGTCTTTATGCATTCTGAAGTAGACTAAAATAGTCTTAATATTTAATTATACTTTTATTAGGTTGACCAAGTTATTCAAAAATTTTGGTAAAGCGTTCTTTTGAAACAATAGTGTTATAATCTTATAAGATATGCTATTTCTTTATTGGTAACTGAGCATATGCAATGGGATATGAAAAGATGAAAGATTAGTCTCATATGTGGGAAAGTAATGGCGGGTTTGTCTAGCTGAGTTAATCATTGCAGAAAAAAAAATTGATAGGAAAAGATAGGATAGAGAAAGAGGGGTCAATTATGATTAAGAGGAAGTGGACATAAATATCATGTATACTTTTCTTTTTTAAATCACTTTGAAAGGAAAAAAATATAGATCATACATGTAACAAAAATTTTAAGTCAATCGAGGCGAGTTCACCTTTATTATGTTTAAGGTTTAATTTTTTTAAGTGTGATTTTAAAAAGTTAAGTTCCAGATGCATTTGTGCATGTTATTCTCATATGTCTCTAAACAAAGAACCTACTAAGAGACAAAGAACCTACTAAGAGATGCTGTAAAAAAAATCAGTGACAAGGAAGGAGAAAGAGAAAGATGACGAGAACTCGAATTTTGGTGCCATGTTCCAATTTCTTTTACAATTAACTTAGTATATACTTATTTTACATCTAATGATATTTTTATTAGTTGGGTAATAAACATATTTTTTACAGGTAGCAAGAGTCTTATACACACCATCTTACCTGTCATCTCTGTATGGTATGCTTTCAAACCTACTACTTCGTATATTTTATGGAGTCCCAAATTGATTGAAATATGATGAACATCATGAACCTATGTTTTTTTTTTTATCTATATGCTCTTTATTACCATATAAGATGTTAGGCGGAACTACTGTCTTACCTATTTATATGCCATTTTGATTAAAACTTGTGAGTTTTCTTATAAGATGATGATTTAGTGAATGGGATTGTGTTTGAGTTGATAATATTATATTTTTTGTAAGTAATTTTTTGTGCAAAGTAACTTTTTACTACTACTGAAGTTCTTTTTCCAATCAATAGAACCTATCATCCTTCCCTTCACATATAAAAAAAAATATAAAACATGAGCGGTATAACAAAATGATAATGAGTAGGTTCTCCCCCTTTTTTTCACGGTTGAGCAAAGGGGAAAAAAAATAATGTGATGACAATTAAGTACCAAACCACTAAAATATATCGAACGCAATATAGGGTGCAAACAAATAAAAAATGAAATGGACTTGAATAAACATCAGCTAATAAAAATAAGCAAGTCCAACATAATCAAATTCACCTATGCAATCCCATTAAATATTCTAAACAATAAATTGACAAACGTCGAGGCTTAAACAAACTAAGCTAATCTAAGGGATAAGACAGTAATTGCTCGAGACTTAGTTAAAATCTATATAATCTCTAATCAAGTTTGTGCTCAACAAAATGATTGATCCATCTGGAAACAAATTAAGACGAGAATCAGTAAAACGCCATTGAAACATGAGAGAAATCTCGACTTCCTCAAAGATAATGATCAAGTTTGTGGGAAAAGTACGAGGTGCAGACGACAAGATCCTTTGATGTGTGAAATCGATCTCGCATGGGTAAGATATCACAATGCCATCCTCTTTAGAAAAAAGTTTGCTCCCATCGTTCGAATCAATCTAGTTTGGATTAGAATATTCCTCAACACCAAAATAATTATCTTCTAATTCTTCATCATTAACTAGAATGACTAATGCATCTCAGTTTTCCAAAGAAACTAAAGCATCATTTATAGCTAGTTGTTCCCCATATATTGTGAAGATTTAATGAGGTGGCATAGAAGGAAAACATGATTAGGAGGGTCTTTATCATCACTCGAATCGGAGCTAGGGACAAAAAGATGTGCATCAACCTTGTTGCAAATAACTTTGGCAGTGTCATCATCAAATGATGACGAGTATAGAGATGAATGAAAAGAACCAATGTCAAAAGATAAAAGATTTGTAGCATATCCCTCATACTAAGGATTCATCACTAGAATAATTGGCCATGGATGAGAGAAAAATTATATGACAATAAAGAAGGAATAATATAGAAGTGCATGTTCAATAAAATGATTAATAAGGCCTAAAAAGAGTTCCATCATGAGTAGGATAAACTAGGATGGTTGAGTCCTAAAGAAAATAGAATCCTACATTAATTGGGAGAGAAGGTGATGAATTATCGAAGAATTTTATGTTGTATCCCGCGACCGCGCCATTGTGGTGTCACTGCCATGTTACAGATGCACTTGACGCGCTAATATTGACCGCTATCATTGGGTTCACTCTAACGAGACATAGAGCAGCCATGGAGTGAAGTAGTTTGGAAGGGAGCCTTAAAGGGAATGAGAAATTTGTTTTCTTTGTGTGATAAACTCAATTAATCAATAAAATAATTATTACTAATTTTGAAATATGATTAAGAATTTATCTAGGTGTAAAAATATTGAGAAATTAATAATGAAAACTGTAATGACCCCACTTTTATATATAGTTTGTTTTTACACTCTTGTGTTACTTATTATCTTATAAATGTTGTATTATTAGATATGTGGTATTATTGGCAATCAATATAACAAACCCCATTTTTAATTACGAAGAATCAACTGTAAATTGGATCAAATCGAAGTCTTATGACATATCTTAGGGCAAATAATAAGTTTTGGGTAAAAAATATAATTTTATGAAACTTTAAGGACTAAAATAAAATTTTAAAATGGGCCATTTTGTTAATAAAATATTTTCAAGGACCTCTAAGAAATATTCAAAATATATAGTGTGAAATTACCAAAATACCCTTCATGTGTGAAATGACCCTTATACCCTTATCACCTTTCCACCACGTGCTAGTCACTTCCACCTTCCACATGTCATCTGTAGAGAGAGAGCTAAAACACGTGTCATCATTTGGTGATATTAACACTGCAAGACCACTCTGGATCGCGACACCTGGGTGTTGAATCACCAATCCAAAAAGCTTAGTCAATTGACACGTGTCAACACCGTAATACATTTGGAAACCTATAAATAGGGCCTTAGGGTTCATTTGAAACTCACACCAATTCCTTGAGAATTATAGTAAGAAAGAGTGATAGAAAGCTTGGGAAATATCTTAAGAAGGAGTTCTATAATTTTGAAGAAAGAATTTATTTCGTAGGTATGATTTTATTTAAATGTTATAATGTATTTTTATATTTATAATTTTGTGTTTTATAGCTTTACTTAGTAGTTATGCTGGTAAAATACACTAAGGACTTCACTAATCAAAACTTAAAGTTTAAAAGAAATCCAAGTTGATTTTATTTTCATGTAAACTTGTTTGAAATTGTATATACGCTTTTAAAAATGATTTTTTTTAAAAGTAATTGCTCGTTATTATGGAATCCCATTTAAGTAATTCCAAAGTCAGGCCCGGTGAAATTCTGTCCAGACGAGATGGTATTTAAGTGGTGCCCCTGTGACCCTCCATCTCTACTGGGAATGAATCCGAAAATGTTCTGTCTAGAGGAGTTGGTATTTAAGCGGTGCCCCTGTGACCCTCCATCTCTACTGGGAACCGACTGATTAGGAAAAACTATGAATTGAATCCTTTAATCACGATCAATAAGTTTTAAAAGTTAAGAAAATGTTTTTTTAGTAATCCTTTGAAACAAGTTACTATTAAAATACAATATGTATATTGGACTTTGTTTAGAACATATACTTAAACCTTTATCGTATTTGTTAGATTAACGTGCGATCGAAGACTCGTTATCTATAATTTCGACCTCTATTTTAGGTGAGTACTCTATGCAATTTCTTGCGCATTTTGATTATATTATATTATGCAAACTATGTATATTTTGTGAAATGCTTTTATTCTCAAAATGCATCTGATACCGATGATTTCGTCGTTTGTTATATGTTTATATCTCTTCATATAAACATCTGATTTGAATTCTAAAATTATTGATTCGGCCTATGGAAACTCTCTTACTATATTGTCCTTGACTACCGGGTGGAAATATTTGGGTGGTACCTTCCCAGCTGGTTTATCGCTGGTGTGCCCTAAATAAGGCGTTGTTTCAGAAATCATGATTTTCAGTCTGTGTTGTTGCCGGGTGGAAACATTTGGTAACACTATCTGTTTATCTGGGTATTAGAGTGTACATGGCCATCAAAATAAAATTGAATAATTGACATATGCTCAATTGTTTTATCTGTTCTGTTCTGAACTGTTTATTCTGAATATATATATTGTCATTTACTTTATATATATTACTTGAAATTCCTATCTCTATGTATATACCTTCTGTTCTAAATTGAATAGGTATCTATTTTCTGAAAACCTTGGAATATTTGGAGATTGAATCTCATTCGGCTTTTAGCTGACGTTGTATAAATAACCATTTTTCAGGAAATAATTAAGTTCGTGGATGGAACGAAAAAGGACTATGTTGAAGATTTAGCTTTTAAAGCTCTTTTTGTTACCTTAAGTAGAAGTTTGTTTAATTAGATAGAGCATGTTTAGCTCTTTGTGTCAAGTTGTAACTCGTTGATATTTTAATACAAATGAAGTTCCCTTTAGAAAGCTCTGATGATGTAATTCCTTCACTTTCAGTATTTTACGATTCATAACCATGTGATTATACTTCCACTACATATATTTTAAAACAAAAATTTTAAGGCCAGAATATTGGATGCCTTGGTGGCATGTCAAGACACCCATTCCCTACTATTTTGGGTCGGTGTCGTGACAAAAACAGTTTGAAGATTTGTTCATTCCGACACTTTCTGGTTTAACTGATACAAAATTTGAATTTATACGGAAAATTTATATTGGACCAATATTGACTATCAAATTAAATTATTGGTTAATTCAAGCCGAATTAATAACCCAATGAATGAATATGGTGTAAATGAAGTAGCCAAGAATGAAAGTGACTAAGTTAAGCATCAAATGAAATAAAATAAGTCCAATAAGATAAAAAGAAAGCAAATCGAGTGACATAGAAGTCAAATAGTAATGATCATACCATACACTGAGGCCATAAACGAAATAAAATAAACCATAAGCTATACAAACTCGACACTCACTACACCAAAAACAGGAATCTGGCACGGTTTAAAACTGTGCCAGATCAAATCTGGCATGGTTTTGAACTGTGCCAGAATCAGGTGTTCCAAAATGGCCATTTTTTTCTGGCACGGCTCAAAAGTGTGCCAGATTTGGCCAAACAGGAACACTTCTGGCACACTTTTAAACCGTGCCAGAATTTAATATTTTTGGCACACTTTTGGCACAGTTCAAAACCGTGCCAAAATATGATACACTTTTGCCACGGTTTTAAACTGTGCCAAATTTTTTTATAAAAAGAAAAAAAAAATTATTTGAAAACACAAAAATTCACAAATTAAAAATATTGCACGTTGTTGATAAACTAATGTACATACAAACTTCAAAATATTACAAGTCTTTAATAGTTCACAGGCAAAAAAAAATTGGGCAGAGTTTTCTCTATTTTCTGGACATTCCAAAACCTGCCTAACATAAAGCCCGCATGGCCACAAAATATAACAATTAACTTACAAAAAGCCCGCACGACCATAAAAGTTAACAATAAAACTACAAAAACTAGCATGGTCATAACACAAAAAAATGGAATCATGAATAAACCCCTTGTTGTAAACCATTGAGTTCTCTGTGTGTTCCACATCAATAAATGCCAACGATAAACTGTTATCCTGCAAAAAAAATAGGATACAAAAAAAATACAATATTAGTAACCCAATAATTTACAAAAAAATTTTTACTCAAACTAAAAAATTACATATAAGAGTGGAAATTATCATTACATTCACAAACCGGGAGACCCGGGACTACGCGGTCAGTTCCTACAAGTTATATTGATCCCGTGCGAGGTGTTCGTGCCTCTTACGGGATCGTTTAGGGGCTGGTTTGGGTTTTCACCCTTTAACGGCTTGTTTTTAAGTTTAAGTGTTGATTTTTGCAAATTATCGTCATATTTACAAACTGGGAGACCCGGGGCTACGCGGCCAGTTCCTACAAGTTATATTGGTCCCGTGCAAGGTGTTCGTGCCTCCTACGGGGTCGTTTGGGGGCTGGTTTGGGTTTCACCCTTTAACGGCTTATTTTTAAAAGTGTTGATTTTTGCAAATTATCGTCATATTCACAAACCGGGAGACCCCGGACTATGCGGTCAGTTCCTACAAGTTACAGTGGTCCCGTGCGAGGTGTTCGTGCCTCTTACGGGGTCGTTTGGTGGTTGGTTTGGGTTTTCACCCTTTAACGGCTTGTTTTTAAGTTTAAGTGTTGATTTTTGCAAATTATTGTTATATTCACAAACCGGGAGACCCGGGGCTACACGGTCAGTTCCTACAAGTTATATTGGTCCCGTGCGAGGTGTTCGTGCCTCCTACGGGATCGTTTGGGGGCTGGTTTGGATTTTCACCTTTTAACGGTTTGTTTTTAAAAGTGTTGATTTTTGCAAATTATCGTCATATTCACAAACCGGGAGACCCGGGACTATGCGGTCAGTTCCTACAACTTACATTGGTCCCGTGCGAGGTGTCCGTGCCTCCTACGGGGTCGTTTGGGGGCTGGTTTGGATTTTCACCCTTTAACGGCTTATTTTAAGTTTAAGTGTTGTTTTTTGCAAATTATCATCATATTCACAAGCCGGGAGACCCGGGACTACGCGATCTGTTCCTACAAATTACATTAGTCCCGTGCGAGGTGTCCGTGCCTCCTAGGGGGTCGTTTGGGGGCTGGTTTGGGTTTTCACCCTTTAACGGCTTGTTTTTAAGTTTAAGTGTTGATTTTTGCAAATTATCGTCATATTCACAAACCGAGAGACTCGGGACTACGCGGTCAGTTCTTACAAGTTACATTGGTCCCGTGCGAGGTGGTCGTGCCTCCTACGGGGTCGTTTGGGGACTGGTTTGGGTTTTCACCTTTTAACGGCTTGTTTTTAAGTTTAAGTGTTGATTTTTGCAAATTATCGTCATATTCACAAACCGAGACACCCGGGACTACGCGGTCAGTTCCTACAAGTTACATTGGACTCGTGCGAGGTGTTCGTGCCTCCTACGGGGTCGTTTGGGGGCTGGTTTGGGTTTTCACCCTTTAACGGCTTGTTTTTAAGTTTAAGTGTTGATTTTTGCAAATTATCGTTATATTCACAAATCGGGAGACCCGGGACTACGCGGTCAGTTCCTACAAGTTATATTGGTCCCATGCGAGGTGTTCGTGCCTCCTACGGGGTCGTTTGGGGGCTGGTGTTGATTTTGCAAATTATCGTCATATTCACAAATCGGGAGACCCCGGACTACGCGATCAGTTCCTACAAGTTACATTGGTCCCGTGCGAGGTGTTCGTGCCTCTTACGGGGTCGTTTGGTGGTTGGTTTGGGTTTTCACCCTTTAACGGCTTGCTTTTAAGTTTAAGTGTTGATTTTTGCAAATTATCGTCATATTCACAAATCGGGAGACCCCGGACTACGCGGTCAGTTCCTACATATTATATTGGTCCCGTGCGAGGTGTCCGTGCCTCCTACGGGGTCGTTTGGGGGCTGGTTTGGGTTTTCACCCTTTAACAACTTTTTTTTAAAAGTGTTGACTTTTCAAATTATTGTCATATTCACAAACCGGGAGACCCAGGACTACGCAGTCAGTTCCTACAAGTCATATTGGTCCCGTGTGAGGTGTCCGTGCCTCCTACGGGATCGTTTGGGGGCTGGTTTGGGTTTTCACCCTTTAACGACTTGTTTTTAAGTTTAAGTGTTGTTTTTTTGCAAATTATCGTCATATTCACAAACCGGGAGACCCCGGACTATGCGGTCAGTTCCTACAAGTTACAGTGGTCCCGTGCGAGGTGTCCGTGCCTCCTACGGGGTCGTTTGGGGGCTGGTTTGGGTTTTCACCCTTTAACGGCTTGTTTTTAAGTTTAAGTGTTGATTTTTGCAAATTATCGTCATATTCACAAACCGAGAGACCCGGGACTACGCGGTCAGTTCTTATAAGTTACATTGATCCCGTGCGAGGTGTTTGTGCCTCCTACGGGATCGTTTGGGGCTGGTTTGGGTTTTCACCCTTTAACGGCTTGTTTTTAAATTTAAGTGTTGAATTTTGCAAATTATCGTCATATTCACAAACCGGGAGACGCGGGACTACGCGGTCAGTTCCTACAAGTTATATTGGTCCCGTGCAAGGTGTTCGTGCCTCCTACGGGGTCGTTTGAGGGTTGGTTTGGGTTTTCACCATTTAACGACTTGTTTTTAAAAGTGTTGATTTTTGTAAATTATCATCATATTCACAAACCGAAAGACCCCGGACTACGCGGTCAGTTCCTACAAGTTACATTGGTCCCGTGCAAGGTGTCCGTGCCTCTTACGGGGTCGTTTGGAGGCTGGTTTGGGTTTTCACCTTCAAACGGCTTGGTTTTCACCCTAATTGTGTGATTTGTTAGGTCTCTATCACCAGCGTTTTATATTTATTACGTTTTAATTTTGATTTAAGTTTGTGAATCTTCTCCGTGATCTAAGAGAAAAGCTAATTGTCAAATCCACCCCACCCCACTCCCCACCCATATATATACATAAAACATTTAAACAAAACGCTGGGGAAGCAGTGGGAGGGGAGGGGTGATTCAATGGGGATAAGGAAACCGAGTCTAGATTAATGTTCTACGTCCTTTTACTTCATTTCTAAAATTCCAAAAGAGCTAAAATAAGAACTTTATGAAGTTTTCAAAGCATCTTTAGTCTTCTAGAAGAGGATTTTTTTACAACACCTCTAATATTCCAAACTATAAGATTAATCATGGAGAAGAGATTGGAAAAAGTGTTTGTTACCTCTAGTTGCAGATCTTGTGAATCTTCTGAAAATAGGATCTTTCATCTTGAATTGAACTTTCTTTGCCGTGATAGGGACTCCTTTAGCTCCTGACCCTTAGATTCTGGTGATGGTGCTTTCAATGACTTTAATTTGTGATCCATTGTCTTAAAGAAAATAGCTGAATCTCTTCTATGAATGGGGAATTGATCTCATCTTCTACATCAATGGCATATATATTGTTGGCTGCTTGATGTCTTTCATAGTCTGAAATTGTTGTTCACCGGTGCTTAGCAAAAGTGTTGTATATATATATATATATATATATATATATATATATATATATATATATATATATACATAGCAACACACACACATATCTGCTATATATATATATATGTGTGTGTGTGTGTGTGTGTGTGTGTGTGTTATAATAGCATATATATATAAGGTTGTTATATATATAACAACATATATATTTAAGGCTGTTATATATATAACAGCACACATATATGTGCTGCTATATATATGTGTGTGTATGTGTGTCACAAAGTTTCATATAACTACATAGCCCTCAAGTATGGTTGTAAGAAAGTGTAAGACTTACCCATTAAAGTATTGTAGTGAGGATGCAAAATTGGACCAGTTTAATGTAAGAAAGTGTAAGTTTCCTTAGCTTGCTCCAAGTGATCGAATCGTTCCTCAAGCCCTTTCAGGTTCATTGTTTTCAAATTCAAGCTTAAACGCAGCAAGCCAAATCTCCTCAGAATTAGGAATTGCGGCATATGCTTCATGAAGAATAGCTCGGGCTGCTGGCACATCGCCGGCAAGACACTTTATTTTTGCACCCATTAACCATAGTACTTCAGCATCAAGACATTCCCTGGTTCCATGGCTCTTTTCAAGTTAAGCCTCTTTAAGACATATACTCTTCTTAGTTAAGAACACAGTAAGGGCATGAGCATAAATAGCTCTATCCGTCTCAATGGGACCCCTTTTCTTGCACTCCTCCGCATCAGACCCTGCTTCGATCCTAATGATGTTACTGATCCCAATTATAGTGTTGCAAGTTGCCACAGACCCTGCTCTTTCAGCATCCTTGACCTCCTTACTCCAAGCTTCTCTGTCAATCCCCAAAGTAGTTCATTACCCTCATTACCAAGAAGTTTAATACTGATATGACAAGACACTTTAGAACTATTTGTGATGTGATTGCAATCGAAGCGATAATTTAGCGATTTTTTAATTTATTTTATTTGAAATTTTACCCTAAATGAAAATGGACATGGATAATAAGCCTGCAGGGGAGAGAAATTTTGTACCTGAAGGCCAAAATTACTGGGATTGCAGTGATGGATTCCTTCTTCAACTGAATTGATTTGATCCTAATGACGGGTACCTGAAGGCCAAAATTTTGTACTATAGATTGGACAAAGAATAACTACTAATGTTCCATGGTGTGCTATGAGCAGAACCTAGAAAAAGAAGTTATTGCCAAGCAAAATTCTAATTTCATCAACCTCTACTAAATGTATATATTACAAAACATTCTTATCTTATGTAGCAATCATATGAAAAATAAAAATATCTTTCAAAAGCCAAACCAACCTCAGGATCATCAAAAACAACATTTACATCATCTAGGTTAACATCTTTATATTCAAAAAGTCTGACAGGAACATAACTCTTATTGAACCACTCATCAGTTCTGATCTCTTCGATCCGAATACACTGCACAACAGAGAGAGAGAGAGATTTCCAATTGATGAATGTAATGTGGAAAAATAGTTCTATAGTGAACATTAAAATGAGGATAATGCACAAAATGATTGGCATGAGTTTACAAGACTCAGAATAGGAGAATAACTTTTATTAAGTTGAACGAGACAGTAGAAAAAACTGAGATGGAATGCCACGTGAAGGATCTGGTATTCTGGTATACATGGTATTGTTTATGTTCATAAAGCACTACCAAACCAATGGACTCAAAAGAGAACAAAAAGGAAGAACCAGATAATAACCTAGACCTGAATGGTATCAAGATTAACATAGGTTAACTAAGACTTAATCTAATGATACAAACAAAACCTAAGATTAAGAAAAACACTAACCTGTCGATGAACCATTCAACAAACCGAACACTCTTTAGTAAGTAAATTAGGCCTCCCCTTCCACTTCAATTTTGAAAACACCGATATGGCCAAACTCAAACCTTTATTATCCACGATGAATTCACCAACTGTATCAAGAAAAACAAGAATTACTCAATCTGGGGTGATAAAATTTAATCCCTTGAAACTTTCAAATTGTATATAGAATAAGAAAGTTATGTGATATATGCATTTGTTTAACTAAGAATAAGAAAGTTATGTGCATATCGTACACTACATCTGATAGCGAATGGCATAACAGTCTTTTGGTCATAGTAGTTAATCTAAAATGGAAAAATAAGATTCAAGATTATACCAAGAGTAACTGAAATGGAAATAGTAAAACATCATTTACAATTCTTTCAGGTGCAGTCTAAAGAAGACTTATTGAGGAGGTACACTCTTCTACCATTGCACTACAATGTGAATATGTTATCATCATGTCTAATATTATTGTTCTTTGTTATAGTTTGATAGATGAGTCAAAGCTAAAAAGTCTTGTTTTGAAGGATATCCTTGGGAATATTACTGAGTCCAGGTATTTGCATAAGATGAAGAGAGCTTCAAGAGTTGTCTAATATCCTCCTTTCATCCTCTTATTTATTATTTGATGTTTTATGTACTGACACTGAAAATTTGATGTTATACAGTTCTCAAGAGTTTCCAAATATTCCCTTTGTGACAAGTTTACACTGAAGAATAGCTTTGTGGTCCACGATCCTATTTTCATGATTTATGGAAATCAGGTTGGTTATTTAATATCTGGATCTTATGCCATTTAATAAGAATAATTTTTCCTTGTTCTTTATTTTGGTTTAATTCTTCTCCTCGAGGTCATATACTTATTGTCATTAAAATATTTTCAAATCTTCTTACCCAACTCTCTGAGACGCTAGATTTTCAAGTATGAACATGTTGCATTTACGAACTATGCTAAAGATGTATGTCGAGACTGTGTGCCTTGGGTTTTGAATTCCTGATGTACCTTTCATGGTTTCTTATCTTTGTCCAACTTCATTACAAAAAAGTAGTTGGCAAGAAAAATAAAATCAAAAGTCACTTTTTTAATTGTCTTTTTAGATTTTTATTATCAAAGCATTGTTATAATTATTTCACATTCGATGAATGTGGATTATTGATGAATAGGATCATATGTGAACCAGACCCATATTTTTACATGTTTAGTTAAGTTGCTATATTTTTCCCCTGTAGTTTTTGCACGGTTCTGCAAGTTTTTTTCGATTCTTTATTCATAAGATATTGATTTGAAATGTCAATCTTGTGTTGACAACTACATTAGGGATGCATCCGACCCACATCAGTTGCTTAATTATGGCCCCACAATGTACTCCAAGAAGTTTTGATTTAAAATTACATAGTTATTAAGAACAAAGTATTCTAGAAATATGGTACCAAGTTGAGTAATGGTTCACAAGCCTATATAGGTAACTTGTGCGACCCTACTATATAAATAATGAGGGTTACCAGAGGTAAATTGATAGTAGTACTCATAATGGGGATTTGTTTAGATATGCAAAACTGTAAGAAGATATCTTTTTGGTTAGAATGAGAGAAGACAGTTTCAATGGGTGTTTTAAGAAGGCATGGGGATAGGCTAGGATTAAGGATTAAGGATTCAAACCTAACTACTAATAACAAGTGAAAGAAACATATTTAATTACCATAATCTAAGAAAGAAATATAAATGACAACTTGGTAGTGACTAAACTAGTACTTAAAAATAGTCCATAATAACCTTAATAGTTAGTAATCACCGATTAGGGATAAGCATGTAAAACTTCAGTGTAAGTATCAGTTACCTGATGAATTGAGCTAACATCAAATAATAGTAAACTATGAAATTGACTAAAGTCAATTCGATTTAGATAGACTGAAAACCCCATTTTACTACAGTTCCCTGCAACCAAACACGATCTAAATGTAGAAACATGAAGAGAGACAAAACCTAATATAACACAATGAAGATTTGAGGCAGACGAACCACTTAAAATTGCATAATTTTTAAAAAAAGTTAGGTGACCTTCACTTAATCAAGCTAACACAACGCATAATTTTGACATGATATAAAAGCAAGAAATTAAACGTGCAGATATCAAAGAAGTGAAAACGTGACATGTATTTAAAGTAAAAATGCACTCGTCTACATCTTCAGTGGAGGTAGAGGTTCCATTTGAATCTGAAAGGTAAAAAAATAAAAATGAGATTTGAGAATCAATAATACCAATAATTTAAGAAACACTAATGGTAGAGTATTGTTAGTAATAAAATATTAGTCCGTTACTAAAAGCGTATTTTGGTGTAGTGAGACTTACCTTACCATTTCGTGCTTGAGACATAATGTGATGAATAAAAATACATAGTATGGATGGAAGATATCGTATGAATAAGGTTTAATCATCAAACACTCAGAGGTAGATGAGATAAATAAAGTCGATATCAACTTATCATTGGATGCCAAGAACGACACCAAGGTTGTGAGTCAGATTCTGGATTAATAACTTCCCTATTTGTTCATCTGGAAATAGCCCATGCCGAACTAGTGCATAGATGATATATTCTCATACAAATAGTTCTAAAGAAAGAAAAATGTATGTATATAGATTAAGAAGGATCGGGATGTTATAAATTGCCTGATCTGGATCTTATTGTCAAAGATACCAGATCCATATCCTGCATAGAAGAAATGCCTTTGGCCCATGATTGAATAAGTATATTCCCACTTATATGTAAGTTATTTACTAAATATTAAATAAATGTTTTAAGATTCAAGAAGATAGAATCATAGATAGTAATTCATATAATATTGTCAAATTAAAATTTGAGACAATATCACTAGATAAAGATCACAAAATTTACTAGTGAGTGTCTTCAAATTATATTTTCAAGCTATAAAATAAACCAAGTAGATAATCACCAGAAGCAATAACTTAACAACTAAGTAACAAGAAGGAGATATAGTAGCTTGAAGAACCTAGAAATAAGTATAATCAAAATAGAAACATATCGGAAAAAGGAGGCAAGATTATTGTAAAAAAATTATTTTTTATTTGTCATAGAAGCAGTATTTTTTACCAATGAAAGAAGAAATTCAGGATCTAAAAAATGGATGGGCTTACGGGGCTCTCGTATCTCTTTTAATAATAAGTTATGTACAAACAATACTTACTTTATAAAGAAAATCCAGAAATCTTAACACGTTCATCCTCATTTTCATTGTTTTTATTTAAAAAAATATTCTTTAATTAAATCCTCAAGTATACTTCAAGTATACTACACTGACTTGCTTATAGACTTATCCTCACGAAATCATATTTGGGAAAATAAAAAACCCTCAAATGCTTCAAAATTGAGCCTGAACTTTTGAATAATGATGGTGCTAAGATCACCAAATACATGATTAGTTCCTATCAAAAATTTAAAAAAAAAAATCATCTTAAAGAGTATACTTGTAACACAACAAAAGCAGAACATCTATGTTAGGGTAGAAAAATTAGAATCGTGAATTAAAATCATAACCATACCTGAGCAATAAAAGTGGCTCCCATCTTGTTCAAAAATGGCGATGCTATTAATCGATTAGAGCGAATCAATAACAATAACAACGTTATCACCGCTCATATTAAATCGCACAAATATATTAATCAATCACACCTTTTACATAGAGAGAACAACGAAGGGGATAGAAGATTTGGTTTGGGAGTCACGAGAGAAGGGTCGAATCTTAGGTCAATTCATTTAGGTGGGAAAATGCGCGGGTAATTTTTTTTAGTGTGGGAGTGAAGAGAAAACTTTTTGGGGGTTTTATTAGGAGGGAAAGACTCATGCTTTTATTTTCTTGGGTATTTATATTTTAGTTAAGTGTTCTTAATTTTGGCACACTTTTAAACCGTGCCAAATTTTGGCACTGTTTTAAAGTGTGCCAGATTGTCATTAAACCGTACCAGAATTTGGCACAGTTTTAAACTGTGCCAGATTTTTAATATCAGGGTGTGCCAAATTGCTGTTTTTGGTGTAGTGGCTAGAAAATGGAAATAGTTAACATCAACATAAGAGCTGTAATGCAAAAGAGAGAAAAACGTATACCAACTAAAGGCCACCATTAGGGGGATGGTATTGTTGTGAAATCTACCACTGATCAAGTAGGGCTCGCAGCCTCGCTATCACAGCGGTTCCCTCTGAAAACTGTTTGGTGTGCTCATTGAGATTGTCAATTATATTTGTATGTCTTAATTTCCCCCTCTTCTACTTTCCATAGTTGAAAGTCAAAGTGTACCAGAGTTGAAAGGCTCCTCTTATGCAAAGTGTACCAGAGTTGAAAGGCTCCTCTTATGGGATTCTTTAATATCTAATTCAAACTTACGTAGATACATGGCCTCTATTATTATTGGAGATTTTAATATGGTATGCAATAGTGAAGAAAGAGTAGGAGGGAATCGAATTGATATAAGGGTTTCCACTAAATTTTTGGATTGCATAGGGTCTTGCTCCTTGAAAGATATGGGGTATAATGGCTCAAGGTTCACATGGGTAAAGAAGATTCATGATAAAATGATGTATGAGAGGCTTGACAGGGGCTTAATAAACTCTTATTGGCTTAACAGTTTTCCAACTTCTAAACTCTCTCATCTTAGTAGAAATTATTGTGATCACTCTCCTTTACTTGTCTCCATTCCTAGCCCTAAGGAACTCATTGTAAAACCTTTCAAATACCTGAATATGTAGAGTAATATGGAAAGTTTTCACTCGATTGTAGAATTTTTTTGGAACTAACCTCCTATAGGGAGGTATATGGATGTTCTAGCTTTCAAACTGAAAAGGCTCAAAATTTTCTTATGGCGATGGAGTAAAGATGAATTTAAAGACATATTTTAAAAAATATCATATCTTAAAGATAGTCTCCTCAAAGTACAAATGGAATTTGAGGTTGATCAATCAGAGTTCAATAGAGAGAAAGCTTCCAAAGTTAAAGTTGACATAATTTAATTGGTCATGACAAAAGATTTTTCAATATTACAACATCACATTAACTTTAATTGACGGAATGGCTCATGAGGTTCTGATTGTGTACCTAAATGTACTTCAGGGTTACCGTGCCGAATTGTGTACCTAAATGTACTTTTATCACACTCATATTTGGTCTCTCTTCCTCTATTCCCTCTCTTTGGTTGCAGAATCGATCTACTATCTCCGTTTTCACGTGTTTTTTATATCTGGATTAGATGTATTTGTTAATTTTTGTTGATTATATTCTAAATAAAATTCAACGATGAATGTAATTTAATTCGATAAATATATAAACATGTTGGCAGCCAGCGTTCCATGGATTATCTTCTAGTTTGGATTCATGGCGTTCTTCCCCAAAAGGGCGTGTGCTTTTATCATGTGAATGTTGGAGAGATTGGCATAATACAATCACACCCTAATGTCATTCAAGTTTACCACCACCAAGGAGATCTAGAGCCAGACATATACTCTCATGATCTGTCTATACAAAGCCCTGCTGTTACATACCGCTCATCTATAGTATGTCTCCACAAATGGGAATTTGATACTAACTATCAGAGAGGACACCGTTTTGACTGCCAGCTGGATACTACCGATCTATGTGGTGGTTGGAAGCCTCTGGCCGACATTCAAGGTAAAATATATCCCTCCATTGCCGTTGTCGATGATAAGGTCTGTATCACAGGTTTTGCCAATCCCATTTCGAGAGGTACTAATCTTTTAGAAGGTGAGATTATCGATCCCTAAACAAGGCTCCAGATAACTATAGCTCCTTTGCTCATTTCTATTACTATGACCTCCACCTAACGATCCTGTTTTCTCGGACTGGATGGATTATTTTACTATCTCTCTCTCTCTTGAATGCTATTCCATTACGGCTGGCACAACCATATACTGGTTTTGTCATATATTTATATATATATATATAATCCTCTTCTTATTTGTTTACAATAGGTCCAGTAGCTGTTCAAGTATGGAAACTAGTTGGCGCTCCTATTGGTTATGCTTTTTTTCCCCAATCTACTAAGGAGGCTCTTATTAAATAGTGGATGCATTCAGGGAATTCAGAAATCTTTAGTCGACATCATCTTGGAATGTTTATTGAAACTATTAAGGTGATATTCTTCCGTTAGAATCCAATTTGTAATTTCTCACAAGAAGTATATAGAGTTTAGGAATATCACAATTGTTTGATATATTTTTGTAGAAGATAAGCAATTTTCTAAAAAATTGTTAAATTTTATATATCATACATTCTCTTTTTGATTAATGGTTCTGCCATGGATTACCGTTTTGAATTTTATGAACTCATCCTTTTAAATTATGTAGAGAGAATAATCCAATTATAGATTCCTAATTATATAACACTGTAATTAAACATGATAAAGATAATCTCTACATAAGCTGAAATTACACAATATATTGCTACTGTGGGTGATTCTCAAGTTGTAATAGGTATTTGAGATAGATCAGAGAACATATTTTCAATGCAATTGAATTGGGATCATAATATTAACTCATTTGATGTTAGACAGTAGCTCATGTTGATGCACCCAGATAATCGAGATATTGTTTCAATGTGCAGGGTGTGGCACGCCAAAGGCCTCATTCAGGTAACTAGATCTATAGGGGATTCATTTTTAAGAGTCTTGTGTTTCATCTGGATGGATCTCACCCAAGATTCCACATTCCTGAACTTGTTTTCCAGCCTGTGCTAAGATCCGACCCGGCTATGCATACAAGAGGTTGTTAAACCCCGTGACAAGTTTGTTATATTTACATCTGATGGGCTTTGGGACCAGTTATCGTACAAAGAGGTTGTTGAGATTGTGAAAATAATCCAAAAAAAGGTATTACAAATGTTTTAGCTTTGCCAATGTTTTAGCTTTGTCACTGATTACTTCTAAGGTGTTTCTGTATTACAGCAGTGTTTAATGTGATACATTAAACACTATTCGTGAGAAATTTCAATCAATATCTTTGTATTGCACATATTTGGCATACTTAATAGAGTGGACACTTGAGTAATAGTAGTGTTAGTATCATATATAGTAGCACACATCCACTTGGCGGGACTGCATATCTGAACTTAAATAATGAGGATGAGCCATTTTTACATGGCATCAAGTACACTGCTATGCCCCGTGGTAATATCTGGTATCTGGTAATATTAGGTTACTCGTTAATATTTCCATGTTTCGAGGGAAACTGTCAGATGCCAGATAACTGGCTTCTGATTAAAGTGAGATATTTTGAGTTTGCACCATAATGTAGTACTAGTTGCCTACTATTAGTTCAATTGAAAATATTATTGCATGAACTGACTGCAATATTACTTGGGTCTATTGAACTTTCAGTTATAGGCCATCTCCATTTTTTATACTGGATGAAGTAGATGCTGCATTAGATAATCTGAATGTTGCTAAGGTAGCGGGATTTATTTGATCAAAATCATGTGAACAATCCCGGATGAACCAGGATGTTGACGGATCAAGCGGTTTCCAGAGTATTGCCATTTCACTCAAGGATACATTTTATGACAAGGCTGAAGCTTTGGTTGGCATTTATAGGGATTCTTAAAGAAGCTAAAAATAGATTTGTCTTTGATTTTAGTTATAGTTTGTTTTCTTATTCAGGTTCACCTTGGTTTCAGTAAAAAATATTTCACCTACTAGAAAAATATCCAATATTTTGGTAAAAGAGTAAATCTTTTTTCAATTGTGGACTGGTCAATTTTGATAGGATTACCAAGACACCTAGAAATCTCAAAAGGAGTTTTTAGAAGAAAATAAACTGCATTTAGGTTTGGAAATTGCACGCAAATATGAACAGTTATTATTTTGAGGTTCGAAGGCTTAAAATCTGGGCTCCATTTGATGAGTTTAACAATTCTAGGCTCTAAAGAATAGGAGCCTCTAGACCAGATTTTCATCATAATGCCTACTGAATGAAAATTCATTTAAAAAAAAAACTTACCAATGGGAGCGACCGAACGGTGCTTTGACAGTGTATTCACGTTCCAGCAGCAACGTCTAGTTTTGTGTTTGTTTCCACCTTGGGGATCAAGGTCTGATACCCCTTTCACACTAACTGCAAAGTCTAATGTAGCATCACATGTGCCTTAGTTTTCTTTGTATTCAGAGGTGAGGTCTGACCTCCAACAAGTCTCATCCACTATGGGCTTGTATTCAGCCCAGTTTTCGTAACAAGATTAGGATCATTGTACATGTTATTTTTGTACAGGTTATTTGTGGTCATATGTGGGATCTATGTGTTTGGATTTGTTTGATAATAACTAGTTGAGGATGTTGCAAGGTTTTGTCCCTTTGTGTCTGGCTGACTTTTTTCACCCTTTTCCCCTGATGTACTTCTGATGCAACCAATGTTAGTTTCCTGTATCAATTGCATATATACAGACTTCTAAGTTCATTTCCAAATTGGCCATAGTGCTCATCTCAATTTTTCGTTATCTTTTTTTTTCTTGGATGCGTTTTGATATTATACTAGTTGATGCACACTTGTTTTGATATCTTTTTTTCAATCTCATTTCCATGAACGTGTACATAGTTGGACCAACATGCATAGAAAGGTGCAACGCCAAAGTCACATCTCATTACAAAATGTTTTTTAAACATATCAAGTTCTCTATGTTGACAATTCTTAGTCTTCACTTGGTTTCAGAACTTTCTCACTTTTATTCACTTTCTCTATGTTGACAAGTTCTCTATGTTTGAGAGGATATACTAATTTAGATAGCAAATTGCTAAAAATCTGGACAGTTGTTTATACTTTTTATTTTTTTTATTTTTCAGTAACTAAGTCATTATATTTATTTTTCAACTATTGAGTATTAAATTTTAGGAGAGATTCAACATTGATTTGGATGATCATGCAAAGATTAGTTTGGAAGGGCTAATGAAGGGGAGAAGTAGGAGTCAACGGAGCAAGCTTCGTGAAGTGTATAAAAATTATGGATAAGCAGAGGAAGCTCGAGAAAATGTCCCTGCTGGTGTGACCAAGGATAATTGGCTTAGTTTATGCGATCTTTATGAAAATTCAAGATATCAGGTTTGAACTATTGTTGATCTTGTAACTTGTAAATATTTTTTTATTAAAATATATGTACTTATGATGTTTGAAAAATTATTGCAGAGACAATGTATTGTAAATCAGAATAACAAGTCTAAAAAAATTGTGAAGCATAATCAAGGGTCAAAAGCATTTGTGGTGGTTCGTCATGAACTGGTAATATATCTACTTGTTTTGATGTGTCAATTGAGAATTTTATTTTTCAAGTATAATTATTAATTGTTTATTATTTAATAGAGGAGTAAAGAGGTGAACAGTCAAGAGACAAATAGGATCAAGTTTTATAAAGAAACGCATTGCAAAGATGAAAAGTGGACATCTCCCGAAGCCGAAACGCTCTATGTAAGTCTTATCAATTTTATTTTTAATTTACCCTACTGTTACTGAATTACAAACAAACAAACACTGCTGGGTTGTAATTTTTTTGGTACAATTATCTTCGGTATAAAAATTACACATAGTGCATTATGCTTTACTATTTTAAAATTATTGTCTTTAAATGGCTTAAAAAGTATAGATGTAATCCTTTTTCTTTTATTTTCTTTGCAAAATGAGATGAAACGCCTGGAATCCGAATCAATATCCGAGGATGGTAGTACCATGATGAGCTCAGACGAGATAGCAGAAAAAATTCTTAGCACAAGTTCGGGATATATTAACGGTCTTGGGCATTGTCCAAAAAGAAAGGATTCTAGAATTAATATAATGTGATTGAGGAATGCCGATTTGGAAGAGGCACTTAAGTAGTCTAAGAAAGTTTAAAAAGATTTGATGGATCGTCTGCAAGCTCGTGAGGTAGAGGCAACAATTCAACGAGAAGAGTTAATGGCGCAAAAGAACGCTATTGAGACTCAACGTGCAATGCTAGATACTATTCTAGTTTGACAAACGGAGTCCAATAAGTTGATTCAGTCGTTGATCCCATCACGTTCCTCATCTTCCGAATGATGGTAATCTAGACATGCTTTAGTTTGGCTACTCGTATGCTTTTAAAATCCCACCTTATTTTAGTTAATGCTATTGTATTCTCTTAATTGAAGATTTAATGTGACGGGAAGCTATTTTTGGGGCGCCATAAACCTTTGACATTTGCAAACGGAATCAGAGACTTCTAAGTCCTTTAACTAGTTTAAGTTATTTTTTTGCACCATGGATATTTGTCGTTTGTAAGGCGATTAAATGTGGGACTTGTACGTCCTTTAACTAGTGTTTATTTGACTTGACAATGTGTTTTATATGACTTAATGTGTATTTTATTTATGATAATTTATTTATTTTGTGAATTTTAACGAATGTGTTTTTTATATGGTTATTTGTTTAAATTTCGTGGTATACATTAATTTATCAAATTCAAAATATAAAAATATATATTTGGAAACATTCCATTATAAAAATAAATGTTTTAGTAGTTAAATATGCAATTGATAAGTAAAAGTGCGGCTTAAGATTTGATATTTTATTATTGAAAAATTAATGATTAATAATCCTTCTCTAACAATTAAATTTCGTAGCCAATAGCTCTTGACGAAAGTTACAATTTTTGTAGCTAAAAGCTCTAATGATGAGTGTACTTATAGAATTGGCAACGAAATGTAGACAATTAGCAACGAGATGTTGAACAATTAAGTACAAAGAAAATGGTAAATTTCCTAGCTAAAAGTTCCTAACACTAGTTTACATAAAGATTTTGCAACGAAATTAAGATATTTAGCAACGAAATGTTAGACTATTAGCAACGAAACAAATTGTAGCCTAAATATGGTTATTATCCACGAAAATAATTTCGTAGCAAATGATCTTAACAATTGGCAACGAAAGTGTTTTTCGTGGCCAAATACATTTAGCAACGGGACTTTGGCCACGAACTTTTTACGAAATAATTTTCGTTGCCAAAAACTATCAGCAACGAAATATTAACTTTTGGCTACGAAAAAATTCGTACTTAAATGTGAGAATTGTTGTAGTGCATCATTTAGGTCCTTACTTAAAACCTCAACCCACCCATGAACTCCACGATCCCACTTGTGAGTTCTTCCTTTATCCCTCCATTTACGAGAGTATATGTGGTGTCACTCTCACCTATGACATTGAACTTTTCTTAACGCACATCACTTACTTGTGATGTTGATTTTTCACATAGTCATCTTAGTGACTTGTCACTGTGTGACCATTATCATCGCCCATTTATAGAACGGTCGTGTGCTTCCTATGATCCCCACCCCATTCCACTTCCTAAACCATTTCGCATTCCTCACCAAATTGAGCACCATGCTTAGAGGGCCCTTGTTGACCTCACCTTTATGCTTAATAAGGCCCATAATCAATATCTCTTAACCTCACCCATGCCTTTCTTTCATATTCACTTCTCCCCACCCAACCTTGGTCCCCCAATGTTGTGCATCATTTAAAGAACTTTGATATACAAGTGCATTGACCTTTTAGCCTTTATCTAACAAGACAGACACTTCAGTCTTGTTTGGGGGTGCTTGTCATCACCCAATTTTTTCTGTTACCCCGTGCTTTATAATTCTTATCTTTAGGGTGAGTTCTCTTCAGTCTGGATGAAGACATTAAACTTAGCGCTATAGGGAGACAACCCGTTGTTTTTTAGTATGAGTCTTATCTTGTTTGGGGGTGTTGTTTCACACCACCCAATGCTTTACCATGTTTATAGACTTGTACACATTTTTATCTCATTACTTATTCAGGTTCATCTTGGATACGTATGGTCTAGTTCATTAGCAGTTAATTGTGGAAATCTCTTTACTACCTTATGCTTTCAATTTTAATATATAGTTTTAAACATCGAGGACGATGTTCTCTTTTGTTTGGGGTGGGGGAATTTATCAAAATCGTACATCTTTTAAAAAATTTGTCAGAAACAAGTCTCTTTAACTTTTTTTTGTGCAGTTTAACTCATTTTTTTATGATATAAATTGTCTATCATCCATCTTTTAGAAGTCTCGGATTATCCTTGTTCGTTCCCTAATTACACTTTTACAATAAAATTAAGTAACACCTCTTAAGGCATACTTGCACTATAAATTCATAAATCTAGAAAATTTGCATTTTCACGTCTGCAATCAAAAGTTGAAGAGTAACTACATTCTCAAGAGAGTCCTAAAAGATCACTTGTGGAGACTTAAACCCGTGAGAATTGAGCTATTCACCTTTTTTAGGGTTTTTATGTATCTTTAAGTCACAAGATGACTCAATTTTTTTGGTACCACACTTAGTCATTGCATGATCTCATTATTTTTCATCTTTGGCATAACCACTGAGAATGACATCACCTTTGAGTCATAAGAAACATGTATCTTAAACATTATTCTTCATCTTTGGCATAACCACTGAAAAATTAATTTTTACTTTAAACCAATTTTATCTTGATTAATCCTAAACATGCATCTAGTGATTAAAGCAAGTAAAGTAAAGAATACTCACAACACCGGATGTACGAGGAAAAAAGCCAAAACGAGAAAACAACCTCGGACGGCCCAAGCCAGACAATCACTATGAATGTGGAATTACAACGAACAGACAAACGACTCACTCAACGACTCGATCCCCACGGGTCTTGACGCTCTTCTGATCTTCAACCACTCCTCTCACAGTGCCCACGTAGAAAGTCCTTCTTCCACGATACCTGTCAATAACACACGCATCAACGTATGTCTCGGTGTCCACTGAATGGCTTTGATACATCTACGCTGCTGAATAAAAAGTTCTTCTTTTTTCTTCACCGTAAAACCCTGATGTTCAAGCATAGAACAAACCTTTTTGGTGCAGCAAGATCACATAAACATATAATAATGATTACTCGGATCTTTGCAAACTCTAAGGATGTGTTTAAGCTTGGAAAGCTTAGAAAAATATGTGCAAACAGGTTTCTGGATGGTAAACTATTTTTCCAAAATGCACACATATAAACTCTGACAAAACCACGCTTTAAATAGGAAAATATCACTGCCTCGAAAATAGTGTCACTCGAACGAGATTGACCCGTCGTTCGCACGACATAGCCATCTCGTTTGAACGAGCCAGCTTATCGTTTGAACGACGCGCATGTCAGTTTGACTTTTCTTTTAAAACGTTTCTTCAAAAGAAATTCAATTAAGTCAAACTCTTTTTCGAGTTTATCAGAATAAATCATAGTTTAAAACATCTAAAACACTTTTATAGCATTTTAAAACATTTTTCCTTATAAAATTGCATCCTTATCTTTTATAGAAATAATTCTGAGCACCATTAATTATACGCATTCATACCTGTGTGATCTCGGAATGCAATTTACTTAAAGACGAATAAACTTGCACCAATTAAACTTCGGCATGATTAATTCTTTGAAGCTTTGCCGCAACGTCTTCAATATGTCATAGACCAAGTGGGATCGTGATAAAATAAAATCTCCCTATGACATATTACAAACACAGTTTTATTCACGGAATTATGTCAAAACAATACAGGGACAGGAATAAAACCCCGTGTCAACGTGTTACATCCGCTTGGGTTAGGAAATCACTTTTGGATACGCTAGATTTTAGAATAGTTGATTCTCATTTGCTTGCATATGACTCTACTCTTGCCATTTTATATAGATGATTGTGTTCACATGTTTGTCAGACTCTAGTTTTTTTGTTTCGTGATATTCATGTTTGTTAGCGTTGTGACATGTACTTTTTGTATAAATTTTTGCTTTTGAAAAATACAAAAAGATTTTATTTTGATAAAATTTGTGAGAAAATCCAAAAAGAGTTTTGTATTTTGTTTACACCGTTTATGGATGAACACTTAGGATGACCAAGTCACAATTTCAATCCATTTATTCAAGTGACTATTTGATAGTGTTTTAAGACAATATATCATGTCATCTTTGTGCTTTATAATGTTTGGAGTTATTGAGACGTAATTAAATGTTACTTCCTACATGTTTGACTCATGATTTACTTTATTACACACATGCACGGATTTGTTTGATTATTGTGCTTGTCTTATCACATGTTAGTTGGGTGTTTTCACTTTAATCATGTCCTTAAAGCGAACCAAGCGCGATAAAACTTGATAAGAAAGTTGTGCATGTAAGAGCCATTTGTGAGTTTGTGTGCTTTATTTGAAAATGGGGAAGGGGTTGCGAAAGGTTCATTTGGCCTTTGCGAATACTAAGCCACCGTTGTATCGGACATAAAAAATTGAGGAATTTTATTATCCGGGATCCAAAGAGGTTTAAAAGAGCCCGGAAAAATTTAAAGTCAGTAAAAAGAAATTCATGCCAAAAAGGGCCATTAGGTTTTTGCACCAATTCTCCAATGTTTGAGAATTTAGATTACCTCAAAAATAAAATATGCATGAGGGAGTTTAGATGGAGAATTAAAACGGGTTTGCACGTCCTTGAAAGTCTTGAAAAAACGCTACATAGTTTTGGACGTTATTGGTGTGGAAATCACTTTGACTTTGATTTGTTGATTTGTATAAGACGATGTCATCTAAATTCAATAATTTTTACACCTAAGGATACATTTGATGTTCATTCGTTAGGAGTACACGTATTCATCGTGCACATATGATTGATTGAGTTTATTTACCTATCGAATGTATTCACACCCATACATTCCATTTTCATGACTTGGTTATTTTAGTTAAATCCATGGTGTGATTTTTGGTATCTTATCTTTGTACGAAAAATTTTAAAAATAAAAAATAGTTTGTGAATGTTTTTAAGATACTCCTTTGCATGTGCGTAGTTTGATTCATGTTTGCAATGCATTTTATCGTGACACTCTATCTTTTGATTGTTTCTTCTTATCTGTCTATTTGGGACACCATAAAAAGAGGGAGAAAGAATTATCATGTTATGGGGGAGTTTTTGCATTATGGGGGAGATTTGAGATTTGATTTATTAATGATTTGTTCTTATATCATTTCAAACTCGATATGTCACGAAGGTTTTTTGCTTTATCTCATGTGTGTAGGTACAAAAATTGATGATCATTATGTTGCACACCCTGATGAGAAAAGCTTTGAGATTTGATTAAGATTTTTAAAGAACGATTTTAGATCTTGTAAATTTATTCATGGGAGGGTAGATTTGTATAGGCATTTTGGTATTTGATAATTCAGTTGTTTTTATGTATGTTCCGGCATAGACATAGGGGGAGATTTGTAAGGACATATTTTTATACATGTCCATCACAATTAATTATGTCGTATACCGTTACAACAGTCGAAGAAGTTCGAGAGCAATCTACATCAAGACGAATCCGAATATATCAAGGTTCTTCATCAAAACGCTTCCGTAAAGTTTACTTTGGTAAGGTTATGTTTTAAATACCTTAACTTTGCACTTAGAGCTTTGGAATATTTTTACAAAATATTTTCTAAGTGTTGGAGCGGACTTTTTTGGTCAAAATTTGAGAATGAGTAATTTTTCCAAGTCTTGTAGCGTTCCTCGATTTTGATGCCCTGGTCGTTCAAGCGAGATCTCATCTCGTTCGAGCGACATGGAGATGTCGCGCGATGTCGTTCAAACGACACGTGTCCTTCGTTCGAGCGATATCCATTTTCCATTCAAAAGACCGAGGCGGCGTGAGTTTCTATAAATACTCATTAAATGGTTTCATTTTTATTGAGAAGGCCCAGCATTTTGAAAGACAAAAAACTACGAATCTGCAGAATTCTTTTTGACTTCTTCGTTTAGGGCTTTTATCCCTTGTGTTTTCAATTCACAAAAATCCCATATGCTTTGGTGAATTGTTTTGGTGTTCAAGAACACACTTTGCTTTTGTTCATTATTTGTGGGGAGAACTCTACAACCGGAGAGCTGCGTGCTATTGTGGAGGGAGTCCCTTTGAAGATTTAAGACTGCGTGTCTGGACTGCGCGTCCTTGTGGTATAGCTACGTATGAACCACTGCTGATTTATTTCTAGTCGTTACTTTGAAGGTTTGACAAAGGCACCGTGCAGCATTACTCTTGTGGGCGAAAGCAAGATGGTATGTAAGCCAATGGTTTTGTAAATTTGTCAGAGTTCAAGAAATAAAAGATTTTGCCCTTTGGGTATTTTTCCTGAAATTTGTGTCGCATGCTTTATTTATTTATGGTTTGACACACGCAGACACGTAGTTTCATGTTGTGACACCCCGCCTAATTAAATACCGGGCGATCACTCCTTTATTAAATTAAATCAAGGTGAACAGTTGGTCCATTCTTAGCATCACTGTCGAAAAATAAAATTTTCCAATTTAACACCCTAATTAATTAAGCTAAGAGTCAAAACCATGTTCATACATACTTTCCAAATTTTCTTTAAAGAAAAATCATTTATTTTATTAACAACATTCAATAAGTAAGAATCACACCACATTAAATTCTGCAACATAATCCAATTAATTTAATACATTCGTCAATCGAATGTCAACATACGAAATCTAAAGTCGCACATCCAAACTGAATAAATCCCATAGTAACAATACTGGAAATAACTGAAAAATAATAACGGAATAATGGAAAGAGCTACTCATGCCCAACTAGATGAAAGTACTAAGAGTGGATCCGAATGAACGAAGTCGTCTAATCAAGAGTCCTGCAACTTCCACCTAAGCTGCAGCGCGTTCCTTCCAAGAGATCCTAAGCAAGACGCCCCTGTGGCTGGGCACCTGTAATACATACATATATATACAAGAGAGAGAGAGAGAGAGAGAGAGAGAGAGAGAGAGAGAGAGAGAAACGGGTCAGAGCCCGATAGTGTATATGATTTAAAATTTGTTTAGCAAGTATTTAAATTGATACAGGCCAATGCAACAACATATTAGTGCGTCACTCTCTTGAGGAAGTCTCACCTCTCTTCTAATGTGCACACCTATCGCACTAACCTTCCCAACGGTTTGTCTTATCATTTATCGCACTAATCTTCCCAATGATTTAACTTATCTTAAATTACTCGTAAGATTCAAATTTCACGATTCAATTGTTTGAAAATAATATTTTAATTTGTAACCGAAGATCTCATTTTGACTTTATTAATCAATAAAGCTTTCCAATTTCATATTATACTTTCTCAAAACAAGTATTTACAATTTGAGTCATCAACCATGTCCTACATATCAAATCACAGTAGGCAGTTCCAGATTTCATAATTTCATATATATATATATATATATATATATATATATATATATATATATATATATATATATATATATATATATATATATATATTAACTACTCGAAAATATATATATCAAAACAGTACCCACATAATAACTATGGTGCGGGCATACTCTACTATCCAAACCCCATATCACTCACATTAAGGGGAATACAAATTCGGAATCACTCTCGAATTGTATTAACACATACTCAAATAATATTGAGACGAAGTATAGATTCCAAATCCCTTAGGACCGTCTGAACTATCACTGCGATAGCCTGTACCAAGGATATCTATACACAAACAAAATGAGGCGAAGCATAGATTCCAAGTCTCTAAGAGGAAAGCACATACCCGCATCTCTTAGGACCGTCTGAACTATCATTCCGATAGCCTGTACCAAGGATATCTATCTTCTAGGGTACAAGTCAATATCCCCCATAAAGGTCCCATCGAGATAAGACTGTCCCAGCGCGAAAACCTCAGGGATAGCAAGTAGCATGGGCATGATTTTCACACATAGATAGTATATGCATACACAAACATATAACTATACTAATATTACTATATAAAAAATGGGTAAATTCTCAATTCCCATAATTTCGTCATTCGAATTTATTTCACATTATATAGTTATCACGTATAACCATTTACATCTTATTTTAATTTGAGGAACTTTTCCACTTACTACATCACGCTCACGGATTCTATCCTCCCAAGTATAAAATTCAGTAGGTATACACATTTGTCCCAAAGTAACTCTCTTACGTTTCTCTCTCTCTTTAACATATACTTACATTGTCCCTTATGTAAGGTATCCCAAAAATATAGATTTCGCCTTACATTAAAGGATTTTGAATTTTATTTTCAAAGATGAGAATTTCAAATGGTTTCGAAATCGGAATTAAAATGGTGTTTTAATTGAATTTTTTATTATTATTATGAAGAGTCCTCAAAATATAAAACTCTCTAAGAGTCCTCAAAATATAAAACTCTCTAAGAGTCCTCAAAACATAAAACTCTCAAGTAAAAATAATATTTTTAGAAATCCGATCGTTCGATCAACCTGAATTTTTGTCAGCAGTCCTGTCTCGCCGTTCGCTACAATATACTAAAATTTCAAGCGATTCCGATGGTCCGATCATCCGGAATAAAATTTTTAGTGTTTGTATCTAATTAGAACTCTTTTCTTAATCAAACTCTTAATCGTTTACATGACAAAGGGTTTCCAAAATATCATTTAAGTCATCACTACATGCAATTTCCTATCTCAAATTGGGTTTTTCTTCCATACAATTCATCCTAATCATTCCTAAACCAATATGAAAGATGCATCAACGAAATAAGCAAGATAAACACTTGCCTGGAATTTTTAGAAATCTGGTTTGGTGCCGAAATTGGTGTGGTTTCGTTCCCCGTCTCGCGATCTACGCGTTGGTGGTGACGGCGGTGTAATCGGAGGTGTTCTTGGCCTAGAACTCCTTGGAGAGCTTATCCTCTTCCTCTCCAATGGCCGTCATTTGTGTTTAGAGTTTCTAACCCTAGAAGGTGACCTAGGTATCTGATATAACTCTTCTAATTTTCGTGGGTTTAATTACCCAAAAAGGTGAAATGTTCAAAACGCCCTCCCGGGGTACCAATTAGGCCTAAAAATGCCCCTAGACCTAAACTAAACCCCCGGGTACACTTTTCTGACTATCTCGACCCTTACGGACGCGTTGGCGCACTCAAAACGACCATACGAACGACTTATAAAATATTCACTTTTATTAATTCACATTTAGTCCCGACACGACACAGGCGCGTCCCGACTTAAATTTCCACAATTGTCATTTTATTCTCACGTGACAATATTATAAAAATAAATCTTATATATTACTATACTCATCCAGTAATTTGCAACAAATAACAAATTTCCAATAATTACTAACTCTCGTCACGGTAGTAAATATTTAAAGCAACATTCCGGATTAAAATTAAATTAATTTATCTCAATTAAATTTAATATATCCCATAATTTAAAAGCTATAAAAATACGGGGTATTACATACTTCCCCCCTAATAACTGAATTTCATCCCGAAATTCGGAAAATAAGGCCTACCAGGTAGCACAATTCTGGATATCCTTGTCAGTACGCAAACTATCTACATAGTACGGCGCTCAATCACTATAGCTTTTTCCTCACATCAGCATTGTTTTACATTCTCATTGGAGACACTTCACATTGTGCTCCCACCCGACAATATTCGCATAGGTCACGCCTATACGTTATAATTTCATTATCTCACCAACATTAGGAGGCCGCACCTCACTACATGACAAATCTCGGATTTATTCATATACAAAACTCCCATTCTGAGAAAATATTACGAACATTTGATCACTCTTGCTCGCCTAAAACAGTCGTGGAATTCTACCACATTTATCGGATGTTTTCTCGACCGATCCAAAATTCTGATTACCTACTCTCCTATAAACATACGGAAGGAGAATAGTCGAGGTTCTTCCATAACAAAACCTTAATAAGTACCTTGTACGCGACAAACAGGTACGAGAGCTTCTACAGAGCATTCTTGAAATCATCGTATCAAGATTCCAAAATTTCCTTCACGTGGCTCCACAAATCTTTAATCACCGTGCGCCCATTCTTTGGCTAAGGGTGATACATCCTACTCGAAACGAAATCTCATCCCCGATGGTTCCTGAAATTCCATTTCAAAGGTGGGATTCACCAATCTCATCCTGATTTAGAAATTTATACTGCGCCGGACCATGCACTTGCGCGATCCTTTCTTTCAAAGGAAGTCTGGGGCATACTAGTTAATATTGTAAGCCAGCCCAAAGGAATATCAATCACTTCCTTCTCGGCGACTTAATTCACATGTTCGGGATAAACCCTTGATCTTGTTTTGAGGATGGCAACCCATCCAAGAACTTTACCGACTTTACCAACCTCTACCAATTTCAGGAATTTTCGATAAACACAAAATTATTTGGTTGATTCTCCTCTTTCAACCAAACCTTACCTATGGGCAGTGCATGTAGAGACTACTCACTACGTCTCGCTAAACATCGATTCTTCCCTTGAAATGTCTCACATTAAGTGACACGTAATACTCCCCTTCCTTCCTTGTAGTATGCCGAAAGTTCCACCCGTGCTCTTCTCTCCACGAAGCGCACTTCTGGATCTCTTATACTATACTAACATCATTACTCTTTATATGTGTGAGTCGCTCTCACACTTGACTAATAACAACTCCGCTCCGGGTGTGCTTCATAAAAATTAGATTCTACTATATTCAAGGAATACCAATTCTTGAATGGCTTCCCACAGCCTTCCAATCAAGTTAGGGCGTGCTATTCTAATTGCACACTTATGTATGGATTATCGCCCCTCATGTGACGTTTAATCCACTCTATCACTTCCACTTCGTTATACTAGTCCCACAAACATATATTTCACACGTCTATTACCACGTCCCTTCGACTCGGACTATTTTAACTGTAGTTAACCAAGATGCCCACATTTTTGCAACACTCCGACCGCCCTGGGAGAGCGAACGGCGTGCTACTCATCTGTAGGACTAACTAAATTCAACGGAATAGAAGGGATAGGGCATTAAAATTCCATGACAATAAAAGAGGAATAATAATTCTCAACCTTCCTCAGATAAGTACAACAATTTTCCCAAATAGGTACAACAACCAAAATAAATCACTAACGCTCTATTCATCAAAATAATTACAGGTCATCTTTTTTGTATAATATAAAGTTCTTTCCAGATAATCCATGCTAAAAATCATTCCAACTCTTTATTCACCTTGTGTTCTATACGCGGTTATGACATATGGGTACTCTCAATCACCCTAAAAATCAAAATTCTTAAATTCTCCTTATCATCGTTCCACCCCTCAACTCGTGGGGTTAACTTTTAATGCTTTCCTACCACAAAAATCCGGCTCCAATGACCTTAAAACAAAATTCAACTTCCAACTTACATACATAATTACTTGATCCCATTTCGACCAGGGTACCGAACTCATGGAATAGTGACCAAACGTCTCCCTATTTCCAACCTTACGCTAAGTTTCATGCGTGGGATGTCTCGCAAAGCGAAATCCAAACAAGGAACCCCCCCCGATACACTACTACCTAGCATTGTCGGTTATCGAAATCCGTTAGGTCCTATGTCCATAGTATATACCCCTTTATTCCGTCCCTTGACATAAAAGTTATAATTTCTCCCGTAATTATGCTTAACAAAGAACGTTTCACCAAATTTCACTATCGTTCAGCATAGGTTGGTGGTAATAGCATTTCATAAACCTCGAATACATAGAATCAGAATTCTCGAAATTCCTTTTTCTAACATTAGGGGTATAACTCTTAACTCCCACGTCTCTTAAGGATAAATATAACACTGCACTCTTCCTATCACTAAGTCCAGAGTGCCAAACATAATACTGCGTCAAATCTTTTCGCTCAACGGTAAATCCCGATACATACAGAATCATATTGGCAAAGTTTATACAAACTTTGGCATCGAATATCTCGAGCCCACTATCTCCTCCGAAGTCTCTAGGATAGATAATATAAGTGCGAGTCCAACCTTCTCACAGGTAAAGCCTCACCAAAACAAACATAAAACATGTTGCACTAATGCAACCACTCCGATAGCCTTGCAATAAATGCCCACTATCGTACTAACCATTTCTGTAATGTTTTAAACAAGATAACATCATACTCGTGTATCGCATCACTACAACAAGTAACCTCAATAAAGTATAAAACACTGTTGATATACTCATTCATCCTCCGCGGATGGCACTAAAGAAGAATCCCGCTACACTAGGGAAAAATATTCACATAATGGTAACATTTATAATTATATGCATTAAGCTCGTCTCACATGCTAATCTAGCAATGAACAAAATATAGTGACTCTCTCGTGTCACATAAACACGCCTCATCCTCTGAGGATACAACTTACACTTCTACCTTATCAATCGTCTTGACTGCGCAAATGGTTTTCGGACGTAACACGTCTGCCCAAACCATAACAAAATTATTTTAATCGTTGCCTTTTACTAGGCACCGTATTCTTGTCCTTATACTCACTTTGGAACATATTATCGTGAGCGATCTCACTCCGCACAAAATACCTCAGTACATAATCCACTTACCACCTGTCCTACTAACCAGGTTAGGATTTGTCCTCCTCTCGGACTTTAGTAAACTCGATTCCTGTTAACCATTCCGATTGTTCCTTTAACTTTTTAGGCCATAAAGATCATGTTACTATCTATAATAGCACTTACTGAATTTACCATCACTTGGTAAGAATTCCATTATCCGAATCATTTAAATGGGTCCCCTGATGTATATCCACATCTCTTTTTGGTGCTATATCACCACCATTGTATTCAGTCTTATTCTCGACTAAATTCTTCGATTTCTTTAAGCTTCCCACACAAGGAGCATTATCATCTTTATTGACAAAATACAACATTGTCAACCTCTGAATCAACCGTCCATCAGAATTTCCTCCTCGAGTACTATCAATTATTATTACGATTTGGTCTCCCACTTGGAGTCGTTTCCCCCACTTGTATCTACATCTTTCGATACAAAATTCTCTAACGGTTAAGATTCATATTCACGAATGGAACCCTGACATGCCCTCTCTCAATGAGTTCAGAACCACATTTGCTTCTAATCCTGAGCAGTTAAGGAAGGAACATACGGTCAGCACTGTACCTAAGGTTCTCCTATAGGTATAGCATTCCATTTCTAAAATTGTTGGTTGGCTCTAACCATTATAACTTCGTCCCGAAAGCCAAGAAAATTTTCTCTAAATTTTCACTTTCGGTTTGCCACACTCCGTCCTATATTTAAGCCTTTGGATACTTTACCGCCTTTGGTAAAGACACATACAATTTTCGCGTTTCTAAAATTTCCCATTGATAGTCTCTACACATTTTTGTAATACGTTGGGTAAGTTTACCCTCGCATCTCATTTGACTATAACAGCATTTGAAAATCATTGCTGCACCTTAGTCGCCTTTCTATTCTTGGCTTCTCGTGCCACAATGGAGGTGACCTCGATTACGGTCATCATCCTCGGATATATTTCATAATCTCAACTGAGCCCTGCCTCCTGATGTACGCTTAACGGTCCTCTTTTGACATCCGTCATCGCTCGGCACACGCACACATCCGAACGAAACTAGAATTCACTAGTGTATACACATTATAGCAGGAGAACGAAATCTCGTCAAAGGAATCGACAATCCTAAACATAGGGCACTATAACAAACGAAGCAACGCTGAAAGCATAATAAGCCGTACAGATCCTAAGGACACTAGAACCTGATGCTCTGATACCACCTGTGACACCCCGCCTAATTAAATATCGGGCGATCACTCCTTTATTAAATTAAATCAAGGTGAACAGTTGGTCCATTCTTAGCATCACTGTCGAAAAATAAATTTTTCCAATTTAACACCCTAATTAATTAAGCTAAGTGTCAAAACCATGTTCATACATACTTTCCAAATTTTCTTTAAAGAAAAATCATTTATTTTATTAACAACATTCAATAAGTAAGAATCACACCACATTAAATTCTGCAACATAATCCAATTAATTTAATACATTCGTCAATCGAATGTCAACATACGAAATCTAAAGTCGCACATCCAAACTGAATAAATCCCATAGTAACAATACTGGAAATAACTGAAATACAAATGTCCAATAGCAATGGAATAATGGAAAGAGCTACACATGCCCAACTAGATGAAAGTACTAAGAGTGGATCCGAATGAACAAAGTCGTCTAATCAAGAGTCCTGCAACTTCCACCTAAGCTGCAGCGCATTCCTTCCAAGAGATTCGATGCAAGACGCCCCTGTGGCTGTGCACCTGTAATACATACATATATATACAAGAGAGAGAGAGAGAGAGAGAGAAAAACGGGTCAGAGCCCGATAGTGTATATGATTTAAAATTTGTTTAGCAAGTATTTAAATTGATACAGGCCAATGCAACAACATATTAGTGCGTCACTCTCTTGAGGAATTCTCACCTCTCTTCTAATGTGCACACCTATCGCACTAACCTTCCCAACGGTTTGTCTTATCATTTATCGCACTAATCTTCCCAATGATTTAACTTATCTTAAATTACTCGTAAGATTCAAATTTCACGATTCAATTGTTTGAAAATAATATTTTAATTTGTAACCGAAGATCTCATTTTGACTTTATTAATCAATAAAGCTTTCCAATTTCATATTATACTTTCTCAAAACAAGTATTTACAATTTGAGTCATCAACCATGTCCTACATATCAAATCACAGTAGGCAGTTCCAGATTTCATAATTTCATATATATATATATATATATATATATATATATATATATTAACTACTCGAAAATATATATATCAAAACAGTACCCACATAATAACTATGGTGCGGGCATACTCTACTATCCAAACCCCATATCACTCACATTAAGGGGAATACAAATTCGGAATCACTCTCGAATTGTATTAACACATACTCAAATAATATTGAGACGAAGTATAGATTCCAAGTCCCTTAGGACCGTCTGAACTATCACTGCGATAGCCTGTACCAAGGATATCTATACACAAACAAAATGAGGCGAAGCATAGATTCCAAGTCTCTAAGAGGAAAGCACATACCCGCATCTCTTAGGACCGTCTGAACTATCAATCTGATAGCCTGTACCAAGGATATCTATCTTCTAGGGTACAAGTCAATATCCCCCATAAAGGTCCCATCGAGATAAGACTGTCCCAGCGCAAAAACCTCAGGGATAGCAAGTAGCATGGGCATGATTTTCACACATAGATAGTATATGCATACATAAACATATAACTATACTAATATTACCATATAAAAAATGGGTAAATTCTCAATTCCCATAATTTCGTCATTCGAATTTATTTCACATTATATAGTTATCACGTATAACCATTTACATCTTATTTTAATTTGAGGAACTTTTCCACTTACTACATCACGCTCACGGATTCTATCCTCCCAAGTATAAAATTCAGTAGGTATACACATTTGTCCCAAAGTAACTCTCTTACCTTTCTCTCTCTCTTTAACATATACTTACATTGTCCCTCATGTAAGATATCCCAAAAATATAGATTTCGCCTTACATTAAAGGATTTTGAATTTTATTTTCAAAGATGAGAATTTCAAATGGTTTCGAAATCGGAATTAAAATGGTGTTTTAATTGATTTTTTTATTATTATTATGAAGAGTCCTCAAAATATAAAACTCTCTAAGAGTCCTCAAAATATAAAACTCTCTAAGAGTCCTCAAAACATAAAACTCTCAAGTAAAAATAATATTTTTAGAAATCCGACCGTTCGATCAACCTGAATTTTTGTCAGCAGTCCTGTCTCGCCGTTCGCTACAATATACTAAAATTTCAAGCGATTCCGATGGTCCGATCATCCGGAATAAAATTTTTAGTGTTTGTATCTAATTAGAACTCTTTTCTTAATCAAACTCTTAATCGTTTACATGACAAAGGGTTTCCAAAATATCATTTAAGTCATCACTACATGCAATTTCCTATCTCAAATTGGGTTTTTCTTCCATACAATTCATCCTAATCATTCCTAAACCAATATGAAAGATGCATCAACGAAATAAGCAAGATAAACACTTGCCTGGAATTTTTAGAAATCTGGTTTGGTGCCGAAATTGGTGTGGTTTCGTTCCCCGTCTCGCGATCTACGCGTTGGTGGTGACGGCGGTGTAATCGGAGGTGTTCTTGGCCTAGAACTCCTTGGAGAGCTTCTCCTCTTCCTCTCCAATGGCCATCATTTGTGTTTAGAGTTTCTAACCCTAGAAGGTGACCTAGGTATCTGATATAACTCTTCTAATTTTCGTGGGTTTAATTACCCAAAAAGATGAAATGTCCAAAACGCCCTCTCGGGGTACCAATTAGGCCTAAAAACGTCCCGAGACCCAAACTAAACCCCCGTGTACACTTTTCTGACTATCTCGACCCTTCCGGACGTGTTGGAGCACTCAAAATGACCATACGAATGACTTATAAAATATTCACTTTTATTAATTCACATTTAGTCCCGACACGACACAGGCGCGTCCCGACTTAAATTTCCACAATTGTCATTTTATTCTCACGTGACAATATTATAAAAATAAATCTTATATGTTACTATACTCATCCAGTAATATGCAACAAATAATAAATTTCCAATAATTACTAACTCTCGTCACGGTAGTAAATATTTAAAGCAACATTCCGGATTAAAATTAAATTAATTTATCTCAATTAAATTTAATAAATCCCATAATTTAAAAGCTATAAAAATACGGGGTATTACACATGTTTAGGGGCTGAATTAATTTGGTTTAAAAATAGACTCTAATTAAGTGTGTCAAATTAGAAATTTGCGAGTTTAATCAATTATTACACAGTCATACGTTTTACAAATTGGTTTCAGAGCTTATTTAAGCGATCAACATATTTTACATCATGGTAATTCACGTTCTCATGTTCAAGAAGACGGATATGATTATCAAGCATCATATAGTGCATCTCCAATGTGCTCCACTTTATCTTCAAAATGCTTTCGGACGTCACGTGATATAGGTAGATTTGTCACCTTGGATTTCGTGGATTTTTTACATGGTATTGGTAGATTTTTTATAAAATAACTTTTTACAAAACGAGGAAGTTTTTTTCAAACTTAAAAATATTTTATTTTTCTCCTGCTTCGTTCAAATGAGATGTGAGTCTCGTTAGAAAGATTTTATATCTCGTTCACAGGTCGTTTGAAGCCTTGATTAAACGAGGTTCGAATGAGTGCCTACTATATTAATTTTTTACAGGTCGTTAGAAGCGAGATCTTCTTCGTTCGAACGAGATGATGATCTCGTTGGAACGATGATCAAGTTTCGTTCGAATGAGCCTATGCCACCTCGATTTCGTGTTTTTTTATAAATACCAGCTTTTTATAGGGTGTTTGATAAGACTTTTCATTTACGTAAATTGCAGACCTGCTGTAAAAAGTCTTCACTTTTAAAAAGGGAAAAACACTTTTTGATTCACACAATCTCTCCTATATACTTTTGTGAATCATCTTTGAAACCCTAAACCACTTTTATATTAAAGTTACGACTGTGAAGAAGAGGTCTTCACTGCTGACCTTGTAGAGAAGGATTCTCTACTGCCACTCTTGTGATTCTTGCTGGAATCATTATTGAAGGAAGACTGCAGTCTTTGTGGGACTTGTGAGAACCACTATTGAAGAAGACGAAGGTCACATGCGGGAGATTTATCGAGCTTTATTTCACTTATAAGATTGTAAGTTACGATTTCAAATTGTATGAGTGAAATTCAAGGTTTTTCCCCTTAAGGAATTTTTCCTAAAATATTGTGCTGAATGATTTTGTGATTGCTTACTTTATTGCTTAATGTCTTGAATCACCTAGTTGCGTGTTTTAGGATTTAAAGGAATTAAAATTTGTTTGTGGATTGACATCTAATTAAATAAGTTACACCATTATGAAAAACGTTGCTAATGCCGTTTAATACAAGATTAAACTGTATAAGCAACTCCGAGATGTTTGTTGAAGAAACCCTTTTCTTTTGAAAATAAAGATTATAAACAACAAGATGTGTTTACAAAAAAACTTATGTACGAGAGTAATTAAGACTTTGTAATCAGTTTTTAAAACTAAGACAGTTTCAAAAATTCAGCACACTTATAGAATGAGATGAGTAGATGAAGATAATCAACACACAGTTTTTAACGTGGTAAAACCTCTCCCAACAGAGGAAACATCCACGGTGACTTCTAAGTCACAAAAACAAAAATCCACTAATAACAAATAATAGTTACAAACAATACAACATACATGCACACAAATCAACCTATTCTAAGTTTAGGAATATACCCCACTTGGTGTCCTTCTAACTTCTCATAGATCTGATTGTTGATGATGTTCTTCCAGTTTGATAACTTCCTTTGCTTTAGCTTCCTTATGTCGACTCAATGATCTTTGATCTTATACACAACACTTTCAGTGTAGTAGTGTGTTAAGTGTTTGTGAAGTGATTCCTATTCACATGCATGAACTCACACACACTTAGATTTACAGACAGTCCTATAAAAATTACATATAAAGTCTATATGCTATGATTTTGTTTTCTTTCTTTCTTACAGAACTAAAAACCTTTTTGACATTTAATATAACCCAGATTCCACGGATATCTCGCTTCAAAATTGGTCAAGATCTTAATCAATCTCGGTTTTAAAAATATTTTTGAGATTGAAAATATCCAAGTGTGAATCCAACTAGGTCAAGGTTAAGTTTCGTAAGAACAGAAACCATAAAACATTTTCAAAACCAAATCAGTAAAGATTTTCTTAAATCAAGTAAGAAATATGCAGATCTAGTGAAAATGTAACATGCAGAATGTAGATCTAAAGTTTCTATGAAAAAGAAACACAGATCTTCACACGAATGTTTAAGTTGTAAACAAGATCAAGGACAAAGAGGTTACAGCTTCAAATGAACAAACCACTCTCTCTCAAACACTCAAGGTTGTGTTTAGGGTTAGGTGTATACGAAGGTTTGATTCAGGAAATGAGGTGTTTAGGGTTAGGGTTTGGTTTTTGGCTAACAGTTTTCCCTTTCTCTCTCTTCTCTCTTTTCTTTTCTCTCTTCTCTCTCACTTCTCTCTTCTCTCTATTTTTTTTTTCTCAGAAATGACGAATGCCCAAAAGTCTTGAAAGTCTGAGAAGTGGGGGGTTTATATAAGGGTGAGGGAAGATTCTGGAACGACGAAGGCAATCAAGGGCTGAGATCAAGTCTTTCAAACATTGACTTGATCCAAGGGTTATGAAATAGCGGTGGTTAAGATGGTTGTGATTGGTTCATAGATATAGCACCAGGATTAACTAAAACCACATGCAGGCCATCGATTAGGAATGATCCAACGTTCAGCAATGCACCAGGCAATCCTCTCACATGAGAAACACAAATTGAAGCATCAGGAGGATGACAAGTGTAGGCGTGTGATAGCTGTTCAAACGCGCGTCAACTGAATTACAAAGCATCACCCTGAAGTCTCTAGCGCTTTTATATTCTACCCAACCAAACAATTTAATGAAAACTGAAGTTTCCAAAATAGAATATTAACCCCACAAATTTTATAACCACATTTTATTAATGAAAACATTTATTTAAAAAATGTTTTAAAAATGTTTAAAAATTCCCAAAAATAATTAAAACCACATTTTAAGGGAAATTAATCACACAATCAATTTTAAGCAATATATACACATGTATGCACTTCTAAATGTGTGTAGTGTGATTCAATTTATACCTTCATGGATCATTGAAGAGGATTAGAGAGATAAGTTCTGAGGCTTTTTGGATTCTAGGATAGACAACCAATTTTGTCACTATTTCCAAACTAGATGAACACTTATACAGTATAGACTTAAGCAAGTCAAAGGTATAAGGTGCTTCAATCTCCCCCTTTGAAAATATGAGACAAAATCTCCTTTGAGTTAGCTTAAAACTCGTAGGGAACCAAAAAAAATAAAACCTAGTCCTATACAAAAGATACTATCTACCCATCTCCTAGAAAGTCAAAAATTACATAACTCAACTATTTACAAAATTTTACACTAGAAAAGGTAGACAATCAGTAGAAGAGATCCCTGCAAATATACACTAAGATCAAGCAGTTTAGATAAAATGTGAACAAAACATTGAACTCATAAAACTCAAATTTCTCCCCCATTTTGTCTCAAATGGACAAAGGGTAAAACTTAAAGTCTTAAGAGTTTAATCAGCGCATACCATACCTATAGAATTTTGCAAATACAGAAATCTGTTATAGTCTAGAGGTTTAGTGAACATGTCTGCAAGTTGCAGATCAGTAGGCAGGTAATGAATTTCTAATTCCTTAGTTTGAACAAGTTCGCGTATAAAATGATGCCTTATTTTAATATGCTTAGTTCGCGAGTGTTGAACCGGGTTTTTAGATATTTTAATGGCGCTTTGATTGTCACAATATAATTGTAACTGATCTTCTTTGATCCCATAATCGCTTAACATTTGTTTTATCCATAACAACTGAGCACAGCAACTTCCTGCTGCTATATATTCGGACTCAACCGTAGATAAAGATATGCAATTCTGTTTTTTACTACTCCAACCAACTAAATTATTGCCGACATAATAACAGGCACCTGATGTACTTTTACTATCACCAGTACAACCGGCCCAATCAGCATCAGTATACCCTATGATGGTGCTGCAGGTATCATTAGTGTACCTAAGTCCAAGATTAAGAGTGCCTTTTATGTACTTTATTATACGTTTTACACACAATAAATGGCTCTCTTTAGGGTTATTCTGGTAACGAGCACACAGATATACAGCATACATTATGTCTGGTCGCGAGGCAGTTAGATAGAGTAGGCTACCAATCATACTACGATAGAGTGTGGAATCAACTGACTTACCATTTTCATCTTTACATAATTTAACAGTAGTACTCATAGGCGTTTTGGCAACTTTAGCATTATCTAAACCAAATTTCTCAACAAGATCTAAGGCATACTTAGTTTGAGAGACAAATAGTCCATCAGAATTCTGTTTCACTTGAAATCCTAAGAAAAGTTGTAGCTCCCCCATAAGGGACATGTGAAATTCCTTATGCATAATAGCAGAAAAAGATTTAACTTCGGAGTATGAAGTTGACCCGAAAATGATGTCGTCTACATAGACTTGGGCTATAATAATGTTTTTGTCAAAATGTTTGACAAAGAGAGTCTGGTCATTTCCTCCTCTCTTAAAACCCTTATCCAATAAAAAGTTGGAAAGGCGTTCATACCAAGCTCTAGGAGCTTGTTTTAAGCCATACAAAGCCTTTTTTAGACGAAAGACGTGGTTAGGGTATTTAGGGTCAATGAACCCTTTGGGTTGTTCTACATATGTTTCTTCGGACAGAATTCCATTGAGAAAAGCAGATTTGACATCCATTTGATAAAGTGTAAATTTTAAGTGACACGATATGGCGAAAAGAAGTCGAACAGATTCAAGACGAGTGACAGGGGAAAAATTCTCGCTAAAATCTATTCCTTCTATTTGTGAGTAGCCTTGAGCAACTAGTCTAGCTTTGTTTCTAAGGATTACCCCATTTTCATCAGATTTGTTTTTAAAAATCCAACGTGTCCCAATAACATTTTTGTTTTGAGGCCGCGGTACAAGATACCAGACATCATGAATGACAAATTATAAAAGTTCTTCCTGCATAGCAGAAATCCAGTGTGTGTCATTCAATGCTTCGTTAACATTTTTCGGTTCCACAAGAGAGACGAAACATGCATAATTAGCATAATTTCTTAACTGGGATCTAGTACGAACTGGCTCATTAGGATTACCGACCACGTTGTCAATGGGATGATCTTTAAAGACCCAGCCAGGTACTTCAGGACTCTCACTAGGTAATGAGTCATCTATTTCTGGTGAATCAGTTTTGAAATCATTTTCAGATTCAACCACAATAGGTGATTCAGATATCTTATTTTCGACAATAGTGTCGCTTATAATTACATTTATCGATTCCATAAGGGCCTTAGTACGCAGATTGTATATACGATACGCACGACTGTTTGGGGAGTATCCTAAGAAAATGGCTTTATCACCACGAGTTTCGAATTTAGACAAATGTTCTCTGTCTTTACAGACATAACACTGTCTTCCGAAAGTTCTTAGATATTTCATATTAGGCTTCTTACCGTACCACAACTCATAAGGAGTTTGTTTAGAGTTTTTCCTAAGGTAAACCCTATTTATGATATGACATGAAGTTCTAATAGATTCTACCCAGAAGTATTTAGGTAGAGATTTGGCATGCAACATGACACGTGCCATCTCTTGAAGAGTTCGGTTTTTCCTTTCAGCAATACCATTCTGCTGAGGAGTCTTAGGGGCACTAAATTCATGTTTGTAACCGTTGTAGTCACAATATTCAACTATTCCTGTCTCTATGAACTCTCCCCCTCTATCACTACGAATGCGATTGACTTGTGTGTCCTTCTCATTTTCAATTCTTAGTAAAATTTTCAAAAAATTCTGAAACGTGTCAGATTTTTGTTTCAAGAAGGCAACCCAAGTGAATCGTGTGAAATCATCAACCATGACAAGGATATAACTGTGTCCACAAAGACTAACAGTTCTAGAGGGACCAATAAGGTCCATATGGATGAGATCTAGAGGTCTAGAGGTGAGAATGTCTTTAACCTTTTTATGCGAAGTCTTAACTATTTTTCCTTCCTGGCAATGACCACAGACAACACTTGAAATAGGTTTAATTTTAGGAATTCCTCTAATAATCTCTTGACTAGACAATCTACCAAGGATATCATAACTTAGGTGACCCATACGATTATGCCAGATTTCATTGTCATCCATTCTGACAATGTTACAGGTTTCAGAACCAGTCTTGACAGTATAACAATTGTCAGGTGTTCTAAATCCGGTAATAATGCATTTACCTTTATCATTTAGAATTTTACAATTGTTCTTTGAAAAGGTAACAGTATGGTCAGAGTCACAAAATTGTGATATACTTAGGAGGTTGGCTTTAAGGCCTTTAACTAATAGAACATTTTCGAGAACCGGCATTCCTTCTTCTTTTAGGGTTCCTTTACCTATGATCTGGGATGAAACTCCATCACCAAAAACTACTTTCCCACCAGCAAATCTGGTTTTGTTTAAAAGTTTGGTTTCATCTCCTGTCATATGTTTGGAGCATCCTGAATCTAAATACCAACCAGATGAAGTGTGTTCAGCTTTTAAGGCAGTGATAACAATGTTACACTTCATTTGGGGTAAAAGATCATCTTTTCTAACCCAAATAGATCTAGTTTTAATTTTGCGCAAGTTTGCCCTCATTTGATAAAATTTTCGTGAAACAGCCTTTTGTCGAAAAACATTTGGAGCAGCAAACTGATTATTGTGGAAAATTTGAGCTTTTGGTTTAGGAAAGTTTTTGGGAGCCTTTCTCTTAAATGAACTCTTAGTTTTGGTCTTTCTATTCCTGTAGTTAGAGTTATTATCAGGTTGTCTTGGAAGGACATAATGGTTACGATTTTGCCTAGAATAGTTAAAGTTTTTGTAGACAGAAGAGTTGTACACAGGGGTGTTTAGACGCTTAGCATAACAACCTTCAAAGGAATGACCATAAATGTCACAGTAGGAGCAATATTGATTGCTTGAGGGATGAACTTCCTTAGGAAAACTTCTAAAAATGGGTTTAACAGCATTCTGTTCAGAAGTCCTATTCCTAGGAGGTATGGTCTTATAGGTAGAATCAGCCTTTCTGATCAAAGGACAGACGTATTTAGTCTTAAGTGGAGTGTCAGCCTTAGAATTACTAGACTCTCCAATGTCTTTCTGTTGTTGCTTTTGATCAAATTCCTCTTTAATAAAATGAAAGTCTGGACATGTTTCAATTGGTCTTTTGCCCCCAGACACAAACTTAATAGGTTCAAGATTTGTAGTTTTTGGTTTGTTCTTAGGGCAAAATCCAATACCGGTTCTATCATCATAATTGGTCTTGGAGTCAACAACAAAGTTAGTAAAACAATTTGAATTGTTTCAAACTTAGAAATTTTTTTGAAAACAGTAGCTGTCTTTGTTTTTGCTTCCTCCAGTTCTTATAATGTTCCCTTGTATTTCATTTCCAGGGTTTCATTAGTTTTAGTCAATTCTTTTAATTTTTGATCAAAAGTTTCAATTTCAGATTGATGAGTCAGACACTGGTTAGTGTACTCTTCAGCATTCAACTTCACAATAAGACTTAGATCATCTAATTTCTTAGTCAGGTCTCTAACAGTCTTCTCCAATCTAGTGCCTTTTTTAAGAGTTTTAGCATACAAAGTATGGATATCAGGGAGGTCATCTGTGTCTGAGTCGCTAAGTGAAGTGTGTGTAGTGACCCCTAACGATTCAGTTTTAGTACTCACGCACCCATTTACATCGTCGTTATCGAGATCACTTTGACTCACACACACGGAATTAGAACTAGCAACATTTTCAGATAATAAAGCATCTAGGCCGGTCAAAGCAGTATTCACACAAGCAGAAGTAGGAGCATCATTATCACACACAGGTATATCATCATTGTAAATGATCTTAGCATAAAAGGACATGCAAGGGTCAAGTACATTTGATGACTCAAGTTCCTCTTCATCAGAGTCACTTGAATCATTCCAAGTTTTATAGATATTGGCTCTATTGTGTGTGTTGGCTTTATTCAGATTAACTCTGCAATCGTGAGCAATGTGACCTAGTTTTCCACATCTAAAACATTCAATCTTTTTAAGGTCTCTAGTGGGTCTGGAATTGTTGTCCTTAGGATGTTTGTCAAGACCTCTCTCATGAGGTTTGGGATTAGACAGAGTAGGATAATTAGGCTTGCCTTGTTTAGTTGCCTGTTTGTTTCAAAATTTGACAATTTTCTTAAATTGTTTAGACATTAAGGCAATCTGATTATCTAGTTTGTCTATATCACACTCCTCATCAGAGTCAGAGTTGATCAAATTAGACTCAAGTTTAGATATCTTAGAGGCAAAACTCAAGTTAGAGTTGGGCTGTTTTCTTTGAGAATGATTTAATTGTTTCTTAAAGTCTAATTCCATTTCCACAGTCCTAAGTTTGCTACTGAGTAACTCAGGGGTAAGGTTTTGATCACTCATTTCCTCAATAGAATACCTCTTGCTGTCAAACTTTTGTGGTAATGATCTTAGAATTTTAGAGACAATTTCATTCCTATCATAAGTTATACCATTAGCATGCAACTTGGTAACTATATCAGTTAAGTTCATGTAAAAGTCATCAAAAGACTCAGAGTCAGACATAATCAAAGAGTTGTACTGCTGGGTAAGCATTTGAGTTTTAGCAGCTTTAACTCTTGAGTCTCCTTCATGGGCAGTGATTAATGTGTCCCAAGCTTCCTTAGAAGTGGCACAAGATGAGATTCTCTTGAACTCATACTCATTAATAGACATAAAAATGGCATTCTTGCCTTTATTGTTATTTCGAGAAATAGTTTTCTTTCTTGTGTAAACTAACTTAAGATTTTCTTTACCCTCTCATCGCTTCCTTCAGTGGCTGGTTTAGTAGGATAAGTGTATCCATTTTCAATAATGTCCCAGACATCATCTCCTAAAGTTCCTTGGATGAAGGCAACCATTCTTACTTTCCAGTAAGCAAAGTTGTTTCCATCAAAGAGTGGAGGTCTGGACAGATTACCAAACCTTTCATTCTTCTCGTCCATAGTTAGGTTTTTCAGAAAACGATTTCAGAAACACAAGATCTTTTTGAAATAAAAGTTAACAGGGCTCTGATACCAATTGAAAAACGTTGCTAATGCCGTTTAATACAAGATTAAACTGTATAAGCAACTCCGAGATGTTTGTTGAAGAAACCCTTTTCTTTTGAAAATAAAGATTATAAACAACAAGATGTGTTTACAAAAAAACTTATGTACGAGAGTAATTAAGACTTTGTAATCAGTTTTTAAAACTAAGACAGTTTCAAAAATTCAGCACACTTATAGAATGAGATGAGTAGATGAAGATAATCAACACACAGTTTTTAACGTGGTAAAACCTCTCCCAACAGAGGAAACATCCACGGTGACTTCTAAGTCACAAAAACAAAAATCCACTAATAACAAATAATAGTTACAAACAATACAACATACATGCACACAAATCAACCTATTCTAAGTTTAGGAATATACCCCACTTGGTGTCCTTCTAACTTCTCATAGATCTGATTGTTGATGATGTTCTTCCAGTTTGATAACTTCCTTTGCTTTAGCTTCCTTATGTCGACTCAATGATCTTTGATCTTATACACAACACTTTCAGTGTAGTAGTGTGTTAAGTGTTTGTGAAGTGATTCCTATTCACATGCATGAACTCACACACACTTAGATTTACAGACAGTCCTATAAAAATTACATATAAAGTCTATATGCTATGATTTTGTTTTCTTTCTTTCTTACAGAACTAAAAACCTTTTTGACATTTAATATAACCCAGATTCCACGGATATCTCGCTTCAAAATTGGTCAAGATCTTAATCAATCTCGGTTTTAAAAATATTTTTGAGATTGAAAATATCCAAGTGTGAATCCAACTAGGTCAAGGTTAAGTTTCGTAAGAACAGAAACCATAAAACATTTTCAAAACCAAATCAGTAAAGATTTTCTTAAATCAAGTAAGAAATATGCAGATCTAGTGAAAATGTAACATGCAGAATGTAGATCTAAAGTTTCTATGAAAAAGAAACACAGATCTTCACACGAATGTTTAAGTTGTAAACAAGATCAAGGACAAAGAGGTTACAGCTTCAAATGAACAAACCACTCTCTCTCAAACACTCAAGGTTGTGTTTAGGGTTAGGTGTATACGAAGGTTTGATTCAGGAAATGAGGTGTTTAGGGTTAGGGTTTGGTTTTTGGCTAACAGTTTTCCCTTTCTCTCTCTTCTCTCTTTTCTTTTCTCTCTTCTCTCTCACTTCTCTCTTCTCTCTATTTTTTTTTTCTCAGAAATGACGAATGCCCAAAAGTCTTGAAAGTCTGAGAAGTGGGGGGTTTATATAAGGGTGAGGGAAGATTCTGGAACGACGAAGGCAATCAAGGGCTGAGATCAAGTCTTTCAAACATTGACTTGATCCAAGGGTTATGAAATAGCGGTGGTTAAGATGGTTGTGATTGGTTCATAGATATAGCACCAGGATTAACTAAAACCACATGCAGGCCATCGATTAGGAATGATCCAACGTTCAGCAATGCACCAGGCAATCCTCTCACATGAGAAACACAAATTGAAGCATCAGGAGGATGACAAGTGTAGGCGTGTGATAGCTGTTCAAACGCGCGTCAACTGAATTACAAAGCATCACCCTGAAGTCTCTAGCGCTTTTATATTCTACCCAAGCAAACATTTTAATGAAAACTGAAGTTTCCAAAATAGAATATTAACCCCACAAATTTTATAACCACATTTTATTAATGAAAACATTTATTTAAAAAATGTTTTAAAAATTTTTAAAAATTCCCAAAAATAATTAAAACCACATTTTAAGGGAAATTAATCACACAATCAATTTTAAGCAATATATACACATGTATGCACTTCTAAATGTGTATAGTGTGATTCAATTTATACCTTCATGGATAATTGAAGAGGATTAGAGAGATAAGTTCGGAGGCTTTTTGGATTCTAGGATAAACAACCAATTTTGTCACTATTTCCAAACTAGATGAACACTTATACAGTATAGACTTAAGCAAGTCAAAGGTATAAGGTGCTTCACATTAGAGAGTTGCGCACTCTCAAATTGGTCTCTGAGAAGGTGTCACCAAATTATCGTGAGATCCTGATTTTTTGCAAAAAAATTATGTAATATCAATTATTTTTAAAATCGCAAATTTTCTGATGGAGAACTTATATAATGGGATGTCAATTTTTTATGGATCGAACTATGCCTATTGGAAAGTCCGAATGAGATTCACTTTAAAGGCCATAGATGAGAGAGTGTGGTTAGTGTGTGAAAGAGGGTGGACTCCTCCCACGATCACGATTGATAATGTCACAAATCCTAAACCTGTCTCTTTCTGGACTGACGATGAGTTTAAATGGAGTAGCTATAACTACCATGGCCTTAGTGCAATTTTTGGAGCCGTCACCCGTGACAAGTTTCGACGAATCATGACGTGCATTACGTCTAAGGAAACATGGGATATCCTCCAGCTGACACATGAGGGTACCAACGTTGTCAAGGCGTTTAAGTTTTAAAATTTGACCACCCAATTCGAGACCATCACTATGTTAGAGTTTGAGAGTTTTGATGAATTCTATGCTAGGTTCTCGGACATCGCAAATGCTAATTTTAATTTGGGTGAAAAAATTTCAGATACTAGGGTCATTAAAAATATTTTGAGGTCCTCACTTCCCGATTTATTCCTAAGGTCACCGTGCTTAATTCGCTAGGGATTTTAGACACTCTTAGGTTCGAAGAACTCGTAGGAGACCTTCAGACTTATGAGATAGATATGTTCCCTAAAATTGTTAAACCTTAGGATACATGGGTAGCTTGGAACACTCAAGATAAGAAGAAGAAAAAGGAGAAAGTGTGTGAGTCTAAATCTGAGGGTGAAGTTTATTTCGATTACTTGGCCCTGTTTGCGAAATTTTTTAAAAAGTTTCTTAGATTTTCCAAAAAGTATTCTTCAAAAGTTTTTTTGAGAAAAATAAAAATAAAGATAAGGTCAAGGATAGCGGTGAGAAAGAGGAAGAGATAAGGTGTTTTGAGTACGAAGTAAAGGGAACAAGTCGTTTAAGTGTCCCACTATGCTAAAGAGAAAAGGCAAGAAAGTTACTAATAAGGCCACTCTTAGCGATAGTGACATCAAGTCGGTTGATTCAGGGGGAGAATCCCCACATGAAAAGTGTGTTGCTTTCATGGCTAGTCACGTGAGTTCTTCTAAATTGTCCCATGATGATAAGGACACATGTAAATGTGAGAGCCTCGATGATGTTTTGATCCATTCGAGTGAGTGTGAGGATGAGATTACAAGTGAGGTAGAAGGGGATCTTCAAAAAGCCTTTAGTGATTTATATGTCGAGACGTTGAAAACTAATCATTTGAACAAATATTTTAGTCTTAAGGTGTTAGATTTGGAAAGAGAGAGAGGTTAAAGATTTGAGGGTGTGTGAGGCATCGGTGAGTCAATTAGAGAATGTGAAGGTTTCTTTATGTTAGCAGTTGATCGTTTTAGGCCGAAAAAAGAATGATTTGACCAACACTGTGTCTACACTTATGAGGGATTTTCAATCTTCATTAAAAACTCGTGGAAAACTTGAACCCCGTGTATCCTAACTCGAGGGAGATCTCGAATGTGGCCAGGAAGCAAAGTTGCTTTAGAGGACACATCTGAGAAGATAGGAAAAATGATCATCGGTTCCGCTTTGGGTAATGTTGAGAGGTTTGGATTAGGTTATAATGGTGCTTTTACTTTACATGTTGCACCCGAGCCGATTATCGAGTTTATGTTAGATCCTTATAGAACTCGACCTAACTGACTTAGACGTCCGATTACACATAGGAGAGGGCTATCTATACGTTTTGAGAAAGGTGTACCTAAGTCCGTGTATGTTTGTTCACATTGCAAGTAAAGAGGACACCTTAGAGAATTTCATTTTAAGTTGAGTAGTGTGTCTCATAAGTATCTTCCACGATATGCTACTACACGTGTTTTCGCATGCACTCCCACACACGTTACTCCACATGTTCTCGCACATCACATGAGATATTTTGAGAGTGTTCAAGAGCAAGTTGAATATTTGGTCAAAAGTTCACATGATTTGATGGATGTTTTTAATCAGATGTCATCTCCTTTGGAGAACTCCTCATGGCCTAATGATGGAGATTTAGACTTTTTTGCTAGAATATAATGCTTTTTATGCTTATTTATATTCTCCTATTTCTATATTGTACTACCATTATATTATCATTATATTTATCATTTTCCATTTTGATGTATTTTTCGAAAAATCCAGAAAGATTTTTCTTTTTCTTAAAAAATTTTGGAAAAATACAAAAAGATTTTCTTTTTTTTTTCGAAAAAGTGAAAAAGACAAAAATATTTTATTTTTGATAAAAATTTTAAAAAATCCAAAAAGAGCTTTGTATTTTCTTTACACCATATGTGGATGAACATTAGAGATGTCCGAGTCATCCATTCATTCCATATCCACGTGGCGATTTTGCAGTGTTTTGAGACTTGACATCATTTCATTTTGTGCTTTATAATGTGTGGAGTCATTAAGATGTAATAAGATGACTACTTACTACATGTTTGACTCCTTGTCACCTTTAATGCACATGAGCACGAACTTATTTGAATACTTACCTTTCGCATGTCGATTGTAGTGTTTTAATCTCAATCTTGCTTTTAAAACGAATCAAATGCGATAAAACGAGATAATGAAAGTAGTGCTTATAAGAACCATTTCCCAGATTGGAAAAAATTAAAAATCATATCTCCGGTAAATGTGTTATATTTAAAGTAATGGAATCGGGCTACGAAAGATAGGTTGTTTTGCGTGAATAGCCACCCTTTGCAAAAGAAAAAGAGCCTAAAAGATTAAAGGCACATAAAAAGAAAAATTATAAAGTGCCAAGCCAATTTCAAAGAACATTGATGCCTCGCTACATATGAGCATTGATTTCTTCAAAACAAAAGATTTGAGAGAAAAATTCAATATGTGAGTTTTAAGGGAGTTTAGTCGAAGAGCAATGGGTTTGCACGTCCTGAATTTTTTTGGTAAACGCATGACATAGTTTTGGGCATTATTAGTGTGAAAATCAAATACAATCATGATTAGTTGAATACGTTGAGCCGATTTCACTTGAGTTCACCATTTTACACCTAAGGTAGACTTTGAGATCTTATGTTAGTGGTGTATCATTCCTTCGTGCACACATGTTATGTTTATCTACGTTGATTAACCTATAGAATGTGTTCACATCCCTACATTCCATTTCCACGATTCGGTTGTTTTTGTGTTCCTCCATGGTGTGTTGTATTTGTAAAAAAAAATCTTGAATTTTTTTTGGTTTTGTTTAGTTTATCATTACTTGTTTCTCATTGCCTTATATTTGTCATTATATTCTGTTATTGTTGTGACGCATCCCGATTTATTACTTTTTTTTCTTTTTCTTGTCTATTTTGGACAAATAAAAAGGAGGAGAACGAATTATAGGGGAGTGAGAGTTTGATTTATGGGGGAGAATTTATTTATGAGTTTTATCTTATTTAAAACTCGATATGTCACGAGGTATATTTCTTTGTCTATTGTGTACATGTACACTTTGATGAGCATATGCAAAGTACACGTAAGACAAAGCTCCCAAAAAGAATATCAAGAGAAAGTGGGAGAATTAAATATTTAGAAAGTTGAAGATTTGAAATCCTTGTACATTTTTTAGTATCTTTCCATTTATGGGTTTTTGGGAGGGTATTAGATTTGTATAGGATTTTATGTTTGGATAGTTAGGATTTTTTTAATTTTGTACCGGACTAGCCATAGGTGGAGATTTGTAAGGACAACTTTTATGCATTTCCCCTAGTATGTGGGACCTCTCCATGGAATCTCGAATACATCAAGTATGGAATATACCGTTACTTCCGTCAGGGTACATCACATTCAAGAAGACGGATCCTATTATTAAGCATAATATAGTGCATCTCCAATGTGCACTTCTTTTTCTTCAAAATGCTCCACGACATCACATAATATTAGTATAGTTGTCGATTTGGATTTCGTGGATATTTTATATAAGGACATTGTCTGTCATATTTAATACGTCGTATACCGCTACAAGGTTGTCGAATAATTGGGAAGCTTACATCTACAATCGACAATCCGAATTTCAAGATGACTTCAACATTCATGCCCAACAAGGACAAATTTGGTAAATATATTTTAGTTCCATTTACATGTTGCATTAAAACTGTTGGGATATTTTCATAAAAGTTTAAATGATTTTTTGAAATGATTTTAAATGATTTTGGATAAATGATCCTCATCCCGTGAACAGTTTTAGTTTTTTAGGATTCCAAGTTATTTAAATATTTAAAACTTTTTTAAGAGGATCAGCTCGTTCGAACGAGATGGAGTGTCGCTCGAACGACGTCGTGTTTCGTTCGAACGACAGGTGTTTTTAGCCAACACGTCACCGCCTTGAATTTTAGTATTTAAAGGGTGTCAGGCTACTAAATTTCAGGAGGAGAAAACACTAGTTTTAACATAATACAATTTTAGTGTTTTTTGGTTTATTCTCCATCTTTTTGAGGTTTCAAAACTTTGTTTTTACAATTCACAAATCCCAGACTTTTGTGTGAGTTGTTTGTTGAACCCAGAGCATAGTTTTGCTGGGAGTTTTGCTGCTGAATCATAGGTGCCTTGGAAAGGTACTGGGATGACCATAGGTGCCACTTAAGGGAGGTATTGGGTTGATCGGTTGCGTGTCATAGGGAGTGATGCGATGTTCCTGGACTGACGACTACGAACGGACACCTGCGGGTATTTCATAAGTCAAATTGTATTTTCGCTGTAATCCGATTGTAAACCGTTCTTTTACAAATTATAGTGGAAATAAAAGGTTTTTACATTACAGGGATTTTTTCTTGAAATCTATCTTTGTCAGCTTATTCATCGCTTGATTTAATCTGAGATTTGAATTGACACGTAGATGCTTGTTTAGGGGCTAATTTAATTGGTATTTGTTTTGAGCAAATTTAGACATCCAATTAAATAAGTTATGTTGGGAATTGCGAATTTATTTGAATCAATATCGCACACGGAATTTACATATTGGTATGAGAGCAGGTTACGCTAATTTATCGCGTATTCTTATTTTTCACAAACCTGTGTGATATTGATTTTTGTTTGAAAAATCTGATTTTGGAAAGTTTGTCGCAATGTTTCCAAACGAGCACTTATATAATCGAATGCCTTTTTTTACAGGTCCAATTATACCTATTGGAAAGCTCGTATGTAATCCAGTTAAAAGCCATTGACGAACGAGTCTGGTTGCATTGTGAAAGAGGGTGGACTCCCCCCACTGTCACTGCTAATAACATCACCTATTGAAACATGTGTCAGATTGGACTGAAGATGATTTTAATATGTCTAACTTTAATTCTCGTGGTTTGAGTGCTATTTTTGGAGCCGTCACCCCCGACGAGTTCCGCCGAGTTATGACGTGCACCACGTCTAAAGAGGCATGGGATGTCCTCCAATTGACACATGGGGGTACGAACGCAGTTAAAGAATCAACGTTACAAAATTTAGCATCATTACCATGTCTGAGTCTGAATATTTTGATGAGTTTTATGCAAGTTTGTCGACATTATTAACTCGAGTTTTAATTTAGGTGAGCCTATTAATAACACGCGTGTCGTTAAAAATATTTTGAGATCTCTTCCAAAACGTTTCATTCCTAAAGTCATTGTTTTGAATTCGTTGGGATAGTTAAATTCACTTAAGTTAGAAGAGCTCATAGGAGACCTAAAAACTTATGAGATTGACAGGTTCCCCCAAATTGTTAAAGCTAATGATTGAGGCTTTGCTTTAAAGACTCAAGTTAGGAAGAAAAAGAAAGAGAGAGTGTATGAGTTTGATTCTGAGGAAGATTTTAGCATTGACGATGTGGCCTTGTTTGCGAAAAAAATTAAAAAGTTTCTCAAAATGAACAAAAATAATGTTTTCAATAAAAAGTCGTTTGAGAAAAATAAAAAGAAAGAAAAGTACACATAGGGAAATGAAAAAGAGAGTGGGAGAGAAAAAGAGGAAGAGAGTGGTGAAGATTTAGATGAGATTATTTTTTTTGAATGTCAAGGGAAAAGGCATAGGGCTTTTGAGTGTGCTACTCGGCTTAAGAGAAAAGGGAAGAAAGTAGCCATGTCAGCCACTCTTAGTGATAGTGAGGGAGATGATGAGAAAGATGAGTCTTCACAAGGAAAGTGTAGTGCCTTTTTAGCAAGTCACGTGAGCACACCTACTTTGTCCCACGTTGATAGTGTTCATGAGAGAGACGGTGATACTCGAGTGTTTCTAATGGAGATGAGAGCGAGTTTGAGAGTGGAGATGAAAGTGAGCTCCAAAAAGATTTTAGGGATTTGTACACCGAGACCTTGAAAATAAAGAAGTATAATAGAGATTTAGGTCATCGCGTTTTAGATTTGGAGAGAGAAAAGGAAGTTTTAAGGAGGGAAAAATGTGACTTAACTAACACGATGTCTAGTCTGACGACACGTGTATCCTAACACGAGAGAGATCTCGAACGTGCCCGGGAGGTCAAAGTCCCTTTAGAGAACACATCTAAGAAAGTTGAAAAGATGGTTCTCAATCTCGTTTTGGGTGGTGATGAGAGTTTAGGAAAAGGTCATGACGGTGCATCCACTTATTTTATTGCAATTGAGCCGATTTTTACTTTAGTGATTGACTCACGTGATTCTCATCCCAACCCACCTAGGCTCCCCATTCCCATTAGGAGAACACGTCAAATTTTTGAAAAATTAATTCCTAGGCCGATTTATGTTTGATCCCATTGCAAAAAGCGAGGACACCTAAGGGAATTTTGCTTTAAGTTGGGTAATGTTTCACGCTATACTCCTACATATAACCGCACACATGCACCCACTCATGATTCTTTGCTTGCACATAATGATAGAGAGTTTGCTCATATTCGAGAGAAAGTAAAGTTTTTCGTCAAGACTTCACATGATTTGATGGAGTTGTTTCAAAAGATATCGTCGTCTTTGGAAAACTTCACCGCACCTAATGGATGAGGTCTAGAAATATTTGCTAGCATAGGATGATTTTCATGATGACACTTTTGCCTATTGCTAGTATGTACCATTTGTATTTTATTTATTTTTACTTATTTTTTGTACTATTTTTTGCACTGTTTTAGATCTGTTTGCCCATTCCAGGAACTATTTTTATATAATTTTCTCACTGGACAAAACTGCATGTCATTCTGTGTAATCTGGGAAAATTTGATTTTTCTCTTTCTAACGAGATGGCCTGTCATTTGAACGACAAGGTATCTCGTTCAAACGACCCCTGGAATTCTGTTTGCAGTCCCCTGTTTCTTCCTGTTATATGTTAATTGTTCTGATGGGTTGTTTCTGAACAGTGTTTAAAAATACAAAAATATTTTCGATTTGGAAAAATTTTGAAAAATCCAAAAAGAGTTTTGTATTTTGGTTGCACTTTATATGAATTCAATCTTAAGATGACCAAGTCACAACTTCATGCCATATCAATGTGAGTATTTGGTAGTATTTTGAGACAATATGTTGTGTCATTCATGTGCTTTACAAAGTTTGGAGTCTTTGAGATGATAAAGTGTTACTACCTATATGATTGACTCTATTTGTCCTTTATTGCACACCTGCGCGGATTTGTTTGATGTTTGTACTTATCTATAACATGTTGGTTGAGTGTTTTCGTTCCAATTATGTCTATACAACGAATCAAATGTGATAAAACTTGACAAAACATCGTGCATGTTATTAACCGTTGGTGATATTTGTGTTTTTTTCTTTAAAACTGTGAAGGGCTACGAAAGGTACTCATTTATCCTTTGTGATTAAACCACCATTTAAAAGGACCTAAAAAAGTGAGGAATTGAAAATTATCCGGGGTCTAATGAGGTTTAAAAGAGTCCGAAAAAATTAAAAGGCAATAAAAAGAAAAATATACCAAAAATGGGCCAAATTTTTGTTTAATCACCTCATAAAAGCATTATCTTTTAATGAGGGAGTTTGGATGGAATTTTCAACGGTTTGCACATCCTTGAAAGTCATGAAAAAGCATTACATAGTTTTGGACGTTATTGGTGTGAAAATCGTTTATACTTTGATTTGATGATATGATTAAGACTATGTCATCTAAATTCAACAATTCTACACCTAAGGACTATTTTTTTATGTTCATTCGTTAGGAGTACACTTATGCATCGTGCACATATGATATGATTGAGTTGATTTTACTATTGAATTTGTTCGCACCCATTCATTCCGTTTTCACGATTTGGTTGTCTTGATAAAAATTCATGGTGTGTGTTTTTTGGTAACATCATTTTTGCATTTTTGTCCAGAAAATTGAAAAATTCAAAAATAGTTTGTTTTTCTTGTTTACCGTGACACCCCGATTTGCTTTATGTGATTTATTCTTTCCCTTGTCTATTTCGAATAAATAAAAAGGGGGAGAACGAATTATGATATTATGGGGGAGTTTTAGTATGGGGGAGATTTGATTATTCTTTCATGTTTATGTTTATATCATTTCAAACTCAATATGTCACGTGATTTTTGTTTTGTCTCAAGTGTGTAGGTACGATTAAAGATGTTTCGATTGCACACCCTGATGAGAAAAGCCTGGAGCTTTGAAAAGTTAATTGTTGAATCAAAGTTTGAAAAAGTTTGAAGACTTGTTCAGTTTATATTTCCATGTTTGAGCTTATGGGAGGGTAGATTTGTATAGGTCATATTTTGATTGATAATTCGAATATTTTTATTTTGTACCGGCGTAGAGATAGGGGGGATTTGTAAGGACAATGTCTGTCAGATTTAGTATGTCGTATACCGCTACAAATTTGTCGAAGAATTGGAAAGCTTACATCTACAATCGACAATCCGAATTTCAAGATGACTTCAACATTCATGCCTAACAAGGAAAAATTTGGTAAATATGTTTTAGTTCCATTTACATGTTGCATTAAAAGTGTTGGGATATTTTCATAAAAGTTTAAATAATTTTTTGTAATGATTTTAAATGATTTTGAACATAAAAAGGTTTTGGATAAATGCTCCTGATCCCGTGAACAATTTTAGTTTTTGAGGATTCCAAGTTATTTAAATATTTAAAACTTTTTTAAGAGGATCAGTGACGGTCGTTTAAACGACGTCAAATCTCATTTGAACGAGGTGGAATGTCGCTCGAACGACGTCATGTATCGTTCGAACAACAGGTGTTTTTAACCGACACGTCACCGCCTTGAATTTTAGTATTTAAAGGGTGTCAGGCTACTAAATTTCAAGAGGAGAAAACACTGGTTTTAACAAAATACGATTTTAGTGTTTTTTGGTTTATTCTCCCTCTTTTTTAGGGTTCAAAACTTTGTTTTTACAATTCACAAATCCCATACTTTTGTGTGAGTTGTTTGTTGAACCCAAAGCATAGTTTTGCTAGGAGTTTTACTAGATGAATCATAGGTGCCTTGGAAAGTTACTGGCCTGACCATAGGTGCCACTTGCGAGAGGTACTGGGCTGATCGACTGCGTGTCATAGAGAGTGTTGCGGTATTCCTGCGCTGACGACTATGAACTGACACCTGCGGGTATTTCGTAAGTTAAATTATATTTTAGCTGTAATCCGATTGTAAACCGTTCCTTTATAAATTATAGTGGAAATAAAAGGTTTTCTCCCTACGGGGATTTTTTTTCTGAAATCTGTCTTTGTTAGCTTATTCATCGCTTAATTTAATCTGAGATTTGAATTGACGCATAAATACATGTTTAGGGGATGATTTAATTGGTATTCGGTTTGACCAAATTTAGACATCCAATTAAATAAGTTTATGTTGGAAATTGCGAATCTATTTGAATCAATATCGCACATGGCATTTACATTTTACATTAAATTGAGAGATTTTTATAAAATAATTTCTTACAAAAACGAGGCAATTTTTTTCCAACTTAAAAATGTTTTATTTTTCGTTTGCTTCGTTCAAATGAGATGTGAATCTCGTTAGAATAACTTTGTGTCTTGTTCAACGGTCGTTTGAAGCCTTAATCAAACGATTTTCGAATGAGGGCATACTATTTTAATTTTTTACAGGTCACTAGATTCGAGATCTGCTTCGTTCGAACAAGATGATGATCTCGTTGGAACGAAGTTCAAGTTTCGTTCGAACGAGACTACATCGCCTCGATTATCATGTTTATTTATAAATACCTACTTTTTGTAAGGTTTCTTATAAGACTTTTCATTTACGTAAACTGCAGACCTGCTGCAAAAAATCTTCACTTTTAAAATGGAAAAAATACTTTTTAATTCACACAATATCTCAACCACTTTTATATTGAAGTTACGATTGTGAAGAAGGAATTTTCATTGCTGACCTCATAGAGAAGGAGTCTCTATTGCTGCTCTTGTGATTCTTACAGGAATCATTGCTAAAAGAAGACTGCAGCCTTTGTGGGACTTGTGAGAACCACTGCTAAAGAAGACGAAGGTCAACTATGCGAGATTTATCGAGCTGTATTTCCCTCATAAGATTGTGAGTTGCGATTTGCAAACGGTATTAGTGAAATAAAAGGTTTTGCCCCTTTGGAGATTTTTCCTAGAAATATTGTGTTGAATGATTTTGTGATTGCATGCTTTATTTCTTGAATCACCTAGTTACATATTTTAGGATTTAGTGAAATTAAAATTTGTTTGTGGGTTGACATCTAATTAAATAAATTACACCATTAGAGAATTGCATACTCTCAAAGAATCAACACGAAATTTAAAAAATCAATTTTCAATTAAATACACGAAAATTATTCAATTAAACTTGAAAGTCGCATCCCTCAACCACTAATTTTTAAAACTAATCGATCGGACATCCTAGTTTCTTCATGAGGTAAGATTTCTCAAGGGGAGCTTAGATCACCCCACCTTAAACCAGACAGATTTTCATCTTTCGTCATGTTATCCGAACATTTATGGACCCTTTGTCCAGCATAATGAATAGCCGACGACGTTTGGTCCCACTTCTAATGATAGGGACTCCATGGAGGAGGATATAAAAGTCATGTCTAAGTGTATACCACCGGTTCACTCATCCCAATAGAATCGAATCGTGAAGGATTTTCCCATGGGGGCATCGAACTCACTCACATTTTTCTCTAAGAATTATCACTTAAGAGTTTGAATGAATCCTTGATTCCCTGATTAATTACATCCGTGGTGGGATCAGCCTAACTAATGCAAGGTTTTAATCACATCTAATTACTAAAACACCAATGGAGACCGTAGAGTTTATATTGAAACCCCTCTCCCACTTAGTATTTTAAAACTTGCGAGTTTTAAAAATAAAACATTTAATTCTAAAAAACTGAATGAAAATCCTTGCTAATTTTCTAATTTATTTGTGTGAAATAAATATCTTGAAATCATATTTTAATTTTTTTTTTAATATAAATTTGAATTTTCCAAAAATAAGGATCTGAATTTTTACCAACACCTTAAAATTTAATTACCCTGATTTAATTCAATTTAGAAGAGAAAAAACAAAATGGATTTTTTAGAAAAAATGGTGATCTAGGCCGATCTCAAAATTAAATCCATGTTATCCATAAAACGGGTGTTCCTAATTAATCCAATTAGCACGCCAAATTATGCAACACAATAATAAAGAGAATTGTATGCAAATATAATTTAATATTTACATAGGTAAATTATATAATAAGGACAAACAAGCCCTTATCCATCATGTCCTAGACCTTTTCTTTAAGTATGACTCTTCAAGCTCTATAATCCTTATTCTAAAAGACTTTCCTTTGATATAGAGTCCAACTTTAAGTAGACTTCATCACAAATATGAGTTCTTATTGATCTTTGCTTATAAAAAAAAAAACTCATTTGCATCTTTTGGGAATGATCAAAACGAAGAGTCGAAGAAAGAAGCGTCAAACAAACATCAAGAACCTACAAAAATTGAATCTTTCCAGGGCAGGTTAATTGATCATCTTCCCAAGGTCAATCGATCGGCTATGTTAGGGAAAACCTTCATCTTCCTTTGTAAAATCCATGCAGAAGACTCCATAATGGGTTCAAAACTTCACCAACTCCGTGAAACTTTGTCCAACTCCCAAAACCATGAAAATATATGATTCTAACAGTAAAAAAATATTACAACCCTCTCCCAACTCCTCCAAATACATTGATATGAAATAATTATTAAAACCTAATTATTACTACCATATCGAATCTAGGAGAAAAAAAATAACTATGGATAAACCACGGTAAGATCCAATCACACAAAATAAGCATATGTGACAATGTTGGAAGGGATATAAACATAGAAACTCTACAAAACAATATTAGTATGACACCATATACGAAGATTGTACAATCATACAACGCGCCAAAACTAGGGTTTATTGGTGGCCAACGTGGACGTTTTCAATACACATTCAATATTAATCGGGGATCTGACACCAATTGTTCAGAAAATAACTTGGGATTGACATTTAAGCGCAAAAAAATTCAATCTTAAATATTTTTTATTAATCAGGGATTGAAAAGAAAAATAAGAACTAGGTTTAAAGATTAAACCTAGGGTTTCAAGGATTCATACCATAGCGAACCTTATTATGATTTGTATGAGGAGAAATAGTTTGATAATGATGAAGTTGTTGACTGTCCAAGGTCTCCAAAAAACTTATTTAACCTTTTGAAAATCTTGGATCTTCTAGTGTATGATCCTCCCCAAAGCTAGGTAGGTGTGTGGGAACTTTTTTTAGATGAAAGCCCTTTCTTATGAGTGGGATATGGTGGTATCTTCATAAAAATATAAATAGTATTTTCTCTCACCGCTCTCAAACCCTAATGACCAATAGTAATGCTTAAAACCCCTCATTACACCTTTATATATAATTATAAAAGGTGGGCTAGGGTTAAACTGAATTTCTTAAGAGGTTGGGTCTAACTACTTAGGTATGTGGACTAGGGACTCAAGACAAATAATTAAATTGACTTCGAATAAATACCCAGAAATCCCAATTACAATTATTGTAATTATTTACTTTCTTTACTTAATCATAATGAATTCCGCTAAATAATTATGACTGCACTCAAATTTAATTATTTCAAAAATCACTAGAATATAATGAGGTCTTATTTACAAAGTTGATTATGGTACATAATATGATTCCCCGTGTTAAGTGTACGGTATCCCCTTAGTCAAATCAATTTTCTCTTAATCGATTTTAACCAACATATAATCGATTTCCTTGATTCTGGGACTTAACTTATTTGCTACTCCATCAGGATTATAAAATAATCCATCGGTTAATCCACGGTATCCCTTGGACACATATTCCTTCGAATTATGACCTCAGACCTACTCACACAACTGCCACCCAATATAATATAAGAAGATCATTTGTCTCGATTTAAAATCAGATTACACCTATAGCAATCAAAGTGACATTTGCACAAGCATTCCAATCCTCATGATTAAGAATATATACACCATTTGCAAATGGTGTGATATTGTCTGAGTTTAGTCAATATAACTCTAAGACTCAAATCTCACGGGTAGCCCTATCTAATATATTCCCGGGATGTACCGATCATAATCTTCTGTTGGACTATCGAACAAGTTCTCTAACCATCAAATAGGTTCCCTTAGTGTAGGTAAACTACTAGGATTGCATCGTAATCGTTCTGATAGGGTGTCAGATCCCTATCTAGGTTGAACTATCGAATAAGTTCTCTAACCATCAAATAGTGCGAGAATCAAAATTTCAATCTCCTTCTGATCAACTCGAAGTCGCATAACTATAATTCATACTGATCTCTTTTGACCGACATTAATATGAAATAATATATTTAAATAATTATAAAACCATTCTCGTATCCATAAATCTTATTTCAAAATGAAATGATACACCTTTACTTAAAGTAACCGTCATACATGGTTTTAAGAATAAAACCGTAACAACTACAAGTTGCACAATTATGAGGCTATCGTGAATTGAAGATTAAGGAAGATGGAATTTTGAAGTAAGCTTTTCGTACTAGATATGCCCACTATGAATTTCTTGTGATGCCAATTAGACTAGCTAATGTACCAGCTATTTTTATGGATATCATGAATAGAGTATTTAGGCAGTATTTGGATCATTATGTTGTTATTTTCATAGATGACATTCTTATTTATTCCAAGAGTATTGAATAATAGGATAAGCATTTAAAGATAGTGTTATAAATCCTTAGGAATGAGAAATTAAAGAAGTGTGAGTTTTGCTTGCCTAGAGTCTCTTTATAAGGAGAGAGTGTCGGTTGACCATCAAAAGATCGAAGCTTTATTAGATTAGTCAAAACCAACTAATGTGACGGAGAATCACAGTTTCCTTAGATTAACAGGATATTACCGAAGATTTATTAGGGGATTTTCTAGTATTTCCAATCCACTATCCAGGTTAACACAAAAGAAGGTAAAATATAATTGATCTAAAGAAGTTTAGAATAGTTTTCAAGAACTTAAGAATTGACTAATGATTGCCCCAATTTTGACTATTCCTTTACGTATAAAGGATTAGTGAATTATAGTGATGCTATTAAAATGGTTTGAGATATGTGTTAATGCAAAACGAAAAAGTATTGTCTTATGCTTCGAGCTAGTAAAAAACATATGAGCAAAATTATCCAACCCATGACTTAGAATTAGCAATCATTTTTTTTTTTGCTCTTAAGATTTAGAGACACTTTTTGTAAGGTGAGACTTGTGTGATTTATACAAATCATAATAGTTTAAATTATATATTTACTCAAAAAGAATTAAATACGAGGCAAATGAGGTGGTTAGAATTAATGAAGGATTATGACTTAAATATTTATTATCACCCGGGAAAGAAAATGTAGTAATGCTTTAAGTAAAAAGTCTACAAAAAATTTAGCATGTCTCGTTATAGACCAAGAACCTTTGTTGAAGAATTTAAGAAGTGTGAAAATAAATGTTCGTATTTATAATAAGGGATGAATAATTTCAAACTTACAAGTACAACCCATATTGATAATAAGGATCAAAATTGCATAAGTAAACGACCCACAATTGAAGAAGATTGGAGAATAAATGATTGAAGGGAAGGGAACAAAATTTGTGATACGAGATAATATATTAAGATTTGGAAATAGGGGTGTGTTCCATGTGACACCCACCTGAAGAGGAAAATTTTGGAGCAAGGTCATTATTCGAGATTTACATTTTATCCCGAAAATACCAAGATGTATAGGGATCTTTGAGAAGTATTCTGGTGGAACAACATAAAAAGGGAAATAGCAGAGTTTTTATCTCAGTGTTTGGCTTGTAAACAATTAAAATCTAAACATAAAAAACCATCAGTATAATTACAACCTGTACTTATTTATGAGTTTAAATGGGAAGATATTACCATGGATTTTCTGGCAGGCTTACCAAGGAGCTTAAATGGTAATGTATCTATTTGGGTGTCTATTGATAGGTTAACTAAATTCGTTTATTTTCTTTCCATTAAGATTATCCATTCTTTATAAAAGTTAGTTGAGTTATATGTGCATGAAATTATTAGGCTTTATGGAACCCCATTTTCAATTGGATCTGATCGTAACTCTAGATTTATGCCTCACTTTTGGAAGATCCTATAAGAAGTCATGGGAACAAAATTAAAATTTAGCACTAATTTTAATCCTCAAAAGTATGGACAATATGAGAGAACCATTCAAATCTTAGAGGATATGCTTAGGGTTGGTGTAATTGATTTAAGGGGAAATTGGGTTGATCATTTACCATTAATGGAATTTTCATGTAATAACAGTTATTTGGCAAGTATTCAAATGGATCTATATGAGGCACACTATGGTAGAAGATTCCATTATGTCGTAGGTTGGGTAGAAGTTAGAGAAAGAAAATTATGGGGATCAGAATTGGTCTAGATCATAACAAAAAAAGTGAAATTAATACATGACCGACTTCAAACCACTGAAATCCATCAAAAGAGTTATGTACACTGTAAGGACATTTTTCTCATATCCAACATGTTACATTTGTGTATGTCGTACGACGCTACATTTGGCACGTCACCTCAAGATCTCACTCGGCGGCCTCAATTCAAATTCCAGGAATCAAGCATTTATTATCTCCATCATGTGTCCCTCATCTGCCTCAACGACTTCACGTTCCATGATTTTAGGCTCGTAATGCAAGTGGTACGCAAGAGAAGTCAAAACAGTGCAACAAGGCATGATAGGGAAGTTCAAGAGAAATTTGGTAATTTTATAGCCACCGTTCGGAGCACCGGTCAACTGGAAAGTTTAAGATCTTGCCGCAACAAAGATACTGGAAGAAACGGCACCTTAATCCGAGATACGGTGAACAAGTTATGGCCCATTGAAAATGGAGATAATTCCAAGAAAATGCCTTGGATTTTTGCTAAGTGTTTAACCCCTTTTTCCAGCGAATTTCCCCGAACCGGTTCGGGGGGGGAATCGGTTCGCAGGGACCCTGAACCGGTTCGGGTACCCTATACGCTGGATAGAATTTCAGTGTTTTAAATTGGTGGAACTATTCATTTGTTTTCCTATTTAAACCACCTTCGGGTAGGGGTGTGCAAAAAAACCGACCGATACCAAAAACCGAACCGAACCGGCCCGAACCGAACCGAAACCGGCGGTTTTTTTAGCCCGGTTCGGTTTGCGATTTAAGGATTTAAAAAACCGACAATATCGGTTCGGTTGTCGGTTTAGACAAAGAAAAAACCGATTCGAACCGAACCGAACCGACATCAATATTATATATTAAAAAACCCTTAAATATCTTTTATTTTTATATCCAAACACCATTAACCAACCTCCAAAACCGACCAAAACCGAAAATTAACCTACAAAAAACCGACCAAAATTGAAAATCGGTTAAAACCGAACCGAAACCGATGTGAACCGAAACCGGCAATTTTTTTCATCGTCGGTTCGGTTTCGGTCTGATTTTTTCCAAAACCGAACCGATCGGTTCGGTCTGAATTGCGGTCCAAAATCGAACCGAACCGACCCGTGCACACCCCTACCTTCGGGGGAGGGGGAGCAGTTTTGTAAGACTTTAGAAAACGTTTTTCAGAATCCCAATTACTCTAGTCTTCATATTTTTTTAGTCCAAAGACTCATGTTTTGATTCACACAACTGCCAAACCTTTGTGAATCTTTTTGGTAACCCAAGAACACAACCTTGAGTTTGTTCAAACCTTTGTGGAGAGATCTTTGCAACCGAGGGATGCGTGTCATTGCTGAGGGAGTCTCTACAAAGTGTTATGCTGCGTGTCATTAAGGAGAGCTGCGGTTCTTCCTTTGTTGTTTGGGCTGCGAGTCCTTGGAGGATGCTGCGAGTATTCTCTTGCTGAGTTCAAGACTGCGTGTCTTTGTGGGTTGGCTGCGCGTTGATCCATTGCAGATTTCTCTATGTAATTGTAAGTTGCGATTTGTATATTCATAGTGAAATAAAGGTTTTACCCGAAAGGGGTTTTTTTCCTGAAATCTGTGTCTCAGCATATTTACCGTGTTGCATGTCTTTTATTTGATGGGATGATTTAGATGCATGTTTAAGGGCTGAATTTATTTGATTTAAAAGTGGACTCTAATTAAATAAGGGTTACTTGAAAACTTGCAAAATTTAATTTAAATCATTATCACACAGTCGCACTTTTCAAATTGGTATCAGAGCGGATTACTCTAAATTATCGAGTGATCCTGATTTTTAAAGTTTTTTTCCCTGATACAATTTGACTTCTCACGTCGTCAAATTGGTATCAGAGCAGGTTACGCTAATTTATCGCGTATTCCTATTTTCCGCAAAATCGTGTGATATTGATTTTTTTTTTTTTAAATCAGTTTTATGAAAATTCGCATTTTTTCCTATGGAGCACTTATATAATCAGATGCCTATTTTTGACGGGTCTAATTATGCCTACTGAAAAGCTCGTATGAAATCAATTTTGAAATCTATTGACGAGCGTGTTTGGTTGCTTTGCGAAAATGGTTGGAATCCTCCCACGGTCACTGTTAATAACATCACCACTTTAAAACCCGTGTCAGCCTGGACTAAAGATGATTATAAATTGTCCAATTTTAATTCCCGTGGTCTGAGTGCTATTTCTGGAGTTGTCTCTCCTGATGAGTTTCGTCGAATTATGACGTGCACCACGTCTAAAGAGGCTTGGAATGTTTTGAAACTGACACATGAGGGTACGAACGCGGTTAAAGAATCAAAATTACAAAATTTGGCCACCCAATTTGAGACTATTACCATGTCTGAGTCTGAATGCTTTGATGATTTTTATGCTCGTTTGTCAGACATTGTTAACACATGTTTTAATTTGGGTGAGGTGATTGATAACACGTGTGTCGTTAAAAAGATTTTGAGATCTCTGCCAAAACGCTTTATTCCTAAAGTCATTGTTTTGAACTCTTTGGGAAATTTGAAATCACTTAAGTTGGAAGAAATTGTAGGAGATCTTCAAACCTATGAGATTGACATGTTTCCCAAAACCATTAAGGTTAAGGATAATGGCATTACTTTAAAGACTCATTATAAGAAAAAGAATGAAAAAGTTTGTAAGTCCGATTCTGAGGGAGACTTTGATTTTAATGATATGGCCCTGTTTGCAAAGAATTTTAAAAAAATTCTCAACATGAAGAAAAATAATTTTTCCAACAAAAAGAATTTTTTTGAGAAAAATAAACAAGAAAGGGAAGGCTAAAGAAAGTGGTGAGAGAAAAAAAGAGAATGACTCTGATGAGGAGTGTGAGGAAGATTTTGAGAACGTCACTTGTTTTGAGTGTGGGGGTAAGGGACATAAGTCGTTTGAGTGTCCTACATGGCTTAGAAAGAAAGGAAAGAAAGTAGCTATGCCCGCCACACTTAGTGATAGTAGTGAAGGTGAGGGTGATGAGACTAGTGGTGAGAAGTTTTAACTTTTTCTAGTCGTGTGAGCACACCACTTTGTCTCACGAGAGTGCGCACGAAAGCAATGATAGTAATTTGTGTTCTTCAAGTGAGAGAGAAAGTGAGAGTGAAACTGGAGATGAAAGTTAGCTCCAAAAAGCTTTTATAGATTTGTACACCAAGACCTTGAAAACTAAGAAGTATAATCGTGATTTAGGTCGTCGGGTTTTAGATTTGGAAAAAGAGAAGGAGGTTTTGAGAAAGGAGAAGTGTGATTTGACCGACACGTTGTCTAGTCTGACGACACGTGTATCCCAACTCGAGAGTGATCTCGAACGTGGCAGGGAGGTCAAAGTCAATTTTGTGAACGCACCTAAGAAAGTTGAAAAGGTGGTTCATAAGGGTAAAGGTGAGAAGTTAGGAATAAGTCATGACGGTGCTTCTACTTCCAATTAGCACCCGAGCCGGTTCCCACTTTAGTGTTAGATTCACGTAAGTCTCACCCTAACCCACCTAGACGTCCCATTCCTTTTAGGAGAGCGCGTCCTAGAGTGTTTGATAGAGGTGTTCCTAGGCCTATTTATGTTTGTTCACATTGCAAGAGGAGAGGACACCTTAGGGAATTTTGCTTAAAGTTGGGTTATGTGTCACGTTTTGCTTCTACACATGTTTCTGATACGTATGCACCCATACATGATACTTTACATGCTCCCGGAGACTACATGAGAGAGTTTGCACATTTAGGTAAGCAAGTTAAGTTTTTGGTCAAAACTTCACAAGAATTGATGGAGGTTTTTCATAAGCTGTCACCACCTTTGGAAAACCCCTCCGCACCTAATGATTGCGGTTTGACTTGTTTACTAGCATAGGGTGATTTTCATGATGTCATTGTTTGCCTATTGCTTGTATGTGTCATTTTTGTATGTTTTAAAAAATTTAAAAAATACAAAAATATTTTATTTTGATAAATTTTTGAGAAAATCCAAAAAGTTTTTTTTATTTTGTTTGCACCGTTTATGGATGGAAACTTAGGATGACCGAGTCACAACATCATTCCATTATTTTCATGTGACTATTTGATAGTGTTTTGAGACAATAGGTCAATTCATCCATGTGCTTTATAATGTTTGGAGTCATTAAGATGTAATTAAGTGTTACTTCCTACATGTTTGACTCACTTTATCCTTTATTGCACACATGCACGAATTTGTTTGATTATTGTGCTTGTCTTCTCACATGTTGGTTGGGTGTTTTCACTTCAATCCTGTCCTTTAAAACAATCCAAGCGCGATATATTTTTGATAAGGAAATTGTGCATATAAGAACCGTTTTGTGAGTTCGTGTGATTTGCTTGAAAACGGGGAAGGGCTGCAAAAGGTTCATTTTACCTTTGCGAATACTAAGCCACCGTTAAATTGGACCTAAAAAATGGAGGAATTTTATTATCCGGGGTCCAAAGAGGTTTAAAGAGCCCGAAAAAATTTAAAGGCAATAAAAAGAAATTCATGCCAATTATGGGTCATTTAGGGTTTTGCGCCAATTCTTCAAAGTTTGAGAATTTAGATTACCTCTAAAAGAAAATATATATGAGGGAGTTTGGTTGGAAAATTAAAACGGGTTTGCACGTCCTTGAAATGCTTGAAAATGCGCTACATAGTTTTGGACGTTATTGGTGTGGAAATCACTTTGACTTTGATGTGTTTATTTGCATAAGACGATGTCATCTAAATTCAATAATCTTTTACACCAAGGATACGTTTGATGTTCATTCATTAGGGGTACACATATGCATCATGCACATATGATTGATTGAGTTGATTTTCCTATCGAATGTGTTCACACTCATTCATTCCATTTCCATGACTTGGTTGTTTGAGTTTTAAATCTATGGTGTGATTTTTGTATCATGTTTTACATTTTTTTTCAAAATGGCATCTTATTTTTGTGCGAAAAATTTGAAAAATCAAAAATAGTTTGTGAACATTTGTTTGATCCTTTGTTTTGTATACCGTGACACCCCAATTTTGCTTGTTTGATTCATTCTTCCTATTTGTCTATTTGGGGACATCATAAAAAGGGGGAGAAAGAATTATCATATTTTGGGGGAGTTTGAATTTTAGGGGAGTTTTTAGATTTGACTTATGCTTATCATATATTGGTATCTATGTTTATCTCATTTCAAACTCGATACATCACTTGGTATTTTTTGCTTTATCTCATGTGTGTATGTACTTTATTGATGATCTCTGAATTGCACACCCTGATGAGAAAAGATTTGAGATTCCTAAAGATTTGAAGAACAAACGATGGAGTCTATTCATTTGTACCTTTTCCAGTTTTGGGTTCATGGGAGGGTAGATTTGTATAGGCAATTTCGTATTTGATAATTCGGATTTTTTATGTATGTACCAGCATAGACATAGGGGGAGATTTGTAAGGACATTTTTCTCATGTCCAACATGTTACATTTGTGTATGTCGTACGCCGCTACATTTGGCACGTCACCTCAAGATCTCACTCGACGGCCTCAATCTGAATTCCAGGAATCAAGCATTTATTATCTCCATCATGTGTCCCTCATCTGCCTCAACGACTTCACGTTCCATGATTTTAGGCTCGTAATGCAAGTGGTACGCAAGAGAAGTCAAAACAGTGCAACAAGGCTTAATAGGGAAGTTCAAGGGAAATGTTGTAATTTTACAGGCACCGTTCGGAGTACTGATCAACTGGAAAGTTGTAGATCTTGCCGTAACAAAGATACTGGAAGAAACGACACCTTAATCCGAGCTACGGTGAACAAGTTATGGCCCATTGAAAATGGAGATAATTCCAAGAAAATGCCTTGGATTTTTGCTAAGTGTTTAACCCCTTTTTCCAGCGAATTTCCCCGAACCCAGCCCGAACCGGTTCGGGGGGCGAACATGTTCGCAGGGACCCCGAACCGGTTCGGGTACCCTGTACGCTGGATAGAATTTCAGTGTTTTAAATTGGTGGAACTCTTCATTTGTTTTCCTATTTAAACCACCTTCGGGGGAGCAGTTTTGTAAGACTTTAGAAAACATTTTTCAGAGTCCCAATTACTCTAGTCTTCATATTTTTTGAGTTCCAAGACTCATGTTTTGATTCACACAACTGCCAAACCTTTGTGAATCTTTTTGGTAACCCAAGAACACAACCTTGAGTTTTTTCAAACCTTTGTGGAGAGATCTTTGCAACCGAGGGTTGCGTGTCATTGCTGAGGGAGTCTCTACAAAGTGTTATGGCCGCGTGTCATTGAGGAGAGCTGCGGTTATTCCTTTGTTGTTTGGGTTGCGAGTCCTTAGAGGGTGTTCCGTGTATTCTCTTGCTGTGTTCAAGACTGCGTGTCTTTGTGGGTTAGCTGCGCGTTGATCCATTGCAAATTTCTCTATGTAATTGTAAGTTGCGATTTGTATATTCATAGTGAAATAAAGGTTTTACCGAAAGGAGTTTTTTTCCTGAAATCTGTGTCTCAGCATATTTACCGTGTTTCATGTCTTTTATTTGATGGGATGATTTAGATGCATGTTTAAGGGCTGAATTTATTTGATTTAAAAGTGGACTCCAATTAAATAAGGGTTACTTGGAAACTTGCGAAATTTAATTTAAATCATTATCACACAGTCGCACTTTTCACACACAATCGACACCGAGATTTAGAATTTCAAAAATGAGATTATGCTTTATTACAAGTATCGCCAGCAAAGGGATAATTCAAATTAGAAAGAAAGGAAAGTTGATATCGAGATACATAAGACCTTTTAAAATCCTATAAAAGATATGAGTTATTGTGTACATAATAACTTCATTACTTGAACTCTCTAGTGTACATAACATGTTTCATATATCAATGAAGAAGAAATACGTCCAGATTATACACGTATCTTAAGCCATAGACCTCTTCAATTTAGCGAATATTTGACGTACATTGGGCATTCAGTAGAAATTTCGACCATAAAGATTAAGTATTACAAACAAAGGTAATTCTAATCGTCAAAGTTTTATGGCATAATCATTATGTAGAAGAAGCAACGTGGGAGCGGGAAGATGACATAAAGGAGTGATATCCATACCAGTTTGAAAATTAATGTAAGTCAAGTTTGGGGAGAAAACTCTTTATAAGGAGGGTATGATGTAACCCTACTCTTATATGCTCGTACATAGTTTACTTTTACAATTGTGTGTTACTTACAATCTGGAAAATGTTCAACGATTTCATATTTGGTATTTTGGGTTCTTAATATAACAAACCGCGATTTTAAATATGAAGAATCAACTGTAAATTTAATCAAATTGAAGTTTCATAACATATATTAAGGTAAATTATAAGTTTTGGGGTAGAGAATGTTATTTTACCAAACATTAGGGACTTTGTTATAATAAAGAAAGTTTTAAGGACTAAAATAAAGACATAAAAAGACTATATTGTAAATAAAATATTTTTCAGGACTATTAAGAAAAATTAAAAAATATCTTATTATAAAATTACCAAATTACCCTTATAGCCTCAACACCCTTCCACCTCGTGCTTCATTTTGACACCTCCACCTTACCTAGAAAAACATGTGTCGTCTTTAGAGAGAAGGCTATAACACTTGCCACGATTTGGTTAAGTTAAGGTTGCAAGACCCTTCCGACACGCGACACCTCAACGTTGACTCACTGATGTAAAAGTATTGTCACATGGACACATGTCAACACCATAACGTCTTTGGAAACCATAGCTTTACTAAGTAGTTATGATGGTAAAAACACTGTAGGCTCCATTAATGTAAACTTAAAATTTGGGGAAAATCTAAATTGATTTTATTTTTAAAATTTGTAAACTTGTTCAAAATTATATATGCACTTTGAAAATGATTTTTGGAAAGTAATTATTCATTAATGTAGAATCAAATTAAGTAATTCCAAAGTGTGTTCCGATGAAAGTCTTCCTATACGAGATGGTATTTAAGTGATGACCCTGTGAGCCTCCATCTCTACTAGAAATGAATCCGAAAATATTTTGTCTATGTGAGATGTTATTTAAGTGGTACTCATCTGACCCACCATCTCTACTAGAAACTAACTAATTAGGAAGAACTATGAATTAAATTCTTCAATTATGGATAATAATTTTTAAAATTTAAAAATATGATTTTTAGTAAGTTTTACAATAAGTTATTATAGGATTAAAACACAATATATAAAACTTGACTCTGTTTATAACATCTAATTAAAACTTTATTGTACATGTTAGATTAATGTGTGATCCAATATTAAAATTTTGTATTTTTTAACCTTTGGTTTAGGTGAGTACTCTATGCCATTTCTTATGCATTTCGATTATATATTATGCAAAGTAAATATTTTGTGAAATGCTTTTTCCCTCAAAATGCATATGATACCAATGATTGTGTCATTTGTTATATATTTGTATATCTTTATAAAAGCATTTAAGTTAGATTTTGACTTTATTGATTTATCCTGTGCAAATTTTCTTAATATGTTGGCCTTGACTATCGAATGTATATATTTTTATGGTACCTTCCCATTTGGTTTATTGATGTCGTGCCCTAAACAAGGTGTAGTCCCCCAACTTATTTCTAAGTTGTACCACATAATTCTTAAGGGGGTTTATGCCTGTCGTAGGCCGACCAACCCAACTTGGGTTATGCCACTATTTTCAAATGAGTTTTATTTTGAAGAAATATGTCATACTCACAATATTAAAGGAACAAATTTTATTAACATGAATCATTTTATTTAAAATTTGGAAAGAGAAAAATTTTAATACTGATAAAATTTTCTGAGGTTCATGGCATTCCATGATGAAAAATTTTAATACTGATAAAATTTCGTGAGGTTCATGGCATTCCATGATCTTGGTACTTCTATGCCATCTAACTTTTTCAGGTGAAAGGATCGTCCTCCTCCCTTTGATGCCACTATGTATGGTCCTTTTTAGTTCGGTTCTAACTTTTTGTTCGAAGGCTTCTTCATCATTGACATGAGCTTTTTAAGAATGAGGTCACCGAACTGAAATTCCCTGACCTTAACTTTTTATCGTGTTGCCTGACAAACTCTTGCTGGTAATTCAAAAGATGTATGAGGTCCTGCTCGCTTCATTCCTCTACTAAATCCCACTCGTGGGCCATTCGATCATCGTTTTGTCCATATTCAAATATCTTCTCTAGAGAGATGACTACTTCTATGTCATATGCCAAGGAGTATGGAGTTTCTCCCGCCAGCCTCTTGGGAATTATTCTATAGGTCCAAAGTGCATACATGAGCTCGTCCACCCACCTTCCCTTTGCATTTTCCAATCAACGTTTAATGGTGGAGAGTAGAGTCTTATTTGTTATTTTGGGCCATTCCACTATGGAAAGATAATCGAAGCATAGTGGATCTTGATCCCATACTCGTCACAAAAGTCTCTGTAGGTATTATTATCGAACTGAGCCCCATTAGCGATTACCAGAGCTTTGGTAATTCTTAACCTAGAAATGATATTTCTCCAAAAATATTGTCTGGCATTTGCATCCCTAATGTGAGTGAACGATTCTGCCTCCACCCACTTAGTAAGTAATCAGTAGTAGTTACCAAGTATTTTTAACTTTCGGGTGCTATAGGTAAAGGCCCCATTATATCTATGCCCCATTAAGAAAAATGTTAAGGACTTGTAAGGGCTCATATTGTTGACTGGCTGCTTGGTGATTGGAGAGAACTCTTGTCATTTAACACACTTGCAGATGAACTGAAGAGCATATTTTTGCATAAAAGGCCATTGATATCCCCGAGATATTTCCCTATAGGCGAGTGATATCCCACCTCTAAGGATCCATTTCGCTTGATTTGGATGGACATATTTGAGGAGGGGACCAATCGGCGATAATAAAGGCAAAATATTGTCGACTGGATCTTCAGTTTGTGTGCCTCTTTATCATTTGATGGCAAGTCACCTCTTCTTAAGTATTCCACTATTGGATATATTTATGATGAACTCGTTGGGTTTGAATAACCTCTAAAAGTGTTCCCGATTTATTCATGTTTGCCCCAGTATTTTTAAGATCGAAAGGCATGATCTTGTAGTAGTAAAGTCCCAAAGTAGTGACGAGTGAAGATTTCACCTGATTTATGCCAAAAGGGGTATTTGGTATTCGTCGTAATAAGCGTTTATAAAGCTCAGTCGTTAGTGGTTGGCCATTGTGTCCATGAGTTGATCAACTCGAGGTAGTGGAAAACTGTCGTTTGGGCAATGCTTATTGAGGTCGGTAAAAATGACTTAAAGTATTAATTTCTTCCTCTTCTTTCTAACCACAACCATATTAGAAATCCAATCTGGGAATTTGACTTATTTGATGGAGCCAACATGTAGCATATTCTCGACTTCACTTTTTATTGCTCTTACTTTCTCTCTGGTGCCGACTTCCTCGACTTTTGCTTGATCGATCGGTAGGTTGGATCCATATATAGATGATAACAGACGACATCTAGATTTATACCCGGAAGATCTTAAGTCCGCCAAGTGAATATATCGGCATTTACTTTGAGAAAGTGAATGAGTTACTTTGCTTCCGTCTTAGGTAACTTTGATTCTATCAGGAAGGGCTTGTTTGGCTGAGACGAATCTAGAGTAATGTTAATCGGTTCCTTCATTTCTTGCTCGATGGGGGACAATCTGGTCTATTCAACCCTTGATCGAATGCCCGTTGATTACTACTTGGGAAGGTCATTCTTTGAATTGACTGTGCTTTGACTCTTCTTAGAGTGATTCTGCTTAATCTTAATGGCTACAATAAAATAACTACGAGTTGTCGCCTGATCTTAATAACTCCTTGGTCGCTCAAAAACTTGAGTTTTAGATGAAGGTAAAAAGGAACGCCCTTCATGGTGTTGAGACAACCCCTGCCAAGGATGGCATTGTAATATGACTCTAACTGGATGTCGTAAAAATCTATCTTGTGGCTGACAGGATCGAATTTAATAGGAAGCTTGATCTTCCTCAATGGGATATCTACATCTCCATTAAAACCAATTACTGGTCCCACCCGTATGTCCAAATCTTAGACAATGTAACCAATCTTGGGCAATAAATGGAGGTACTTTATCTTAAAAGATCTCCTTTAATAGATCAATTTTCTCATTACATCAAAGTTTACCACTCGTAGGGTAAGGATGAGGGCATCTTTTTGGGGAAATGTATTATTGATTAGATCATCAACGGTGAATATTATTGCTCGATTGAAATCAACATCCCTGCACTCTTTCTTAGCCAGGATATATTTAGATACTTCCACCTAAAGAGACTCTTGTATGCATTCTACAATCATTACTCTTTCTCTAAGCTTCTTGTCGGTGCATTATGGGGGTCAGTGTTGCCGTGAATTGCTACGACCAATCCTGCAAGCCGTGCTAAGTGATTTGTATTAGAAGTATCAAATACTCTTTGAGGTGCCAAACCTGCATGAGATCCTTGAGGTTCTATTTGAACATTATGCAATTCTTCGTGAGATGATCGCAGTTCAGGTGGTAGGTACACCTAAGATTGGTGTTTCTGTCATTTGAATCTCTGTACATCTTGGCTGGTCTTTTGAAGAATGACTAATCCTTTATCTGAGGAATTAACTTTTATATCCACTCCTTTAAAAAGGTATCTACTGCCTGATAGGATCTTTCATTATTCTGTGACTTGGAACGTCCTTTAAAAGTGTCATTATGTGCTCCCTTCATCACTGGATTAAATTGATTTCCTCGATTGGAGGATTTCTTCAGATTGTTCTTCTTGACATGATTAGAACTCTAATCGGTCAGAACCTTTATAATGAGAATCCCATCTTCCACCTTGTCGTATATCTCAATACGTGTTATGAGATCATAAATAATCGATGTTGGTTTCTTGGTCAAGTACCGATAGAGGTCGCCTGACCTTGTGAGTCCAAACTTGAAGAATGAGATGGAAAAAGTAAGAAGGGTCTTCCTTTCCATTATATGTAGTAATTTTCATGACGAAAAACTTCTTAGGTGGTTCTGAAGCTTCTATCTCCACAGTAAATAGCGAGGTTGAGCCATGCCCCAATGCTACCCTAGCAAGATCCTTCAGAGTTCATGCTAAATTAGGGTTTAACCTTCCCTTAAATTCCTTTTTCATGAGGTCCCTAATATTGTCATTTTTTACCTTCTTTGGCAACATCCTAGGATGGGTCGACCTACTGTCGTGTGCTAATTTTATTGGCTAAATTGGTACATAGTTTTGACTAGCATAGTGATGAGTCGACGCATGATTGATACGTCACAGATTAGATTTCACTACATGAGGGATCCTTGATCTAAAAACTCTATCATCTCAGTTGGACTTGTTGTGCCCTGGGGAATATATATTCTGCCTTCTGCGTCATTCGAGGTTATGAGAACTGGAATTCTCGTCCTTTAACTGCCCGATTAACTGCCATCTTAGATGGGCAATCCTTCATCGCAATCTTTTAATCTCTCTTTATAAAGACTGACTAGACATGACGTTGCTCTCCCCACAAGTTGCTTTGCGAAAGGAATATAATGTCATTAACTAGGTCCAGACCTTTTAGGCGAGCGTCCCCTTGACCTTGGTCGACTAGGGGTTAGAGGGGACCTCGAAGGAGTTTGTTCCCTCATGAAAATTCGTACCTCAAACTTGATACAATTTATATCTTATGAACAATGATATTGATGAGCACTTATAACGTTGTAGGGTTGATGCTTCATGATAGTAAGAATTCAAAATTTTCCCATATATGATGCCAAATTGTAGGGGATATCGAACCCACAATAAATGCAATATTATTAATTGACCCTCAAAATATGAATGCAATATAAAAAGTGACACAGGATGTACGTGGTTCGGTATATCATCCTTCCTAAGTCTACGGGGAAAAAGGTAAGATATATATTAGTTGAGAACAAAGAAGTATGATTGCAGTGCTGAGGTTGCTAGTTGAGAGTCCAACTCATCGTGATTTGAATACAATTCAACACCCCCAAGCTGGCTAGGGTCGCTCTTATTTACAAGTATAAGGGTCGTATATATCGAGGTCTCTTCGCTTTGAGTTTATCTCCAAAGTGGTAGAGTCGTGGATGGTTCAATCGTCTGTAATATGTCGTGATCTTCCTTGATTTCTCGTCAGCCATCCCTTGATATTCAGCCAACTACTCTGCCTCAACTTCTATGTGACACGTGTCAGTCCACATGGCATAATTGGTAAAAATCTCCCTTCAAATATCCTTTAAAATTTTTAGAGTATCTGTTGCATCATGGGATATTTAAACATTTCAATGAACCCTCTCCCCAAAAAGAGTTTTTCACTTAATGTGAAATTTGACTCAACCTTCAATTTGTTAATCTCTTTGATATACTCCCTCCATGAGGGGATTATCTCAAATTATTATATAAAATATGGGGTTAACTCTAAGGATTTATTAAACTTTTCTCCAATTTACAATGCCAAATTAGACTTAACCCCTTATGTTAGGGGGGGAAATTTAAAGGATTATGAAACGAGGGGTTCACTCAAATTTGGCATTAAAATTTGGGGGTTAAGTCAAAATGACGCCAAAAAATCAGCTAAAAATGAGTTTTTTTTTCTATTATTAAAAAATGATCGATATATGATTGTTTTAAGCTGCTTAAGAACAGTTAAATATCGACCAATTTTTCAAATAGCAAAAAATGTCATTTTGTGCTGAATTTTTGAGGTAGTTCGCCGAAATGTTTAATTTCCCTCCAAAAAAATCAACTCAAAATTAATTTTTTTAATTATTTTGAAAACATTGGTCCTTAACGAGTCCTTAAGTAACCAGTCATTCCTTGATCCTTGATTTGAAGATAATTCTTGAAACTAATCTTTATGATAGGGTGAAAAGCATGATAATTGATTAGAACATGATTATGTTGTAAAACCCTTCATAAAATTTCATGCATGCTTCAAGGTAATTCAAAAATCCTAAGTACAAGTTATTATCATGAAGACTTGAACTGTCAATAACCTAAGTTTATTCTAAGGTTGTTTATTAAGATATAAATTAATTGAAAATATTCGAAAAAACATTGGGGTTGAAAATATCTTTTCATAAATTTAAGAACAAAGTGCATGAGATAACCGTGTAAAAATAAAGATAACATAATGGTAAAACTATGGTTTTACATATTAATACAATGCCAAATTAGACTTAACCCCCTATGCTGGGGGGGGGGGAATTTAAAGGATTATGAAACGAGGGGTTCGCTCAAATTTGGCATTAAAATTTGGAGGTTATGTCAAAATGACACCAAAAAATCAGCTAAAAATGAGTTTTTTTTCCTATTATAAAAAAATGATCGATATATGATTGTTTTAAGCTGCTTAAGAACAGTTAAATACCGACCAATTTTTCAAATGGGAAAAAATGTCATTTTGTGCTGAATTTTTGAGGTCGTTCGCTGAAATGTTTAAATTTTCCTCCAAAAAAATCAACTCAAAATAATTTTTTTTAATTATTTTGAAAACATTGGTCCTTAAAGAATCCTTAAGTAATTGGTCATTCTCTGATCCTTGATTTGAAGATAATTCTTGAAACTAATCTTTATGATAGGGTGTAAAGCATGATAATTGATTACAACATGATTATGTTGTAAAACCCTTCATAAAATTTCATGCATGATTCATGGTAATTCAAAAATCCTAAGTACAAGTTATTATGATGAAGACTTGAACTGTCAATAACCTGATTCTATGATAAGGTTGTTTATTAAGATATAAATTGATTGAAAATATTGGGGTTGAAAAAAAAATTTCATAAATTTAAGAACAAAGTGCATGAGATAACAGTGTAAAAATAAAAATAATATAATGGTAAAATGATGGTTTTACATATTAATAGGGATAGCTCCGACCCTGAGGAGAGACGATAGATGAACAGCCTCGGCCCCGATTTATTTTTAAATAATATTTTTATGTGCCTTTTTTTTAAATCGGTGTAACTACTCAAGGCATAGTGCTAGTAACCCAATTAGTCACATATACTTTTAATTAAGCATGAGGTCCTTTGTTTAATCCCAATGAGCTACAAGATGTTATTTTATTTTTTATAAAATAATTCACTTTTGGTCTATAAAATTAATTATAATGCCACATTTTGGAGTCCCAAAATATTTTTAAAAAAATAGTTTTAAATTTGTTATGATTATTATTTTGCATATTAGTTAATTTAATTTATATTTGTTTAATTATATTAAATTAATTTAAACCTTAAATCAATCCTAATGAACTACATTATCTTATTTTATTTTTCATAAAATAAATCACTTTTGGTCCAATTGTGTGGAGAGAAAGACAACTAAAATTAATTCTAATGCCACATTTTGTAGTCCAAAAATATTAAATTTTTTTTAGGTTTAGATTTCATTATGATTAATATTTTGTATATTAGTTAATTTAATTTATATTTTCTTAATTATTTTAAATTAAATTAATCTAAACCTTAAATCAATCCCCCTCTCATTTAATATTGTTTTCTTATTTTCCTAATGAACAATATATTTTTATATGATACTATCAATTTAAATCTAGACACATTTTCATTTCAGGATGAAAATATATTGATTTTATGATATTATAATAATAAATAATTATATTTTCATAAATTAAAAAAAATCAAGAGGCCATATTTTAAAAGTTCTCCTCGAGCCCCCATATTCTTTAGGCGGCCCTGATTAGGAAAGGTATGATTAACTTTTCTATCTTTTAGTTTGTATGATTGACTACATATCTTCGAATTTTTCCTCAGGGTCGGACCTAGGGTTTTAGGGGCCTAAGGCAACATCTAAATGGGGCCCTCGTATACATTAATTTTTTAATTTTCTTTAAATTGACATTGTTTTTTTTTCAAAAAATTCTAGATAAAATATTTACTATTGTTTTATAATGAACTATATATGTCTAAAGGATCAATACCCATAGTGGCCAAGCCTACCAGTGACATACCAACTCTACCGTTCCATCTACTTTATGTAAAAAAAAAAATAATATACTACTTTAATTAATACCCAATGTTACATTATAAGTGAAAATGGAATCCAATCAAAATTCACTAGTGGGAGGTTGAACAAAATATAACTTCAATCTTCATCTATTTTTGAAGCAATAACTTTAATCTCAATACATGTGTACTTATTTCATTAATAATTAGCTTTAAAATGTTTTCAGAATGTCTATAATAATTATGGGCTTTTAAAGTTTAAAAAAATGGTTTAAACCAAATAACTATACTCTCATATTCTTGATGGTTTAAGCAATATAATGAATGTGTTTTAGGGAAGCCAAAGGAAATTATTTAAAGGAACAACCAACAGACTAGTTCAATAGAAAAATTATTTGCAATTAACAAAAATTTTGGCAATCAAAAATTAGTGTTAAAAATAATTGAAAAGATTAGAATTATTTATTTTCTCTTGAGATTCAACACTTGTTTGTCGGGTAAAACAATTAAAAATGAGTTAGCTTGGAACATAAATAACGAAACAATCCATGACGTACCAGTCAAATAAACATAAACACCAACTTGGCTAGGGTGCTATTGAAACATATTTTGAGGATAAAATTTATATACATGCACAGAATTTAGTGCCCCTAAAATTTCTCATTTTTCGGGGTCCCGAGGCCGCCGCCTCGCTCACATGCCCTTGGGCCGGCTCTATTTTTCCTATAAGTACAATTTGGTAGTGCACACTTTGGACATTTTTCTTGAAAAAATATTCTTTCGGGAGGAAAGAATTTTTTTCGAGAAAAATTTCCCTTTATTTTTTTTCCACACATTCCTACATTAATTTCTCGAAATTAAAAGAGAGGTTGATAAAAGGGGGATACTCACATTTAGGGCTGCAATAGATATTCGAATATCCGTATCCGTCCGATATCCGAATCCAAATTTACAAATATTTATTCGAAAAAATGGAAACGGATACGAATATGGATACTCTATAAAAATATCCCAGAAAACGGATACGGATACGGATAGTACTAGTATCTGACACGGATAATCCGTATCCGATGCGAAGTATCCGTTTTACCGGATATCCGTATCCGTCAAACATATGTTTAAAATATTACTAATAATATTAGTATTAGTATTACTAATAAAATAATATTAAATAAAACCTTAATCGTTTATTCCCTAAAACAAAACAAACACATATTCCACTCAAAACAAAAACATCCTAAAATTATTATTTTATTGGGTATATTATAAAATGTCATGTATTATTATTTTATTGGGTATATTATCATGGAGTTACTGTTATTTATTTTTTTGGATGGCTTTATGCTTATATGGTTGTAAAGTATGGATGGATTTAACTCATATTATCATTATGGAATGCTACTATTATTATGGAAGCTATAATTATTGATGTTAGAAGGTATAATTTTGTTATATATTTATTTGGATTGGATTGGATTTCATTGGATTGGATATTTTAATAGTTATTTTTTGTGATAGCTAAACAATGTAAACGGATACGGATATTATCTGAATCTGAGGTATCCGAACGAATACGGATATGGATAGTTGTTTTTACTATCCGGATGGATACGGATACGGATACGGATAGTGCATCCAGATAGTAGATACGGATACGAAAAACATGATATCCGATCCGTATCCGTCCGTTTACCACCCCTACTCACATTCTATAATAGTTTTACTATGTCATGCATTCCCTCTCCCTTCCATGTGCCATAAATTTAGTGATTGCTAAGGGAAAATCCTAAACATTACTTCTTGACACCACAAAAGTTCAAAAATCAGACTTAGTCGCTTCCTCCACGCATATGCATTACTCTGCTTGTACCTTATGCATACGGGATAACTCTTATTTTTAATTTTTTAGGGAGTAAGTCTAATTATCTCATTATCTCACTCGGCGAGTAAAAGAATTCAAAAATCTATTTAAAAATTAATATGACTTTGTCAATTTACTATATTATGTTTGCCTATTTCTTCACCACACCATGTCCACCATGTTTTTCCACAATTACATTAGAAGAAAAAGAAAAAAATGACTACCTTCATCTCTAATTAATAGTAGTTATTAGTCAATGTTCAAAATTAAGACTTTTTCACTATTACGAAATCTAATTTGTTGAATATTTCTAAAAATAAAATAAAATTTTAATTTGAAAACGTTCCAAAAATAAAAGGATAACTATTAATTTGGAAAATACATTTATATACTTATTATTCATTGATTCTACATACCATGTCGTTTTCTCTCCATTCTTGCATTCAAGATGCTTTCATCTTCTTACACAAAAATCTAATAAGAAATTAATATGACCCTTGTCGTCATTAGACAACCCACATGGCTCACAAGTAACAACATGGCAAGGCTTGTTCATCCAAATCCTTTTGTTTCAAGTACAATTCAAAAAAGGGACCTCTCATGGTAGCCATTTTCTGAGTACAAATTATTAATTCAGTGTAGGGTCCCTTCTGAACATGAGGACCCCAAGTATGGTCAAAATAGCATTGAATTAATTAACTAAATTGTACCGTCACAGACAAACAGACCCACAGTCCCCCCTCTATCTTAGCCATGTGAAAATACTCAGACTGACACTCTCTAATAACCGTTAAAAGGACAACCACATTTGTTATATAATATATAAATACATATATAGACATATTATGTGTGTAATGTATGGGGAGTAGAGCTAGTGTAGTAGAATATATTTTTTTGGATCTAACTGAAACTCTTTACAAGATTTCTTGGTGAGTGAAGTTAAGTTGCACTTTCACCCCACATATCAGTAGTAGTAAATTCCTATCAGTTTCAATGTAAAAGAGTTTCTTTCTTTTTTTATTTATTTATTTTTGCATTTGTTGCTATGTGTTTTGGTTGTAAAACCATGCAGATGCAAAATATTTTAGTTTTTGTACTGTGGGGTGGATGTGGATCTGACCTTAATCTCTTAACTCTGCCAAACTCAAAAAACCATGGTCTCAAGGTTTTATTCTCTGCACATTTGCTTTGCCCATTCAGATAAACCAGTACCCAATTGAGGTTTGCTTTGTTAGCCAAAATCCATGGTGGCCTTGTGGGTATGTGGAGTTCTTAAGGCTAATTCATTTGTGCATTTACATTGTTAGCTTTGGGTTTTGGTTATCTTTAGATTATATTTGTGGGTGTTTGTAGTTTCCAACTTAATGAGGTTTTATTAGTTCTGTGGAAAAATTCTCAAACATATTTTACTTTTTTGGCTTAGGCTACATTTTGGATGATATAAGGAAAGCCAAACAAAATGATATCTCTTTAGATAATAAGTTATTCTTAGGACCCATATGAATCCTGCACTTTACTAAAAGAAAAAAAATTGACATATTTGGTTGTCTGTTATATTTTTTTTCTTCTTATTTAGTTTGGTTGATTGTTTTTGAGCTCTCTTTGTTACTATATTACAAATTTTCTGTGACAAGGCATTAGTATTTAGAGCTTGATTCTAAGCCTATATTTCAATTTAAGGTCCACATCCTTTGGATTTTATTGGGATTTTCACTCATAACTAAAATTATCATCGATTATCATATTTGACAAAGTCGATTAAGGTGATTTTTTGTTTATTTTATATCTCCAGTGTTTGTAAGTGTGTGTGCAAAAGAGAGAGAGAGAGAGAGAGAGAGGTTAGTGACAATCTAGAGCCGAAATAAGGTTTGTAGTTCTCTGAGCTAGATTAGAGAGAATGAGATCCAAAGAAGATAAGGGGAGGTTAAAACATGGGCAAGCACAGGAGATATCAGGCAGCAGTAATTCGAATTTCGATTTTCACAAAGGAAACAGCGTAAACCGTACTTCTCATCATCGAACGGCCTTGGGAAAACCGACCCCATCAAAATGGGATGATGCACAAAAGTGGTTGGTCAATTTATCAAAAGGGGGAGAATCCAAAACCGAGCCACGCAACTCAAATGCGGACGATAGGAGGTTAATTGCCCCGGTCCCCAAAAAGGACTATTCGAGTAGTGATGACGATGAAGAGAAAAACGAATTCAATAATTCAACTACTGTGATTCGATACGAAGTGGAAACAAAGAATGTTGATTGTGATGATACTGTTTGGAGAATCGATAGACCTGAAAACTCAGCTTCGATTGTTCGATCAATATGCGTGAGGGATATGGGGACCGAGATGACCCCTATTGCGAGCCAAGAACCGTCAAGAACGGCTACTCCTATTCGAGCCACGAGTCCAGTGGCACGAAGCCCAATATCGTCGCGATCCTCAACTCCGGTGAGGTGTCAAAATGGGATCCCGCCTATTAAGAGTTGTCAAGTGAGTGTGGTATCCACAGTTGATAGAGGTGAGGCGGCTAAGGTCAGTGGCTCAACGACAAGGCCTTGGGAGAGAGAAGATTCAAATGCTAACAATGTGGTTGAAGACAAGAATTCGGATCAAGCTAGAAAATTGAGTCCTCTCGAAACTCAAGCGATGGCTTGGGATGAAGCAGAACGCGCTAAATATATGGCAAGGTGATATTTTTTTTACCCTTCTCTATGGTCATTAAGTATTTAAGTAATTACTCTAGGGTGCGTGTGGTTACAAAGTTGGATAAAGATTGAAAAAAGGTAATTTTTGTGAGAAGTTTGAAAAAGAGTGGAAAAAATGATGGAATGTCTTGGTGATTTTGATGTAACGTCATTCGAACACATCCTTAGGGAAAGTTTGCTGATATTTACATAAATATAAATCCTAATTGATTGATGCGAATATGCAGGTATAAGGGTGAAGAGGTGAGGATACAAGCGTGGGAAAATCATGAGAAGAGGAAAGCCGAAATGGAGATGAAAAGAATGGAGGTACTACTACTACTAGTATTCGAGAATAATTTTTCTAACCAATGTAAAGTGTAAATGCCATTTTAGATATATCACTGTGTGGCATTGCTTCCATTATTATGCATGCAAAAGGAAGGGGACCATCAAGACTCCTTGTACCAAAAAGATTAAGCAAAATCTCTTTGAAAATAACAATACATGCAACTCATGTGTGTAACAAACTTTTCAACTTTGGACCAACTTTAAGGAGCAATGATTTCTAGGGGGACCATATTGGGCTCTGTTTGTTTAGGGACAGAATAATTTGCTATTAACTTGGGGGGGGTATATTACTAGAAATAAACCTCATTTTTCATGGAAAATTTGCGGTTTATATTACTAATTTGGTGAACTGAACTTTTCAATTTTAGCAATAAATCCCCCTGAAATATTTTTAATACAAAAAACAACACTAGATTGTGCATTTGTTTACTAACACTTCTTATGTACTTTTAAACGACATCGCTAAAAAATCCGGCGTTTGCCACAAAATATGTAGTTGAGGGATTTATTGGGACATTCGAGGGTTATTTGCAAAATTAAAATTTCATTTTAGCCTACTAACTTTGTAATGGTTAAAAAAAAATAGGGGGAGCAATCCACCCACCCCCGCCATCACAAGGTACGTCAATGCTTATGCGTGCGTAATTGTGAAAACATGCCCCGAAGAATGGGAAGAATATAAAAGCATATCAAAGCAGTTTGTAAAACATTATACAACTAAAAGGACTTAAGAATATTGATGTACTAGGAGGGCTTACTTTTATACATCCTCATCATCTATTGTTTTATGGTTTTAAATGATTATCAGGACTTGGACTTCAAATATTTCCACTTTCCAAACAGAGGGAAATATTTATGAAATACAAAATGATGCCAAATACGTTGCAAACAATAATCAACATAAATTCTTCTGTTTTTCTTTTTCAATTCATAGGTGAAGGCCGAAAGACTAAAATCTCGAGCACAAGAGAGATACACAAACAAAATTGCCGCAGTTAGGAGGATAGCAGAAGAAAAGCGTGCAAATGCCGAGGCCAAACTCAACGAAAAAGCCGTACAAACTTCAGAAAGGGCAGATTATATAAGGAGGACAGGTCATTTGCCATCTTCTTTCTCCTTTAAATTGCCTTCCTTTTGCTGGTAGTACCATTTATATGCCTTGTATTTACGTGTCATCTGCTGAATTTGGCAGCGTAATGTTTATTTATTTTTTGGCGAATATGGGACGTTATTGCGGTTATAAAGCTTTGTAAAAAAATAATTTGAAAATGCTAGTGTACCCAATCTACTTATCCCAACACACTTTTATTTTATTTGGCAAATTTAGCTTCTGGATTTTATTTTCGGTTCAGTTTGATTGTAAAGTGTTGGAAAGTACATTCGGATGTTATAGTTTGAATAAATTTTATTTATAGGGAAGATAATGATGTTTAAAGTTCTTGCTTAGGTAACTTCATATCAGTGCATTGAAATATATTGGTTTGCGGTTGTTGCTTTCGATTACGATGATGAGTATGCTGGAAAATCCACGTGTTATCAAGTTTCTATAAGAGACATAAGGTTTATGTGGTTTGGCGAATCATTGCCTACGTTCAGGGGGTATTGTTTGTTTTCTTATTGAATGCTGAGAGATTTCTATGCTCTATAATCACTAGAGTCAGAAATGGAGTACAAGTGTGTTCGATGGGCAATATTTGTATAATTACAAAAATCATAATTCTATTAAGACTAATAATCCGAATTAATGCTTAAATATTAAGTGGTTTCTCATTCCTTATAGAACAAAAAGTCCTTAATGTCTTCAATTTGGATAACAAATATCAGCCTTGATATTCATTGTCGCTTTCCTAGATTTCCAGGATGAGGCCAACTTGATATTGGTTGATTCTCTTGTACATGCCGACTAGCATGTTAGATTAGTTGTCAGATTATACCTCCTTCCTTAGACCAACTCGAAAAGAACGGGTAGTTGTAACTCCAGGTTATTGGCTAAAATAGGCTTGACGCATTTTTTTAGTTATTTTGGCTGAAATTTGGTCGAGTTGGCCAATTCTGAACTCGGGTACCACCCCCAACATTTTTCCCTTTTCTATTTTTTTTAGTTTAGCCATCATTTGTCTTGAAGCCCAAATCTTTTTTCTCGTTTTTATAAATTTTTTTAGTGGGGCGGCAAACCATAGCTGCCCGAAATCAGAATAAGTCTTGCATTTTGGTAAAGGCAGGAATTTGACTATTTTTCCCAAACGTCTGCGCTTGGTCACGAGGCTCCCGCCACTACGGGATACTAAAGTACACGAGGCTCCCGCCACTGCGGGATACTGAGGGTTAGATATACGCAACCTTACCCCTGCATATGCAAAGAGGCTGGTTTCGCGATTCGAACCTGTGACCTCCATGTCACAATGAGACAACCTTACCGTTGCTCCAGGTGCATATGCAGAGAGACTGTTTTATCTATGATACATAAAATGCGGGGAAATGAAGTTGGTAATTGAAGGATGATATTGTGAACCTTAAGTGCAAACCAGAATATGAAACCCATTTTCCCAGATTTTGGATGAGAGAGGTAGTGGTATAGATACCATGCCATATCTTGAAGATTGATTATGAATTCATACATCTTGAACTTCACAAAAGGTTGATCCACAAATTGAATTATATGCAATTGGTAGTCCCAGGGGCTGTTGAGTATATACGAGTCTCAAATTAAGATAATACAGCCTTAAATCATCGCAAATATGCATTGGATCTACCATGATTATGAACAGGTTATTAGAGCCAATGTGCATTGGATCCCTTGATTATGAACATGCTTTTGAAGATTTACTTCATACGTAACACAATTTGTTTATCTTTAGGCAATAAATTTTAAAATAACCCCTCATGCAACTTTTCACAATGAATCATGAATTTATCCTGCCATCCGTAGTTATATTTGAAAATAGTGATATGACTCGCAAATAACCTTTCCAAATCTCTTCCAAAAAGTAAAGTGTTGTGGGTTGGCGGAATCATATCATAAGGAAACACTTAATACGTAGGTGAAAGAATATATGTGAACCGTGTCACCTTTGGTAGAGGTTTTGGGAGAGATTTTTGTATCAATATTATTATTTCTTTCCAATTTTTTTAGTGCAATTACTCTTTTTTTAAAACCGATAAATATTTCACACTGACTTCCATCATTCTTATCACATCAGCTTCGTAATCATTGACATATACACCAATCGGTAAAATATGAACTTCATGCTTTTTCATGATTTTGATGTGCATGCGAGACCCATTGAAACAATTTTTTTTTTCATAGGACATGTTGGAATAAAAAAAAAATCATAGGATATATTGAACTACGTAGTTAGTAAATGGAATTAATTGATAAAAAATTTAATCCCTTTTTTAATTAGGAAAAGTAATCTTAAGTCACTTAGAAACAATTTTAAACACTAAAGAAATTTTGACTAATTATTTTCTCGTAGAAGTCCACGCTAGTGGCATAAAAAGTGAACCTAATAGTAAATTGTCCTTAAATGTTTAAAATTGTTGCCAATAGACCTAATTATAAATTGCCCTTTTTAATTATATATATATATATATATATATATATATATATATATATATATATACACACACAGAGAGAGAGAGAATCAAGTGAGGTTCTCAGTTTGAAGACCCAATTTGCAGACCCAATTTGCAGACCAATTTTGATAAAATAGTAAAAAAAAAAAAAAAAGTGGCCGATTTTTTTTTATGGTTTTTAAACATTTCAATAGGGCCATAAAAAAAAATCACCTCTAAATGAATTTTTTGTTATTTTAAAAAAATCGGTCAAACTTTGTTAATTTTGCTATAATCTTCTTTCCATGCTTATGAGATGCAAATTATTTATTGCCTTTTTGTATTTAAGATATATTTAAATTAAAAATATTACTAATCAACTTGTCTAAAACATATTTTTTAGCTCATATTAACTCATTTACTTTTCTTTTTTATCATATTTTTTTATTATGCATATACATTTTTGTGGTAACATGTTCATATATAATTCTTGGCAAATATATATATATATATATATATATATATATATATATATATATATATTCACTTTAAATTTTGTATACAAGACAAAAATAATTTAAAACAAAAAACTACAAAATGATAAAAAAAAAAAAAAGATTATGTATGTTTGACATAAACAATAAACTTCTCATTTAATATTAAAATTATGTCACAACAGAGTTCACAAATTTGTTAACTAAATACCTGTTGTGTTAAAAAAAGGTTTGAAATTCTTCTAAAATGATATGTGCTAACAATAATAAAAGTCTTAAAAACATGTAAGTGACACTATACAAATAATAAAATGTGATTATTAATTGAGGAAAAACAAAAACATGAGAAAAGTAAAATCTTATATTGTCACAAGAATGTTGAATCTGTGCAAAGTTAGTATCTCGATAAAAGAAAGTAAAGAGAATGAGATGTAAATCTATTGATGAGATAGGGAACTAAAGGAAAAATATAAGGAACATAAGAAAATATTAAAGAGAGAGAAACTTGGTGAGCCAAGTTGAGAAAAAAGGTGATAGTGCAATTTTTTGAATACTGATGTGTTGGAAATGTAAAAACAATAAAGTGATTTGTAAGGACATTTTTCTCATGTCCAACATGTTACATTTGTGTATGTCGTATGCCGCTATATTTGGCACGTCACCTCACGATCTCACATGACGGCCTCTATCCGAATTTCGGGAATCATGCATTCAACATCTCCATCATGTGTCCACATCTGCCTCAACGACTTCACGTTCCACGATTTTAGGGACTTTATGTAAGTGGTACGCAAGAGAAGTCAAAACAGTGAGAGAATGCGTGATATGAAAGTTTAATGGCATTTTGGTAATTGTACAGCCACCGTCCGGAGGACCGATCAACTAGAAAGTTGAAGAGCTCGACGCCACGAAGATACTGAAAGAAACGGAACCTCAATCCGAGCTACGGTGAAGAAGTATGGCCCTTTAAAAATGGAGAAAATTCCGAGAAAAAGACTTGGAAAAATGTTGAGTCCTTTTAGTCCCAAACCAGCGAAATTTCTCGAACTGAAAGTCAAATCGGTTCGGGGGGTGAACCGGTTCGCGGTACACCCGAACCGGTTCGAGGTACCTGATGCTGGATAGAGTTCCAGATTTTTAAAACTCTTTTTGATTTCCTTATAAAAGCCAACTTCGGGGAAGTTATTTTGCAAGACTTTGAGAGACGTTTTTTAGAGTTCTATCAGCTCTAACCTTTATATTTTTGAGTCCCAAAACTCATGTTTTGATTCATATATCATTGCTAAATCTTTGTGAATCCTTTTGAAACCCAAGAACACAACCTTGAGTTTGTTCAACCTTTGTGGAGATGCCGTCTTTCTTCTTCATTGCTGCTCACCTGGAATTCCTAAGGGAGATTCCAGCCGACGACATCAGAACCGACGCCTGTGGGTATTTCTGTGTCACGCTGTATTTCTAACCGTTGCTTTGGAGGTTTAACGAAGACACCGTGCATTACACTTGTGGGCAATTATCACGTTGTATGTAAGTCAATGGTCTTGTAAAATTTTCAAAGTTCTAGAAATAAAAGGTTTTACCCGAAAGGGGTTTTTTTTTTCTTCTTAACTTTGTGTCACATGATTTATCTATTTATGTTTGATGGGTTGATTTAGATGCATGTGTTAGGGGCTGATTTACTTTGTTTTAAATAGACTTTAATTAAATAAGGGTTACTTGAAAACTTGCGAGTTTAATTTAATCAATTATCACACGTCTTACTTTACAAATTGGTATCAGAGCGGGTTGCGCTAATTTATTGCGTATTCCTATTTTTCGCAAAATTTGGTGATATTGATTTTTTTGAAAAATTAGTTTTGTGAAAAATCGCAATTTTTCCAATGGAGCGCCCATTTAATGAGGAGCTTATTTTTGAAAAAATTCACGACCGTGCTGAAAAATTAAAAAGTTTGAATTTGAAACTTTGAAAAAGAGTTAAAGTTTTGGAAAAAGAAAATTCTCTCTTTAAAAGTAAGATTCAATATTTGCAAGCATTTCAAACTCAAAGTGATATTTGTCATGAGCATTTTGGTAATTTGTGTATTGATTTTGATTCTTTGAAAATTTCCAAAAAAAAGAGTGATGAGAGAGTTCTTATTTTAGAGAAGGAATTAGAGGACTTAAAAAATTCTAGGGTTCCCGTTTGTGCCGTCGAGGATAAAAAATTAATCGATGATTTTATGGCACGTGAAAAGACTCTTAGGGATAAGTTTGTTTTAATTGAGGGTGAGCGTGATAAACTGTTAAGTTTAATTGAAATTTTGAAAAAGAAATCCCTGTCTTTGAAAGAGTCTAATTCTTTGCTTGAATCAAATATTTTGAAGTGAAAAATGATTTAAACGATTCAAGTAGGTTTGATAGTGATGGTAATGGCTCATCGTGTTATCATGCTTCTAATGCTAAAGCCAAAACCATTATTTGTTTTAGAGGGTCAACTAATCCTAAGGACATTAGAAAATATCACACTTTAGGTGTCGTTCCACCCATTTACACATGTTCATATTGTGGTAGGAAAGGTCACCTTAGGAGATTTTGTTTTGATCTTGGAAGAGGTCCTAGGAATTCCAAGTCTAGTGTTTTACTTGTTCCCAAAACCCCCCACGTGTCATGTCACATATGTTTGGGTTAGGAAATCACTTTTAGAGGCACTAGATTTTAAAATAGTTGATTCTCATTTGCTTGCACATGATTCTTCTCTTGCCATATCATATAGATGATTTTGTTTGCATGTTTGTCATACGCTAGTTATGCTTTTTGATATATTTTTGCTAGCGTTGTGACATATACTTTTTGTATAAATTTTTTCTTTTGAAAAATACAAAAAGATTTTATTTTGATAAAATTTTTGAAAATCCAAAAAGATTTTTGTATTTTGTTTGCACCTTTTATGGATGGACACTTAGGATGACCAAGTCACAATTTCATTCCATTTATTCATGTTACTATTTGATAGTGTTTGGAGACAATAGGTCAATTCATCCATGTGCTTTGTAATGCTTGGAGTCATTAAGATGTAATTAAGTGTTTCTTCCTACATGTTTGACTCGTAATTTCCTTTATTGCACACATGCACGAATTTGTTTGATTATTGTGCTTGTCTTATCACATGTTGGTTGGGTGTTTTCACTTCATTCCTGTCCTTAAAACGAACCAAGCGCGATAAAACTTGACAAGATTGGAATGCATGTAAAAATCGTTTGGTGAGACTGTGTGTTTATTTGAAAACGGGGAAGGGCTGCGAAAGGTTCATTTAGCCTTTGCGAATACTAAGTCACCGTTAAATCGGACCTAAAAAATTGAGCAATTTTATTATCCGGGTTTCAAAGAGGTTAAAAAAAGCCCGAAAAATTTTAAAGGCAATAAAAAGAAATTTATGCCAAATATGGGTCATTTAGATTTTTGCACCAATTCTCCAAAATTTGATAATTTAGTTTATACACCTCTAAAAAAATATATATGAGGGAGTTTGGATGGAGAATTAAAACGGGTTTGCACGTCCTTGAAATTCTTGAAAAAATGCTAATAGTTTTGGACGTTATTGGTGTCGAAATCACTTTAACTTTGATTTGTTGATTTTCATAAGACGATGTCATCTAAATTCAACAATTTTTACACCTAAGGATTCTTTTGATGTTCATTCGTTAGGAGTACACGTATTCATCGTGCACATATGATTGATTGAGTTTATTTACCTATCGAATGTGTTCACACCCATACATTCCATTTCCATGACTTGGTTGTTTGAGTTTAAATCCATGGTGTGATTTTTTGTATCTTATTTTTGTATGAAAAAATTTGAAAAATCAAAAATAGTTTGTGAAGATTTTTTGAGCATCTCGTTTCAAGAGCACGTTTGTCATTTGATTGATGCCTTGTTTTGAATACGGTGACACCCCGACTTTGCATGTTTGATTTATTCTTCTCATTTGTCTATTTGGGGACATAATAAAAAGGGGGAGAAAGAATTATCATTATCATTTTATGGGGGAGTTTGAAGTTTGGGGGAGTTTTTTAGATTTGACTTATGATTTCATCATAAATTGGTATCTATGTTTATCTCATTTCAAACTCGATACGTCACTTGGTATTTTTCTTTTTCTCATATGTGTAGGTACTACATTGATGATCATTATGTTGCACACCCTGATGAGAAAAGATTTAAGATTTTGAAGATTGAAGATATGAGGATTTTGAAGATTTGAAGAACAAACGATGAAGTATTATTCATTTGTATCTTACCAGTTTTGGGTTCATGGGAGGGTAGATTTGTATAGGCAATTTATTATTTGATAATTCGAATATTTTTATGTATGTACCGGCATAGACATAGGGGAAGATTTGTAAGAACATTTTTCTCATGTCCAACATGTTACATTTGTGTATGTCGCACGTCGCTACATTTGGCACGTCACCTCACGATCTCACATGATGGCTTTTATCCAAATTTCGAGAATCATGCATTCAACATCTCCATCATGTGTCCATATCTGCCTCAACGACTTCACGTTCCACGATTTTAGGGACTTTATGCAAGTGGTATGCAAGAGAAGTCAAAACAGTGAGAGAAGGCGTGATATGGAAGTTCAAGGGCATTTTAGTAATTGTATAGTCACCGTCCGGATGACTGGTCAACCAAAAAGTTGAAGATATCGACGCCACAAAGATACTGGAAGAAACGACACCTCAATCCGAGCTACGGTGAAGAAGTTATGGCCCTTTGAAAATGGAGAAAATTCTGAGAAAAAGACTTGGAAAAATGCTAAGTCCTTTTAGTCCCAAACCAGTGAAATTTCTCAAACCGAAGGCCAAACCGGTTCGGGGGCGAACCGGTTCGGGATACCTGACGCTGGATAGAGTTCCAGATTTTTAAAACTCTTTTTGGTTTCCTTATAAAAGCCAACTTCGAGGGAGTTATTTTGCAAGACTTGGAGAGACGTTTTTTAGAGTTCTATCAGCTCTAGTCTTCATATTTTTGAGTCCCAAGACTCATGTTTTGATTCACGTATCATTTCCAAATCTTTATGAATCCTTTTGAAACCCAAGAACACAACCTTGAGTTTGTTCAACCTTTGTGGAGAAGTCGTCTTTCTTCTTCATTGCTGCTCACCTGGAGTTCCTGAGGGAGATTCCAGCCGACGACATCAGAATCGATGCCTGTGGGTATTTCTATGTCACGTTGTATTTCTAGCCGTTGCTTTGGAGGTTTGACGAAGACACCGTGCATTCCACTTGTGGGTGATTATCAAATTGTATGTAAGTCAATAGTCTTGTAAACTTTTCAAAGTTCTAGAAATAAAAGGTTTTACCCGAAAGGTTTTTTTTTCTTAACTTTGTGTCATATGCTTTATCTATTTATGTTTGATGGGTTGATTTAGATGCATGTTTAGGTGCTGATTTGCTTTATTTTAAATAGACTTTAATTAAATAAGGGTTACTTGAAAACTTACGAGTTTAATTTAATCAATTATCACACGTCTTACTTTACATGATTACATTTACTTCTTTATAGACAGTGAAATGGTTTTCTACTTACCTTTATGTACATACATCCATTTTACATTCACACGTAGCTAATTATGGAGTTGAAAAATGCAATTGAGTGGTCCAGTTATATGTATAATTAGTAGAGCAGGTCACACACACACACACACCAAATTCAGTTTAGTCCAAATTTATCTTTTTAAATCATGTGAACATGCAAGATATTTGAATTTAAATAAAAACAAACCACAATCCAACAAACAGAAGACAGGGGATAAGGAAAAGTCTCTTTCAGACAAAACCTATATTCAGCACTGTTTCCAACTAGATATTACAAATACACATCCACGGACCTACAAAACTTAGAGCTCCACTAAGCGACGCAATAATGTCTTCAATTCAAGTTGTTCACAGCAAATGATGCATATCCAACATCGTCCCACGGCAAGCTCCACTTGCCTTGGTATCCACCTATCAGCCTCAATAATCTGTATTCCTATCTTCTTTAGTTAGAGAATTAACTCCACATAGTCAGCAATAGAGAATTAACTCTGCAAGAACATTGTATGTGTTCTTATGGGGTTTAATAAAGGTCAACAAATCATTCAAGAGATTTGATTTGAAAAAAAAATTAAACAAACTATGGTGTGCAGACCTTTTGGATATGCATAAAAAAATCTCGTCAAAAGTTATAAAAAAAATTGATCCCAAAAACTCATTTTATAGAAAAACACGAATTTCGAGATGGCACAAATTTTGAGAAAAATCGTTCGAACAAAAACTGGACTTCGTTCAAACGAAAATAGCATCTCGTTCGAATGAATAGCCAATCTTGTTTGAATTCAACTTCGAACGAGCTTCGGACAAATTAGGTTTTGGAAATAGAACAAACTCTTTTGGTGTTCGTTTGAAATTCGTTTGAATGAACTCTCAATCTCGTTCGAACGACTGCAAAAATAAAAAATAAAATCTTTTGAAAAATCATTTTAAAAACAAGCTTCGAACATTTTATAAAAGAACCCCTGAATAAAGTATTTATGCATAAATCAAAATCATATATATTCTTGATGATTGTAGCGATGATTTCATCTCATTCGATCTGCGATTGTTGCTCGATCACTAACTTGTCTTCACTTTGAAGCTCTTGATAAGTACATTTAGATGAAGATGTAATGGAATACGCCAAACTAAAATAAATATTGAGCAATCATAAAACTTCCTCTTACAGGAGCCCTCCTCAATATTGAGGCTTTAAGCAAGAGCCTCACTTGTCAAAAGGTTGAGTCGACACTAAGGGGAATATACATAGATATAATACAATACATAGCTATAAATCTTGTAGAGATTAAAACCATAATCTTGAACATATTTTTTTTATATTCAATGGGTTTCTTGATCTTAAACGTGAAAATCGTTTTTCTCCCTCTTGGTCTTAATAACACACTTTAATGTGTGGTTAATGTACGTAATTGCATACGATGGGGTACAAATTTATCCATGAGAAAATTATGAAAATGTGGAGAACAAATGGGGAGATTGACTTCATTGACCTAGGCGACTAATATATTAATTAGACTTGAATTTTGCGTACCATCGAAGTAATAATATAGTAGGAAATTAATCACCCAACTCATCGAATACCATAACAACTATTTTAAATCAATGGCTCTTCACTAACCATGATTTAAATCCTAGAAATGTTAGGACTGTAATTTCTCATTTAAACTATGATAATATATAGGCCACATAATAAGTGAACAATTATGAAAATATAATAATACGAAATTAAATAATTATGAATTATTCATAATATTTTGAGAAAGCTAATGTGCTCAAAGGTTTTAATTTGGAAGATTTTTTTCTTAAGACAAACTCATAAACTTGGAGAGCTTGTTAAGAAATTTTGGGAACTCAAAAAGTTTGGAAACATATTTCTTCTTTTCTTTTGAAGATATCTAATTTTTGAAGCATCAATGCAAAAAAAATTGGCCTTGATAATTTTTCTATTTTTATTTCTTCTCAATATTTTACGCTCTTGCCAATGGTGGCCTTTCACGCAAAAGAGATTGCTCTTTTCGTAGCCCTTTCTCGTGCACGCTCAAATTTTCAATAAAGCCTCAAAATTATGGGTGATGGTTTTTATATGCACAACTCTCCCATAGTAAAAAAATTTATGTATATGAAAAGGATTATTAGTTGAACACCTCACTTATCTCATGTGACATATGAAGTTATGATACAAAAGAGCTCGTGCAAAGTGTGAGCGAAAGTATATACAAATTGAATCCATCATACAAATCAATTTCAATCTATTTATGCAAACATGATTAAGAAAAATCAGTATCACGTGTGCCAATCACATGGATACATGGAAGGAATGAGATTCAAAGACACCAATATACCACATAATATGTGAAAAACTAAACTACACATAAACATAAATATTTTCGAGTTTTTTTAACATTTTTCAAAATGATTCAAAAGACAAACAAAATATTTTTGTATTTTTCTCATTAAGACACCCCAAAAATGAAAAATCAAATACAAAAGATAAACGTCATACAACTAGCAACAACATATAACATGAATCACAAAAGCTAATGTATGAAAACATCCAAGCGATCACTTATAAGATATAACATGTGATGAATCGTGTGAAAGCATGCGAGAGTCAATAAGCCTAACATTAAATGCCTCCAAATTTGATCTTCTAACCCACATAGATGTAGCGTGACGAAACTGGGCTTGAGAAACTTTGGTGACACTAGTCTTAGCCTTTTTAGAACATCTTTTAAGATTATAATTAAACACTTAAGGTGACCTTTCCTACCACTGTGTGTGCAAGTGTAGACACGAGTAATGTTACCTTTGGGTTGACATTTTCTAAAGCCCTTAGCTTTGGTTGGTTCTCTCAAAAGCTTAGTCTTGGCTTTAGCAACAGAAGTATTAGTATCATCGAAGCAAATTTCATAAATGTCATCTTTGATTTGGACGATGCCTAACATATTATCCAATTTATCCGACATAAACTCCAAATCAAATTTGACATTACTCGAGTCTCTCAATTTCTCTTCTAACTCCACAATCCTAGACTCTAGCAAACGCTTCGACTCTTCAAACTCAAGAAGATCCTTCTTCAAAACCTCCATCAAACCACGAAGGCTAAACATACTTGAGTTTCTCTTTAAGATTCTTCTCACATGTCCTAAGATTCTCAATGAATTTAGCATCATAATTTCTTATGGCACGTTCTTTTATCTTAGCTTTTAAACTCAAGTTGTTATTTTTTTACTTCAGCGAGTGCAATTTTACCTCGGCAAAAGAGATGTAGGCCCATAATAGAAAGACTAACTCATATAATATTGACACCCTGGATCTAATAGACGAGAAAAAACTTAAAAAGGGATAGCCTGCGGAAGAAGTAGAATCCATTGTCCTCAATGAGGATGAACCAAAAAAACCATCCAAATAAGCTTGTCCCTTAAGACATGAATAAAAAGAAGTTGATTGAGTTATTGTGAAAAAAGTAAAAGTGTGTTCGCGTCTAGCTACAACGATATAATAGGGATCGGCCCCAAGGTTATTTATCATTGGCTTAACTTGGATGAGACGGTGAAATATATAAAACAAAGAAAATGAGTCTTTGTTATAGAGAGGTACGAAGTTATAAAAGAAGAAGTAAAGAAGTTGCAGACTACAAATTCCATCAGAGAAGTGCAATACCCAAAATGGTTATCCAACGTTGTCATAGTTCCCAAACAGAACGAAAAGTGGAGGATGTGTGTAAGCATTATTGTCCTTAACAAAGCTTGTCCAAAGGATATTTTTCCTATACTAAGAATTGACCAAATGGTGGATGCTATAACTGGCCATGAACTCGTGAGTTTCATAGATGCTTGGGTGCAATAAGATCTCCATATATAAAGGAGATGCTGAGAAGACATCATTTATCATAGACAAAGGAACATACTACTACAAAGTAATGTCGTTTGGCCTGAAAAATGTAGGGGGAATCTATCAGAGGTTGGTCAACAAAATATTCAAAGACCAGATTAGGAAAATGATGGAGGTCTATGTGGATGATATGCTAACAAATATTATGAAGGCCGAAAGTCATATGGCCGACTTGGAAAGAACTTTTGATACCATATATCAGTGTAGAATGAAGTTAAATTTGACAAAGTATGTGTTGGGTGCCGAAGCAGAAATATTCTTACGATTCATCGTCAATCAAAGGGGCATCGAAGAAAATCCTGCCAAGATAAAGGCATTGATTGATATAAAGATGCTAAGAACGATCAAAGACATTCAGAGACTACCAAGTTGAGTTATTGTGTTAAAATCGTTTGTATCGTGACTAACAAAAAAGTGTTTGCCATTGTAGAGGGCTTGAAGGTAATCTCTGAATTAGACAATTAATAAAAGAAACTTAAGACAAGGTTGGAGTTAGATTCCCTCTGCATCCTGCCATCGTAGATATCCTATCTGCCCTTGGTGTTGCTCCCTCTCAACTTCCCCCCAACTCTTGGAGGACGATCTTGGGCTACATCTCCTTGTGGAAGAATGCTTTCACCGACGAGCCCTCGGCCGACCTATTCTTGGGTTGCTACAACATCACCTCCTCGTCTAAACAGCCTGGATACTATCATCTAGGGGCAAGGAGGTCTGAGAAGAAACTCCTCCACGTGGCACAAACTTCCAACCACGATTGGAAAAAGAGATTCTTCTTTATCTCTGGGGAGTGGGAGCCCACCGTCGATGGTCCGAAGGTCCCCAGAAAATGGTCTAACCCTTCCATGAAGGCCAGGTCAGACCCTGGACTTAGTCTGTAGGAGAAGGACATAGTTGAATATCTGAGGGGACGAGGGAGAGAAGGTGAACTTCCAAAATTTGAAGACCTGATGACCCCCCGGTTCCTCAAAGAAGCTGTCTTGAGGGTCGGCCCTCTGACTGAACTATGTGAGTTATACTGAACATTTTCTATTCTTTGCTTTTTTTTTCAAGTGTTTCCTCTTTAGATCTGCATTTTTCTAACGTGTCGTCCTCTTAACAGGTCGTCCTGCAGGTACATCAGACTATCTTTAGGAAATGACTGCTCCCATCTTATTATTTGGATTGGCCAAGAAGAAAGGCAAGGAGCCTCAGCAGGCTCCGAGGAAGACAAGGGCCGCTGGGCCGATGGTGGTGGAGCTGACCACCGATAGCAATAAAAGGAAGGAGCCTGAGGCCCCTATTGACCCTCGGCCTGATTCTCGGACGAGGGCCAGGGTCGAAGCCTCTGAGGGGTCTTCATCCAGTATGGGGGCCTTCTGGTCTCAAAACCTGGCGCATCTGAGGGACGATCCCTCATCACTTATTGCAAACTTGAGGGCAGCCAAGGCCTCAATGTTTTCTGCACCTTCGGCCTCTGACTACAAGTTCCTGTCGAAGATGCCTCCTGCCAAAGTGTACGACTATGGTCTGCACTCCCTTGCATAGGTATTGGTCTTGACCCATTTCTTAAATTTCATTCTTTCAACAACTGTTTTCTCGGCTTCTTGACATGTGTTTATTTTTCTATGCAGTCCGTCTGTGCCTTCACCTCGGCCACAAAGTGGATGGCTGAAAATCAGGCGAAGTTCCATGAGGCCAAAAGGGCCATTCAGCATGAGGTCGACCTGCAGACAGAGCTTGAGACTGCTAGGGCCGAACTCGAGAGTGCTAGGACAGAGCATGCCAGGGTCTTAGATGAACTGACGAGGCAGCACGACGAGGACCTTAAGGCCAAGGACTTGCTGATCAAAGAGAAGGACGAGGCCCTGATCAACATGGAGGCCAAGCACAAGACTGATCTCGAAGTGGTTGTCAGGAAAGCCGAGACCGATGCTGTTGAGGCTTACAAAATTTCTGACGAGTTTCAAGGCTTCGGCCTTGAATATTTGGAGAGGGGAATCAGGACGGCCTGCCGGTGGGTCATCCTCAGATTTGGTGATGTCGTCTCCTCGGTTCGTCCTTCACTGGAGGGTGTTCAACTGGACGACCCCCTAATTGCCGAGGCTCTCAACCAAGTGGAATCCCAAGTCGAGGGGGTCGGCACTTCTGAAGATCATCCAGTTCTGGTTATTGAGGAGACCACTCCTGTAGATGTTGAGGCCCTGCCCTCCGATATCGTCCCATAGGGTGGCTGCCTGTAGCCCATACCCTCTTAGTGTATTTATCATTTTTGTGCTCTCTTTTGTAAAACACTTGATATTTTATGTAACACCGGCATTTTATTAATACCACCGTCTTCTTTACTGTCTTCCATATTTATTTCTTGTATGGTTTACTGTCTTCCATATTTGCTTCTTGTATGGTTTGCTATCTTTGTTAATGCCACTAACCTCTCCCCCGTCTTTCTTGAGGGTGAACAAGGGGCGATCCCCTGCGTTGGCCCTCATTATAGCCGAGGAGTCAAATTACCAAACTGGTTTTTTTTTTTTAAGTTTTCCCTTGTCTTTCTTGAGGACAGTGGTGGGGTCGTCCCCTCCACTGGCCCTCATTATAGCCGAGGGTTCAACTTCCCAAATTAATGGTTTTTAACAAAGTTTTCCCTCGTCTTTCTTGAGGACAGTGGTGGGGTCGTCCCCTCCACTGGTCCCCGTTATAGCCGAGGGATCAACTTACCAATTTAATGTTTTTTAAGTCTTCCCTCGTCTTTCTTGAGGACAGTGGTGGGGTCGTCCCCTACACTGGTCCCCATTATAGCCGAGGGATCAACCAATTTAATGGTTTTTAAGTCTTCCCTCGTCTTTTTTTAGGACAGTGGTGGGGTCGTCCCCTCCACTGGTCCCCATTATAGCCGAGGGATCAACTTACCAATTTAATGGTTTTTAACAGTCTTCCCTCGTCTTTCTTGAGGACAGTGGTGGGGTCGTCCCCTCCACTGGTCCCCATTATAGCCGAGGGATCAACTTACCAATTTAATGGATTTTTAAGTCTTCCCTCGTCCTTCTTGAGGACAGTGGTGGGGTCGTCCCCTCCACTGGTCCCCATTATATCCGAGGGATCAACTTACCAATTTAATGGATTTTTAAGTCTTCCCTCGTCTTTCTTGAGGACAATGGTGGGGTCGTCCCCTCCACTGGTCCCCATTATAGCCGAGGGGTCATCTTACCAATTTAATGGTTTTTAACAGTTTTCCCTCGTCTTTCTTGAGGACAGTGGTGGGGTCGTCCCCTCCACTGGTCCTCATTATATCCGAGGGATCAACTTACCAATTTAATGGTTTTTAACTGTCTTCCCTCGTATTTCTTGAGGACAGTGGTGGGGTCGTCCCCTCCACTGGTCCCCATTATAGCCGAGGGTGGTTCTCTGTAGATGTTTCCATGCGTGCTAGAACTGATAACCACAGGATGAGGGGAAACACTGATATTTCTCATTAATTTTCAAAGTGTTCTGTTGGAGCAACTCTTATTACAATTATGGTCTATCAAGACCTTACAACACTACTGATAGTATTTCTTCAAATGATCTGCATTCCAGGGGTTGGAAAAAGGTTCCCCCTCTAGGTTTTCTAGTCTGTAGGTCCCAGGGACGACTTCATCGATGACCCTATATGGGCCATGCCAATTAGGATGGAGCTTGTTGGTCTTTTACCAAGTCTTCTTGAGGACCAAGTCCCCCACTGCGATAGGCCTCTGTTTCACCCTCTGATTGTAGAACCTTGCGGTCCTCTGCTGGTAGGCGGCCTGCCGTATCTCAGCGTCCTCCCTTCTTTCCTCAATCAGGTCCAAGTCGAGTATCCTCTCCTCCGCATTTTTCTGGGGGTCATACACCTGGACTCTATGCGTAGGAAACTCAATCTCGGTGGGGATGACGGCTTCTGATCCATAAGCTAGCATGAATGGGGTCTCTCCAGTAGAGGTCCTCACTGTCGTCCTGTATGCCCATAGCACGGCATATAACTCCTCGACCCATCTTCCTTTTGCCTCCTCAAGCCTCTTCTTGATTCCATCTAGGATTGTCCTGTTTGTAACATCTGTTTGCCCATTGGCCTGAGGTCGGCCAGGGGTGGAGAAAAATTGTTTAATACTCACCCTTTCACAGTACTTCTGTAGAGAGGCATTCTTGAACTGAGTCCCGTTATCCGATATGAGGGTGTTGGGGAGACCATATCTGCATATAATATTTTTCCAGATGAACTGGAAGGTCTTCTGCTCTGTGATCGTCACCATTGGCTCCGCTTCCACCCATTTTGAAAAATAGTCAATGGCTACGATGAGGAATCGATAGTTATTGATGGCCCTAAGCAAGGGTCCTACTAGGTCGATCCCCCACACTGCAAATAGCCATGGGGATGTAATGGAAGTAAGAGGCTGATGGGGCTGGTGAGGGATGGTGGCAAATCTTTGACATTTGTCGCACTTATTTACGTATGCCGCTGCGTCTTTCCCCAAGGTCGGCCACCAGTACCCCTGGGTGATCACCCTCTTCGCTAAGGATCTGCCCCCGATGTGGCTTGAGCACGATCCTTCGTACACATCTTGCAAAATGGAAGGGACTTCTAAGGGATGCACACACCTAAGTAAGGGGAGCAAAAACCCCTTTTTGTACAAGGTGTCTCCGATGACAGTGAATTTTGCAGCCCTGTACCTCAGCTTCTTCCTTTCTTGCCTTGCTTCTGGCATCTCACCCTCTTTAATGTATCTGATCAGGGGGTCCATCCACGAATCTTCTTGAGAAACATTTAGGCAATTGTTGAGTGTTCCCTCAGCATCCTCAATAGTTGGCCGAAGCAAAATTTCTACTGGGACCGTCCTCCTGATGTCTGTTCTTGTTGCCGAGGCCAACCTAGCAAGGGCATCAGCACGGCCATTGTCGAGCCTAGGTACCCTCCTTAATTTCACTTCTCTGAAGCCCTTCAGTAATGACCTCACCTTCTCAAGGTACCTAGCCATCCTCTCGTCCTTAGCCTCGTAGGCTCCTAGTATCTGATTCACTACTAGCCTTGAATCACTATGGACCAAAATCTGGCCAACACTAAGAGACTTGGCCAAGGAGAGGCCTGCTACTAAGGCCTCATATTCAGCCTCGTTGTTGGAGGCTTTGAAGTTGAACCTCAGGGCGTATTCAACGTCTGTGCCATCGGGTGCTGATAGTATCAGTCCAGCCCCACTTTCGCTGTCACAGGAGGACCCGTCAACGAAGAGGCTCCACAGAGTCTTTCCCTCTGAAAAATTTCCCTCAGAGAGGGACCCCTGTCTAAAGATGTATCTTCCCTCTTCATTTTCAGTCGCTTTCCTTCTAGCTGTGCTCGTCTCAGCCCTATCTGCGGGTGTGTCTGCGGGTGTGTCTTCTGTATCCGTCTTCTCGAGGGTCTCACCCTCGGCCTCCTCATCTTCCCAAGTGAACTCAGCCATGAAGTCTGCCAATGCCTGCCCCTTAATGGCCATCCTAGGCTGATACACAATGTCAAACTCCCCCAGCTCTATAGCCCAAGCCATCAACCTACCTGATTTTTCTGGCTTGTGTAGGACCTGCCTAAGAGGAGAGTCGGTGAGGATGACCATTGTATGGGACTGGAAGTACAGCTTCATCTTCCTCGAGGCATGGATCAAGGCGTAGGCCAACTTCTCCATCCTTGGGTATCTTTGCTCTGCCCCCTGGAGTGATTTGCTGTTAATATACACAGGCTTCTGTATCCCGTCTTCGTCTCTCACAATGGCTGCACTGATGGCCGACTCTGAGACGGCGAGGTACATATAAAGTCGTTCACCCTGCACGGGTCGTGATAGCAGCAAGGGAGACCCTAAGTATGACTTTAGGTCCCTGAAAGCCTCATCACACTCTTCACTCCATTCGAAGGCCTTCCTAAGGATCTTGAAGAATGGCAAGCACTTGTCTGTGGCCCTAGACACGAACCTGTTCAAGGCAGCAACTCTCCCTGTGAGCCTCTGAACGTCTTTAATGGACTTGGGGGTCTTCATTTCAACAAGGGCCTTTATCTTTTCAGGATTGGCCTCGATGCCTCTTTGATTGACAATGAACCCCAAGAACTTCCCTGCTCCGACCCCGAAGACACACTTGGCCGGATTAAGCTTCATCTTGTATTTGTCCATCGTATTAAAGGTCCTCTCCAGGTCTGCCACATGATCCTCGGCCTTTAGACTCTTAGTCACATGTCATCTACGTAGACCTCCATAGACTTCCCAATTTGGTCTTCAAATATTTTATTTACGAGGCGCTGGTACGTTGCCCCCGCATTTTTAAGGCCAAAGGGCATGACCCTGTAACAGTATATCCCCTTGTCGGTGATGAAGGCTGTCCTCTCCGAGTCTTCAGGGTTCATGAAGATCTAGTTATATCCTGAATAGGCATCCATGAAGCTCATGAGCTCATGGCCTGCGGTAGCGTCTACCATCTGGTCAATGCGGGGGAGAGAGAAGCTGTCTTTGGGACAGTGCTTGTTGAGGTCTGTAAAGTCCACACACATTCTCCACTTGCCGTTGGCCTTTGGGACAATGACTGCATTGGACAGCCATTCAGGGTAGATGACCTCTCTGATAAATTCAGCGTCTTCTAACTTCCTGACCTCGTCCCTAATGACCTCATACTTTTCTCTAGAGTAAATTCTCCTCTTCTGCTTTACCGGCTTCACTCCCTCTACCACATTGAGCTTGTGGCACATGATTTCAGGGTCAATCCCTGGCATATCTACATGACTCCATGCGAAGACGCTTCGCCTTCTCCTCAACAGTTTAATGAGGTCTTCCTTGATATTGGGCCTCAGAGACTTGCCGACTTGGACGGTTTTTTCTAGGTCATCCTCATCGAGGATGATGGATTCTACCTCTTCCGCGGCCTCTCCTTTCTTTAGCTTCGTCTCATCCCTGGGGTCTAAGGTATCAATATTGTAAGTGGTAGTAGCCCTCTTGAGTGTCTCCTTTTCTTCAGCGGAGTTGTAGTAACATTCTCGCGCTGTCGTCTGGTCTCCCTGAACTTCCCCCACCCCGTAATGGGTAGGAAATTTGATCATCTGATGGACCGTAGACGGCACAGCTTCAAACCCTTTGAGGGCCACACGCCCCAGTATGATGTTGTAGGCCAAAAACACCTGCTCGTCCATCACAAAGAAACTGACCTTCTTGGTGAGCCATCTCGGCCACTCGTCCCCCATCCTCACATCGGCCTCATATACCCCGAGGGGATGAACCTTTTCCCCACTGAACCCAATCAATGGATGATGGTAGGGGACGAGTCTAGCACGGCTGAGACCCAAGGCTTTGAAGCATGGCCAAAACATCACATCTGCAAAGCTCCCCCCATCTACCAAGATCCTCGGCACCTCGCATCCGTGCACCCTGGTAGTGATGACGAGAGGGTCATCATGTGGGGCTAAGAGGCCTTTGAAGTCCATTCTTGAAAATCCCACTATCAGTGTGTCCATATCAACCTTCTTCCTCTTTTCTGACTTGACCTCCAGGGAGGTTGCGTGTACCGTCTTCGCCACTGCCTTAGCCTCAGCCACATGGGCCTTCCTGTCGGCGACCTCAGACCCTCCTCCTGCAAGACCCCCGAAGATCATTTCCACTCCGAGCAAGATCATATTAAGCCTCTTGACAGGGCCGTGGTCGTCTCTCGGCGGGAGGTCAGGGTCGTCCTCATCATCAGAAGGGTCGTCCCCTCTTTTTTGAGGACCTTCTCTGCATGCATCGCCTCGCTTCTTTATGGGGTCGTCCCCTTGGTCCCTCTTGAAGGAACCTTTGTCGACGTACTTTTTGAGCTTCCCTTCCTTCAGCATCTTCTCAATCTCATCTGTCAGAGCAAAGCATTTGTCCGTTACGTGGCCGTGGTCTTGGTGAAATTCACACCACAGGTTCTTATTCCTCTTGTCGGGGGCTGCCCTCAGCTTCTCAGGCCATTTCAGGGACCGGTCACTCTTAATCTCATTGAGAATCTGTTCACAGCTGACCGTCAGAGGGGTGTACCCAGCGAACTTGTCATCCGTGGACCTCTTCTTCCCCTCTTTGTTCTTCTTAGGGTATTTACTCCCACTAGCACCTCCTCTTTCGTCTTCATATTTTGCAGCCATCGCCTCTTCGGCGTTCATCACCTTTCCTGCTGTCGACAACAGTTCGGCCATCATCCTCGGAGGGTCTTCATCAAGCTTCCATAACAGCTTCCCCTTTTGGAGTCCTCCAATCAGGGCTGTCATAGCTATGCTCTCCTCATAGTCTTCCACCTCCAGCTTCTCCTTATTGAATCTGGCTATATAGTCCCTCAGACTCTCACTCTTCCCCTGCTTAATATAGAGCAGGTGGGTGGTCTTCTTCTGTGGCCTCATCCCAAAGCAGAAATTATGGATGAACAGGTCTACCAACTGCTTAAAGTTTCCAATGGAATTTTTTGAAAGAGACGTGTACCAGACATGCGCAGCCCCTGTCAAGGTACCAGAGAAGGCACGACACCTCATCTCATCTGAGATAGAGTATATGTCTGCTGCTGAGTGATACATCTCCACATGGTGGATGGGGTTGGTGCTCCCGTCATACCTTGGGGTGACCACGGGTGGCTTGAACTTTGACGGCGTGGGGAAGTTGACTATCTTTGCCACAAAGGGTGAGCCTATGGTGTACCCCCTCTGAAGAGGATATCGGCTCTTCAGTATATCACCGATATTATCCTCTAACCGCTGGATTGAGTCATTCCAGGGCCTCACAGGGTCGGCCTGGCCGATGTTATCCCCTGCTGCCTCTCCGAGGTGGACGAAGGGTTCTGCTGCAGCAGGCTTGTGTCGGCTGTTCACTTCCCTTTGGCCGTCATCTCGTCCTCTGGGTCGGCCATCTGCTGCCTCCCTCTTGGATCTCGCAGCACTTCTTGGCCTGGACAACTGTTCCCGCAGGTCATTTACTGGGCCTAGCCTCTCAAAGGCCGACCCCATACTCAAGCGATCGAAAGCAGAGCCCCTCGGGCGATCATCAGGGTTTGGTCTCCCGCACTTTCCTCTACTGTCCTGAAGAGGTCGTACAGTATTGTTGGAGACCTCATAGGGTTCCCAGCACTCTATAGGGGCCTCCTCTCCCTCCGGATCGTCATACCTGTCCTCAGGGCAAGGGTTTCCTTGCCTCCCCAGGCGTAGACGCCGGGGGTCAGCAACATCCCTACGCCGCTGAGGGGGTGGCAGGTCTTTGCGTGGTGCCTGGGGTGGTCCCCTGGCCTCATGCTGTCCTGGAGCTGCTGCCGGAGTAATCATCTCAGGTGAAACTCCTGGTGCCCTTAGTATGTTCTGGCTTAGAGCTGTGAACTGCTCCTGCATCATCCGCTGGCTTGTTGCCAGGGACTTTAAGGTTGTCGCTACATCAGCCATCTCAGACTGAGGCGGCGGCTGACTGGAACTGGGTCTTCCCCCCTCATCTGGTGGGGGAAGTGGCGGTGGTGGCATCTCAGGTGCCATGTGCTTGAGCTATGAGAAGTTGAACTGAAGAAAAGACTAGTGAGCTTGGGACCTTAGTGGGTCTCTTTCAATGGTGAAACACCTTCTCTCAGGGGGAGTGTTGGTTCACCACCAGAGTGCCCAGTGAGGTCAAGCTGTACAAAGGAAGAGATGTCTTCTCGTTCCCACAGACGGCGCCAAACTGATGATGCTAAGATTTAGCATCATCGGATAAGTGATAGTGAGCTCAAACAGTAGCAGCTATGGCAGCCATAGAGATGTATAAGTGTATAGAAGGGGATGAGTATAAGAGGAACTAAGACAATGATGTATAGTGGTTCAGCCAATTTGGCCTACATCCACTGTGAGTGTGTGATCCACTAAGTATGGGCACTAATGGCCTTGAATACAATGCACATAACCCTCTCTCTCTCTCTACTGTGTGTACAAGCAGAGTTTTAGCTAGGGCTACAGTTAAATGGATCGATCCCCTGTAGGGTTGTAGGTGACAAGTATATATAGGTCTTGGGGGGTGTAGTGTACCCCCCAAGTATGCATGGTGCATGTGAATCATGATCTAGCCAATCCCCTGTGGACACATGTAGATGCCAAATGATGACATAATATTCCCTCACGTGAGGGTGTGATTTTGTTATAACGGTCTCCCCTGTGCCATGTCAGCCTCACGCGCACTGTTCCACGCGTCTCCCAAACCACGCGCTGTGATGATGTCACCCTCGGCCTATGAGCCGAGGCCGAGGGCAAAGTTTCCTCCAGTAGTGAGTCTGGCCCAATTCTGGCCTCGTACTGTCGGCCCCTCGTAGGGTCGACTGGAGAGTAGTGAAGGGTCGTCCCCTCGTAGGGTCGGCTGGAGTCCGACGAAGGGTCGGCCCCTCTGAGGGGTCGTATGGAGCCCGTTGGAGGGGTCGGCCCCTCGTAGGGTCGTCTGGAGAGTGATGAAGGGTCGGCTCCTCTGAGGGGTCGTCTTGAGCCTGATGAAGGGTCGGCCCCTGAGGGGTCGTCCGTTTGGAGGTAATCCTTAGCCAGGCCGAGGATATAAACGGGTATATCACTTATTTCAGGTACATTGGGGATAATTTAACTTCTTTCTAATAAAGATATTGGCAGCAGTTGCAACGAAGACAGAGATGGAAGAATTTTCGCTCACAACAGAAGACAATTAATCAGATTGAGAAGTTTTTCGTGCAGACATTTCTTGTTATCACAATAAATCTCTATACGAACAGGAAAATCTAGGGGGGTTGAAGGTAATTTCTGAATTAAAAAATTAATAGAAGAGAGTTAAGAGAAGGAAGAAGCATAAAGACAGCGAGAAAGCCTAGCGAGGAAGCCCAGTAATGCAGCCCAGCGAGGAGACTGTCCGGGAGAGCTCTTCTTTATCTTCCTTTCTTACTTAGTCAAAATGTGTCTTTTAAATACATTATTTGTAATGTTGTAACGATTGTAGTATTGAGTATGAGGTCAAACACTACTCGCGGGAGACCAGACCGGGCAGGGCCTGGGTGAGCTTACATGCTCTATCGAATGACCTCGCCATGGGAACCTCTGAGGGACTTGGTTTGGAGGATTGAAAAGTGAGGCAGCATTAGGGCTTGTCTTGACGATCTCAAAATACACCTGGTAAAGCACAGAGAGATATTTATCATGGAAGCTTGTACAGAATAACCTTGAGTTCCATCGTATGTTGAGTTTCAAACCAAACAACCATTTACTAAATGTCACATCCACTTTAGGTGATGTCACCAGCACATTAAACATTGTACTATCTAAACTCAATTAAACCATTGTGGTATTGGGGTTGTCAAACAGTTTGGTGAGCCACCTCTGTGGTGACAGCCCTCTGTAGCACAGTGGTTAGAAAAAAGGCATGTCTTGGCATTTAATGGTTATAACGTAGGACAGGCTGGCCCATCATGCATTTAATGTTTGTGACGTAAAGTATGAGGGGATGTCTTTCACAGCTGTGAACGACTGAGGCATCTCGAGAATGGTGGGAGGCTATTTATTGGCCTCAACCACTTTTGAGAAGAGAGAGTTCTTTCTAGAGATTTATTGCTAGAGAGGGAATATATCAGGGAGAAGTTATTGCAATCTAGAGAGTTTACTCACCCAGCATTGTCATTTATTGTGAAGCTTTTAATAGATAACTGGAGATCCTTTAGAGGTTATCGGTGTGTTAGCTGCCTGCCAAGGTGTATCTAGGGTGCTTACTTCTCTATCCCTTTGAATGAGTCACTTATGAGTTTCCTTTATTATTATTTGAATTATACACGAGAGATTTGTGAGTTAAATCTGAGTGTTGATTATATACAATAATTGTGTTCATTTGTATTTATTAAAGAATTTTTGGGCTATCGTTTATCACCAGGGGTTACACCTCAAGTGGTATTATTATACTCCCATGCTTCAAGGGGACTACCCTCTTATAACCACTTTTCAAGATCTTGAGAAAAGTATTCATTTGGGATGAGGAGTTTAAGAAAGAATTTCAAGATTTGAAGGCATATCTTGGCTCACCAATTCTCCTCTCACGGCCCGTCCAAGAGGAGAAATTGTATTTGTATTTGGTTGTGTCAAAGGAGAGTCAATAGTGTAACAGCGTTTGCGACCACTCGCCATAAGAAACGTATAAGAAAGAAGAGTGTTAGAGTTGGAAAAGTTAACAGGAATGATAACCCAAGACACGCCAAAGAACTTATCTTCGACAATAGTCCAATCGAACCCTGCGAAAACAAAACCAATAAACAAAACAACAATAACAAATAAGATATATATAATCAACTCAAAAAATGAATAATTCCTAACAAATGGCATGAGTGACATAGTACTATTTCATAAAAAAAATGTAAAGAATTAAAAAAAAATAAAGATGGTAATATTTCACACACGAAAAGGGAAAAACAAAATATATTTTTGGATGTAATTTTAAAAAATAAAGAGAAAAATACTCCAAAAAAAATATTGAAAGATATAAATATGGGAGAGCAAGTCACATCATGTATATATGCACAAAAATTGAGATTTGAGAGCACAAATCAGTGGACATATACCAAAAGCTACAACACTCATATTTATATCAAGCAATAAATAAAAAGAAGAAGAAGAGAAAAAAATACCTTAAAATGAAGAACACCAAACAACAAATGTCCTCAGAAGAAAATAGGAAGAAATAGCAAAGAGGACTGAAGAGAGTTGAGGAAGAAGGAATAAGAAAATAGGGAAACGGTTGAACATAAGACCCTAAAAAACCTAGAACGCATTTTCAATCACATTCGAACTAAAGGATTGTTCAAACAAGATAAGGATCTCGTTCAAATGTAACCAAATTTCGTTCAAACAAAACGTCAATCTTGTTTGAACTAAGGTCAAACGAGCTTCCAACGAAAAGAGTATGGACAAACAGAGTATTCCTCGTTGGAAGGTCATTACAAGGCCATTCTAATGAGAATCCTAACTCGTTCGAACAAGGTGGCTCTCGTTATAACGAAACAAAAAAAATATTTAGTTCAAAAAATCAAAACTAATCAAATCAGGACAAAAAAGACCAAAAAATATAAAATAAAATCCTAAAAAAATAAGCACAAAAACACAGATGTGGCATTACATAACTCAAAAAAGTATGGAGGTGTAATGAATGGGTGTGAACCTAATACGGGAGCATCAATCCAAATTATGCTATAGTGCATGATGGCTAATGGACATGCCAAAGAATTAAGTACTCAAATCAACCTTAGTAATAAGTAAAGAGGCATTCACAAGAGGCCGACACACGTACGCATCTATGTCAAAGTCTTGATGATTATCAACCCACTATAGTCAAGAAGTGAAATATGAAAATAGGAATAAGGTTGTACAAACCCATTGATATTTAACTAAACTCCCTTAAACACTCATAAATTTTTATATATGTATTTTCCCATTTTAAGATATTGGAGAGGACTATTCTTTTTGCCCATTTTATATTTAATGCAATCTCACTTTTGGCCCTAATTAGCATCATAAATCTTTTTGTTTCAAAAATGGGCTCTTATTGATATTGGCTTTTCATGTAACGAAGTATTTTCTTCGATCACAACCCGATCTATTGCACACTCATACATAAGCATCACATATATTATATCACACAATGGATCTTACATGCATAACATTATCGAGAAAATAATATGGAAATTATAATATTGGGATGAGAACATCTTATTTAGCGCACAAAAAGTGTAAAGGAAAATTTTCCATCATTACCCCTAGCATCTAGGACTTGTCGAGTCTAGTTTACATTGAGTATAGCGTATCCCGTTACATTCGTCAAGGCAATTCAAGTTCACAAGTTCAAGAAGACGGATCCGAATATCTAGCATCTTCAACATGTTCTACGACTTGACGTAATTTTGGTATGGATTTTATTTTATGTTTCGTATATTTTTTACTGAGTATTGGGATTTTTTCTAAACTGATTTTTGTAAAAAACGAGGCGTTTTCAAACAGTTTTTTTTAACAGTGTTTTAAACTTAAAAGTATGTTTTTTGAGTTTACTGTAAGTGGAGTTTTAAATCTCACTGTCATTCGAACGACATTGTAGGGTCGTTAGATATATGTTTCAAACATACATCAAGCGAGAGTTTACTGTTTTAGTTTTTGAAGGTCGTTAGATGGTCGCTTCTAACAAGATTGACATCTCGTTTGAACGACCTATCTAACTCGTTCGAACGACTTTCTGCCACTTTAAAATTCTTGTTCGCCTATAAATACATGTTTCGTGAAGATTTTTCTTTAAGACTTTTCATTTACGCAAACTACAGACCAGCTGCAAATAGCCTTCAGCTTTTTAGGGTAAAAGGTTATTTTTTATTCACACATACAATCTCAAATACTTTTGTGAATCTTATTTGGAACCCAAACACTTCTATATTGAAGTTTCTCTTATGGAGAGCTTTCTTCACTGTTGATAATGTGATACTCGAGGGTATTCACTGCTAAAGGAGGAGGACTGAGGTTCTTGTCGTTCTCGAGGGAATCATTGCCAATTAAAGGTTGCGATCTTTGTGAGTTCTAGTGGGAAATCATTGTTGTATTTCTCTATTGTGTTGTAAGTTTCGATTTGCTAACTTTAGTGAAATAAAAGGTTTTTACCTACAGGGATTTTTCCTGAAATTGATATTTCTTTACATGCTTGATTTGAATCACCTAGTTCCATGTTTAGTTTTTAATAAAAATTGGAATTAGTTTGAGGATTGACATCAAATTAAATAAGTTTCCTCCGTCAGAGAATAACGTGCACTCTCATAAAGCACATTGCCACTCGAGCGAGACCGTGAAAAGTGTGTGCGGAAAAGGTGATGATAAGAGACCAACATATTGTACATAGTCATATACAAGCATCGTGATTCCCGAAAAGACATATTAAAGCACTATATTATCATAACCAAATCTTGCACACCATGATAGGACACTGGGAAAATAAGGTGAAGAGGTGCTTAAAAAAGTGTAATCAAGTCACATAAAAACACAAAAACAAATGGAAAATCTTTTTGCGATTTTTATAATAAAAGGACAAAATATTTGTAAAAAAAATTGATATACAAATATGTACAATCTAGTTTAGGGAGATAAGGAATGGCAATAAACGCATACCACAAACTAGACCATGACCCGAACTCAATCGATGGAAATAACATCAATAGATTTCCTAAGAATTTCAAACCTAAGGGCATCTAAAGGTTCGTGAAGATACTGGATAATTGATGTTCGGTGCTCACAAAGCTCAAGGACATGACCTTATCCTCAACGAGATCATGAATTAAATGATCACGTATCCTAATGTGCTTCGCGCGAGAATGTTGGACCGTATTGCAGGATATACGAATTGCACTCGTATTATCACACGAAATAGTCATTGTGCCTTAGGAAATCCTATAATCTTTCAACATTTGTTTCTTCTAAAAAGTTATGTGCAACAACTCCCAACGAAAATATACTCTGCCTCCGTAGTGGATAAAGATATATAGTTTTGCTTCTTGCTCAACCAAGATACAAGAACACTCCCAAAGTAAAAACACCCACCCGAGGTGCTCCTACAATTATCAACATCCCTGGTCCAATCGTCATTCGAATAGGCAGACAAGCGATCATCGGTATCAAAGGAGTACCAAATACCATAAGAAAGATTATCACTCACGTATTTGATGATACATTTAAGAGCAAGCAAGTGGTACTCTTTCGTGGATGCTTGATAATGCACACACACCCCAACACTAAAGGCAATGTCAGGATGAATAGCGATTAGGTCTAAAATACTACCTATCATTCTCCTAAAGAGTGTTTTCTCAATGCCTTTTCTCGAAACATCTTTGCTAAGCTTAGTCGTAGAATTCATCGGTGTACGTGCGTGCTTGGTAGTATCTAAACCAAACTTCTTCACGAGATCCCTCACATATTTAACTTGTGATATGAAAATCCCATCCTTGAATTGATGAACTTGAAGGCCTAAGAAGAACGTAAGTTCACATACCATACTCATCTCGAGTTCACTAGTCATCTCCTCCGTAAAATGATGAGTATGTCAGTCACAAGTGGGATCACAAACTATGTCGTCGACATAGACTTGAATAACCAAAATATCCCCCTTCTCTCGAAGCACAAACAATGTTATGTCAATTTCCACTCTCTTGAAACCATGTCCATGATATACGAAGTAATCCTCTCATACCAAGCTCGAGGAGCTTGTTTCAATCCATATAGGGATTTATTAATATAAAAGATATGATCGGGGAATTTTGGGTCTTCAAATCATTTCGGTTATTCCATAAAGACATCCTCCTGTAGAATGCCATTAAAAAGTCACTCTTAACATCCATTTGATACAACTTGAATTTTAAATGGCATGCAATGGCTAGCAAAAGGTGAAAATACTCTAGCCTAGCAATAGGAGAAAATGTCTCCTCAAAGTCGATACCCTCAATTTGAGTGTAACCTTGATCAACCAACCTAGATTTATTACAAACAATGATACCATGTTTAACCAACTTATTCTTATAAACCTATTTGGTACCAATAACGTTTGTGTCTCTATGTAGGGGACCAACTTCCAAACATCATTCTTTTTAAATTGAAGCAATTATTCTTGTATAGTAATAATCCAATGTTCTTCCTTGAGTGCTTCTTTAATATTATTGGGATCGGTATAGAAAAATGGCTAACCTCATTTTACAACTGAACACGAGTCTTGACACCTTGGTTTAGATATCCAATAATGTTTATGTGTCCATAGGTCCTACGAACCCAAGATTGTGGATCCTCTTTGTTCAGAATGGGGTCGACCACATCATTTTGAGAGATGATGGGAACATCACTAGGGGGTGTATCATTCTCACAAGAGAGATCATCATCAACAAATATTGCAGGAACATTATCTTTAGTAGTAACATTTATCAATTCCATGATATTAGAGCTCTAAGGTTGTAAACCCTATAAGTTCAACTATACAATAAATAACCTAAAAATATTCCCTCATCACTCCTAGAGTCAAACTTTCCCAAGTGCTCTCTTTCACGAAGAATGTACCAAGGACTCTTGAAGAGATGGAAATAAGACGGGTTAGGATTTTTTCGAGTCCACAATTCATATGGCATTTTAGTAAAATGTGGACGAAGATAAATTTGATTGACCATGTGACAAGCGGTGTCCAATATCTCTGCCCAACAATGCCTAGGCACATTTCGACCAAGTAGCATAGATCTTGCCATATCTTGAATGGTCATATTCTTAGTAGCATAGATCTTTCCATCTCTTTAATGGTCATATTCTTTCTCTTAACAATTTTGTTCTGTTGAGGTGTGCCTATAGCCGACAATTCATGTTTAATGCACAACTCATCATAAAACTCTCCAGCACCGACATCAATGAATTTCGTGCCATTATCATTTTTAATTAGAATAATGGTGGTACTATGTTGATTATGTAAGACACGATATTTTTTTGTAAGAAACTCAATAGCATCTGATTTTTCCATAAGGATTCCCACAAATGAATGCCTTGAAAAATCGTCGACCATCACTAAGATATACCGTTTACCACCTAGACTCTCCGTACGCATTGGATCCATAAGATCCATGTGTATCAATTATAATACATGAGAGGTGGTAATAGTATTTAACTTCTTATGTGGACTCTTGATTTGCTTTCTATGTTGGCATGGACCACAAACTAAGGAAGTTGTTTTCCTAAAGTTGTTAAGCCCCTGACTAGGTATTTTCTCACAAAATGATCAAGATATGTGTAGCTCATATGACCTAGTATTTGGTGCCAAATGTCAAGGGGGGAATAGATCTATTGCAGACAAATGAGGATTTAGGAATGATACCATAGCATTTATCGGATGTCCTTGCACCTTGCAATATAACTTACCTGAATTGTTGTAGACACAACATTACGATTGATTAAACTTAAATGCAAGATTTTCATCACACAATTTTCTTATGCTTATCTAGTTTTCTTTCAATCCATCAACATAAAACACGTTGTCTAGCTTTGGGAACCCGAAAATCGCAATAGTGCCCCATCCTAACACGCTAGACCGACTCCTATCAACAAAGGTGACTTTACATTCCTAGAGATCCTCAAGTTTGGTAAAAATAATTTGTCACCTATCATATGTCTTGAGCAACCACAATTAAAATACCATTGGGAGGTATTCTGAGATTTTAGATCAATATGAACAACAAAACTTTTTGTGTTATTCTCTTTCACAACCCAAGTAGGAGTATAAGCGTGTGTGTTGTCTTCCTTTTGCTCTTTGTGTTGTTGTTCCTAACTATCGATTTGAATGAATTCCCATGAGGAGTCGACAATCTTTGGAACTCTTCCATTAAATTTTTGAAGGATGAAAAAGATATTCAATTGTAACACCCCGCCTAATTAAATACCGGATGGCCAGTCCCATACCAAATTAAAACAGAATATACAGTTGGCTCATTCTTAGCATCACTGTCGAAAACATTTACAACTCACCCAATACCCAATTAAGCTGATGTTAAAAACTTTCCAAATTTTAATTTAACAAAATCCATTTCCAGTTTAAGAATAACACAACACATTTTATTCTACAACACTGATAACCAAATAGATAACACAAAAAAATTTAAATGCAATTGGAATAAACATTCCCAAATAATATAAATCCATTACAGAAATCCCAATAATATTAAATGTATTAAAAAGACCCGAATATAATAGTATTTGACCCCGATAGAAAAAGATAACTAAATCCTTTGGGCGACATGCCCTAACTAAGAATACTGTGAATCAAAAGAAGATAAGCGTCTAAGCAACACTCCATAGCTCCATAGCTCGTCAAGATCAACTAAGGTTGGCGTCCCTGCTACTGGACACCTGATATAGAAGATACAATAGAAAAGAAAATATGCAAGGAAACGGGTCAGAGCCCGATTGTGAAACTGATTTTTAAAACAGCAAGTATTTAACAAGTGCAATAAAGCATTTATTATGTACATGTTAACATCCCACTCTCACTTGCTATTCTCACCTCTCAACTAGAGTGCACACTTAACGTTTCCTATTAACCTCCTAGTTAATGGTTCCTCTTTTCTAGTCTCCATATTATAATTTCATTCCCATATCATAATCCCCGTATGTCCCATACCATACGTCATATAATCATTCATTTACATTAATTCATTTATGAATTAAGCTTTTCAATTCTTTAAGAATAAACATTCATTAACTTAATTTCATTCTTTTTCTCTATTCACCGTTATCTACAATTATCAACGTAGATAGATTTAACCACAATAAATATGTAATACCCCGCATTTTTATCGATATTTATTTATGGGATTAATTAAATTAAATGTGAATTAATTGAGAATTAATCCGGATAAAATACTAACGAGATGTGAGTTGGTATTTGATTATAATGTGTATATATGGCAATATATGAATATTAAAAATATTGAAATTGTCGCGAGGCTGAAATACGGCAATTTGGAAAATTTTGTCGGGACGCGTGTGACAATCGCGTCAGGAATGTAATTATTTGAATTAAAAAGTGAATTTTATTTTTATCAACAATATGGTCATTTTGAGTGCGCCAACGAGTCCGGAAGGGTCGAAATAGTCAGAAAACACTAGCCGGGGATTTAGTTTGGGTCCCGGGGCATTTTTAGGCCAAACCGGCAACCCAAAAGGGTAGTTTGGTAATTTCGGAAATTTGGTAATTAAAACCCACGAAAATCAGACTTTAATTATAACTTATCATTAAACCCACCAACCCATTTTCAACCCCAATCTAAGTAGTGGGCTACGGGAGAAGTTAAGAAAATATTTCTAACTTGCCAAAAATCAACCCCCACCTCCATTGTCATCTTGTGAGAAGAACTTGTAGAGAGAGAGAGAGAGGAGAATTCTGCAGAGAGAGAGAGAGGAATTAAACCATCTTCAACCAACAACAAATCTGAAGAACATAAGGCAAGTGATTTAGTTACAATTAATTCCATGAATGTGTTCTTCCATGTTTAGGTAATTATCGAATTTTGTCTTGGAAGATTGATATAGACCCATGAATTTGAGGATTAAAACTATGAACTATGTTAGGAATTGCATGTAGACATATTCTGGACGAATTATGAATTCAAAATATAACCCTTGATGATCTAAAAACGGATTTAAGAAGAGATTTATTAATGTTCTTGAAAGAAATAGAAAACTAGGGTTCTTGATGAAGTTTTGATCCAAATAAAGCCCTTGGTTGATGATTTATTGGTTTTAGAACGTTAACAATGTTGTAGGATGGTTGTATGACGATATTATAACGTTAGATTAGAGTTTCATGCATTATAATGGAGTTTTGGGACGATTTGAGGACTGCAAAACGAAGCAGTCTGTAGCCTATCTGGTGCAATCGATCGATCGACATTCATCAGTCGATCGATCGACCACCATCGATCGATCGAGGTTCAAGGTCGATCGATCGACCTTCCCAGAATGAGTAAAATTTCCCATAGTTAAATTTTAATGATGTTAACCCTTAGAAAATATTATTGGAGACTTTATGAATATCCTTAGACTTAAGGAAGACCAGTAGGTATGGTTATAAAATTTGGACCTTAATTAGAATTCAATTTGAGGAATTATTCTAAAAGCTAATGAAACTCGATGAGTGAGATAATATTAGGGTTAAAAGAGTAAATTTGAATAAATTGATGAAATGAGGTTTGGGGCAGAAGTAAGGACCTTAAGAATAATGATGTTATATGTGGGAATAATAGGAAACTTAATAATCCCTTTGAGATAGGTTTTAAGTACAAGAAACTATGACGTGAGATGTGTCGACAGTCTACATTTTATATTATCGGAAGACTTAAAATGTATAAAATTGGAATAATGGTATAAGGATGTAGAATGTACCTTTATTAATAATGTGACATCTAAGATGTGTGAATTCTTAGTATATGATTTTATGTGTATGACATACCTACCATACTTGCTATCACGGGAGGTTTACGTTCGCTTAGAGCCATCTAATCCTTGTGTGCCCGGATTTAGATTGGTACCTCGAGGACATAGTTCAAGAGAATGACTTATTTGTGAGTTAATAAGACAACTGACTATGGAGCGTAGGTATGTACGTGACCATGGATATGTTGAATTATGTTCGCCTCCATTTTTATGTGTGGTGCTTATTCTAACAATTCCTGAGAGATTCGGAATTTGTAATCCTTATGTACGTGATGTACCGGGATAGATAGCAGAGTATGTGTGCACTGTAGCTTAGTCTCGGGGTGCTTATATTGTATATTTATGATGTGAATAATATACGGTTAAATGAAAAGGAATTGTTATGTTTAATTATGAGAATAATTTATAGTAACTCCTTGAGGAGATAAATAAGGGGATAACCTCCAGTAAACGGTAATGCTAATAATTGAGAATCCGAGTTTAAGTAAAGCTATCTATTTAAGTGATAACATTGGGAATTCATATTGTGAATCGAGTAGTTGGGTTAAAACTTATGACGATTTAGTTAGATATAAATAACACATGAATGGGTACAGGAACGTTAGGAGTGCACAGTTAGACGAGAGGTGAGTATTTCATGTGAGAGCACGTCCTAACATGTATTTTGCATTCATTGTTTTAAAAGTTATTAAAGCACTTGCTGTTTTTAAAATACTCTCCACTTTCGGGATCTGACCCGTTTGCTTTCAAATCTATTTTTGTAAAAACCTTTTTAGGTGCCCAGCCACAAGGACACCATGCATAGGATCTTTATTCAGGTGACGAGCTGTAGCTGTTGTGGAAGTTACAGGGCTTTGCTAGTAGACGCCTCTTTTCTAGTCTTGACTCCATATTCAGCTTCATCATTATAGGGCATGTCGCCCATTTCTTTAGAGACACTTTATATTTCAGTTATTCACACTTTGGTTTGTATTTAATTCAGGATGTTGACTTGTTTTATTTATTTCCATTTTGGGATTGTTGTGAGGAGTATTTCCTCCAGACTTATTATTATTTGTTGGTTATTCTATTGCTTCTTTATGGTGAATGGTTATGTTATTCTTTCATAATTCTTTTATTGCATGTTAATCAGATTTAATTTAAAATTTGACAACTTACTTTTTAAATACTAGGTGGTTAGAAATCATTAAAATGTTTTCGACAGTGATGCTATTAACTGAACCAACTTGGCATTTTGTATTAATTTAATAAAGAGTAGCTACCCGGTATTTAATTAGTCGGGGTGCCACAGGTGGTATCAGAGCATCAGGTTCTAGTGTCCTTTAGGATCTGTACGGCTTATTATGTTTTCGCTGAGCTTTCTTTGATATAGAGCCCTAATACTAGGAATGTTGTGTTCATCTCTATACATTGGGAATTCGTACTTCCGCGATTTGTTTATTTGAATGATGAACTCATCCAAATTTACTTAAATTTTCAGATGGATCGTCAAGAAGAACTAGCTAAAACGATTAAGGGAGTCAACGGGCAAGATCGACTCACACCTCAGGTATCCCCAGAGAGAGTATCAACCGTCGAGTTAGCAGGTATCGTGGCACAAGCAGTTATCACTGCAGTTTTACAATACCAAGAACGCCACATACAACTTAAAGTAGGCAAAAGACCTAGAGAGGTTAGCCAAATGCATGTGAATAAAGCTGAAAAATGTGCGAAGACCCCGAAATTGCGACAACAAACTACCCAAGACCGAGTCAGTTCTAGTCAACAACGTGGTAAAATGAAGCAGTTTCGAAAGGGGAATAAGGTCCCAAGTCAACAAGGCCGACACCGTCAGCAGCAGGGTCAGAGGGGGAGTAACTTCAGAGGCCGATGTTTCGTGTGTGGCACGCATGGCCATAAATGCCACGATTGTCCTGATAGGGGCAGGGCCCCGTAGCAGCAGCAGCAGGGTACCAGACAAGAGCCGCAGAGGCCTATGTTTCCCGCCGCCCTCCCAGCACCAGCTCAAGTACTAGCCCTACCAACTTTTCCAGTAGCTCCAGTGCAGCAGGGGCAGTTACAGTACAGACATATCTATAATATCCACCAGGCAGCCGCCCCACAGGCACCACCCGCGATTTGGGGTATGTTTTTCTATCCATGAGACTTTGGGTCGAATTTTATTTGTTACTGGGACAACGAATTGTTTTATAGCTTCATATTATGCTAAGACCTTAGGGTTATTAACCACAGTAGAGAGCACTGTAACGTAGGTAGACTCACCACTGGGGAATGGTTCGCTTACCTTCATTATATGCCGAGGAGTGGGGACAGAGATTAGTAGTTTGGTATTACCTACGGTCATGTTAGTCTTAGATATGCATGAGCATGATGTTATTATTGGTATGGATAGGCTCTCAGCTTATAGAGCCAGGATTGATTACTTCGGTGGGAGCATTGTTTTTCCATTCCGGGGAAAGAGATGTTTGTAGTGGCGATGCCTCGCCCTGAGGGAGGATCGTCCGCTCATTTGTATTACATAGAGGAGGATACCTCTAAGGAGGTTATGATTCCCTTAGATTCGATCCCAGTAGTCAGGGAGTATTCCGATGTGTTTCAGGAGATACCAAGCCTACCCCCAGTCGAGAGATAGACTTTGTTATAAATTTATTGCCAGATACGAGGCCTATTGCCCGCGCACCTTACCGTATGGCTCCAGCTGAGATGAGAGAGTTACGGGATCAGATTGAACAGTTGTGGGGTCAGGGGTTTATACGGAGGAGTACTTCGTCGTGGGGTTCCCCTGTGTTGTTCGTTAAGAAGAGGGATGGATCGTTGAGGTTGTGTGTGGATTATCGGGAGTTGAATAAGGTCACGATACGGAATAAGTATCCGTTGTCCCTAATCAATGACTTATTCGACCAACTGAGAGGAACTTCTTTCTTCTCAAAGATTGATTTGCGATCAGAATACCATCAGTTGCGTATCAGGGAAGAGGACGTCTCGAAGACTGCTTTCTTAACGAGATATGGTTCCTACGAGTTTCGAGTTATGCCTTTTGGTTTGACCAATGCTCCAGCCGTGTTTATGGACTTGATGAATAGGGTGTTCAGAGAGTTCCTAGATCAGTTTGTCATTGTCTTCATTGATGATATTCTGGTTTACTCCCAGACAGAGGAGGAGCACGCCGAGCATTTGAGGCAGGTTTTGCAGACGCTACGTCAGAACGAGCTGTATGCAAAGTATGAGAAGTGCGGGTTTTGACTGAAGGAGGTTCAGTTTTTGGGGCATATTATTTCCGACCGAGGGATATCTGTTGATCTGGGGAAGGTATCCGCGGTAAAGGAGTGGGGATAACCCACGACACCGACTGAGATCCGTAGTTTCTTGGGCCTAGCAGGATACTACAGGAGGTTTATTCGGGGTTTCTCCAAGATAGCGGGTCCTTTGACACATCTGACTCGTAAAGGTGTGCCGTTCATTTGGAGTGATGCCTGTCAGTTGGCATTCGATAAGTTAAAAGACAAATTGACCTCAGCACCTGTGTTAGCATTGCCGAGACCGGGAGTTGAGTATCTAGTTTACACCGATGCGTCCTTACAAGGACTTGGAGGTGTATTACAGCAGGAGAGTCAGGCCATAGCTTATGCTTCCCGTAAGCTTAAGCCTCACGAGAAGAATTACCCCACTCATGACTTGGAGTTAGCGGCAGTTGTATTTGCCCTTCGAATTTGGAGACATTACCTTTTGGGGGAGAAGTTTCGATTGTTCACGGACCACAAGTCCCTACAGTACTTGTTCACGCAGAAGGAGTTGAATATGCGACAACGGAGGTGGCTTGAGTTTGTGAAGGATTGTCAGTTTGATATCCAATATCACCCGGGAAAGGCTAACGTGGTAGCAGACGCGTTGAGTCGTAGGCCAGTAGATGAAGTGGCAGGGGTGTGGAAGGAAAAGTGGAAGGAGTTGGGACACCAGGATGCAGTGGCCCGATCGTTCATGTCTGTGATGACTGTTACACCGCAGATTGTCACGGGAGTGGTGAAGGCACAAGAAAATGACTCGTTCTGTTAGGAGCAGATAGTTCGATTACTAGCAGAGGGAGCCGAGTCATATACCGTTAGTTCATACGGGGGATTACGCTTCAATGGGAGACTGGTAGTTCCGGAAGGGGAGGAATTGCAACACGAGGTGATGGAAGAGTCGCACGGCTCACGGTTCGCGATACATCCCGGTGGGGAAAAAATTTACCAAGACATGAGACGCAGTATTGGTGGAGCGGGATGAAAAGAGATATTGCCGTGTTTGTTTCTAAATGCGCCACTTGTCAGCTGGTAAAAGTGGATCATCAGAGACCGGCAGGACTCCTACAGCCATTAGAGGACCCGATGTGGATGTGGGAGAGCATCTCCATGGACTTTATCACGGGGTTACCTACGTCACAGAGGGGTCACGACTCGATTTGGGTAATTGTGGACAGGTTGACCAAAGTTGCTCATTTTCTACCCGTAAGGACAGACTACACTACGGGACAGTATGCCCAGCTTTTATTGCAGAAATAGTGAGACTTCACGGTGTACCCCTAAATATCGTGTCTGACCGAGACAAGATATTTATTTCACGGTTTTGGGAGAGTTTTCAGGAGGCCATGGGCACAGAATTCCGGTTGAGTACGGCTTATCATATGCAGACCGATGGGCAAACCGAGCGTACAAACCAGATGTTGGAGGACATGTTGCGTATGTGCATCGTTGATTTTGGGGGTGGATGGGAGCAGTATATTCCACTGGTGGAGTTTGCTTACAACAACTCCTACCAGTTCACCATTGGCATGGCTCCATTTGAGGCGTTGTACGGTAGACCTTGTCGTTCTCCAGCATGTTGGTTGGAGGTGGGGGACAACAAACTACTTGGGCCGGAAGTGATTCAGGATACTTCGGCAAGGATAGAATTGATACGGAGTCGCATTCGGGTAGCTCAGGATCGGCAGAAGAGATACGCTGATGCGAAGAGGTTCTTCAGGGAGTTTCAAGTGGGGGACCAGGTTTTACACAGAGTATCTCCTATGAAGGGGATTATGCGATTTGGGAAGAAGGGGAAGTTGGTACCGAGATACGTGGGACCATTTCCTATCATCGAGCGGATTGGGTCAGTTGCGTATAGACTTGGGTTACCGGAGCATTTACACAGGATTCGTGATGTGTTTCATATTTCCTCGCTAAGGAAATATCTTAGAGATGATTTGGATCATTCTCACATTGCCTTGGAGGACATCGATCTCCAGCCCGATAGCTCCTACGAGGAGGGGCCGATTGCTATTTTGGACCGAAGTGGGCGGAAACTGCGGTCAAAGATAGTTCCGTTAGTACGTGTTCAGTGGCGGCATCATAATGCCGAGGAGTCCACATGGGAGCGCGAGAATGAGATGCGCGAACGCTATCCAGAGTTGTTTTTACCAGGTACTTTTTAGTTCCGAATTTCGGGACGAAATTCTGTTATTAGGGGGGAAGTATGTAATACCCCGCATTTTTATCGATATTTATTTATGGGATTAATTAAATTAAATGTGAATTAATTGAGAATTAATCTGGATAAAATACTAATGAGATGTGAGTTGGTATTTGATTATAATGTGTATATATGGCAATATATGAATATTGAAAATATTGAAATTGTCGCGAGGCTGAAATACGAAAATTTAGAAAATTTTGTCGGGACGCGCGTGACAGTCGCGTCAGGAATGTAATTATTTGAATTAAAAATTGAATTTTATTTTTATCAACCGTATGGTCATTTTGAGTGTGCCAACGAGTCCGGAAGGGTCGAAATAGTCAGAAAACACTAGCCGGGGGTTTAGTTTGGGTCCCGGGGCATTTTTAGGCCAAACCGGCAACCCAAAAGGGTAGTTTGGTAATTTCGAAAATTTGGTAATTAAAACCCACGAAAATAAGACTTTAATTATAACTTATCATTAAACCCACTAACCCATTTTCAACCCCAATCTAAGTAGTGGGCTACGGTAGAAGTTAAGAAAATATTTCTAACTTGCCAAAAACCAACCCCCACCTCCATTGTCATCTTGTGAGAAGAACTTGTAGAGAGAGAGAGAGAGAGGAGAATTCTGCAGAGAGAGAGAGAGGAATTCAACCATCTTCAACCAACAACAAATCTGAAGAACATAAGGCAAGTGATTTATTTACAATTAATTCCATGAATGTGTTCTTCCATGTTTAGGTAATTATCGAATTTTATCTTGGAAGATTGATATAGACCCATGAATTTGAGGATTAAAACTATGAACTATGTTAGGAATTGCATGTAGATATATTCTGGACGAATTATGAATTCAAAATATAACCCTTGATGATCTAAAAACGGATTTAAGAAGAGATTTATTAATGTTCTTGAAAGAAATAGAAAACTAGGGTTCTTGATGAAGTTTTGATCCAAATAAAGCTCTTGGTTGATGATTTATTGGTTTTAGAACATTAACAATGTTGTAGGATGGTTGTATGATGATATTATAACGTTAGATTAGAGTTTCATGCATTATAATGGAGTTTTGGGACGATTTGAGGACTGCAAAACGAAGCAGTCCGTAGCCTATCTGGTGCAATCGATCGATCGACATTCATCAGTCGATCGATCGACCACCATCGATCGATCGAGGTTCAAGGTCGATCGATCGACCTTCCCAGAATGAGTAAAATTTCCCCTAGTTAAATTTTAATGATGTTAACCCTTAGAAAATATTATTGGAGACTTTATGAATATCCTTAGACTTAAGGAAGACCAGTAGGTATGGTTATAAAATTTGGACCTTAATTAGAATTCAATTTGAGGAATTATTCTAAAAGCTAATGAAACTCGATGAGTGAGATAATATTAGGGTTAAAAGAGTAAATTTGAATAAATTGATGAAATGAGGTTTGGGGCAGAAGTAAGGACCTTAAGAATAATGATGTTATATGTGGGAATAATAGGAAACTTAATAATCCCTTTGAGATAGGTTTTAAGTACAAGAAACTATGACGTGAGATGTGTCGACAGTCTACATTTTATATTATCGGAAGACTTAAAATGTATAAAATTGGAATAATGGTATAAGGATGTAGAATTTACCTTTATTAATAATATGACATATAAGATATGTGAATGCTTAGTATATGATTTTATGTGTATGACATACCTACCATACTTGCTATCACGGGAGGTTTACGTTCGCTTAGGGCCATCTAATCCTTGTGTGCCCGGATTTAGATTGGTACCTCGAGGACATAGTTCAAGAGAATGACTTATTTGTGAGTTAATAAGATAGCTGACTATGGAGCGTAGGTATGTACGTGACCATGGATATGTTGAATTATGTTCGCCTCCATTTTTGTGTGTGGTGCTTATTCTAACAATTCCTGAGAGATTCGGAATTTGTAATCCTTATGTACGTGATGTACCGGGATGGATAGCAGAGTATGTGTGCACCGTAGCTTAGTCTCGGGGTGCTTATATTGTATATTTATGATGTGAATAATATACGGTTAAATGAAAAGGAATTGTTATGTTTAATTATGAGAATAATTTATAGTAACTCCTTGAGGAGATAAATAAGGGGATAACCTCCAGTAAACGGTAATGCTAATAATTGAGAATCCGAGTTTAAGTAAAGCTATCTATTTAAGTGATAACATTGGGAATTCATATTGTGAATCGAGTAGTTGGGTTAGAACTTATGACGGTTTAGTTAGATATAAATAACACATGAATGGGTACAGGAACGTTAGGAGTGCACAGTTAGACGAGAGGTGAGTATTTCATGTGAGAGCACGTCCTAACATGTATTTTGCATTCATTGTTTTAAATGTTATTAAAACACTTGCTGTTTTTAAAATACTTTCCACTTTCGGGCTCTGACCCGTTTGCTTTCAAATCTATTTTTGTAAAAACCTTTTTAGGTGCCCAGCCACAAGGACACCATGCATAGGATCTTTATTCAGGTGACGAGCTGTAGCTGTTGTGGAAGTTACAGGGCTTTGCTAGTAGACGCCTCTTTTCTAGTCTTGACTCCATATTCAGCTTCATCATTATAGGGCATGTCGCCCATTTCTTTAGAGACACTTTATATTTCAGTTATTCACACTTTGGTTTGTATTTAATTCAGGATGCAGACTTGTTTTATTTATTTCCATTTTGGGATTGTTGTGAGGAGTATTTCCTCCAGACTTATTATTATTTGTTAGTTATTCTATTGCTTCTTTATGGTGAATGGTTATGTTATTCTTTCATAATTCTTTTATTGCATGTTAATCAGATTTAATTTAAAATTTGACAACTTACTTTTTAAATACTAGGTGGTTAGAAATCATTAAAATGTTTTCGACAGTGATGCTATTAACTGAACCAACTTGGCATTTTGTATTAATTTAATAAAGGAGTAGCTACCCGGTATTTAATTAGTCGGGGTGCCACAAAATATCCATTCATTCATTTAATTCATTATATATATATATATATCCATATATAATACGGCACCCCGAGCCACAGCTGCGGTGCAATGCATTACTCTGCTATCAAGTCCCATCATCATTGGTCGCCGAATAGGGGACTAAAGGTTCGATAAGGATTCAACGAACCACAATCAACAACATACAAGTTGGAGGCGAACATAGTTCTCGTATCCATATGTCACGCACATACCTATGTACCCACAGTCAGCGGACTTATCAACTCCCCGATAAGTCTTTCATAGACCTATGTTCTCAAGCGACAAATCAAAGATCCCATGGATTCATCAGGATATGACTGCCCTCACGCGCCAACCTCCCGTCAATAGCAAGTAAGCTAGGTATGTCATACACATAATCATCAATTAATCAAATAGGCATTATCATACCTATAATATACTATCAACAAGGTACTCACATTACCCTTAGATTATACGTAGCATTATATCTCTTTAAATCCCACGTATTAAAATATCACATCTTTAATTCTTAATTTAATTATCCCCGAGCCTCACTCAATACACAAAGTTCAAATAGGTTTTTCCTCAACATATACTCAGTAAGAAGCCACTAATATCTTACTGGTCCATAACATCATTTCTCCCGAATTACTACGAGTTTATCTCTCCTTTTAATTAAGGTTAAAACCGATAGTTTCAAATCTCTTATAAACACCTCTTCTTTCACTTAGGATTAAACCCTCTTGTAAACTTAAGGATACCTAGGTGTTATATTACATCACCCCTACTGGTCCTATCTTTAATCCTCATACATCCCCATTTGGAATTTAACAATTGAATCTAGCAACCGAAATTCCTTTAAATTAATTATCATTATTCTAATCAATTGAAATCCCAATCAAATTAATTCAAATCTTATCAAGGGCTTACTGATATTTTCTTAGTCCCATAATATCCAAATAATAATCACCAAAGATCCACAAAAGGTTTGGGATAAGAATCAACATTTAAAAATAAACAACTTTACATATTATGGGGAGGTCGGTCGATCGAAGGCAGGGGGTCGATCGATCGATCACTCAGGTCACAACCTGGTTTTTCTGCATTTCAGCAACTACGGGTTTAGTCATTTTTGAGCATTCAAACCTTCATATTAACATCTCAAATGACTTATAATCTCTACTACATGATATATCAACATATATGAATGATTTCTAATGCTCTAAACATCCTAGAATCATCAAGAGATTGGATTAAAAGCATGTTTATATCCATTTTTCCAGAAAATTATCAACATCTTAACTTCAAGAACACATCAATGGTTTTCAGATTTTCTTCAACAGATTCATGATCATTTCATAAATTACCATATACCTACATCATGAGTTTGATTCCTATATATTTTCAGTTTCCAGAAATCCATATAACAACTCCATTATGTCTTCCAAACATGAAAAATCATCTCTTTTCATAATTATTCTAACATGGACAATATACGAACTTAAGTTGCAAATATCAAACACTTGCCTTTACTGAAGGTCTGATCCTTTGGTGTAGTATATCTCAAGTGGTTCTCCCTTTTCCGGTGAGCTTCCGATGGTGGTTGGTGGTGGTGACTCTTGGTTCTTAGTTCTTCTCTTTCCCAAGTAAGCTTTTCCCTTCCAAAGCAACCTTTCACTCTCTCTCTAGGAAGATGACTTCTCTATTTTGTGTAAAGGAGATGAATAACCCACGTACACTTAATCTACCAATACTCATAATAGGACAAAATCCGAAATCACTATTCATCCCCCCTAGAAAAATGACCAAAATGCCCTTTGGGGTTGTCTATTCATTTTCAAATGACCCGAGACTCAAAATTAACATCCAAATAGAATTTTCTGACTATTTCGAACCTTCCGGACGCAACGACGCAGTCAAAATGACTATAAGGTCGATAGAAAATAAATTTCCTTTTTAATCTCATAATTTAGTCCCGACACGTCCCATACCGTGTCCGACTAAAATTCCAATTACCGAATTTATATCACACCGTCATATCAATGGCATCACATTCATATATTACCTAAATATCTTTAAGTAATATTCAGAATCATCCATTTTAATATCCACAATCCAGATAAAGCCCATATGAATTAATTAATAATAAAATCCAATTAATCCATTAATTTAAAATATAACCATTTTAAAAATCATTAAAAATCACGGGATATTACATACTTCCCCCCTTATAACAGAATTTTGTCCCAAAATTCAGGAATATAAGTCATACTGGTAAGGTCAACTCCGAGTATAAATCTCACATCGCAAGAAATCTAAGACGTACCGCCCATACAGTACATTATCAAGAATCCCTATTGATGTTATACGCCCCACCTCACCATATAGTTTCAACTGAATCGAATATAAACTTTACCCAATATTCCCTATACCATTCATGTAACCAAGTTCGGAAGAATGATCCTTATAATTTCACAATCATGTAAACTACTACCATTTAACCATCCAGGGCGCCCATACACCCTATCATACCACTTTCAATATAAAAAATTTCGCAAAGGTTATAAACTCACATCCCAAAGACCTAACTTATTTCGACTCCCAACGGTTATTAGTTTCATGCGTGGGGTGTCTCGCAAGCGAAATCCAAACAAGGAACCCCCCCGATACACTACTACCTAAAGTAGTCGGTCATCGAAACTCCTCAGGTCCTTAGTCAATAGTATATAAAAATTTGGTTTATCGATTTAAAAAATATCAGGTTTATCGATTTAAACAAAAATTTTAGGTTTTATTGATTTCAAATAGAGTCTACTCATCTACTCTTCTCTAGAAGATAAGATGATGGTTAGTAGTAGTACATACGCTCTCGTATACCACAAGTCAATGCATGCCGATAGTCACATCATGCTCGGACATGCCCAAAGTAAGTAATCCCATGATAAAAATCAAACTCACGTGATAACATGTAATATATAGGTGTCCCACACCCCTCAGTGAGTCTACGTAAATAACAGTGTTATAGGCTGTAACAACCCGCGTAATTTTGGGCTATTTTAATTAATTTTTGGAAAATGGAGGAAAATAAAGTTTTTGATAAAATTATTTTTATTACTCAAATATGTTGGTTATTATTTTTAAAGGTGAGAATTTCAAACGGTTTCGAAAACGGAGTTAAAACGGATTTTTAAATGATTTTTAAATGTTTTAAACTCTTGGAATTCTAAGTCGACGAACATTAAGTAATTTTCAAGAGTTGTTTTGACTTCCAACTCTTCATTTCCTTGCCTTATTTAAAGGAGTCTTTTGGCTTCCAACTTTTCATTTCTTTGCATTATAAAAGAAGTCATGGGCAACCCTTTTTAACCTACTTTTGGCACAAATTTTGGCAGCAAATATATTTTATATTCCTCTTCTTTTTATATATACTTTGGCCCTTGAGATTTGTGAGTTCTAACCTTAGATTAGAGGTGTTCTTGGAGCTATTTTGTTGGAGGTTCTTGGAGGAGCTTTTGTAGATATTTTGTGTTGATCTTGAGGATGTGATCATTGATTTCGCATCATGGTTTGAGGTATGGGGTTTTACACAATATGCTCCTTTAATCTCGCGAGTGTCATTCTCTTTGAATTCTTGTTTAATTGAACTCATATTTGAATTGATAAATTCATTTAAATCTAGAAAATAATTGTTGAAATTATTTTGATTCATATGGTATCATTATATTGTTGATGAGCACGTTGTCATGAGATTTTAATATGGCACGGATGTTGAGTACCCGCCAAAATACCTATTCCCGGGCTATGGCTTGATAAAGCATATACGGATGTGGTGAGGCCTGGTGACCCGGTTAAAGTGTTGTTGAGAAATTTATTGATAAGATGCTATTGAGATTTGCATTTTGATTTGAATATTCGTACTCGTGTTGTTACGTTTTATTCATAGCTAATATATATTTGTTGAGCATCTTTCCTGTCGTATTGTGTACTTCCCCATATTTTCTTTTAGTTGGCAGGTTAGCGTGGATTGGGACGCTATGGACCAATTGGGATTATTTTAGCGTGGATTATTTTGGGAAGAATATTTTTGGAAGATTTGTATTATTTTGATGTATAGAGCTTTGGAGATTTGTATTTATTTTTCGAGTTAGATGTTGTATTTATTCGGGAGACTTGTTGTAATTGAAGAGATTGAGATTAGTGGATTTATATTATTGTGGGTTTATTTAGATGCTCTATACCTTGTCACTTGTGGATTTGAATTTATTTTATTGCATTAGCGCTCCGTTCGCTCTCTCCGGGCGGGCGGGGTATTACATAGGCTAAGTTTAGCAACCCTTTTGCCCACACAATATCAATCGCTACAAAAATCAATATACGCCTCATAATTCCTTAGATAGAAAACATACTCTCATTTGCGGGTGGTTGTTGATTCGCTGCCTGATGGACGTTATATACACGCCCGTACTGACTCTGCTGCGCGGGTGCTGCTAGAATGGGAGGTAGTGTTGGCACTAGAGCTGGAGCTGGAAGAGCAGCTGGTGGAAACACTGGTACCTGTGACTCCTGTCGAGCATTTTGTGGCTGAGGGAATTTGTCTTTATCAGGACAATCTTGGCGTTTATGGCAATACTTGCCACACACGAAACATTTTCCCGCAAACTTTCCACCACTTTGCCCCTGTTGACCCCGACCCTGCTGGCCATTACCTCCCTTCCCTTGGCCCTGATGAGCCTGTCTCTGGCCCTGATGGCCCTGTTGTCCTTGCCCAATACCTCTATCCTCAAATCGAGAATCTCCAGATCGTAAACGCTTAGCATAATCCCCTGTCTGGGAACCCTGCTCACTCTGACGCTGATGACTCTGCCCTGGCTGAGTCCCACTAGAACTGCCCCCCGTAGTCTTGCCTTACAGGCTTGACCCGAATCCCCGCTTGACACCCTGAGTATGAAAGCGGTTATCCTGGCAGTGAAGCATTGCAGCATTAAGAACATCTGCATACGTACGTAGTGAAAGATTCCCCAATAAATGCTGGTGAATCTTGTAGTTCAACCCATCAGTGAATATTAGAATTCTCCTGTCCTCAGTGGGTACTTCAGCTGGTACCAAATTAGTTAATCTCATAATTCTTCCTCATATTCCGCCATCGTCTTCTCTCCCTGTTTCAAATCAAGTAGTTTCCGCCTCATCTTTGTCTGGATGGCGGAAGGAAAGTACTTCCCATCAAACTGTATCCAAAAGTCTTGGATAGTCATTGTTTCCCTCTCCTCCATAGTGGTTGTAGCTTCCCACCATTGCAAAGCTGCCCCTACTAGCTTGAATGTGGCTAGTATTTGACGTTGAACCTCAGTGCATTCGAGCAGTCTCAAGTGCCGTTGGATATCTTTCTTCCATTGGCTAGCAGTCACAAAATCTGATCCTCCCTGAAACCCAGGTGGGTGCGCCTTCTGAAAGGCATCCCTCGCTCGTTCCCATGCAGTAGGAAACACTGGCCCTTGCGCGGGTGGCATAACTAGTGCCAGTGCTGGAGCCTGCTAAACAGCAGCTAGAGATGCATTGACTGCCTGAGCGACAATTGCAGCAACTTCGATCGCAGTCATCGTACCCTGAGCTGGGGGGGGCTGAGGTGCACGTCTAGGAGGCATCTTAAACGAGAGAAAACTATCAGTATTTGATATGACAAAATAGCTGAAGCACGTAGGCGTACATAGAAAAGAAATAATCCTACTCATAGGGCTCTACATCAAAGAACGCTAAGCTGAAAACACAATCAGCCGTATAGATCCTAAAGGACACTAGAACCTGATGATCTGATACCACCTGTAACACCCCGCCTAATTAAATACCGGGTGGCCAGTCCCATACCAAATTAAAACAGAATATACAGTTGGCTCATTCTTAGCATCACTGTCGAAAATATTTACAACTCACCCAATACCCAATTAAGCTGATGTTAAAAACTTTCCAAATTTTAATTTAACAAAATCCATTTCCAGTTTAAGAATAACACAACACATTTTATTCTACAACACTGATAACCTAATAGATAACACAAAAAAATTTAAATGCAATTGGAATAAACATTCCCAAATAATATAAATCCATTACAGAAATCCCAACAATATTAAATGTATTAAAAAGACCCGAATATAATAGTATTTGACCCCGATAGAAAAAGATAACTAAATCCTTTGGGCGACATGCCCTATCTAAGAATACTGTGAATCAAAAGAAGATAAGCGTCTAAGCAACACTCCATAGCTCCATAGCTCGTCAAGATCAACTAAGGTTGGCGTCCCTGCTGCTGGACACCTGATATAGAAGATACAATAGAAAAGAAAATATGCAAGGAAACGGGTCAGAGCCCGATTGTGAAACTGATTTTTAAAACAACAAGTATTTAACAAGTGCAATAAATCATTTATTATGTACATGTTAGCATCCCACTCTCACTTGCTATTCTCACCTCTCAACTAGAGTGCACACTTAACGTTTCCTATTAACCTCCTAGTTAATGGTTCCTCTTTTCTAGTCTCCATATTATAATTTCATTCCCATATCACAATACCCGTATGTCCCATACCATACGTCATATAATCATTCATTTACATTAATTCATTTATGAATTAATCTTTTCAACTCTTTAAGAATAAACATTCATTAACTTAATTTCATTCTTTTTCTCTATTCACCGTTATCTACAATTATCACCGTAGATAGATTTAACCACAATAAATATCCATTCATTCATTCATTTAATTCATTATATATATATATATATATATATATATATATATATATATATATATATATATATATATATATATATATATATATATTCATATATAATACGGCACCCCGAGTCACAGCTGCGGTGCAATGCATTACTCTGCTATCAAGTCCCATCATCGCGGGTCGCCGAATAGGGGACTAAAGGTTCGGTAAGGATTCAACGAACCACAATCAACAACATATAAGTTGGAGGCAAGCATAGTTCTCGTATCCATAGGTCACGCACATACCTACGTACCCATAGTCAGCGGACTTATCAACTCCCCGATAAGTCTTTCATAGACCTATGTTCTCGAGCGACAAATCAAAGATCCCATGGATTCATCAGGATATGACTGCTCTCACACGCCAACCTCCCGTCCATAGCAAGTAAGCTAGGTATGTCATACACATAATCATCAATTAATAAAATAGGCATTATCATACCTATAACATACTATTAATAAGGTACTCACATTACCCTTAGATTATACGTAGCATTATATCTCTTTAAATCCCACGTATTAAAATATCACATCTTTAATTCTTAATTTAATTATCTCCGACCCTCACTCAATACACAAGGTTCAAATAGGCTTTTCCTCAACATATACTCAGTAAGAAGCCAATAATATCCTACTAGTCCATAACATCATTCCTTCCGAATTACTACGAGTTTAGCTCTCCTTTTAATTAAGGTTAAAACCGATAGTTTCAAATCTCTTATAAACACCTCTTCTTTCACTTAGGATTAAACCCTCTTGTAAACTTAAGGATACCTAGGTGTTATATTACATCACCCCTACTGGTCCTATCTTTAATCCTCAAACATCCCCTTTTGGAATTTAACAATTGAATTTAGCAATCGAAATTCCTTTAAATTAATTATCATTATTCTAATCAATTGAAATCCCAATCAAATTAATTCAAATCTTATCAAGGGATTACTAATATTTTCTAAGTCCCATAATATCAAAATAATAATCACTAAAGACACACAAAAGGTTTGGGATAAGAATCAACATTTAAAAGGAAACAACTTTACATATTCTGGGGAGGTCGATCGATCGAAGGCAGGGGGTCGATCGATCAATCACTCAGGTCATAGCCTGGTTTTTCTGCATTTCAGCAACTACAGGTTTAGCCATTTTTTAGCATTCAAATCTTCATATTTACATCTCAAATGACTTATAATCTCTACTACATGATATATCAACATATATGAATGATTTCTAATGTTCTAAACATCCTAGAATCATCAAGAGATTGGTTTAAAAGCATGTTTATATCCATTTTTTCCAGAAAATTATCAACATCTTAACTTCAAGAACACATCAATGGTTGGTGGTGGTGACTCTTGGTTCTTAGTTCTTCTCCTTCCCAAGTAAGCTTTTCCCTTCCAAAGCAACCTTTCACTCTCTCTAGGAAGATGACTTCTCTATTTTGTGTAAAGGAGATGAATAACCCACGTACACTTAATCTACCAATACTTATAATATGACAAAATCCGAAATCACTATTCATCCCGCTAGAAAAATGACCAAAATCCCCTTTTGGATTGTCTATTCATTTCCAAATGACCCGAGACTCAAAATTAACATCCAAATAGACTTTTTTGACTATTTCGAACCTTCCGGACGCTGCGACGCAGTCGAAATGACTATAAGGTCGATAGAAAATAAATTTCCTTTTTAATCTCACAATTTGGTCCCGACACGTCCCATACCGCGTCCGACTAAAATTCCAATTACCGAATTTATATCACACCGTCATATCAATGACATCACATTCATATATTACCTAAATATCTTTAAGTAATATTCATAATCATCCATTTTAATATCCACAATCCGGATAAAGCCCAAATGAATTAATTAATAATAAAATTCAATTAATCCATTAATTTATTATATAACCATTTTAAAAATCATTAAAAATCACGGGGTATTACATCAATCTGCTCTCCCAAGCTATCCAAGTGGATGTAGTGGGGTATGAGAGTACGAGAATGAGAATCCCTCTTAAGCTTATAGCAAAAATCACTAAAATATCCCTTTCTTTTGTAATAGTTACAAATAGAGGGTTGAACAGGTTTCATCTTTTTAGTTTGCTTAGGATGATTCCCTTTGGTGGATTAGGTTTAGGAGTGTTTTTTATGGAAACAAACTTGGAAATGACTCAGATCTATACTTGGAAGATTCACTCTCATCATAACTTATACCCTTTCTTTCTTGATCGATTTTTTCTTTATACCCAAGGATAGGTCCGAGAAATAAATTGCCCATTCTCCCAAAGTTTTCCTCAAGAGTGACTTTTACTTCACGAGAAGTCTCAATATCTTTCTTGAGAATGACAATATTGACTTTAAGCTTCTCACGAACTTCCAAATAATCACAAAGATCATCAAAAAGTTTTGTGAGTTTTGACATTAAGCCGTCTCTCTCTTTTCCCACCAAACTAAGCTTTTCATACAAAGAAACTTTATCCGCCTCGAGTTGAATCACCAATGCCTCAATTTTTTCGAGACAACCAACTTCTTTCTAAGTGTTATACTTTAATTGTCAACTTTTTATACCTCTTTTGAATTTTCATGAACTCGGTGTAGAGCTCAGAATAGGCAGTTTGGAGATCACCTTCGTCACCATCTCCATTACTGAAACCATCATTATCTTCAAAATCTTGGGAAGGAATAAATCTAAATTCAAGACCATAATGAATAATATTATCATCATTAGAATGAGACATACTAGAGTTATTGGCATGACTAGCAGTGAATGCAATGAAGTTACGTCTAAGAGGAGAACAGTTCCCTAAATCATCTGACTTGACATCCCTGTCACTTAGTGGCATTGTAAACAACTTTGTTTTTGCCTGTCTCTTAAGCTTCGTGGGACTTTCAAACGCTATGTGACCGCGATCATCACACTCATAACATCTCTCAGAATCATCCTTTTTAGAGTTATTATTCTTATTTTTCATAAAATAACGATCATTCAAATTATTGTTTATCAAATTTTGAATTTTGTTTCTTAAACTTAATAATTTTTTAAATTTTTTAACAAATAAGGATATGTCATCGGGAACTCGGACCTCTCCTCCTTCCTAGATATTAAAGCGATGCTCTTATCCCTTTTCTTTGGGTTATGAGGAAACATGTCGAGATCGTAGGTTTCAAGGTCACCAACAACTCTTCTAATTTTGTATTGTCGGTGTTTCCCAAAGAATTTAAGGCAATGACTTTCGAGTTAAACCTTTCAGGTGAGGACCTTAAGATTTTCTTCACAACCCCAGCTTCGGGAATTTTTTTCTCCCAAATTGAATGAATAATTCAAGATGTATAAGAAAAGAACGTATAACTTATCAAATGTTTCATTCTCGTTCATACGGATGGTTTTAAATTGGGTAGTTAGATTTTGAAGCTTGGTAGATTTTATAGCATTTGTTCATTGATGCATAAGTGAGAGTATGTCCCAATCCTCCTTAGATAATTTACATATCATTATTTGGCGAAACTCCTCAGGTGTGATAACACTGAACAAAGTCTTGAGACCATGAGAATTATGATTACACAATTTGTGTTCGTCCTCACTCGAACTCTTAACCGATTTAGGAACAATGCACTTTATTACAATTATCGTGGGTGGAGTCCACCCTCTAACTACCACCATCAACACACACTCATCTATCGATTTAAGTGAAACTTTCATACGGAGCTTCCAATATGCATAATTTGACCCGTCAAACATCGATAACCTACTTATTGACTCCAAAAAAAATCTCCCAGAAAAATATGCTTAAATAACTTATAGACACCCGCTCTGATACCAATTGAAAGTCTAATTTTCTAATAGTGAATCAATTAGATAAAGATATACTAGAAAGCCAAATAACCGTCTAAGCCTTTCTAAACATGCTTGTCAAATTATTACCAATTTTATTCTTGATTGACCTAATTACTAAGTTGACATCCAAGATAAGTCCAATAATAATCAATAAGCAAAATCGCATGAGAGGCGATAATGTATGAGGAAAATCCAACTGAGAAAAACCTCAGATGGCTAGGCTTAGACATATTTTATTATAGAAAAGGTTTTACAAAAAGAACACAAACGACTTAAAAAACTTGACCCCTCAAGCCTATGAAGATGAATGTCTTCACACCTTCTCTTATAACACTGTGCAATCCAACGTCGGCTTCACAGTATCACCATGCCTCGGACTCCTCCGATAGTCTCAAACTTCACCCACTTGTGTGGGATATTTAACAACAATTAAGATAGCCATTCTTGTATTTGGATATTAAGTTTATAAAGTATTTTCAAAATATGGAGCTTAAAAACTTTTTCTACAAAAGGAACTACTCAAAAATGGATAGCTAACCTAATTAAAGAAGGTCACAATTTTGAATAAGTCAAAAAACATTTTCTAGAAAAACGTGTTGTTCACTAGAACGAGAATGCAGGGTATTTCGAAGGTCTTTCGAAGGACTTCGTAAATCTCGTTGGAACGAGGTCAAAGGTTATTCAAACGATAAAGCCTTTTCGTTTGAACATCTTTCCAACGAGCTTCCCATGAAATTTGTTATGGTAAAGAGAGAACACTTGTTTGAAGTTCGTTTGAAGCAAGATTGAACGAGAATAGATTCTCATTGTAACTCTCATTCGAACGAGACTGGCTTCTCATTAGAACGAGAAGTCCATCTCGTTAAAACGATAAAAATTAAAAAATTCTTTAAATAACATTTTAAATGATAAATTGCCTCTGAAAGAATTATCTAAATATAATAATGATTATTTTGATCATAAAATGTCATATACCTTTTATCTCGAGACACGTGTAGCGCGTCCAATCGTGTAGCACCAAGTATAGTTGCTTGCATGTCTCGGTTCATAGGCTTGAGTAACAAATATATAACAATTTTAACCATATGTGTTTTGACCAACGGAATAAGACTATACATACATAAGACTCAATTGGAAATTTTCCCTTACACAATGGTTTGAAACTTCGCTCTCTTCGCACTTAAAGTTCCCTTAAGAGTACTCTTTAGGATTTCCTAAGATTCTTTCACCGTCACAATTGAGTATCTGGTTGTTCAATTGTGTGCTAATGGGGGCGAAAGATTCATCAAAGCAATTGAGGTGTAATTGCAAGCCAAAAATTTAGATCCTATCAATTTGCCCTTGGTTTGTTGGATCTCGCTCTTCCCACATCAATTGTAGGGCATAAATAACCTTCTTCAACACTCGTCCAAACACACTCGTGTTTAAACTTCAAATGAGCTCGCATTTTGGCCTTCCAATTAGCATAGTTGGAACCATCAAAATGAGGTGGTTGGTTCGGGGAACCACAATTATTATATTGCTTCATAATAAATAAATAAATAATATCTAAACACTAACACGGGATATATATAATCAAGCAACACAAAAAGTAAGTATAAACTCAAGCACGTGAATTAAACAATAGAGAACATGTTGTAATACCAATTAAGGATGTAAACTCTTACAATCTTGTGTGTACTGCAAATAAACCTAGGGGGACTGAATAGGTTTTTAAATAAAATTTAGCAAATTCAAATTTTCCTAGCCAAATTACATGCAATCCGAGAAAGCATACAACTAGGTGAGATTAAATTTGTTAAATTCACAATTAAACAACTGTTTGGTTAAATTAATTAATAATCAATTAAACCTTTAACACTTTCAAAGCTACTCTAATTCAATTTGTGATAATTAACTAAGTGAAAGCTCCTCAGTTCAATTTTAAGAGATCATATTGGATCAAATTAAATCTATATGCGTGTGTAATAGCAAATGTGAATAATAAAGTAACAATCACACATTCAAATCACAAGATAAAATCTATGAGGAAAAAACCTACCTTGGGGTAAAAAAAACTTGGCGCATCCTAGTCAAACATTCACTTTGAAAATAAATTTTACACAATGCAAGAAGATACCTCTATATTGTTCTCATTACAAGAAGTTATCTATTGATACCGAAACTTTTCTACGTTCTAAATGAGTAATCCACTCAAAACTCCATAAAGTGAATGTAGAATTCACATTCTCCACCCTTGGATTGCACCATAGATAAACTCTTAATAGTTGATCCGTCTCGTTCAGATCTTGAGTCTAGATCTTTAACTTCAATTGAGAATATCATTGATTGAATATAGGTTACGTGGAATTTCAACTCAAAACACTCTAAACACCTCACAAATAATTAATCAAGTATGGATTCAAGTTTTTATCTCAAAAAGTTAAGATCATGTGATTTTAATAATCAAAAGTGGGATGAAGTGGTCTAAAGATTTAAAACTATTCTCTCAAGTAGTAGAGCAAAAATATAATTTAAATGGAAGGTAAAAACCTCATATTTGTGGAAAAAAATTCAGATGTGATGCGTATGTGCGCACAGATACAAAGTCATTCGTGCGCATGGGCCAAAACACAATCGTGTGCATAATGTTGGATAGAAGACACAAAACATGTCTAACACGTGCATGCCATACAAATGATATGAAAACTTATCGTGAAAACGAATGTAGGGAGTAATTTTTTCATTCCCTTGAAAGCTAAACAAACTAAGGGTTTACCACATAACTTTAGAACACAAAAATATCATCATTTGAATAATTTGTTCTTAAAACATAAAACATTTTGAAAGTTAAAAGAAAACGAGCATGTGTGTCCATATCCGTGAGACGATCTACATAGCAATCGATAAAAGTATATATCTTCAAATGCGCAGCACATGAAAGTGTTTGACGTAGAGATCCCATGAATGATCTTCATGGGATCATTTTGACTTAGTATGTACAAGACCCGATTACTTTGATATTGAATTAAACCAATATAGTATACTAATACATTTTTATTTTCATTGATTAATAAATATATGGATGTTTGTGTATATTGTCGCGGTGTGATATATAAAATTATTAGTTGTATCCAAGTATCTATTAATTAATACACCATCCGTCCCAAATTATGAGTTCTCATCTATTTTTAGTATAAATTAAGTACATATCAAATCAATGACCATGATCAATACTGTTCACTATCGTAAAATATGATTTGTTGATTATGTCACCGAAAATATAATGAGCTATGAATTTGGTACAAAGTAATATTTGATTCATAACCCACAATAATTATAAAGCAACTAGGTGTAAACCCGCACGATGCACGGGATAGGCGATTGTGAGTTCGTGTCATATTCATGTGAAAATTATGACTTATGTTAGTCATAACACAATATCATCTTATTCGTGTTTTTGTGTATCAGTGAATGTATTTGTCATATAAGATATTTCTCTTATCCATCTTCTTTTGATATTTTTTAGCAAAAACGACGTATACAAATGATAGTATAAAGGAGGAAATCAACCACTGATGACTTAAAAAATTTACGTCATCATAAAGACTAAAAATATTTAAACTTATTACATGTATAAATTTTATTATGCTCTAAAAGTAACTGCATACAACATATCCATTAAACCCATATTAGAGAATTTAACTTTTTTTGGAATAGATCATAGAAGGAAATCAAACATTTAAAAAATTCTTTAGGAAGAAAACATATGCAAAGGCGATTAATTATTTATATTATTGCAACCATAGGTTTAATTGTGCAGTCACAGCAAAACAATAATCTAAATTGTGAATTCCATCATAAATATCTAAATTCATCCCAAATTAAGTTTTATGTTTTTGTATAAGCACGGTTGTGTAAGAGTAAAATAACACTTTAATTATTTCAACACTTAGAACACCCTCTCATTCGTAACAATACAGTAAAGAAAACATTAGTAGGAGCTACAAACTCACTGTAACCAAAGAAAATAATAAAACTTACCCCCCCCCCCCCCCCACACACACACACACAAATCGACCTCTTTTCTTACAATTTGAAAACATAAAAATTGATTCAATCATAAATCCACATATTGCATAGTCTAAAATATTAATTAACAAATTTTCTTATATCAAGTCATAGAATGTACGTAAAAGTCCAACATGCAACTATATCCAAACACATCACCGACACATAGTGTTTATTTACCTTTATCTTTTTTCTTTTCCCATAGATTCACCAATTAAAACCCATCATCAATACACATATATAAACGCATACACACACACACACGCACACACACAATGATTCAAAGTGGGCCTTAAATTCCCATAAAATCCCAAAATCAACATCATCTCAAAACATGTTATTGTCATCTAGATAAATAATGAATGGAATGACAATCTGAAGCAAAATAACATATACAAGTATATATAAGTAATGAATGGACGGATAATCTTAAGCAAAATAATAGAGATAAGTAGTTTATCTACCTTATTTCTCCCAAATTTCCTTTTTACGCATTTCGATTGAAATGGTGTGTAGTATTTGTAAATGTGGAATTTCTTTGAAATTATTAATTTCTTTCAAAAATAATTTTCTCTTCATAAACAAAACTTCAATTCAATTTCAAATTCATGCAAACCAAATTAAAGAAGAATTTGCCAAATTTACTTATTCTCTAAACTAAAACAACCCGAATTAATTAAGCATCAATTAAATCATTTTTTGTGGTTAGACCAATTTTATTTTTTTACCTAAGCATGCATGTAGGTGTGAATTAACAAGTTAAATAAACAACCAGAATGCCTAGATGTACGAGCAAAACCCACAACGGGAAAAATCTCGAACAGCCCAACCACAAGTCTACTAAGTACAGAATTATAAAAGGACGTGACATAATACTTACAAATCAATTTGATGCCCTCTCAAGCCTGGACTCTCTTCATTCCTTTAACCTCTGCCTAGTGACAACGTAGGAGTCCACCTATCTGTGACACCCCGCCTAATTAATCCCGGGTGATCAGTCCTAAATCAAGTTAGAAAAGGTTTCTCAGTTGGTCCATTCTTAGCATCACTGTCGTCTTTTTAATTACTAACCACCTAAGTGAGAAAAGTAGACTGGTGCCAATTTTTATCTTTCAATTAATTAAATAAAACTCATGCGGAACATAAAATAATACACAATCACAGTTAACTAAAATAACCATCCACAAATAAAATACTTAACCGAATAAACCATCGATCCAAATATCCAATACAAGTAAAGACAAGAAGAAAATCTCAACAAATCTAATACTGATAAATGAACTGTGAGCGACAAGCTCAGATAACTACTAAAGAGTCTCAACACGAATGAAAGAAGGAGGCGTCTATCAAAAAACCCGCAACATCCACATGTGATGCAACAAAGGATACCTGGAATAGAGTCAAGCCTGGCATCCCTGTGGCTGGACACCTAAAAGGTTTTTAAAAAAATTTATAGCAAGGGTTAGTACCCAAAAACATTTGAAAACATTTAACAAATGATTAACTTGTAGTAATAAATAAATATGCATGCTCTTCATATTTTAGTTAGTGCCGCACTCTCTTGAGGACTTCCTCGCCCCTCCTCTAATGTGCACTACTAACGCTTCCATTTAATTTACTAGGTCCTACGCTCCTGACCCAATACTTATTTTAACCCTTGAAATTTACCTACTCTAACCGAGTATGCCTTAATTCATGATTTTTAAGTTATTATAAACGTCAAACTTAATTAAATCATTACCCTTTTTAATTTCATATACATTCACACCTGTTATGCACATAATACATTTTTCACTATGTATTAACTATCCCATATATAATTATTTACCTAATTATATATTTAATCATATTACAGTATTCACAAACATACTGAAATAACATTTAATACAAACTTTCGACCGAGTAAAAATACTCACAAAATATAAATTTTTTCCAAGTGCTATCCCACTACGTGTATTCACATAACCTAGTTATCCAAGTTAGATTCGCTCACTAACTTAGTTTAACATACGAATTGGAGGCGGTCATATTCCTTACCTGAAAGTGAGATGCCCCTCACCTATATAACGGACGTTATGACCTGGGATTATACTCACCCTACTCCTCAAGCTAGGGTATTCATCCACTACGCGCAACCTCCCCCTATAGCACTAGAGTATATACTAATAATATTCAATCACTGATATTAATGCACACACACTATATATATATACTATCACACTCCGTATATATATATAAATATAAAATGTCCCGGCTACACCATGTACAAAATCCGTAACATAAGCCTATTTAATTTATTAAGAGTTTATGGTCCAACTCTAATTATTAATTAATTTGCACATTAATTAATTAAGTCACCTTTGGTGTCGCCCCCACCATAAAATTGGACTTACTCTCGTAGTCCGAATTAACCTCACCCGAGTCTAAATTCCCGACTCTCGAATTATTTAGCCTTTACCTAAATAAGATTTATCTCTCGGTATTCCTCAACCGTTATCCCGGGACTTGTTCACTACACCTATATTTAATCATTTCGAACACCTTCCCAAAAATTCAACCTTAGTGTGTCACACCTAATTTCTCAAAAACCCAACAAATTTAAATTATGATGTCACACTAAGTCGTCTCCAAATTCTAAATTAACTTTATTCACCATTAATTAGATTTAAAACCCATGTATAAATTTCTCACCAAATTAATTCATGGAAAAAGATTAAATTAAAATTTTCTTCATATAAAAGAAAACTGGGTGAACTGTCAAAATCTGCCGACCATCGATCGATCGACCCCAGACCTTCGATCGATCGATCGATCGAGCAGGTCTTCGTCTTCTTCGCGAAGACAGATTCTTCCATGGACGAGTTTCATAAAACCCTAACTCCTTCTACCAGCAATCTCCAGCCTTCTTAACAATAATACAAGTTAGGAACCTTATTAAGGACCTCCAGAATGCCGTCCAACGTTATTAATTCGTCCATTAACTGCAATTTCTGAATTTGGGAAAATATTCATCTTAAATCCCTTACCCATTTACATCCCAAATCCCTTCACCAAATTTATTTCTAATTATCCAGATATCATCCTACCAGATATGTATCAATTTATAATATCATATTTCTACAAGAATCCTCATTCAAATTCGTAAATCAGATTATTATTTTCAAAACCTCATGTTTATGCCATGAACACCCAAAACGAATTTTGATCAAACACATCACATGAATATGAATTAAAAAACAGATTCAATACTATTGCAAGTTATCCACTTGCCTTAGGTTTCATAGTGTCTGATTCGGAGATGAATTCCAAGGTTGAAGATGATCCTTGTTGGCCCTCTAGTGATCCCAAAAATGCCTTTAACTGCTATTAGGGTTCCTTAATACACTTAGCATTTTTCTAAAACTCTATCAGCCGTTTCCTTTCTTCTCCTAACTTTAAAATTAACCTAAATCCCGTTTTTGCCTAATGGGCCAAGCCCAAATGACCCAATTACCCCCGTGTGGGCCCGACTATGTCTAAAAATGCCCCGTGACCCGTTTACTACCCCCGAGTACACTTTTCCGACTATCTCGGCCCATCCGGACTCAACCGTACACTCAAAATTGGTATTCGGATTAATTTATAAAAATAATTATTCCCCCACCCCTTTAGTCTATACCGACTCCCGGTTGAGATAAGTGCATACCCTGTCATTAATACTCGAAATGACTTAAATAATTGATTACTATTCACTTAGTAAATAAATTCCCGTAAATATTAACCATTCACTCCCCGATTAATATTTATATAAAATTTCCCTAATTAATTCAATTAAAATTATGTCTCACAAGTAATTTTCAATTTTCGAATTAATTACATATTTAATGCATGAAAAATGCGGGGTGTTACATACTCCCCCCCTTACAAAGGAATTTCGTCCCCGAAATTATGTCATACCTGTGATGAAAAGCTCTGGATATTGCTCCCTCATATCCTCCTCCGGCTCCCAGGTAGACTCCTCAATGTTGTGATGACCCCACTGTACTCTAACTAGTGGAACAACCTTGGATCGTAATTTTCGCTCGCTACGGTCTAGAATAGCCATAGGCCTCTCCTCATATGAGATGTCTGGCTGTAAATTAATTTCTTCGAGTGGAATGTGTCAGAAGGCCCTCTCGCTCCTGCGATATTTCTCCAGTGATGCCACATGGAACACGTCGTGTATCCGCTGAAGGTGCTCCGGCAATTCCAGCATGTAGGCTACAGGCCCCACCCTCTCGATAATAGGGAAAGGTCCCATGTACCTCGGTGCTAGCTTACCCTTCTTGCCGAACCTCATCACCCCTTTCATAGGGGACACCCGGACCAATACCTGATCCCCAACCTCTAACTCCACATGTCTCCGTGAAGCGTCAGCGTAACTTTTCTGCCTATCCTGAGCTATCCGAATCCTCCCTCGAATCAGTTCTATCTTGGCAGATGTCTCCTGCACAATCTCCGGCCCCAATAGTTTGTTATCCCCCACCTCTAACCAACAAGCGGGTGAACGACAAGGTCTCCCGTATAGTGCCTCAAATGGTGCCATGCCGATCGTGAATTGGTAAGAGTTGTTATACGCAAATTCTATCAGAGGAAGATACTTCTCCCAACCTCCCCCAAAGTCTAATATGCACATTCTGAGCATATCTTCCAGCATCCGGTTGACTCTCTCGGTCTGTCCGTCAGTCTGTGGGTGATAGGCTGTACTCAAACGTAACTCCGTGCCCATGGCCTCCTAAAAACTCTGCCAAAATTGGGCTACAAAGATCTTGTCCCTATCCGACACAATATTTATCGGTACCCCGTGCAGCTTAACAATCTCTGCTATGAATAGCTGCGCATAACGCATCGTCTCAAAGTCTGTGCGAACCGGTAGGAAGTGGGCCACTTTGGTCAACCGATCCACAATGACCCATATGGAATCGTGACCCTTCTGCGATGTCGGTAACCCTGTAATGAAGTCCATAGAGATGCTCTCCCACTTCCACATAGGAATTTCAAGTGGCTGTAGCATCCCTGATGGTCTCTGATGGTCAACTTTCACAAGCTGACACGTGGCACATTTCGAAACAAACTCTGCTATGTCCCGTTTCATACCTGCCCACCAATACTGCCTCCTCATATCTTGATACATCTTATCCCCACCGGGATGTACCGCGAATATCGACCCATGAGACTCCGTCATAACAGCGTGCCTCAACTCCGCATCCTCTGGCACAATCAACCTCCCATTATGGTGTAAGCCTCCCTCCGAGATGATCGAGTAACCCTCTGCTCCCTCAGCTAGCAACTGGCTCACCCTATCCCGACAGGTCTGATCCTCTGCCTGAGCCCTCACAACCCGCATAATGATCTCGGGTGTGATGGATAATGCTGACATGCAAGCCCTGGCTACATCATCCTCATATCGAAGTTCTCTCCACTTCGCTTTCCAGACTTCTGATATTTCCCCAGTCGGTCTTCGACTCAATGCATCTGCCACCACATTAGCCTTACCAAGATGATATTGAATATCAAACTGATAGTCTTTCACGAATTCTAGCCATCGCCTCTGTCTCATATTCAGATCCTTCTGAGTGAAGAGATACTGACGTGATTTTTGATCCGTGAAAAGCGTGAACTGCTCCCCCAGGAGATAATGTCTCCATATCCTCAAAGCAAAAATGACTACTGCTAACTCCAGGTCGTGAGTGGGGTAATTCCTCTCGTGGGGCTTTAGCTTCCTAGACGCATAAGCTATAGCCCTTTCCTTCTGCTGAAGCACACCCCCAAGTCCCTGTAAGGATGCGTAAGTGTAAACCCGATACTCTAATCCTCCTTTCGGCAATGCAAGCACGGGTGCAGATGTCAACTTGTCCTTTAACTCGTCGAAGGCTAATTGACAGTGATCATTCCAAGTGAAAGGTACCCCTTTCCGGGTAAGATTCGTCAAAGGGCCCGCAATCTTTGAGAATCCTTTGATGAACTGTCTGTAATAACCGGCCAACCCCAGAAAACTGCGCACTTCTATCGATGTCGTGGGTTGTCCCCACTCCCTCACCGCCGATACTTTACTTGGATCCACCGCAATACCCCGGTCTGACACCACGTGGCCAAGAAACTGAACCTCCCGTAGCCAAAATCCACACTTACCGAATTTGGCATAGAGCTGGTGATCCCGCAATGTCTGTAATACTATACGCAGGTGCTCTGCGTGCTCCTCCTCGGTACGCGAGTAGATCAGGATGTCATCAATGAACACGATATCAAACTGATAGAGAAACTCCCTGAAGACTCTATTCATGAGGTCCATGGACACTACTCGTGCATTGGTGAGCCCAAATGGCATTACCCTGAACTCGTAAGATCCATACCGCGACAGGAAAGCAGTCTTCGGAACATCCTCCTCTCGGATACGTAGTTGATGATACCCTGACCTCAAGTCGACCTTAGAGAAATAAGACGCCCCTCTCAACTGGTCAAATAAGTCGTTAATCCTAGGCAACGGATACTTATTCCATATCGTGGCCTTATTCAGCTCTCTATAGTCCACGCATAACCGTAGTGAGCCATCTCGCTTTTTCACAAACAACACCGGTGCACCCCACGGCGATGTACTTTGTCGAATGAAACCCTGCCCCAGCAGCTGCTGAATTTGCTCCCTCAACTCACGCATCTCTGAAGGGGCCATACGGTATGGGGCTCGAGCAATCGACCTCATCCCCGGTGCTAAATCGATCACAAATTCGATTTCCCTGTTAGGTGGCAATCCTGGTATCTCCTGAAACACACCCTCAAAGTATCTCACCACTGGGATTGAGTCCAATGTAATAGCCAGCTCCTGTGAGGTTTCCTCCTCAATGTAATACAAGTGTGTGCGTGACCCTCCCTCAGGTAGCGACATTGCTATCAAAAACATTTCCTGCCCTGGAATGGAAAACACGATGGTCCTCTCGTAGCAATCCACCGTCGCCCGATAACTTGCCAACCAATCCATACCTAAAAAGACATCGTAGGCCTCCATATCCAACACTAAGAGGTTCGCTGCTAAACTAAGTCTCCCAATCAAAATGTCCACACCCCGACAAATCGAGTGAATCGTAGCCCCGCTGCCTACTGGCGACTCTACACATATCCGAAGACTACCCGCGGTCTCTAGTAGTCCGGCCCGTTTAGCAAAATTTAATTTAATGAACGAATGTGATGCTCCCGTATCAAAAAGAATGCTACCCTCACAACCATGAATGAGAAACATACCCTCAACTGCTGGCGGTGCTTGCTGCGCCGGGGGATTGGGAACATCTCGGACGTTATACACACGTCCGTAGTGCATCTGCCCCTGCTGAGGTCGGGCGGGTGGGGTTGCTGCTGCTGGCGGTAATTATCCCCGTTGCCCTTGTTGGGCCTCCTGCTGTTGACCTCTGACCCTCTGTGGGCACTCCCTCTTGAAATGCCCTGGCTGGCCACAGACAAAACAACATTTTTGACCATCCCATTGTCGTTGGCCCTGTTGGCCCTGACACGGCTGACCCTGGCCCTGCTGGCCTCCCCCATTGTTCCCTTGGCCCTGACGGCCCTGAGGAACCTGCTGCTGCTGATTCGGGCTCTGCTTCCCCTGCCTGAACCCCTATCCTCCCGATCGGAGCCCACCAGGCTTAAACTTCTTAGCCTGATTCCCTTGCTGACTGCCCGCCTACTGCTGATCACCACTTGTGTCAATACTAGTAACGGCCTTGCCCTGTTGACTCGACTCCCCTGTTCTCTTGCTCCCTTTTGCATGGAATCGATGATCCTGGCAGTGTACAAGTGCGGCATTAACGACGTCTCACTACACCAAAACAAGCTTTGAGTAACAGACCAATTTTTTTATTACTAACAGTATTTTACTGTTACTAATTCTAACAATAATTTTTCATTACTGATTTCATTTAAGTGTTACTAATTTGAGTTTACAAATTAAAAAAAAAGGTTAAATGGAGAATAAATTATTTTAACACTTTCCCCAAAAAAGAGAACACCTTAGACATTTTTTTCCTCACTCAATACCCCCTCCATTTTTCCCTCCAACAAAAAATACATTTTTTCCCCTTACTCAATACCCCCTTCCGCCATTCTTCTTCTTTAACCATTCTTCTTCTCAATCCTCAAAGGTAACCTCTTCCGATCATCTTCTAATACAGGTAACCTCTTCCATTCATCTTATAATTTTCTTCTTCTAATTTTATGTCCCAAACTAACCCTAATTTCTATCTTTCTGAAAAAACAACGGAAATAACAAAGCTTCCATGGGTGAGGTCTCCCAAACTAACCCTAATCTCATCTTATATATATGTTGAACATAAGATAGCTTTCACAGGTGAGGCCTCTCGTGATTGGATCCATACCAAACCAAACACTTCCATATCTCTTTGCTAAATATAGAGAAAAAGAAAGTGGGAAAGATAAAAAGAGAAAATAGTTAGGAGCTGAAGAGAAGACAAAAATAGTTGTAACAATTCATGAAAACCGCACCATAACCAGCCGAGTTTCAGGGTTGTTTGAGGTAGTGTTTTTGTTTTCTTCTTTTAAACTACTTTATCTATTGTTTTCTTTTTGCTTTGGTGGATTTGTTGGTCAAAATATTCTGGGTTTGTTTTAGATGAAATGGAACTTGCTCGATATTTGGTTCAAGTGTATAGAACTCACTGATAGTAATAAAATGGCCAATTCTTATCTGTAAGATGTATCTCCTTTATCTCCCTAGTGACATATGATATTTCTATTCTCTCAATCATATTATGTTGTGTTCTTTTTATGGATCTAGTACCAAATATTATGAATAGATCTTGTCTCGTGGCACCCAAATCCATTTTCTTCATGTTTAGCAATAAAAATGAATGTGGAAAAGAAATTTGAGTGTTTTTATTTTATAATTTTCTTATGAGCGTTTTCAGGTAGTAATATGTCAAGGCCACTGCATAGAGGTGTATCCGGAGGTGGGGGGAGATCCCCTGGGAACAACCATGATTTTTTAAATGATTCCCAAAAGAAAGATAGAATAGAGAAAGATGACATTAATAGAGGTCGTTTGTCTTATGATAATACATATTTATCTTTGAGATTCACATTTGGGTTCCTTTTCTCAGAAAATTTCTCAGCCAAAAACGGTGCTAATGAGATTGGTTTCATATCTGATCCCTTTGACGCTACAACTTTAAGAAGCGGGCACAAGTTCACTCTGTTATTCTCAAGTTTAGTTTAGTGGTTATAGTACTTCTTGCTCTTACAGGGTCCTTTTGGTGGACTATCTCAATAACGACCTCATCGAGAGGTCAAATATTTCGCGGGTATAGGCGGTTGCTGGAGCAGCTTGTATAGGACTTGTGAGATATTGGAGTGTGCAATGTTTTGAATATTGCACTCCTATAGACTTGTTTATATGACGATTTTATAGTTGAAAAACATTTCATCATTTTTTGTAGTAACAAAGTTTATAATCTGAAAACACATAGGAGAGCTATTAAAAGGGGTAGGGACAGACTCTTATTAAATGATGGATCTACTGGGCCTTTTATTCATGCTGCTAGGGGTTGTCTTAGTAAAAAATTCTTTAGTAATACATCTTTTATTTCTCAGTTGACTGATTGTATTTTGGGGAAGAAAATGAGAAGATATTTTTATTAAAAGAAATCATCACTTGCGGTTCAGACCCCAAAACGCATAGATTTCACTGTTACTATCAGATTATTAAGCGTAAATGAAGTATCATGAGATCGGTTAGGTTGACTATTGAAGATTCATCCAAGGTGGGGTTAGTACAGGAGGGTAGGACCAAAAGAAAGGTTGTTTGACTTTTCAATGAAAGCGGATTTACTAGAACACCAGTCTTCATGTTCTATCAATGTTGAAACTACTGAGGATATTATTTATGAGAACTGATAGTTAAAGAAGGGAAATCAAGCGGCACGAGCCCAATATCTCCTATGTGTTTTCAGATTATAAATTTTTTGGGTATATTATATGACGGTTTTCCTTTGGCATGTGAATTTAGGTTTGTTATATCTCACCTTTAAGATGCCCATTAGTTATCCTTGTGGAACGTTTTGGTTTGCTTGGGTTGCTCATATGTTCAGATTAGTTTAACAAAAACTAATTAATTTACTGTGTGATAAGGATACACAAGAATATGCATATGAACACCTATAATTTTTTTAACAAGTAATCGGCGTTGTACCTCGAATGTTGGGCTATTTTCTTGTATGTATTTATTCTTTTTTTTCTAGTTAGGTAATTCTTGTAGCTGTCATGACAGAAAGGGTATTCTACTGGTTAGTGATGTGTAAAGGGATCCCTAACTAGTAGTTATATATTCCTCCTATTTAAATCCAATGTCTATTTGCTTACTTGTCACAGATTGAGAAGACAAGAATTGAGGAGAAGAAATCACTTGAAGACCAAGTGGTCAAGCTAATGAAAGAGAAGGATCAAAGTGATATTCAGATTGCGTTACTAAAGCAAGAACTGGAACTGGCCAAAGCAACATATGAAAAACATTGCTTACAAATGGAAGCAAAGTTATATAACAAGAGCTTTATGGACTTTCAGTTTGGATCTCTACAGGTTTGCATAAAAAATCATCCTTATAACATTATTTATCTTTTTATGTTTAACTGATTATATAATGTTATATAACTGCTTAGGAAATAATGATGGGTTCTGAGTCCATAAAGCAAGAGCATTTAAAGACACAAAAGATTTACTCAGAAGAATTCAAACACTTCGATAAAATTGATAGTTCAATATCAATTGTATTTAATAATTAAAAATTGTCTTTGTAACACGTTTGGCATTTCATCATGTCCTAATTGGTTTATTTCTTATGTTCACCTATCATCTCATCCTTCTCTATAGATATCAAAATCATCCCAAAACTATGGTTATGCAAATCACAATAAGAAAGTATGGGTTGAGAGAATGATGCAGGTCAGAATCTCCAAAACTCTAGCTTATAATTCTCGCTTTGTATGTACTCTTTTCTTTCTCAATACTCTCAATCGCAATACATACATAATAAATTTATGGTTGATGTATATATACTATCAGGTCTATCATTTATGGGGCATGTTTAGAAGATTCTGACCCAGTTTGGCTATTCGATAAGAGAATGATAGCCAAAAGAGGTACATACATATATACATGTTGATGTTTATGTTCATTCAATGTCGTGTCAGCTGTCATGTCATGATATAACATATTTCAGATGTGTGGTCCTGTGGCGTGACGATGTATGTTATGTTAAGATCCAAGAAATTTTCGTAAAACCATTGGGGTGAGTTCACATGTAAATTATATTTCACTGTATGGACGATCTCCTTTCCCTTCCAATATATTCGTAGTTATTAAAACTTTGATTACTCATGTTCTTAACAGAGGATAATGAGTGTTCGGTATACAATACCCTATTATGTTTGAGTTTCTGCAGATTGTTGAAACCTATTATGTGAGTATGAGCTGCATTTAAATGCTTGCAGAATTAAATTTTGGGGTCTTCATTATATAACATTGTCTGATGTTCCGAAGTTATTATGCTATGTGTTGTTTTAAACAAAAAGAATACATGCATGCATTGTGAACGCGGTAAATTAATTATACAGGTCTGGATATTTTTAATTACTTTTGATGATGTTCTTGGGCTTTGGCCATTTACTCTGGATGAGTTCGTTCAAGCTTCTCATGATTGTGTAAGCTCTTGTGATCCTTGTGAATCTCGTTTTGAAATGAATTGTTATTTCTATATTTGGTAATTAGTCATATAATATCTTCTTCCTCAGATTTTAGGATCCGAGATTATTGGGTGAGATACGCATATCCCTTCTCAGATCTATTATAAAAGATATTGAAGATGTAGCAAGGACACCCTCCACAGGGTGGTCATCCACAAATTGCTGAAGGGGTAAGTGCTATTCCATGGTTGCTTATGTCCGTGATTTGATTTCTTCAATGTATTTTTTACTCTATACTGCATAACTTTGCGCTTTCAAATTGAAATACCAGTTTTGTAACACAAAATATAGAATCTATTGTTATACTTTTGGATAGGCTGAACTCCCCAAATATATTTTCATATCAATAAATATTTCCAAGAGAATGTGATAAATACACAAGTAGTAGTATGCTCGTTATATGGACCGTGTCAAGTTACAATCTATAAATAAATTCCTTTTTACTCAAATTTGATGCTTTTTACCCCTATACATCATGGTTTAGTTTTTGTTTTGTGGTGGCTATATGTACTCAATCAACAACTTGAAATTGTTAAACAGAGCTCATAAGATCATATCTGTCGTTGGAGAATGGGAAAACAACAAGAAAGCAACCACAGAAGCTGAACTAAAGTTGATTGAGGTAACAAGTTTAATACGGAACTTTGCTATCTCTCTACTTTCTTTGAGAATTTACATCATATCAGTGGCGCTAATACGTGTGCTTGACATTACATTTTTTTCAATAGAAAATTCTTATTTTTTTTCATTTTTATGGTGGTGATGTTGCTGCTATAATATATGAGAGGAATAGCAGGCTCTAATGTGAAACCTGTTTCATGTATTCCTCATTTTTGGTGAAAAATATTTCTCTTAGTAGCATGGGAGATTTGATTTTTCAACAGAACTGATGGATCCAGCATTACCTCCCCCAATCACCTATTATTACCTCCACCAGCAGCCACTTACTGGAACTACTATAACCACCTTTCTCGAAGGTATGGTATCATCATCTCCACCTATTTGCTCTGAATATATATATATATATATATATATATATATATATATATATATATATATATATATATATATATATATATATATATATATATATATATATATACATATTTGTATAGTGGAGGAGACTGTATGACTAGCCTACATAATGATTTATTTATAAACTTAATAAATTCTTTTTAATGAAGCGGGTCCTTCTATGAGCGGATTGTACTATGTGCTTCCTCCAGCTGTGCATTGCTAAGGAAAAAAGTAACTCGTGCTTTGGCCATAGGCCTAGCCTATATTTATGTAGTAGCATTTTGACCTATGTTTTTCTCTGTCGCGACAAAGCATATCTGCTACCAAAGCAGTTTTTTTAACGTACTGAAAATGAGACTTAGGCAAATACATCTAATATTTAGACAGGGGCTGCTATACTTGCTTATTGTAACTCTGTTAGGATCAGTTACAATAAGCCCATAATGCCCATAATGGCCCTCAGTTACAATAAGCCCCATTATGCCCATAATGCTCCCCAATCTTTTACCTACTTTGTAATAGAACAAATCCTAGATGTAAACTTAAGTATGTTTCTTACAGGTATCAACGGATTAATTAAGAGAGATCATGACAAGTCATGGGCAATCATATCATTATCCCCCGATTCTCATCCACCTAGAATTTGGACACGATTCTTGGAGCAAAAACAACATGAGAGCCTGCCCAAACGAAGGTTAATATGAAATTTATAATAAAATGTTGTATTGACCCAAAAAAATGAAAAAATTGAGTTTAAATTCACAATAAACAGATATGCATGTCATACTGCGTAAGTTGTGTTTATCTCAACTTGATATGACATTTATGATATTGCCAAACTGTGATAACAATACATCCACCACAGGCAGTTGTGTTTATCTCAATTTGATATGACATTTATGATATCGCCTGGTGATGTAGAGACAATCATACTCCTATAATCTTTTGTCTTATAATGAAGTACATATTGAGTGAGACGAGGTTTTATTTTCTTCTTACTCGACATTTACTTCCAATTGATTAAATGTTCTAATGATCTAAAGATGTTATCTCAAACTGTACAAGATGCACAAGGAACTCTTCCAAGCATTAGTCCATTAATTCTTGGTTCAGCATTAGTAATTTCACTAGTCCGTACATACGCGGCTAGGGTTGTATCGCGTTTTGCAAATGATCCGACCTGAATGATGACGTTCTCAGATTACTTCTTCAGACGCTGCCTCTAGAGCAGAATTCGGTAAGCTTCCCAACTGCCTGTATTGCTTGGACTACTAATACATTTTGATGTACTTTTGTTTAATTAAAGTTTAGTTATAGTAAAGCTTAATAGGGCTCGTAGTGTGCTGCCACTGTAAATTGATATTATCTTTATTACCAAATGTAGTGTCATTTATGTGCATTTGTGGAAGTGGAATTTATCATTAAATAACGAAAATTGGCATGTGTGCAGGATGTTCATAAGACGATAGTATTATGGGATCTAATTTGCACTCCGTCAAATGGGATCGTATTATATTGGATGAGGTAAGTCCGGAATGAATTTTACCAAGTTCGTACTTTTTTGTACTTGAGTTCTTTCTTTTGCATTTCTTACATCTCACATCGTGTGAATTTATGAAAAATAGCCAAAATTCATGAATGCACATTAAATGCTTGGATATATAGTACAAAGCAATTTTAATTCATTTTTTTTATCATAGTGTGTTTGTGTGAATAGTGTGAAGTGCGTGTTCAGTGTTTGTGTGTAGCGTGAGTGTGTGTTTGTGTGAACAGTGTTAGTTGTACCAAAAAAAATTGAATTTGTGTTAGAAACCATATGTGTTGTGTGCTGATGTGAAAGTGTGATATTACAAGTTCACATACTTGTTTATATGTGAAATTTCCTATGTGAAATGTGATATTATAAGTTCAAATACTTGTGCAATTAATTTTGCCGGTGGATAATTTTTTGTACTAAATTAGTTTTGTATGACTAAATGTTGATATTATAACTAATATGATAATTTTATTTTGTTTGACAGAATGTCATTTTTGGATCCTCATCAAGTTTCCAGCGTTCGGGTTGCGGCGCTGATGGCGATGATAATAGAACGAAAGTTGATAGTCAACAACAACGGACTTCTTTTTTATATTTCATTTGATTTGTTATAATATAAAAATATCTCATTTGGGGATGTTTGTATTTGAATGTTATATTGAATGCTTTTATTAAAATAATGTACCTTTCGAGGCAATTGTATTACGATGTTTCATTTGTTTGGTTTAAGTTTCTTTTGTAAATAAAGAGTGGAGGCTTATATAAATGTAAATGTTGAATATAATTCCCTTGTTTTTGTATATGTTCTTAGAATTTAAATTGTGTGGTAAGAATAATCAGGATGTTGGATCTTGATTTTTTTTAAATATGTATTAGTATTAGTAATAGAATTTTACCGTTACTAATTCTGAATTTTACCGTTACTATTAGTAACAAAATTTTATCGTTACTAATTCTGCATTTTACCGTTACTATTAGCAACAGAATTTTACCGTTACTAATTCGGAATTTTATCGTTACTATTAGCAACAGAATTTTTCGTTACTAATTTTGAATTTTACCGTTACTATTAGTAACATAATTTTCCGTTACTAATTCTGAATTTTACCATTACTATTAGTAACAGAATTTTCCGTTACTAATTCTAATTTTACCGTTACTATTAGTAACAGAATTTTACCGTTACTAGCTTCATGCCCCACGCCTTTTTTCTAACTGAAAAATTGTGTTACTAATATTTTTAGTAATGGTAAAATTATGTTACTAATGGCGTGTTTTGGTGTAGTGTCTGTATACGTCACTAATGCCGGATTCCCAATCAAGTGTTGCCTGATTCGCCAGGCTAAACCGTCCATAAACCTCGATTTCTTCCGCTCCTCATCGCTCACCTCATTTGGCACAAAGTTTGCCAAATGGGTGAATTCTTCCTCGTAGTCTGCCACTGATCGGTCACCCTGAACTAAATCACTGAATTTCTTTCTCATCTCAGTCTCTACTGCTGGTGGAAAGTATTTGCGTTCGAACCGCACCCAAAACTCTGCTATCGGCATCAAGTCTCGCTCCTCGGCTGTGGTAACTGACTCCCACCACTGTAAGGCTGCCCCCGACAGACGAAAGGTAGCAAGCATCTGTTTCTGTACCTCGGTACACTCTAGCATGCGCAGATGGCGCTGAATATTCTTCTTCCAGTCACATGCCTCTATTACATCTGTGGTACCCCGGAACTCATGTGGGTGACCCTTCTGAAAGGTCTCCCTAACTCTCTGCCAAGATGGTGGCCCCATTGGAGCCTGAACTACTGGTGCCACGGGAGGCGGTGCCTGGGGCTGTGGAAAGTGAGCTACCATAGCTCTCATTGCTGTTTCGACCGCCTGGGCCACTATCACTGCCACCTGAGTAGTGGAAATCAACTCGGGCAAGGCTGGTGGTGGCGGTACACGTGGCTCCTGGTAAGCCTCCCTGATTTCATCCCTAGCCTCAGCCCTCTCCGCTCTCAGTCTCCTCGGTGGCATCTGAAATAGATTAAATCGCATAAGTACACAGTTTACACAAAAATATTCACAGCTGAAATATGATATCTCACAAGCGAAAAATGAATCAACAGTCCTAATAATAGGGCTCTACAACAAACGAGTGCTACACTGAAGCGTAGAAAGTCGCACAGATACTAAGGACACTAGAACCTGATGCTCTGATACCATCTGTGACACCCCACCTAATTAGTCCCTGGTGATCAGTCCTAAATCAAGTTAGAAAAGGTTTCTCAGTTGGTCCATTCTTAGCATCACTGTCGTCTTTTTAATTACTAACCACCTAAGTGAGAAAAGTAGACTCGTGCCAATTTTTATCTTTCAATTAATTAAATAAAATTCATGCGGAACATAAAATAATACACAATCACAGTTAACTAAAATAACCATCCACAAATAAAATACCTAACAGAATAAACCATCGATCCAAATATCCAATACAAGTAAAGATAAGAAGAAAATCTCAACAAGTCTAATACTGATAAATGAACTGTGAGCGACAAGCTCAGATAACTACTAAAGAGTCTCTACACGAATGAAATAAGGAGGCGTCTATCAAAAACCCCGCAACATCCACATGTGCTGCAGCAAAGGATACCTGGAATAGAGTCAAGCCTGGCGTACCTGTGACTGAACACCTAAAAGGTTTTTAAAAAATTTTATAGCAAGGGTTAGTACCCAAAAATATTTGAAAACATTTAACAAATGATTAACTTGCAGTAATAAATAAATATGCATGCTCTTTATATTTTAGTTAGTGTCGCACTCTCTTGAGGACTTCCTCACCCCTCCTCTAATGTGCACGACTAACGCTTCCATTTAATTTACTAGGTCCTACGGTCCTGACCCAATACTTATTTTAACCCTTGAAATTTACCTTCTCTAACCGAGTATGCCTTAATTCATGATTTTTAAGTTATTATAAATGTCAAACTTAATTAAATCATTACCCTTTTTAATTTCATATACATTCACACATGTTATGCACATAATACATTTTTCACTATGTATTAACTATCCCATATATAATTATTTACCTAATTATATATTTAATCATATTACAGTATTCACAAACATACTGAAATAACATTTAACACAAACTTTCGACCGAGTAAAAATACTCACAAAATATAAATTTTTTCCAAGTGATATCCCACTAGGTGTATTCACATAACCTAGTTATCCAAGTTAGATTCGCTCACTAACTTAGTTTAACATACGAATTGGAGGCGGTCATATTCCTTACCTGAAAGTGAGATGCCCCTCACCCATATAACTGATGCTATGACCTGGGATTATACTCGCCCTACTCCTCAAGCTAGGGGATTCATCCACTACGCGCAACCTCCCCCTATAGCACTAGAGTATATACTAATAATATTCAATCACTGATATTAATGCACACACACACTATATATATATATATATACTAGCACACTCCGTATATATATATAAATATAAAATGTCCCGGCTACACCATGTACAAAATCCGTAACATAAGCCTATTTAATTTATTAAGAGTTTATGGTCCAACTCTAATTATTAATTAATTCGCACATTAATTAATTAAGTCACCTTTGGTGTCGCCCCCACCATAAAATTGGACTTACTCTCGTAATCCGAATTAACCTCACCCGAGTCTAAATTCCCGACTCTCGAATTATTTAGCCTTTACCTAAATAAGATTTATCTCTCGGTATTCCTCAATCGTTATCCCCGGACTTGTTCACTACATCTATATTTAATCCTTTCGAACACCTTCCCAAAAATTCAACCTTAGTGTGTCACACCTAATTTCTCCAAAACCCAACAAATTTAAATTATGATGTCACACTAAGTCGTCTCCAAATTCTAAATTAACTTTATTCACCATTAATTAGATTTAAAACCCATGTATAAATTTCTCACCAAATTAATTCATGGAAAAAGATTAAATTAAAATTTTCTTCATATAAAAGAAAACTGGGTGAACTGTCAAAATCTGCCAACCATCGATCGATCGACCCCAGACCTTCGATCGATCGATCAAGCAGGTCTTCGTCTTCTTCGCGAAGACAGATTCTTCCATGGACGAGTTTCATAAAACCCTAACTCCTTCTACCAGCAATCTCCAGCCTTCTTAACAATAATACAAGTTAGGAACCTGATTAGGGACCTCCAGAATGCCCTCCAACGTTATTAATTCGTCCATTAACTACAATTTCTGAATTTGAGGAAATATTCATCTTAAATTCCTTACCCATTTAAATCCCAAATCCCTTCACCAAATTCGTTTCTAATTATCCAAATATCATCCTACCAGATATGTATCAATTTATAATATCAGATTTCTACAAGAATCCTCATTCAAATTCGTAAATCAGATTATTATTTTCAAAACCTCATGTTTATGCCATGAACACCCAAAACGAATTTTGATCAAACACATCACATGAATATGAATTAAAAAACAAATTCAATACTATTGCAAGTTATCCACTTGCCTTAGGTTTCGTAGTGTTTGATTCGGAGATGAATTCTAAGGTTGAAGATGATCCTTGTTGGCTCTCTAGTGATCCCAAAACTGCCTTTAACTGCTATTAGGGTTCCTTAATACACTTAGCCTTTTTCTAAAACTCTATCAGCCGTTTCCTTTCTTCTCCTAACTTAACAATTAACCAAAATCCCATTTTTTGCCTAATGGGCCAAGCCCAAATGACCCAATTGCCTCCGTGTGGGCCCGGCTATGTCTAAAAATGCCCCATGACCCGTTTACTACCCCCGGGTACACTTTTCCGACTATCTCGGCCCATCCAGACTCAACCGTACACTCAGAATTGGCATCCGAATTAATTTATAAAAATACTTATCCCCCCACCCCTTTAGTCTATACCGACTCCCGGTTGAGATAAGTGCATACCCTGTCATTAATACTCGAAATGACTTAAATAATTGATTACTATTCACTTAGTAAATAAATTCCCGTAAATATTAACCATTCACTCCCCGATTAATGTTTAAATAAAATTTCCCTAATTAATTCAATTAAAATTATGTCTCACAAGTAATTTTCATTTCCCGAATTAATTACATATTTAATGCATGAAAAATGCGGGGTGTTACACTATGTCTTGGAGTCCACCGGTGGGCCACTGTTACCGTCAAGCATACGAAGTCCATCATATATACACTAACAAATACGGAATCCTCCACAAGACACAATCCTTAATGATGTAGAGAATGATGAACCCGATGCCAAAATGTGATCTCAAAACTTATACGTATGTTGAAACTTAGATCAAAACAAATTGGGTGTAAACTTGAATTAGAATGGGATAAAAATTAATCATAAATGATTAATAAACATGGATAAACTTCTTAGAGAGAATTGTTATTCTAAAGACTTGAAAAGTTCATCTGGAAACTGCATTCCCGCACTATAAAAATGAATGGAAAAATTAGCGGGAGGTTGTGGAGAAAACTGCATGTAAAACTATCATTTTTCAAAAACAGCTCCGATCGTTCGAATGAAAACCAATCTCATTCGAAAGATAAATCCATCTCGTTGGAACGAGATAAGAACGAAACTTCTAACGAGAAGTAAGCATAAATTAAAAAGGGATTTCGTCAGAAGTCGTTCGAACGAACTCCAAATCTCGTTCGAACCACCTGGAAAAAAGTTAAAATATTTTTCAATAAAATATATAAAGTCATTTTAAAATAGCTTAACAAAAAATTCTAACACCCAATAATAAATTTCCATGGATCAACATAATACAAGAATTCATACTTGAGAGATCCTTGGAATGTTGATGACGATACGAGGCACGAAACACGGTATAAAATGTGATCTCTTCGACTTGGTCTCTATTCCTTCAACAAAAAATGTCATAGACTAGAAAGTTCACAAACATAACTTTTATCCTATGACTCAAAGAGTTTTTACCGGAATTAAGCCAACACGTACAAATTGACTTAATTGGAAATTTGTCCTTACAAATATCCCCCTTTGGCTATTCCAAAACAAAACTAAAAGTAAAAACCTTATGGGACGTCAATCTCATCTAAAAGACTCAATCCCAATCCAAAAGAAAAAATACACATGCTTGACCGTCACATATTCTGAAAGCTTTGCTTGCATTAAAACTTTACCGCATGATTGCAAGCCTGCACACTTAAACACACCATAAATGCATAATTAAATGTTCCCCCTTTTAATGACGTCTCCCCGTAAGTTAAATCTCCAAAAATGAAAAGAATTAGATACCATTTCTCCCACCTTTTGTTCAGGAATAAACAAAGATTAAGGTGCATAAAATAATTAATTTTTCCCTCGGTTAAAACAATTCTCACCTAAATGAAACAAAGGTTAAGCATAAAGGAAAAATAATTATATCATGCAATGGTGTATAGTGATACAAATATAACAAAACAACTTGGCAATACAAGAATAACTTATCCACATAAAGAATAATATATACCAACTATGATGCGATAGCAAAATGATATCAACTAGAGTGAACTAAAATGAACATGGAATGCTAATGAAAAATCACAATAAGATAGATATTGATATAAAGACATAACATACAAGGACTAAATGAAAAGGCAAATAATCAAAACAACCGATACCATATATATAAATATGCAAAAGATATCAATAAAGCATAGACACATATATAGGTATAAACACCACTCAAGGCACTAAATACGATAAGATTTTCACACTCATATGGCATAAATGTGTCAAAACCAAACGTGGTAAATGGAGTGAATTGGTGTGAACTAGATACAAAAGAATTATTACCTAACCACTTAAACATGTTCAAGGAGTTATATTTGATCGCAAAACTTTATCAACTTAGATTTTGCCTCATGTGATAAGATAAAGTGAACTCAAAGAACAAACAAGCACAATGTACACAAGCCTAGAATTTTGGTGGTTTTACAAATCAATATAGTCGTGATAAAATAAGCATAACTAGGATTCATTGTTCAAATCCGTTGATCTTCAACTAAACACCCTCAAAAGATAAACATATTACATAATTTATTTTCTCAATACTTTTGAAGTTATTTCTTTTGAAAGATCAAACAAACTAAACTATGTTGGCCTTTCGCAATTTTTCTATTTTTATTACCTTTTAATCTTTTCAATAACCTCTTTCCAACGGTGGCTTTGCTGCAAAGGAGATTTTCTCCTTTCATAGCCCTTTTAAAATTTTCAATATAATTTAAATAAAGCTCACGGGCAATGGTTCTTATATGCACAAATCCCCCATAATCACAAAATATGTAGATGGAAAAATTGATGGGAGAACATCTCACAAATCTCAAATATACATGTGAAGTTAACGTTCAAATTAGCTCGTGCATGTGTGTGTGGAGGCATATACAAAGAGAATCCATCAGGCAAATCAAATTCAAACTACTCCACGCAAGTATGATAAAGAACAATTTAAGAATTGAAATTCATAACCAAAAGTTCTAGCCACATGGATACGGAGAGTGATCTAGGATTCAAACACAAGAATATGCCATATAAAATGGGTAAAACTAAAATATACACACAAATCCTTTTTGAGTTTTTAAATTTTGAATTTTTTTTTAAAGATGACTCAAAGGACAAATAAAATCTTTTTTGTATTTTTAATAAGAACCAACAAGTGAAAAATCAAAATACAAAAGATTCGCTTGTCATAATTCTAGCAAGATATATATGATGAAGCATATACTGGAATATGACTAGCAAACATACAACTAACAGGAATATATCATGAAGCATAACTAGTGTATGTAGAAAATGCTAACACAATCAATATTTAGATCTGGCATGTGAAGTATCATGTACAAGAAAATTAGAATCATAAAGTCTATCATATAAAGCCTCCAAATCGGATCTCCTAATCCACATAGGTGTAACGTGACACTCTTGGATTTGGGTGACCTTGGTGACTCTACCCTTAGACTTCCTATTACCGTTTCTAGGATCAAAACAAAACCTCATAAGGTGAGACTTTCTACCACAATATGTGCAAGTGAAGCACGATGAGAATTATTACCAAAGGGTTGACCTTTTATAGCTATCCTAGTCGATTCTCTCAAAATTATAATTTTAGCTTTATTAACTAAAGCATTTTGAGTATCGAAGCCAATACTACACTTGTCATTTTTATTTGGACAGTGCCTAACATCTTATTAAATTTTTTGGACATAGACTCCAAATCAAACTTGACCCGACTCGAGTCTCTCAATCTACCTTCAAGCTCCACTATCCTAGACTCAAGTAAACTCCCAGTCTCTTCAAACTCAATAAGCTCTTTCTTCATAGCCTCTATTAAACCTCAAAGACTATATCTCTCTCCTTCAACATACTCTATTTTCTCACGAAGAGTACTCTCACTTGACCTAATTTATTCAATTAAAACACTCTCACCATTACCTATGACGCGTTCTTTCATCCTAGCTTCGAACTTCAAGTTTTCCTTTTTTAATTTCTATGATTCTGTATACAACTCACGAAAGGCAACTTAAAGTTCACCCACTTCTTCCTCTTCTTCATTCTCACTCTCTTTTCCACTCTCATTGACATCAAATACTCGGGGCTCGTAAATAATGGCCTCAGAAGTGTCATGCAAAGAAATATCTTTATGGGAAGATTCTTCATCAATGCTCATATGACAAGCCACGAATGCGATGAAGTTGCGCTCAATGAGGGAATCGGGTCCCTCTTGCGGTTCACTATCATTAAGGGTGGCATTATATGTAATAGGTTTATTTCCCTTCTTCATTATTTTAGTGGGACACTCGGTTGCCCTATGGCCATAACCCTCACAACTAAAATATCTATTCGACTCGTCTTTCTTAAGATCATCATTACGATTTTTAGAGAGTTTCTCGATTTTGTTATAGTTAGACTTTTCAAATTTCTCGTAATCATTTTTAAATTTCTCTTTATTAAACTTAAAAAATTTCTAAACTTATAAGCAAACATAGCTATATCATCCGGGTCAATATCAGACTCATCATTCGAAATAGGTGCTTCATCCTTTTGGAATTTTAAAGTTATGCCCTTACCTTTCTTCTTCACATCCTTGGGGATAAACATGTCAAGTTCATAAGTTGTAAGTCACCTATAATCTCTTTAAGTTTCGTAGAGTTTAAAGTGACTAAAGAATTCAAAACGGTTATTTTTGGATTAAGCCTATCGGGTAATGACCTCAAAATTTTCTTTATGACACGGTTGTTGGGTATCATCTCTCCCAAGTTAAAAGACAAATTCACAATATCGAACAATCTAGTAAGGAACTCATCAAAAGATTCACTCTCATCCATTTTTATGGTTTCAAATTGAACGGTGAGCTTTTAGAGTTTAGAAGTTGTAACAGCACTAGTACCTTCATGTGCGAGTTAGAGTGTGTCCCAAGCCTCTTTAGACGTTTTGCACGTCATAATACGACGGAACTCCTCTGGTGTGATCGCATTAAAAAGGGCATTTAAACCACGAGAATTGAAATTTTCTAGCTTAAACTCATCCTCACTTCATCTTTCTACGGGTTAGGAACACAAACTTCTCCTACTAGACACGTGGGTGGGGACCACCCTCTAACAATCGCTTGCCAAACCCGCTCATCTAATGACTTAAGTGCTAATCCAGTACGCGCTTTCCAAAATGCATAGTTAAAACCATCAAAATCAGGAAACTTTGAAAATGACAAATTTTCCATATTCAAGCTTCTAATGATCTAACATGGCAATTTAGTGCACCTGCTCTGATATCACTTGTAAATGCAGAATTTCCTTGAAATTATTAATTTCTTTCAAAAATAATTTTATCTTCTTAAACAAAACTTCAATTCAAGTTCAAATTCATACAAATCAAATTAAACATGAATTTTCCAAATTTACTTTTTCTTTAAACAAAACAACTCAAATTAATTAAGCACCGATAAAACCATTTTTGTGGTTAAAGAAATTTTATCTTTTTACCTAAGCATGAATCTAGGTGTGAATTTGCAAGATAAAATAAACAACCACAACGCCGCGATGTACGGAAAAAACCTACAATTGAAAAAACCTCGGATGACCCAGCCAAAAGTCCACTAATTACGAAATTACAAAAGGACACGACATAATACTTACACAACGACTCGACGCCCTCGCAATCCTTAACCCTCTTCGTTCCTTAAACCTCTGCCTAGTGATAACATAAGAGTCCACCTACGTCTCAGAGTCCACCGATAGGGCACTGTTACCGTCGAGCATACGAAATTCGACGTATGTAAACCAACGAACATGGAATCCTCCGCAAGAAATAATCCTCAATAATTTAGAGAATGATAAACCTGGTGCCAAAATGTGATCTCAAAACATATATGCATGTTGAGGCTTGGATCAAAACAAATTGGGTGTAAACTTGAGTTAGAGTTTGATAAAAATTAATCACAAATGATTAATAAACATGGATGAACTTCTTAAAGGGAAACTTTTTCCCTAAGGCTTGAAAAGTTCATCTGGAAAACTGCACTCCCGTAATATAAAAATGAATGAAAAAAGTAGTGGGAGGTTATGGAAAAAACTGAATGAAAAAACTGTCATTTTTCAAAAACTAATTCGGTCGTTCGAAATATAAAGCCATCTCGTTCAAATGAGAGAAGAATGAACCTTCTAATGAGAAGTGAGCACAAACCAAAAAGGGACTTCGTTAGAAGTCGTTCGAACGAACTCCAAATCTCGTTCGAACGATCTGAAAAAAAGTTAAAAAAAATTTTACTATAAAAAATATAAAGTCGTTTTAAAATAGCTTAACAAAAAATTCTAACGCCCAATAATAAATTTCCAAGGCTCAATATAATATAAGCATTCATACTTGAGAGATCCATGGAATGTTAATGACGATACGAGGCACAAAACACGACATATGATGTGATCTCTTCGACTTGGCCACTACGTCTTCAACAAAAAATATCATAGGCTTAAAAGGTAAAAAAACATAACTTTTATTCTATTACTCAAAGAGTTTTGTCCAGAATTAAGCCAAGACATACAAATTGACTCAATTGAAAATTTTTCCTTACAGTATTATAGAGCCTTTTCTCTCTCGCACACTCTCTCTCGCAAGAATAAGGGGGAAATTATATAGGTAATAAAGAAAAATGTAGGGTAGAGGAAGAGGAAGAGGAATCAGTTACAAAAGCTGAAAGTTTGCGAGAGAGATGAAATGAGAGGGACAAGGTAATGTGAGAGTTGGGGAGAGGGAACGACTGGGGAAATAGGTAATGGAGGGTTGGATGAGCGAAAACGGAAAGTCGAGGAAAAAAAGAGATAACTAAGAGTAATATTGTCAAATGTTATGTGGATAGACTGAAATTATCCCAACATTAATCGTTGTCTTGCATTTTATAATATTAGTATAGATATAGATATGATACGAACATACAAACCGCGCGATGCACGGGCACATTGTAGAACGAGACTAAGATATTAGTGATTATGAATAAAGTCATAGAGACTCTCTTGTGCAAAATTATCATGTAAAATGTAGGCATATGATGAGATAGCTAAACGTGCAGATGATAAAATAGTTAAAATATGTAAACCAACTAAATAAACACTTGCGAAGTTAGGAAAAAAATTTATCAAAATTCATCCGCACATTTGATCCAACATATGTAGTGAACAATAAGACTAACAAACATAAATTCCACAAAAAGATGTATTGTTACAAATAAAATTATTTTGAACAAAAATTTCGCATTTTAAACATGGAATGTGTGAAGAGTCAATTGTCGTTAACAGTAAGAAAATGTGTGGACATAAAAATAGAAACGCATGAGAAAGGTTGTAGAAATTAGAGGTATTTGTTATGAAAATTACGAAGACTATTTATGATTAGTCTGTCGCGGCGCCACTATTAATTAAACTGCCACCTACGCAAACCATTTGACACCACCACAACAACCTCATACCACCGCAACCTAAATTAGAACGTTCGCGACCAATTTTCGATCTGTTGCGGCACTATCAAAAAAATTTATGCTTCTTTTAGACCCCATAATGGTTATTTATTTTTCCATGCTATTTTGACCAAGATCCCTCTCTCTAAAGAACCTCATTTCATTTGATCATATTATATGCACCATGCAACACCACAACAACCAAAACTTGGAATTGAAACTTGGAATCTCTTAAAATATATATTTCATAAAAACTTAAATGGATGAATAGAGTCACAATATTACTATCTCACTCTAAAATATTATCATGATAATTAGTTTTAGTTATTTCTTAGATTACAAAGTTTTAAAATGTCTAATATTTAGCACCATCGCCTTCATTAGCTTGCAATTATGATCAATAGCTTGAAGCATTGGATTAGTATATGCATAAAAAAATAGTTCCATTGTAAGAAATGCATAAAAAATTAAGATTATGATCCATAACTTAATTTCTTCTTTCCTAATTAACAAATAAATAATGAACACCTATCACTCAACTGAAACTATCACACAAATTTTCCACGGATGAAGTTGAGTTTCATAAAATAAAATAAAAAATCGATGTCCAAAACATGATATTTAATAATCAGATAAGAAAATATGATACAATCACCCAAAAACAATACAAATATAGAGTGTTAAAGAAACAATGAAATACGTTTTTCTAAAGGGAGTGGAGCTCCAAAATATAGCAAATAACAACAAATGCTCGTGACAAAATAAAATGTACCCATTTTAATAATGATACTTTTAATGTTTGTACACAAACATCTCATGTACTAAAGGACTATCATGGTTTTATATCATGCATAATCAATAAGCAAAATTGTTACAATAATAGATCTTTTACAAAGTTATATTAGGCACCAAAGAAAGAAAAGAAAAGTGTAAGACGATATAGATACTAATATAATTTAGGGTGATACCGAAACTAATAAAATTCAAAAGAAAATAACAAAATCCAACACTTTCAGAAAAAATAATCTACAACATTAGAATAGGATTACAATAAAAAGACCATTTTACCCTCTGATTCTTGAAACTACTATTAAACATTCGTGACTGTTTGACATTTTTGGACATATTTTAACTTTATTTCACATATACTTTAGTGACTTTATGTATGTTTACATGTGGAAAGAAGAGGTTTAGATCATGTATTTCATAACCATTTAGTTAAATAGTCTGTTACACGTGTTTTAGGCACTGTGGCGGGTCCATCCATAAGTCATTGAATTGAAACTATTCGTTGTTTATTGCAAAATCCCAAAGTTCTCTCTTTTTATTGGATACACGACATTATAGCATACTTAATTCACATAAATTTGAGGGATCTAAACTATTATCTACTTAACCATCAGAAGGAGTGTAATATGAACATAAGCATGTGTATTATTAAAGGAAAAAATAAAGAAACTCACTAAAACAATTTATCAATTATGTAGCATACCACTTGCATTGTTTGTTGATCCATGTTCATATATATACACCAATATGAAGGTTCAAATCAAGATTTAATATTTAACTTTTTAATTTTATTTCAATCCAAAATTAGTATGCATATGATAGATATATTTGGGAATATGGAGGTTCAAATCAAGATTTTATATTTAAAATTTTCAATTTATTTCAATCCAAAATTAGTGTGCATATGATAGATAGATTTTGGAATAAAGGGGTAATTAGGTGAATTGCCTTCGTTGCGAGATGAAGAATGAAATGCACAAAATTCTTTCATGCTTACAGAATTGATTTTTTTAAATACCATTATTAACAGACTTAAATAAATATGAAAATCAAAATTATAAGCATTATTGTCTTGCATATTTAATTCGACACTTTAAAGCAATGTAAAAAATAAAATAACAAAATGCTAGTCATTTTACCTGCTTAAATAAAGGAGCTTAGAGAAATGTAAATAAAGCTTTTGAACCAACATATTAAACCACAAAAATATAAAACAAAACCTTAGAGAACCCTTAAAATCCAAGATAGATAGATAGATAGATAGATAGATAGATAGATAGATAGATAGATAGATAGATAGATAGATGAGAGTGAGAGAGCATAGAAAAAGTATATATGAGAAAGTTTCAATGGGATAAGTTGTGTGTATACCTGCAAAATAAAAACACCAAATTAATACTTTAAAAAATAAAATAAAATAAAACAATATATACACCTAATTAGAGATCTTGAACACCACAAATCATAACCGATAACAAATGTAAAAGAGTAACTCAGTTTTCAAATAAAAAAATTTAACTAAAAACTCTGATTTAGTACACTAAAGAAATCCTAATTAATTGATTAGAGTTTGTAATTGAAAAATAAGAGTATCTTGATTGGGAGACGGAACGGTATAATGAATTGATTAGGAGAGAGAGAGAGAGGGGCGGAAGGGATATAGGGGACGCACCACGATTTTCAATAATTAGACAGATCATGGAGAGAAAATTGAGTCACGTAAATAACTTGATAAGTGAGTATAATAAATACTCATTTACTTCTCCTTCTATTGTATTAAAGGTATCACTAGCGTGTAACCCGCGCGATGCGCGGACGCATAAGTATTTCTATCCTATTTTGATACATAAATGTGGCAAACTACACATATACCATCCCAATTTTAATGTCATATTTTCACAGGCTTCAGCAAAGCAACCAACAAATAAACATTAAAATAATCACCATTTAAAAATAAAAAAATTTGCATATAAAAATTCTAAAACCATGAAGCTTCACTACATTTTAGCGTAATGACTTTCACATATTAGAGACCAAACTAAAAATTAAAATAATAGAAAAATAGTCGTTATATTATTTTTAATTTATTAACCATCTATGCTTTTTTTTTACTGACTATATGGAGTAACAACATCAACACACTTTACATCTAGCATTACACACCTCTAATTAGAGCAACTACAAACCTTTTAAAAATAACATTATCAAACAATTAGGTAGTTTTAACATCAGAAGAGATATTTACATAAAATTTACCATTCAAAATCTTATTTTAAACGCTTCGCCCCATTTTATCAATCACCTCATGCGCAAGATGAGGAGACCTGGAAGAATTATACCAAATAGCCAGGGGCCACCAAAAGTATATGTCAACTCCTCAAGAGTTATATAACAATGAGGCATGTGATATCTGTCAAAAAGGCATCTGTAAGGACAAGGTGTTTCAGCAATTCCACCTGTGATAAGGACAATATTATGTATCAAAATATCATATCAAGGGTAAACACAGTCGTAAACTACTACATAAAAGAATGCCCTCTACAAGGCAAACAAAGTGTAACTCCACCCAATAGCAAACAATTTTAAGAATGATGTCCTGATTTATTAGGTCCTAAATAGAGGGTCCACTTAAAAAATCAATGAACCAAAATCCTAATATTCGAGTAACTTCTATTTTGCCCATTGTCTATGTTAAAATTCACTTATATTTAAAGCATTTGACTTTCAAAGGTGGACTCATATTTGAGAATGGAGAATAAAAACACAATCATGTGCACCATGAATTTAGGATACCTCGGACAGAAACGTAAACAATGTAATGGGGAAGCTCATAAGCTGGGCATTTAAAACAAAGGGCTCTATCATATCCCGTAACATTATTATAAGTACTGCTGGACATTCCTGTAAAAATATACGCATCAATCATATCAAGAGGCTAATTATTTGAAGAAAAAAAAAAGATTGAGCTATCATCAAAGCCTACTAATTATTCATTTGAAATGGGAAAAAAATCAAGTAAATAAGTTATATCTAGAAGATTTTTATATTTAACAGTTCCAACATTGCATAAATCCCTCAAATCAATGTTTGTTTGATTACCTGGGTTAAAAGGCCAAAGGTTACATTTTCGAGTCAAATTGAAGTATAATCAATTTTCAACATTATATAAAAACGACGAACGAGTTGTCCCCTATCTCTCTCTCTCTCTCTCTATATATATATATATATATATATATAATTTATGCATGTATGAAGTTGATATGGGTTGCGTTCCCAAGTGGACAACTAGGCGGGATTAGATTTCGACGAGGAATCTGGTGGAAGAAAAAGAATAAAGAGGGGAAAGGGAGGATGAAAGTGGTGAGAAAATTCTCACAAATAATTATAGAATATAAATAAGAGAATGAAAGGGTGGGAGAAAGAGGAGGGTAAAAGACGAAAGAGAGAAAGAAAGGTTATAATAGAATAAAGGAAAAATTCAAGTAATTAAGAAGATAAAATGGCTGGGGAGAGAAACAATAACCTTCCTAAAAACGTTTGGATTTCTTCAACTGAATTCGTGGATTCTTGTAGTTGCCAAGGTGCATTAATTCCTATTAAACCTCTATTACTATCATATTATAAGTATAATATAGATAAGGATTTTTAATTTGGAAAGAGATTGTTGTATGTAAAAATTATCTCCCCACGTGGATCAACGAAAGACGGACACATGTCATCCTAGGTGGCTATATAGCTATGTTGATCGGCATCGGAAGAACCTAGTCGGCTGGAAGGCCGACCAACTCCAGAATTTAAATCATAAAGAATAACAAAAGCTACTCGACTGGAAGGGCGATCAACACTGAAAACCAAGAGTCATATTTATCGTATACGAGTGTAAATGCCTGGAAATATAAAGGCATTCCATCTCTAGGGTTACGAATACATATTAATAGATATTCCCACTTAGCTCAAGGGAACAATCCAATCATTCTCAAGCACACCATATTGAGCTATTGTGATCAACATAAATAAAAGTAACAGTGGACGTAGGCTTTCTTCATATCCAAACTACTTTAAAAATACATGTTCCTTATGTGTTTGATTATGATTGCTCTTATTCTTTATCTCTTATTATAAAATTGGATCACTCCATTTTTAGATATCAACAGATTGGCGTCGTTTGTAAGAACGATTGCTTTTCTTCGTTTTCTATCCATATATTTTTTATTCATTATTTGGTTTGAAAAATGTCTACTATTCCTGAAAGCAGCTTGGCAGCTGCAGGCAATAATCCAGAAACGTCCCCCCCCCCCCCCCCCCCGGCGAGACAGACCTCCAAAGGATCCTATTCAATTTGGCTAAAGGATAAAAAGTTGTGCAAGAACCAGCCAAATAATTGGCTCGCACAATACAAGACAAATCCTCCAATTCTATAAAAGATATGCCACCTATATCGGCTAGGAACGAAATGAGTTACCATTCTCGGTCTTCTCATGACAGGTCATACCGTCTTGATGCAACCTCTTCATTTCGATCAACTGACTACTATGACAGTAAATCTTTTCCCCAAAGAAAGGCCAAGTGTATTGGAAAGGCTAAGTAGGAAATGTGTTTTTGACCGCTTAGGTCCCTGAGTAACCAGATGTAATCACAAGGAGCAAGAATGTCGTCGTGAACACAGAGAAGGATCTGTGAGATCAAGAGTTAGTATGAGGGGCTCTGTGCGTGCCGAGAAGATCTTTTAGGAGGAATATAGGCACAACAAAAACACCAAATCTGCTTCTGTTGAATCCAAACCAGAGGAACATTATTGGAAGGGATCCATGCAGCGATTGGAAGATCGGTTGGGGAAATGGCCAAAACAAAAAATACTTTACAAAGGAGATTTGTTAAAGGTTCACCTTTCGTCTAGGCTATTGTGGACTAACCCCACTACACCAAACTAGGAGATTGGTCATGAATTTTATCCGTGACCACAGGCTGTGGGTTGCGGATTTGGTCCATGACTAAATCGGGCGTGACCATATTCAGTGGTAACAGCCTATATTCCTAACCACATCATTGGTCACGGACCTCGCGGGTCACGAAATATAGTCACGGACACTAGCCGTGACCCTATCTCGCACCTGGTCACGGCCTTGGGTCGTGACCCACCCTTCAATTTATACGAATGTTCGTGGAGAGGGTCACGGTTCAAAGCCGTGACCAATCCTTAAAATGGTCACAGATATTATTACGATCCTAGACCATGACCCACGCTTTCATCTTGTCAGACTGATCACAGCCCTAGATCGTGACCCATACCCCTGATGAATTGTAAATGGTCACGATCGTAAGTCGTGACCTCATTTATACGTGGTAAAAAAAGGCTGGTCATCGACTATTTCCATGACCATTATTAAATATATTTTAAAAAAATGGGCAGACTATTATCTGTTTTCTGGAGATTCTAAAACCTGCGTAACGTAATCCCCGTACGTCCATAATGCTAAATAATAAATTATAAAAGCGCACGTGGTCACGGGACCCACGGTTTGAGAGCACGATGATATTCTCAAATTTGGGTTGTGCTCTTAAACCGTGGGTCCCGTGACCATGCGGCCGGTTTTTACGTGATATGTTGGTCCCGTGGGAGGTATTGGCGCCACTCACTGGGCCGTTTGGGGGGTGATTCATGGTTCCGCCCTCTAACGGCATGTTGTCAAGCCTAAGTGTGGATATTCTAAAATTTGGGTCGTGCTCTCAAACCGTGGGTCCTGTGGCCACGCGGTCAATTCCTACGAGATATGTTGGTCCCGTGGGAGGTGTTGGCATCGCTCACGGGGCCGTTTGGAGGGTTGTTCGTGTTTTCGACCTCTAACGGCATGTTTTCAAGCCTAAGTATAAATATTCTGAAATTTGGGCCGTGCTCTCAAGTCGTGGGTCCCGTGGTCACGCAGTCGGTTCCTACGAGATACATTGGTCCCATGGGAGGTGTTGGCACCGCTCACGAGGCCGTTTGGGGGTGATTTGTGGTTTCGCCCTCTAATGGCTTATTTTCAAGCTTAAGTGTAGATATTCTGAAATTTGGATCGTGCTCTCAAACCGTGGGTCATGTGGCCACGCGGTCAATTTCTATGAGATACGTTGGTCCCGTGGGAGGCGTTGGCGTCCCTCATGGGGCAGTTTGGGGGTGGTTTGTGGTTCTTCCCTCTAACAGCATGTTATCAAGCCTAAGTGTAGATATTATGAAATTTGGGTCGTGCTTTCAAACCGTGGGTATTTATTGAATTATTTTCTTATCAAAAGAAAAAAAAAACTAAATCTAATGTATTTATAAGAAATTGTGATCATACTCCTTAATAAACTACCACCTGTGTTATTATAATCGAGAGGAACCCCAAAGCGCAAGGAGTAAAATGCATATGAACTCCCAAAGCATAACCCATAGAAAAACAAAAGATACATAAATGTTGATCATGAATAATAACCGGTAAGAATTCTTCTTTTCTTGTAGTTAGCCTTGAAGCAAGCCTGCTTAAGCTTCTTAGTTCTTTTAGTGTCCTAAAACTTTTAATAGAATTGCATTAAGTTAGTGGCTTAAATTATGAGTTAAAATATACGTACATGGCAATACGATAAATAAAAAATATTGACTTATTTTTCAAGAACACTTTATTCCTCTTACGCTTCTTCCCTTTACTGAAATCATTTTCAACACCCTTTAGAGCATCTAAAATTTCCTCCACGTGTAAAGGTTTTGGTGGCCTCATCAATTCTTCAAATTCGTCAAACCATCTCTTTTTGGTATCCCTCTATGGATGATTCATTGGAAGAAAATGTCTATGGCCCATATACACCGATTTCATACTCTTTGATAATCGTAGTGAGGATGTGTTAGGATCACAAATTGGAAATTCAAATTCCCCTTTGTGGTACATCCGGCTAAATTACCATATGCGGGGAAGTCATTTATTGTCCACATCAAAATATCTTTCAAATTAAAAGTAGATTGGCTATATGCATCGTACATCTCTACCCCATTATTCCACAATTCGATTAAGTCATCTATAAGTGGCTACAGATATACATATATGTCATTTCCTGGTTGTTTTGGCCCCGGTATAAGCAAAGTCAATATTAAATTTTTTTGCAACATGCATAACCATGGGGGAAGATTGTACATAGTTATAATTATGGGACAACAACTATAGATCGAGCTAAGATTATTAAATCCATCCGCTGCAAGTCCAAGCCTAAGATTTCTTGGATCGGATGCAAAATGAGGCCACTTTTTTTTAATTGTGTCCCATAATAATGAATCAACTGGATGTCCCATCTTGTCATCTTTGCTTATGTGAGTTGAGTGCCACTGCAACTGCTCTGCTTAACCTAATGATAAAAACATCCTTCGAAATCTTGAAATTATTGGAAAGTACCGCAATACTTTTGCAAATACTCCCTTCTTAACCTTTTTTGTGTGTTCGTCAACTTTCCATCGTGATGAGCCACATTTAGGGCATTTATCCAAATGTTCATACTCTTTGCTAAATAAACAACAATCATCAATTCATGCATCTATCTTCTCATAGCCAAGATCAAATTCTTGTAAAAACTTCTTCGTTGCATACAAAGACTTAGGAAGAACGTTATCCTTGGGAAACATTTCATGTATAGACTCAAGAATCTCATTAAATCCTTTATTAGATAGTCCGTGTGTAGCTTTATGCTTGTATAAAGTTATTATTGCTGACATATTTATATACTTTGTACACTCGGGATATAAAGGAGTCTCGGCATCTTTCAAGTTTTGTTTAAAACTTTTATCATCGCTTTCAAAATTATCTTCGGCAAAAACTGCATCTTGAACATAAGCATCTCTATACATCCCATGTAAATCTGACAATTCAATATCAATATCATTAGAGTATGAAGAAGTCGAATGTTCTCCGTGAAATACCGACTTATTGTATATAGGATCAAAGCCATGAATGACTGGGTTTTCAAATAGTTCTTCCTCGTCTTGTTGACAAAGGTTTTTACATTTTCTACAGGGACATATTATCATATCGGGATTTCTAGTAGTTTTCTTGGCAGATTCAATAAATTTGTACACGCTATCTTGATACTCCTCGTTATGTCTACAAATAATAAAAAAAAAGTATGAAACCATAATCACTTCTCAATTTTTGAACAGTGTTCAATCAGAAAAATACTTTAGTTTTTTTTATATATGTAAATGTATATGCATGCGTGTAATAATAATAATAATAAAACCTTGGAAGTCTCAACCAATCTTTTTCCATCTTGAGGTACCCGCTTGCTAGTTTCTAATTTGTTTACACCGACGAACACTAGTATTGAAAAATAGGTAAAATGTCAACAATGAACGGATAAAATCTCATGTTCAATTCAAATATAGTTACATTCTACAAGATCTCATTAGATTCGTCACTGTCTACAACTGTAGGTTGGAATAGATATACAGTTAAACCATCGAGGCTATAAATTACATAAATGAACTATAGCCATTTTTGTTTTATTAAAGGTTCCCTTGAACATAGAATTAATAAAAACAGCCACACTCGACCATACATACTAATACACTTAAATTAAGTTGACCTGTTATAAATATACCTGTGTTTAAGAATATCAATGGTGGGTATATATACTTACTAAGCTACAATTGGCTTGAATTCAGACCCTTAGAACTAAAATATTAGTGAACTGGCCTATAATCCTTCAAGAAAGGGGTGTGCTTATGACATGTACCATAACCAATATGACAAACATATTTTTTAATAACTGACCAAAAAAATGTAATGTGACAACCCATACTAAGACTAGGACTATATGACCCTTGAAATATTGTTCAAAGACATATTAACTAGCTTTTCATTTAATGTCAATTTTTAGGCGTGAATATTGTTCACTAAAAATATCATTCAGGACAAAAATTCACTAAAAATATCATTCATATTTATGTCAAATTACATGTTTCTTTATACAATTTTATTAAAAGTTTATTTTTACCACAAATAAGTAAACTCGTTAACAATTCCTATGGCATTATCTGCATTTATGCAAGTTATTGTTTACACATATCAGAATAGAGTGAATATCAATTTCAATGACATTATTTGGGTCTACAACAAGTTCCTTACCAACAATATTTTCACTATGCTCAACCGAGATATACTTTAAAATAGCATCTCTATATTAGAATAAACTTAGATATTGATTCCAAAATTTATTATTTATAACAAAGAAACATTGGTCTATTGTATGTAATAAAAATCAGTTAAACATTAAATAAGTGTTGGAGTCATTAAGTAGTCTACCAAACAAACATGCAAGGATTAAAATTAAAACAATAGTATTCTTTTTTTTGTCTCTATTTGAATTATGTGTCCCTACTTTAGTATAATTTCTAATATTGTTTTAGGGGGTTTTAGGGATAGGACATCAATTGTGATAGACTGAATTTGATAAATGCAGTGAAATATCAAAATATTACACAGATAGTATCGTATTTGCCACAGATAGTATTCTTTGGTTGTCTCTATTTGAATTATGTTTATATTACCATAATATAAACAAGTATTATTGAAATCCATAAAAGCATTGAGAGATTGATAGTTATCAAAATCGTCCGATTCGCGAGTCGAGTCGGACGATTCGATTTAATTCCTTACAAAATCGATTTAAATCAAGCTTAAAATAAAAAATGTTCAAAAAACTGTTCGATTCGGCACCGAATCGTGCAATACGATTCATAATTGGGAATCGGCACATGAAACGATTCGTGAAAGTAGATTTTTTAAACCTCTTTCAGCGCATTTTTTTTTAAAAAACCATCTCATTTAACTTACAAAAAAAATAACTAAAAACCTAAAACAATACCATACGAACAAAACAATGAAATATATTCTGACACATTTATAAAGTTGTGTAAGTAAGAGTGTATATGTAGTGAGGCGGAGGGGGTTTGTGATCAATCCACAATTTCAAATTAATCCAAAAATATCAGTGAAAGATCTTATCACAAAAATAGTTTCACCCATAGCATTTAGTGTTTTTCATTGAAACAGTGGTAAATTTCAGATAATTGTAAACAAATAACAATTAATGATTTTTCATAATGTGTAGACATTCAACATGAAAAATCAAATAATATTACAATAATTAACAAATCTAATGAAACTGAAATAATAAAAATAACAATCAATGGAAGCCAAATAAAAACGGTATAGGCAGAGAAAAAAATGAAAAAACAGTGGGAGGTTACGGGCTGTTGCAAATAGCTTCTTTTTTTCTTCCTGAGATGCGGCGCTAATTTACAAAATGGGCGCCAAATTAAATTTAACCTCCCCATTTCTTTTGGATTACACGACACCTCTAAAAAAAAGTAGTGCAAAAAATTACGACACCTTGCAAAGTGTCTTCTTTTGGAAAAAGCACCACATATTTACTTTATATGTCGTGGTATTTGCTATAGTCGAACTATTTACGACATTATTGATGATTGTGTCATCTTTAAATACTTTTCACGACACATTTTTATAAAGTATCGTCAACTATATGTCGTGAAAAGCACTTTTTCTTGTAGTGACTATTGGCCAATAATGAAGACAAATTGTGTTTTATTTGCCAAGATGTGTGAACTACTATTTATAGAAAACTAGGTGCTTCGATTACTCCTATTACTTATCCTTGGCCTTTTGCCATTTGGGGAATAAACTTGGTCGGACCACTGTCGACCACCAAAGGAAGGTTCAAGTATCTAGTCGTTGTAGTGGATTACTTCACCAAATGGGTGGAGGTTGAGCCCTTGATGGATATGCCATATAAAAGAGTGTTTCAGTTCATATGGAAGCAGATAATATGTCATTATGGAATGCCCTATGCTTTTGTCACTGATCGTGGTACTCAATTTGACAATGGAGAGTTTAAAGAGCATTACATTAGATCAAAAATACAGAAGCTACATTAAGCACCAGGACATCCACAATGCAATGGTCAAATAAAAATCACTAATAAAACTTTTCTCGATGGGTTGAAGAAGAGTTTGAATGATGTCAAGGGAAATTGGATCAATGAACTGCACAACGTTCCTTGGGCCTACAGAACTACAACAAGAACTGCAACAAGGGAGACTCCCTATATGCTGGCCTTTGGTAATGAAGCAATGGTACCAACTAAAATAGGTCTGTCAATAGTGATCTAATGAGGTGACTGGATCTGGACATGGTTGAAGAGATCAGAGAAGATGTTGCAATTCGGATGACTGCCTACCAACAAAGGACTGTTAGGTTCTAAAATCGACACGTTAAGCCGACCAACTTGAGACAGGTAGACCTTATAATGAAAAAAGTGATCCAAAAAAATAACAAGTTAGAACCCAACTGGCATGGTCCCTATCGTATCTCGATCAAAATCGGACCAGGAACATATCGCTTGGAGACATTGGATGGTGAGGAGTTTAAGAACCCCTGAAAGGCTGATCATCTTCACAAATATTATCAGTAATTTTATTTTCGATGCATTATACCCATCCATCCAAACAACTGTGAGTTGCTTATGGAAATAGAAGGTAAGTCGATCCACATTATTTTGAAGCTTTTTGATGGCCTTATCTTTCTCCTTTAGTTGAGCAGCTTGGTCGGCCAAGGCTTTCTTGGTTCTGTCCTCATCAACAGTTAGTCGAACAACTATACTTTGCCTTGGGGTTGGGGTTAGTCAGGTTTGGTCTTCTTCTTCTTCTGCATAGCTTCCAGCTCCTCCAACAGCCTAGCATTACCAGTCTCCAATAATGAACCCTTTTCATTCGGAACAATGGAGGTTGATTTGTTCAAGCTATCAAGTTCGTCCCTCAATGCATTATTTTCTTTCTCCAACATGGCAGTAATTGATCGAGCATTCTCCAATTCTTGGCTCAAGGCCAATGCTTTCTTATTGGGGGCGAAAGTAATGTCTTTCAACTTCTTGTCAAAGCCCCAACCTTCACTTAATACCTTATACTTGGCCTCATAGTCAGAATGGAGCAATGCCTTGGAAAGTTTATGATCCTCCTGCATCTGCTCAATCATCTCATAATAACCAACATTGTTCACTTTAGTTCTTTCCAAGAGGCAATGAAGATGGATGTAAGACTCGTTCACTTGGTCAGAAACATCTGGGCCGAGTAACCCTCATAAATAGTCCTTGAAAAAAGGAGCATGGATAGCCTCAAACAAATTTTTGCACCACCTTAAGTAGGTCGGATTCAGTATAAACAATAACTTTTTTTCCTGGCGTCAAACTAAAAATTTACAAGTATGAGCGTATGGGGCAAATTCAAAAAAATAAGCAACATAGAGGATACCAATTAATAAGAAATCAACATCATTTGAAGATTGTAAATAATTGAGAAAATAATGTTCTTTCATTAATGAAAGTCATTATTACAACGGTGGGTACATCATAAAGAATAAGAAGAAGAAATGGAAAATACATGAAATAAATGATAAAAATAAACTGGATAAAAAAAGGAGTCAAGCCTTCTTTTTGTCTTTGGCCTGATCTTGGTTGGCAGCAGGCAGGTCGACAATAGTAGATGGCCCCATTAAAGTACCAGTAGGCAGCATTGAGGATTCTCCATACCCTTCCTCATCATCAAACTCTTCATCCAAATTAGGAGGAGTGTCTGGGTCATGTCTTTGAAAAAGCTCAGAGTTTGCCTCTGTACCGACCACCTTCAAATCTTCCGACTAACCTTCATTGAAGGATAACTTTTTAGCATGTTCAATTTGGGCAAAAGGTGCAAAAAATGCCTTATCCCAACCCTTGTGAAAAGCAACCTCCTTATCTTTATTGCCTTTGACCTTCATGGAAGCAACTTCAGTAGTAAGACTAGTCACTTTATCCTCAACAGTTTTGGCAAAGTTCTTGGACTCTCCCAGGTTATCTTCTACAACTTTGGCCCTATCCTCAGCCTCCTTCAATTTGTCCTCGGTAACCTGGGCTTTCTCCTTAACAACTTTTATCTTATTTTCTACTGCCACTGCCATATCCACAACTTCTTGCATTTTCTCATCCCAAAGTTTTTGTTTAGCCTCAAAAGCCTTCTGGGAATCCTTGACAGATTGCCTCAAACCGTCAAAGGCCTCCTCTACCTCAACCGAGGAAGATCTCAACTGATCATCCTTCTCTAACATTTGATTAAAATCAGCTAAAAATTGTAAGAGAATAACCACATGACATCAGAAGAAGTTTAGCCAAATAAAGACATACAAAAGATAGATAAGTACCAAAGTTAAATTCTGGCAAGCTCTTTCTGTCAGTTTGGTTCCAGGCATGGGGACTGATGTCGCTCTATCAATTAGAATAGTTCCAGCCTTAATTAAACCTCTGGCTAACCCAGGAATGATAGCTATAGAAGTTGACCCAATGTCACCCATGTCAGCTTGAATATGTTCAACCAACTCCTTTTGGTCTGCATGGACTTTCTTTATCTGCTTTTAAGGGGCAGGCAAACCTTTATTCAACCTCTTGTATTAAGATTTAGTGGCTTGAATTTCTCCAGCATCATAAAGTTGAGGCCTCTTCTTTTCAACTCCTTGAGGTCTCTTTCCAGTCTCAACATTCTTCTTAGCAAGAGGAGATAATGGCCCATTCAGCAAATTAGGAATCTTTCTCTTACCCATGCCATCTAAGGGAGATATAGGGATATATAATATGTCAAAGGACTCAAATAAGGAAGAAGTTACCCCTTGGATGAATTCAACCCCAGCTGAGGAAGTGGGTGCGAGCTCTTCTTCCAAATTGATGGTAACTTGGGGCAGTACAGGTGATGGTCGAGCAACAAATGATGTAATTGATCTCTTGTACTCTAACAGTACGGATGCAACTCTTGGGTGTTCTCCAACTCTTTGATTAAGCCCCCACAAAAACTTAAGGTCTGTAAGGTTGATCTCTCCTTCCTTGGGACACCTTTTCTTACTCTCCCCTGTAAAAGAATACAAGGAAACAAAGTTAGTCGCCAAGTCTGCAAATAGATAATAATGTATAAAAAAGTTAAAGGAGAAAGTTAGAACAATTTCCACGCTTAGGGGTGGCAATTTCAGACACGGCACGACACGAAATTGACCCGAAATTGAAACGACTTGTCGTGTTCGTGTTCGTGTTTTTTGACACGAAGTCATGTCGTGTTGTGTCGTGTTTGTGTCCATAAATTTGACACGAAATTGACCCAAAAACATGAGCCAATTAAAACAAAATTAAAACCACGAATGCCATGATACTAATACGGTTTAGACACGCTTGAAAATCAACCTTATAGTGTACCTACCAACTTGCACTTTAATACCCTTGATTTATGCCATTTGTTACCATCTCAAATCATCACACTTTAAACAAATTAGACCTAAATCGTTCAGGGCATTCATTTTCGGCCACAACCACAAATGAAGACATCCCCTATTTCTATCTCCATCCATCTTCCATCCCTCCCTTTTGATTTCCACCTCCATTTTCCATCTTCCATATTCATTTTCCACCTCCATCCATTTTCCATTTTCCATATCCATTTTCCACCTCCATCCATCTCCCTTTTTCGTCGAAGAAGAACAAAAGGGTCCGACCACTCTACAAGGCTCTGAACACCATGAATGCGAAGAAGAAACCTAAAGTCACCTTTGACACAACAAATATTGTTGAGATTGAACCAGATGTAGATGAAAATGACGAGGTAAAACCGAAAACTATTATATATTTTGACTCTCATATTTTTTACACTCTCCTATTTTTTTACACTCATATTTTTTAACACAACAAATCTGAATTTTTTTTACACTCCTATTATCATGTATTTACACCCGATCTGAATTTTTTTTAGAGTGTATATTTTTTTGACAGGGCATTTTTTTTATAGTATATATTTTTTTGACACTTATATTTTTTATCTTTTGATACACTCATATTTGGTGTTTTGAACACTGAGATATTGGTGTTTAACCGTGTAGAATTTTAACAGTGCAGACTTTTTTTTATTAGAGTTTAACAGTGTAGATTTTATTTATTAGCGTTTAACAGTGTAGTTACTGTATATATATTAGTGTTTAACAATGTAGATTTTTTTTAATATGAGACCCAATTAGTTTTTTAAAAGTGTAGATTTTTTTTAACTATATGTGTATATGTTGGTGTTTTGAACACTGAGATGCTGTATTTTTTTTAATTCTCATTATTTTTATTATTGGCGTTCTAGATAGAGGAGAGCGGAGAGGACAGCTCGTGCAAAGATGACAATGAAAATGCAGTTGAGGTTGAGGTGAAAATTGAGGGACAAGGGGAGCATGGAGTCAAACGTCAAAGAGAGTGTTGGTCTGAGGTATGGCAGATTTATGATTTGCTTGGGGACAATGGGAGGGAAAAGGCCAAGTGTAAACAGTGTGGAAAACGTTATATATGTGAAACTAAGACCGGAACTGGAAGTTTGAAAAAATATTACAGTAGGTGTTCTAGGAGGGATAGGACTGATATTGGTCAATTGGTTATGAATCCCAAGAAAGGGTCTTTCACAGTGCGCTCCACTAAATTTAATGCTGAAAGATTTCGTGAATTAATTAGCGAGGCCATCATTCGGTATGACATACCTTTTCAATTTGTTGAGTATGATAGAATTAGAGCAATTTTTCAATATTTGTATGAAGATGTAGTTACCATCTATCGAAATACGGCGAAAGTCGATGTGCTAAAAATGCATAAGAAAGAGAAGATAAAACTTTAAAAAATGCTTGAGATTACTCCCGGTAGAGTTTCTTTAACATCTGATTTATGGTCATCCATAAACAATGATGGATTTATGTGCGTCACTTCGCATTTCATTGAAAAAGAGTGGAAATTACAAAAAAGGATTCTCAATTTTCAATTTATGCCACTGCCACATAATGATATATGCTTGACTGAAAAAATATCATCATTGTTATCTGAATGGGGGATTGAGAAAAAACTATTCACTATTACATTGGATAACGCATATAGTAACGATACTTTTGTGGAGTTGTTAAAGAGTCAGCTAAACAATGAAAATTCACTTTTGAGTAATGGTGATTATTTTCATCTTCGTTGTTGTGCTCGTGTTTTGAATTTGGTTGTGCAAGATGGGTTGAAATCAATTGATGAGGGGGTGGGAAAAGTTCATGAATGTGTGAAGTATGTTAAAGGTTCACAAGTACGAAAACAAAAGTTTATGGAGTGTGTCAAATTTGTTCATTTAAGTCCTAAGAAAGGCTTGCGACAAGATGTTCTAATTAGATGGAATGCAGAGTGATATATTCTATCGACATGCGTTTGTTCGTTTAGCACCAAGTGATTCGAATTTCACACATTGTTCAAATGAAGATGGATGGAGTAAAATTGAGAAAATATTTAAGTTTTTGGAAGTTTTTTATGAAGTTACTTGTATTTTCTCGGGAAACAAATATCTCGTGACACCCCGCCCAATTAAATATAGGGTGATCAGTCCTCTACCAATTCAAAACAGGATATTCAGTTGGTTCATTCTTAGCATCACTGTCGAAAACTTTTTAACATATTAATCACCTAATATAAAATTAAGCTAGGTGTCAAAACATTTCCAATTTTAGTAAAACCAAGTAAATCCATTTCTTTCCATCTTAAAATATAAACCATTCACCACAAATAGGAATATAATAAATGTTGAACATGAATCAACTACTGAAATAAATAAGATTGGGTAAAACCTCCCAGTTCAAAACTCCAACCCATAAAATAAACTGAATACAATACCTCTGATGAAGAACTAGAAGTGGGCGACATATACCCTAAATAAGAAGTCTAGATGAAACTGAATGGAAAGGATAAATGCGTCTACTATAAGGACCTACAACTTCCACAACAGTTGCAACACGTCAAGCAATCCAAATCTCTAAACCTGATACTCCTGTGGCTGAGCACCTGATATAATACATATATATAGCAAAAGAGAGAAAAGATACAAGAAACGGATCAAAGCCCGATGTGTAAAAATGATTTAGCAAGTATTTAAAACTGGTTCTTAAAACAAGTCTTATACGCATGTTAGTTATCGAACTCTCACATGAGTTTCTAACCTCTCGTCTATTGTGAACGCCTAACGTACATCTAATCTCCCCCTAGTTATACCTCCCAGTCTTACAAGTCAGAAACCGTATTAATACTAACTATACTCACTAGTAGTATTCCCGTATCACCCATACAATACGCTAATCAGATAATTTATCTCACATACTAAGTTTCATTATTCACCGTTTGAATGGTTAATCTTTTATTCACTAAGATTATTTTATTTCTCAATTCCATTTCACAAAGTAGAAAGTTACCCAAGTATACTCATACATATATAGTTTCATCATCCCTATATATATACACTAATCCTGCACCCTAAGGTTAAGACCACTTGGTGCAATGTAATGATTATTATTATTACCAAGTCTACTCATTTCACATAGCAGTAATATTTACAAGTTCATAAATATATATATATATATATATATATATATATATATATAGTCACATCATCCCTATACATATATATATATAGTAATCTTGTATCCCCGGCCTAAGACCCATTAGTGCACCTATCCAGAACATCCTGCATCCCCGGGTTAGCACCCATTAATGCACCTATCATTAACAATCCAGCACCCCCGGGTTATCACCCATTAGTGAGCCTAACAACAGAATCTTGCATCCCCGGGTTAGCACCCATTAATGCGCGTATCAATAATAATCCAGCACCCCCGGGTTATCACCCATTAGTGCGCCTAACAATAATCATCCTTGTACCCCCGGGTTATCACCCATTAGTACACTTAACAATAGAGTTTATGCACCCCCGAGTTATCACTCATCAGTGCGCTTAATTATAAGGTTATTGCACCCCGAGTTATCACCCATTAGTGCTCTTAACAATAATATCACATAATAGGCATACACACGTCCTATTATCATTTATAGGTATTTCTCCAACCTACATACATACTCCTCATACGTATTTTAACCTCATCACTACGTATAGTATAAATATTTAGATTACTATCTCTCTCGTAATCTCCAAGGTACATTCTCTCTATATCGAAATAATTAAAGTATTAATTCTCCCATACTTTTCCCGAAATTCTGTCCTATTCGAATTTACTATTTGGCAATTTCTCTCACTCCAATAAATCGGTAAACTCAAAATTAAACTTTGAGAAAATCCCCAAAAATTCCCTCTGTCGCTCGAACCAGAAGGGTTGTCGTTTGAACGACTTCCACGTGTCGTTCGAGCGACTTCGCGCGAGATGCCATCTCGCTCGAACGACTTCGCGCGAGATCGCGCGAGATGCCACTGTTCGTCTTCTTTCCCAGAATTCTGCGTTTTTCCACCATTTATGAACCTAAAAACCTCTAAGATTCAACATCCAACGCGTCATCATCAATACCCATCAACCCTAATAGGTTATAAATCATTCCTAACCTCCTAGGATCATTAATTCGTCATAAGTCATCGTAATTATATAAAATCCCCAAATCAATTCATATGAACCCTAGTTTCCAAATTTTCAATTAAAGAACCTAATCAACCCAGATTCGTTCATCAATATATAATCAAATTCCGTGATTAATCCTCTACATACATGAAGGAATTTCAAACACTAATTAAACCAATCCTTAATCATAATTTAAATCTCCAATTTTACTCAATTCATGTATAAATCATGATTAATTTCACCTACACTAACATGAGCATGATTATTGCTAAAAGGAAACAAGTAATAAACACTTGCCTCGAATATGACGATCTGATCCATTGGTGATGTTGGTACATACGCGTTCCTCTCTTCTCGATCTACATGTTGTGGTCTCGGTTGTGCAAGGTGGTGTTATCTTGGCCCTAATTTTTTGGAATTAGCTCTCCCTCACACCTCCTATAGCCGTTCTTAACTTCCTGTAACTTTTTCACCCCAATGGACTCTCCTTAGTTGATATAATTACTCTTAATTTTCGTCCATTCATTTAGCCCAAAAATACAGTTTACCATAATGCCCTCTCGAGGGGCCGGTTAGGCCTAAAGTCGCCCCGGGATCCAAACTAAACACCCGGGTATACTATTTTGACTATCTCGACCCTTCCAGACTCAACGACGCACTTGAAATGACCATACGAGTTAATAAAAATAAATTCTCTTTTTATTCTATTCAATTAGTTCCGACACGACTCACACGCGTGTTAGACTTAAATTACCAAACTGTCGTATTTCTCACTTTCGATAATTTATCAAATGTTATAATTCCATATTACATATCGCACATTAATATTCAATAATAAGTATTAACCCTTGGCATGCTAGTTAATAATTATTTTAATCCGGATTAATAACAAATTAATTTCTCACACTTTAATTTAATTAATCCAACAACAATAATTAATCGCATACTTATTCCCATAATAATAATTAATCACATAATTATTTAAATCGTCAAAAATACAGGGTGTTACATACTTCCCCCCTTACAACGGAATTTCATCCCGAAATTGAGAAAAAGTATATCAGGTACAGACAACGCTGTAAAAATATTGCGCATCGCATCCCGACGCTCACAAGTAAGTTACTCCGTACCACCCATATTGTACGCTATCGAATATCCTTAATAGTGAACGCTTCGCATGTTTGCTTTAAACTCCAGGTTACCCTGTCATATAGGCTCTTGCCCAAGCCTTTCTGCTTAAGTTTCACTACTTCAACTTTATTTTAGATATTCACTATCTAGCCATCTACTATTTGCACCTTAGTAGATTTATCCTCCTTTCAGATACATACGACTTCGTCTCGTGTCGTTCATATAAGTAAATTAGCTGTGCAATATATATTTCACACACAATATATACGATAATACCGATTCTTCTCCGACATTTGTAATCATAACTGTTCCCCCCACCTTTAACTATCAAGTAGGGCAACAACAAAGTTTACCGTGCCATACTTCTGCTGGCACTCTGCCCGAACGTGAACTTATAGGAGTTATTTGGACACAAACTCCACTAGTGGAAAGTACTACTCTCGTCCTCCCCTAAGATCTCAGGGTCCACATAAAATTTTCTCTCCCCCATCCGATTAGACCGCTTGTCCTGCCCATCCTTCTGTGGGTATTAGGCCGTACTCAATCGCATCTTAGTACCTATAATCTTACTATCTCAGCTACATGAGAAGATCCTTGGGTATACTCTTCCATTCTCTAGTGGAAGGAGCCCTTACTGGTTTCGAATTGTCCACCCTTTTTCTAACCGTCAGCTGACCCATTGTAAGACTAACTTTGAAAATTACTCTACATTAAACCCATTACCACTGTTATTTGTATCCTGATACATTTTAAACTCTCTTGAATGTACTTCTAATCGTGATACGTTTGACTTTGTCGTATCGTGTGACACAAGTCTCTTTTTCCGCTCAAAAATCTCAATTTATTTTGAAACGTAAGTCTCTAACAAATCTTACGGAGTAATCTTCGGCTTACCCGACTACATGTAATCGAATTCACAAGATAATCATAATCCACCGTTTGATTCAATCCCTTAGGGCGCCCATACATCCTATGCCTCGCGCATCATTATACAAAAGACATAAAATTTTTCTTACTTCAATTCTTGCACACTCGGTATGTTGATGTGGTAGGGGTACACTCAACCACCCCACTAGTCAAAACTTAATCAATCCTTCAATGGTATCATTACTCCATTTTGAATAATACTAAGCCTAGGCGAATCTATTGGCCTTAAATTATAAAAGAGTTATTAACTCTCAATTATATATCTTTATAGGTATAATAATCCACATACAAAACTTATGTACTATCGACCAAACTTCTCTCCAACTCCCGACATTCGTTAATTTCATGCGTGGACTGTCTCACAAAGCGAAATCCAAATAAGGACCCCCCTGATACACTACTATCTAACCTAGTCGGTTGTCGAGGTCCGTAAGGCCTTCAGTACATACTATGTACTTTCCCATAATCTACGTATGTTGACATTTGCTCGATCACTCTCATGTCCCTAAAAGTGTAACATGAAGCATGGCGCCCTCACTATCCTAAGTACTTGGCGCTATAAATATATAACGAGCTATATTTCGCCGCTCGATAATAACACAATGTATTCTAAGTCTTAACAGACAAATAAATTCCTATGCTCGGGAATCACATATAATTAGACACTATACTCGCTGAGGTCTATAATACCATGAAAGTTTCATATATACTCATATCTGGGCCCAACCCTATTTCAGGGGGCGCCGCACAAAACTAAGATCACTCCTCCCGGAGTATCCTTACGACAGTCATATCATTATATTTTTACTATCGTTTAACCATAAGGTAATTAATCACTACACATTACTATAATAACTCTACTAAAGCTGACTCAATGCAGTAGTAAGTTATAACAACAAAACATATTCTTAGGGCCCACCCGGTTCACTCACGGACAATCATCAAAATGCTCTGCTAACAACGAGAAATACGTTTGTAACAAGACTGTTAAAACTAACGTTCCCACTAAACTCGACCCGCCCACGAAGTTTAGGGTTTCCAATTTACATAAAAGTTGTGGCACACCCATGTCACTAGAATCTATCATTTACTCACAAGGAAGAAGGAAAACCTCGCCAGTCTCGCCAAATCACAGGGTCTCAGCACGTGGCTTCCATCACGATCCATGAACATCTACAACCGTCATACATCCTAGGATTTCATCCTATAGTTGTCCTCTCTCATCATGGACAATTTATTCCATTATGTGAGTTTCGTGCCCATTATTAAAACGTTGGCCCAAACTCTCTAGGCCTCAATTATAGCTTTATTGAACTCCCGTTTACATCCCGGGTCCCGTAGACCCTGACATACTGTATGCTACTATTAACGAGGACTCTACTGGTCCAGCCTGAACCCATCACTCTTGTGTTATAAATTTTCCTGGGCCTAATTCCCTTGACCCCAAATTCTTTCGCTGGAAGTCTCGCTCCTCCAGTTGTTATGTCTAACTGGCATGGTTTACCATTTTTAATCTCTTCGGTCTCTCATCTCAATTATGGACACCTTCAATACTTGTAGTTCTACTTCCTTCACATAAGAAAAACTTCACGAACCATTTCCCCATCACTGGTCCCACTGACCATTTTGAGAATGTCCTTCTCTCGGACCAATAGTCTTAACTCACAATTATTCTTCCATTGTCCCTTTGGCTACGTTGGCCATTCGGAACTATGGTTGGCCTCTACAGCCCTGATTGACTTCATCATCCTCTTGAAGTTAATCACTAAAAATCATCTAACCGAGTTCCCTACTGGGTATATTCTCATGTGGGGTTTCACTAACACCATTAAATTCAGTTTCCGCTCTTCAATAGATTCGTTAACCCTCTTTATTCCCTTCTCTTGGAAGCGTTAACATTATTATACTAACACATGACCTTAACGACCTCGGCACTAGTCATCCTAGCCATATTTTCCATTCATACTGATATTCTACTCACGGGTCCTTTATCAACTATAAACCCTTTGGATAATTTATACCCCTCTGCCAGGAACGAAGTTCATTATGCAATTCAATATTTCTCTCACGATCGGTTTCTATCTTACCCATTGTGCTAAACATCAAAATTTCACTCACCTTTTGTTACCACATCGAATGGAAGACCTCACGGTCAAATCCTACCAAAATTTCTCTCTAAATTTTAAACACACTTCTTCATATGTGGTTATTGCCTCTAATCACTACATGATGCTCCTAAGAGCTATAAATTTTAACTCCAAATTTAATTTTGAGTGTCGTCACACCCCACTCTACACCACTGCCTTCGTATTTTCTACTTTCGCTGGTCTGTTACATTTCCTCGTTTTTTTCTCCGCATCTTCACCGATGGGTTTTCAAAAGAGTCCCTCTAATTTCCTCCTTACCGACTATGCTAGGTGGTACTGAAATCACTCCACCGTTATATATGACTGTGTCCGGGGAACCCACAGTTCTCGAGTGACAATTTTTACTATCTCTTGCTTAAGTAATCCTCATGGTGATCTTTAACCCGATCACTCTTTCCCGATTGCTATATGTCCCTTGTTAAGCTTCTTCTCCCGCAGTTCTTCTTACGACCCTCGCTGGTCGTCCTAAAATGTTCTGTGTTCGAATCACACAGAATTTCGTATAATGAGTCACATCCATTATAATTCATAGCAGGAGAACGTAAGTCGCATATGTAAGGGAACATAACAACCCTATCATAAGGCTCTACATCAAAGAACGCCACGCTGAAACGTAATAAGCCGCACAGATCCTAAGGACACTAGAACCTGATGCTCTGATACCACCTGTGACACCCCGCCCAATTAAATATAGGGTGATCAGTCCTCTACCAATTCAAAACGGGATATTCAGTTGGTTCATTCTTAGCATCACTGTCAAAAACTTTTTAACATATTAATCACCTAATATAAAATTAAGCTAGGTGTCAAAACATTTCCAATTTTAGTAAAATCAATTAAATCCATTTTTTTCCATCTTAAAATATAAACCATTCACCACGAATAGGAATATAATAAATGTTGAACATGAATCAACTACTGAAATAAATAAGATTGGGTAAAACCTCCCAGTTCAAAACTCTAACCCATAAAATAAACTGAATACAATATCTCTGATGAAGAACTAGAAGTGGGCGACATATGCCCTAAATAGGAAGTCTAGATGAAATTGAATGGAAATGATAGATGCGTCTACTACAAGCACCTACAACTTCCACAACAGCTGCAACACGTCAAGCAATCCAAATCTCTAAATATGATATTCCTGTGGCTGAGCACCTGATATAATACATATATATAGCAAAAGAGAGAAGAGATACAAGAAACGGGTCAGAGCCCGATGTGTAAAAATGATTTAGCAAGTATTTAAAACTGGTTCTTCAAACAAGTCTTATACGCATATTAGTTATCGAACTCTCACATGAGTTTCTCACCTCTCGTCTATTGTGCACTCCTAACGTACATCTAATATCCCCTAGTTATACCTCCCAGTCTAACTAGTCAGAAATCATACTAATACTAACTATGCTCACTAGTAGTATTCCCGTATCGCCCATACAATACGCTAATCAGATAGTTTATCTCACATACTAAGTTTCATTATTCACCGTTTGAATGGTTAATCTTTTATTCACTAAGATTATTTTATTTCTCAATTCCATTTCACAGAGTAGAAAGTTACACAAGTATACTCATACATATATATAGTTTCATCATCCCTATATATATACACTAATCCTGCACCCTAAGGTTAAGACCACTCGGTGCAATGTAATGATTATTATTATTACCAAGTCTACTGATTTCACATAGTAAAAATATTTACAAGTTCATATATATATATATATATATATATATATATATATATATAGTCACATCATCCCTATACATATATATATACTAATCTTGTATCCCCGGCCTAAGACCCATTAGTGCACCTATCCAGAACATCCTGCATCCCCGGGTTGACACCCATTAATGCACCTATCATTAACAATCCAGCACCCCGGGTTATCACCCATTAGTGCGCCTAACAATAGAATCTTGCATCCCCGGGTTAGCACCCATTAATGCGCGTATCAATAATAATCCAGAACCCCCTGGTTATCACCCTTTAGTGCGCCTAACAATAGTCATCCGTGTACCCCCGAGTTATCACCCATTAGTACACTTAACAATAGAGTTTTTGCACCCCCGAGTTATCACTCATCAGTGCGCTTAATTATAAGGTTCTTGTACCCCAGAGTTATCACCCATTAGTGCTCTTAATAATAATATCACATAATAGGCATACACACATCCTATTATAATTTATAGGTATTTCTCCAACCTACATACATACTCCTCATACGTATTTTAACCTCATCACTATGTATAGTATAAATATTTAGATTACTATCTCTCTCGTAATCTCCAAGGTACATTCTCTCTATACCGAAATTATTAAAGTATTAATTCTCCCATACTTTTTCCAACATTTTGTCCTATTTGAATTTACTATTTGGCAATTTCTCTCACTCCAATAAATCGGTAAACTCAAAACTGAACTTTGAGAAAATCCCCAAAAATTCCCTATGTCGCTCGAACCAGAAGGGTTGTCGTTGGAACGACTTCCACGTGTCGTTCGAGCGACTTCGCGCGAGGTACCACTATTCGTCTTCTTTTCCAGAATTCTGCGTTTTTCCACCATTTATGAACCTAGAAACCTCTAAGATTCAACATCCAACACCTCATCATCAATAACCATTAACCCTAACAGGTTATAAATCATTCCTAACCTCCTAGGATCATTAATTCGTCATAAATCATCGTAATTATATAAAATCCACAAATCAATTCTTATGAACCCTAGTTTCCAAATTTTCAATTAAAGAACCTAATCAACCCAGATTCATTCATCAATATATAATCAAATTTCATGATTAATCCTCTACATACATGAAGGAATTTCAACCACTAATTAAACCAATCCTTAATCATAATTTAAATCTCCAATTTTCACCCAATTCATGTATAAATCATGATTAGTTTCACCTACACTAACATGAGCATGATTATTGCTAAAAGGAAACAAGTAATAAACACTTGCCTAGAATATGACGGTCTGATCCATTGGTGATGTTGGTACATACGCATTCCTCTATTCTCGATCTACGCGTTGTGGTCTCGGTTGTGCAAGGCGGTGTTATCTTGGCCCTAATTTCTTGGAATTAGCTCTCCCTCACACCTCCTATAGCCGTTTTTAACTTCCCGTAACTTTTTCACCCTAATGGACTCTCCTTAGCTGATATAATTACTCTTAATTTTCGTCCATTCATTTAGCCCAAAAATATAATTTACCATAATGCCCTCTCGGGGTGCCAGTTAGACCTAAAGTCGTCACGAGACCCAAACTAAACACCCGGGTTACTATTTTGACTATCTCGACCCTTCCGGACTTAACGGCGCACTCGAAATGACCATGCGAGTTAATAAAAATAAATTCTCTTTTTATTCTATTCAATTAGTTCCGACACGATTCACACGCGTGTCAGACTTAAATTACCAAACTGTCGTATTTCTCACTTTCGACAATTTATCAAATGTTATAATTCCATATTACATATCACACAGTAATATTCAATAATTCTCAATAATAAGTATTAACCCTTGGCATGCTAGTTAATAATTATTTTAATCCGGATTAATAACAAATTAATTCCTCACACTTTAATTTAATTAATCCAACAGCAATAATTAATCGCATACTTATTCCCATAATAATAATTAATCACATAATTATTTAAATCGTCAAAAATACGGGGTGTTACATATCCCACTGCAAACTTGTATTTTCCTTCGGGTTCTATGGTCGAGTTAACTCTGAAACAAGAAATGAAGAGCGCGGATGGATTCATGAGGGAGATGGCTTGTAAGATGTATGCAAAATTTTCAAAATATTGGTCCGATTACAGTATAATTTTAGCCATGGCAACTGTGTTATACCCTCGTTACAAGCTACAATATGTCGAATTTGCATACAAAAAACTTTATGGCAACGATTTATACCAAAGTGTTATTGTTCGGGAGAAAATATTTGCTATTTTCGATGAGTACATGATTAACTCCTACACTACTCCAAGCCCATCTAACTCTCTAAGGAGTGATAGTCCTATGCTTGTTTTGAAGAAGAAGAATGAGACTGTTCTTAGTAGGAGCACACAAAACATGCTTAAGGTAAATTTGAATTTAAATTGAGTTTAATATATTTTTACTTATCAAATCTATAACTTAATGTCATTTGTAATATAGTAATTTAACGCTTATGAGAGCCTAGAACTTGCTTGTATGCAAAAGTCCCAACTTCAAATGTATTTGGACGAGCCAAGGAGTGATTTAGAAGAAAATTTAGATGTGCTTAGTTTTTGGAGAGCACATTAATACCGTTATCCAGACCTTGCTTCTATGGCCCGTGACATTTTGAGCATTCTGATTTCTACCGTAGCGTCGGAGTTAGCGTTTAGTAATGGAGGTCGTGTACTTGACTAATACCGGAGTGCATTAAAAGTTAATATCGTGGAGGCATTGATTTGCACTCGTGACTGGTTGTTTGGAGTGAAAGGTATATAATTTGAGCTACAACTTTCTGAAATTTAATAATTGCAAGTTCATTTTTTTCTTCTCTTTTTTACCTTGTAGGTGATGAGGAGTTGAGTTTACATGAGCTAACAGAGGATATCATTCAAGTTGACGGAAAGAGTGATAAAAATCCGTCCAAAAATTAAGCCCAGGTAGATATCATTATTTTTAATAGTTTGGGCACTCTCTATTTTTTGACTTAATAATAAGTGTGATGTATATTAACTTTCTGTATGTTTTATGATTTTGCAGGGCTGAGGAGGGAATAGGGGGAGCTGTTATTTTGGACTGTCACTATTTTAGAATTGCATAGTTGTTGTTGGTTCTGGACTATAATATGCATAATTCTATTTTTGTCTATCATGTCATTCTTATGGGAGAATGGACTTTTTTTTGTTCTTTTTTGTACTTATTTGGACTAGATGGCTAATGCAAAATTGTATGTTTAATAGATTTGAACATACAATTCTCCCACAAGAATGTTGTTGGTTTTGAATTGTATGTTTTATGTATGGATTTTATTTGGACATTGTGCAAATGATACAAGACTTATTTGGACTTATTTGGAATTGCAAGCATAATTGTTAATGCAGATTTTTACTAAATGCAGAATTGTTAACGCAAAACTGTTAATGTATGGTTAATGCAGATTTTACTAAATGTATGGTTAATGCAGAATTGTTAATACAGATTTACTAAATGTATGGTTACTGCAAAATTGTTAATGTAAAATTTAAAATGCTCTAGAATATATAAATCAGAAAACAAAAATTGCTTTAGAAATTATAATTCGTGTTTCTCGTGGCAAACGTGTTTCTCGTGAAAATCGTGTTTCTCGTGTTAAATGGGATGGAAAATTATAATTTGTATTAAACGTTTCGTGTCGTGTTTTTGATGGGTCGTGTTCGTGGCACCTAAAAAAACACGAAGTTGTGACCGTGTTTAAAGTTTTTTAGTCCTGTCGTGTCGTGTCAGGTGAAAACACGACCCAAATACACGAATTGCCACCCCTAGCCACGCCCTTCTTGGGGCCACCTGGGTCCAGTGTAGGATACCCCCGTAGGAAGGGGGCATATTTCCAATTCTTGACAATAACACCATAATCCCAATAATCTTTATTGGAATCTGGCAGATTAACTACTAAAGCCCTATTGGCTTGTCTAGTCTTCAAATAATACGTGTTATCTCCAATGGTTCCCCACTTGTAGCAAAACATCAATTGAGGGATCCCAATATGCGTTCCATAAATCTCATTCAGCCTATGAACTCTATTTATTACTCTCCAAGTATTTGGGGCTATTATAGCAGGTACCACGTCAAAGTACTGACAAAATTAGAGAAATAGAGGATTTGGGGGGAAAGTGATACCACACTTAACAATGAATACAGTGGGAATCCAGTGGCCCTCTCCTAAAGAATAAACATCGATGGGACCCTGAGCTATTTCGAAGTCCACCCAGTCTGGAATTTTCCTCTTTACCCTAAACTCATTCAACGAACCCTCATCCATAACTTAAATCATGGTTGAAACAGACAAAAATTATGAAAATAGGGAAGAATTAAAGAAAGCTTACAGGAATCCCAAGACAACAGTAAAGACGAAGAAACAGTGATGTGTAACAGACAACAAAGAGTTGCAGAAAGAAAATTTGAAAATGATGAAAAAACTCATAGTGTATAAAGTTTGAGATAAAAAGAAAAGGAGAAAAAATACACTTATTTATAGGTTGCCTCGATAATAAAGATGAAATGATTAACTGCACAAATAATTGAACTACCGCCGGCTGCAAGCTTTCCAAAATGCAAAAAACCCAGCATATCCTTTGGCGGCTCAAAAAAGTTTGAAGTATTTACAGAAATGCCATTATCCACATTGCCTGTAGAAATTTTACAAGTCCGAAAGGTCGATTGTCGATTATCTCTCTAGTCACATGCCGAGCAATATTTTTAATAAATACTCCGTACTTTCGATCAATCATCAATCATGGAGCATTGTGGGCTTTTGTTGTATGTAAAGATCATCTCCCTACGTAGATCAATGAAATTTAGACACCTGTAAGCTTAGGTGGTCATGTAGCTATCTTGATCGGCATCAGAAGAACCTAGTCATCTGAAAGGACAACCAACTCCAGAACTTGAATCATCAGGAATATCAAAAGTTACTCAGTCGGAAGGGCGATCAACACTGAACATCAAGAGTCATATTTATTGTATACATATATAGAGACATTAAATTTCTAGGGTTTTGAACCCCTATTAATACACCCCCCCCCTTAGATTAAGGGAACAGTTCAATCATTCTCAAGCACACCATACTGAGCTATTGTAATTAGCATAAATAAAAGTAAAAGTGGATGTCCACTTTAAAAATCTTTGTCCCTTGTGTGTTTGATTAGAATTATTATTGGGCATAAATTCTACATATTTACTCCCCGTAATTTAGATGATTTTATTACCCCGTGCAGTGTAATTGAAGTGGATTTATCTCATATCATTGTTATTGACATCTTCTAACAAGTACACCGATTTTAATATATTTCTCTTATATTTTTCAGGTAATTCCTACACATGAAGAAAAGGGAAAAACCGAGATGAAGATCGACAAGAAAAGAAGAAAAATCAAGGAGTAGTTAATAATTATGTAGACGGAATTTGGATGTGTAACCTAAGAGAAATTAACGATTCAAGCTCACAAGAATATAGGAAGAAACGACAACTCAATCCGAGCAACGGTTGAAAAGACAGGAGCGTTAGAAGATGAGATGAATGAAACAAAAATCAGAACCGGTTCGGTTCTAAAGTATAATAGGTTCAGTTTTTCAGGGATTTTTAAGAAGCCATAACCGATTCGGTTCTCAATTAGAATCGGTTCGGTTCTCAATTAGAACCAATTCATTTTTCTGTATGATGAAATTTAAACATAATTTCCACTTATTTGGGAGAGTTTATTTTGTTTTAAACACTAGTAAAAACGTGGTTTTATTATTCTTTCAGTCAACTAGGCATCTTTAAGCTACTTTTTACCTTATAATTAGAGAGGAAGAGAGACAAAAACCCTAGATTTCAATTCATAGCTTGTTCATACATTATTGAAGATCAAGATTTTACTTTTGTAATCTCAAGTTTGTCTTCTCTATATTATTCTTGCGTATTCTTCTTTTTTGCATGTTTTTTTTCCAGGAATTTCAATATCTCTTGCATGCTTAGTATTAATTTAATCATGATTTTCCATCGATGTAACGTTAAAACTTTGTGTATTTCTTACGTAGTTATGCTATGCTAAGTTTTTAGTGGGTTGGGGTACATGAACCCAACCTAGGTAACACGTATAGATTTAAATCCACAATAAATTCCTCAATCCACTCCTACTTGCATTCACAAAAAACCTATAGTAGAGTACGACCCTGATAGTCCACACACTCATAATGCTTCGTAATTTTGGGTTCCACCTCCTACACCACCCAATTCCATTACGAGTCACACTTTTAGGGCGTCGAGTGAGGATTCCAAGTTAATTGGAGAGAGAGCGATATCGGACCACATTAGTTATGGCACGGGTGAGGGTGAGTTTTCGCATCGTCCCATGAGATATCTCTTATATCTTGAGCGAACCGTCACCTAAGGATGCGTTTTACTTCCGTATAATACGCGCCACTTTCATTTTCGAAATGAGATGATCCAGATTCTTCCCGCGTTCCATGGTATGGATTCGGAGAAATCATACCTCCACATTCGTGAGTTTGAGGAGGCGTGCAAAATTTTTAGCGATCAAACGTGCACTCAAGACGTCATTCGCCTCAAACTTTTTCCTTTGCCAAGACCTGACTATGGTCTTTATCACCAAACTCAATTGAATCGCGGAGGGATATGCAAGCCAAGTTTCTTTTGAAATTCTTCCCCCAACATCGAACAAATTCCGTCATAACTTAAATTCAAACGTTTCAACAAATAAAAAATAAGCCATTTGATCGATGTTGGAAGCGTTTCAACGAGTTAGTCAACACATGCCCCCATTATGGTTTTGAGAAGTATCATCTTATCTCTTTCTTCCACCACGAGTTAAGTATAACTTTTAAATAACTCGTTGAGACTATGTGTGATGGAGAATTTTTGGGTTAGACGCTAATGATGTAGAGGCCCATCTTAAGTATGTCACTGAGACTATTTAAGCATAGGACACATCCGATCCTAACACCCAGACCCGAGTTCGACAAATGTTCACAACTCCTTCTACGTCTGGTCTTTATCAATTGGACAAGGAAGACGAGTGAAAACTTCGAGTCAGCCAACTTGAGAAAAGATTGGAAGACATAGTCGAATCACGGGCACCAGAAACAATCGGATCCACTCGAGCAATGATAGAGAAGGTGTGTGCAATTTGTAAGGGGGCCATTCAACGAAGGAATGACCGACTATACCTGCCTACAAAGTTATGCTTCATGAGCAAATAGAAGTGGTAGGAGGATTTAAGGATAATTTCGATACCCCTCACCGGAATTCTTATAACCCTTCGTGGAGGAACCATCTGGTTTTAGCTACGGGCAAACAAATGTTGTGTTGAATCCTAATTCGCACATTGTCCTTCCTCCACCACCACCTCTGCATTTACAACAAGCTCCATATATGCAATCACCACCCTCGGCGCCGTATATCCCCCCAATATGGAGAAATCTCGAGGATACTTTGAATCAATTTATACAATCTCAAAATGCAACCAATGCTCAAAATGCCCGAATGTTTGACGACATAAATGTGAACATTTCAAAGCTGTAATCTTCCCTAAGTATCCAATAGAAGGGTAAATTTTTTGCTTAAGGCCAAAGACCTCCCCAAGGTCAATTTAGTGCGAGATCTACTTCCAGCACTAATCAAGAGCATTGTAGCGCAGTAACCACTCTACGTAGTGGAAGAGTTATTGACTTGTCACCTCCTCCACACAACGAGCAAAATAGCAAGGATATTTTATCGGTACGAAAGAGGCCGAAGATGTCCCCTTGAGAAAGAGTGGTAATGATGACACGACCCCGCCCGATGTGGTTGTGAAACCTCCCATAGTTGCTCCATACCCTCAATGGTTAGTATCCCACTCCAAGGAGATCTCTCGTGACGATGTTCTAGACGTTCTTAAGCAAGTAAAGATTAATTTACCTTTTCTCGAGACTATAAAGCAAATTCCCGCGTACGTTAAGTTTTTTAAGGACTTACTCACGGTGAAACGTAAGCTAAAGGTAAAGAAAAATGTGTTCTTAGCACATAACGTCGGATCAATACTGTTAAGCGACCTTCCACCAAAATTTAAAGATCCGGGTGCACCCACCATTTCGTGCATTATGGGGAAGAATCGAATTGAGAAGGCGCTAATAGATTTAGGGGTGAGTGTTAACATTCTTCCCTATCCCATCTATAAGCAATTAGGTTTGGGGGACCTTAAGCCCAAAAATATGACTCTAACTCACAGATCGTTCCTGAAGATACCTTGGGGGTCGTTAAGCATGTGATCGTCCAAGTTGACACTTTCTACTTCCCGGTAGATTTTGTCATTTGGGACTAGGAACCCTCTGCTTTACCGAGTAATCATCTTCCCGTCATTATTGGCTGCCCAGTCTAAGCTACGGCTAATGCACTTATACTACAACTCACGTTTAGGAACATGACTCTCGAAATAAATATCTTCAACATCACCAAGCCGAGGGTGACGAGGGCGGATCGCGAGAGACGAATCTTATGGAAGAGACAGTACACGAGTACAAGAGTAATCACACGGGAGAGCCGTTAGGGGTATGCCTTGTTACATCAAGTGAGAGCGATAATTCTGATGTTGAGCTAGAGGTTGAGAAAACGTGTTTAGTGACTGATATGGAGATCGAGAGAGATCACGTAGTTGAGTGCGCGAGAGAGGATTTGGAGATTAAGCGAGTGAGAGAGGACTTAAAAATTAATCAAGAGAGTGAGGCAGGAGATATGAGCTTAAAAGACTGTGAAAAAGAATTCGGGCCGCTGGATGAGAGCCTCCCTGTTGAAGTCCAATCAATATTGGCCTCATATAGTCACTTAGAAGAGAGCGAAGGGAAATATAGGATATATTAGTCCTTCTTCGTGACCATCCACCCGTGCCACTTGAGTCCTCAGATGCGATTGAAAAGAGGACTCGAGTCTAGTCCGATTTAGAGCCTGAACCATGCATTCTCGAAATTACGGGAGATTGAGGTTTAACACGTCCTTCTAATTTTTACCAAGATGCTGTCTCCAAGTCGAGACAGATATGTTGCGATTCGATTGGGCACCAAGAGGATCCCATTCACTTCAGTCATCACGAACCTCGAGGTGTCCCTCTTATTTATGGGACTGGTCCCAACTTATTCTGACTAATGGTTTACAATGTGAGGAAGAGGGAGACGAGGAGAGTATTGGACCCCAGTTACGGGGTCGGGTGAGTGTGTTGAGGAGCGAGAGATGTCATCGTACCCCCGACGCGTATAGTATGATTTTTGTTGTAATTTTTAGTAGTGTATTAGAGTTATATAGTGTCATATTGCATTTTAATATTTGGTCATTTTATTTTTGCACTCTGCTTTTCTCATTTAGATATTAATCGACAATGCAAAATTCTAAGTTAGGGGTGGGGTGGGGGTGACAAGTGCGTCTTTTAAAAACTTCACAAATTTTAAAATGCCCTCCCCCCCCCCCCCCCAAAATATAAATTTTCAAAATGTCCAAAAAAATTGAAAAAAATTAAAAAAGCCAAAATATTTTCCTTCAAAATAAATAAAAATTGGAATTTAAAATTTTCAAAAATATCACTAAAATTTGTTTGAAATCTCAAATTGTAAAAATCAAATGCACAAAGACGAAATTAACCAAAGATGGAACTTGAGCGAAAATTGATGACTTTACAAATAAGTGCGGAGATTAATTGACCCGGTAAAATTTTGAACTTATCGTTTTTGTGAGTATTCAAATCAATCCGAGTTAATGGTTAACTCAAAGTTCAAATTTAACGTTAAAAAAGTTATTGAAGTTCTCTAATTTTTTTGTTTTGATCGGTTACGGGAAACGAATGAGATGTTATCATGAACATGCGCTAAAATATCTCTAAATTAATATAATCTTGAGACGCATAGGGTAATGTAACTAGTAATTTAAACATATGAAGTTAGGCCATCGTTTGTTTACCCAAAAATATTAGCCATAAAAAGTTGTGAAAAATTATCCCTTTGCAACCCAATTTAAGCCTAATAAAATTTTTCTCTTTTCGTTTGATAACCCGGAAAATCCATTTAGTCCGGAGTTGTGAAAATCGAAAAATTCATTAATAAAGTTCAAATGGTGCAATAAAAAGGGGCAAGAAAAAAAAGAAAAGAAAAATGCTCAACAAAAATAGCAAGAAAAGAAAATTGTGAAAAATAAAAAAAATGGAAAAATAAGAGAAAAAGAGCAAAAGAGCAAAAAAATATTTTCCAATTTCGAACTTCCAAACCATTCATATTTTCACCCAATACACCTTATAACCCAAGAAAGTCCTAACCGAGTTCGAATAACGAAATTAATTACCGTGTGGAGAGCTAAAATATGAAAAGATAAGATGAGAGATTAACTGGTGTGGATAAGAGGCGATGTTTCCCGTTTTCTAATAACCGTATTCCATTGAAGATATTTTTTCACCATAAAAAAATCGTATTTCAAATTTGTATGCATGAACTCATGTCCATTATACTTACTCTTTATATCACGCATACAGAGAGAATTAGCCACATTTCGAGTGATTCATTTGTGAGAGCATCCCGTGAGAAATTGAATCAAAACGAATTTTCAAAAATTAATGTAATGATCAATCGGTGAAAATTAGCGGTTCAGTTTTCGGCTTCGTACACAATACTATAAATTGAGACTTTCGAATGAAAATTTACGCTGACTATTTTTAAAGAATTTTTAATTATACAATATGTAAGTACATTGATTTTCCTTTGAGTCGAACAATGAATTTTGTGGGTATATTCACTGCAAATCCTCACGAGACACCACTCGTCCTACTAGGGTTACCTGGGGATTTAACGACTTGTTGCACATGCTAAATGTTTTTGCGGACGAACATTTAGCATGTGCAACAAGCCGTTTGATTCTTTTACATTGATCGGGACGATCAAAGTTCTAAGTTAGGGGGTTTGATTGGTCATAAATTCTTCATATTTATTTCCCGTAATTTAGAGGCTTTATTATGTCGTGCGGTGCAATTGAAGTGGATTTATCTCATATCATTATTATTTACATCTTCTAACAAGTACACCGAGTTTATTGTAGTTCTCTTATATTTTGTAGGTAATTCATGCACACAAAGAAAAGGGGAAGACCGAAATGAAGATAAAAAAGAAAATAAGAAAAGTCAAGGGGTAATCTGTAATTATGCAGTCGGAATTCGGATGTGGAACCTAAATAGAAATTGAAGATTGCAAGCTCACAAGAATATAGGAAGAAACGACAACCCAATCCGAGCAACGATTCAAAAGATACGAGAGTTAGAAGATGAGATGGATGAAACAAAAATCTAAAGTATAACCGATTTCGGTTTTTCAGGGATTTTTAAGAAGCCAGAACCGGTTCGGTTTTCAAGTAGAACCGATTCGTTTTTCTGTATGGAGAAATTCCAACTTAATTTTCACTTATTTTGGAGAGTTTATTTTGTTTCAAATAATTGTAAAAACGTGGTTTTATTATTCTTTTTGTCAGTTAGGTATCTTTAAGCTACTTTTTACCTTAAAATTAGAGAGGAAGAGAGACAAAAACCCTAGATTCCCTATTAATAGCTTGTTCATACATTATTGAATATCAAGATTTTACTTTTATAATCCTAAGTTTGTCTTCTTTATATTGTTCTTGTGTATTCTTCTTCTTTGCATTATTTTTTTCTGGAAATTTCAATATTTCTTACATGCTTAGCATTAATTTAAACACGATTTTCCATCCGTGCAACGTTAAAACTTTGTGTATTTCTTATGTAGCTATGCTACGCTAAGTTTTTAGCGGGTTGGGGTACATGAACCCAACCCAGGTAACATATATGGATTTAAAAGTAATTCATCATTCAAAAGTTTGAACTTTATCAAGATAAAAGTTGTAGGTCTTTTAATTCCGTTTGCTCTAGGTAGCCGGAATGTTTAAGGGTGCAATTGGCTTTTTGATAATTTCTCATCCTTGTCAAATACAATTTTTGATTTGATATTGTGCGGAGTAAAATCCTCATATGTCGAATGCTTAGAATGTATTTGATGTCTCTTGGAATGAATAATTAAATTTTTTGAAGCTTTTATGTTATATGCAATTACCGACGGTTCGAGGGAGTGTACTCTAATTCCATTTTCTCCAATACATTTAAAGTTTAATATAGTTCTTCGTGCAAACGTAGTTTAATTATTAATTTAATTAAAATTGCATTAGTTGACAGGTAAAGTCACAAAATGATCGCCTTTTCATTTCTTTCTCTGAGTCAGTAGTAGGGTTAAATGTTTTTCCTATTCGTCGTCACGAGCATTTGTCTTATTCTTTTAGTTCGACACCCGATTTATTGAATTATTACTTGAGTGACCGACTTATACTTGAATTGATATAAGTACGTATTAGAAACACTTTTAAAATCAAGTCAAATTACTCTTATTATTTATATGTGAGTAGAAAATTAGACCGCATCACTTCATTTTTAGACATCCATGCAATAAAAGTATCTTGTTTATTAAAGAAAGACAAAAATATCCTTTAAAAAAAATGTTGACCCTTTTGGCGCACATCAAGTAAGCTAAAAGTCGGTCGCGACCCCTCCCTCTTCGTATTTGGCGATTTTGGGAACTTCCTCTTCCTTAAAGCTCCTTCGCCGCCTCCAACAAGCGATAAAGTATTGCACTTTTTCTCTCTGTCATTTTTAATAAATATTATTCTCAGATCTTTCTTTCAATTCATTGATTGTTAGGGTTAGGATTAGGGTTAGGGTTTCGCCGTGTAACCAATTTAGAGGCTTGTTTGCGGAATTAGGGTTTTATTTTTTTCATTTCTTTAAAAACCTCCAAAAAAATCTTGATATTGTGTTGCTATTCTTAGGACCAGGAGTTCACTGTTTAATTAGTTCTGTTTATTTGGGGAATTAGAGGTTTCTATATATTTGTTATTATAAAAAAGGGAATTCTTGGCGTTGAGCTGTTGATTTTTAGGGGAATTAGGGTTTTCTATAGATTTGTTCTTCAAAAGATAAAAAGAAAATATTGGGGGTTGAGTTCTTATTTTAGGGCTAGAGTTTTAAGATATAATCAGTTTTAGGGGAGTTATTCGGGGAATTAAGGTTTTTGGGGGTTGAGTTGTTGAATTTAGGGTTAGGGTTAGGGTTTTATTGTATAACCAGTTTTAGGGGAGTTATTTGGTGAATTTGGGATTTCTATATGGCGGCAGGAAGACATGGGGGATATCGTGATAATGAAATGAATGAAGTTGCTTATTCTAGGGGAGAGTACGATCGGATTCGGAATGGTAATCGTGATTATGAGCGAGGTCGTGTTAGGCAGAAGGATATTAAGGAGAGAGAATTGAATAACGGTGGGTATCGTTCTGCTTCGAGTAGAAGTGATTCTGGGAGTAGTGGTAGTGGTAGCAGCGGTGGTGGGGGCGGTAAAAGGCGATCTGGGTATTCGGTTAGAGATGTAGACCGAGAGCCAGGGGAATTGTCAAGTGAAAGTGGGTCTGATGAGGGTACTGATACGCAATCGCGTGTTAGAGATGAGGATGTGTTGAAGTTGGAGAATGGTGAGAGTAAAAAGCGAAAGTTTTCGCCAATTGTTTGGGATAGAGAGGACAAGGAAGTAAGTAAATTATCCAAGAGTAGAATGGCCCCGGAAATTTCTACTCTTCCTCCTCCACCCCCTCTCCCCAAGTCCTTTGTTCAATCACCTAACAATATTTCGGATGGCAGTGTTCAAATTTCTCGCGTAGAGAATGTTCAGATTAAGATTTCGGAGTCATCGCTTGTAATGCCTCGTCAGGATGATGAATCTGCAGTTGATTTATCTTCTTCTCCAGTATTGGTACAGCATGTGGATTACCATGAGGAAGTAGAGCAGCGGGAAAATGAATACTCTGCACCGATGCGGAATATACGAGCTTCTCGATGGGCAGATGAAGCTAATTCCTCTGCTGACGAAGGGGATATTTCTGATATCGTAGCAGATAATGGGACTCGGAGGAGTAAGAAAACGTCCCTTTCGGCGTCTGTTGAAATGAGGGCTCGCAAAAAGTCACTTAGTCCCGAGTTTGGGGAGCTCAAGAGAATAGGCCCTGAAACTAGAGCTAGACAATCTGAATCTGATGAAGATGGTTTTCGCGTTGGGTCTTCAAATAGAGATGATTACCCTGATAATGATTTGGAAAAAAATGAATACATGGAGATAGATGTGGAACACAATAGTAATGGTACTAGTGGTAGCCAGTCAGACGCAGATTCCGAGGATGAACATGATTCTCGTGATACACTGGATTCTTCAGCACCCCCTCAAAGAAGTGTGAACATGCTTCAGGGGTGTAGAAGTGTTGACGAGTTTGAGAGATTGAACAAAATTGATGAAGGAACTTACGGGGTTGTTTACAGAGCCCAAGATAAGAAAACTGGAGAAATTGTTGCTTTGAAGAAGGTCAAGATGGAGAAAGAAAGGGAAGGATTTCCTTTAACTTCTCTAAGGGAAATAAACATTCTTCTTTCTTTTCATCACCCCTCCATTGTGGATGTTAAAGAAGTTGTAGTGGGAAGCAGTCTTGACAGCATTTTTATGGCAATGGAATACATGGAACATGATCTTAAGGGACTGATGGAGACAATGAAACAGCCTTTTAGTCAGAGTGAAGTTAAATGCCTTATGCTCCAACTATTGGAGGGTGTCAAGTATCTGCACGATAATTGGGTTCTTCATCGAGATTTGAAAACGTCAAATTTGCTTTTAAATAATCGTGGTGAGTTGAAGATCTGTGACTTTGGGATGGCTCGTCAATATGGGAGCCCATTGAAACCATATACTCATCTGGTGGTCACTTTGTGGTACAGGTGAGCTGCCCTATATATGCATTTTCATTATTTCGTACATAATTATGCTCTTGTTCCCCTCTTATGTTATACCTCCTTTCACCAAAAAATATTTCGTAACCGTACATTATTTTTTTGTGCTTAATTGGGTATAGGTGCGCTCGTTACTATATAGATTGTGAGTGTATCTTCTGATGCCTTGTTGTTATTTGGAGTTAATTGCGTTCATTTTCAATTCACATTTTGTGATTTTATGACATATTTGTTGTTGACTTGTTAATCATCATGGATGGGTTATCTTTCATAAGTTTCAATAGTCTTGATTATCTTTGGGGCGAAACAAGGCGTAACGTGTGTTTGATCATTTTCATCGTTCTTCGTCAGACCACATAAACTACAATGGTGAGGGCCAGTTCTATTGTGGTTAATGCAATCATTTTTGTCATCTTAACAGATTCTTTGTTAGCATTACATTATTAAGGACTTAAGCTACATGGGTATTGTTGGTTGTTTTCGACTCTTATGATTCAATTTACATTTTTTCCTTTATAAATATATTTCAATTTTTTTATATTTTTTGTTTTTATGGATATGTCAAGTGCCTAATATACTATTTTATATAGGGCACCTGAACTTTTGTTGGGAGCAAAACTATATTCAACGGCAATTGACATGTGGTCATTGGGTTGTATTATGGCTGAATTGTTGACGAAGCAACCACTGTTCAACGGGAAAACGGAGTTTGATCAGCTTGATAAGGTAAATACGTTAGCCAACTGTAGCTTGACCTAGTTAACTATTGCAGATAATTCTTAACAATTTTTCACTGATGTCTACCCTGATTAGTTATGCACGGTTTGTCTGAATGCAGATATTTAAAATTCTTGGCACACCAAATGAGTCAATTTGGCCTGGGTTTTCCAAACTTCCCGGAGTGAAGGTGAACTTCGTCAAGCACCAGTAAGTATCCATTTGTGAATTTTTTCCCCCCAAGTTGACTGAGAGATCCATGTTTTCTTATGTTTTGCCACTTTGTCCCAGGCTTCCAGCTTTGGGTGATTCTGGTGTAGCTTTCTGGCCCTCATTGGTGACAGTTTCAGTTACTCGACAAACATATCATGTTTCTATTGACAAGTGATATATTTGTTTCAGGTATAATGTATTGCGTAGGAAATTTCCGGCTACATCGTTCACCGGATCACCTGTTCTTTCTGATGCTGGATTCGACTTGTTGAGCAAACTTCTTACTTATGACCCTGAAAAGGTGTCTTCTTTCGACTTTTACACATTCATGTGGAAACATCTTCATCACCGTATTATCTCAATTTTAGGAAAGCTAACTATGAATAGCTGTGGTAAATGTGCAGCGGATAACAGCTGAAGTCGCTCTTAGACATGAGTGGTTCCGCGAAGTTCCTCTTCCAAAATCCAAAGACTTCATGCCTACTTTTCCTGCTCAACACGCTCAAGACAGGTATTATTATACACATATTGTGAATTTTTATAATCCCCCCCCCCCCCCACACCAGATGACCAATTTATATTTATTTTCTTCATGTGATTTTAAGGCGTATGCGAAGAATAATGAAGAGTCCAGATCCATTAGAAGAGCAGCGCCGAAAAGAGTTGCAGCAAGGCGAATTAGGGTCAGGTGGTTTGTTTGGCTAAGGGAAATGAATAGTTGCTCAGAAGCTTAGAACTCTTTGCTTCGGTTTATTGCAGTATTCAAAGATTGACGGATTGAGGTGAGAGTCGTGCATTGAAAGGAAGATACAATCATTGTTTGTGAGAAGATCATTATGCTGTTTTTTAGCAGGCACTGTTAAATGATCTTTGGAGAGACATCTTCTTTTACCTCTGCTTGACAATCAGATACGTAGCAGGTTGATTTAGTTCTCAAGCATCGCAAGGTGTGGCATAATCTTTATATGGAAAGTTTCAGCTGAACTATTGATGTAACATATTTTGTAGCACATTGTAAACAGTTCTCTTTAATTTGGTTAAAATACCGGAAAGTATGGTTTTTCTTCCTAGTATCAAGTTCTATGCTTTTTAATATTCGTATTGTGTTTGCAAGAGATGGTTGGTGTAAAGCGGAGGGGGCATTCTTAGCTTTTCATTGACGAAGAGTTTGACAGAAAGTATTGCACTTTTAAGGTAATTAATTAAATCCGACATATCTGGAATGCAATCAAGTCTCAAGACATTTTCTTTTCATCCATACAGAATGTCTCACTAGCGCTACTGTTGTAGTAAATGTTTGGAATTTTCTTAGTGCGGGCTTAACTTACTCTCTTGATGATTTCTGGCACAACATGTGCAACATTGTGATCATGAAGGAGCAAATGAATTTTAACATGTGGTAATCTTGTGTGATTTGTTCTGTCAAATTTTCACCCATTCAGATTAGATATTGCATGGAACTCTTCAATATATATGGGTAGCTATTCCCTATGGCAGAATGGTTCTTGAGATCCTCATATTTAATCGTTGTGACCCAATTCTTTTACTTGACAATGTGTTATGAATCATGATTCATGAGAGGCACTGTATGATGCTGAATTGTTTTCTGAAGTATTTAATGACAGCTGAAGGTTAGTTATAAGTCATCTAATCAATTGAATAAAGAAATTATTTGGGGGCAATTGGTAATCCGTTGAAATTGAATTGCTGATTTTTTCTTACATGTATACTTGCAAGAAAAGGAGAAAAAACTCTTGCATAGCATGTGCGTGTGTATGTGCAATTCTTCCATCGTTGGTGGGGTCATTGTAAAAATTATCAACATTGGTAGTTTGTATTATATAAATTAAGATAAATATTATATCAGGAACTCATTTTGTGCTTGGGTTAGCTGACATTTTCTACAACGGTCCCATTCTAGTCTTTTGAGTTCGTAAATACTGATTAGGCTTTTGTTCACGGATGAAATATGAATCTTATAATGTTACTAAATTTAGGGTTTTAACCCTTCACTTGGAGTCACCTGAGGAGTGCTAGTAGTTTCTACCTGCAATGATTTGTCCTCTGTTGCAACTAACCAGAATGCTCACTGTTTAGGTCAATGTTAAACTCGGCAGGCGAGAAATCATTTTGAATGTATATATCAATTTTCATGTTGTTGTGTCATCTAGAAATGTTGTGTTAAAAGTTTCCAATATTGTGCGCGGTTATGTCGATTCCTAATCATTTGGGGCCTAAGTATGCATTGGAAGATTGGCTTTGTTTATATATTACCCCTTTTACTTTTATGGTGTGAAAGATGTAATCTAGTAGCGGATTCTCAACTTTTATGACATTTGTCTGCAAATGTCACTGCAGCTTTAAAGCAGAGCAGGTTGAGGAGTTACCTGCAGAATCTGGAATATATAGAATTTCCAATTATTTTTCCGTTCTTCAGTATTGATTTTGTCACTTCAGGCTCTGCACAGGTACCTCGCCACTCCTGTTTGTCACATGTATAATTAATTCAATATTTTTGTATGTTCTTATACATGTGCGCGGGGTTGTCTTCAGTTTAGGGATTCCTATTATGGCCTAATTTGAATTCTATTATGTTCTTACATAGACGTGACTTCTTTTTTGATTGCGCACACTTAAATTTAAAGAGAAAAATTTACAACACATCATTTTAATGAAGTTCACAGACTACTTAGTATGTAGGAGCCACCGACTTATCACAGCAAGTTCGTAGTTGATTAGAATAACAAGCATGGGGATTAAAGTGATATATTATATGATGTGGGGCAAGAAAGAACGTATGAAATGATATCGACTTATATTGGATGTAAATAGCTTTGATGATTTATTCATTTTTATTTACTGAGTTGCTATAACTTGTGTTACGTAAATAAACTAATCCTACTTGTTAGGATTTTTTTTCTTTCTCTACTCTAGTACAGTGCCTTTTTATCTGTGTTTGTGTTTAGATGATCTCCAGGCTTTTTGTGCATATTGAATAACCAAAATTTGGGTGGTGATTCAGATGACAAGGTACGGGATATTAAAAAATTGGTCGTCGCACTTAAAACACCGCGTCATAGGTGAAAAATTCAGAAAGGGGAAGAAAAGTCCTCTCGCGGCATTTCAACTGCCTCAATAGGCAAGACAAATGTACATGCAAAATGGCAAGTCATTTGCATAATATATCAAATTTTGCCATTTTGCATAACCTTTTAGAATGTAGATTTTATCAATATGATTATCCATTTTGCCTAAACGTCCGGAGATGGTCTGTTTTTTCCTTTTATTTTTGGGGATGGGTGGTCAGCATGAGAAAAGATGATGTCCATTTCTGAACAATTTGGAAAAGGTAAATTTGGTATCAAGGTATTATGTTGCCACTCACCCCAAATTGGGATTGATTTGCATATAATTAATATGCAATTGTGCATAAAACTGAATGTTCCTAGTGTTTTTTTGTTTATTTACACTTTCTATTACGCTTGCTTAAAATGCCATGTTTAGTTATCAAGTTCATTAAAATATAATTTGTTTTGGAAAGATTTTGAAATTTTAGTTGAGCGATATGAAGTTTATTTACATCTAATGAACTCACCCAATCATCCCCCCCTCCCTCCCCAACCCAACCCAACCCAACCCCCCACCCCTTCCCCCAACTAGGTGTGTAAACGGATCGGTTTTGGATGGGTAAGGGTATATCCAGATCCGATCCGGGTATTTTTTTAGCGGATCGGGTCTTACCTGATTACCCGTCGGGTCTCAGAAAATGGATCCTGACCTAGATCCGTTAAGGGCCGGAGACCCGACCCAAATACCTGTATAAAATAACTTACATATATATATATATATATACACTAGCGGATACCCGTGCCGAGGGCACGACGATAAATTTGCCCCCGTGATAAAACCCAGCCCATAAAAAAAAAAAATAGTTAAAAAAAATCCATATCTATTTATTATAAAAAAAAAAAAAAAACAGCTTTTAGCATGACATTTCATGCATATCATACATGAATTTTTGCCATCCCCATATGATGTTATATTATATGGATACTAAACTTATATATGTAAGCTGCTAAACTAATATATATACTAACAATAAACTAACTTAAACTAACCGTTAAGCATAAACTAACTTATATATATTATATATATATAAAAGTTAGTTTATATATATATGTATATATATATAAGTTAGTATATATATATAAACAAACTGTTACTAAACTAGTTTATATATATAAACTAACTTATATATATATATATAAAATAGCTATGTAGCACGGACACGGACGCGCCGACACGGCAAATCTAAAAAAATCAGGACACGACACGGCGGGGACACGTTATTAAATAAATATTTTTTATAATTATTTTTATATGTAAAAAATATGAAATATCACATTAATACTAATCTCATACTAAGAACAACATTAAACATATAAGCATTAAGAGTATTAAATTCATTCTACACATCAAACATCACAATGATACTAAATCCCATACTAATAATAACAATCAAAATGCATATGGCTAATGCAATTTATTGAACAAGAGATTAAAAAAAAAAAAAAAACAGGTGAGAAAAAGGAGAAAAAAAAACATATGTTTCCTGCCCCTTTTTTTTTTAAGTTATTATATATTTATGTTAGCCGTGTCCCTTGCGTGTCCCAGCCGTGTCCCTTACGTGTCCCAGCCGTGTCCCTTGCGTGTCCAACTATTTTTAAATGCCTTTTAAGCCCGACACGCCACGTGGCGTGTCGGACACGTGTCCCAGCCGTGTCCCTTGCGTGTCCGTGTCCTTTGAGTGTCCGACACTCGTACGCGGCCTTCGGAGAAGTGTCCGTGCTTCATAGTAAAATAGTAACTATATTTAAGACTATATATGTATATAATATTATATATATATATTTATTATATTATATATATACACATTCGGGTCGGGTCCTTATCGGATCGGAGTCATGTATATCCAGATCCGATCCATTAACTAATCGGATAATCGGGTCTATAAAATTTGCTCAGATCCGTTAATTCGGGTTGGGTCCGGGTCCAGATCCGGTCCATTGACAGCCCTACCCCCAACAACCAAAAAAAAAAAAAAATTACAATGAATAAGCTTATAGGGAAGCGTCTCTTTTAAACATTAAATCTGAGCTTACAAAGAATAACTTTGTACTATCTATACTATTATAGGAAAGAAACCCTTCATTTGATGGTTATATTTCATATGCATGCTACCTCTTGACCTCCAATTACCCACGTCATTTTAACTGATTCAAAACAACCCATTCCCATTAGTTACCCACATCATTTTTTATAATTTTATAAATGCTTTGCTGCTATATCCAAGTACAATAAGCCATTCTTCTTCTCCATGGAACAAAAAGTAACAGTCTCCCTTCACAATGGAAAAAAATAAATAGGGAGAGATAGAAAGAAAACGGCCATAAATTTGGGGAGGGGGGAGTGTACGATAATATTGGGTAGATAGGGGTGGCAATTCGTGTTTGGGTGAACATGATAAAAACTATTTAGATACAAACACGACACAAAATCATGTTTTTAACCTAAATGCGAATGACACAACTAACACGAGTCACGATTTTAACACGAACACAACATGAAGAAAATCAAGATCATGTCCACGACATATCGTGTCAGTTTCTTGTCGTGTTATCGTGCCGGGTCTAAAATCACCACCCGGTATTGGGTATCCACTTAATGATCTATCATTCTCATTTTGAAGCCTAAACAATACACACATTAGAAAGCCTGTGTGACTGCATAAACCACCAGTTGTGGGCACAGTAGTTGGTAACACAGTACCTGAGGGTCCCGACCAAGTGGCCACTCGGGTTCCTTTAGAGGGAATTGGTAGATTGGAACATATCATTATTGTTAAAGGCGTGCCTAGGTTCCGGATTCACCTAGGAGCAATATCGGCGACTTGCCTCACTCAGGCAAGGCTCCTTCAATAAGGCGTGCGCCTTGTGAAATTTTTTTGGGTAACGCCCCACATAGAAGAATGAACCAATTGATATGTGGATGTTATGTATTTTTCAATGGAGTATGGAAGATTAGACGACTCCTCGCACTCAAACTAAACGGAGTGAATCCTTAAGTCTTAATAAAACTTTATCTGAAGAATTAAATAAAATTAAACTCTGATAGCTTGGAACAATTTTTTGTTGATTATTGGATAATTAAATGCTTAAATAAATTTTAATATTTAAATATATAATTTTTTAATATGGTGGCATAGGCCCTATCTTCTTTTGATGTCTCTTTATATTTGTGTGTTATAGTAATAGTAATTTATGCTGCATATTTTAAATTTTAGGTCATAAAGGATCTTATCATATTACAAATATACAACTTTTGCATGTTTTATAGATGGCGCCCTTCACTTGGATCAGGCCCGTGCCTCGCCTTTCCCTTTGGCTCCACGAGAACCTTGGTGCCTTGGTGTGCTTTTTGCCTCTGACAACTATGGAACATAGTTTTGCTGAGCTTTGGCCATCCCAAGGACGAGATGGGGGATGAAAAGATGTGCCATAAACTTTATATTTTAATTCAAACTTAATTGCCTAATTATCTGTCCAAATTTGTATTCACGTCTTAATTTTACTACATGTACCTGATCAACCTTGATTTTACTAAGTGAAAATTTGGTACGATTGTACCTGATAGTCACTGTGATAGGATGTGTTGAGATGTTCATTAATATGATGTCAACACCATACCTCCCTTTGACTGGACCATCCGGACAGCTTTGCCTATAAAAGAGCTGCAACACTGTTCATACAATCAATCAACTCCAGTTTATTTCTCTGTTCATACCTACTAAATCCACCTCCTTCCAGTCCTTTCCCCACAACCCGCACCGCCGGATTTTGTTGGCCATACCATATTAAAGAAAACATAATAGTGGTGTTTCCTACTCTCATTCTCCCCCATCTTTTCCCCCGTCTTGTCTCCTTACTCCTTGTGTCTTTTAAAGATATTCTGTTGCTTCATCCACCATTGTTTACGACAATGGTTACACCTCAGCACACTACCATCTTATACTGTGAAGCTTGGGAACGATCACAACTCCTAAAATAAGTAAAGCTGGACATGGACTTTTTGATGACATGCTAATACAGAACGATATATTGCATATAGAAAAATATGAGCATCAGATATCTTATGACGATTTAATATCTTAGGACGATTTAATATCACGACAGCAATGTGAAACTTTTAACTTATGAATTATAGTAATCAATAATGACAAATTTTTTAAATATATGAACTAGTTGCAATGTTTGTATGCTAAGTGTTAGATATGTAGTATATGCCTTTTATACATGTCATTAATTTGATTACCCCGCCGTTCTTGTGATCACTCCTTATATTTAATAACTAATATAAAAAAACGCTCCTCGAGGCGTGCCTCACGGCTTTTTGGAGCAAAAATTTCTCACCGTTAAACACTTGTATTTATTTTTGGCATGTCAAATAACTTATTTTTGGCTTTCTAATGTCCACACCGGATATGGACCGAACGGTTAAACAATTATATTTATTTGACATGCATAAAAATCTTATCTCAGTTTCCAAAGCTTGTTAACTCATGTTGGGCATTCAAGAAGTCTAGGATGATACATGTTTCAAATAATAATTTTATGATGGGTTGTACACTGATGCTAGAATGTCTGCTACCTTTAGTTTTATTAAATAACTTCTCAGTCTTCATGTTTTGGAGATTAATCAACTATAGGTATCCATTTTGTTGTTTCAACTCAGGTCTTAATATCTTCTAAAAGCAGTGGAATGTACCTTTGGAATTTCGCTGCGATCAGAGTATGTAGATAGGTCGTTTTAACATGTTCTTAGTGTAATGGTATAATACCCTGGCCTCGAATGAGGAAGATGAGGTGAAGGCAGGTATTGTGGTTCTATAGAATCTTTTGTGGACTACAGAAAGAGACAAACCTTGGATGGTCTTGCCTGTGACACGATTTCGAAGGACACTGTAAATTGGCTTAGATAACCTTTTTGTAAGGAGGAGGTGGTGGCAGCTAGGGACCAAAGCTCCATGGTTTGATGGTTTCACCATGGCTTTCTTTCCGGGGTGCTGGGAGTGACCAGAGAAGATGTGCTGGTAGTATTGCTACTTTTACGCTTTAGGAGCTTGTCCTAGGAGTTTTAACGCAACTTCTATTGCATTAATTTTAAAAATGGAGGGACTTGCGACATTAGAGAATTCTGATCGATTAGTGTAATTGGGTTCGTTTTAAGTACTTCTTGTGATGCGATTGAGAAAAGTGGCGGACTCAGTTGTTTTCGAGCTAGCATACTTACGGGCGAGGTCGTCAGATTCTTGATGCAACAGTTGCCATTTAGTGCGTGGAACCCACATGCATGAAGTTGTCCGCAAAATAGATTTACACAAAGCCTATAACTAGGGGTGACAATTTTTGGGCTTTGATTTGGTCACAACATGACAACCACCATATAGACATGGGACGACACAAAATCATGCGTTTTACACGAGACGATTTGCACGAATAATAATTTATACTCCTAATTAAACATGATAATACACGAATGACATGACACAACTCAATACCACGACCAACACGAGTCGTAACTTTGACACCGACATGACATGGCTTCATGTCGGAAAATCCTGACATGAACACATCTCAGCGTGTTAATTTCGTGTCGTGTTATCTTGCCGTGTCTAAAATTGCCACCCTACCCATATGAATTGGATTTTCCTGTGTTATATTACTTGTTTGCTTGAGAAGACGGGGTTTGGGAGTGGATGGATTCGGTGGATTAAATATTTTATTTTTACGGTGAGGTTTTCAGTTTTGGATAAAGGCAATCCCAAAGGCTTTTTAGGCAATTCCAAAGGTCTTAGACAAGGTGACCTGTTTTGGCTATTCATCGCACTCGGTTGGTTACCGACCTGGAAAAGGGCGGTTGGTGGTGGAAGGATTGGTGGTAGAGGGGTTAACCAAATTACACTCATCTTCTCTTTGCTGATGTTATCATCTTTTTTGGTACGTCGGTATTGCTCTAATGTTACCTGGAAATTGGGTCGGTCTGGTATGTTGGCAAACTGTCACAGCATTGCAATGGAATATTGTACATCACTCACTCTAAGGCAGTGTACAACACTTTATTGCATTACCACACCAGTTTGTGTAATTTTATTGTTTTTCTTTGTACCCATAGCATTTTCCAAGTTTTTGTTAGTTGCTGTTTGGAGTCGCTTACCACTTTTCATCACAATTTGCAACACTTTTTTGCCGACATTTATTCGCTACATAAAATGAAAATGGATTTCATAGTGCAAATAATGCAAACCTTGAACCTCAAAGTGCATTTACAAAGAACTACTAGACATTAAATTACAAATATCCTATATTTTGATTTGAATATTTAGTACATATTTAGGCATTGCAAGAGTGAGTCCTAAATAAATGTTACATCCCTTTTGGTGTTCTTATATTCATACATTGTTTATCAATCTTTTTCATTCTGAGCACATTCGCATTGTCTCTGAATGTTCTTTCTTTTCGGAGTGGTACATCTCTTTCAACTTTTTAACCCTACTTGACTTTTCGGGTATTTCTAAGCTAAGTATAATGATGCGAAGTTCTCCCCCCCCCCCCCCCCCCCCCCCCACACACACACACACACACACAGATTCAATTGACATGGAAAAAATGTTTATATGGATTATGCCACCACTTTGTTTAGGCATATTTTATACCGTAGTTTCGTATGATATATCCTTGGTTCCTATTTTTAACGATTCTTGCAAGTAAACTGTGTGATTTTCTGTCATACACGGCAATGTCCTCATCCGCTTGAAACAATGTCCAATACGACAATGCAAACGAAGTTGCACCAGAGCACTTGGAAGAAGAAAACATTTCCTTGCTTAGTTGGTTCGTGTTCAAACACGAGCCAATACAAAAATTACATGTTAGTGTGTTGCAAAAAATGAGTTAGTGTAGAATTGCACACTTGATTATTGTTGCTAGGAGACCTATTAACTTCCCCTTTAGGTATCCTAGTTGTTGGTTGCACTAATAATATACTAGTTAACTATGTAAGAATACTAAATCCCAATCCTTCAAAGATGGAGCACGGCTACGCCTCTTGTTGGAAGGTACTCAATCGCTGGCAGAAAAAGCCACTTTGGATGCCATAGTTAAAACGAGAATTGTTATAATATTCTGTTCCAAGGTGGAGAAAACCAGATGTTTTCATCAAGGTAATATGTCCGCATTTGAAGAAGCAGTTCTATGGAACTGCTACTAGAGCTAAAAGTTGAGATCTCTATTTCTTCTTTCCCATTCCGGAAAAACTTTAAAAATAGGGGCATATATCAAATAGTCCCTCGAACTTTTTTTAATACACGTTTAGTTCAAGTTTTTTTATTTTGCACCAAAAAGTCATTCACAATGTTAAAAAGGCTTTATCATGCTGTTGGCGCGGACCTTTAAAGATAAGAGAATAAGAGACTTTTTTGGTACAAAATAAAAAGTTTGGACTAAATGTGTATTAAAAAATATTTGAAGGATTTTTTGGTATTTGATCCTTAAAAATATGGAAATTACGAATAAAATATTTAAAACTTTAGAAATTTCAAATGTATAAGAAAAAAAAGGAAAATATCGGAATTGTTTTTAAAAAAAGGAAAATTCAGAATAATGTTTAAATAAAATATTAAAATGACAATATGCATTCCAACCAACAAACAAAAATCCAAGAGAGAAGCCTAATTCCCATTTCAACAAATCTTCACAAAATCCAAGAGAGAACTTTATCCATTCTAAACCCACAAAAAAAATCTTGTAGATGTGTGCAGATTCGTGTGTGCGTGAGAGAGAGAGATGGAGGGAGGGAGGAAGTGAGAGAGAGAAAAATGAGGGTTAAGTTTTTAACATAAGAGGTGACGAGAGAATACCCTTTAAAAAAAGTCATATAATAGTCACGTGTCTTTTTCCGTCCAAAATATTTATGGTGTTAGTGGGTTACTTGAAATTGTTTAAAAAAATTAGAGGGTTAAATCCAGAAAATCAAAGTGAAAATTGGGATAAAGTTCACGGGGAAAGTATAATTAATTATATTAAAATTTTCTTGCCTTAATACCCAATTTTTTGGTTATTTCATAATTGCACTTACAATTAAATGTCCACTATATGGATATTCAAGCATTTTGAATGATATAATTCTTGTATTTAACAATCAGTCCTTGTATCATGTGCAGTTAAGGATACCACATTATTTTCTGTATGGCAATTGTTAAAAAAATTCTTTATAATTTCAAAAACAATTATTTTATTATATCAATTGGATTTTAAATATTGCATAATACCTCTACTACATGTATTTGCAGATAACCCCTTATATGAGGAGTGACATCACTTTGAAGTAGTTAAGAAAAACATTTGTCCATCTACAACAAAAAAGTTCATCGACACTAATAATATAATTAGTTATTTTTTAACATGCTTGTGACGCATCGAAGGTGCAATTTTTTAAATTACCCTAATTATCTTAATAAGTTGATTATATTTTGAAATATTAATCCCATTTTGTATGAGATGGATATGATGGCGTTTTAGACAACTAGATCGAGTTGTTAAAATTTTGTTCCAAATTTGGGTTAATTATATTTTTTCCCCTTAAACTTCATCCAATTTTTTTACTTGGTCACCTGAATTTTCATTTTTTGGACTTAACCCCCTCAATTTTCGTAACGGCTTCAAGTAACCCCCTACCGTTAGCATCGTGAACTTTTTGGAAGGAAAGTTGGTTGTGTGCATTGCACATGAGGAAAAATGAGGGTATTTTTATCAATTTCAATATAGAGGGGCAATTTAGTAATTTTTACACCTACTTGACCCCCCTCTCTCTCGCATCTAGGGACAATGCTGCCATGGCTGCCCTCCACCCTCTCTTTGTCTTTCCCGCTCTCTTCCACACGCGCGCGCACACACACAAACGAAAGCGCACACACATAGAAGAGAGGAAGACATCGATGTGGGTGGATATTGATTTTTTGGTTGGATATGGATTAGATATAGGTTTTATTTTGATTGATTTGGGTTTATTTTGTTAGTAGTAATGTTATGTATACAATAAAATTACACAAGAAGTTACACAAAATGATGTCACACTCCAGTGTAGTGTTGTACATCACTCACTTCAGGACAATGGACAATACTTTATTATACTGTCACATTATGTAATATCTTGTGTAGTTTCATTGTCCCATAGTATTTTTCTTTTGTTAGATCTAGGCTTTATTTTGTTGGAAATCATTTTTTGGTGTAAACAATTTTTTTCCTTCTCAAAATCATTTTTTTTATAACCGAGATCAATCGTGTAAACAATCTGTTGTTTGAAATCATTTATTTTGGTTGATTTTTTTTTAAAATCATATTTGGTGTACATTCTTTTTTTGGAAATATATTTTTTAACTGAATTTTGTTTTAATTAAATCATTTTTTATGTTCATTTTTTTTCGTAGAATTTTTTTGGTGGTTGTGTTGGAAATCAATTCTTTTTGGGATATAATTTTTTTTTGTTGAAAATCATTTTGTGTTGGAAACATTTTTTTTCCTTTTGAAAATTATTTTTTTTAAATTGAAATCATTTTTGTAAATCAATTCTTTTTGGGGTAGAATTTTTTTGTTGTTGTTGGAAATCATTTTTCTGGTGGAAAATAGTTTTATTTATGTATTTTTTTGCCATTTTTAGTATTTTCAAAATAATTTCTTCCAAATATTGTAAAAACATAAATTTTCAATTGAGTCCCTGTATTGTTTTGACTTAATTCCGTGAACAAAACTGTGTTTGTAATATGTCATAGGGAGATTTTATTTGTGTCACGATCCCACTTGGTCTATGACGTATTGAAGAAATTGAAGACGTTGCGGCAAAGCTTCAAAGAATTAATCATGCCAAAGTTTAATTGGTGCAAGTTTATTCGTCTTCAAGTTAATTGCATTTCGAGATCACACAGGTATGAATGCATATTGTTAATCAGATTCAGAATTATTTTTATGAAAGATAAGGATGTAATTTTTATAAGAAAAATATTTTAAAATGTTTTTAAAAGTGTATAAATGTTTTAAACTACGTTTTATTCTGATAAGCTCGAAATATAGTTTGACTTAATTGGTTCTCTTTTGCAAGAGACATTTTATTGAGTCCCTGTATTGTTTTGACTTAATTCCGTGAACAAAACTGTGTTTGTAATATGTCATAGGGAGATTTTATTTGTGTCACGATCCCACATGGTCTATGACGTATTGGAGAAATTGAAGACGTTGCGGCAAAGCTTCAAAGAATTAATCATGCCGAAGTTTAATTGGTGCAAGTTTATTCGTCTTCAAGTTAATTGCATTCCGAGATCACATAGGTATGAGTGCATATTGTTAATCAGATTCAGAATTATTTTTATGAAAGATAAGGATGTAATTTTTATAAGAAAAATATTTTAAAATGTTTTTAAAAGTGTATAAATGTTTTAAACTACGTTTTATTCTGATAAGCTCGAAATATAGTTTGACTTAATTGGTTCTCTTTTGCAAGAGACATTTTAAAGAAAAAGTCAAAAATGACACGCGCGTCGTTCAAACGACATCTCTGCTCGTTCAAGCGAGATAGCCATGTCGCGCAAACGACTGGCCAATCTCGTTCGAGCGACACAATTTTTGAGGCAGTGAATTTTTACTATTTAAAGCGTGTTTTCGTCAGAATTAACGTAGAGTGCATTATGGAAAAATAATTTACGATCCAGAAACCTGTTTGCACATGTTTTTCTAAGGTTTCAAAGCTTAAACGCATCTTTAGAGTTTGCAAAGATCCGAGTTATCATTACTATATGTTTATGTGATCTTGCTGCACCAAAAAGGTTTTTTCTATACTTGAACATCTGGGTTTTGCGGTGAAAAAAAGAGACGGAGTTCTTGTTCGACATCGTAGACATATCAAAGCCATTCGGTGGACACCGAGACATACGTGGACGCGTGTGTTGTGAACATGTATCGTAGAAGAAGGACTTTCTGCGTGGGCACTATGAGAGGAGTGGTTGAAGATCAGAAGAACGTCAAGACCCGTGGGGATCGAGTCATTGAGTGAGTTTTTTGTCTGTTCGTTGTAATTCCACATTCATAGTGATTGTCTGGCTTAGGCCGTTCGAGATTTTTTCCCGTCTTGAGTTTTTCCTCGTTCATCTAGCGTTGTGAGTATTCTTTACTTTACTTTACTTGCTTGAATCACTAGATGTATGCTCAGGATTAATCAAGATAGAATTGGTTTTTCACAACTTGGTTTGGTGCTAATTAAAAGTTGGATAATTTTTGGTAAAAATTGGTTTGATTTGAAACACACTCGTGTAGGACCACTATTTCAAATTGGTATCAGAGCTAGAAAACATAATTTATTTATTTTGTGATCCCTTGTATTTTCAAAGATGAATTTTGAAAATAACGAACTTTTCCGAACTCCTATTTTTGATGGCACTAATTACACCTATTGGAAGATGAGAATGAAAAGTGCATTAAAATCTATTGATGAGCTTGTGTGGCTAGCAGTTGAGAAAGGTTGGACACCCCATGTCACTATTTTAGGTGAGGTCACTAATTTAAAACCTGTCGAGTCATGGACTGAAATTGAATATAGTCTTTCACAATATAATTCCAAGTGTTTGCACGTTATTTCTTTACATGTCATACCGGAAGAATATCATAGAATTATGACTTGTGAAACATCAAAAGAGGCTTGAGATATTTGGCACTCACTCACGAGGGCACTAGCACGGTTTGGGCGTCGAAACTTCAAAATCTTGTTACATAGTTTGAGACCATTTGAACGTTAGAGAGTGAGACTTTTGATGAGTTTTATGCTAGGTTGTTCAATATTGTCAACTCGTCGTTTAACCTAGGTGAGAAAATTCCTGACAACCGTGTCATTAAGAAAATCCTTAGGTCGTTGCCTAGTAGGTTTGATGCGAAAGTGACTATTTTAAACTCCTTGGGTAAGTTAAAGTTGACGAAACTAGAAGAGATTGTAGGTGACTTACAAACCTATGAAATCGACATGATTATCTCCAAGCAAGTGCCTAAGAAAGAAAAATGTATTGCTTTGAAAACCCGGAAGGAGGAAATTAAAGTTTCGAATTTCGATTCCGATTTCGATTTTGAGGATGTTGCTTTGTTGGCAAAGAAAATTAAATAATTTAAATTTCAATAGCAATTGAAAGATGCCAAGAAATTTGAAAAATTCAAGAACAACAAAGTTGATCCCACCTCTAAGGATAAGTTTAAGAAGCCTAAGAGAGATGAGTCGGATAAGTGTTTTGGGTGTGAGGGGTACGGTCACAAAGTTAATGAGTGTCCCACTAGACTTAAGAAAGAGCGCAAGCAACCCATTGTATATAGTGCCACCTTTAGTGATAGTGATCCGGAAGAGGGAGAGAGTTCTCCCATTAATAGTAACTTTGTTGCGTTTATGGCATGTCATGTGAGCGACGACGATGCTCATGTGAATGACACTTTTGAGGAGGTTTTGAGTTCATCCCATGTTAGTGAAGGAGAAGAGAGTGACGAGGAGGAAGTAGATGTGAAAGAATTGCAAATTGCATTTAATGAGTTGTATGCCGAGACAGTTAAGGTGAAAAAGACAAATGCAAAATAGCAAGCTAAGTTGAATGAGCGTGCCATAAAAAATAATGATAGTTTGATTGAGAATCTTAGGGCACGAGAGAAGACTCTTAGGGAGAAATTAGAGTATGTTGAGGGTGAGAGAGATAATCTCCGTGGTTTGATGGAGTCTTTGAAAAAGGAGATTATAGAGTTTGAGGAATCTAGGCATTTGCTCGAGTCTAGGATTCATGAGTTGGAGGAGAGATTGAGAGACTCGTCTAGAGTTAAGTTTGATTTGGAGGCTAGGTCGGAGAAGTTAGATAAGATCTTAGGCACCGTCCAAATTAAGGGAGATAGGGGAGGTATAAGTTTTGATGAGAAAGTTGTTCCCATTCCCCCCGCACGTGTGAGAAACACTAAGAAGGTTAGAAAAGGTCCACATATAGGTAATCATTCCCACCATCGCTACACTTGCACGTTTTGTGGTAGGAAAGGTCACCTTAGGCGTTATTGTTACGACCTTAGACAAGCTCCTAGGAAGTTTAGGAATAAAGTTGCCCTGGTTCCCCAAACCCCCAGGTGTCGTTTTACACCTACTTGGGTTAGGAAATCGAATTTAGTGGCTTTAGGAATAAAACTTCATGATTCTTGTTTGGGTGCACTTGATTCTTCCCATGCTAAATCTAACGGATGATAGTGTTGCCATTTGTCACATGCTAGTTTGCTTTATGATATATTCATTGCTAGTATAATGACTTGTGTATCATTTTGTATTATAGTATTTCATTTGTTTGAGTCCTATTAAAAAAATACAAAAAGATTTTGTTTTTGAGAAAACTTTTGAAAACCCAAAAAGATTTTTGGTTTTTATTTTTGAGTTTACATGTTTGATGTGGTATATTGGTGTGCTTGACCCCCCCTCCCCATCGTTTCATTATCCATGTGGCTAGGACATTCGGTCATTATTATCGATGCTTAGAATGATCTTAACCATTGTTTATATGGGATTGTTTCGAAGTTGATATGCATTTTGATTCGACTTTGTATATATGCCAACATTGCACACATGCACGAGTTTATATGAATGTTTGACTTTTCTTGCATATTTGAATTTGGTGAGACGTTCTTATCTCAATCTTGTCATTTATGCGTAAGTAGACTTAAGGAGAAGTGTGCATGTAGGAATCGTTTACCGTAAGGATTTGAATTGGTACATAATTGAAAAAATGATGTGTGATTCACGGGAAAGGGCTACGAGAGTTCAAAATTAACTCGTCGTGAAGGCCACCGTTTAAAAGAGCCCCAAAGAAAAAGCAATATGCTAAGAAAAAGGGCCAATAAGATTTTCTCTAAGTTGAGAATGCTAGAATCCTCAAAAGAACTTGGAAAAGGTATGTTTATGAGGGAGTGTGGTTGGAGAAAATTTAAACGGGTTTGCACAACTAATCCTAATATTGAAATATTGCAATTTGACGCTATTGTTTGTAGAATTGTCAAAATTCTGGATTTGTGTACATGTAGTATGTTTAGTTCATTAAGCTCACACTTTAATTGTCATATGGCTATGATAAAGTTTGATGATTTATCGCTATCAATTATAGCTTCTTGCTCTTTTCGATGTGTTGGAATTGTGACTCATTTGTTATAGTTTCACGCCCATACATTCCATGTCCATGTTTGAGCACATAAATACTATGTTTGCATGTAACTCACATTGTTAGTTTTTATGTGTTTTTGCGTTTTGTGTCAAAAGCTTATTGTTTTAGCACTGTTTTGTTGATGCCAAGCCCTTCCAGTGTGTTTTTTTGAAATTTTTTTCACTGGGCAAAAATTTATGATATTTTTGGGAATCTGGAAAAATTTGGCCTGTCGCGAGAAGTCGTTCAAACGACATCTCTCTGTCACGAGAAGCCTCGTTCGAGATACGTACTCATCTCATTTGAACGACGTCCCTGGCTCGTTCGAACGACAGTCTGGGATTTTTGCTTCTTTCTTGTTTGCAGTCCACTGGTTTATTTTGTGATATTTTTTGGTACTGCTGGAAGCTTTCTGGGCTAACTGATTTATATGCAGGTTTTATTGTCTCATATTGGAATTTTGCATATGATTCCGTTAATTGCACCTGATTAGATTGCTATATTCTTTGTGTGATTCATTGGTTTGCTAGCTACTGATTTGTCATTACTTGATCATATTTAGCCGGTTGTTTTATGATTATCTAAGCGATTTTTATTGGGTATATCTTCATGCTAGATACTTGTTGATTGGTTTATCTTTTCACCGGGTTGTCTATTCGAAACAAAAAGGGGGAGAGATGTATGTGATGTAGGGGGAGATTTGTTGAGCATGTTTTTGATTACATATTTTACAAATTGATATTATAAATTGGTAGTACAAATTTGTATCATTTTGTTGCTCAATTATTTAACAAATAATTTTTCAGAGTTTATTCATATTGGTATCTATTGTAAAATTGGTATCATTTGGATATATATATTGGTTTCATTTGTTCCTCCATATTTCACTGGGTATTTGTTTGTCTGTTTCATGTGTGTATGTATGCTTCAGCGATTCGAGATTTCAAGTCTACATCACATTCAGACAGTTCATGCTTTCCGGTGCTACATATACTAGTCCGTGTCCTGTAATTTTTGACTTTGGATTTATGGGATGAGATTTAGGCATCATACGGCTTCACGGTCCGGCTTAGGCATTTCACTGGTTTAGTTTTGTCCCGGAATAGTCAAAGGGAGAGATTTGTAAGGACATAAATTTCCAATTGAGTCCCTGTATTATTTTGACTTAATTCCGTGAACAAAACTGTATTTCTTATATGTCATAGGGAGATTTTATCTGTGTCACGATCCCACTTGGTCTATGACGTATTGAAGACGTTGCGGCAAAGCTTCAAAAAATCAATCATGCCGAAGTTTAATTGCTGTAAGTTTATTCGTCTTCAAGTTAATTGCATTCCGAGATCACACAGGTATAAATGCATATTATTAATAAGATTCAGAATTGCTTTTATAAAAGATAAGGATGTAATTTTTATAAGGAAAATATTTTAAAATGTTTTTAAAAGTGTTTTAAACTACGTTTTATTCTGATAAGCTCAAAATAGAGTTTGACTTAATTGGTTCTCTTTTGGAAGAAACGTTTTAAAGAAAAAGTCAAAATGACACGCTCGTCGTTCAAATGACATCTCTGCTCGTTCAAGCGAGAGAGCCATGTCGCACGAACGACCGGTCAATCTCGTTCGAGCGGCATAGTTTTCGAGGCGGTGAATTTTTACTATTTAAAGCGTGTTTCCGTCAGAATTAACGTAGAGTGCATTATGGAAAAACAGTTTACGATCCAGAAACCTGTTTGCACATGTTTTTCTAAGGTTTCAAAGCTTAAACACATCCTTAGAGTTTGTTAAGATTCGAGTCATCATTACTATATGTTTATGTGATCTTGCTGCACCAAGAAGGTTTTTTCTATACTTGAACATCTGGGTTTTGCGGCGAAGAAAAGAGAAGGAGTTCTTGTTCGACATCGTAGACGTATCAAAGCCATTCGGTGGACATTGAGACATACATGGACGCGTGTGTTGTAGACAGGTATCGTGGAAGAAGGACTTTCTGCGTGGGCACTGTGAGAGGAGTGGCTGAAGGTCAGAAAAACGTCAAGACCCGTGGGGATCGAGTCGTTGTGTGAGTATTTTATCTGTTCGTTGTAATTCCACATTCATAGTGATTGTCTGGCTTGGTCCGTACGAGATTTTTTCCCGTCTTGGATTTTTCCTCGTACATCCAGCGTTGTGAGTATTTTTACTTTACTTTACTTTACTTGCTTTAATCACTAGATGCATGTTTATAATTAATCAAGATAAAATTGTTTTAAAGTAAGAATTGGTTTTTCACAACTTGGTTTGGTGCTAATTAAAAGTTGCATAATTTTTGGTAAAAATTGGTTTGATTTGAAACACACTCATGTAGGACCACTCTTTCAAACTTTTTTCAATTCCTGCTTTTCAAATATGTTTTTGTGCAATTTATCAAATTTTAAATATATTTTTTTATTAAATATTTTTAATATTTGTTTTTTTTTTGTCATTTTTTGCTTTATTTAAAGATTTTTAGTTTTCCCTCGATTTTTCTAAAAGTTTTTTAATATTTTCTAGATTTTTTAAATGTATTTGTAATATTTCTTGATTTTTATTTATTTTTCAGATGATTCAAATTATTTTTCTAGAATTTTAAGAATTTGATATATATATATATATATATATAGGCAGGGTCCTGTGCACACTAAGTTTGTACATGTGCTGGCGCACACAATTTTTTTTAAATATTAAAAAAATATTTTTGAGTTGATTTTCTTATGTGATATTTAAATATTTTAACGGACCCATATAAAAAAAAATAGTTAATTTTTATTTTTTTGCTATTTTTAAAAAATCGGTCAATCTTCCACAGCTTTTAAGTGCTTCAAAATTGTGAAAGTTTGACCAATTTTTTAAAAATAGCAAAAAAGGTTTTTTTGAGCTGTTTTTTTTATATGGGTCCCTTGAAATGTTTAAATATCTAAAAAAAAAAATTAGTTCAAATATATTTTTTTTACTAGTTTATATATATATATATATATATATATATATATGTATGTATATATATATATATATATATATATATATATATATATATATATATATATATATATGTATGTATAAGTTTTAATTTTTTAAAATATATTTTCCAATATTTTTCTATTGTCTTTTGTAATGTATATGATATAAAACATTTAACTTGCTCCTTTAAGCAGGAATGGACAAAATAGCGTTATTTTTCTTATGTGCAATGCACATGACCAAGATTCTGTTCATAATGTTAGCAGTAGGGGCTAACTTAAATCTATTTCGAAAGTTGAGGGGGTTAAGTTCAGAATACTAGAGTAAATGAGGTAAAGTTCAAGAGGAAAAGTGTAATTAACCCTTTAAATATTATAGTTTGCCCTAGGAAAAGTGTAATTAACCCTTTAAAGTTAAGGGGGTTAACTTACTCCTCTAAGTAGGAATGGACAAAAGTGAAAAATGAGGAAAAGTTCAAGAGGAATAATGTAATTAACTCTTTAAATATTATAGTTTACCCTAGGAAATTTTAATCTATCCATTTTGTTTCTATTAACACAAAATTACTTTGTACTCCGGAAGTTGATTTTTACAAAAATGGTGGGATTTGGTGTGCTAGTGGGAGTGACACTTTTGAATACTACTAGTGCATACCAACTTCTCTTTTGAGTGCTACCGGTGTTAATACTTTTTCATATACGAAGAAATAGTAATATTTGTAGTGGACACCACATGTTCGTGCTCAACACAAATAGGGACACGACACATATGCACATTTTAGATTCCTGTTTCTATTGTGGAAAACATGTGAGACATGTATTACATATGTATCGTATCCTAATTTGTGTTGATCACGGACACATAATTCCCCCCCCCCCCCCCCCCCCCCAAGATAAAAATTTTCGCATATAAGGGTTTAAATTTAAAACGAGCGAATAACTAATAGATTCGTAAATTGTACTCCAGTACAGTTGATTATACCGATCAATATCTTGAATATTCAAACGGGGCATTACTTGTAATTATAAATTTAACACGCGCACACACACACACAAATATATATACATGGCTCTAATCCGGAGGCAACTTACGGATTTAACTTGCGGACGAATTTTTGCGTATTTTTTTAAAAATAGCAAACAATCAAATTTTGACTTGATTTTTTTCTGTGTCATTTAAACATTTTAGGGGACTCCAATAAAAAAATCAACTCAAAATGAATTGTTTTACTATTTTTAAAAAATCAGTCAAACATATGTTAGTTTTTAAAGCTCTTTAAAACTGACATATGTTTGACCGATTTTTTAAAAATAGTAAAGCGTTTCATTTTGAGTTGATTTTTTATAAGGGTCCCTTGAAATGTTTAAATACCACACAAAAAAAAAATCATGTCAAAATTTGATTATTTTCTATTTTTAAAAAATACGCAAAAATCCATCTACAAGTTGCGTCCGCATTAGAGCCTGACTGTATATATATATAATGGTAAATATGCAAAAAAATAAAAAATGTTACCAAATCCATGAATACTATAATTGAAGTTAAAGATGTGATCTAATTGAGAGGTTTTTATACTTGAGAAGGCTTTGCTTCAGTATAATACACAAATAATTGGAAGTACTGTAATTTCAATATGGGGTAAGATTAGTCGACATCTACCTTTCCAAGGCCATGCAGTGAAGCGGGAGCCTTATATACTGGGTACGACCTTACGCTAATTCCAATAGCTCTAACAAACAATTGATACTTTGAGATATAAGGAAAGATATGGAGCAAGAGAGATGAATAGAGTAGCATGTTCAAAATGGATAAATATTTAAGCCAATAAGGCTGGGGAAGATTCATTCCATTTTAACCATGACTAAAATTTCCACTTAAAATAGCAACCACTTTATCTTTCAAAGGGTGTGCAACAACTTTATTTTAGGTGTATTAAAATTTTGTAATATTTGAAGGACCGTAGTGTCAAGCAATCACCTTCTAAGAAATGATAACTCCTAATCCCCGAGCAAGTATCTTATACATTATGCTTTCTACGTCAGTCATACATCACACTTAGTTCTAGACCCTAGAAGACTTTTTTTTTCAATTTTTTTTATTTTATCCATGGATTTAACCTTTCAATCAATACATGTTCAAAAAGTTAGGTCAAAATAAAATTTCTAGCTATTTTTAATAAATGAAACAAAAAACTGTTGAAAATACCTTATTTATAAGGATCTGCGCCAGCAAAATTTTGTGATTTTTTTAAAAATAGCTAGAAAATATATTTTGACATAATTTGTTGAACATGTGTTGATTGAAAGGTTATTTCAATAGAATAATAAAAAATTTGAAGAAAAAATGTTTCTTAGGACCTAGAACTAAGTGTGATGTATGGAGAGCCTTCCTCCCTAATCCACGGACCCTGGCCGCCATGATGTTATGTCCATAATCATTTGTAAGAGATGTAAATAACGTAAAAAATCACTAATAATATGAGGATAACATATTTCAACTTTAGAACAAAGACTTGTCCGATAATGTGCTAAAATATTGGAGGAATGAATATCCCAGATAAAGAGTTCAAATCCACACTTCTCTCCCAATGTCACCTACAAATAGAGTACAAACATATCATAGCAATCTATTAACATGACAGAGGGCTCATTAATAAATTGTCCATCACTTGGAAAAAGTATCTCTTTTATGTATATATATTCAAAATATAATCACATGAAGGTCACTACCTTCGGGGACCATCTCATGCCTCTATCGGTAAGTCCATAGAAGTTCCTCACCTAACAAACTTAAATAAACACACAAATAAGAACGAGGATATCACTACATATTAACACCATCGACTTGTCCCATACCCGAACCTGCTCGATGGATCGAATGTACATGCCTTCTCTCATTGTGATGTGGTAACCATCCTGAATTCGTCATCAAACATAACGACCTCCACAAAGACCTGCGTCAACATCCAGGTGTGCGGTACCCGCTCACAACCTCTCTAGCAATCCCGAGCGATAGATTCACCCCGAGTAAGAGTACGTTCACACACACACACACACGCACACACACACAATAATAATAATAATAATAATAATAATAATAATAATAATAATAATAATAATAATAATAATAATGATAATAATAATAATAATAATGCTCCTGTGCGGACTAGTCCACATTTTAAGAATGCGAACCGGACATGTGTTACCTAGCGGTGCGCCTAGAAATTATCGCCTAAATTATAGGCACACTCTCTCTCTTTTCTTTTCTGGGCTCACCGTCAGGTGACACATGTCCGGTCCGCATGCTTAAAATGCGCACTAGTCCACACAAGAGCAGAACTGTATATATATATATATATATATATATATATATATATATATATATGGTGTCGCGTAACTCTCGCATATGCCCATAGTCATCCTAATTCCCAAAATGTCGGATTATGCAATTAATTAATGTATTATTCATTCTCCTATCTTAATTAAAGTTAACATAATTAGTCTTTTGGTTTATATTCTAATAAACCTAACTTCTACAATTTACCAATCATCTCTCAAGTGTACAGAGATTTAAACATTCGAATCAACTAGAAATAACCCCACGGTCCTTTCCATGACCCAACCTCGTCCTATCACAATGGCTGAATCGATTCGTCGCAGGCCTAATCGATTCGTTTCGGGGCAGAGGCCCAGGCTGGTCTTAAAAAACGAAGCTCTCTTCCCCAACCTCCATTAATGCTCAACCCAAGATTCAATGCTACCCCAAACCTTATTTTTCCAACCTAGAAACATAGTATTCACACTCATAATTTGTTTATAAGGGGGTTGACTACAATTAAACAGAATCATAGGTTCAATTCTACCAATCTCCAAATTAAAACAAGTTCTAATCTTTAACATTCAATAGAATCACAATCACATATCATTTCAGGGATAAACCTTAAATTAACAAGGGATTCAATTACTAAAAAAAATTAAATCCTAAACAGGGTTTCTAATAAAAAATTATCTTCCAATATAATTCTATTTAAAGGTTTCCCCAACAAAGTTGAAGTCTTTCAAATCAAAATTAACAACCACTAATCCCAATCAACCCATTAATTAAAATGATTAATATAATCAGATTCAATTTTAAACATGCGTTCTAAATCCCAAAAGTAAACACATAACATGTAATTATAAACAAGTTACAAATTAACATGTGAGATAACAAGATATTTCTTGCGTGAAACAGTGAACGATGAGTTTCTACATGTTGATTCTTTGTTCCTATTATCACAAAAGTCGTCTTAAGCTCCCCCACAAGTCTAAGGATGATAGGGTTTGTTTGTTATATGTAAAGTAATTGATTAATTAAGTTAATCTCCTTGAAATAATCATTAGTCATGTGGTTTTATATTAGGCTTATTTTTGGGTCCCCAAACAAGTCCAAAATACTACCCAAAATATCTCAAAACCTAATGGTATACCTACCCCAAACCCAAATTAAAATGATAAAAACATATATTCGGGTATCTGTATCATTCTAGAGTACACTCCTAATGGTAGTACCTCATAACTCCCGGTAATACCTCAAAACATAAAATAAACTACACAAATACTTATTTTATGCATTATGGCATAATTATTGAACTTAATTAATTACACCAATTAATTAAACATAACACGCGACACAAATAGATCACATAACATGCAAATTTAATCATCATCTAAATATGCCTTTTATTATTACTAATTCTCTCGAGTAATAGTTAATTCTAAATTATTAATTTATTTTCACAATTAATAACTATTAAATAAATACCGAAAATATGGGGTATTACATGATCATATCTTTCTTTTTAAAAATATTTTCGTGTAATGATCTTAGAGTTTTTTTAAAAAGATAAAATTAATGAGGTTAATCATCCCATAGATACTGAACTCTCTTCTTTTGTGAGGAAGACGCAAGTAGCACAAGTGGGGTGGATGACCTCATCACCAAGATAAAAAATTCAAGCGTAACAAAATATTTGGTGCACAAAGTATTTAAAGGTTCTAAAAAATGAGAAGTAAAAGATCTTCGAAAAGATTTACTTTCCAACAGACATCGCGATCGCGATCGCGAAGAGGGCTTTATTGACGCGAAGTTTTGCTTTCCCGAAGAGAAAAGCCAGCGAAGGAGGTCACAAGGATTGGAGCGGTCTTGTATATAAATAAATGGAAAAAGACATGATGCAAACGCACCATAAATGATAATGGGCAATAAAAATACAACACATTTTTTAACCCTAATCAATAATTCATATAATATACTTATGCAATGAATATTTAAAGTAGATTTGTATATAAAGAGTATAATTACATACCTATATCACTAATACCATTATCCAAAACAACACATACACACATATAAAATTTTTAATTATGAAAAAGTTTAATTTGAATATGGAAAAATATAAATTCCTGGGGGCACATGAGTATACAAATACTCTTACAATCTCCCCCCCTTTCGTGACAAAATATACAAAACAAATATTACAAGCAAAGTAAGAAAATTTATCAACCTATGACACAAGATAAAGTCTGGCCAAAGGCAAAGATCAACTTAACACATTATAACCTCAGCCCCAAGAACCCAGCAATCAAAATGAGCACTTGTTATTATTTCACATGTCATAAACTATAACAGAGGATCATGACACTCGTGTATGTGAAGAAAATAAAAAAGGATATAATAAGATGAATGCGAAAGATATGAATATCAAGGTATAGATCATTTAATCGCGTAAAGTTTATAAAATATTATAGCGAGCATATAAGTTAAAATATCATAATGATGCATTATACTTTACTTCTTATGTGTATATACTCCTCTTAACTCATTTTCCATATAAAAGTGTCATAGTGTCAAATGTTAAAACTCCCCCTTACTTTAACCTTATCCCCCTTTTGTTTTGGGATTGACAAATAAAAGAAACTTAACTCAAGAAATAAATTTAGCCAATGATAAAATAAAAAAAACATATAAAATTCATTCAAGAATCATATATACCGTAAATAAATGTAATCCAATACATCAAAAATATAAAAATATGTAAGACAGCTTAACTAAACAAATATATGAGCTACATAAGGCGTCAAAGATAACAGGATGGGCATACCAAACATAAATATTAGTATAGACTACAATGTACTCAAGAAAGACTACCCCAAAAGTATTATCCATACGATACACAAAATAAAGAGTTTTAAGATTTATATGACGTACCGAATGTAAACAAACAAACAAACAAAAATCCTAACTCAACCAACCAACCATAAAAACCAACATATATCCCACAAAAAATGAACTACCACCTTCAAATAAACGTTCCATGTAGCTAGGAGGGCCTTATATTTCCCTTTCTTTCAATGACATATCTCATGCTAATGTAAATATCTCCACCCAAGTCCATATGAACGACGATACTACTGAAATGGAGGCGTTGAGCATAATGATCCAGTAATGTGGTATGGCGAGAGTTTTTGAAGATATTCATAGCCACTATCATGGGCAAAAGGTACTAATCATTGAACAAATTTCTTTAGTCAAACGGTCCATCGGTGTGTCGAGTCCAAAGTTCATGGGTGATATCAATCCAAACTTGACGCATAATTATAAATTATCGATCTTTATGGGGATAATCAGGTTTTTCCATAATTAGTAGATGATTATGTTCTCGAATCACCTATTTAGATACAACAAGTCTAATCCCACAAATAATGGAATAAAATTACCTTTTGTGAGTACTCTCAAATTGGGTCCAATACAATACAATTCGAATCACCTATTTGTGGAGAAATTCGACTCAAGATTAGGATAATCGTCTTCTAATTGGGTCCATGCACACACACATTAATCCATTATAGACAAGAAAATTCAGTACATTGGGGTGATTGTTTATCCCATAGAGTATCTAAATTAATGGTACGCTAAAAAAGAACCTTACGCTCTTTGAACTAAGAATCATGGTGTGTTGTAACTTATTTGCACATAAAACCATCAAGTGACTCTTGTCGAAAGGAAGGATATGGATATCTTAGACCGAAGCGTCACATTTAATATCACCATTGTAATTAAAATCACAATAATCACACCAAACCAAAAGGATACCCAATTAAAATTATTGCCAAAGTGAAGGAAATATTTTCTTTTAATTTCGTTTAGGTATAATACAATAACCTAGGTTTATGTGATGAAATTTTTTCCAATTAGATTATATTATTTTTATTTTTAAAGTAAGGTGATTAATCTAAATGCAAAATAGGTAAATCAATCAAACAATATGTCGTAAGAGGACAAGCCCACTAATGGAAAAAAACATTGATCCGATTTGAACAAAAAAATACTATGGTAGAATTTCACAAATAGAAAATAACAAACTACAATCACACCATGTTTCAACTAACTATATAATCTTCGGTACCATATCCTCTAGGCAGAGCATCAAAACATGGAGTATACTACTTAATTAATGAGTGTCTAATTTTGTATGAATTATTCCCAAATCTAGGTCTTGTTAGAGTCGTTGTATAATAAATAATGAGCTATTAGAGTAACTTTAGTAATTAAAAAGAAAAATGTATGTTTGAATAAAATTACATTTAAAAATAAAATTTTAGAAACCCAGGGTGTGAAGCCATAATTTCAGAAACTTTATGGACTTAAAAACAATTTCTAAAAGTTTATCTAGGCAAAATAAAGTTCCCACTGAAATTTGGTGGAATTTTGGATTAAAATGGCGAAGTTATGAATTTCGAGATCAAAATGCATTTTGAGAGGTAAATTTGTAATTTACTAAAATATCTGTAAAGGGGTCCAAGTCCTAGATTAATTAGCAAGGATGATCTTGGACTAAATGAAGGATTAACGACAGAGTAAAGACTGAAGCTTCTCAAAGGACCTTCCATAGATATCAAGCCCATTCGAAGGACAATATGTTTGCAGCAAGAATTGCGATGTACTTGTACTTGATTTTGAACTTGGTTTTCCTTGTAAAAGTTAGTTTTACTTTGTAGTGTTTATGAGGTTGATCGGTACCCTCAAAGGACCATGTATGGCAGGGCTTGGAGAGTTCATGTTCTCTATCGAATAGCCTCATTTTGGGAACCTCGTAGAGATTTGGTTTGGAGGATTGAGAGTAAAGCAACGTTAGAAAAGCAATACTCAACCCCCTAGCACACTTAGGCAAAACCTTGGTTTGTACAAGTACAATTGAATAGGTTATCGAGTTACCATATCCTGGGGAACCTCCTTGAGGGACTCCGATCCTAATAGTTGTCCAAAGATAGCCTTTGCTTCCTCACATAGAGGTCATAAGTTGCTCGAGCAATCATTAGCCGATCAATCTTCGTTCGTTGAACCACCTTTTTTATTGATGTGACAACACATCCTTTAATGACTACTATTTACCAACTTTATGACGTCATGGCATCTGACATTTAGGAGCTTCAGGAAATAGCACTAAAGTGAGTTTATTCCTACGACGGTAAGCTTGTTTAATGAGCTTGTACTTTCTATCCATTTTAGGATGGACCTTTGGGTTGCCACATCCCTAACTAATTAATGCCACCATACCTCTGATAAGCCAAATAGTTTTCCCACCAAAGCGCCACATCTTTTGCATTTAATCCATTATCTTCAGCATTAATAACATCTTATCTTTACATTAATTGCAGCCAGTCCATTTAATTCCAGCAAGGTCACGAGTGACCTTGCTCCCATATAAATACCCCGACAACATAGTTTATAAGGACGACAATTTGAACCAAGAATTACTGTTGAGATTTCTCTAGATAAGAGTGTTTGATGTGAAATCATTATTGTGTGATTATTCCATTTGCCTCCATTAATACCATTCCTGAGCATTTATCGTGCCTTGAGGATACTGCCTTGCCATTATTGCACTAAGGGTGCTTGTTCCTTCTCCCCCCCGATCAAGTTATTTGCGGTTCTATTCCATTTATTGCACTTTAGAGCATTTATGTTGTAAAAGACTTCATTTAATACAAGCTTGAGTAACCCTTTGGGTCTCCATAGTTTTGCTGTCAATGACCCTCCTGATCATTCACATTCATATGATCTTGGTTGGGTGAGTGAGGGACCCCGATAATTTATCTAGTGGTAAAGAAATCATATGGGTTCCCACAGACGGCATCAATTGTAGGTGGTAATTTCCTACAGTGTTTCCATCCAATGCTTATAAGCTAAATTAAGATAAGTATTCAAGGGTGAAGATCAAAAGCACACAATATAAGAATATACGTGGTTCGACAACATATCTACGTCCATGGGGTTTGGGGTTTGCTCTTTTATTAACTCAGAGAACTAGTCGGCAAAGTTATAGTACTGGTCGATGTTACAATATCACATGCCCCTCTCAAAGAGGGTGGGTTTACATCTATAGAGGCACTTATAAGAATCCTAAGCTTTGTTAATATCTATTCCTAAAAGTTTGGACCTAACTCTCATCAATTCGAGTCGTTCCAAGGGGTGGATATGCGAGAGTCCTTTCTGACTTAGACTCTTAATTAACTTGATGCGCAAGAAGCTTATTGGCTTGTGATGAACATGTGCAGGTCACGTGCCATTGGAATTTTGGTCCCCATAAATGCCATATATTAAAAGGGTGGCTCCATTCCATGAGAGTTTTACCCTTAACTCTTCACCATAAGCTAAAATTTGTGACCGATCAGAGCATAGTCGGGATTCGAGGTGACAAAGAAAACACAAGGAGTTTCTTTGTGGAAACCATCAAACACAAGTAGTCTTCATTGAATGACAAGGGGATGATGACTCAGAGGCCAATTAGGCCTATTAAGTTATGGATTGAAGATACCGGGCCAAACAATGGAGGAATTAAGGAAAATTCATCTTGATTCATCTCAACCAGATAAGTTTTTTCTGAGCTCGTGGTTCCTTACACCCAATATGCTCACCTTCGCTTAGCATATATATTATCTTCCAAGTATAGATCCAAATGTTACTTGTCATCGGTGGCATGCAGATTCTGTTAGCCGACCAACAATGCAAAAATAGAGGAAATTAGAATCAGAGAAGGTAAAATCAATACAAAAAGTAAGATTGTCGCTAACCACATCACCTCTCCACTACCTTCAAGATCCTTTTAAGATACATAATGAATCTCAATGTATCAAAGTGTACCTTTAAAGTTAACTCGTGAAAGTCTTAATCTACCTCGTCACTTAGAGGGACATATATGTCAATTTTGACCAAATCATCGGAGAAGGTAAAATCAATATAAAAAGTAAGATTGTCGCTAACCACATCACCTCTCCACTACCTTCAAGATATTTTTAAGCTACATAATGAATCTCAATGTATCAAAGTGTACCTTTAAAGTTAACTCGTGAAAGTCTTAATCTACCTTGTCACTTAGAGGGGCATATATGTCAATTTTGACCAAATCAAGGTCTTATGTGATATAAAGAGACAGAGCACAATGAGAAAAGTACAAGTGATTAATTGAATGCTATTATAGCTCGATCGGATAATTTATAATCATCTAGACAAATGTTGAACTCTTCTTGCATGCATAAAAAGGCCAACCTAACTAGACAACATAATGCGATGATGCACTTGCACGTATCAAAAGATACCTTAGTTCCCCAGCTTTACTGCAACATCGGTCTTTCTTGATAAGATCCACCTGTACTTGGCATTTAAACGTAGGAATTTATGATCCTTGTTCATGATCTCATTGATTTAGACGACGCTAAAATAGTCAATTGTGTATCCAGAGGCACTCGCTGGAATTTTAAAAGAGCACGAGCCTCATTGAGTACAAAATTAATGTTGGAAGTCGAGGGAGAAAATGCGCACCTTGCGCGATGTAAGGTGGTGGATTATAAATGTCCACTATCGTTTCAATTCCAATGGTTCTTTACATTTCACAAAAGGTGTAAGGACAAATTTCCACTTTAGTCCATTTGTAGTACTGACAAATTCCGTTGGTCAAAACATTTAGTGTCATTGTGTGTCATACAACTATCATCGTTTAAGATTTTGAGCATCCGAGCTTTCATCTATCAACAAACCGATTCCGATTGATCTTTTTCCCAAAGGTATATGACCCGTTACTTTTCTTTGTTGTTGGAGACATTTTAAATTTTACTTAATGATTTTTAATGGAATTTTCAAATCATTTTAAGTCATTTAAATTTAAATTTTATTTTGCAAAATTGCCAGGGTCGTTCGAACGGAGCATGTTTGAGCGACTTTCGAATGAGTTATCTTTTGGAATTATCCAAATTTCGTTCGAACTCTTATTCAAACAAAATCGTTCGAACGAGTATGTTCAAATGACTTTCCAACGACTTCCCTTACATATTTGTCTGAATTCTCGTTAGTAAGGTCGTTCAAACATCATCGTTCGAACACCGGTTATCTTTTTGAAATTTTTTCAACTTTCGTGCAGTTTTGACCATAACTGCTTTGGTCCACTTCTTTCACTTATGTAACTGCACAACAGACGGAATTTGATAGGAGAACACTTCTTGAACTTGAAGAGAATATTCATATCCGTTTTTCATAAAAGTCTCCAATAATTTTATTTGATCCTTTGATCACCTTTCAAGAACCAAAAACCCCAAACACATCCTTTCATATATTCATCTGTAGTTGAGTGCAGTGGATCTCCTCATAAGTTTGGATTGGAGATGACTTTTAGCTTTCGGTGGATACCGAGACACCGGAGGTGTTGTGCAGCGCGTTGGAATTTTGCGTATTACGGACGGAGGTATTGAGGACGGCATCCGGGGGTCTTGTTGTGTCAAGTCTGTAAGTCTTTTGTGTCTTTGTGTAAAACCATATTCGTAGTGGATTTATCTAGGCCTAGCGGTCCGAGATTTTTCCCATTTAGTTTTTTCTCGTATATCGGCGTGTTGTGGTTGTGCTTTCTTGTTGCATTTTTATAATCTTACATGCTCACTTAGGATTTAGTAAGTAAGATTAAAATTTGGAAAGTATCAACCCGGTGGCCTAATTAATATTTGTATCAAGGAGTGTATTCTATGAAATTGAACTAAAGTCATATAACCTTGGAACTTCAAATTGGTATCAGAGCAAGTTTCTAAAAGTTATTTAGATAAATCCTGGAGGTTATATGGAAAGTTTTTCGTCGAATAGACCGCTTATGTTTGATGGAACTAACTATGCCTATTGGAAAACACATATAAAATCCTTTTTATAATCAATTGATGAACGTGTTTGGGTTGCTGTTGAAAAAAGATGGTCCCCTCCTGTTGTTCATGTTGAAGGAGAAACTGTTTTAAAACCTGTAGAGGAATTGAGTGAGGATGAGTTTAAATTGTGTAACTTTAATTCTAAAGGGTTAAATGCATTGTTTAACGCTGTAACTTCCAAGGAGTTTCATCGTATCATGACTTGTGAAACTTCAAAGGAGACATGGAACATTCTCCAAGTTACTCATGAGGGAACGAGTGCGGTTAAAGCATCTAAACTTCAAAATTTAACCACTCAATTTGAAAATATAACCATGAAAGAAAGTGAAACATTTGATGAATTCTATGCCCGTATTTCCGATATTGTTAACTCATGTTTCAAGTTCGTTGATAAAATCCCTGAAAATCGAGTAGTTAAGAAGATTCTTAGATCTCGCCCTAGTCGTTTCATTCCAAAAGTCAAAGTTTTTAATTCTTTAGGAGTGTTAAATTCACTAAAACTCGAAGAGCTTGCAGGTGATATCCAAACATATGAACTAGACATATTTCTTAAGGATAACAAAAATAACGATAAAGGAGTATCTCTAAAAGTTAATAAGGAAGAAATGTTTGAATTCGAAGACTCTGATATGGAACCTGATGATATGGCCTTATTTGCTAAAAAAATTAAAAAAATTCTCAAGTTTAAAAAGTAAAACTCAAAATTTGGAAAACCTTAATTTGAGAAAAACAAAAGCAAGGCAAGTAGAAGTTTTAATAATTAGGGTCAAAAGAAGTTTAAATATGACAACTCTGAAAGAGCTAACCTTGAAAAAGATAATTCAGAGAGACATTTTGAGTGTGAATGACGAGGTTATAGAGCATATGAGTGCCCCACTAAGCTTAAGAGACAAGGTGAGGAAAAAGCCATTTACAATGCAACTCTTAACGACAGTGAGAATGAATCTGAGGGCTCCAATGATTCCGTTCCTTCTGGAAACAACTTCACTGCCTTTATGGAGTGTCATGCTAGCGCTTCAAGTAAGTCACATCCTACTATTGACATTTTCGAGCATAATCTTGAGGTTGTATCCACTCACTCAGATTATAGTGATGAAAAAGGAAGTGATAGTAATGTAGATAAAAGTGAATTGCAATTCGCCTATTCTGAGTTATACACTGAGTCTATGCGTATTCAAAAGATAAATAAAAGGTTAACTTTTAAGGTGTTGACTTTAGAAAAGGAGTTGAAAAACCTGAAAGAGGCTTTAGTTAGTCAACTCGAGGCTATTAAGATTTCTCTCTCCAAGAAACTTATTTTGGTAAGTAAAGAAAAATGTGATTTGACTGACTCTCTAGCTTGTGTTAACAAAGATCTTTATGAATCCTTGGAGATTAGAAAAATACATGAAGCAAAAATTATCAAACTTGAGAAAGATCTCGAGTCCTCTCAGGAAGTTAAAGTCACACTTGAAGATAATTCCAGTAGAATGGGAAAGTTATTCCTAGGTACAATTTTAGGTTATTAGGAGAAAGGTTACCAAGAGAGAAAGAGTATAGGATATGAATATGGAGAGTCATTCAATGTTAAATTCGAACCCGTAGATAAGTTTGTTATCAAAATAAACCCTCCTAAACCTAACCCACCTTAGACACGTCAACCTAAGCAACCTATGAAAGTGACTCCAAATCAGCCCTATGTTTGTACTTATTGCCACAAAATGGATCATCCTAGAAATTTTTATTACAATCTTGGGAAGAATTCTAATTTAACAACTCTTAGGACACATTATAGATCCTTAGCTAGCCTTAAAAACAAAGTTAAGTATCTAGTCAACACATCCAAAGGTTTAATGTAAGAGTTTTTAAGGTTCTCTATAGCCCAAGGAAATGATTCCAACCAAAATATTAGAGTTAACAAAGGGAAGAACACAAATCAAGCTTCGGTTAAGAAAGATAAGACCAATAAGGCTTTTGTTGTTCATGTTTCTCTTAAGGCTTAAAATTCCTCCCAACAATATTTTGATAGTGGATGCTCTAGACATATTACATGTGATAAATCTCTTTTTACAACTCTTGGAAACTATAAAGATGGTAAAGTCATCTTTGGCGATGGGAGTAAATCTCGAATCATGGGTAAAGGCACCATTGAAGTTTCTAGTTTTCCAAAACTAGAAAATGTTATTTATGTTAATGGACTCAAAGCTAATTTGATAATAATTAGCCAATTATGCGACGAAAACCTAGCAGTTAAGTTTAGCCAATTGGAGTGAGCCCTTTATGATAAATCAGATGAGGCTATTATACAAGGTGTGTGGACTAGTGATAATTGTTATGGAATCATTACAAAGTCCTTTTTCATTTGCAAAAGTGACAAATTCTCGTCTGCCGATCTTTGGCATCAATATCTAGGTTATGTAAACTTTAAAGATCTTTATCGTCTAGTGAAGAAAGACCTAGTTAGAGGCTTACCATCCTTAGGAAAACCAACCTCCTCAATCTGCGAACCTTGTCAACTTGGAAAGTAAATTAAGTACCCTCACGTTGAACTCGATAACCACATCTCGTGTCTTAGAATTGATTCACATGGATTTTATGGGTTCCACTCCTACCGAGAGTATAGGCGGAAAGAGATATATCCTAGTGATGGAAGATGACTTTTCAAGATACTCTATAGTAGGATTTCTACGAGAAAAGTCGGATGCTGTTGAATTTTTAGCGGTTAAATGTCGAGTCCTTCAAAATCAACATGGTGTCACCATAAACCGGTTTAGAAGTGATAATGTAACTGAATTTAAGGAATTAGGTGTGAATGATTTTTGTGATGAAGTTGGAATTAAACATGAATTTTTGGCCATTCGAACTCCACAACAAAATGGTATAGTTGAGAGGAAGAATCGAACGATCCAAGAAATGGCAAGGTCTATGCTCCTTGGTAGGAAAATGTCTCGTATGTTTTGGGCGAAAGCGGTAAGCACTGCTTATCACACCGTGAATAGGGTATACTTACGTCCCAATAGTAATAAAACTCCATATGAATTATGGATCGACAAGAAACCCAACCTATTCACTTTAGATTCTTTGGGAGTCCTTGTTACATCCTTAGGGATAGAGAGCTTCTAGGTAAATTCGAGCCAAGGAGTGATGAAGGTATTTTCCTACTTTATTCAAAAAATAGTAGAGCTTTTAGAATTTAGAACTTTGCGAGTTCTAAAGTTATGGAATCGATAAATGTTGTCGTAAAAGATAATGCTCCATCTAAATTTGTTGATGATGAGGAAGATTTCTCTTGTGAGTGTGATGCAGATCCCGGTGTTAAAAATATTGGGTCTCATAATGAGTCGGTGGACCCCACAATTGAGAAAAAGAATCCATCTCCTTGGGTTCGTAAAAGTCATGACCCTTCCAAAAGTATTGGGAATACCCAATTAGGTGTCAAGACTAGGGCGCAATTAGAAAATAAGGTTACCTATTTGTGTTACACATTTAAAATCGAACCTAAAAATTTCAAAGAAGAACTAAAAGATGAATATTGGATTAATGCCATGCAAGAAGAGTTGCTTAAATTTCCTAAAAATGATGTTTGGGAATTAGTTCCTCGGCTTAGTGATACTAACGTCATTGGTACCAAATGGATTTTTAAAAATAAATTGGATGAAAATGGTGTAATTGTTCGCAATAAAGCTAGGTTAGTTGCCCAAGGATATACATAAATATATGTGTTGACTTGATTATACTTTTGCTACAATTGTTAGGTTAGAGTCTATTCATCTCTTACTAGCTATGGCATGTCATCTTAAGTTCAAACTTTATCAAATGGATGTCAAAAGTGCCTTTCTAAATGGCATCCTTCAGGAGGAAATCTATGTGGAACAACCAAAAGGGCTTAAGGACCCTAAGTATCCTAATCACGTCTTTCATTTGAAAAAAGCTCTATATGGTTTAAAGTAAGCACCCCGTTCTTGGTATGAGAGGATTACTTCTTATCTCCTTACTCACGGCTTCTCGAAAGGGGGAGTAGATATGACGTTATTTATTCGTCGAGATGATAAATCTATCTTAGTTGCCCAAGTGTATTTTGATGATATAGTTTTCGAATCCACATGTGATAAGCATACTCAACTCTTCTCTAAAGACATGCAAAATGAATTTGAGATGAGTACGGTCGGCGAGCTCACATTCTTCCTAGGTCTTTAAGTACGTCAACTCGATAACGGGATACTTTTGTCCCAAACTAAGTTTGCAAAAGATCTTGTGAAAAAAATTATTCTAGAATTTTCCAAACTTGCACGCACTCCAATGATTTTTTCTGTTAAACTTAGTAAAGACACGAAAGGAAATGATGTAGAGCACACTCTTTTTAGAAATATGATTGGTAGAGTATGATAGGTAGTTTGCTCTACTTAACTGCTAGTCGTCCAGATATTTCCTTAAGAGTAGGAGTTTGTTCCCAATATCAAGCGCCCCAAAAGAGTCTCATTTACTTGCCATTAAACATATTATTTAAAATGTTAGTGAGACGCTATCTTTTGGAATTTTGTATTCCTTCAACACTAATGATTGTCTATCGGCATATTCGGATGCCGATTAGGCTGGAGATATTGATGGATGTAAAAGCACATCGAGAGAATGTTTCTATATTGGTAGTGCACTGTTGTCCACGGTGGAGGCCAAATACATAGCCGTCGGGAGTTGTTTCACTCAACACATTTGGATGAAATGAATGTTGGAGGATTACGGGATTCAACAAGGCACAATGACTATTTATTATGATAATGCGAGTGCAATCCATATTTCCCAAAACCCCATTCAACATTCTAGAACAAAGCACATTAGGATTTGAGAACACTTTATTCAAGAGTTAGTTGAGGAGAAAGTCGTTTCCTTAAGCTTTGTAGGCACCGATCATCAAATGGCCGATATCTTTTGCCAAACCTCTAGATGCATTTAGGTTTGAAAACCTTAGGAAATCCATTAGGGTTTGCTCCATTGATTGAGTTCGATGTCGTTTATCTAGTTTAGGTTGAGCCTCGTGTCTCTCTTTACCTATGAACTAGATTGTACATATATTTTTCAAAAATTCCAAATATATTTTCATTTTTCTTTAAGTAGAATGGCCTTTTCAAAACTGTTGTCCATAGAGGTCATGTGTGTGATATTTTTGGATCATTACTTCATTCCATGTCCATATGTCTTTCGATGAGTGGCTAGTCCGGACTTCATCTTACTTGTGCGCATTAATGCTTGTTTATGATATATTTTTCTATGATTGCCTCATATATATGCCTTTCTTGCACACACCTTCGCAGAATCTTGTGGATGTCTACGTCACTTTGCATATAGTAGGTGAATTAAGGTGTTGTCTTTTCAATTTTGTCACCATATTTTATAAGTAATCGATTTTGTGCATGTAAACCCATTGCCCGAATTTGGAAAAATGAAAGAATATTCATCCGGTTAAGTTTTGTTTAAAAATGAACTCGAGATGCGAAAAAGAAAATGTTTTTGCTTGAATAACCTCCATTTGCAAAAAGAAAAAAGCCTAAAAAAGTGTGGCATTAAAAAAAGTAGCCAAGGCCAACATAGTTTAGCACGTTTGATCTTTCAAAAGAAAGAATTCAAAAGAATATTTGATATTGATGGGAGATATAGGTTGAAGATTAATGGGTTTGGACATTCAATCACTATATTTCTTTCTCTATGTGACGTTATTGGCCAGAGAATCATCAATCTTTTAGGCATTTTTGCTTTGGTGGATAGTGTCCAATCGTATTCTTTTTTATTATCACAAGGCATATATGAGTGTATATTGTGTTAATATATTGTTTGGCATTTTGCACTTGTGTGTTGTCTTATGTAATGCTCTCACTCGCATTGTTCACACCCATTCATTCCGCTTCCACGGTTCGGATAAGTCTACGCTACCTAGGACAATTAAAAATAAACTTTTATGGGTTTCTAACCTTTTCAGGCCTTTATACTATGTGTTTTTACATTTTTTTTCTAGTTTTTGTAATGTTTTTAAAGACTGAATTTTTAGTGGATTTCTCGTTCGAATAAGATTTCGAACAACCTTAGCCCTGGCATGTTCTGATTAATCGTTCGAAATGTCGTCAGTACGTCGTTCGAACGAGATTTCCAAAATTCGTTCGAACGATTCGAATTTATTTTGGATAGTTCAGATAATTTTTTTATCGTTTCATTACATTTATCTCTCTCTCCCCTCATTTACCCACGAACTCTCAAAACCCCATTTATCCAATCTCTTCCCATTTTCCCTCTCTTCTCTCCATATTTTCACTCTCCCTTTACTCCACTACTCTCTTCCACCATCCCTCATTATTAAAACCCCCATTTCCCATTTTCGACCACTCCACCATACTCTTAAGGCCTAGGATTCTTCCAATTGTGCGCTTTTATCAAGTATGTTATTGGTTTTCAACCCTTTTTAGTTTTCTTTAAATTGGTTGAGCATATATGATTAAGGTATATTTTTCACAACGTATAACATTTTTGGGTTATCCTTTTCTTACCCTTTTCATATAATCTCAAGCAATTTGTGTTGGGTCTATTTTTTTAAAATATTTTCTTGCATTCAAAATTTTTTTCCATAAAAAATTCTTGTTTGCCCTTATTAGATGCTATCTCATGATTGTTTTTGACATTTTTTTTAAAGCTTTATTTTTTTCTTGTCAAAAAATTCATGGCATTGAATTTAATTTTTTATATATATGCTTTATATGTATCCATGTCTTCTGCTGATGGAGTATGGGATTTTGTTGATGTTGTGGCGGTTTGGGTTGTTTTGTTTTAGGGTAGGTTGTAGTTTCCTTTTCTCTCATCCATATGGCTAGGGGAGGGAGGCTCTCTCGGCGTGTAGACTCATTCGATGAGGATCACTCCTCAGGTGACGATGCGTTCATCCTCAACCTATGACTTTGTTGGAGGATACATGCCAACCATACACTCTATCACACTTTAGGATTTGCGACGAGGTCTTTTGTTCGTGAAAAAATTATTAATTTGGCTCTCTTTCCAGAACTATCATTTACACTTGGCTTGCCACTCTAGGTTGGGATCCTATCTTTGACCTTCGCGACACCATTTATCCCGATCTCATCCGTGAGTTTTTCTTTGGTATGCTTGTGACTGAGAGAGGACTAGCTTCCACAGTCTATGGTAGGGAGATTACCATTACGCCCGACTCAAATTACTCGTCTCACATGATTGCCCCGCGTCCCTAACGCCGCCTTTCCTTGGGGCCCGGACACTAGGCCTACGTTTCGCCTTATTCTTGAGACATTTTGTCGTGTGTTCCAGCCGGGTACCACCATTTTATATCATTAAAATCTACATGTTGATTTTATGATCTTTAATTGGATCGTTTGTGAGTGGCTTCTTCCACGTGCAAACCACACTCAAATTTCCAAGCATCATGCGGATTTGATGTACGCAATTCGCACTAGGGCTTCCATTGACCTTACCGTTTTCATTTTTAGAGTTCTTAAGGTTGTTCATATATCTCCCTATGTGAGGATGGAATTTCCAATTGAGTCCATTGTATAGTTTTGACTTATTTCCAGAACAAAACACGTTTGAGTCATAGGTCATATTTTTATTGTCACGATCGCACACAGACTATGACGTGTTGAAGTTTATTGAAGACGTTTCGGCAAAGCTTCAAAGAATTGTTTATGTCAAAGTTTAATTGGTGTAAGTTTTTTCGTCTTCAATGTCAATTGCTTTCCGAGATCACTCAGGTATGAATGCATAAATTTAATGAGACTCGAAATTAAATTTTATAAGGATAAGGAGGCTAATTTATTAAATAAATGTTTTTAAAGTTTTTGCAAGTGTTTGAAATGTTTTCCACTTCGTTTAAATATGATAAGGATGGATTAAATAAGATTTTTATTGGGACTCTAATATGCGCATCGCTCAAACGACTTCAAGCGACATTCATTATCGTTCAAGGGAGATGCCACTATCATCCGAACGACATGGTCATCTCATTCGAGCGACAACTTTCGTCGTTCGAGCGAGCCACTGCTCTAACAACAATATATATTGACGTGTTTCCTTCAGATTTCGTAAGTGTGCGCTCTGGAAAAAGTATTTATTAACCAGTACGTTTCTGCACACAAGTTTTCTAAGGTTTTCCAAAGTAAATGCATCCTTAGAGTTTCAAAAATTCAAGTTATCATTAATATATGCTATAGTGATCTTTGTGGCACCAAGAAGAGTTGTTCTACACTTAACATTGTTGGTTTTGCAGTGAAGATTTGGTGGAGTCCAATTTCAACATCGTAGACGTTACAATCCATATTGGTGGACACCGAGACATACGTGGACGCGTGTGTTGTGGACATGTATCGTAAAAGAAGGAATTTTTACGTGCGCACTGTGAGAGGAGTGGTTGAAGATCAGAAGAGCGTAAAGTCTCGTGGGGATCGAGTCGTTGAGTAAGACTTGTGTATGTTTGTTGTAATTCCACATTCATAGTGATTGTCTGGCTTGGGCCATTCGAGATTTTTCCCGTTGTTGTTTTCCTCATACATTCGGCGTTGTGAATCTTGATTGAGATTGACAAAATCCTCATGTATGTCTTCACCTTCACAATCACTCTCCCCTTATGATTCCTCACTCAAAGTGCGTGAAACCTTACTACCACAAGACGATGAGTCGCTTAAATACCTATCACTATTAGTTTTCTCTCGATTCTTCTTCACCACACTATTTAAAGACATGCGATCATCACTCTTTTTAACATTTTCTTCCAGTCTCTCCATGAGTTCAATCTCACTCTCGCACTCATCACTAGAAGAATTATAATCATTTTCACTCTCTGAATCACTAAGAGTAGCTTTATACGCTTTTTTTTTATTCTCTCCACTCTTCTTCTTTGCAAGTTTCTTCAAATGTGTTGAGAACACATGCATATGATGACCAATGCCAAGACAAAAAAACACTTATCTCATCCTTGGATTTTCCTTTCTTTAAATCACATGTCTCGCTAATTGAGGTATGTATAGTAGACTTGTAAGGTTTAGCTTCAAACTTGTGATTATTTTTTAAAAGTTTTTTTTTGTTTTCATAAAATTTACTAGACCTTTTTACAAATAAAGCCACATATACTTAAAACATTATCCTTTGGTTTATCACCATATTTCATTGCATTGTTCTCGCTTGAATCAATAAAAAAGATAAGTCCTTTTTCAATTTTAGAGCAATAACATTTTCTTCTTGATAAAAAAATTGAAGTTATCTAACCAATTCTTCAAGACTACACGTATCCATGTACTTGACTTAATATATAAGATGGAAACCTTGATAAAAATTGAGTAGGTTTGATGCAAAAGGGACTGTTTTTAACTTTCGATTTTGAGGATGTCGCCTTGTTGGTTAAAAAATTCAAAAATTTTCTCAAGTTTCAAAAGTAATTGAAAGATGAGAAATTCAAGACTAACAAGGTAGAGTCCACCCCTTAAGATAAAGGTGAGAAATTTAATAGGGTTGAATCGGATAGGTATTTTGGGTGTGAGGGGTATGGTCATAAAATTACCGAGTGTCCCACTAGACTTAAGAAACAGGGCAAGAAACCGATAGCATATAGTGACTCCTTAAGTGATAGTGAACCGAAAGAGCGAGAGAGTTCCCCCATTGAGAGCAAGTTTGTTGCTTTCTTGGCATGTCTTGTGATCGACGAAGATAAATCTTCTCACGAAGATTCTCATGTGCATGACACTTTTGAGGCCGTTGAATCCTAAGTGAGTGAGAGTGAAGTGAGTGAGGACGAGGAGGTAAATGTGAAAGAGCTGTAAATTTCATTTAATGAGTTGTATGCCGAGTCGGTGAAAGTGAAAAAGGCTAAATCTAAATTGCATGCTAGGTTAAATGAGCGTGCCATATAAAATAATGATGCTTTGATTGAGGATCTTAGGGTACGGAAGAAGAATCTTAGGGAGAAGCTAGAGCATGTTGAGAAAGAGAGAGATCGTCTTCGTGGTTTTATGGAGACTTTGAAAAAGGAGTTGCTAGAGTTTGAGGAGTCTAGGAGTGTGCTTGAGTCTAGGATTCGTGAGTTGGAACAAAAATTGAAAGACTCAAGCAAGGTTAAGTTTGACTTGGAATCTAAATCGGATAAGTTGGATAGGATGTTAGGAACCGTCCAAGTCAAAAGTGATAGATGTGGTATAGGCTACGAGGATAGAGTTGTTCCCATTCCCAAAACCAATACCAACCGTGTGAGAGAGCCCACTAGTAACATGAGGAGAGGTCAATGTTTTGGTAATCATTCCCGCCGTCTTTACACTTGCACACATTACGGTAGGAAATGTTACCTTGGACGTTTTTGCTATGACCTTAGGGATGTTCCTAGAAAGTTTAGAAATAAAGTCATTTCGGTTCCCAAAACTCCCACCCGTCATGTAACACCTACTTGGGTTAGGAAATTGGACTTAGTGGCTTTAGGACTAAAACTTCATGGTTCTCATTTGGCTGCACTTGATTCTTCCCATGCTAGATCTAATGGATGATCGCGTTACCATGTTTGTCATACGCTAGTATTTACATCGTGATATATATATATATCTTGCTAGTGTTATGACATGTGTACCATTTTGTATTAGTTTTTATTGAGTCTTATTTGAAAAATACAAAAATATTTTTGGTTTATAATATTTTTTGAGAAAATTCAAAGAGATTTTATTTTTTTTAGTTAAAATATGTTGAAAAACCAAAAAAAAAAAATCGGTTTGTTTTTGTTTTTGAGTTTACATATTTGATGTGGCATATTGGTGTACTTGGACCCCCTTCCTTTCATTATCCACGTGGTTAGGACATTTGGACATAATTATTGATGCTTAGAATGATCTTAACTATTGTATTATGGGGTTGTTTTGAAGTTGATATGCATCTTGATTCGACTTTGTATAAATGCCATCTTTGTACACATGCACGAGTTCATATGGATGTTTGACATCTCTTGCATATTTAAGTTTGGTGAGACGTTCTTATCTCAATTTTGTCATCTATGCGTAAGTAGACATAAGGAGAAGGTGTGCTTGTAAGAATCGTTTACAGTGAGGATTGACATTAAAAAATGACGAGTGTTCATGGGAAAGGGCTGCGAGAGTGTAAAATTGACTCGTCGTGAAAGCCACTATTTAAAAGAGCTCGAAAAAAAATTAAAGGCAATAAAAAGAATCATATGCCAAAAATTGGGCCAAATTAGTTGATGTTCATTCAAAAGAAAACATGATATATTTGAGGGAGTTTTGGATGGATAAATTAAACGGGTTTGCACCATGAATCCTATCGTTGAAAAATCATGCCATGACACTATTGTTTGTAGAATCGTCAAGATTTCGAATTTGTGTGCATGTTTGATTGTTTATTTCATTAAGCTCACACTTTAATTGTCACATATGGCTAAAATAAAGTTTGATAATTTATATCTATCAATTAGAGCTTCTTGATCATTTCGATGTGTTTGAATTGTGATTCACTTGTTGTAGTTCACGCCCATATATCCCATGTTCTTGTTTAAGCACATCGGTACTATGTTAGCATGTAACTCACATTTGGTTGTTTTGTGTTTTATTAATTTAGATATTGTTTTAGTATTGTTTTGCAGTTTTGAACCCCTTCTAGTTACAACTTTTATGAAAATTTTCCCCTGAGAAACACTGTTTAACCTTCTGCACTGGAACTGGGATTTTTGCTTGCTCGTTCGAGCGACATCTATATGTCGTGAAAAGTTATTGTTTGAGCGACGTCTCTTTATCGTTCGAGAGACTTCTTTGTCTCGTTCGAGCGACGTCTAATTTTTGTAATTCATTCTGTTTCAGTACCTTGCTGCTTCTATGTCATATTTTTGGTACCGTTGAGTTGCTTCTGGGCAGTTTTGTTTTATGTAGATTCATATTGATAACATATTGTGCTGCATTGAGTTCGTTTAATTACAGCTGCGTAGATTGATTATTCTATTGTGTGATTATTGTTTGCTGGCTATGGTGTTGTTATTGTTGATCATTATCAGCTGGTTATTTCATTGATATCTAGATATATTTCGTTGATTTATCTTGTAAGGACACAAATTTCCAATTGAGTCCATATATAGTTTTGGCTCAATTCCGGACAAAAACATTTATTCATAGGATAGTATTTATTGTAATATTCTCAAGCCTATGAAGTGTATGTTGAAGACGTAGCGGCAAAGAATTTAAAGCATCATCAAAATGCCGGTTTGCGTGCCTCGTTTCTACGTCATCAATTAAGGTTCCATGCTCCCAAGGTATGAATGTAATTATATTTATATAGGAGCTTGGAACAATTTGTATTGGGTGTTAGGTGTAATAAAAACTGCACTTTATTTTCAGAAAGAATCAATTAGAAACTTTAAAATAAGTATATAAAAGTTTATAAAAGTTTCTGGGCTAAAATCGAATTTTTCTATCTTTCTGGTCGTTCGTTAGAAATGTCGTTCGAACGAGTTTTTTTTCGTTCGAACCAGATTTCGTTCGAACGAGTTTTGTCGTTCGAACCAGGTTCGTTCGAACGAGTTTTGCCAACGACCCTAACTGGACAGTCGTTCGATATGTCGTTCGATATGTCATTCGAACGAATGTTCGTTCTAACGAGGTATCTAACGAACTTCTAACGAGCCCAGGCTGGTCACTCGTTAGAAGTCTCGTTCGAACGAGAATCACGTTCGTTCGAACGAACTTCCAGCGGGAACAGTTATTTGGCAGTTTTTTGCAGTTTTTCCCCACTCCTCCACTTGGTTTTCAACCAACTTTTTTTTATACATTATTATGTGCGGGAAACACATTTTCCAAGATAACTTTTCCATCCTAATACATCTCCTAGAGAGAGTTTGAGAGATCATTTTAAAAAGGAAAATGTTCATGTTTGAGTGTTCTTCAATCTAAAGAAAAATCTTTAAACACTTAGTTTACACCCATTGTTGTTTATTCCAAGCTCTATATATACATATCTTTACTTGGAGTTTTTGGCACCGGTTTTCTCTACCGAATTCAAGAGACGTTTCGGGTTTGCTTCTACACCCCATCACAAAGAAGACTTTTGTTGAGATTCTACCCACACGGAGAAAGGCTCCATGCTTGGGTGACGGTGACCATATAAAGTCCCATCGGTGGATTCCGAGACCGCGGTGGTGTTCCGAGGTTGTCTGCTAGGAAGAGGTTTCTACGAGAAGGAGCGTCGAGGCTTGAGAGGGATCGAGTCAGTCGTTGTAAGTCTACCTGTCTTGTAATTGTAATTCCATATCTAGTGGACTTGTGGCTAGGGCCGTCCGAGGTTGTTTCCCGTCTTGAGTTTTTCCTCGTACATCTCGGCGTAGTGTAACATTGTTTATTTTTATCTTGCACAAAATTTAGAACGCATGCTTTAGGTTTAATTCAAGATAAAATTGGGTTTTATTATCACACTCATTTAATTTGGGACTTAAATTAAATATTGGGTAAATTTGGTTTATTCAAGTCATTTGCTAAAATTGGTTTCGCCTAACTTTGGATAATTGTTAATTATGACTTAGGAAAATTCTAGGACTTGAATTATGTTTTAATTTGTTTTTTGAGAAATTAAAACTTGTTGTTATATTTGAAGTTAAAACCATCTCAACGCTTCCGCATTTATTTAAAAGGAAATTATATTTTAAATATTCCACACTCTTCATATCTCATGCTAGATAAGTTTATCTTTTCAATGGGTTATCTATTCGAGATAAAAAGGGGGAGAGATGTATGTGATATTGGGGGAGATTTGTGTTGGGCACTGTGTTTGTTTGTTGTACACATTTATATCTACACTGGTATCTTGTTTATGTGCATATTTGATATCCGGATTTAGAAGTTGTTTTGTTTTAAACTGCTATCAAAATATTTTGCTCATTTATTTTATTATGATTTATAACATTTGTTCCTCCATACCTCACTGGGTATTTTCCTATTTCATGTGTGTAGGTTTGCTTTATGAGATTAGAGACTATTTCAAGACTACATCACATTCAGACATTCAGAGACAATTTGATGCTTGTCGAACCATTATTTATTTTTGGGTTTACGGGACGGCCCGACTTAGGCATTTCACTATTGGTTTTGTCCCAGAATAGTCAAAGGGGGAGATTCGTAAGGATGAAATTTCCAATTGAGTCCATTGTATATTTTTGACTTATTCCCGGAACAAAACAAGTTTGAGTCATAGGTCGTATTTTTATTATCACGATCCCACACAAACTAGTACGTGTTGATGTTTATTGAAGACGTTGCGGAAAATCTTCGAAGAATTATTTATATTGAAGTTTATTCGTCTTCAAGGTCAATTGCTTTCCGAGATCACTGAGGTATGAATTCGTAAATTTAATGAGACTCGAAATTAATTTTTATAAGGATAAGGTTGCTATTTTATTAAATAAATGTTTTAAAGTATTTTATAAGTGTTTGAAATGTTTTACACTTCCTTTAAATCTGATAAGGACGAATTAGAAAAGAGTTTTATTGAGAATCTAATACGTGCGTCGCTCAAACGAATTCAAGCGACATTCACTCTCGTTTAATCGAGATGCCACTGTCGTTAGATCGACATGGTCATCTCGTTCGAGCGACAACTTCCGGCATTCAAGCAAGCCACCGCCTTAACAAAAATATATATAGGTGTGTTTTCTTCAGATTTCGTAATTGTGCATTCTGGAAAAACTGTTTACGAACCAGTACGTTTCTGCACACAAGTTTTCTAAGGTTTTCCAAACTAAATGCATCCTTAGAGTTTCAAAGATTCGAGTTATCATTAATATATGCTATAGTTATCTTTGTTGCACTAAGAAGAGTTTTTTTACACTTAAACAATGTTATTTTTATGGTGAAGATTTGGTGGAGTCCGGTTTCAACATCGTAGATGTTACAAGCCATATCGGTGCACACCGAGACATACGTGGACGCGTGTGTGGTGGACATGTATTATGGAAGAAGGACTTTCTACATGGGCACTGTGAGAAGAGTGGTTGAAGATCAAAAGAGTGTCAAGTATCATGGGGATCGAGTCGTTGAGTAAGACTTGTGTCTGTTCGTTGTAATTCCACATTCATAGTGATTTTCTGGCTTGGGTCGTTCGAGATTTTTTTCGTTGTGGTTTTCCTCGTAAATCCGGCGTTGTGAGTGTTCTTTAATTTATTTTACTTGATTTTATCACTAGATGGATGTTTAGGATTACTCAAGATAAAATTTGGTTACGTTAAAATTGTTCACAACTTGGTGCGAATTAAAAATTTGGAAAAAGGTTTTTCATAAAAAGATAAATTGTTTTTGTCATCTTTAAAAAACTTTCCGCATAAGAAATTAAAAGGGACCATCACCCTCTAATTCGGTTAGGCAAGCCTTACCCTTTACGATCATAATTACTCATCACTGTTTAGAGTTCGGTTGCCAACTCCTTCCATCGGATGTGCCTGTCACTCGCTATCAGACCATTGATAGCTCCTCTATTAGTCGTTCCCGCGGTTACCTTCCTCGAGACATACCTCAGCCCACTCCATCACACTCCGTAGCCTCTTCCACTTTAGCTCAGTCTAGACCCTCTATCTCTTGTCATCCCCACCGAGTCGGAGGATATTAGTTATGTGCATTTACAAGTTGAGCAAATTCACGAGGAGCGTCTTCAGGATAGAGATATATTATAGGACCTCTTATCTACTATGCAGCGAGACCGAGAGAGATCCAAGGAAACTCAGGCTCGTAGAGAGGAGGCCGAGGTTCGTCGAGACCAGGCTCAGGCTAGGCGAGACTCCATTCTCATGGATCATTTTGAGGAGTTGCGTCGTCGTGGTGCAGGATCTTTCGGTATCGTATTCGCTTCTGATGGCGATGCTACCGATGCTCCAACTCCATGATTTACTTTTTTTAGTTGTTTCACTTTATGTACTTTAGAGACATAGATTTTTATTTTCTTTATGTATTGCTCTCATTTGTACTAGATATTTGTATTTCCCTTTCCAGTTTTTCTATTTGGATATTGTTGTCTTTATGTTAGAACATCTTGGATTTTATGTCTATAATGTTAATCATTTCATGTTTCATTCATCTTATGCTATATTGTTTTGTGGATGATTTCCTTTAGTTCCTATGTTGGGAATATTGTCTTGATTCTATTCGCCACTCTATTATCTATCTTTTGGTTCATGCTCTATTTACTAACATTGTAGGTTTAGTTCCATCCCTTTGTCTTTTTTGGACAAAAGGTGGAGAACATGTTTAGGGGGAGACTAGAAAATTTGACTAAAAAATTTGGCTATTTTACTCTTAATTTCCCCATACGTTTTATATGTTTTGTGTAGGCCAACTTCTTGCCTACGTTCAAAGATGTAGCTTTGTAGTCAGTCGAGTTAGTTTGCCTTTTTTTGGAGGTTTGGGGGGTGGGCATTAGGATCGACTTGACGGTTTGACTTAGCAAATTCAGAGTCATTTCATTTTGTATTTTTATTTTATGTTTTTTCCCGTAATAGCCAAAGGGGGAGATTTGTAAGGACAAATTTCCAATTGTGTCCATTTTTAGTATTGGCTAATTTAGTTGGACAAAATATTTAGTGCCATTGTGTGTCATACATCTATCATCGTTGAAGATTTTGAGCATCCGGACTTTCATCTCTCAACAAACCGATTTGATTGCTCTTTTTCCCAAAGGTATATGACCTATTACTTTTCTTTGTTGTTGGAGACATTTTCAATTTTACTAAATGATTTTTGATGGAATTTTCAAACTATTTTAAATCATTTAAAATTAAATTTTATGTTGAAAAATTTCCAGGGTCGTTCGAACGAGTTCTCTTTTGGAATTGTCTGAATTGTCGTTCGAACTCTTGTTCAAACAAGGTCGTTAAAACGAGCATGTTCGAACGAATTTCCAACGACTTCTCCTACATCTTTGTCTAAATTCTCATTAATAAGGTTGTTCAAATGAGACTGTTAAGTCCTTTGAACTCCAGTTATTGTTTTGAAAGTTTTTCAACTTTTGTGCAGTTTTGTTCATAACTGCTTTGGTCCACTTCTTTAACTTATGTAACTGCACAATGGACGAAATTTGATAGGATAACACTTATTGAACTTAAAGAGAAAATTCATATCTTTTTTTCATAAAATTCTCCAACAATTTTATGTGATCCTTTGATCACTTTTCAAGAACCAAAACCCACAAACACATCCTTTCATATATTCGTCCCTGGTTGAGTGCGGTGGATATCCGCGCAAGGTTTGATTGGAGATGGATTTTGGCTTTCGGTGGATATCGAGACACGGGAGGTGTTGTGCAGCACGTTAAACTTTTGCATAGTACGGACGGAGGTATTGAAGACAACATCAACGGGTTTTGTTGTGTCAAGTTTGTAAGTCAAGTCTTTTGTGTCTTTGTGTAAAACTGTATTCATAGTGGATTTGTCTAGTGCTAGAAATCTGAGGTTTTTCCCATTTGGGTTTTCCTCGTATATTGTGGTTGTGCTTTCTTGTTGCATTTTTATAAACTTGCATGCTCATTTAGGATTTAGTAAGTAAGATTAAAATTTGGAAAGTATCAACTCGGTGGCCTAATTAATATTTGTATCAACAAGTCTATTATAGGAAATTGAACTAAATTCATATAACATTGGAACCATTAAGGATAAATTCCGTGATGGGGGATAGGGAATATATTCAACTATCATGGTCTATGAGGGATAGGGAATTGAGGGAGCGGTGGAGGTATGATGGTATGAGGTGGTGAGTCAACTGACCTCAGACGCTAGAAGACTTAATTTATCTTCTATTATTGAGATATGCTTCTTGATTTCTAAAACAAGTGTGTTATATGTAATAAATGAACATCAATAACAAACCTAGAGGGGGGCGAATAGGTTTATAATAATACTTGCTCAATTTTAAATCCTTAACTCTTTATTTTAATAAAATCTTATTAAATTGATTTCAAACACACACATGTGGAATTTAAGTGAAGTTAATTAAGAAAACCTAGATATGAAACACTTAACAAAATTTAGAGCAAATCACAAGATTAACACAAGTCTATGTGAGATATTTGCAATAAAATATATAGAAACAAACAAAAATAAGTATGAAACATATTTTATGAGGAAAACTCCCACCCTGGGGTAAAAAATCTTAACTCGCTCCAATTTCTACTTCTACGTGAAAAATAATTTTACAAAAGTTAATAAGGTACCTCTCATACAAACACGATTGCATAGTCACATATGAACCTTTAAACTCGCCCCCATAGCAAATGAAAATCCACTCCAAGTTCCATGGAATGAATGAAGAACTACGGTCTTCCTTGTAGTCGCGCCACACCTTGATTCCTTTGAAATGTTTCTCTTTGAAATGTTTTGAAATGTTTTTCTTCTATTTTCGACAAACGTTTGATTCCTTTTCTTCAAGCACCTAAATGTTTGATTTAAATGTCCATGTACTTGACAAAAAGTACAAAAGTAAACATTATTATTTCCAAACCTTCTCTCTTACCTTTTCTCATCCCTTCTCAAACCCTTTCTCACAAATTGTGCCTTTTGACTCACTTTTGAGTAACTTTCTTAAGTCTTTTCTTTTTGAAACAACATTTCACAATATGATTTCATTTCCCATAAACAAAAAATCAAATTCATTTTTAGCAATCTTGGAGTTAGGTTCAACTTTCTTTTATTGTTGCATAAAAGTGTGTACCTTATCCTTTTTTTCATGAGAATTTGAACTTTTAAAATCCACTTTTGTCTTTCTAAGCTAATTCTCAAGCTTTGGGTCATTGAAACCTATCCCATGGCTGTTGAACTTCAATTGAGCATTTCTTAGCAAAATTCTATCAAGAACTTACATTCTATCATAGACTTTAATTTTCAAACCCTTTGCATGTTCAAGCTCAAGTTTCAATTTCCGAATGTCAATTTTTAAAGATGAATTTCAAGTTCAATCTCTTCTTTTTTCTTTCAAAATATTTGCATTTTGAGATTTCAAAGCTTCATATTTTTTGTTCAAGACATCAATCACTTTTTTAAAATCAACACATTTTGATTGATCACTTTCAAACTTTTCTTCATCTAATTCATTCTGAAAAACTTTTAATTTTGACAAAAGTTTGATGTTGGACTTTTTAAGTTTGACTGAATCTTGATTGAGATTATCAAAAGCCTCTTTTATGTCTTCACCTTCACAATCACTCTCCCCTTATGATTCGCCACTCAAAGTGCATGAAACCTTACTACCACAAGACGATGAGTCGCTTAAATACCTATCACTATTAGTTCTCTCTCGATTCTTCTTCACCACACTATTTAAAGGCATGCGATCATCACTCTTTTTAACATTTTCTTCTAGTCTCACCATGAATTCAATCTCACTCCCGCACTCATCCCTAGAAGAATTATAATCGCTTTCACTCTCTGAATCACTAAGAATAGCTTTATACGCTTTTTTTTATTCTCTCCACTCTTCTTCTTTGCAAGTTTCTTCAAATGTGTTGGGAACACATTCATATGATGACCAATGCCCCCACAAAAAAACACTTATCCGCGTCCTTGGATTTTCCTTTATTGAAATCACATGTCTCACTAATTGAGGTATGTTTAGTAGACTTGTAAGGTTTAGCTTCAAACTTGTGATTGTTTTTTAAAAGTTTTTTTTTGTTTTCATAAAATTTACTAAACCATTTTACAAATAAAGCCACATATACTTCAACATTCTCCTTTGGTTTATCACCATATTTCGTCGCATTGTTCTCGCTTGAATCAATAAAAAAGATAAGTCCTTTTTCAATTTTAGAGCAATAATATTTTCTTCTTGATAAAAAAATTGAATTGATCTAACCAATTCTTCAAGACTACATGTATCCGTGTGCTTGACTTAATATAAGATGCAAACGTTAGTATCAAATCTAAATGCTAAGGTTCTAAGGAGCTTCTTCACAACTTATTTTTTCAGAATCTTCTCACCTTAATTAAATAATGCATTCACCATTTTCATTAACCTTTTTTAATAGTCATTGAATGACTCACTCTCATCCATCCTCATAGTTTTATATTTAGTTGCACTATTTGCAACTTTTCTGTCTTCACACTCGAAGTACCCTCATGGGCGACTCTTAATATATTCCAAGCTTCCTTCGCTTGTTCACAATTTAAAAAAAGATTGTACTCTTGAATACTTACCGATGGAAAAAGAGCATTCAAAGAAACCGAGTTGAAATTACAATCAACATATTATTCTTCCATCCATAAAACTCTTGTTTTTTTTAACTCTCATCCCATATTCTTTAATCGTAAGGTATATCCAATCTTCTTTTACACGCATCCATACACACTCGGGTTTATATCTAAGATGACAACGCATTTTAACCTTTTATTGCCCATAGTTAGACCCATCAAAATAAGGAGGATGATTTATGGAAATCAAATCATGAAATTGACCCATCAAACAAACAAGCAAATATGAGAGAAATTCATTAACTTTCAAATATATGGCCAATATCAAATAGCACGAATAACAAGATCTACTCTAGCACGTTAATGCTACAAAAATGACAACCATGCTCTGATACCAATAAAATAAGTGTATTATACGTACTAAATGAACATCAATATCAAATCGAGAGGGGGTGAATAGGTTTAAAGACTTACTTGGTCAATTTTTCGCCTAAAACTTTCTCAAATTGATTTTAAACACACACACAAGTGTAATTTAAGTGAATCTAGTTAAGAAAACTTAGATCTACAACACTTAACCAATTTAAGAGCAAATCACAAGATCAACACAAGTCTATGTGAGGTGTGTGCAATTGAATATATATATAAAAAAGACAAATAAGTATGAGAAAAATTTTTGTGAGGAAAAAAACCCCACCTAGGTGTAAAAAACCTCAATGCACTCCGATTTTAATTTCTACTTGAAAAGAAATTTTATAAAAGGCAAGAAGGTACCTATCACACAAATATTATTATGCAGTCACCTATGAACCTTTAAACTCCCCTTCCCCCCATAGAAAATGAAATTCCACTCCAAGCTTCATGGAATGAATGAAGAACTCAAGTCTTCCTTATAGTCGCGTCACACCTCGATCTCCCAATAAAAATAGATGCCTACCAATTTTAGATCGTGGAGTCCTAGATCATAGCAATTCTTAAAAGATGATTTGAATTAACAAAGCTAATGTGTGATACGAACCAAAGCACTCTCAATATCTTCAAAAGACATTAGATCAAGTATAAATCTAAGTTTTGACAAAATAAGAGGGAACATCTGAATTAGGAAAGAGAATGAATGATAAAATTCTCTTAACCTCAAAAATTCACTCAAATATGTATTTTAGTTATGAGGTTTTCAGACTATTTAATATGGAGGGAACTTGGACTATTTATAAGAAAGTTACAAAATAAGGGTCATCCGTGCGCATGGTTAGATATATCTGTGCGCAGGATTTTCTCCAGTGTGGACATCGTGCCAAAATTATGTGCACGACTTAAAGTAAAGCCCTGCGAACGCCTCTCCACATAACCCTCTAAGAAAGTTGTAAAACAAAAATAAAAAAAGGACCAATTCTAAAACATGTTTCAAAAGCTTTTTAAAATCTACGAGGTTTGTTAAAAAAAACCACCTAAATCCCTTTTTTTGAAATCCCTACACATTTTAAAATGAAGTGGAACTTTAAAAAAAATGTGCACATGTGTGTTTAGCCTTGTAAAATTCACAAACATAAAACGATACAACAAACAAACTATGTTGGCCCCTATTTGACGATTTTTCTGTTTAATTGCCTTTATTTTTTTACTGGGCACTTTCCAACGGTGGCTTTCACGCAAAGACAACCTATCTTTCGTAGCCCTTTCCCGTGCTCACTCGTATTTTTTCAATACTAAACAAAATCTCACGGACAACGATTCTTACATGCACAAATCTCCCATAGTCTCAAAATATGCAGATGACGGGATTGATAAGGGAACATCTCAAATATACATAGTGAAGTTAAAATTCAACAGGCTCGTGCATGTGTGTACGGAGGCATATACAAAGTCGAATCAATAATGCAAATCAATCTTAAAAAACTCCATAAACATGGTTAAGATCAATCTAAGTGTCTAAAATAATGTTCTAGCCACATGGATATTGTGGAGTGAATTGGATTCAAACACATCAATATGCCACACTAGATGTGTAGAACTAAAATACACAAAACCAAAAAATCTTTTTATATTTTTTTATCAAAATAAAACATTTTTGTATTTTTCAAATATGACTCGATCAAAGAAAAATATAATGCAAAAGATACACATGTCATAACACTAGCAAATATATATCATGAAGCATATCTAGAGTATAACAATAAAAAATATGCAAGCAATGGTCCATAAGATATAGCAAGTTAAGAATCATGTGCAACCATGTGAGAATTAAATAGTCTAACATCCAGGTCCTCCAAAAAGAATTTCCTAGCCTAAATAGGTGTATACTTAACGTGTCGAGTGTTGGGAACCAAGGAAACACTAGACTTCAAGTTCCTAAGACATCTTACAAGATCATAACAAAATGTTCTAAGGTGACCTTTCTTACCGCAGTGTCAACGTGTGTAAACGCAAGGAATGTTACCTTTGGGTTGACCTTTTCTAACGTCCTTAGATGCAATTGACACTCTAAAACGAACAATGGTCTTAGCTTTGACGCTGGAAGCATTAGAAACATTGGAGCCAGTACCATCACTACTAAAACTACTCGAGTCTTTTAAATTATCTTTCAACTTCAAAAAATTTTATTCAAGCAAAGAATTTGACTATTCCAATTTTAGGGACTCCTTCTTCATATTTTCAATCATTCATTTGTTGTTATCTCGCTCCCTCTCAATGAAAGCAAACTTATCCCTAGGAGTATTCTATCGTGCCTTAAAATCATTAATTATTTTATCATTATCCATAATGGCACAATCACAAACCCAAGAAATTTTAAGGTCTTCTAATTCTTTTTCTAAAAATCGAACTCTATCATCACTCTCTTTCTTTGACAATTATAAATTTTTAAATTCTCGATCCATGTCCACAAGTTTCTCATGAAAGAAATCTCTTTGAGTTTGAACAGTTTGTAAAAGTCCCATAAAAGCTTTAAAAAGAAAATTTTCTTTTTCAAGAATTTTAATTCTTTTAGCAAACTTCAAATTCAAACGATTTAAGTCGTCATAATTATAGGAATCCATCGTGAAAAAACAAAAATAAGAAAGATGATGAAACAACCACCCTAAAAAGCACTAAACAAGGATCTAACATGAAAACTTAGTGCAACCCGCTCTGATACCACTTGTAAAGATAAAAATTCCCTGACACCACTTGTAAGAGTCAAAGGCATTGATATCACCATGAGAATGTATAAATGAACATGCTTAGCAAGGATGGTCACAAACAAAGGTTCCAATTTGTATCTTGATCAATTTTATCTTTTTATCCTTAAATGTATATCTATGTGATAAAACAGAAAAAGCAAACCAATCGTCTGACAAAGGCAACATTTCAAGAAAAATCCCTTTTGGCAAAATCTTTATTTAGCACTTTGGAAATATTAAAAGACAGTCGAATTACAAACTACTTGATAAATCCCACAAGTATAATACGCTAATCTTCGTAAATCTTTAAAGAAAACTACTCCATTAGGAGCAGTCCACACGCGACCTTCCACGCTCGGAATCCATTGATCAACCTTTATTTTCAACAGTGAGTTCCCTCGAGAGTCACAACGGTCATCTATGGAGATGCCTTCTCCACAAAGGTGTATACAAGATACAAAAGCTTTCAAGGGTTTAAACTAGGGCTGTGTTTTTTTTTCGAACTTTTCGATTTTTCCGATTTTCGATCGGATTTTTTTCGAATTTGGAATGAAATTTTAGTTTGCCGATTTCCAATTTTTTATTTTCGATTTGTTCGAAAAAAATCGGATCGGAAATAATTCTGAATTCCCGATTATCCAATTTTTTCGATTTTTTTCAAATTATTTTCGATTTTTTCGGAATTATTTTCCGATTTTTGATTTTTTCGATTTCCTTTCCGATTTTTTGAAAGTTTCCCATATCTCACATCGGTTGGGAGAGGGAGAGGGATCCAAAATATGTTCTATAAAAGGAGAGTATCTTTTTAACTTCTACACAAATAAAAAAATGGGCTAAATCCTCATGTATTTTCATGTTGGGTTAAGCCATTTTCTTTGTTTCTTTAAAATGAGAATTTCGAATAATAAAAAATCCATAATTTATTTTTTTTAAATTTTGGAATTTTCGAAATTCCTTGATTTTTAATATATTTTGTGAATTTTTGATTTTTTCCGTTTTTGTCGATTTTTTCGAATTCGGAATTTTTTTGATTTTTTCGAAAAAATCGAATCGTAAATCGGAATAGTTATTTTATTTCCGAAAAAATAGGAATTTTTTTCGAAGAGTCATTTTTCGATCCGATCCGGCCGAAACACAGTCCTAGTTTAAACGAATTCCCAAGAACAATTCATAGGATGTATGTTATGAATTAAAAGTGGTTTAGAACACTAAACAAAGAAGAACTTTTGAAAAAGATATTCAAAAAACGTTATGACAAAAGTCTTAAAAAAATTTGAATACGAAACATGTATTTATAAGGATTTATAAATTTTGTGGTGACAACTCATTCGAACGAATTTTGAGGCTCATTCTAACGAGAAAAGCAACTCGACAAAGTCTCGTTTGAATGAAAAATCCATCTCATTTGAACATGCTTCAAACAACCTTATGATGAGTCAAAACAGTACACCCTCGATCGATGCTCGTTAGATAAAAACTTCAAACGACCCTTTTAAGGAAAATTCGTTCTCGTTCGAATGAGATACATGAATTTTCCCGTATTTTTATGACATATAATTATGGGATTAATTAAATTAAATTGGGATAAATTAATTTGAATATTAATCGAAATTTGAAAATAAATATTTACTAGTGTGATGAGAGTCAGTAGTTATTGGTAAGAATAATGTGGAATATTACTAGATGAGTATAGTAATATATGAAAAATTGTCAAGAGTGAATAATATGACAATTATAAAAATTAAGTCGGGACGCGCCTGTGTCGCGTTGGGACTAAATTATTATTATAAAAAGTGAATAAATTATAAGTCGCCCGCATGGTCATTTTGAGTGCGCCAATGTGTTCGAAAGGGTCGAGATAGTCAGAAAAGTGTACCCGGGGATTTAGTTTGGGTCTCGGGACATTTTTAAGCCTAACCGGTAACCCGGGAGGGCATTTTGGTAATTTCTATTTTTGGGATTTAATTACCTACGAAAATTAGAGAAGTATATCAGATGTTAGAGGTTGTCTTCTAGGGTTAAAACTGGATTATTTCACAGACGCCAATATAGGAGGAAGGTAAGGAACTTCCCAAGGCTAGAGCCACCATAGTTGCACCATTTTCACCACAAATACCGCTGGAGTGTAGATCGAGGGAAGGAGAACACAACCACATCATCAAATCTCAGAAATTCAGACTCATATTCCCAGGCAAGTATTTATCTTACTGTTCTTGAAGTTGAAATTCCATCCATGTTAGAATAGGAAATTAAACTATAAGTTTTATGCAGATAAATTGTGAATTGGAAGACTAGAACTCAAACAATGGAATAGAATCATGCTAGACTGATACCCTCATCACATGTAGAACATTTATCACGAATTTGAATGGGGATTAGAGGAAGAAATCTGGAAATATTATATAGTTCTTGAAAGAATATGGATAAATAGGGTTTGAGACAAATTCATGTAGCCACCCATTTAATTATGATTCCTTAATAAATTTCCCTAGATTTTACGTTAGAAATTGTTCATACCTACTGCTAAAACATTTATGATGTTTGGTTGGGAGTTTGGGACACTTTAATGGATGTTTTGATAATTAAAATGGAAGAAACTCGTAGGTTTGAGATGCAGATTTTCTGGGAAAATAATTGCTCGATTGATCGATTGATCCTTTTTATCGATCGATCGACTCCTCCTGGATTTTTAACTTTTGTTCTTCCTATCGATTAATACAACCCTAATCTATGAGAACCTTTGGGCATAACTTAAAGAATATAATGGGACTTACAAAGAACCAATAGGATTATGGGAAAGGTCCGGGTGGTGTGATATTTTTATATACGAGTTGTAACCGTGGGGGTCACGAGGGTATAAAATGGAATAAGATCGTGTGTATGATAAATTAGGTCTTGTGAGAATTAAAGAAGAGTTAGACTAGTAGAGTAGTGAGGGTGCACCTATCAATTTTATGTTTATCGAGAGGATACACTTCGAGAGTGGAAAAGTACTTAAGGACTTGGAATAATTGAGAGAATAAAAAGAGTGATTTACTTATACGTAGAACGCGAGCGTTATATGTTACGCATGGCTAGGAAGTGTTATAGGTCGTGGGTGTACCAAGCTGATTAATGTGAATATATATATATATATATATATATATATATATATATATATATATATATATATATATATATATATAAGAGTGTATGTATCTATATTATTTGAATATCTGTGTTTAATCATACCCGCGCAACATGCTATCACAGAGGTTTCCGCGCCGGAACAGTCTTATTCTGATGTGACCTTTATGGGGGATATTGAGTCGTACCCTAGAACATAGGATCCTTGGTACAGGATATCTGAGAATGATAGTCAGACGTCCTAAGAGACGTGAGGGTATCTGCTGACCTCTTAGTAACTCGAAACTATGCTTCGCCTCCAATATTTTTATTTTGTGTTAATACCATTAAGGCGTGAATCTGAACTAGTATTTCCTTCATTTTTACGAGAGGTACAGGGACTTGATAGCAGAGTATGCCAGCACCATGGATTTTATGTGGGGTGCCGATTAGTATATATATTGTATGAGTGATTAATATATATATGCATATATCAGAAATTTGGACTGTTGACGTGTTGCAGCTTGTGTGGGAGTTGTAGGTCTTTGTTGTAGACGACTTCATCTTTGTCTTCTCAGTATTTCATTTAGTTCTCACTAGTTAGGGCATGTGTCGCTCATTTCCAGTTTATTCTAGTTCAGAGAGATTTGTACTTTGGATTTATTTCAGTATTCTGTTGTAGTTGGGTTTTCTTGTGATTATTACATTGTCCTGTGATTTGGGACATTTTATTTGGATTCATTTATATAGCATGTTCTTTCATTGGATGGTTTGGTTTTAATATAATCATTTGTATTCGTAAAAATGGTTTCATAGCTTATGATAATAATCGGACTTAATTTATAAGATTAAACGTTTTGACACTTAGCTTAATTATTTATTATGCGATTAATAAAGAAAATTATTTTTCGACGGTGATGCTAAGAATGAACAAACCAGACACTTTGAGTTAATTTAATAAAGGGCTAATCACCCATTATTTAATTAGTCGGGGTGTCACGGGTGGTATCTGAGCATCAGGTTGTAGTGTCCTTAGGATTTGTGCGGCTTATTATTCTTCCAGCGTTGCTTTGTTTGATATAGAGCCCTATGGTTAGGATTCTTGACTTCTATGATGAGATTTCGTTCACTTACTATAACGTATGTATATCAAGTGAATCTTATTTACGTTCGGGCGTGTTCGAGCAAAGAAGTATGGCAGGCAAGGGACGTTGGGTGGACAACAGGAGGTAGGGCTCAGTTGAGGTTGTGGAGTATATTCGAGGATTTTGACTGTAGTTAAGGTCACCACTATTATGGCACGAGAAGGCATGACTATTAAGATGGCTAGGGCGCAGCCTATGATTTACAAGTGCTACTATGGTCGAAAGTGGTGCAAAAGTAGACTCACCCAACGTGGTATGACTGGGAAAGAGTCGAACGAAGCTTGTAGGAGAACAGTCGGTGGAAATTCTAAAAACGCGGGGATTGTGTGTGTTAGCCAAAGGAGGTAAAATATCTAAAGGCTTAGATATATGACGGAGTGTGGCTAACTGAAAGTGAAAATTTGGGGTAAAAATTTTTCTTGGCTCGTCGGAACTAAGTAATAATATTGGGAGTCAGACACCACTTTTAAAAGTGGAATGCTATGTTTGACCGCAGGTTCCTTCATCAGATGTTCAGGATAAGATGTGAACGTTGTTCTGAACCCATCACAGGAGGGTCGGACAGAGGTCCGTTTGTGAATATGAATCTAAAATGTTAGCGAATCTTGTATCGGAGGATGTAGATACAAATGGAGGAGAGGATTTCAAGTGGGTGATCGACTCGTAAGAATAGTTAATAACATTTAAAGGGAATTCTATCGGACAGTCGATTCAGAGGATGACAATGTCGTACTTTGTCAATAGAGATGATAATGCTTCTTTGTGTGGGAAGATAAAAGAATCAAAGAATTTAGTCGAGAATAAGACCGAATGTAATGGTGGTAGTGAAGCACCACAAGGGGGAGACCCATAAAGGGATCCATTTAAATGATTCGGATAGCTGAAATTCTTACCAAGCGATGGTGAACTCAGTAAGGTCTATTGAAGGCAGTAGCATGTTCCTTTAGGCCAACAAAGCTAAGGGAACAATGGGGGTAGCCTTTAGGAATTGAGCCTACCAAAGTTCGAGAGAAGAACAACCCTAAAATGGTTAGTATGACCAGTGGTAAGTGGCTTATGCATAGAATTATTTTGTGAATAGTGAAACCACTTGTGTAAACTTTTCCCGAAGCGAGTAAAGGGGACAAGAATATGGTGACTAGAAAAGGGCAACAATCAAAGTAGTTTTTGTGTTGGTTTGAACATGCGTGTTACGTTCGGAAACCATTTGAACAACCAAGGCGGTTGTCAAGGTAGAAGTATGAATTTTATCCTCGAAGGATGAGGGGTGTTTTATGTAACACGAGCGACTCACTAAATTTTGTTTATTGCTAGATTCGCATGTGAGATAAGTTTAGTGCGTATATCTAACATTATTATTATGTGAATATTTTCCCTAGTGTAGCGAAATTATCTTTAGTGTTATCCGCAGAGGATAAATGGGTGTATTAATAGTGTTATATACTTTATTGAGATTACTCGTCTTAGTGATGCGTTATACGGGTTTGATATTATCCGGATTATGATTTTATAAGTAATGGTTAAAACGATAGTGGGCAGTGATTGCAAGGCTATCGGGGTTGCTGCCCTAGTACAAAATGTTTTGTTCTGGCGAGACCTCACCTGCGGGAGGGTCGAACTTGTACTTATATTATATATTATAGAGACTTTGGAGGGTATAGTGGTCTCGAGATATTCGATCCGAGTGTGTGTAGGGACTTTGTTGTTATAATTCAGTGTGTATTGGGTTTACCGTTGAGTGGAAAGATTTCACTCATTATTATATTTAGCGACCAGGACTTGGTGATAAGAAGAGCACATTGTTATATCTATGTTTTAGAGGGGTGGAAATTAAGACTTATATTCATATGTTTGGAGGCAGGATTTTGAGAGTCCCGATTGTATGCGTACGAGGTTTATGGAATGTGATTACCACCAATGCCGAGCGTTAGTGCAACCACCAATGCCGAGCGTTAGTGCAATTGGCGAAAAATTCTTTGTTCATGTGTAATTGCGAATGCCAAGAAATGGGAAAATAGGGGTACATGTTTTGGACGGAGGGCCTAACGGCTTTTGATAACCGACAATGCTAGGTAGTAGTGTATCGGGGGAGTTCCTTGTTTGGATTTCGCTTTGCGAGACATCCCATGCATGAAACTTAGCGTAAGGTTGGAAGTAGGAAGATATTTGGTCATTAGTCCATGAGTCCGGTACCTCGATCGTTATAAGATCAAGTAGTTATAACTGTAAAGATGGAAGTTAAAGTAGGATTTAAGGCTAGTGGAGCCGGTTGTGTGGTAAGGAAGCATTGGAAATTTTGTTTTATCACCACAAATTGAAGGGGGAACGATGTTAAAGATGATTTAAAATTTCGATTTCTAGGGTGATTGAGAGTACCCAAGTGTTGTAACCACGTTGTGAGCACAAGGGAAATAAAGAACTGGGTGTTATGTGTGAAGCGTATGTGATGCTTACACTAGTATGCATGGTTTATAGAGTGTGTGGGCAACCTGATTAGCTGATGCTAGAATCGTTCGAGTTGAAGGGACGTGGGAATAGACGCGTGAGATATATGTTTGTGAGAGTAACATAACGAAGTGAAAGTGGTAGAGTGGATTATGCGTCGTGTGAAGGACGATAATCCAAATATACATATGCGATCAGAGTAGCACACCCGAATTTGGTTGGAAGGCTGTGGGAAGCCATTTAAAAAAGGGGAATTCGTTGAGGAGGGTAAAATTTAGCTATTATGGAGAACACTCGGAGCAGAGTTATAACTAGTCAAATGTTGAGAGCGACTTGCGCATACAAAGAATGATGATGCTAGTAAGGTATAAAAGGTTCAGCAGTGCACATCGTGGAGAAAAGTGCACGGGTCAGAACTTTTGGTATACACCGAGGAAAGAAGGGGAGTATTAAGTGTCAATTAATGTGAGAAATTACAAGTAGAAGTCGATGTTGAGTTGGACATAGCGAGTAGTCTCCCCAGACACCACTCATAGATAAAAATCTATTGGAACAAGAGGATCGACCAAAGAATTTTGTAGTAAGATGACGATCCCTATAATCGAAGAGGCCAGTAAAGTCGGTAAAGTTTCTTTGATGGGTTGAAAACCTCAAGTTAAGATCAAGGGTTCCTTCGAACGTGTGGAACAAGTTGCCTAAGAAGGAAGTGATTGACATTCCATTGGGGTGATTTACAATATTAGCTAGTGTGCCCCACTCTTCCTTTGAAAAGAAGAATCACGTCGGTACGTGGTCCTACATGGTATTTTTCTGAATTAGGATGAGATTTTTGAATCCCACCTTTAATATGTAATTTCAGGAAGCAGCAGGGATAACGTTTCATTTTGAGTAGGTTGTATCACCCATAACCGGGGAGTAGGCTAACGATGATTAACGATTAGTGGAGCCGCGTGAAAGTAATTTTGGATTCATGGTAATCATTTCATTTCCACAACGAATGTAGCTAGCAAGTGAAGTATAGCATGATAGAGTTCCGTAGAAGCAGTCATACCTGTTTATTGTGGACAAACTGCTTATTAAAGTTTTGAGTGGAAAAACCTTAATTTTTCTTCCTCGAGTTGTTTAGAGGCGAGCGGATAATCCTAAGTTTGGATTAGTCGAGTTGGATCCGATGACTAAAGTGGAATAACCACATATTGTCTGAGGTAACCTTTTATCTATCGTAAGAGTTATGTCGTCGAAAATTGAGATTCAAAGAACTGACAAGAGTGGTCAGATGTTCGTATGGTTGCTCTCAGAATGGGAGTTTTGTGTTTAAAAGAATACAAGTGGTTGACACGTAGTGAGTTGCGGCCTCCTAATGATATTGAAATAACGGGGGTTAATGATGTATATGCTCGTCTTATGCGAATGTTTTGTCGTTAATGAAAGTGTTAAACAAGATTGCTGTGAGGCAGGGGCTATAGTGATTGAGCGCCTTACTATGAAGATAGTTTGCTGACTGATAAGGTATCCACAATTGTTTTACCAGGTAGGCCTTATTTTTTGAATTTCAGGACGAAATTCCGTTATTAAGGGGGAAGTATGTTTTACCCCGTATTTTTATGACATTTAATCATGGGATTAATTAAATTAAATTGGGATAAATTAATTTAATATTAATCCGAATTTGAAAATAAATATTTACTAGCGTGATGAGAGTTAGTAATTATTGATAAGAATAATGTGGAATGTTACAATATGAGTATAGTAATATATGAGAAATTGTCAAGAGTGAGTAATATGACAATTATGAAAATTAAGTCGGGACGCGCCTGTGTCGTGTCGGGACTAAATTATTATTATAAAAAGTGAATAAATTATAAGTTGACTGTATGCTCATTTCGAGTGCGCCAATGTGTTCGGAAGGGTCGAGATAGTCAGAAAAGTGTACCCGGGGGTTTAGTTTGGGTCTCGGGACGTTTTTAGGCCTAACCGGTTACCCGGGAGGGCATTTTGGTAATTTCTATTTTTAGGATTGAATTACCTACGAAAATTAGAGAAGTATATCAGGTGTACCATCTTCTAGGGTTAGAACCTGATTATATCCTAGAGGCCATTAGAGGAGGAAGGTGAGGAATTTTCCAAGGCTAGAGCCACCATAGTTGCACCATTTTCAGCACAAATATCGCCGGAGTGTAGATCGGAGGAAGGAGAACACAACCACATCATCAAATCTGAGAAATTCAGACTCATATTCCCAGGCAAGTATTTATCTTGTTGTTGCTGAAATTGAAATTCCATCCATGTTAGAATAAGAAATTAAACTATAAGTTTTATGGAGATAAATTGTGAATTGGAAGACTAGAACTCAAACAATGGAATATAAACATGTTAGACTGATGCCCTCATCACATGTAGAACATTTATCACGAATTTGAATGAGGATTAGAGGAAGAAATCTGGAAATATTATATAGTTCTTAAAAGAATATGGATAAATAAGGTTTGAGACAAATTCATGTAGCCACCCATTTAGTTATGATTCCTTAATGAATTCCCTAGATTTTACGTTAGAAATTGTTCATACCTACTGCTATAACGTTTATGATGTTTGGTTGGGAGTTTGGGACACTTTAATGGATGTTTTGATAATTAAAATTGAAGAAACCCGTAGATTTGAGATGCAGATTTTCTGGACAAATAACTGTTCGATCGATCGATCGACTCCTCCTGGATTTTTTACTTTTGTTCCTCCTATCGATTAATCCAACCCTAATCTATGAGAACCTTTGGGCATAACTTAAAGACCATAATGGGACTTACGAAGAACCAGTAGGATTGTGGTAAAGGTTCGGGTGACGTGATATTTTTATATACGAGATGTAACCGTGGGGGTCACGAGGATATAAAATGGGAAAAGATAGTGTGTATGATAAATTAGGTCTTGTGAGAATTAAAGAACACTTAGACCAGTAGAGTAGTGAGGGTGCACCTACCGATTTTATATTTATCGAGAGGATACACTTCGAGAGTGGAAAAGCACTTAAGGACGTGGAATAATTGAGAGAATAAAAAGAGTGATTTACGTATACGTAGAACGCGAGCGTTATATGTTACGCATGGCTAGGAAGTGTTATAGGTCATGGGTGTACCTAGATGATTAATGTAAATATATATATATATATATATATATAAGAGTGTATGTATCTATATTATTTGAATATCTGTGTTTAATCATACCCCGCGCTACTTTCTATCACGAAGATTTTTGGGCTGGGACAGTCTTATTCTGATGTGACCTTTATGGGGGATATTGACTCGTACCCTAGAACATAGGATCCTTGGTGCATAATAGTCAGACGGTCCTAAGAGACGTGAGGGTATGTGCTGACCTCTTAGTGACTTGGAACTATGCTTCGCCTCCAATATGTGTATTTGGTGTTAATACCGTTCGGGCGTGAATCCGAACTAGTATTTCCCTCATTTGTACGAGAGGTACATGGACTTGATAGCAGAGTATGCCAGCAACATAGATTTTATGTGGGGTGCCAAATAGTATATATATTGTATGAGTGATTAATATATATATGCATATACCGGGAATTCTTCTACTGTATGTGTAAGTAGATACATATTGAATAAACGCTTCTAAACATAGTAAATGTTTGAGATTTCATAGCAGTATTGAGATATACATAATTGACTTAAATAATCCTTAATGAAATGAATTTTTTTTAAATGAATCATAGACAGACGGTCTCGTGAATAATAATTTATGGGCGGAGAACTGGGTTAGACTTATGAGTCATTATAGTAGTACGATTGGCGTGCACACTAGATGAGAGGTGAAAATCCTCAAGAGAGTGTCAAGTACTAACGTGTATGTAATATCAACTGGTAAGCATTTTAAATACTTGCAAAACTATTATAAAACTGTTTTACACTCGAGCTCTGACCCGTTTCCTGTCATCTTTTATCTCTCTTGTATATATATATATATATGTGTGTGTGTATTACAAGTGCCCAGCCACAGGGGCGTCAGGCTTGGATCTTTGGACTGTTGACGTGTTGCAGCTTGTGTGGGAGTTGTAGGTCTTTGTTGTAGACGACTTCATCTTTGTCTTCTCAGTCTTTCATTTAGTTCTCACTAGTTAGGGCATGTGTCGCTCATTTCCAGTTTATTCTAGTTCAGAGAGATTTGTACTTTGGATTTATTTCAGTATTCTGTTGTAGTTGGGTTTTCTTGTGATTATTACATTCTCCTGTGATTTGGGACATTTTATTTGGATTGACTTATCTAGCATGTTCTTTCATTGGATGCTTTGATTTTAATACAATCATTTGTATTCGTAAAAATGGTTTCATAGCTTATGATAATAATCGGACTTAATTTATAAGATTAAACATTTTGACACTTAGCATAATTCTTTATTAGGTGATTAATAAAGAAAATTATTTTTCGACAGTGATGCTAAGAATGAACCAACCGGACACTTTGAGTTAATTTAATAAAGGACTGATCACCCGGTATTTAATTAGGCGGGGTGTCACAATACATATCTCGTTTGAACGAGGTTTAAAATAATTTAAAAATAAAAACCCGTGTTCGTTTGAATGAAAAATAAACATCCCAAAAATAAAGTGTGTGAATTAATTTAAACTCTAAATTGCTTTATACATTTATAGAATGTAAATAAGTCTCAAGTGTTGATGTCGGTCCGTCGTGACGGACGTGATGGTTTAACTCAAACTACTTGATCATTTAGAAATTTACAAGAGAGTCGGATTACAAACTACTTGATCCCCCCCAAGCATAATGCGTTATTCTTCAAAAATCTCTAAGGAACAACTATTATCCTCACAAGAATCACATGAACGCAGTTCTCCGAACTGGCCTCAACCTTCGTCTTCAGCAGTGAATCCCTGCATGTATCACAAGTCAGCAATGGAGTGCCTCTCCACAAAAGGTGTATACAAAAGATAAAAACTTTCTAGGGTTCTAAACTAATTCACAAGAATAATATCCAATGATGGTTTTTGTGAATTAAAACAGTGTTTTGGGAACACAAAACATGAAGAAATTTTGTTGTTGATATGCAGAAACGTGCTAGCAAAATTCTTAAACAAACTGATCCATGAAACGGGTATTTATAATAAACCTTAAGTCGACGATTCGTTCGAACGACTTCTGCATGTCGTTTGAATGACAACAGCATGTCATTTGAACGACTGAAAGGTCAATGAACGTTTTTCTTAAACTCCGCCTACAGGTCTTCCAAAATATATTTTTTTGCAAAGTAAAACAGCCATGTTCGTCTTTTGATAAAAATTAAACATCCCAAATATAATTCTATGAACTAATTCAAACTCTAAATCGTTTTATACATTTTATGATGTCGGGAAGTCTTCAAACTTGGAGATGCTTGAGTTCGGTTCGTCTTGACGGTGTGCGAGGATTTTGTAATGGGATACGCCAAACTAGTCTAAAGTTATGCTATGAACAATACTAGAAAAATTATTCTTACGAATTTCCCTCTTTGGCTATTCCGGTATAAAGCAAATAAAATGACCGAACACCAAATTAAAATCAAAATCTCCTATTACAAAGATACTAACACCCGTCCCAACCCTAGAACGGAACAACATAAGTTTCTTTGTCTTCAAACTTCAACTTCTTCCCTTTTCCAAACTTTGTCTTCATCCGTGTGTCTTTTAATTACTCTATAAGTAACTACACATGTGAGACAACAAACATATACCCTCGTGACGCATTGAGTTTGACAAAATATAATTCATAAATAAATACTCCCCCATAATTCAAACTCATCAAAAACTCCATTTTAATTTGCTATCCCCCTTTGTTTTTATCGAAATAGACAAATAAGTAAAAATAATAAATATTAAGTGCAAAGCATCATGACGAAGAGAAGATATCATCACAAAAGATGTAAATTAAGCATGTGTAATGATCATCTCAAAGGCAAATACACCAACTATTTTTGAAAATTTTCAATTTTGCAAAAAATATAAATACAACAAACATACCATATATAATATATGCAAAATATATCAAAGAAAATTCGGCACATATATATAGGTGTAAACGACCACAAAACATGACACAAACCATATAAGCTTTACACACTAGCATAGTATCGATGTATCCAAGAGTGTGGAATGGAATGAGTGGGTGTAAACTAGAAACAAAAGAATTATAACCCAAACACTCAAATATGTTCAAAAATTTCTAATTGACAGCAAAACTTTATCAAACTAAGCTTTTGCCTCAATTGGTAATTAAAATAAAACTTAATGAACAAAACAAGCACAATGCTCACAGACCTAGAATATTAATGATTCTACAAATCAGTAGTGCCATGACAAAACAAGCTTAACTAGGATATATTGTCATTGTGCAAACCTGTTGATATTTCCATCCAAACTCCCTCAAAATAATTCTTTTATTTTTTTTTGAATGAACATATCAAACTAAAAAAATTTGGCCCCAATTTGGCATATTATTCTTTTTATTGCCTTAATTTTTTCTTGGGTTCTTTTCAAACAGTGGATTTCATGACGAGTTCACTTGTCTCTCACAGTCATTTCCCGTGTACACTCATCATTTTTCAATAATAAATAAACTCTTACGGGCAACGGTTCTTACATGCACAAATCCTCCATAGTCAAATAAACATGTAGATGACAAAATTGATAAGAGAACATCTCACGAAGCTCAAATGTATATCATGAAGTCAAAATCCAATAAGTTTGTGCATGTGTGCGTGGAGGCATAAACAAACTTGAATCCATAAAGAAAGTCAATTTCGAAACTACTCCATAAACAAGGTTAAGACAAATCCAAGCATCTAAAGTCATAACCAAATGTCCTAGCCACATGAAAATTGCGTAGTGAATTGGATTCAAATGCACCAATATGCCATACTAAATGTGTAAAACTAAAATACACAAAGAACTGAAAATGTTTTTGAATTTTTCAAAATATTTTTCAAAAAACAAAATATTTTTTGTATTTTTTTAAAAATATATTAAACCAATTTTTTTTTTGTATTTTTCAAATATGACTAATATAATACAAAAAGTACACATGTCAACACTAGCAAAAATATATCATGAGTCACAACTAGCGTATAACAAACAAAGTCATGCGAGCAATCATTCATATAGCAAGAGAAGAATCATGGACAAGCATATGAGAATCAACTACTTTACCATCTACCATCTCTTAAAGTGATTTCCGAACCCAAATAGATGTGAAACGTCGAATAGGAGTTTCGAAAATCAACGGGACACTAGACTTCAACTTCCTAGGACCTCATTCAAGATCAAAACAAGAATGTCTAAGTTGACATTTCCTACCACAATGTGAACATGTGAAAACACGGGGAATGGTACCTATGGGTTGACCTTTTCTAATGTCCTTGGATTTGGTTGAACCTCTAAACAAACTATGGTCATGGCATTAGCAACGGAAGCATTAGAAATGGGGGTGCTAGAATCATCACTACTTGAGTCTTTTAAATCATTTTTCAACCTCAATTTTTTTTACTCAAGTAAAGAATTAAACCCTTCCAATATTAGGGACGCCTTTTTCAAATTTTGAAAAATTCCTAAAAGGTTATCACGCTCACCCTCAATAAAAATAAACTTATCCCTAATACTCTTTTCACGTGCCACAAAATCATTAATCAAAATATTTTTATCCTCTTTGGCACAAACACAAACCCCAGAATTTTTCAAGTTCTTAAATTATTTTTTTAAAAAGAAGGACTCAAATCAATCTCCTTTTTGTCCAATTTTAAAGATTTAAAGTGATCAAACAAAGCACCAAACTTCTCATGAAGGATATCCCTTTGATTTTGAATCGCTTGCAAAAGTTCCAAAATATTTTCAAAACGATTTTCAAGAAATTCAATTCTTTCAGCAAACGTTAAATTCAAGTGAGAATCCATCGAGAGACAAAACACAAACACAAAAGTGGCGAAAAAACAACCACCCAAAAGGCAGGTAAACAAGATTAAAAATAATAAGTTAGTGTAACCTGCTCTGATACCACTTGTAAGTGCAAAAAATAATCGCAACAGATGATTTCAACAAAAATTGCAATACCAATTTTAAATGCGGAAGAGAATTTTAAATTGATTTTATCTTTATATCCTACGCATGCACCTACGGTGATAAAATAAATAAATCAAACAAGCAAACAACTCAGGCTAAGTTTTAGGAGAAAAAATAAAGGAAAAAACCTTTTATTAACTTAGAAATTTACAAGGGAGATGACTTACAGACTACGTGGTCCCCCACAAGCATAACACGATATTCTTCAAAAATATCTAAGGAACAACTATAATCCTTGCAAGAATCACATGACCGCAATCCTACGAATTAGCCTCAGCTTTCGTCTTCAGTAGTGAATCCCTGCAGGTATCATAAGTCGGCAATGGAATGCCTCTCCACAAAAGGTGTATGCAAAAGATACATACTTTATAGGATTCTAAATTAACTCACAAGAACAATATTCAAGGATGATTTTTGTGAATTAAATAGTGTTTTGGGAACATAAAACATGAAGAAATTTTGCTGCTGATATGCAGAAACGTGTTGGCAAAATTCTTAAAAAAACTAATCCATGAAACAAGTATTTATAACAAACCTTAAGTCGGCGGGTCATTCGAATGACTTTTGCATGTTGTTTGAACGAAAATGGCTTGTCGTTTAAATAATTGTGCATTGTCGTTTGAATGACTAAAATGTCAAAAAAAAACTTTTTACTTAAACTCCGCCTACAAGTCTTCTAAAAATATATTTTCGCAAAGTAAAATAGTCATGTTCGTCTTTTGATAAAAATTAAACATCCCATATATAGTTTTATGAGTTAATTCAATCTTTAAATCGTTTTATGCCTTTTGGGATGTCGGGAAGTCTTCAAACTTGTAGATGCTAGAGTTTTGTTCGTCTTAACGGTGCATGACGATTTTGTAACGGGATGCACCAAACTAGTCTAAAACTATGCTATGAACCATATTAAAAAAAATGTTCTTACAGCTCTTACAAACAGAATTGAAATAGGAGACTGGATAAATGACGTGGAACCTGCTGATGTGAACTGGCTTGTGGAGCATCGCCATGTGGCGTGCTGGCGGTGAGTTGGCACGCAGCTAGTAGAATTTTAAATTTGCCTTTGCTAAAAACTAAGGACTTGTTGGGAATCGAACTAGGTGCCTTATGCCTTCCTGTCCACTTGAACCATTAAGGCAAAAAATCCCTTTAATAATTAAATGCCTCCAAAAATATATAACTCCTTATCCAACCAACTATCCCTTATTTATATTTTGAACCCCAAACCTCTTTGTGCCTTCATAACTTTTTCAAATGACCTGGAATTTTTGCTAAATCTCAGGGGTATGTGGAAAAAAAGGAAAATAAATTATATTAATTTGTAATTAAGCCTATGATATTGCAAGATGTGGGTTCTTGAAATATAATTAGTATTAAGCGAGGTGTAACCGCTTATCAAGATCATAATTAGTGTCAAAGAACAATAAGAAATGACAATAAATGCAAGTCAAGGGCAAACAATATTCAATACTCAAGCTTTTATTAAATGAAGTCTTTTACAACATAAATGCTATGAAAGTGCAATAAATAGAAGAGACTCGTAAATAACTTGATCGGAGGGAGAAAGAATAAGCACCTATAGTGCATTAATGGTAAGGCAGTCTCATAAATGGTATGAATGGAGGCGGAGGGAATAATCACACAATAACGTTGTTGGGGTATTTATATGGTATTATTAGAAGCAAATGGAATAAACACTCTTATCTAGATAAATCTCAAAAGCAATTCTAGGTTCAAATTGTCATCCTTATAAATTATGATGTTGGGGTATTTATATAGGATAAAGGTCACTCGAGTGACCTTGCTAGCATTAAATGGTTTGACTACAATTAATGCAAAGATACGATGTTATTAATACTGAAGATAATGGATTAAATGCAAAAGATGTGGTGCTTTGGTGGGAAAACAATTTAGCTTATCAGAGGTATGGTGGCATTAATTAGGACGGGATATGGCAACCCAAAGGTCCATCATAAAATATATAGAAAGTACAAGCTCATTAAACAAGCTTACCATCCTAGGAATAAACTCACTTGAGTGTTATTTCCTAAAGCTCCTAAATGTCAGATGCCATGACATCATAAAGTTAGTAAACATTAGTCTATAAAGGATGTGTTGTCACATCAATCAAAAAGGTGGTTAATCGAATGAAGATTGCTCGTCTGATGATTGCACGAGAAACTTATAAATTGTATGCGAGAAATAAAAGGCTATCTTTGGATAACTCTTAGGACTGGGGTCCCTCGAGGAGATTCCCCGGGATATGGTAACTCAAGCATCTATTCAACTGTGCTTGTACAAACCAAGTTTTTGCCTAAGTGTGCTAAAGGGGTTGGGTATTGCTTTCCCAACATTGCCTTGCTCCCAATCCTCTAAATCAAATCCCTGCGAGGTTCGCAAAATGAGGCTATTCAATAGAGCGTGTGACCTCTTCCATGCCTTTCCAAACATGAACCTTAAGGTTACCGATCAACCTCATAAACATTACAAAGTAAGACTAACTTTTATAAGGAAAACTAAGTACAGAATCAAGTACAAGTACATCAAAATTCTTGCTACAAATATATTGTCCTTCGAATGGGCTTGATCTCTGTGGAAGGTCCTTTGAGCAGCTTCAGTCTTTACTTTTTCATTAATCCTTCATTTAGGGCAAGATCATCATTGCTAATCAATCTTGGGTTTGGACCTCCCCCTGCATTTACCTCTTCATAGAGATATTTGTCTACCAAGTGAAGAAATGTCTATACGAAATACTGTTATATGTCCTCGAACCACCTGTAAGCAGGGGATATCTCGAGCAAGCAATTAAATGATCATAATAAGGATGTCAATTATCTGTGTAAATATGCAAGTGAGGGATCTCATCACTTTTCCCTTCGAGCTAGCTTGTTTTCGAGCAACTAGTGAGCTCAACGATGGGGCTATCTTATTGATGACACATTATACTTGTGTGCGGAATAGATTATTTTAATTCATTGGATAAAATAAATAGTTTTTCCAAATCCCCCCCCCCCCCCCAACGATTAATTTCTCCAAGCTGGAGGGTTACCACAACGCTGTTTGAGTGCCCGACATTAATCATCATTGCTTGTGTTGCTTCATATTTAATGCAGCTGACATACATCCCCCCTTACTTTACACATGGATTCCCGGGGTCGGTGCATGTATTCCACGCGAGGCCCTGATGCATTGCTGATTTGTTGTCATCATTATCATATCTGAATCCGTGCACCCATGCGCGCTTGTGAGCCACGTGAGGCACCTCAGGCATCGCCAAGTTGTTCTATGACATCATCAGTCGATTTGTATTCACAACTTTTGCCACTTACAAAATGTCACACTTAGCCTTAATTCCTTTTCACCTTTGGGTTTATTTTCTGCAACTTACCTTCTTTGAGAGAGAGAGAGAGAGAGAGAGAGAGAGAAAACATGATTGTTATTACTCCACTTTTCTATAAATAGCTTTACCTTTATTCCTTTCTTCATCCTTATTCTCTGTACTCATGGCACCTATTGTCAAGAGAACACCTTCTGCTAGGAGTGTGTCTCCTAGATTTCATGTCCACCAAACTCACTGGGCACGCTACCATCGTGCCCCTTATTTCGACGAATCTGATCAGTTTTGGATTGTTGCTAATCATTTTTTGGGCACAATAACCTCCAAAGTGGAAGTAAATTTATTGTTGGATGAAAGTGACAACGCTGAGGACTTTTCTTACATCCCCACTGGCACTGTGTCACGTTTCAGAATAGAGAGAGGAGACTATCCCTACTCCAATGTGGAGTTTGAAGCAACTGGAGGTTCCTGTGAAGGCCTCGGATCCTAGATGGACTATATCCATGAGAAGTATGCCGTAAAATTAGCCTTGGGAGGTCTGTTATCTACTTACTGGCTGGGTGATCTTACCCTCATCAAGAATAATAACACTTTACGGACTTTGGTCTCTCGGTGGAGTCATAAGACTCACACATTTGTAGCTTCTTGGGGATAACTTATTATAACTGTCAAGGACATTTGTAAGCTCTTGGTATTAGAAGGAGTTGCCTTTGATACTTTCTTTGAGGAAACCATTTCTAGTGCTGACAAGGCTTCTCGAGCAGCGTTGGAAGCTGAAGTGAAGAAATGCATGTTTACCTATAATAAATGTACATTTTCAAAGGTGAACCGATATTTATTCCATATCTAAGATAAGGCGAGCGTCAAGGCGAGCGAAGTTGCCAAGAAAAATCTAAAGGGGAAGCAAGTGGTCGAGATGCCTCCTTGGTAGTGGTATAGCTTGGAGATTGAACATACGGGCTATATATGGGTTGTTCTTTCCAAGATTTTTCTTCTTGGAAAGGCTCATGACTGTCCCAGGAAGAACCTTATCAACATGGACGTTCGAATGGCCTATGGGGTTAAACTCCCCATAGGTGCCATAACGTTGGGCTCCTTGTACACATGGCTTGATCGAGTGTAGGAAGATTCAGCGCGCAGTCTTAACCATTTTAATGTTTCTAATTATGCAAACCACATCATCTTGACAACTTTCATTTATGCTCATTTCCCTAAGTATGCACCTCAGGGCAGTAACCCCAAGTCTCATGATAATAAGGTACCTCACATTTACTGCTAGAATCATAAACAGGTCAAAAAGTCTTTCAATCCATACATTAACGATGCTAAAAATTTCACTTGTCGCCCTTACATGGGCATTGGTCAATTCTTCACCAACTCTTTTTTCAAGGAAATCTGTAGGCCGATCTTCCTAGTCGAGGAAGCATATGTGAAGAATTTTCCTACAAGCAATGTCCTATTTGTTCTTGTTCCTTCATATCTGCTATCTTATACCGAATGGTCTTCATAATATTCGTCTTATTATCCCAATCGTGTGGCCATGCAGTTTGGCTACGATCAAGGTACCCATAAAAAACACAAAAAATCCTTTACTTGTAAAATTTTTCTTACTGCCCCTGTTGTTAGTCTTTCTGCGAACTATACCGTAACCCTACGATCCTTAGAAAGACTACTCAGGGAGGCAGGTCAGCATTTAATTTAGTCTGTGTCTTGGCCCAACCAACTAGGTAGGTTTCAGAATAACATTTTTCATCAGCCTTTCTACCCTGATGTGGAAATATTTCCTCCAACGGTGTTGCGGTTAAAGACATGTTATATTGCCAACTCCAAATTCTCCTTGAGCACTGCTAATGACACCACTCCCAATGAGATGCCTCCATTGGCTCCTTTAGAAGAGGTGGTATCTAAAAAATAAAGGATCTCAAGCATTGCAGTTGGACGAGGGGGTTGCTCGTTCCCCTAGCTCTTCGAGGGATGTTGTTGAGGAAGATACTCCTTGAGCTGCCTTCACTGGGCAGCTGTGAGGGCAAAAAGAAAATTACCCACCAAGAAAACCAAGGAAACTAAAAAGAATACCGCACCTGCCATTTTGGAGGAAGCTATTTCTCTCAAGTCTGTTGTTCGTAACGTAGCCGCGCGGGTTGATAAGATGTTCAAGGAATTGGACAGTCAATGGGCCAATTATTATGTCGAAGATAGAGTTGTAATGTCAGCCGAAATGTCTGCAATGGATATCGCTTTTACTCCCCTAGTTGATGAAAGTAGTAAGCAGTGTAGTAAGTCAGCCTTCAGGATGTCTAGCCCCATGAGATTAGTGTTTGAGGAGGAAGAAGTTGAGGATGAGGATGAGGAAGGAGATAAATAAGTGGAAGAGGAGTAAGAGAATGAGGAAACCCCCGAACAATATCCTTTGCATCGTCGAGCGCATAAGCTACACATATTGTACTCAATTGAGAAGCCATCCTCACCTCCTTGCTATTATACCATGTTATAAGACTTTTCATCAGACCAAGAGGTGTGTATATTTCCCTTACTTATAATTTACATAACTTGCTCTTCTTGTATTTTACTATCTCTTTGCCTGTTGAGCACAAATTGATGCTTACTTTGGCTCCTCGGGGGGTGCAGTTGTTGGTCGTGTTGAGCCTGTTTTAGAGGAGGAAATGATCGAAGCGCTTTTCTCATCTTTGGATGTCCCAATAATGGATGCAGCTGCCCCTAAAGTACCTGAGGTAACCATAAATTCCCCCTTAGGGAAAGATGCAAACAATTATGATAGTGGGTTAAGTAGTGGTTATTCTCCTGACTCCTCTTTCTTGCGCTATCAGGTTGCTCTCCAGGAGAAAGACTAGGAATATAATGTTGGTATACAGAATAGAGATCCCCTCAATAATGGGCAAACTTCAATGGTAAAGATTTTTAGTTTTTAACACTTTGTAATTTCATGCTCTAATTCCGTATTTGTTTCGTCAACTGATTCTTCACTTATTTCCCCTGTTATTACAGGCCCTTCCTCTCGAAACAGTTTTTGAGAACCCATGTTGAGCCATTATACTTGTACCAACTCCCCTATAGTAAACAAGGGGTATAACTTCTCTTATTGTTTCATCTCTCTTTTTATTTTTAGATAATTTGAGCAACTTCTAGTCTGTTGGAATAAACCTGTTAAATAAACTTTATTAAACATGCTTAGCAAACTAGGACTATAATCTCCCATAAAATATGGTCATGCTTAGTAATATAAGACTTTAGTCTCCCTTAAAAAGGGTCATGCCTAGTAATATTGGACTTTGATCTCCCTTAATAAAGGGCCATGCCTAGTAATATAGGACTTTAATCTTCCTTAAAAAGGGCCATGCCTAGTAATATAGGACTTTAATCTTCCTTAAAAAGGGTCATGCCGAACAACCATCAAGCCGATAGTTTTGAGCTTTTTTCCTGACTTGTGTATGTTTTCTTTCTTTTAGGTGGAAGTTAAGCAACTAGTCCACGTCGATGAACCTACTCAGTTAGTGGAGCAGGGGTTGCTCGCGAAGAAACAGTTGTTGAATCTGCAGCCATTGAGGACACGATGGGGTTGGTTGTTTTGCCTAATGTCAGCCAAATAATTGGGAAATTATCTCAAGCAATAGTTCCCCAGCTTCAAGAGGGCGACATTGCGTCGAACACAAAACGTCTATCGGTTAGTGATAGTGCCTTCAGCATGCATCCTCCTGAGGTTGTTCCTACTAGTTTTTTAAGGCGGATACTCCGTGATTTTCCTCATATTATCACTATCCTTCATAGAGAGTTGGTCGAGAGATTGTGGATTGTTTACCCTCAACTTTACTACTCACTGCATGCAACCGCTACTTATGATGAGGGCCTGCAGACTTTTCGAGCTAGCTACTATTTTGAACGAGGTTCTTAACACTCCTTTGCAATCTCTTAGTGCTTTAAATATTAAGGAGTTGATGGGTAAAATTAACCTACTTATGAGTGACGGATTCTCTTTGTCTTAGTTGGTTGAACTTCTAAGGGATTTTAAGAATGCCGATTTGCCTGTGTTCTATGCATGCCTACATACTTTAAACCACTTGCAAGTTGTTATTGCTGAGGAGATTGCAAGTCTAGGCCTAAAAATTATGAAGGCAGAAGAACAAGTGCTAGCAGCTCGAGAAACTTTGGCCAAATCCGAGGCAGAGTTAGATGGTCTTCAACAGAGGAAAGAGCAATATGATAAGGACATGGTTGATTTGGCTAGTGAACAAAATAATTTCGAAGCCATCTTGCCCCAACATCACCATCGATAACTTGACTCCTCAAACTTGTGGTTTATTATTGATGACCCGAGTGATTATTGAACTCTTATTTTTTTATCTCACGTAAGACTGCAACTTTCTTTACTCGACTTTGATTGTACTTCGACCTTTTTGTACCTTTTTGTCTTCTTGAATTGAATGGGGACAGTTTAAAGACTTTCATATATGTTATTACAGGTGTGCATGGAAAAAAAACTTTATCTATTTCATACAATAATATCTTTGTATTATATCATGATCCAACCATTTTTATAAGTCGTGAGAACATCCTCTCATCTAACTTTGTAAGATATGTCCAAAACATAGTACAATGAAGAAGAACTAAGTAAACTAATTTGAAGATAAACTAACAAGTATTGCTAAACATGAAATTTTTAAGCCACTTGTTATTCAGCATGAAAGTAACATTGTCTTCAACCTTCAAGATCTCACAGTAACCCGAGTTATGTGATTTTCGAACAATGTACGATCCTTCCCAATTTGCCTCAAACTTGGGTAGTGAGAGACCTCGAATGTGTCTCGTACAAGCCTTCAAAACTAAGTCTCCTTCTTAAAACTTTCTTAGCTTTACTAGTTGGTCGTAGGATATGGACACTTGCTTTCTATATATCTCGAAGTGCCTCTTTACATTATCTTTATGCTAACCTTAAGTATTTTATCATCTCAAGTCCCTGTAAAATCTTCCAGCATCTTTGTTAGGATATTTACCAAAGTCTTGTTGGTAGCTTCTGCATGCCCATTACACTTTGGGTATGCTATAGTCGACTTATAATGAATAATTGAGTATTTTTCTGTAAATAACCTCATGTCACTATTCATAAATGGGGTGCCATTATCTGATAAGAATACCTTTGGGATGCCAAATCGACAAATGATATACTTGTAACAACCCGCATAATTTTGGAATATTTTAATTAATTTCTTGAAAATGGAGGAAAATAAAGTTTTTGATAAAATTATTTTTATTGCTCAAATATGTTGGTTATTATTTTTAAAGGCGAGAATTTCAAACGGTTTCGAAATCGGAGTTAAAACGGATTTTAAAATAATTTTTAAATGTTTTTAACTCTTGGAATTCTAAGTCGGCGAACATTAAGTAATTTTCAAGAGTTGTTTTGACTTCCAACTCTTCATTTCTTTTCCTTATTTAAAGGATTCTTTTGGATTCCAACTCTTCATTTCTTTGCATTATAAAAGGAAGTCGTGGGAAAGCCTTTTAACCTACTTTTGGCACAAATTTTGGCAGCAAATATATTTTATATTCCTCTTCTTTTTATATACACATTGGACCTTGAGATTTGTGAGTTCCAACCTTAGAATAGTGGTGTTCTTGGGGCTATTTTGTTGGAGGTTCTTGGAGGAGCTTTTGTGGATCTTTTGAGTTGATCTTGAGGATGTGATCATTGGTTTCTCATCATGGTTTGAGGTATGGGGTTTTACACAATATGCTCCTTTAAATCTCTCGAGAGTTTATTCCGTTGAATTCTTGTTAATTGAACTCATATTTGAATTGATAAATTCATTGAAATCTGAAAAATATTTGTTGAAATTATTTTGATTCATGTGGTATCATTATATTGTTGATGAGCACGTTGTCATGAGATTTTAATATGGCACGGATGTTGGGCACCCGCTAAAATTCCTGTTTCCCGGGCTATGGCTTGATAAAGCATATACGGATGTGGTGAGGCCTGGTGACCCGGTTAAAGTGTTGTTGAGAAATTATATTGATAAATGCTTTGAGATTTGCATTTCGATTTGAATATTCGTACTCGTGTTGTTACATTTTATTCACCGTTACTATATTTGTTGAGCATCTTTCCTGTCGTATTGTGTACTTCCCCATATTTTCTTTTAGTGGCAGGTTAGCGCGGATTTTGGGGCGCTTGGGAGATTGATTTTAGCGAGGATTGTTTGAGAAAGATTTGTATTATTTTGATGTATAGAGCTTTGGAGATTTGTATTTTTATTTTCGAGTTAGTTGTTGTATGTAATTCGAGAGATTTGGTATTTAATTTGAAGAGATTAAGATTTGTAGTTTCTCTTTTGTTGTTGTGGGACTTAGATGCTCTATACCTTGTGATTTGGATTTATTTTATCGCATTAGCGCTCCGTTCGCTCTCCTCGGGCGGGCGGGCGGGGTGTTACAATACTCCTTCATAAATTGAGTAACTACCTCAGTTGTAGCTTTCTTCAATGGTATAGCCTCTGCCCATTTAGTGAAACATCCCATGGCAAAAAGTATCCAGATCTTATCCCTCAAAGAGGGATTTATTATCCCTACTAGATCAAACACCCATGTGTGGAATGGGAAAGAAGTAGAGAGAGAGAGAGAGAGAGAGAGAGAGAGAGAGAGAGTAGGTTCACCAAAGGAGCGTGAATTATATTTCCATGGAGTTGGCATGCCTTGCATTTTTTAACAAACTTCGCATAATCTTTCTCCATAGTAGGCTAAAAATGCTCCAAAGTCATAAGTTGATCATAGATTTTTTCTCCCCCAATATGACCTGGATCGTGGGCCTGCTTCAGTACTTCCTCTAGTTCTTTTAACCTGATGCACCTTAGAGGTTTGTCATGATAACCTCTTCAATATCGTTGCCCATCTTGAATATAATATCTGGATATTCTCTGCTTTAGCCTTGTATCATCATCCTTATCTACTGGCATAACCTCATCTACTAACATGGCAATATACGGTTGCCTCCAATCGGATGGTTGCTCGATGAAGTTGCATTCAATAGCTTAGTAATAAAATTGGCACTTCCCACAATCTCTTTGTAGCATCGCAACATCCTGCCTCATCGTAGGCCAAAATTAGCTTACTCTTTGGATCCTTCGGTATAAAGGAATTTCTATGGTCTCACAACTATCTTTATGAACCTCTTTCAACCTCCTCTCAGGTTCCTCGGCATCCACACATCTGGACAAACAACCTCCTTTATTTTTGTAGTATAAATTACATGCAGTGACAAAGTATTGTGCAAGATCAACCAAACTTAGTGGTTCTTCCCCCGTTTGCAGTTGCTTCCTTATCTTGCCTCTCCAATCGTTGCTATCATCAATGGGTAGCATTTCGATTACAGTCGAGGGAGTTGTCCTCTTAGTGATTCGAATCACTGTTGAACCCCCTTTGAAGGCAATTTTTTGGGCAATTGTAGCATAGGCTTCATCATGTCTGTTCATTGTCCTGGGGTGTCACTTGATTTTTACTTCGTGAAACTATCCGAGCAACCTCTGTATAATTTTTTGGTAAAGTGTCAAACTCATGTGCATTAGAGAATACTCGCCATTCACCTGCTTTACCACCAAGTTGGAATCTCCCTTTATCGTGAGCACATGGATGTCCCTTCGCAGAGCTTCTAATAGCCCCAGTACCAGATCCTCATATTCAACCTTATTATTTGAATAGCTGAAGTCCAACTTGAAGGATCACTACACCAAAATGGATAAATTGGCACCCTTCCAGCGGCTAGCCTTGTCACGGTCATTGACCGTGACAAAAAAACAGGCGTTTTGTGTCACGGTCAATGACCGTGACAAAGACTTGTCACGTCAATGACCGTGACAACTGCACTTGTCACGGATTTGTCACGATCAATGACCGTGACAATTCGTATAATATTGTCACGATCAAGGACCGTGACACGTCCGTGACAAATTTCCCAGTAAAAAACCCTTCCCCTTCTTTTTTCCCCCACCGATTTCTTCCCTCCTTTTTTCTCTCTCTCTACGCTTCTCTCTCTCTCTCTCTCTCTCTCTCTCTCTCTCTCTATACTTTCAGGTTAGTTTCTCTCTCTCTCTCTCTTCCATTTAAATATATATGTGTGTGTGTGTATATATATATGTGCGTGTGTGTGGTGGGTGGGGGGAGGGGTGGGGCTGTGTGTGGGGGGAAGGGGGGCAGGGTGTGTGTGGTGGGGGTGGGGAGGGGGTGGGGCTGTTTGTGTGTGTGTGTGGTGGGGGAAGGGGGTGGGGCAGGGGGGAGGGGGCAGGGATGGGTGGGGAGGAGGGGGGGATGCGTGTGTTTGTGTGTATGTGCGTGTGTGTGTATATGTGTGTGTAGTGTGCGTGTATGTGCGTGTTTGTGCGTAGTGTCCCTTGTAAACGAATTGATTGATTATTAATTTTTTTAGTAAATTAATATATGATTGCCCCTCAATGTAAATTAGTAAATTAATTTATGATTAATTATGAAAGTAGGATTGCCCCTCATTGTAAATTAGTAAATTAATAATTGTATACTTTAATTGTTAGTTTAATTGATGAAAATAATTAATTGAGTAGATGAATTAGAAGGAGTACGAGATACACATTTGTTGCTGACGTTGTTGTTGGATTATAGTGGATCGATGTTGGGCTGATTAATTTTAAAAGTGGCATGACCACTGGATTATTGTCCATATAGGGGTGGAATTTTTCAACTTTTTTTAAAAATTACTTTGTATATCGAATAATATATATATATATATATATATATATAGTATGATAATTAAATAAAAATACTTGAAATTACATATAGTGCGCATAGATACTAGCCTTCTAGTTCTTATGCGTACGCATTCAATAGCCCTTAGACCCGTTCGAGAGTCATTACCCCTGTAATGAGATCTCTCGAATTGTCCCGTTTGGACAGTTTCGGACTGCATAATTTCTGTATAATATTCTTAGTGGCTTAAAGTTGTTACTTTTGGAGGAAGTTCTGCAGTCGTATCTAAATGTTCTCTAGGTACATACTAGATTGACAAGTATGACTGTTATTTTAAATAAGCAATTAAAATAACACTTACACTTGCCAATCTACGTCGTGTACTTGGAGAATATGTTGCCGAATTTTTCTCAAATCGTAACAATGTGCATGAGCTGTTAAGTATATTACAGAAAAATGCGGTCTTGAATGGGATAGGACGACTCACCCTTTAGAGGAGATGGAGGAAATATAAATTTCTATTATAAATTGAATTTGAATTTGAAATTTAAAAATCGAATATAAATAAGACATAATTAAATGAAACATACTATAAATCTAAGTTTTGTTTACCTTTAATAGGTGATTAGTTGTGGTAGCTGTGATGGGATATCCGAAATACAAAGAGTGGATGGGTGAGACAAATAGAATGGAGGATGTGTTTCGCAGAGGTGCTAACGAATTTGTGAAATACGCAAAAAAATGACATAATGATGAAGAGTTTTTGTGTGCTAGGTGTAAGAATGGTAAGGTGTTTGAGTAGAAAACAGTTGAACTACACTTGTTAAGATCGGGTATGCAAGATAGTTATCGATTTTGGAGTTTTCACGGTGAATTGAAAGTTCCTTTTGTCTCTGACCAACCTTCACAACAACCTTCAACAAGTAGGATAGATGTAGAAGGGGACGACATAGATCATAATATGTTAGAGGATTTAGTTGATGGTGCGTACGGAGTTTATGAAGCAGAGGAGAATGAGGTTACTGATGATGTAGAAGGTTCAAGTGCTCGTAAAGATATCACGATAAAACTTAACGATGACTACCAAAGTTTAAAATTTAAGGCGACCCAACCGTTATACTCTGGCTGTGAGAAAGATCACACAACTTTACATGCCATGGTTGGTTTGCACAGTTTGAAGACGCAGTACGATTTGTCTGGCAATAGCGTGGCAGGAATTCTGAAGTGGGTGAAGGGCTTATTACCCAAGGAGAATACACTTTCAAATAGCTATCCTGTTATGAAGAACAGTTTGAAAGGTTTGGGAATGACGTATAAATTGATTCATGCTTGTGTGTATGACTGCATACTATACCGAAAGGAGTATGAAAATCTCGATCGTTGTCCGGTATGCGATGAACCTAGATATATCCAATCTCCTAGTAAGGAAGGCATAAGCTCAAAAGTGCCTCAAAAAGTATTGAAATATTTTCCTGTTGGGCCTAGATTAAAGCGATTTTTCACAGTACCATGGATAGAGGAGGCAATGACTTGGCATGCTAGGGCAGAAGTAGGAGTAATATCATGCGTCATCCTATTGATTCTACAGCCTGGAGGAGGATGAATTATGAGTATCCCAATTTTGCTCGAGAACAACGCAACATTCGTTTGGCTATATCAACAGATGGTTTCAATCCATTTGAAAATCTAAGCACCAATCAGAGTGTATGGACAGTGATCCTAGCCCCGCTCAACCTCCCTCCTTCACAGTGTATGAGACCTGAATTTTCGATGATGGCTTTGTTGATACCTAGGCCAAAGGAACCAAGTGATGACATCGACGTTTACCTGGATCCTTTGGTAGAAGAATTAAATGAGTTGTGGGAAGAGGGTGTGCAATCATTTGACTCTTTTAGAAAAGAAGAGTTTACGCTGAAAGCTATGTTGATGTGGGCAATTCATGATTTTGCAGCTTATGGGACATTATCCGGTTGTGTAGTACATGGTTATTTGGAGTGTCCTATTTGTGGAAAAGAGACTGAATCTCTTCGTTTATACTTTAGCTCAAAAAATGAATACCATTGCCGCAGGAGGTTTTTACCCCCGACTCATAGTTTCAGATTTGAGAAAGGTTTCAATTTTTTATTTGGCGGGGTTGAATATACGCTACCGCCGAGACAACTTTCGGGTTCAGAAATTGAAAGTAAATCTTCTGAATGTGGACCTAATATGCCAGGTAAGAATTCCAAATTTAAGAATGTCAAGCATAAGAAGACCCCAACTGGGAATGAAACTGATACAAGAAAGGCATGGTCTAGGAAGTCAATTTTATTTGACTTGTCTTATTGGAAGAATAACCCGGTGCACTATGTATTGGATGTGATGCATGCAGAGAAGAACTTCGCTGAACATATTGTGGGCACTTGCCTTGGGAGGAGTCATTCGAAGGATGGAGAAAATGCACAAAAAGATCTTAAATCGTTGAAACGTAAGCCACAACTATGGTTGAAAGAAGATAGTAGGGGAAGGACAATAATTCCTCCTGGTGCGTTTACTTTGATGAGTGGGGAAAGGAAGGTGCTTTTAGACACAATATATAATTTGAAGGGCCCATATAATTTTGCGTCCAACTTGAAAAGGATTGTGAATTATGCTACTCATGATTTACATAAGTGTAAGTCCCACGATTGGCATGTGATCATACAATTGGTTCCTTTATTGATTAAGCACTGCTTCTCTAAGCACAAAGATTTGCGGAGGGATATTATGCAAATTAGTATTACCTTCTCACTCTTGTGTGAGAAGGTAGTCAATCGAGAACACATAGTGGCTGCAAAATTGGCGGTGACCGAAGCGATTTGTGTGTTGGAGAAGTATTTTCCCCCATCATTCTTTGACATAAGTGTTCACTTGTTGGTACACCTATGCGACGAGGCACTTCTTTGTGCTCCAGTTAGATATCGGTGGATGTATCCGTTTGAAAGATTGATGAAAGTTTTTAAAGATTACGTCAAGAATACGCGATACATTGCAGGATCAGTTGCAGAGGAATACATCACCTTGGAGTCATCAATATATACTCGGGAATATATGCCTGACTCGACCAGCGTTGATGACACTGATGAGTTCGTCGATGATGGTGGTCATGTGATGGGAAAACGAGTGAAATTAACGAGTTTGCAACATGAACAAGCAACTCGTTATCTATTTGACACACATGAAGATGTCGAAGAATGGACAAAGTAAGTTTCGATTACTATAATGTTTAACATTATTTTAGATTATTTTATACATGATTAATTTTGTAATATGCAGAAAGTATGAAGCATGTGAGAACAATAAATGGCGAAAAACAATGGTACAATCAGATAGCAAATTTAGGCTGTGGTTGACACAAGAGTTAATTATAATGAAAATGGTCGTTATATAACGTTACATTACACTCAAATTTTACAAATAATATAATTAATTTATCTATATTCTCAGCTCTTAAAGATGGGGGATGCGACATCAAGGCTTGCTCGTCTAGCCACTGGACCCTTCTTCGTGGCACAAGAGTACAAAAAGTATCGATTGAACGGTTACGTTTTCGGCGCTAAAGTGTACGAGGAAAGTACAAATGTACAGAACTCGGGCATTTCATACAAGGCTCTTACTTTCTTTCGAGCGAGCGCAAAAGATAAAAATCTCGTTGAAGCTGGACTTACTATGGTGTAATCCGAAATATATTTGAATTGGATTATATAAGCTTCAAAGAGGTTGTATTTTACTGTGACAAGGTAAGAGTTGAGGATAAAAATGCTTGTAAAGTTGATCATGTCACCAATTTGATCATGGTTGACTTGTCCAAGTTGAAGAGCAACGACCACGTGAGCGATGAGCCATTTGTTTGTGCATTTTGAAAGGTTAACCAAGTGTTTTACTCGGAGTATATCAACAACGAGCCGTGGTCAATTGTCCAACACGCACCAAAGCGTCTAAATAGTAGTGTGGATGACTTGGTTGCTCCTACCAAATATTAATCCATTTTTTATGATAACCCGAATTTTAAATAATTTTTCAATTTGTAATAAATATTCCAAATTGTACCGAAACATCCATTTTTAATGCTTTTAATTGATTTGCACTTTATCATTTTCTCTTTATCATGTCTCGCCTTAAGACATGCAAACATATTATGAGCTAGATGCTGTTGTTTTGGAATTCAGAATTGAGATGTTTAACAGTAACAATTCATTTATATTTGTAGTAATTGTACATATTTGCATGTCTTCTTCTAATTCATTTTGATTTGTACTATTAACATTTTTTTACAGCAAATGTCTCCTTCAGGTATTAAGGCGAGGATGATGATGCTGGTTATGATGATGTCGTCTGGGCTCGGTGGTAGCAGAGGCGACGAGGGCTCCTCGGCCCCTAGGCTCCCCAAATATGGCAATTTGGGGATGGCCATCGAGAACAAGTCGGGACTATTAGCGAGATCCCTCGAGCTGGTAAAGACGATCATCGGCCCGGGATACATTAGTTGGAAGGAGGTACCATATGAGCTCAAGTTAACTGTTTGGGTAACACTACAGGTAATGTATTTATATGAATATTTCAATTTCAATTTCAATTTCAATTTCATTTTATATTTATGTTTATATTTATTCGCAACTAACATTGTATTTGTTGGACAGGAACAATTCAGCCTGGATCCAAAGCTACGCGATTCCATCTTGGAGAAGTTGAGGGAGCAACACAAGACGTGGAAGAAAAATATGTGGACCCGATACTTTGGGAAGACACGAGAGTCCTTTATCCGAATGCGTGAATCCGTCGCGCCGAAGGAGTCGATCTCATTGGCAAAATGGCAACAGTTCGTTGACAATGAGATCGGGGAGACACATTTGGCATCTCGCCAATCGGGGAGGAAAAATCGAGCAAAAAAGACGGAGGTGCACTACTCCGACCGAACGTCTTACGCCGAGGTGGAGCATAGGATGATGGTAAGATTTAATTTTTCTATAACTACAAAAATATATTATTTTGCATTATTTTACTTTGCGGGGCCGATACTAATTTTACTTTATTTTATTTCAGGGGACAGGGAGTGGCCCTGGGGGTAGGCCACATAAGCTCGATACTTATATGTCTCTTCGGACGAAGAAGGGGAAGGACAAGGAGGTGTCCCCGAGCATCGCGCCACAATTGTAAGTAATCCGACAGTTTACTTTTTGTTAATTACGTTATAATTTTTTAATTTACTTATTTTACTAAGACGGAAATATTGCGACTTCTCAAATAACATTCAATTTTAATTAAACCCAAATTTTAGTTAAACCTTAAAACATGCATTGATTTATCAAATAAAATATAGCATGCAGGATAAAAACAAACAATTTCAGGAAAAATCCCCCAAAGGGACAAAACCTTTTATTTTCATTATAATATTGTAACATACAATTTCGGATTACAATGAAAATACAATGACTAAGAATTACCCTCAGGTATCAGATTCTGTAGTCGGCGGCTGGAAATATCCCTTTCCAGGAGGGCTGCAATGAAGAAGAGAAACGGCTTCTCCTCAAGTTTGTCGGCTGGAATTTTCCCTTTCCAGGAGGGCAGCAATGAAGAAGAGAACGACTTCTCCACAAGGGTTGAACAAACCAAAGTTGTGTTCTTGGGTTACACAAAAAGATTCACAAAGGATTGGCAATTGTGTGAATCAAAAACCTAGAGTCTTGGGCTCAATAGGTGAAGACTTAGAGTATTTAGGACTCTGAAATTCGTCTTGAAAAGTCTTAAAAAACAACTCCCCGAAGTTGGCTTAAATAGGAAAACTTTGAGCCTACAAAATCTCAAGCAGATCTGGCGAAGTTTATCCCAGGCGGACCGGTCCATCTTGGGGGCGGATCGGTCCGATTGACCGGATCGGTTCTTTTATTCTGAGGCGGATCGGTCCGGTTGAGGCGGATCAGTCCGGTTATTTCAGGCTTCATCGGTTTGCTTGCGGTCCGGGGTATACTGGATCTGCATCAAATGGATCAGTCCGGTTGAGGGCGGACCGGTCCGGTTAGCCAGACTTCGATTCCTCTTCTTCTTTTGATATTCGGATATGTTGATGAATGTATGAATCTTGAATTTCTTCAACGGTGTAACGGCGTGCGACATAATAAATTTTTAATGGACAAAAATGTCCTTACAAATCTCCCCCTATGTCTATGCCGGTACATACATAAAAACAAAACATCCGAAATATCAAAACAACTAAAAATGCCTATACAAATCTACCCTTCCATGAACCCAAAACTGGAAAGATACAATTGAATAAGACTACAGCGTTTGTTCTTCAATTCTTCAGGAAACTCAACACTTTTCTCATCAGGGTGTGCAATCCAATGATAATCCATGTAGTACGTACACACATGAGACAAAGCAAAATACCAAGTGACATATCGAGTTTGAAATGAGATAAACATATACCAATTTATGAGCAAACTCAAACTTTCAAATCTCCCCCATAATAAGATAATTCTTTCTCTCCCTTTTTATGATGTCCCCAAATAGATAAATGAGAAGAATGAATCAAATAAGCAAAATCGAGGTGTCACGGTATACAAAAATTACACAAACTATTTTTGAATTTTTCAAATTTTTCATACAAAGATAGGATACCAATTTGAACAAATATGATACAAAAATCACACCATGGATTTAGACTCAAACAATCAAGTCATGGAAATGGAATGAATGGGTGTGAACACATTCGATAGGTAAATCAACTCAATCAATCATATGTCCATGATGCATACGTGCACTCCTAACGAATGAACATCAAAGGTATCCTTAGGTGTAAAAGTTTGTTGAATTTAGATGACATCGTCTTATGCAAATCAACAAATTAAAGTCAAATGATTTCCACACCAATAACGTCCAAAACTATATAGCGCATTTTCAAGAATTTCAAGGACGTGCAAACCTGTTTTAATTCTCCAACCAAACTCCCTCATATATATTTTCTTTTAGAGGTAATCTAAATTCTCAAACTTTGAAGAATTGGTGCAAAAACCTAAATGGCCCATAATTTGGCATGAATATCTTTTTATTGCCTTTCAATTTTTTCGGGCTCTTTTAACCTCTTTGGACCTCGGATAATAAAATTCCTCAATTTTTTAGGTCCAATTTAACGGTGGCTTAGTATTCGCAAAGGCAAAATGAACCTTTCGCAACCCTTCCCCGTTTTCAAACAAAGCACACAAACTCACAAAACGGTTTTTATATGCACAATTTCCTTATCAAAATTTATCGCGCTTGGTTCGTTTTAAGGACAGGATTGAAGTGAAAACACCCAACCAACATGTGATAAGACAAGCACAATAATAAAAAAAAATCCGTGCAAGAGTGCATTAAAGGAAACATGAGTCAAACATGTACGGAGAAACACGTAATTACATCTTAATGACTCCAAACATTATAAAGCACATGGATGAATTGACCTATTGTCTCAAAACACTACCAAATAGTCACATGAAAAAAAATGGAATGATGTTGTGACTCGGTCATCCTAAGTGTTCATCCATAAACGGTGTAAAAAACAAAAATCTTTTTGGATTTTTCAAAATTTTATCAAAATAAAATCTTTTTGTATTTTTCAAAAAAAATTCAAAGACAAGAATTTATACAAAAAGTACAAGTCATCACACTAGTAAAAATATATCATGAAACCACAACTAGTGTATGACAAACATGCAATCACAATTAACCAAAAGATTTCACATGGGGTGAATTACGTGCAAGCAAACGGGAATCGTGGACAAATAAACCATAAGCCTCTAAATCCGATTTTCTAACCCAAATTGATGTGTAACGGAGTGTGGGGGTTTTGGGAATCGAATTTATTCTTTCATTAACCTTCCTAGGTTCATTTACAAGCTTGTAACAAAATCGCCTAAGATGACCTTGCCTACCGCAATGTGTGCAAGTGTAAACCTGGCGGTGTATGTTACCTAAAGGTGGCCCTCTCCTCAAATTCCTAGGTGATGCTCTCATCAATTTCCTAGGTGGCGCTCTCTGAATTTGCCTAGGTGGATCTCTCCTAATGATCCTAGGAGGCACTCTCACGATGTTCCTAGGGGGCTCTTTCCTAACACCCGTAGGTGTCTCTTTCTTAACAATCCTAGGGGGCTCTCTCACACGTGTGGGAATGGGTGCAACATATTTTTCAAGACCAATCCAACCCCTATCCGTTTTGATCTCGACTGTGCCTAAAATAGTATCAAGTTTTTCAGACCTAGACTCCAAATCAAATTTCACTTTACTTGAATCTTTCAATTTCACCTCAAGTTCACCTATCCTAGATTCAAGTACTCGTTTAGAATCCTCAAACTCTAAAAGCTCATTTTTTATAGTCTCCATCAACCCTCTAAGACTATCTCTCTCACCCTCGACGTACTCAAGCTTCTCTTTCAAAATTTTCACATGAGCCCTAAGTTCTTCAACTAAAAAATCATTATTTTTTATGGCACACTCTTTCAACTGAGCTTTCAATTTCAAATTTTCTTTCTTTGTTTTCAAAGTTTCAGCATAAAGTTCATTGAAAGCAGTTTGCAAGTCATGCTCATCTACACTTTCCTCCTCACTTTCATCCACACTCCCATCACCTTCACTATCACTAATCACCTGGATGGGAAACTCTCGCCTAGAAGCATAAAAAACTTCTTCTTCCGAATCACAATCACTAAGGGTAGAAACATGAGAAATCGGTTTATTCAATTTCTTCTTTAAATTTGTGGTACACTCATGTAACGTGTGACCAACACCCTCACAATAAGGACACCTCTCAGATTCGTTTTCAATAGAAGATTTAAAACAAGAGTTCGTGTGAATTTTCCAATTAATTTTTTCAAAAATTTGACATCGAAGATCATCAAAACCATCAAAAGCCATTTTTGTGCAAAATCAGGATCAAAACACAATAACTTAGTGCAACAGGCTATGATACCAATTTGAGAGAGTAGCTACAGCGGAAATATTGCGACTTCTCAAATAACATTCAATTTTAATTAAACCCAAATTTTAGTTAAACCCTAAAACATGCATCTAGATGCTAGATGATTTATCAAATAAAATATAGCATGCAGGATAAAAACAAACAATTTCAGGAAAAATCCCCCAAAGGGGCAAAACCTTTTATTTTCATTATAATATTGTAACAAACAATTTCGGATTACAATGAAAATACAGTGACTAAGAATTACCCTCAGGTATCGAATTCTGTAGTCGGCGGCTGGAAATATCCCTTTCCAGGAGGGCTGCAATGAAGAAGAGAAACAGATTCTCCACAAGTTTGTCGGCTGGAATTTTCCCTTTCTAAGAGGGCCGCAATGAAGAAGAGAACGGCTTCTCCACAAGGGTTGAACAAACCAAAGTTGTGTTCTTGGGTTACACAAAAAGATTCACAAAGGATTGGCAATTGTGTCAATAAAAAACCTAGAGTCTTGGGCTCAATAGGTGAAGACTTAGAGTATTTAGGACTATGAAATTCGTCTTGAAAATTCTTAAAAAACAACTCCCCGAAGTTGGCTTAAATAGGAAAACTTTGAGCCTACAAAATCTCAAGCAGATCTGGCGAAGTTTATCCCAGGCGGACCGGTCCGGCTTGGGGGCGGATCGGTCCGATTGACCGGATCGGTTCTTTTATTCTGAGGCGGATCGGTCCGATTGAGGCGGATCGATCCGGTTATTTCAGGCTTCATCGGTTTGCTTGCGGTCCGGGGTATACTGGATCTGCATCAAACGGATCGGTCCGGTTGAGGGCGGACCGGTCCGGTTTGCCAGACTTCGGTTCCTCTTCTTCTTTTGATATTCGAATCCGTTGATGAATGTATGAATCTTGAATTTCTTCAACGGTGTAACGACGTGCGACATAATAAATTGTTAATGGACAAAAATGTCCTTACAACCTTAACAAGTCCAACTTGTCAAGGTCAATGACCGTGACAATTCGGCAGATTTGGTGTAGTGGATAGTCGGACTTCTTTCCCCCTTTTGCTTAGAATAACTCCTGGTCCTTCTTTGTCTGCAGCCGAGGAACCATCAAACTCCATACTCCATTCTTCTAAATTGTCTTCCATGCAGTTTTCTTAGAGATCATCGCCTGGAAGTTCTTCGATTGGTGGCTCGAATGTCCCATATGGGAATATAGCCAACAGATCTGCATAAGCTTGGCTCTTGATGGCTCAAGGGACCATGCACTTAAGATAATACTCTGATAGTATTAGGAACCATCTGGATGCCCTGCCTATTAGCACAATTCTAGCAAGTAAAAACTTTATGGGATCACATCTGGTTACAATATGAACCGTAGAAGACAACATATAATGCCTAAGCTTTTGCGCAACAAATACAAGGGCTAAATCGTCCTTCTCAATGCCAGTATATCTGGCCAGAGGCCCATATATTATTCGAAAGAAGTAATAAACAAGTTTCTCTACACCATCTACCTCTTGAGCTAATAATGCTTGAATTGATCTTCTAGTAAATGCGAGATAAAGTTATAAAGGAATATTTGCCTTTGGAGGGGTCATCATTTGGGGAGATCTTAAGAGCTTCTTCAACTAGTCCAGGGCCTCCTGATGTAGCTGCTCTCATACAAATTTGGTCGTTTTTCTCAATAGCTCCATCAGCGGGTGATTAACCTTGGCCAGCCCAGTATAAACCTCCTTAGATAGGAGACTTTCCCCAAGAAACTTTTCAACTCCTTCACAGATTTAGGCCTTGTCATGTTGAGGATGGCCTTTTGCTTATCGAGGTCCATCTGAACATCCTTCTGATTCACCACAAAGCCTAGGAACTTCCCATTTGTTACCCCTACGACACACTTGAGAGGGTTAATCTTCAACTTGTATTTTCTACACAGCCCGAACACCGTCCTCAAGTCTGCCGAGTGGGCAGCTTCCTTCTTTGACTTTATCACCAAATCATCAATATAAAACTCCACAATCTAGTGGAATAGATCATAAAATATGGCCATCATAGTCCTTTGATAAGTAGACCCTACATTTTTCAACCCAAAAGGTATGACAATATACATGAAGTTACGTAATGGAGTTCGAAAGGCAGTCTTTTCATTATCTGCTGCATCTATCTTGATCTGATTGTACCCCACATAACCGTCCATAAAGCAATACATTTCATGTCCCGTCGTTGCATCTATCAGGCAATCAATTGAGGGAAACGGGAACACATCTTTTGGACACACACGGTTTAAATCCCTAAAATCTACACAAATTTTGATTTGGCTTTTGTCTTTCTTCCCCACGGGCACAATGGACAACCAAATAGGATGTTGGATAGGAATAATAAAACCTGATGTGAGAAACCTCTCTACTTCTTCCTTGATCTTTAGATCCAACTCACCTTTGTACGTTCGAGTAGTTTGTTCCAAGCAAAGACGTCTTTGAACTTTCAAAGCAGTTAAACCAGCCTTTCCTTCGGGGAAGCATCAAGGTCCTTTGAGATAAAAATTGGCCTAGGATCATCACCTTCCTCTGCCAAATATATATTTTCCAGTTATTTCACTTGTGGTCTTGGCTTATGTTTCATACATTCGGGCTCTTCTTCCACTTCTTCTACAAACTCATGGATATTGGAATTATCAATCACCAGACACTGCCCTTGGTTATCTACCAGAAAACATTCATATACAGGATGAGCCTCTTCGCCCAGGCTTTCAACTGCCCGCTTACACCTTCATAACTTGTAAATAATCTTGCCATTAAGAAGAACCACCCTCTTGCATTAGCGAGGGTTTTCATCCCAGTGCGGCCTCTTACAATAATTTTCCTCTAGTTGTCTCGCAAAAAGTCAACTGAGCACACTTTGGCGCTGGACTTGATGCTTAATTCAATCGATGCGAGGCGTCGTCCGATCACGCAAATGTCTGGACAATATGGGAGGCCTCACTACCTCTAAAATAATTTCTTATTATTCTTCATAAGTCGGTCGAGTTATTGCACGTACCCTTTCTCGAGTGCTGGGGACTCTGGTGCCCCCAGTATACCTTGTGACCACAGTAGCTTCTTCGACTAACTCAGTGTAGAAGGCAACATCCACCAGGTGAGCTTCCTCCCGTGTGAATGGCTTATTGGACGCTCGAATAACTATCTATTTGACCTTAGCAATTGCTTTGGCACATTGATGGTAAGTGGCAGGTACCAACTTTGGATCCACACTCTTCTTACCAGTAACTGGTATGATGGCTCACACTCTATGATATGGAACTTGATGTTGAAAGTGATGTTCCTCATTGTAATCCCCACATTAACATACCTGATGGACTTGGAGGACTGATTATAATACCCCAAGATAGATAAAGAATTATGTACGATCCTTGTCTCAGAGAAACCAGTAGCATAAAAAGACCCCATGGGCATGACTTTAATAGATGCTCTCTCATCCAACAAAACACGGTTAAATACATAATCATTCACAGTAGTTATAATGTAGAGTGGCCTGTTATGGGGGTACTTGACCTATCTGTCAGCTTATGAAAATGTCATTTATGAAAGGTACTTTCTTACTAGCTTGGCCATGGGCCCTTTCTACTTTAAATTTGGAGCCATGTTTTTCTTGGCAATCTTTAAAATGGCTCGGGTAACTTTCTTCCGTGAGTGTTCGGGTAGGCCAACCTGATTGAAGAACCACCCGAACTTTTGTGATCGCACGACTACGACACACTTTATCTAGGGATCAAACTAATCTTCCTTAAGCTCATACACTTTTTTACGTCTTTCGTACGCTATCATTACGTTCACTATTTTCGAGGAGCAAGCTTCCATCTTCCTGGTCAAGTCCTCAACGAGGTTTGATTAGTCTTCTACTTCATCTCCCAATGTCAACTGGGATATCTCACACATGCATTCCTCCAGCAATTCATTAAAATATTCAACAAGAGACCAATGCTCCCTCATCATCCATTCTACTTATGCATCGAAGGCACTATCCATGTGTGCCCCATTGATTGGCAAAAGATTATCATTTACATTGGCCTGGGGAAGTTGAATGTCCCATTTCTTGATGTGGTGATCGAACAACTTTCTCAACAGGAAACATGACTTAGTTGGGTGGCCCAACTTATGGTGTAATATACAAAAGTTTGGTTTACATCTGCCCTCTCTAGATGCGTGCGATGTGCTGCCATTGATTGGCCTACACACCTTGTCACGGACCATGTGGTCATAGGTGTCTAGTCATGTTCGAGCGTGCACGGTAACTAGGGAGGATAATCTTTTCCATCAAACCTTTTTTTGTTGCCCCTATTTCTTATTCCTTGACTTCCACCTACCCGCCCCATATCTCCATTGTCTATGTAATTTAGCCTCGGGGGCACTCCCCTACCCGAACTAACTGATGGTCTAAGCAATAAACCTGTTAAGGTAGGTGGAGGTGGTAAAGGTTTTACCACCAAGGCAATGTTCCTTGCCGCTTTTAGGAACATAGCAAACGTTCCCTCTCGCTTTTCATTGATGAGATGGCATATATATTGGGGCAACAACCCTTCTTCACAAAGTTGCAAGAGTTTACTTTTCTCATGTTTCCTCTCTCAAATCTAGAGAGCTCTCGCGGAACCTTCTGATATAGGCTACAATATCTTCGTCGAGCTTCTACTTTTCTCAGGCCAACTGTGTGAGAGTGAACTCATCTTATTCCAAGAAGAACTTTTGCACAAACAGCATGTGCAAATCCTCCCAGGAAGCCACACTCCTAAACATCAAGTGTGAGTACCATATATAAGATTTCTCAGTTAGAGATTTTGAAAACTCTCTCAACCTCAACTTTTGTCATTGCAGTAGACCCCAAGGCTCTTAACGAAAATTTTCACATGTTCTTTGGGGTTCACCTATTTTCTTGTGTACTTTTCAAAAATTAAGTGGAATAAACCCTACTCGGTAGGGCTCATTATTGTACTCATCTGGATACAGAGTACAGAATTCATCGTAAACTGAGGAGTCCTCTCCACCAGCTTTGGTTACCGCTATCAACTTCAGCAACTCTTTCTTCATTTCCTCTATGCTGGGTGAAGGAGAGCAAGTTTGCACTGGATCTACCCTGAAAGGTGTTAGTAGCGTGGCGGGTGTTAGGGGTGTGCACGGGTCGGTTCGGTTCGGTTTTGGACCGCAATCCAAACCGAACCGATCGGTTCGGTTTTGGAAAGGGTTAGACCGAAACCGAACCGACAATGAAAAAAACCGTCGGTTTCGGTTTATGTCGGTTTCGGTTCGGTTTCGGTTCGGTTCGGTTTTGGTTAGTTTTCGGTTTTGGTCGGTTTTTTTTGGGCGGTTTTCGGTTTTGGCCGGGTTTTTTTGGGCGGTTTTCGATTTTGTATATAAAAATATAATTTTTTTAATATAAATATTGATATCGGTTCGGTTCGGTTCGGTTCGGTTTTTTTCATGGCTAGACCGCCAACCGAACCGACATGGTCGGTTTTTTAATTCCTTAAACCGTAAACCGAACCGGGCTAAAAAAAACCGCCGGTTTCGGTTCGGTTCGGGCCGGTTCGGTTCGGTTTTCGGGCCGGTCGGTTTTTTTGAACACCCCTAGCGGGTGTGCTGCCCCCCGTGTTGACAGTTGTTGTCGGTGCAGTAGCAACACCGCTTGTAACTTGCGCGGTTATTCCCACGACAGTGGGGGTAACGATCGGTGATGCAATGATAGTGACGTTATTGATAGTAGCCGGAGCAACTCCTCCTGTGATAAAGGGAGCTACTAGTGCTTCTGATGGTGTCTAAAAGAGATTGGTCCTCCTATGATCCCTAACACCGCCTGAGCGCTTGGAGTTTTGATAAACTCAGCGAACAAACTCTTTAAACCTGCCATTTGAGTTAGGCCTACTTTGACCGCCATGCCAGTCACACCTGTAGCACCCGAGCTAGGATCTTCTCGCGCCATTCTCACCCATTTCAAAAAAACAGTGAGGTCCGCTTCTTCCTCACGTTGTAAAGCATCAAAGTCAATGATCTTAGCAACATTATCAACCGTCATTTTTCTAAAGAGAATGCCTCCCTAGTGAAATCGTCAAATGTAAGATGTGGGTTCTTGAAAGATAATTAGTATTAAGCGAGGTGTAACCCCTTATCAATATCTAATATCGTGATTAGCGCCAAAGAACAATAAGAAATGACACCTCGTCAGCTAACCCCTCCCTCTTAGAAGGTTAGATACGATATTAATGAGTATTAGCAATCGACAAATGCTCGTTACCATCCTCGGGGAGATATAACGGAAAATAATGATAAGTTTGAGTGATCCAACCAGATCTCAAGGCTCATTGACAACTATAAGAAGTGCCTCTGGTATGAAAAGATTACTAACAGGAGCAGAAAGCCCCACCCCAGTGACGCCTAGAAAAGTTGGAGAAGGAAACCCACAAAGAGAAGCACAAGTGTGGTTGCCGCTCACAAACTCCTAAACCTCAGGCGAGCAGAGCTCGCAGCCGAGGAAGGAGTACTCAGTGATGTAAGGAATGTTATCCACATCAAAGGTCCCAAAAAGGGAGATCACGCCTCGATGGTTGGCAAGGAGACAGAGATTTGTGAATTTATCAAAAGGGAGATAAAGAGACACTCAGCCCATCAGGGGATCGTACTACCACGGAGCTCATGAGGATAGCACTCGTCGGTCATATAAAGTTAACTTTTAGCCGGTCTATAGAAGATTTTGAGCCTCCCAATAAGTTTTCTCCACCAAGATTCAAGATCTATGGCGGGAAGACTGATCCCATCGATTATGTCAGGCGATATCACTAGGAGATGACGTTGTGGAACACTAACAAGGATTAATGTGTCAAATATTCCCCTCCAGTATTGGAGACACTGCTCAGAAGTGGTATAAAAATCCTCCACACCGATCGATAGCCTCCTTCAAGCAACTAGCTAAATCCTTCATAGACAGATTCATTACTAGCAACACTTATCCTAAGCGGATGGAGTCACTTTTGACGATGAAGAAAAAGCCCTAGGAAACACTCTGCGAGTACGCCAGAAGGTGCTGAGAGGTGTATAATGAGGTAGAGGACTGCACCGAGCAAGTCACAATGGCATCCTTTATAATTGGTTTGTCAAGCGATTCCATGCTCTACCAATCCCTCACAAAGTGTGAGGTCATCACGATCGGAGACCTCATGGCTAGGATTGAAAAATACGCCAAGGTCGAAGATACAGTGACCAGAGTTGTCCACGATGGAGAGCGATAAAAGAAGCCCAAGAATGGGGATAAGAGGGAAAACAAAAAAGGAGGTAGAAAGAAAAGTGGGAAGAAGAAAGGGGTCGAGAAGAGGGATCCCAAAAAGTCATTCAAAGAAGTTAACACATTGTTCTCCGAACTAATTTACAAGATCTTTTACAAGATCAAAGGTCGATAATATTTCAAATAGCCTAAGAAGATGTTCATCGATCTGTAAAAGATGAACCAGATACTAAAATGTGCATATCATAGAGATCACGGTCACAAGACTGAAAACTACAAGACACTCAAGTACCATCTCGAGGATTTAGTTCACGTTGGGCACCTAAACGACTTCTTAGAGAAGAAGGAAGGTGCAACGTAGACTGTGCACGAATAAAGACCAGACAACATCCTGGACGACGACATGGGACACGAATTTGCAGTAATCCATGGGGCCAAGACCAGACAACGTCTTCGACGATTTTTTAGGTCATGAATTCACATTAATTCATAGTACATAAAACCCAAACCAAATCAAGGGTAACGCCCTCAGAGTTGGTTGGAGTAAGGACTCCCCATCACAACGCTCTTATCATTACTCTTAAATTTACTGACTGGGATGTGGAGAAGTTGTTGGTGGACCATAGGAGCTCTGTAGAAGTTATGCACCTCAAAATATTTAATCAGTTGAACTTGCGTGTAGAAGACCTGTAGGAAGCCACCGTTCCTTTGGTCGGATTTGCAGGAAGGATGGACTTGCCCCTGGTAAAGGTAGTTCTCCCTGTATGGGATGGAGGTATCTCCAAGATTATTAAGTTCCTTGTGGTGGATATAAAATCCCCGTATGACCATCCTCGACAGAGGGTAATTGCACGTCATGATGGTCGTACCATCCACCTATTACTAGAAAATAAAGTGCATCACTGACAAAGTAGTCATGGAGATACACAAGAACCAAGCCAGAAAATGTTTCATAGTTGCTATCCAACCTATGCAGGAGAAAAAGAAGAAAAAATTCGTTGAGCCAGAATAAGGCTCCATACCCTCCAAATAAAGTATGGGCGACCTGGTGTCGAGGAAACCAGGGTTACCCCTGCCGATCGCGTTAATGAACCCCTGCAAGAGATAGCATTTGATGAAAATTTGCCTGAAAAGAAGTTTTTGATTGTCAGTTCACTCACAGAAGAAGAGAATAAAGAGTTGGTTATTTCCCTCAAAGGCAACCAAGATGTAATTTCATGGGGGGCATATGATATGCCAAGAATAGACTCGAGAGTGATGTGTCACAAGGTCCATGTGGATCCACTGCACCCACCAGTGGCTCAAAAGGCACAAGGAACTATGCCCAAAAAGGCCAAAGTTGTTGAAGAGGAAGTGGGAAGACTTCTGAAGGCACGGTCCATAAAGAAAATTAAATTCCCAAATGGATATCAAATCTAGTCGTCTTAAGGATGAGCAACAGGAAGTGAAGAGTTCGTGTAGACTTCACTGATCTGAATCGTGCATGCCAAAATGGTAGTTTTCCTTTGCCAAAGATAAATCAGTTAGTCTATGTCACCTCTAACCATGAGTGTATGAGATTACTCGAAGCCCACTCTGGTACCATTAAATCCTATTGTTCGGCCTGACTAGGAAAATACTTCCTTAATCGCCACTTTAGGGCTATATTGCTACAGGGTGATGCCGTTCGGATTGAAGAACGCTGGGGCGACCTACCAGAGACTTGTGAGGAATATGTTTAAGTAGAAATAAGGAGACACGGCGGAGATATATATCGATGACATGCTTGTAAAGAGTAGGAGGAAGGGGAATCACCTTACAGACCTGGAAAAAGCTTTTAAAGTGCTTTATTATTACATGATGAAGATAAACGTGGCGAAGTGATCCTTCAGGGTACAATCAGGAAAGTTCCTTGGATACTTAGTTAGTCAAATAGGTATCGAGGCAAACTCCAACCAGATTAAGGCCATCAGGAAGGTACATCCCCCCAAGACTGTGCGCAAGGTACAAAAATTGACTGGCATGTTAGCCGCCCTCAACTCTTTTATATCCAAATCCTCAAAGAAGTGTTGACCTTTCTTTCAAGCACTTAAGAAAGAAAGGAAGAAATTATGGAATGACGAATTAACTAGGTCACTTAAAGAAATAAAGAACTATTTGAGCAAACCATCACTGCTAAAAATTCCAGACGATGGGGGCCCTTTGTACTTGTATCTGGAGGTGTCCAATGACGCTGTAAGTTCTGCCTTAGTTTGCTTGAAGAATGGGGGTGAGGCTCCTATTTGTTATGCAAGTAAAACATCGCTCAATGCTGAAAAGAGATACCAGTCATTGGAAAAGCTTGCATACGCACTGGTGATAATCTCGAGGAAGTTGAAACACAACTTCGAGGCATGCACTATCATTATTCTAACTTCCTTCCCTCTAAAAGCATTGCTCATAAAGGCCGACCTATCGGGACGAATGTCCAAGTGGTCGATAGAACTCGAGAGGTTTGATATCTAATTTCAGCCTAAAACCTTAATCAAAGGGCAAGTCCCAGCAAACTTCATCGTCGAATTTTTCAATAATAAAAAATCGATAGAGACTGGCAACGGAGGTATAGACTATGTCCCATAGCCAATCGAAGAAGGTGATAAATGGGTAATGTATGTTAATGGAGGCTGAAATTTCAAGGGGCAAGAGTAGGAATAATATTGGTATCCCTAGGCAAAGCAATCCTCAAGCAGGCAATTTGTTTAGGATTTGAAGCCTCCAACAATGAAGCTGGGTACGAAGCCTTGCTTGGTGGATTACGAAAAACACTTTACCTGGGAGCCCGTCACCTTGATGTCTTATGCAACTCAAGGTTGGTATGAAATCAGGAGACTACATTACTAGGGATGATTGCATGGTTGCCTACCTTGAAGAAGAAGAATAACAATATTTGGTCGCCTAATTTATACATGTACAAGTGCAATAGTTCCTAAAAGAGAACAATAGTCACGTTGATGCACTGGACACACTCACTTCAGTTGTTAAGGGGGATATGAAATGGACGATTGGAGTGGAATACCTCGACGAGTGCCGTATCAACAAAGGGAAATATGTCGAGCAAGTTATGGTTATAAATTAAACCCTGAGTTGGATGGATCTGAACATGTGTTACCTAATGGAAGATGCCCTGCCAGTTGATAGGAAAAAAACATATAAGGTACGGGAGAAATCTGCTCGTTTCCACTTGACGGCATATCGAAAACTTTATCGGCGCGCTTTTTCAGGGCCTTAGCTCTGATGCATTCACCCAGACGACATCGAGAAGACCCTCCATGAGCTTCATGAGGGAATATGAGAGAGCCACATAGGGGGTAGGTCGCTGGTGTTTAAGGCAATAAAAGAATGATACAAGTGACCATACATGCAAAAGGACGTAGTGGCCTACGTTCGAAAATGCAAGAACTATGAACTCTAGTTGTTGTTAGTACACCAATCGACCAAAGAACTCAAGTACCTCATAAGTCCTTGGACATTTTCCCAGTGGGATCTTGACATCGTCAGCCCATTACCCCACGCATATGGCAGTGGGAAGTATCTGTTGCTCGGCACTGGCCACTTCTCTAAATGGGTTGAAGGGGAGCCCTAAGCGAACATTTGAGATGTCGATATCACCAAGTTCATATGGAAGAACATCATAACACGATTTAGCATCCCTCAAATTATCATCACAGATAATGGAACTCAGTTAGAAATCATCCTCTTTCAAAGCTTCTGTAATGAGCACAATATTAGGCACAATTAAAGTTCAGTGGCCTACCTCTAAAGCAATGGGAAGGTAGAATCTTCCAACAAGACGGTCCACGATGGAATCAAAAATCGATTGAAAAAAGAAAAGGGTGTTTGGGTCGACCAACTCCCCCATGTTCTCTGGGATTTTCGAACAATACCCAGGTGATCAACGGGGGAAACACCCTTTGTCTTGGCCTACAGAATGGAGGCGGTCATAGGTTTACTAACCGTGCAATCTACCTTAGTCGATCAGGATCTCAACTACGAATAAATTAAATCAGAGCTTGACTTAACCGATGAAAAAAGACAATTGTCTCTTACAAAACTTGTCTCCTATTAGTAGCAGTTGTCCAAGCAATACAATAGGGTGGTCAAAGTGAGAGGATTCAAGATCGAAGACTACGTGCGTAGAAAGATTATGGGCAGTGCCAAAAGGCCATCATATGAAAAATTGATACCTAATTGGGAACACCCATTCAAAATCATTCATGATGGCTTAATAGAAGTCTAACACTTAGAAACAATGGGGGGTAGAGAGGCTCCCCAAGCTTGGAATGTAGTCAATTTAAAGAAGTTTTACTTTTAGATTTTTAGTTTATAATTAAGATTGTTTTGTTTATTTTAGTTTCAAAGTTTCTTTAAGAAGCTCTTTCAAATTTCCCGCACTTATCTCTATGATTTGTTCCAAGTGGCAGGAAAATGAGTACTTCATAAAGAAGATCAATTAATTGAATGAGTTCTCTTTAACATATACTTATCACCGTGATAGTTATCTTCTCTGTGATAATTGTCTTCTCTCATATGTCTTCTTTTAAGACTAACTAGCTGAGACTGTAAACCAACTTTGAATGAAGGTTTACTGACAAGACTAAGTGGTCGGTCATCCAACACAAAGAGTTTTAGCAAATAACAAAACATGAACAATGGCTTACAGCTAATGAAAGGCCTACTGGGAAATCTTAGGCACCTATGACTAGCTGGGGCAAAAAAATCCTCGTTGGGGATCGACCCCACAAGCAGGTGCATTTTTGCTTTTATGGGTCTAGGCCTAAATTTAGATGTGACGACATCACCTAAAAGGTAAGATTAGAAGACCGGACATTATATAAGGAAGCAAAAATGCAAAAATTTCCATTAACACTTTTAAGATATTGTAAGGAAATTAAAAAGCAAACAATTTGCAACAAAATAATAAACACAACTAGATCAATTGCGCGATTTGGATGGCTCATTCATTGAACTCCCTACTCCGACAAGTGAAATATCCAACGCATGAGGAGTAACAGTCGCAATCATATATATGATCCTTGACGGTCCACTAGGATTTAACCTTTCACCCAAGTGTTGAGGTCGGTAAAGTTCATCGTCTCCATCAAGGCCGAAGTCGTTGAGGTATTACCTTATAAGGTTTACTAGAATGACCTCCGTTGGGATCCACGAAATGTCAAGCTTGTAAGAAGGATCTTGATAAACTAAGGAACCTGGGTGATACTAATATCGCAACTCAGAATCCTGTGGGACCTTTACCACTATGAGGGCATTAAGCCAACAACGTTTATAACCAACATTCCGGGCATCACCCAGGGAAGGATCTATATCGAGAAGGGCCTCATCATAAACATCCATCTAGGCCTGGCGAGGTTGTTTATGAAACTGAAATGTGAGACGATCAATCTTCTCAAACAAACTTTTAATGGTTAATACTTTATTGAGCATAACCTCCTTAGCTTTCTTTAGCTTTTCTACCAAATGACCTTCTTTCTGCTTGAAAGAGGAAGCAATTAAAATTCATCATTTAAGGCATTTTGAGCCTTCTCTAGCTCCTCCCTCAGTTAGGCATTCTCTTCCTCTAAAAAGGAAACGCCCTCCCCTACTTGTTCGCTTGGTTTAGACTTATTGAGTTTTACAAGCTCAGCCCTCGGGTCGTTATTCTACTTCTAAAGTATATTGGAAACCTCTTTAGCACCCACTAGATCGACGTGCAGAATAAAAAAATTCCTTTAATGAGTGGATTCAATGGCGGCCAGTCTCTCGTCAAATCCACTCTTTAAGGTCAGATCGACAAACTTTCGTTCAAAGTCGACCTTCAGATTAGATAATGACTCCATATGATTGCGTTGAGAAATAAAAATCATGTCATGAAAAGTGGCATTGTCTATAGCTACCTGAATAAAAAGGCGACGAAGACCCAAGTATGCTTCTTTTTCTTGAATAGACAAATTAAGACCTAAGTGCTAATAAAAGTCTTCATCATCGTCATCTTCATCGTGATCAACACCGAACAGTCTTCCACGTCTTTCTTGAAAGTTATTCTGAGCAGCGATCAATGTTGCAAATCTTATGTCAAACTGCATAAACAAGTGGTGAGATATATAAGTTTGTGAAACAAAACAAAAAAGACTTGCGAAAATCAGACAAAAAAATGATGATTAAATCAAACCATGAATTTCATTAAAAAAGATAACAAATGGGACATGCCCTGCATCATTTGGGAACAAATACATAAATACAACATTTCCTAATCAAGGCCCTAAAGGACTGTCCTACCGACCTTTTCCTTCTCGGAAGCCTACTCAACAGCCATCAGATTTTGATTAACATTCTTCCCTTTCTCTCCAACCTGCTCAGGGAGCGTCTGGTTCTGATCGACGGATTCCTCCTTCTCATCATCATTATCCTCGATCTTTTCTTCAAATTGAGGGGGAACCTAGATAGTGCTCACGGATGAGGTCTGGCCCTGACCTTAATAAGGGACTTATCATAGCCATTAATGAAAAATAGCTTTTTAAGAGATGAGATCTTCATTTCAGCATTAGCAAAGGATTTGTCCCAGTCACGAGTAAAGGCATCATCCTTGATCTTCACCACACTAGCCAAGGCCTCCTCAGCTTTGGCCTTAGCTTCAGTTGCTTGTGTCTTGGCAAGGTCGGCCTCAGCCTTAGAATCTCTGGAATCCTTTTTTTCTTGCTCGACAGCAGCCACAAGAGCAGCAGAATCATCAATCTTCTTTTGAATATTGACCTTTTCAGCCTCTAAGATCTTAACCTTCTCGTCGAGCTTCTTCTTCTCAGTCTCCTGGATATCGTTCAATCACGGAGCAGCCTTCAGAGATTTGCGTTAATCTTCAAACTTAACCTCCATGACAATAAAGTACGCCTTAATTTAATCATTCCTCTTTAATAATTGATCATAATCAATCAAGAACTGTGGAACAAAGGACGAATGAACGTAAGAAAAATGAAGGTAGGAAACGAACATAAAAGAATAATAAAAGGTAATCAACATACAAGGGGAAGATTGTGGTTGGAACGCTCCAACAATCTCGAATAGGGAAAGAGGTATTTGCCCTATATGGGGAAACCCCAGGCTTAATCAAGTCCCTAGCCAGATCGAGATGAGTAACAACGGACTGGGCACCGCCCTTGCCCTTATCAGCAGTCTTTTCCCCACAATGTCCAGTTGGGAGCAGGAAGATAATCCTTATTTTTCCTCTTTGAAAGAGGCTCGTGGTCCTTGGAAGGGGAATCATCCAGGTTCATGGGGTTAGTGAAACCCCCTGCTTCACTTTTTTTGCTCGCCGGCAGAGCAAGATCTTTCTCTTTGGCTGATGAACGAGCAGGGAAGGAGACTTGGTAACAGCATGTGCAACACTAATATTTGCGACGATCAAATTAGTAATATTCCTTTTCACCATGGCACTGGGCGAAACGATAGAAGGAACCAAAGAAATATCAAGAGGTTAAAAGGAAGACGATGTGCTTTCCTCAGATGATTTGTCCCTTTTTAAGTCCTAGGACGTGGAAACCTATGGATCATCCAAAGTAATAAGGATAATCGGCCTTCTTTCTAATAGTCTTGCAATAAAAGAAGTGGTAGAGCTCTTATAGCCGAGCAAGAATATTATCGATCGTGGATGCTCCACAGTCCCAACTCTCTGGTGAAAATACTAACTTATTCGAAGATCAATAAAGTTGGCGTTGCCTTCGAGAGGAATCTTCTTCTTGCTCTTTGTTGCAATAAAAATATATAGAAGAACTTAATATTATCCTCAGTCAAAAGAAGATCACAAAGCTAACAATTGGAATTCTAACATATTCCTTGTCCTTCCGGAGAGAATCTCGGCCCTTTATATGCCACACCCTCAGGAAGGGGAGAGTCTTGCTAATTCTTCACAATCAGTCCATGATCCTAATAATCTTTATTGGAATCAGGAAGGTTCACAACCAGGTCTCGATCAGCCACCATTTTTTCGCAATCCTTACATATTACCCCCATTGAGAGTTTGGGTGGCATTTCACCAGCTATCCAAACTTCTCATTTAACCATTTTTCGTACCTCATACTATCTCAATCCTTTAAATTCATGATGCCAAGGAGGTTCTTGGCAGTTGACACACCAACTTTCACAGTGAGGATTCATAATGCGTGACCCAAAGTGCCATTAATGATTTTGTATTTCTAGATGGGGCGGATATTATGTAGGCTCCCCATTGAGCCCTCTCTGCATACACACTGCTCGCAGTGAGCTTTGGACAACAAGATATGAACATCGTTCAATTTTTATCTTTATGTTCAATCTATTTTATTTGTTTAGTTATTTAATAAATAAAATGGTTAGTTTGTGATTTAATTAGTTTAATTTAAATTATTGAACTGTTTTAGTAATTAAAAAAATTATCCGGGTGATTGAAGCAATAAATTAATATAAGCTTCGTTGTGCAATGAGATCCATATAATCATGATGACATGATATGGAATGTCGATGCCATCGTTAGGCACATATTTATGGGTGGACTTAGACTTGCATTTTTTACCCCATTATTATTATACTTTACAAACAAATGGGCTGGGACCTTATTTTAGCACTTGTTAAGCGATGGTAAGATACTACCTATAAGTTTCATTTTTCCTGCAAAGAATTATGGTTCACATCACCGAACTTCACGATGTTGAAAGGGGGAGAGAGATCCAATCGTTCGATAGTGGGAACAAGACATTTCAATAAGTATACCATTGTTCAACAATTATTTTAGAAGGATGAAGAATTTTGAGAGGGAGGACGTGCTACCATTGGACCATTGGGGATACATTCGACCATTTTTGTTTTCTACTCTCAGCTAGTCGTTCTTCACAAGTAACCATAGCACTATATGTGTTAGTAGGTTGACACGTTGATTCGCCTAGATCATTTGGGTGATTTAACTGGGACAACGTATCCTTACATTGAGTCAGATGTCAAAGTCGCCGACAAGACAATATCCATTTGAGGTTGCAGGTTCACCTGGGTCCTTTTGGATTATTAATTTCATTTAGTTAGTTGTTACATTTAGAATGAGACCGAGGCACCATCCCGTCCGAGATGACTTATACCGCCTAGTAATAGTCAGCGCAACACATCCTAATATGTTTCTATTATTTTGTAATTAAACGTGATGAGACGAACAATTGTTTTATGAAATAAAATAATGAAAAAAATTAGACTTTCTTCCCGCGGCAACTAGTTTGCCACACCAATCAGTAGCATTTTACTACTGATTTTGCCCACCTAAGACCAAACTATTTAATTGTTGCCTACTCTAGAGAGCCAAAATCACAAAATGAAAAAGCAAAAATAGCAACTTGCAAATTAACCGATTGCTCGGAGTTGGTACCAGGACTGATTTGCAACAAAAAATATTTTTGAGGCCATTTTGAAACAATAGTTCAAGAGCCAAGTGCAATTTACTCTTAATAGGCTTTACTTTTGTATCAATTTATTCCTTCGGTAACGACTTTTTCATTGTTTTTTCCTATGTAACGATCGTGTTTACTTCCTGAATCCAGAACTCTTTGAAATGGAGCTCCGGCTCATCTATTTTATGGATTGGAACATAGAATATTTACATAAAGCACAAGTACACAACTATAGCTCTTTTTAGCACTTTTCCAATTTGAATTACATAATTAACACAGCAACATAGGTAACAAACAGGAACTTATAATTTAGAAGTAGTGCTTGATAACGCAAGCTTGATCAACTCCTTTCTCAACACCTTACCAGGAGCATTCTTGGGTAGGGAATTAATGAAGGATACCCTTCTTATTTTCTTGTACGGAGCAACCTGCAACCAACAAAAAATTCCAAAAGATTAGGAGAAAAGAATGAGGAAAAGTGATGGCTAAATTTAAGGGTAAATGTAGTTATCTACTTAAGGTGTCACATTGAACTGCTTTTTTGCAGGCTGAAAGTGCTTTGTTTTGAAAAAATATGTCATTGACAAAAAAACAATTTAAAGGGTATGAAACTATATATCCAAAATATTGACACCGCTTGCATTATTGCATTCAATGCAAGCCATGTCTTACCAAATATGCAAACCATCGTGCAGAACATCAAAGCTACTAATGCTGATGGCAGAATAAGGCTAATATATGTTAAGAAATAATGCAAGCATATATATGTTAAGAAACAAAAGAAAAACAGGTGAGAGACGAAGTCTAATAAAATTAGAGCAAACAGAGATCAAGGCCAAAAGGTGGGAAATGAAGGTGCATACATATGCTTGAAGCTCCTGTTACAAAACCATCAAAGTTTCCTTCGATTTCCAGAATGAAGCCATTAATTTCACCATTCTGGATAGCTTGGAGGAGACAAGGGAATATTTGAGATTGCTATTTTGTCCCTATTTTACTCAAATATCCCCGTGTCAATTTAAATTTGCAAAATTCACACTATTTCAAATGCCACATCATATAAGCTTGTTGTTTCTAATTCATTACCACTAAAAAAAACTCCAACTCAGGTTTTTTGTTTTTGGGTGGTGGGCAGATGATGTGGTTATATATTAATCTTATTAAAGTAAAAATTATTAAATAAGTCCTATTAGCCTAAATTAAAAAATACACGTAACAAAAATACACCTAACAATTTAAAAAACACTAAACCCTAAATTATTTATCAATGTTGCCGGTGCCACCACCACCACCACCTGTCCCTGTCATCACGTGCCTTGCCACCACAACAACCACCAGATCCACCACTACCGCGGTACAACAACCCTCGCTCTTACAACCATCACAACCTCCCATCACAGCTCCCACTATCTCCACCACAGTTATATTTACTAATAGCTTAAAAAGATGATGGGAAAGAAGAAGAATAAGAAGAAAACTTAATGTAAATATTTACTTCACGAGTAAACATTTACTTCCACAAGAAAAAAAGGAATAAAAAAGAAAAGACAAGTTTAACAAAACTTCAACAAGTATTTCAACAAAGTAATTACTTACACTTACAACAAACTTTTTTAATAAGAAAAAGAAGGAGAAGAAGAAGAACATCACTTGGGGGAATAAATAAACTCATAGTAAATATTTACTGTGAAAGTGTTTATTAATATCACTACAAAAACTAAATCACAATAAAAAATTACTTTTAGTGTAAATATTTACCATCACAAAATACTATCACTTACAGCATACCAATCACTTGCAACATACTTGTTCTTAGACTCCTTCATCTCATCATTATTATTCCTTGCTCTATGCTCTTCTTCATAGTAAATAACTACTTTAGAGTGTAAATACTCACTCTTTGAGAGTGGACTAAATATTTACACCCCAAGTAAATATTTACTCTGAATGCTTTTATATATGAATCCAGCAACAGATCCTCTGTTTCAACAAAACACACACATACATATACACCTAACATACATATACACACACACTCACATATACACACACTCGAACACACACACACACACATATATATATACATATACATGCCACCGCACACATATATACACAAAATCGCACACATATATTATACACTCACATATACACACATATATACACACATGCACACACTCGAACACAGATATATACATATACACACCACAGCATAGATATATATACAAAATCGCACACATATATACATACACACGCACTCACACACACACATATACAACAAATCGGAGATCGAAAACTAAGATCGGAGAGAGAGAGAGAGAGATCTTGAGCCAGAGATGGGGAAAATGAAAACGGCGGTGTGTTGTTGCAAATGGGTAAGAGATGGGAAGACTTAAATGAGGATTGACCAAAGAAATAGGACTAAAATAAAATTAATCATCGAAAGTTTCCTTTGATTTCCAGCATGAAGCCATTAATTTCAGCATTCTGGATAGCTTGGAGAAAACAAGGGTTGAATTGAGATTGCTATTTTGTCCCTACTTTTCTCAAAGATCCTCATGTCAAGTTAAATTTGCAAAATTCACACCTTGTCAAATGCCACATCATAAACTTGTTGTTTCTAATTCATCACAATTACAAAATTCCAACTCATATTTTTTTTGGGGGGGTGGGGGGTGGGGAGGGGGTAAGATGATGTGGGACATAATTGTTACAATACTTTTTAAGGCTTGATTTGTGTAATATATATTTTTTATTTAAGCTATTTTCTTATATAGAGCTTATTTTTAGTGACTTTTCTTAATTTTAGAGATTTGAGACTAATTTCCATTTTTATAATGATGTAGGAATCACTACTGGGATTGGGATATATTTGAGAGCAGGGGATTGATAATGGGAGTAGTTTATGTAACTTGAATATTTAATTCAGTTTACATATTTATTATCTATACTGCTATAGATAGCAATGTCGGTGGCATGGGTGTTATATGGAGTACAGAGAGAGCAAAAATATGCACAAGTACACGCCAATGTACTAAAACTGGTATATCTTGCAAGGGATTAATTTAACAGAAGCTTGTGAGTTTGCATGTTTCTCCTTTCCCCTCATTCTCTCTCTTATTCTAGTTTATTCTGCATCATTGGGTGTGGAAACTATGGAAAAGAAATTTGCATGCCGCCCGAAGGGGGCAGAACCGGTATACAGGATGTCTACACAGTCGAGAAAAGACAAACAGATCATGGAGCAAAAGAAAACACACTAATCCCTCAAACTGAACTTCTCCATCAAATCACACTCCCCCATCAAATTAAAATCCTCCAAACAGTCCAAAAAAAAATGATGACTGGTCATAGCTAATTCTCAAAGATTGTGGGTCATACCTAGTCTCGTCAAAGCTTAAATTTGGTGCTTTTACATGTAAATAGATATAAAAGGTGTTTTCAGCGTGTATAATTGTAAGAATTACATCCTAAGGCCACCATTTAAATTTCAATAGCCAGCACTTCCTCTGCAAATCTATAAAGCTAAAGCCTGGTGAATGATAGGAGGGCGGTGTTTATTTATTGGTGTGTTCTATCCTTGTTACGTGGGGACGGGGTCTTCATTTAATCTATCGGTATGGTAAAAAGGTTTTACTAAAAAGTTACAAAAATGCCAAACGAGCACTAAATTCAGGTTTCTGCATTATTTTCTTTGTCAAGCATCACTATTACAAGTCTACCTGTTCAGCCACAAAATCCTTAATTTGTGATTCATCAATGGTGCTCCCTAATCTTCTCACCACAAAGGCCATGGGTATTTGACCTGCTTCCTCATCAGGATACCTGCTAATATAAATGGTACATTATACGTATATATACATATATATATATATATATATATATATATATATATATAATACAGTATTGCTCTTGTGCGGACTGTCCCGCATTTTAATAGTGCGGAGTAGACATGTGTCACCTGGCGGTGAGCCCATAAAAGAGAGGGCACCTATAATTTAGCCGATAATTTTTGGGCTCACCGCCAGGTGACACACGTTGAGTCCGCACTGTTAAAATGCGGGACAATCCGCACAAGAGCAGTACTATATATATATAAAGGCAGGGTCTCATACATACTTGCTGCGCGCAAACCTATTTTTTTTAAATTTTTAAAAAATATATTTTTGAGTTGAATTTTTTTATGTGATATTTAAACATTTCAAGGTACCCATATAAAAAAAAAAAAACAGGTAAAAATAATTTTTTTCGCTATTTTAAAAAAATCGGTCAAGCTTTCACAGCTTTTAAAGTGCTTTAAAAATGTGAAAGTCTGACCGATTTTTTTAAAATTGCAAAAAAAAGTTATTTTGAACTGATTTTTTTTTATTTTGTTTTGGTTCCTTGAAAGGTTTAAATACCACCCAAAAAAACACAACTCAGAAATAATTTGTTTAGTATGTTAAAAAACCGGTATGTAAACTTGGTATGCACAGGAGTCTTACTATGTATATACATGTATATGTATATGTGTATGTATATGCATGTATGTAGTTCCATGACAGAGATGAAGCTGACAGTAATACTTACGGAATCACAGCCGCGTCGATAATATCTGGATGGGACTGAAGAAGATGTTCCAGCTCTGCTGGGGCAACCTAATATAATATAATATAGGCATCTATATTAATTGCAATTACAATTGAAACTCAAGGTAGGAAAATATGGTGCAAAAACAAATGCCCACCTGGTAGCCTTTGTATTTGATTAGTTCTTTTATTCGGTCCACGTAAAACAGAAAGCCTCCACTGTCAAAATAACAAAGATCACCAGTTCTTAACCATCCCTCAGAATCCAAAATTGATGCAGTTGCTTCTTCATCATCCACATAGCCTACATAAAAATCACAAACAACCCATTACTGCATTTGCTGCTGCTTTTCAAAAATTAAATAACAATAATGATGACGTGAAAATAAAGTAATATATTGAGCTTCAAGAAACAAATTGGTTTCATGATAAATATTCAATATACAGGCTTTGTCCTTTTGTTTCTCTGTTGTTGTTCAAATGTAATAAATACTATTCATTTAAATTTCCTCTGGGAAGAAAGCTCTACTTACTTTGGCAGTTTAAAGTTAAATTCAGGCTTTCAATAGAAAAATTATTGTCCGACTGTATTCCATTATCGAAAAATAATTTATTTTTTATGCTTTTAGCAATATTTCCGTCTCTTTTGTTTCTGTGACTAATGCGTGTTTATGTGTTTGTAAGAATAAATATAATTACTCAATTATCAAAGGCAACATTAGTGTTACAAAAATGTCAATACCAGCAGTAAATGAAATTCAATAGCAACAGTAATGCAACCTTTCATTATAGATGGTCCTCTAACCCAAAGTTCTCCTTGCTTGAAAGGAGGCAAACAAATGCCATTGTCAGGATCAACAATTTTGGCTTGGCAATTTGAATCAATGCGTCCCGTTGCACCTCTTATGCCGCTTTCAATGGGAGCTAGTATTCGACAAATTCCACTTGTTGTTTCAGTCATCCCATATCCCTAATGGAGTGAAGTCAATGTCATTAGCATCCATCATAGTCTACAGAATGATCACATAATTAAATATCCCTCGAAGCCTCTAAATTTGAAAATCAAAATGGGGCATTTCATTTGTGATATTGAAAAGACAAATTTTGAAGTCACACCTCATGGTCTTTATCATAATTTAAGTTTTCATCCCTAACTGTGTCTCCACTCTTTATTAGTACATATTTATATTTTCTTAATGGAACTTATCTTAATTTATCGTAGATATGCAACGAACTCTATAAACCCAATGGTACTATATATATATATATACAATGGAGGGTTACAACTCCTCAACTCACTGTGTTCCTGGAATCCACTATCAATAAATTACCATATCTTGTTCTTCTTACCGAATTCATTTCATGCTAGAATCTGAAAATTTTCTTACTACACACTTGTCCATTTAATTTTCTTTTATTTCCAGCAAACTATTCTTGATAAATGACTTTTTATCATTTATATAGTTAGAGGTCGTACCTTGGTGCGATGGTAAGTGCCCTCGCCCAAGTTACGGTCGGTCTCGGTTCGAGACATGGGAGCAGCCTCTCCATATATGGAGGTAAGACTAGCTGACATCTGCCTCTCCCAGACCCCGCAGTTAAGCGAAGGCCTTTTGCACTAAGTACGACCTTTTATACCTTTGCTTGTATTTAAGGTTTGAAATTAATCAAGCATTCAAGGGTAAGTAGTAATTTGGATGTTGTTAGGACTTGAAATTTATCGACTATTTGGGCTATTAATTGGGTATTGTACTTGAGACTTAAAACTAGTTTAGTATTTGGCTAAACAGTGAGGTTATATTAATTGAATATTTGAGTTTATATATAGATCAAAACAATTCAAAAACCGAAAGAACCTCTCAAAAACATCGCCTTGGGCTCCCCTAATTTGTCTAGAGTTCCAGTTCCGCCCTTACTTAAAATATACTCAACTCACCCCTCTCTTCCACAAGTAGGTGGAGACCAGGAGGGCCGGAAACCCCAACAAGAAACCTTTCCCCTCTCCAATTTATAGGAGCCACACGATTCTTTCGCGAAACGCTCTCTCAGACGTTTCCACTCCTGCCCCCGCAAGCAAAGAGGTTTCAAGATACCAGGCAACCAAGTGAAAGTGAACAGCTCCGAGCAAATGTCGTGACACAAGACACAACCCGTTATCGGTCTATTGCACTAACCTGCGCCAACGGCACATTATGAAACCGTCTTCTAAACCTCTCAATCACTGCTTCAGCTATCGGAGCTCCTCCACAAGACACAACCTCCAAAGACCTCAAATCATATCCACATGCAGTATCATTCACCATCGCAACAACCACCGATGGCACCACCACCAAATGAGTAACCCTAAACTCCTCAATCCCCCTCATCATCACCCCCAAATCAAACCTCTTCATCGACACCACACTCATCCCAACCGCTATTCCTCTCAAAACATACATCAATCCATACGCATGAAAATACGGAACCGTACACAACGCCACCGCCGGCGAAACCCTAACATTCCGAACCGCCGCCTGCACTACCGCCAGCGAAGCTATAAAATTCCGGTGCGTCAACACCACTCCCTTCACTCTCCCCGTCGTCCCCGAGGAATACAAAATCGCCGCCGTATTCGACTGCAAAACATCAACCGCGTCACAATCATAAACCTCATAATCCCCAGCATTAATCATCGACTCAAACTCATCCGAATCGATCACAATATTACGACACCGAATCAACGATAATTTACGACAAGTTTCACGAGTCGAGAACGTAATAACCGCTTTAGATAAACCAATTTGGCGAGAAATCTCCGAATCCGAACTCAACGGATTCGACGGAGATATAATCACACCAATTGACAATAAAGCGAGATAGAGAATCGGAATGTGAATCGAATTTGGAGAGATAATAAAGGCCGTATCGCCTTTCTCGAGTCCAACTTCACATTTCAGATATGCAGCTAGGGTTTTTACATGGTGTATGAGTTGAGGATAACTTATACAGTTTCCTGTAGTAGCATCAATTAATGCTCCAACGGTAGCGTTATTATTTTGATTGAGGAGAGAGAAAATGTAATCGGTTACAGAAATTGAGGTTTTTTCATGAGGAGGTAAATGAGATTGAGGTCTGAGACTGTGGTAGATTTTAGTTTTAGAGCAGAAACCGCTGTTTGGATCGATTGAAGATAGCATGTTTGGTTTTGGTTTGAATTGGAATTTGCTGTGTATGTTTTTATTAATTTAAAATGGAATGAGGATTATTAAAATAATGATGCATCGTTTTCATCGATACAATCAACCAAATAGTAAATGGTGGACTTTATCGAAAACACCAGGGAAGTAGACAGAGTAATAATTTAGGTGTTTTTTTACGAGTCGGTGAAAATGTAAACTCTTGAGAATCAGTGGTAAAGAAAGAAACAAACTTGAAGGCCTAATTTGATAAAGGAAATGGGTGTTGAAGTTGAAGTTGAAGCCTCTTGCAAGTAACCAAATATGCAACGCCATAACCCCTGTCAGATTCTACTCCACAACCTCAATGGACGGTAATTCAGGTTAGTCGTGTCATTTTCGGATCGTTTTGTTTTTTATTTTAATATAAGTTTTGGGTAATCTTAAATCTATGCAAGCTAATCGGGTCATTTCGGGTTAATACCATAAACGAGTTATCGGGTCAAAAATTGTCAGCGCTCCCTGCAACTGCAAGTTTACCCATAAAAATCTACACGATAGATAGATTAAAGCGTGAATTAACGGGATTACAAGTTTTTACTCATACTTTCTTTAATATGCATGAAAATACCGTTTCATTCTTTTTTTTTTAATTTTATTTTATTGTTGCTTCTATATTTTTACACTTGTCGTTCTGAACAAAAAGAAACATGAACGGTTAGAAGAGGTTACATAGAAATTAAGGAAAGTTGAGAACGGATATGAAACTTAAAACAAGTTAAAAAACACATGGGATGAGAAACAAATAAACTTTAAACATGAGACTAAAACCAAAAAAATTATTAATCATTTGTCTAGTAAACTATTAATCATTTGGATCCACCACCCATTTATCAATATGGGTGTTTTAGCCCATTGGAGTTCCGAAGTGGAGTAGTGGGGTGGGCGGTTCGGTGACGCTTGCGCGAATTTTTAAAAATAAAATAATATTGGATAAATAGATATTTGAGGAACTAAATAAATGAAACTAAAAATAAATATATTTTTTACAAAATATGTATTTATGTTGGGGACTATACATGATTCATTTATTTATTAAAAGAATCCATCTATTTCCACTCCATCTTATCATTCCCCCATTCCACTTTTTTGTTAAAAGACCAAGTATCCTTAACAAGCTATTAACTATTTTCGTCATCCAAAATCCATTAACTTTACCATCATCCTTCATTTTCTCTCGTCAACCCCAAAAAGAGGGAAAATCCATATTTTCATCTTCTTCTCTTTGTTTCTTTAATGTTCAAATATGGTTCTCACAAATGGAGAAACTAATGATTGGGAAGTAAATACTAAACTTACGACCAAAGATTTTAATGAGTTAAAGGGTATTATTCCTCTCAATGGCACAAGCAATGTTGTTGAAATCAAAGAGTTATACAAATCTTCCAAATGCTCCATTGATTCATGTAATCTTTCATTCAAATTTCTATTTCCCATTTTTTAGTATTTAATTTATGTAAGTATAATTGTTTTTTTTTATTATGGATTCCACTTCTTAGGGTTTTTCAGAAGAAAAAAATTATGAGAACACATTATCTTATAGGATTCCTTTTTACCAATGTTTAGTTTATTTTTTAGTTATATTTTAATTTTTTTTATATAAAAATGACAAAAATCACAGTTTTTTATTTTCATCCGAACATATTAATAAGAAAAATATTTAGAACACACTGAAAAGATAAATTTTTTATCAGAACACATTGAAAAAATGACAAATAATTTATACTAACAAACATTGATTAGAATGTTGTTTGAATATATTAGTTAGTTCAATTTTATTTTGATGTTATACACACGTGATGAAACTGTTGGATGCTTTTTTGATTTGTTGGTTGAGATATTTTCTAATTGTGATGATCTTCTTAACAATGTTCGTAATGTTGTGATAACTCAAGGCCATGCTATAATAATTAAAAGGTAAAAAACGAATCATTATATTGTTATTGGTTGTGATAGGGGAGGAAAATATAGCACTCGTATTCCAATGGATAAGCGAAAGAGGGACACATCATCACGACTTAAAAATTGTACTTTTGAGATTGGGGGGAAAAGAAAAAGGATGAAAATTGGAAATTGGAGATAAAAAATGTTTCCCACAATCACGAATCATCAAGTGATATATCGGAACACCCCCCGTGTCGTCTTTTTCAAATAAAGAGATGTTGCGTATTAAAGAGATGAGTTGGTTGGTATACCCACAAGACAAATACTTTCCTCTCTACGGTAAAAAAAAATCCTAAAGCTTCAAGAAATAGCAAAGACTATTTACAATGCAAAGGGTAAGATCACAAAAGAAAATTTAGCGAACCGTACTATGATCCAAGCATTATTTGAAGAATTTTCTCAAGGTGATTTTCTTTTTGATATCAAGCGCAATAAAGATGGTCATTTGAGTCATTTATTTTTTTTCCATCCTTCTTCAATTGAATTAAGCATGAGTTACTCCAATGTCTTTGCGATGGATTGCATGTATAAGATAAATAAATATAAGATGTCATTGTTTCATATAGTTAGAGTTTGGAGCTTTAATACTTCATTTTCTGCTTGTTTTGCCTTCTTGCAAAAAGAAAAAGAAGGAGGCTATGAGTGGGCATTGAAAAAATTTCAAAATATATTGGATTGTGATAGGCATCCTTTGGTGATTATAATGAATAAAGAACTATCATTATTGAATGCCAGAAAAGTTATTTTCTCAAGTACCAGACATCTTTTATGCCTATGGCATATTGAGAAAAACATTCTCTCAAAGTGTAAGGTGAAATTTGAAAAAGAAAAAGATTAGGAATTTTTTTTGTCGAGTTCGACTAGTTTGATAGAATCTCCGGATGACTCAACATTTATTGAAGCTTGGAATCTTTTTTAGGTTTATTATAGGGAGAAGGATTTTATCCTAAATTACATATGGAGTACTTGGCTTCCTTTTAAAGAATTACTTGTAAATGCATGGACCGTAAAATATGAACATTTCGAAAATCGAATTACTTCAAGGGTTGAAGGTTCACATGGGGTGATCAAGAAATATCTTCATATCTTGACCGACAATTTTTGTGAGGTAAAGGGAAAATTTTGTATTGTTATTGATAATCAATACAAGGAAAATAAAACACAATTTGCTAGTGAAAAACTTCGTGTTCCACACAAATTTTGCCACCCCTTTTATAAGGAGCTTATTACGAATGTTTCAATGTTTGCACTTACAAAACTTTTCAAGCAATATGAGTTGGCTACATCCAATTCATTATTGGGTGCATGTACCGATATATTTTCAAAGACTATGGGTTTACCTTGTGCATACATAATGAAAGCTAGGAAGGCGAAAATGTTGCGACTTGATGATATACATCCCCAATAGAGAGTTGATAAAAAAATTCTTTAGTGATAAACAACGTGATATGGTTAACCATGATGATTAAATTGGTGGTCTTTTAAAGGAGTTTTGTAATAAGTATGAACAAATGTCGCTTAGCCAAAAGGAAGATAGTCGTAAAAAAATTGTTCAACTTATTAAGTCATCATTTCCTTTGAAAATTGAACCTCTCATTCAACCTCACAAATGTCGTCCGTTAGGTTCAAAGAATAAAAAGACGGTTTTCTCTACAAGCTGCGATCCTTCAGCCTTTGAGATTATCGAAACGACCCGAAAATGTAGTATATGTAAAAAACTTGGACATAATAGCCGCACTTTTGCCAATATAGTCGGTGATACTAGCTTTAACGCGTTTGATGGAAGCATGGTGGAAATGGTGGATTTAAATACACTGTTTTATAACTCTTCATGGTATTAGAAATTCAAGTAAGACTCATCAAACTTATTGCTATTTTTTTTTATATTGTGTTGATTGTATTTTTTTAAATTTTTTGTAAATGAATAGAGTTCTTACCAATATATATATATATATATATATATATATATATATATATATATATATATATATATATATATATATATATATATATATATATATTGCAGATTTGGTGCGGAGGAGCTATGCAAATTTATTTTGTGTGCTTTGATGAATAGGACTCCCTTTTGTCATATATTTTTTGTTCTCAATTATTCGGAGATAGCGTTTTATGGAGAATTGTTATTTTGTGAAAATAATATTTAATTATATGAGGTTGACTTATTTTATATTTAAATTATATATAATCATTTGGTATGGATGGTGTAACACGGAGATAATGGTTGTTTATGTTTATGTTATTTAAATTATATTTAATCATATGGTATACTTATTAGTTTATGTTTGCTTAGTATTAGTTTCCGATTTATGCAGTGTACACTGTTATTAGGACTGTTTTTTTAGTGTACACTGTTATGAGGTTGTTTGGTGTACACTGTTATGAGGTAATATTTTTTGGTGTATTTATTAGTTTATGTTTGTTTAGTGCTACATGTGCAATGTGTTGTTATTATGAATGCTATCAAAACAAGGAAACAGATGAAGACAAATATGTGAAAAGTAAATTTTAAGGGTAGCAGTATCTTTTAGCAAAAAGGTGGAGTTGGGGAAGATTATATGGAGTGGGATTAGATGGACTCTATTTAAACAATTTGTTCGTATTATTGTTTAGTTCTAATAACTAATGTGACAATCTAGTTAATTGGTATTATTATATGTAAGTCATATTTTGAGAGTTTTTCTTAATTAAGTCATATTGACTAGTCAACCATTGATTATGTCCTATTTTGAAATTTATGAATTTTTCCTTTACTAATATACCTCTCTCCCTATATTCCACCAAAATTTAATAATAGTCTTTATTTTTTTTCTTTTTCAAACTTTAAATACCTATAAATTTCGATATACAATTTCAAAATTTATTAAATGTATTTTTTTGAATGCTACTAATTATGCCTTATAAAATAAGACCCATATTCGATGGAAAATATTTAAAAAAATAAAGATGACGTGTTTTCTTAATTTTTGGCAAATAGTATATATTACTGTCTGTGTAATATTTGTACAGTAAATATTAATTGTTTGTGAAAATATCTCAGATATAAAACTGCTTCATTTTAGGTAAACACGGTAAATTTTATTGTCTGTGTTATATTAACACAGTAAATGTTACTATTTATAAAAATATCCCAGATATAAAGTTATTTTATTTTTCGTTGAACACAGTAAATTTTACTATTTGTGTAATTTGTTTTCTTTGAAATGTTATGGGCTTCATGGATGTTGTTTGATAGATCTCGGTGAGTAAGTTTCAAAAATAGTAACTTTGCAAAAAATAATGAATTTATAAATCAAAAGTTATGACCCTTTGAAGATTAAAAATAGGAAGAAAAAAATTCCAACCGCCTGTGTAACTTTCCCCAATAAGTTACGGATAATTATTTTTAAAAGGATAAAATTATTAAAAAAATTCTAAAAAATTAGGAATAGAACATATTTGATAGTTGAAAAGTCACTTGGACTTTTTAGGAAAAATATCTTCAATAGGACCTATATGTAAAAAAAACTAAATTAATCATTTGGCTCATAAACTATTACGGTTGTTCTAAAATGGCTCATGAATTGTTAAACGTATTAATTTAATATTCAAACTCATTCTTCTATCACATTTGACCATTAACTTTAATGGAAAATAATCATGTGCACATGACTACTTTAAGGTCCCGTTTGGTTCGTGATAAAGTTGGGTGAAATCTGATTCCTTCCAAACATTTCTGGAAAAGTGTAAGATTACTGCGTTTGGTGTGAGGTTAAGTTGCATGGAAATGTGGGTCCCAATGAAATCAGATTACATCTGTTGTGGAAAAGTGGGTGCATCAAAATCCATCCAATATAGGTGGGATTCTTACTTTCCCATGGGAATTCTTACAAATAATTTTTGTGAAGACAAAAATGCCCTTAAAAATATTAAATTATAAAAACTACCAATAAGGTCTAAATATTTATTTTATGAATACAATTTTGTTATGTTAGTTTGTATTAAATTTAAAATCAAACAAATTTTATTTTGGCATTTTTTTATACTCATGTAATAATTAATTTGATTAACTTACAATATAATACACACATATCTACAATAAATTATTATATTTGTTAAATATTGAAAAAAAATATATACTTAGAAAAAAATATATTTGAGTTCATACATTTATAAATATTGAATCGTAATATTGTGTATATATATACACATGTATACATACATATATATATAATTGCTAAGGGATATTATTGATATATATGATACATTACCATGTCACTTTCCATGCATGAGCCAAAAATAAAATTTTGATTCCCAATAGAAATCCATTGGTTAACCTAACAGAACGAAGGGATTTAGAATCCAGGTAAAAGGGCTTCTGGTAATTACTTTCCTAATAATCAGAATCCATCCAAAACATTACCGCGAACAAAATGGGGGGCTAATGTTAAAGAAAAACAGATTCTTAACATAATAATAATAATAATAATAATAATAATAATAATAATAAAATAAAATAAAAATAAAGAAAGCATTCTCTCTACGACCTTACCCAACCGGATAACCCCATGTAAGGACACAAGTCTCCGATTGAGTCTTAATGTAGTTTTGGCTCAATTCGGGACAAAAACATTTGAGTCATAGGATAGTGTTCAAGTGTATCTATCCAAGCACGTGTTAGTTGAAGACGTAGCGGCCAAAATTATAAAGTGCCTCGTTTCTACGTTAACAACATTGGTTCCAATGCTCCTAGGGTATGAATGCATTTTATATATATATAGGAGCTTGGAAATTTATTGGGTGTATTTTATAAAAAATTTATAAATAGTTTTAACGACTTTGTTTTACTCATAAAATATTTTTTTTAAACTTTTCATAAAAAGTTTTAGGGTTACAAAGAATATTGCATTTTCTGACAAGTCGTTCGAACGAGATTCCCAGATCGTTCGAATGAGACTTCTAACGAGATTTTCTTTTTCTCACTGGAACATCGTTAGTAAAGTCATTCAAATGAAAAAGTCATTCGAACGATTTTGGTGGGAACAGTTATTTGGCAGTTTTTTGCAGTTTTCTTCACGTTCCCACTACTTTTGTTCCCACAAACTTTTTCAGAATTACTAAGTGCGGGAACCAACTTTTTCAAAGTAACTTTTCCACATTCTAAGAGTCTTTGAGAGAGTAAAACTTTTAAGAAAACGTTCTATGTTTCGTGTTTGATTTTTATGGATTAAATTCACCAAAAACACATACACACCCATTTGTTTAGTTTATCCAAGTCCCTGCATATGTATATCTTGCTTGGAGTTTGTTTGGCACCGGGTTTTACTCTACCGTTTGAAGACTTGTTTGGGTTTACTTCTACATCCCACAAAGAAGAATACTTGTTTGTTGATGCGGCATTTCCACTCGGAGAAAGGATTCGGGTGCGGGTTGACGGTTGTTCCAAAGGCCTCATTGGAGGATTCCAAGGTTCCGATGGACTCTGGGATTGTCGACTAGGCGGAGGTAGTTGCAAGAAGACGCGTCAGGGGTATGGACGGAGTCAAGTCAAGTTGTGTAAGTCATCTGTCTTGTAATCATAAAACCATACTTAGTGGACTTAAGGCTAGGGTCGTCCGAGGTTTTTTCCCGTTGTGGGTTTTTCCTCGTACATCGCGGTGTAGTGGTTTTTTATTTATTTTATCTTTTGCAAATCCCCTAGAATGAATGCTTAGGGTAAAAAGATAAATTATGGTTTAATTCACATTATAGTTTGATTTGGTGCTAAAATTAATTTAGGTTAAATTTGGATTAATTTAATTCTTGTCATTAATATAATTTGGTAAAATTTAGTTTGGCCTAAATTAAAAATTGAATTAATTAATGTTAGGCAAATTTCTAGGACTTGGGTTAAATTGAATTTTGGGCTTAAAGTAAAAATTCACAAATATGATTTTTACTATAATTTTAATTTTGAGAAAATTAAAATCTGTTTTACTTTAGTTTTAATTTATGAAGAGATTGATTTTTAGCTTATGTAGTTGTTTAGTTGAACCATCTCTCTTCCGCACGTGTTAGGAAATTAATCATATTTAATTGAAAGAATAATTTTTTAAATTGGGGTCCTATCATTTTCAAATTGGTATCAGAGCCGGAGCGCTAATTTATTGCGTTAAAGTCCATTCAAATATTTTTGGCTAAAATAGAATTTTCTCCATTTTCAAAATTTTCTATTTTCGATGGTTCCAACTACGCGTATGAAATCGGCACTTAGGTCTCTAGATGAGAGGGTTTGGTTGTCAGTCGTTAATGGATGGTCCCCACCTACATATTTAGTTGAAAATGAAATTGTTCCCAAACCCACTGATAGATGGAGTGAGAATGAATTTAAACTTATAAATTTTAATTCGCGTGGTTTAAATGCCTTGTTTAGCGCGGTCACACCGGATGAATTCCGTCGCATTATAACGTGTGAAATCGCTAAAGAAGCTTGGGATATTTTACAACTCACTCATGAAGGAACTAGTGTCGTAAAATCTTTTAAACTCCAAAACCTCACCACTCAATTTTAAACCATCAAAATGAATAAAAAAGAAACATTTGATGAATTTTATGCTAGACTTTCCGATATAGTTAGTTCATCTTTTAATTTGGAAGAAAAAATACCCGACAACCGAGTAGTAAAGAAAATTTTAAGGTCCCTACCCGATAGATTTATTCCTAAGGTGACAGCGTTAAATTCTTTACTCACTTTAGCCTCTACGAAATTAGAAGAGCTCGTAGGTGATTTACAAACCTATGAACTAGACATGTTTCCCTCTAAAACTGAAAAGAAAACAGATAAGAGCGTTGCTTTGAAAGCCCAAAAGGAGGAAAAATAAGTAGTAGATAGTGAAAGTGATAGTGACTCGGAAGATATGGCTATGTTTACAAGGAAGTTTCATAAATTTCTTAAATTTAATAAAGATAAATTTAAAAATGATTTTAAGAAATTTGAAAATTCTAAGCATGACAAAGCCGAGAAGATCCCTAAAACTTTTAATAAAAATTTAAAAAGGGACGAGTCAAATAGGTGTTACGGTTGTGAGGGTTATGGACATAGGGCGAGAGAGTGTCCCATTAAACTAAGGAGAGAGGGTAAGCAACCAATTTCCTACAATGCAACCCTTAGTGATAGTGATAAGGAAGAGGGATCCGATTCCCCCACTAAGCCCAACTTTGTGGCTTTTATGGCAAGTCATGTGAGTGAAAGTGAGCACTCCTTAATTGATGAAATTTTAACACAAGACACTTCCAATGTCATAATTTGTGAATCCTAAAGAGATGATGGTAGTGAGAGTGGAGAAGAACGAGAGAGTAAAAATGATGAGGAGGTTGAAGAGAGTGAACTTCAATTTTCATTTTAAGAATTATATGAAGAATCTATTAAATTGAAAAGAGCAAATTTGAAGTTAGAAGCTAGTTTAAGAGAGCGTACCAAGGTCATTGATGAGAGTGCGTTAGTGGAAGACCTTAAGACACGTGAGAGAGATCTTCGTGAGAAGCTTGAATATGTAGAAGGCGAGAGAGATAGCCTTAAAGGTTTAATGGAATCCTTGAAAAAGGAGCTTCTTGAGTTTTAAGAGCGCAATATTTTATTAGAGTCTCACATTATAGATTTATAAAATAAACTAAAAGACTCTAGTAAAGTCAAATTTGATTTGGAGTGTCGTTCGGAGAAATTAGATAAAATATTAGGAACGGTTCAAATAAAAAATGACACTCGTGGTTTAGGCTTCGATACTTGTAGAGAGTCAACTCTTAAAGCCACGACCAACTTTTTAGGAGAATCCTCTAGGAACAATGTTATATTCATTCCTTAGGAAAGTCTTTTCGCCGAGTCTTTAGGTGCTCACATTGTGGTCGAAAAGGTCATCTTAGAAAGTTTTGCTTTGATATTAAACAAGGTCCTAGAAAATCCCTATGTAAGGCAACCAAGGTAGCCAAGACTCCTATATCCCGAGATCGTCATTCATCTTTAGTTTGGGTTAGGAGATCCGACTTGGTAGATTTACAAGATAGGATTTTTTATTCTCATTTACTTTCACACGATACCTCCCTTGCTAAATCCAAAGGTTGAATGTGTTAGTTGTTTACATACTCTAGTTTTTTGTGCCTCATATTATATATCATTGCTAGGTGTATGCATGTTTAATCATTGTTCTAGTCTATACTTCATGCTTTATCACATGCTAGAATTATGATTGTTGTTTATCTTTTGTATTATATTTCTTTCATTTCGGTTTGCATTAAATGAAAAATACAAAAGGATTTTTGTTTATCATTTGTGTTTCACCTTTTAGTAATTTAGGCTTAATAAAAAAAACAAATGATTTTTATTTGTCTTTTGGAGTAAATATTTTTATTTGTTTGGTTTAAAAATTCCAAAAAACTCAAAAAGATTTTTGTTTTGTGTGTATTTTAGTTTGACACGCTCTAAGTGGCATATACTTGTGTTTGAATCCCTTTTTTTCGCTCCCATGTGGCTAGAACTTTTGGTTAAGATTGTCAATCCTTAAAATGTTCTTTACCATGCTTATATGGAGTAGTTGGATTTTGTGTTGCTATAATGGATTCTAGTTTTATATGCCTCAATTCACACATGCACGAGCTCACTTGAAATTATAACTTCATATGTATATTTGAGCTTTTTGAGGTGTTCTCCTACCAATATTGTCATCTACATGTTATGTAACCTAGGAGGACTAGTGCATGTTAAAATCCATTGCACGCGAGAATTGAGCGATAAAAGATTATATATATATATATATATATAATGTGCACGGGGAAGGGCTCCGAAAGGAAATATCATCCTTTGCGAGTAAGTCACCGTTTGCTTGAACCTGAAAGAAATACGTGGTCCAAAGACCTAAAAGAATAATGGCATTAAAATAAAATATTTGCTAAGGCCTATTTTGTTTAGTTGATTTATTCATTCAAAAGATTAAAATAATATGCTTAAATTGAGGGAGTTTGGATGGTATATCAACGGTTTGCACAATGTTCGTTTATCCTAGTTGTTCTTTCAATGTCATGACTCTATTGGTTTATAAAATCATCAAAATTCTAGGCTTGTATGCATTTTGTATGTTTGTTCATTGAGTTCAATCTATATTGTCACATGAGGTTATATTCAAATGTGATAAAGTTTGCAATCAAATGAGAACTCTGTGAATATGTTTTAAGTGATTGGGTCTAAATTTAATTGTTGCCCATATGTTTTCATCCTCTTATCACTCTAAGCTTCATCGAGTTTAAATTAGTTTTTATCCTTTGTCTATTCTTGAACAAAAAAAGGGAGAATGATAGGGGGAGAAATGGTATCTAATCCTATTGTAATCGTATCTTAGTTTGGGAGATTTAACTTAAGGGGAGACGTCTTTCTAAGTAGGTCATTTATTTGATAAAGGGGAGAATTAATTTAGGGGGAGTATTTATTTTATATGCATTTAATATTCTTATTCCCTATGCGTTTGATTGTTTTCTTAAGTGTTCAGGAATTCTTCTAAATGGAAACTTTCATCAGCAAAGATATTGATCCTTGGGTTTTGAGTCAAGCTATGTAATGTTTCATTTTCGGTGGGATATTTTTTAAGTCTATTAGAGTTTGACGGCCCTTTGGAATTTTTATTAGGTTTTTGTCCCGGAATAGCCAAAGGGGGAGATTTGTAAGGACACAAGTCTCCGATTGAGTCTTAATGTAGTTTTGGCTCAATTAGGGATAAAAACATTTGAGTCATAGGATAGTGTTCAAGTGTATCTATCCAAGCCTATGACGTGTTAGTTGAAGATGTAGCGGCCAAGATTATAAAGCTTCATCGTATGCCGGGTTTATTATGCCTAGTTTCTACGTCAACAACATTGGTTCCAATGCTCCTACGGTATGAATGCATTATATATATATATATATATATATATATATATATATATATATATATATATATATATAGGAGCTTGGAAATTTATTGGGTGTATTTTATAAAAAATTTATAAATAGTTTTAACAACTTTGTTTTACTCAGAAAATATTTTTTTCGAACTTTTCATAAAAAGTTTTGGGCTTACAAAGAATATTACATTTTTTGACAAGTCGTTCGAACGAACTGGAATCTCGTTCGAACGAGATTCCCAGGTCGTTCGAACGATACTTCTAACGAGATTTCCTTTTTCTCACTGGAACATCGTTAGTAAAGTCGTTCGAACGAAAAAGTCGTTCGAACGAGTTTGGCGGGAACAGTTTTTGACAGTTTTCACCATGTTCCCACTACTTTTGTTCCCACTAACTTTTTCAGAATTACTAAGTGCGGGAACCAACTTTTTCAAAGTAACTTTTTCACATTATAAGAGTCTTTGAGAGAGCAAAACTTTTAAGAAAAAGTTCCATGTTTCGTGTTTGATTTTTATGGATTAAATTCACCAAAAATACATACACACCCATTTGTTTAGTTTATCCAAGTTCCTATATATATATATATATATATATATATATATATATATATATATATATCTTGCTTGGAGTTTGTTTGGCACCGGATTCTACTCTACCGTTTGAAGAGTTGTTTGGATTTACTTCTACATCCCATAAAGAAGAAGACTTGTCTGTTGCTGCGGCGTTCCCACTCAGAGAAAGGCTTCGGGTGCAGGTTGATGGTTGTTACAAAGGCCTCATTGGTGGATTCCAAGGTTCCTGTGGACTCCGGGATTGTCGACTAGGCGGAGGTAGTTGCAAGAAGACGCGTCAGGGGCTTGGACGGAGTCAAGTCGAGTTGTGTAAGTCATATGTCTTGTAATCACAAAACCATACTTAGTGGACTTAAGGCCAGGGTCGTTCGAGATTTTTTCCCGTTGTGGATTTTTTCTCGTACATCACGGCGTAGTGGTTGTTTATTTATTTTATCTTTTGCAAATCACCTAGAACGCATGCTTAGGGTAAAAAGATAAAATATGGTTTAATTCACACTATAGTTTGATTTGGTGCTAAAATTAATTTGGGTGAAATTTGGATTTATTTTATTCTTGTCATTAATATGATTTGGTAAAATTTGGTTTGGCCTTAGGCAAATTTCTAGGACTTGGGTTAAATTGAATTTTGGGCTTAAAGTAAAAATTCACAAATATGATTTTTAGTATAATTTTAATTTTGAGAAAATTAAAATTTGTTTTACTTTAGTTTTAATTTGTGAAGAGATTAATTTTTAGCTTATGCAGTTGTTTAGTTGAACCATCTCTCTTCCGCACATGTTAGGAAATTAATCATATTTAATTGAAAGAATAATTTTTTAAATTGGGGCCCTATCGTTTCCACCCCACCCCCTTATTTTTCGGCGAGAAATCCAACCTAACCCCAACCCCAACCTCGTTCCTTTTTTGGCGAGAAAATCAAACTCTTACAAAAATCCAACCACATCCCTTCATTTTCTAGCTAGAAATCAAGTAATTACCAAAATCAAGCCCTTACCTTTTCTGGTGATACCCAATAATCAACCCCACCCCTTTCCTTTTTTTGACTAGAAAATCTAACGCAACACCAACCCCGTTGTTTTTCCTGCGAGAAAATCTAAACCAACCCACCTTGTTCCTTTTTCGGCTAGGAGGAGGGGGGTGAGAGATAGATTAGGGGTGGGGTTAACTATGGGTAGGAGGGCAGCGAGAAGGAGTTTGGGGTTAACTGTCAGTGTGAGGGGTAACTGTGGATGGAATGAGTTAGTTGTGGATGGAGTTGGCAAGGTTGGAGAGAGTAGGGGGAGGGGGTCGCAAGTTGAGTGGGAGTGGGAGTGGGGTGGGGGTGTAACCGGAGTGGGATGGATTTGTGTTATCAGTTTTTTTTTTTAAGAAGAAGATTGTGTTTGAATGGTTGTGTTTTTAAATTTTGTTTTAATGTATTTTTATCATATTACATTTGTGCCCTATAATAATAATAATGTTAAGTTATATTTTTACTCTTAAAATGATCATGTGCGTCACAAATGACAATTTTTCGTCCAAGTAAATGGTAAAATATAACGGAAAGATCTTGTTAATTTGGTTTGGTTAGTTTGGGGCTAAAATGACATTTTTGATAGTTTAAGTGCCAAGTGAGTATTTTACTCTAGATTAAATTACACATTTAATGAAGGTGACTATTGTATTAATGCATAAATTTCATTTGACACCTCTATACTTAAACCATATAGCCAAAATAACCCAAAAATCATACTCCAAAGAAAAAAAATGTTATCACTTGAAAATAATGGTTTTGAGTATGGTTTGAAGTTATTTTGGGTATAGTTATCATAAAAGATATTTTTTACAATGAAATTCATTAGGTTTAACAAGAACGTTGAAGGAAGGGTCACTGGTGGAAAAAAACATAGTTTAGGGGCTTAAATGTTAAAAAAAGTTTGAGGGCCAAAACTTTAGACTATCGAATGTTTAAGGACCACCAGTGTAATTTAATCTTGTATATATGAGCCAAAAAAATAAAAAAATATCCAAATTATCTATATAATATGGGGTGCGGTATTTTATTATAGTCTTGTCAAAATAATCAAAGGGTCTAAAATCATCCAACACAACAGCGATCTAATGGCATATATCAAGGCTTCTGACTAAATCCATCGTCACTTGTTTGTGCAGTCTTAACCCTTCTAGTTATATCTCATTCAATTTCAAACCATTTTAGAACTCTGATCATCTCTCTCACTCCCTCTCCTTACTTCAATAAATTTCTCTCTAATAACATGCACTAATGCTACGTTTTGGAGTTTTGGAGAGAAAATTAAAAAAAAGTTTTATTAAGAGAGAAAAGAAAAAAAATGGAAAGTTAATAAGAGGAAAAAGAAAAGAATAGAAAAAAATTAATATTCCTTCCTTTGTTTGGGAGATAAGAAGAATATTTTTTTAAGAGGAAGAAGGTAAAATTCATTGCAAACTCTCATTTTCCTCCATTTCTTTTTTATTTTAAAAGAAAGTTTGGAAAGAAATATAAAGTTTTTTCCAAAAAAATCTTTTATTTTCTCTCCTTTTAAACTCCCCAAATAGAGAAAGTGTATCACTTCCCTTCGTTTAAACTCCCAAACGAAGGAAATGAAACATTGTCCCTTTTTTCCTTTTTCTTTTCTCTCCAAAATAGGACTCGTGAACATACCTTAAGGATTGTTTATTTTTACCTTAAAACTTATTTTTATTGTCTTTGATAGTTAAGAGATAAAATTACCTCTGAATCTAAACACTGAATCTAAATATGACTAAATATGTTCATTCAAAGGTTTATTAAGACATAAAAACAAGCATGCTTTTCAAATTTAGATTTCATGCTTCAGAAGAAAAAAAACGCAACCAAAAATAAAATTGGAATTACCACTAAAAACAAAGGTAGTTTCTCTCTCAACAATCTGATATGAACTTAGGGTTTGAAGTTTTCAAACTTAGGGTTTCCATGGGTCGTAATGGTTTCAAAATGTGGAGTGTTAAATTTTCAAATTTTCATATCTCTGTGAGATTGTAACATATATACAATGTATTCCCTTCCTTAATGTTTATTTTTTTGTTCTCTTTAATTATGTGTAAATTCTAATGTTTCTATGGAGCAAATAAAAATACTCAACAGAGGGGTTAGTTAAGTTCTAGTTCCTTTTATTCAATTTTCGAAACAAAATGATTAAAGAAACGTATTCTTTCTTTCTTTATTCTTTGTTTTGTTTTAGTTTAGGGTTTATTTGGATTTGTATTATAAATGAAGGTTTTTATTACTTTCTTTGTTTATTACATTCTATTACACTTTACAAGTTGTTATTTATTTTAAAGGTAACACCTCTATAAATATATCCCTTCTACTGTCAATAATTTGGTAGGTTCTCTAATCTAAAATTTACTTATTTACATTTCATTATGCCTCTAATGGTAGATGTCTTAGAGTGATAGTTTATTCATTGTTAAATTTTCATTTTCCACTTTAAACTATAAGTGTGCATTTACCCTATCGAGTATTTATTACTCATACTTTTTGTTTATGATAATTAATAGGTAACTCGACAAAGATAACGTGTATAGTTGAGTGAGACGTCATTAAATGCAAGTATATTTAGATCACGCAGTCCGTGGTAATGTCCAAGGTAGACACACCCTTTCCATGGCCCCTATTTTCATAAATAAGAAAATCCTAATTCCAATCATGGGAAGACTCGAAACTTGTTAACACCTCCCAAAGACCTAAACGAATACTTAATATATTCTAGTACTTCAATTTACTTTCGTGAGACTCCTCAAAATTGACGACCCAATTTTGGTCAATCAAACGCTTTAGTTATGGTCAATTGGACTTATGACATTACAAATGTACTACTATCGAACTCTAGATCGGCCCTTAGCTGTACTTTTGGACTCTGTTAGATTGATTGACCCGCTGAGTTCCAGAAATTTTAAGGAAAATCAACCTAAAATATGGACTGGTCATGCCTAGTTAAGAGACCCCCTCGGGGTGTTTTAATGAAAATATATGTGTGGGCATAATTCTTTATAAAAGGGCAATGTCCACTAATCAAGGAATGTTCTAAATTAAGTAATGAATGATTATCTCATAATATTATTCAATTAACATATATTATTTGTAATAATCCGTATATTTTAACATTTGGATTAATCAATTCCTATTATTAAAATATACAACTTTAAAGACAATTTAAATATCATTTTTAACATGCATGGAAAACAAATGAAACGAGTGACAAGATATGAGCATGATATGAATAACCTTAAATGACATCTCAAAAAGAGCATCATCAACTAAAACAAAATAAGAGATATATCTCATAAAGAGCATCACCAAAAATGCATATATTCATTATTTTTGCATATCATTTTTTTAAAATAAAAATAAAAAATTGATATTTTTTTTGTAGATAATCTCCATAGTGATCATCTACAAAACACTTTATAAAAAAATTCAATGTTTTACTATTTAAAAAAAATAGTTTGTACGTGGATATTGTGGGGGCTAAAATTATTTCACTACGCCCATTTACAAAGTTAGCCGACCAGCCCACTACGAGACATGGACTGCCTAACCCAACTCAAACAGCCAATTTTACCCGTGTATTTAACATGGCCTTAAATACATTATAATAAGCTCAAATTGTTTATCAAGAATCTCGGAGAGATATTCAAGGACAGTTACGAGCTATACTCAAGCAGGAAGAGTTACGTGCATAATTCAACCTCTTGAACATTATTATAAATGTGAACTCTCACCCTAGGGTCAAGGGAATGCAAATTTGTAATCTTGAGAGATACACTAATACGAAAAATATAAATCTCTTCGTGGACGTAAATAATTTACCGAACCACGTATTTTGTATGTTGTGCGTGTGATTGATTTATTTTATTAATTTACTTGCTTTCTTGGGATTATCTATTGTGATTGTTTTTGCACTCATAGTTGGCGTCGTTGTTGGAAAACGATTCTCTTTTCCTACGTTAGTATTTACTGAAATAAAGTGTCACGATACCTCACCACAATAGCAACCTACCTCAGGTCAGTGAAGTACAAGATGACCCAGTTCCACCCAGGGTCAGGTCTCAGATTCATCATGAGCCAAATCCAAGGTTTCGCCAATAGAGATTACCTTTTGAAGATAGTCATAGCCCCCTACGTCTACGCAAATCTCCAGGTTGTTCGATGCATATGACGCCAAGCTTCAAGAGTATGAGGAGGCTACACGCCTCGAGATGGAAGAAAAAGCTCGCCTTCAGAGGCGACTAGAAATAATGAAGAGAGATCTCCACAAACATAATCGAAAGTGTCGTGAAAGGACTCTTAGTCCTTAAGCGAGCAACACTCATAGCCAAGGGAGGAGCTCCAAGCGTAATTTGGGCAGATCAGAACGTGGCCAACCAGAGAGTATCCACAGAGACAATTAATGTCAAAGCATAAGAAGTTTGGTTAGAAGAGAAATGGATCATCACCCAACCCCTCGAGGGGCTAGGTCCACTAAAGAGATGGATACAAGAACTCTTAACATACAGATGAGATCCCCTTTCTCAAGGGAGATAAGGATGAAGAGCCCTCAAAGAAGTTCACAGTCCAGAGGTTTAAAATCTATGACGGCAAGACTGATCCCATAGACCACGTCAAGCAATACAGGCAGGCCATGACCCTATGGACCCACAACGATTCTCTTATATGACACATCTTCCCTTCTAACCAACATGACGTAGCTTAGAAGTGGTTTAAGAGGTTGCCTCACTAGTCCATTACGAGCTTCAAGGTCTTCACTGAGGCCTTCACCGCTCGCTTCATAACCAGTAGCTCCCACCCAAAGAGGATGGATTCGCTGCTCACGGTGAAGAAAAAGCCACAAGAAACTCTTCGCAATTATGCCAAAACATATTAGGAAGTGTTTAATGATATATAGACTTGCTCGAAGCGAGTTATCGTAGTAACCCATGTTCTCCGAGGAACTTCAGCGTAATGAGCAGCTCAAGCAGTCCGAGCAACTCAGGCGGCCCGAGCAACTTAGCATACAGAACAAGAAAATCAAAGAGACGACTGCGCATTAAATGCTCATTATTATCACACAGATGTACATGTCTATTAGACAACAACGCATTTTCTTTTCATTTGTGCAACCTCAAGGCTATAAATACATTGTAACTTTCTCATTAGAGGGGATGGAAATTTCTTGAGAACAACACTTGTCAAGAATTCTAGGCAAACAGTCAGCAATACAAAAACAGTGGACGTAGGCCATTTTCTTAAGGCTGAACCACTTTAAAAATCTCTTATTTCATATTTATTTATTCATATTTATCTGTGATTAAAATAATTAGATCAAATCTAGTTTTTTACATCAACAGATTGGCACCGTCTGTGGGAAACGACTGTAATTAGCGTTTTTCACCAAAGCAACTCATCATCAATGGCTGATAATCCAGAATCCAGTAATCAAAACACTGGGATTCCCCCGAATCCTTTTGCTCCCCCAAATTTTTCATATCTGGCTGGTGATATACCCGCTTATATCCTCGGATTGGCTGAAGATTACCTCCAAACGGACGACCCCTCAGGGGCCGACCCTTCATCAGGCTCCAGACGACCCCTCAGGGGCCGACCCTTCATCAGGCTCCAGATGACCCTACGAGGGACCGACCCTTCACCAGGCCCCAGACGACCCTACGAGGGGCCGACCCTTCACCAGGCTCCAGACGACCCTACGAGGGGCCGATATTACGAGGCCAGAATTGGGCCAGACACACTTCTGGAACTTTGCCCTCGGCCTCGGCTCATAGGCCGAGGGTGACATCATCACAGCGCGTGGTTTGGGAGACGCGTGGAACAGTGCGCGTGAGGCTCACATGGCACATGGGAGACCGTTATAACCAAATCACACCCTCACGTGAGGGAATATTATGTCATCATTTGGCATCTACAGGTGTCAACAGGGGATTGGTTAGATCATCATTCACATGCACCATGCATACTTGGGGGGTACACTACACCCCCAAGACCTATATATACTTGTCACCTACAACCCTACAAGGGATCGATTAATTTACTGTAACCCTAGCTAAAACTCTGCTTGTACACACAGTAGAGAGAGGGAGTGAGCTTATGTGCATTGTATCCAAGGCCACTAGTGCCCATACTTAGTGGATCACACACTCACAGTGGATGTAGGCCAAATTGGCTGAACCACTATACATCATTTCCTCATTTCCTCTTATACTCATCCCCTTTTACATACTTATACACTTATACATCTCTATGGCTGCCATGGTTACTACTGTTTGAGATCATTATCACTTATCCGGTGGTGCTAAATCTCAGCATCATCAGTTTGGTGTCGTCTGTGGGAACGAGAAGATATCTCTTCCTTTGTACAGCTTGACCTTACTGGGCACTCTGGTGGTGAACCAGTTCTCCCCCTGAGAGGAGGTGTTTCACCATTGAAAGAGACCCACTAAGGTTCCCAAGCTCACCAGTCTTTTTTCCAGTTCAGCTTTTCATAAGCTCAAGCACATGGCACCTGAGATACCACCACCACCACCACTTCCCCTGTCGGATGATGGGGGAAGACCCAGTACCAGCCAGCCGCCGCCTCAGTCTGAGATGGCTGATGTGGCAGCAGCCTTAAAGTCTTTGGTAGCAAGCCAGCGGATGATGCAGGAGCAGTTCACAGCTCTAAACCAGAACATACTAAGACCACCAGGAGTTTCACCTGAGATGATTACTCCGGCAGCAGCTCCAGGACAGCATGAGGCCAGGGGACCACCCCAGGCACCACGCAAAGACCTACCACCCCCTCAGCGGCGTAGGGATGTTGCTGACCCCCGGCGTCTATGCCTGGGGAGGCAAGGAAACCCTTGCCCTGAGGACAGGTATGACGATCTGGAGGGAGAGGAGGCCCCTATAGAATGCTGGGAACCATATGAGGTCTCCAACAATACTGTACGACCTCTCCAGGACAGTAGAGGAAAGTGTGGTAGACCAAATCCTGATGAGCGCCCGAGAGGCTCTGCTTTTGATCGCTTGAGCAGGGGGTCAGCCTTTGAGAGGCTGGACCCAGTAAATGACCTGCGGGAAAAATTGTCCAGGTCAAGAAGTGCTGCGAGGTCCAGGAGGGAGGCAGCAGATGGCCGACCCCAAGGACGAGATGACGGCCAAAGGGAAGTAAACAGCCGACACAGGCCTGCCACAGCAGAACCCTCCGTCCACCTCAAAGAGGCGGCAGGGGATAACATCAGCCAAGCCGACCCTGTGAGGCCCTGGAATGACTCAATCCAGCGACTAGAGGATAAGATCGGTGATATACTGAAGAGCCGGGACCCTCTTTAGAGGGGATACACCATAGGCTCACCCTTTGTGGCAAAGATAGTCAACTTCCCCATGCCATCAAAGTTCAAGCCACCTGTGGTCACCCCAAGATATGACGGGAGCACCAACCCCGTCCACCACGTGGAGATGTATCAGTCAGCAGCAGACATATACTCCATCTCGGATGAGATGAGGTGTCGTGCCTTCTCTGGTACCCTGACTTGGGCTGCACATGTCTGGTACACATCTCTTCCAAAAAATTCCATTGAAAACTTTAAGCAGTTGGCAGACATGTTCATCCACAACTTTTGCTTCGGGGTGAGGCCACAGAAGAAGACCACCCACTTGCTCTATGTTAAGCAGGGGAAGAATGAGAGTCTGAGGGACTACATAGCCAGATTCAATAAAGAGAAGCTGGAGGTGGAAGACTATGAGGAGAGCATAGCTATGACAGCCCTGATTGGAGGACTCAAAAAGGGGAAGCTGTTATGGAAGCTTGCTGAAGACCCTCCGAGGACGATGGCTGAATTACTGTCGACAACAGGAAAGGTGATGAATGCCGAGGAGGCGATGGCTGTAAAATATGAAGACAAAAAAGGAGGTGCTAGTGGGGTAAATACCCTAAGAAGAACAAAGAGGGGAAGAAGAGGTCCACGGATGACAAGTTCGCTGGTTACACCCCCCTAACGGTCAGCTGTGAACAGATTCTCAATGAGATAAAGAGTGCCCGGTCCCTGAAGTGGCCTGAGAAGCTGAGGGCAACCCCCGGCAAGAGGAATAAGAACCTGTGGTGTGAATTTCACCAAGACCACGGCCACGTAACGGACAAATTCTTTGCTCTGAAAGATGAGATTGAGAAGATACTGAAAGAAGGGAAGCTCAGAAAGTACGTCGACAAAGGCGCCTTCAAGAGGGGCCGAGGGGACGACCCCAGAAAGAAGCGAGGCGATGCATGTAGAGAAGGTCCTCAAAAAAGAGGGGACGACCCTTCCAATGATGAGGACGACCCTGACCTCCCGCCGAGAGACGACCACAGCCCTGTCAAGAGGCTTAATATGATCTCGCTCGGAGTGGGAATAATCTCCGGGGGTCTTGCAGGAGGAGGGTCTGAGGTCGCCGACAGGAAGGCCCATGTGGCTGACGCCAAGGCAGTGACGAAGACGGTACACTCAACCTCCCAGGAGGTCAAGTCAGAAAAGAGGAAGAAGGTTGATATGGACACACTGATAGTGGGATTTTCAAGAATGGACTTCAAAGGCCTCTTAGCCCCACATGATGACCCTCTCGTCATCACTACCAGGGTGCACGGGTGCGAGGTGCCGAGGATCCTAATAGATGGGGGCTCATCTACAGACATGATGTTTTGGCCGTGCTTCAAAGCCTTAAGTCTCAGTCGTACTAGACTTGTCCCGTACCATCATCCATTGATTGGGTTCAGTGGGGAAAAGGTTCATCCCCTTGGAGTGTATGAGGCTGATGTCAGGATGGGGGACGAATGGCCGAGATGGCTCACCAAGAAGGTCAGTTTCTTTGTGATGGATGAGCATGTGTTTTCGGCCTACAACATCATACTGGGGCGTGTGGCCCTCAAGGGGTTTGAAGCTGTGCCGTCTACGGTCCATCAGATGATCGAATTTCCTACCCCTTACGGGGTGGGGGAAGTTCAGAGAGACCAGACGACAGCGCGAGAATGTTACTACAACTCCGCTGAAGAAAGAGAGGCACACAAGAGGGTTACGACCACTTACAATATTGATACCCTAGACCCCAGGGATGAGACGAAGCTAAAGAAAGGAGAGGCCGCGGAAGAGGTAGAATACATCATCCTCGATGAGGATGACCCGGAAAAAACCGTCCAAGTCGGCAAGTCTCTGAGGCCCAACATCAAGGAAGACCTCATTAAACTGTTGAGGAGAAGGCGAAGCGTCTTCGCATGGAGTCATGTAGATATGCCAGGGATTGACCCTGAAATCATGTGACACAAGCTCAATGTGGTAGAGGGAGTGAAGCCGGTAAAGCCGAAGAGGAGAATTTACTCTAGAGAAAAGTATGAGGTCATTAGGGACGAGGTCAAGAAATTAGAAGACGCTGAATTTATCAGAGAGGTCATCTACCCTGAATGGTTGTCCAATGCAGTCATTGTCCCAAGGCCAACGGCAAGTGGAGAATGTGTGTGGACTTCACAGACCTCAACAAGCACTGTCCCAAAGACAGCTTCCCTCTCCCCCGCATTGACCAGATGGTAGACGCTACCGCAGGCCATGAGCTCATGAGCTTCATGGATGCCTATTCAGGATATAACCAGATCTTCATAAACCCCGAAGACTCGAAGAGGACAGCCTTCATCATTGACAAGGGGACGTACTGTTACAGGGTCATGCCCTTTGGCCTAAAAATGCTGGGGCAACATACCAGCGCCTCGTAAATAAAATGTTCAAAGACCAAATTGAGAAGTCTATGGAGGTCTATATAGATGACATGCTGACTAAGAGTTTGAAGGCAGAGGATCATGTGGCAGACCTGGAGAGGACCTTTAATACGATGGACAAATATAAGATGAAGCTTAATCCGACCAAGTGTGTCTTCGGGGTCGGAGCAGGGAAGTTCTTGGGGTTCATTGTCAACCAAAGAGGCATCGAGGCCAATCCTGAAAAGATAAAGGCCCTTGTTGAGATGAAGACCCCTATGTCCATTAAAGACATTCAGAGACTCACAGGGAGAGTTGATGCCTTGAACAGGTTCGTGTCTAGGGCCACAGACAAGTGTTTGCCATTCTTTAAGATCCTTAGGAAGGCCTTCGAATGGAGTGAAGAGTGTGATGAGGCTTTCAGGGACCTAAAGTCATACTTAGGGTCTCCCTTGCTGCTATCACGACCCGTACAGGGTGAACGACTTTATGTGTACCTCGCCGTCTCAGAGTCGGCCATCAGTGCAGCCATTGTGAGAGACGAAGATGGAGTACAGAAGCTTGTGTATTTTAACAGCAAGGCACTCCAGGGGGCAGAGCAAAGATACCCGAGGATTGAGGAGTTAGCCTATGCATTGATCCATGCCTCAAGGAAGATGAAGCCGTACTTCTAGTCCCATACAATGGTCATCCTCACCGACTCTCCTCTTAGGCAGGTCCTACACAAGCCAGAAAAATCAGGCAGGCTAATGGCCTGGGCTATAGAGCTGAGGGAGTTTGACATAGTGTATCAGCTTAGGACGGCCATCAAGGGGCACGTGCTGGCAGATTTTATGGCTGAGTTTACTTGGAAAGGTGATGAAGCCGAGGGTGAGACCCTCGGGAAGACAGATACCCAACAAGACAGGCCCACCGACACACCCACAGATAGGGCCAAGACAAGCACCGCTAGAAGGAAAGCGACTGAAAACGAAGAGGGAAGATACATCTTTAGAGAGGGATCCCTCTTCGAGGGAAATTTTTCAGAGGGAAAGACTCTGTGGAGCCTCTTCGTTGATGGGTCCTCCTGTGACAACGGAAGTGGAGCCGGACTGATACTATCAGCACCCGATGGCACAGACGTTGAATACGCCCTGAGGTTCAACTTCAAAGCCTCCAACAACGAGGCTGAATACGAGGCCTTGGTAGCAGGCCTCTCCTTGGCCAAATCTCTTAGTGTCGGGCAGATTTTGGTCCATAGTGATTCAAGGCTAGTAGTGAATCAGATACTAGGCGCCTACGAGGCTAAGGACGAGAGGATGGCTAGGTACCTTGAGAAGTGAGGTCGTTACTGAAGGGCTTCAGAGAAGTGAAATTAAAGAGGATACCTAGGCTCGACAATGGTCGTGCTGATGCCCTTGCTAGGTTAGCCTCGGCAACGAGGACAGACATCAGGAGGACGGTCCCAGTAGAAATTTTGCTTCAGCCAACTATTGAAGACGCCGAGGGAACACTCGGCAATTGCCTAAATGTTTCTCAAGAAGATTCATGGATGGACCCTCTGATCAGATACATTAAAGAGGGTGAGATGCCAGAAGCAAGGCAAGAAAAGAAGAAGTTGAGGTACAGGGCTGCAAAATTCACTGTCATCGGAGACACCTTGTACAAAAAGGGGTTTTTGCTCCCCTTACTTAGGTGTGTGCATCCCTTAGAAGTCCCTTCCATTTTGCAAGATGTGCATGAAAGATAGTGCTCAAGCCACATCGGGGGCAGATCCTTAGCGAAGAGGGTGATCACCCAGGGGTACTGGTGGCCGACCTTGGGGAAAGACGCCGCGACATATGTAAAAAAGTGCGATAAATGCCAGAGATTTGCCACCATACCTCACCAACCCCATCAGCCTCTTACCTCCATTACATCCCCATGGCCATTTGTAGTGTGGGGGATCGACCTCGTAGGACCCTTACCAAGAGAAGTCAATAACTATCGGTTCCTCATCGTAGCTATTGACTATTTCTCAAAATGGGTGGAGGCCGAACCGATGGTTACAATTACAGAGCAGAAGACCTTCCAGTTCATCTGGAAAAATATTATATGCAGATATGGTCTCCCCAACACCCTCATCTCGGATAACGGGACTCAGTTCAAGAATACCTCTCTACAGAAGTACTGTGAAAAGGTAAGTATCAAACAATTTTTCTCCACCCCAGGCCGACCTCAGGCCAATGGGCAAACAGAAGTTACAAACAGGACAATCCTAGATGGAATCAAGAAGAGGCTTGAGGAGGCAAAAGGAAGATGGGTCGAGGAGTTATATGTCGTGCTGTGGGCATACAGGACGACAGTGAGGACCTCTACCGGAGAAACCCCATTCATGCTAGCTTATGGTTCAGAAGCCGTCATCCCCGCCGAGATTGGGTTTCCTACTCATAGGGTCCAAATGTATTACCCCCAGAGAAATACGGAAGAAAGGAGACTCGACTTGGACCTGATTGAGGAAAGGAGGGAGGACGCTGAGATAAGGCAGGTCGTCTACCAGCAGAGGACCGCAAGGTTTTACAACCAGAGGGTGAAACAGAGGCCCATCGCAGTGGGGGACTTGGTCCTCAAGAAGACTTGGCAAAAGCCCAACAAGCTCCATCCTAACTGGCATGGCCCATATAGGGTCATCGATGAAGTCGTCCATGGGACCTATAGACTAGAAAACCTAGAAAGGGAACCTTTTTCCAACCCCTGGAATGCAGATCATTTGAAGAAATATTATCAGTAGTGTTGTAAGGTCTTAATAGACCATAATTGTAATAAGAGTTGCTCCAACAGAACACTTTGAAAATTAATGAGAAATATCAGTGTTTCCCCTCATCCTGTGGTTATCAGTTATAGTACGCATGGAAACATCTACAGAGAACCACCCTCGGCTATAATGAGGGCCAGTGGAGGGGACGACCCCACCACTGTCCTCAAGAAAGACGAGGGAGAACATTAAAACCATTAATTTGGCAAGTTGATCCCTCGGCTATAATGAGGGACAGGGGAGGGGACGACCCCACCACTGTCCTCAAGAAAGACGAGGGAGAACATTAAAACCATTAATTTGGTAAGTTGATCCCTCGGCTATAATGAGGGCCAGTGGAGGGGATGAACCCACCACTGTCCTCAAGAAAGACGATGGAAAACTTCATTAAAAACCATTAGTTTGGTAATTTGATCCCTCGGCTATAATGAGGGCCAGGGGAGGGGACGACCCACCACTGTCCTCAAGAAAGACGAGGGAGAACATTAAAACCATTAATTTGGCAAGTTGATCCCTCGGCTATAATGAGAGCCAGTGGAGGGGACGACCCCACCACTGTCCTCAAGAAAGACGAGGGAAAACTTTATTAAAACCATTAATTTGGTAAGTTGATCCCTCGGCTATAATGAGGGCCAGTGGAGGGGACGACCCCACCACTGTCCTCAAGAAAGACGAGGGAAAACTTTATTAAAACCATTAATTTGGTAAGTTGATCCCTAGGCTATAATGAGGGCCAGCGGAGGGGACGACCCCACCACTTTCCTCAAGAAAGACGAGGGAAAACTTCATTAAAAACCATTAGTTTGGTGATTTGATCCCTCGGCTTTAATGAGGGCCAGTGGAGGGGACGACCCCACCGCTGTCCTCAAAAAAGACGAGGGAAAACTTTATTAAAACCATAAGTTTGGTAATTTGACTCCTCGGCTATAATGAGGGCCAACACAGGGGATGACCCCTCGTTCACCCTCAAGAAAGACGAGGGAGAGGTTAGTGGCATTAACAAAGACAAAGCAAACCATACAAAAGGCAAATAAGGAAGACAGTAAAGAAGACGATAGTATTAATGAAATATCAAACGTTTTACAAGTAGAGTACAAAAATATTGATTACATCAAGAGGGTATGGGCTACAGACAACCACCTTATGGAACAGCATCAGAGGGCAGGGCCTCAACATCGATAAGAGAGGTTTCCTCTGTGACTATGACAGGCTGAGCCTCAGACGTGCTTGTGCCTTCTGCATGTTCGGTTTCCACCTGGATCAGAGCCTCGGCGATCAGAGGACCGTCCAGTTGGACTGCTTCAAGGGACGGGTGGATCGAAGAGACGACGTCGCCGAATTTGAGGACGACCCACCGACAGGCCGTCCTTATCCCTCTCTCCAAGTACTCAAGACCGAAACCCTGGAACTCATCTGAGAGTTTATAGGCTTCAACAGCGTCGGCCTCGGCTTTCTTCACAGCCTCAGACAGCTCAACCTTAAACTGGGCCTCCCAGTGGGTCATGGCTTCATCCTTCTCCTTCAAAAGCAAGTCTCTAGCCCTCAGATCCTCATCATGCTGCCTCGTCAGCTCATCCATGATTCGTGCATGCTCAGTTCTGGCACTCTCTAACTCAGCCTTTGCAGTATCTAAGTCAGCCTGCAGGTCGACCTCATACTGGATGGCCCTCTCGGCTTCATGGAACTTTGTTTGGTTCTCAACCATCCACTTGGTGGCCGAAGTAAAGGCGCATACAGACTGCACAACAAATATAAATAGATGTCAAGAGGCCGAGGTAACAGTTGGTGAAAGAATGAAATTAAAGAAGTGGGCCAAGACCAATACCTGTGCAAGGGCGTGCAGACCATAGTCATACACTTTGACTGGAGGCATCTTTGACAAGAAGTCGTAGTCAGCAGCCGAGGGAGCAGAAAACATTGAGGCCTTGGCTGCCCTCAAGTTTGCAATGAGTGATGAAGGCTCGGCCCTCAGATGTGCCAAGTTCTGAGACCAGAAGGCCCCCATGCTGGATGAAGAAGCAGCCCCTTCAGATGCTTCGACCCTGGCCCTCTTCTGAGAATCCGACCGAGGGTCAACAGGAATCTCAGGCTCCTTTCTTTTGTGGCTATCGACGGTCGGCTAAATAACCGTCGGCCCAGCGACCTTCGTCTTCCTCGAAGCCTACTGAGGCTCCTTTCCTTTCTTCCTGGCCAAGCCTGATAATAAGCTGGGAGCAGTCATTTCCCAAAGATAGTCTGATATACCTGCAGGACGACCTGGAAAGAGGACGACACATGAGAAAAATGTAGAGATAAAAAGGAGACACTTGGAAAAAGTAAAGAAAAGTACAGCTCACATAGTTCTGTAAGGGGGCCGACGTTCAGACCAGCTTCCTTGAGGAACCGAGTGGTCATCAGGTCTTCAAATTTTGGAAGTTCACCCTCTCTCCCTCGTCCTCTCAGATACTCAACGATGTCCTTCTCCTCCAGACGAAGTCCGGGGTCTGACTTGGCCTTCATTGAAGGGTTAGACCATCTTCTGGGGACCCTCGGACCATCGGCTACAAGTTGAGCCTCGGCGGTGAACTCCCACTCCCCAGAGATAAAAAAGAATCTCTTCTTCCAATCGTGGTTGGAGGTTTGTGCCACGTGGAGAAGTTTTTTCTCAGACCTCCTCGCCCCCAGATGATAGTACCCAGGCTGTTTGGACGAGGAGGTGATATTGTAGCAGGCCAAGAATACGTCAGCCGAGGGCTCATCAGTGAAAGAATTCTTCCACAGGGAGATGTAACCTAGTATCGTCCTCCAGGAATTGGGAGGAAGTTGAGAGGGGGCAACACCAAGGGCTGACAGGATATCTACGATAGCAGGATGCAGAGGGAATCTGACACCAACCTTGAACATCTATACATAAACTGTAACCTTTCCCTCTTCACAATCAAAAACCCTCTCAGACTCTGAGGGAACCCTCATAGTTATATTGGGGGACACTCCATAGGCATGCCTCCATATCAAGAGGTCGCGATCCCTAACGGAGGAGATATAGGACGAGGCATGGGAGGTATCAATCTGGTCATCTGTATCATCGCCCTCATCCTCAGTCCCCTCTCCCTCGGCCTCATCATCTTCCAGAGGCCCTTGGGGAAAGGCCATCTGAAAGGCATGTGGAGATAGGGTTGTCACAGGGACAGCCTCAGAGAGGACCATACCCTCGGCCTCTCGGCCTTAGGTCGGATGTCTCTCTCCTATCGGAAGGTCCAGCGCCAGTTGGCGAGGATGCTCTCTCGTCCATCTCACTTGAATGACACTCGGCTGGACGATGGGACGACCCACAAGACTCAGACGGTTCAAATGGTTTTATTGTGGCAAGAGGAATGGGAAAGATGGATCGTACCCAATTAGGGTCGGCCCCTCGTCTCCTCTCTTCCTCTTCTTCTATTCGTCTGATCTCTGCAAAGAGCTTCTCTCTCAAGGATGGGAATTCAGATGCTAAACTATAAAGCCTCCTAAGCATTAAAAAGGAAGACCCTACACTTAGAGGAATTTGGGGAACATAACTAGAAACAAGTTTGCAGTTGACCAAGTTAGACTTTTGAATTAAAAAGGGAATTGATGGTTTCCACTCAAGAACACTCAATAACACTCAACAACCAGTCGCCGAAAAAGTTGTAAAATGACCCAAATCAAGCCCTACAGGCCTAAAACCAAAAAGCAAAAAAAAGTAATGAAAGTAAAGAGGACGCTGGGGCAGAAAGATTACCTGAGAAAGAAATAGCAAAGCTGCCAAACTCGAAACGTAGAGATTGCAGAAATGGCAAGAAGGCTGGAAGCTAGAAAGAGAAAGCTTGGGCGCGAAGAAGAAGAAGAAGAAGAAGAAGAGAGAGAGAGTTCAAAAATCTCTTAAATACCTTAGTAATGAGTGGGCCCATTGACCAAGGCAGGACACAGCCCACGAGGAAGGCATCATTAGGGCACAAAGCCCCAAGCAAAGTATGCAGCCACCATGCCTTGGAAACTGGAACAACAATGAGTATTTGCCCAGGTGTCACTCACCTAACTGATCACACACAGATCTCAATTACAACACTATCCCTCAGTCATCTCAACAGCACCTATGGCTAAGGGCTGGGGGGTGATTGATATATCCGCTTATATCCTCGGCCTGGCTGAAGATTACCTCCAAACGGACGACCCCTCAGGGGCCGACCCTTCATCAGGCTCCAGACGACCCCTCAGGGGACGACCCTTCATCAGGCTCCAGACGACCCTACGAGGCCGACCCTTCACCAAGCTAGGGGCCGACCCTTCACCAGGCTCCAGACGACCCTACGAGGGGCCGACCCTTCACCAGGCCCCAGACGACCCTACGAGGGGCCAACAGTACGAGGCCAGAATTGGGCCAGACACACTTCTGGAACTTTTCCCTCGGCCTCGGCTCATAGGCCGAGGGTGACATCATCACAGCGCGTGGTTTGGGAGACGCATGGAACAGTGCGCGTGAGGCTCACATGGCACATGGGAGACCGTTATAACCAAATCACACCCTCACGTGAGGGAATATTATGTCATCATTTGGCATCTACAGGTGTCAATAGGGGATTGGCTAGATCATCATTCACATGCACCATGCATACTTGGGGGGTACACTACACCCCCCAAGACCTATATATACTTGTCACCTACAACCCTACAAGGGATCGATCAATTTACTGTAACCCTAGCTAAAACTCTGCTTGTACACACAGTAGAGAGAGAGAGTGAGCTTATGTGCATTGTATCCAAGGCCACTAGTGCCCATACTTAGTGGATCACACACTCACAGTGGATGTAGGCCAAATTGGCTGAACCACTATACATCATTGCCTCATTTCCTCTTATACTCATCCCCTTCTACATACTTATACACTTATACATCTCTATGGCTGCCATGGTTACTACTGTTTGAGCTCATTATCACTTATCCGGTGGTGCTAAATCTCAGCATCATCAGCTAATATAATGGTTAATTTGGCCCAAGGGCAAACGACCATGCAAGAAACCATGCGTCAACTCATGCAAACCGTTCAAGTCAGAGTGCCAGCCTAATCAGGACAACGAAGTGTTCAGAGAAATACTCGTTTACCCTCTTCGCGAACTAGGCGAATGTTATTTCCAGAGGAATCTCAATCCAGACGCACCAATTCATATCGTACTGAGAGATCTAATGATCTTTCTTATTAGCCTGAACGGACTTCCTCGGTACGAGCTACGGACACTCAATAAAACATCACTCTATCTCCAGAGAGGACAAGTGCCCTTGAAAGGTTGAGTAGAGTCTATCCTTTTGATCGTTTGGGACCTAGGAGGAATAAAAGTCCCTCTAGGATTGTGTCGAGGAACTCTCAACGACCATTTGACTTAAAAGAAGGCTCTGCCCAATCATGAACAACTGCTCGTCATGAAAGATCCCAAGAACCAAATTCAACGCGATCATTTGGTCGAACCAATAGACCCGAGGAAGGAAATGATGCATGGAATGGCTCTATTCAGAGGTTGGAATACAAATTAGGGGAAATGGCTAAGGCCAAGAATCCTCTATAAAGAACTTTTGTCCAAGGAACATCATTTGTACAGGCAATTGTGGATTTCCCTACACCATCAAAATTCAAAGCTCCTATGGTGACACCTAAATATGATGGAAAAATCGATCATGTCCTTCATATAGAAAAATACCAAGCTACTCCTGATATATATGCAGTTCCAGATGAGATGCAGGGCATTTTCAGGAACTCTTACCGAATCTGCTCAGATGTGGTACAATAACCTCCCTCGGGGGAAAATTGTGACTTTCTTTCAACTAGCAGAACTCTTTATTGGGAATTTTTATTTTGGAGCAAAGCCTATCAAACGAGTAGCACACTTGCTAAGTGTTAGACAAAAGGCAGGTGAAAGCACCAGGGACTATATTACTCATTTCAATAACGAGAAACTGGAAGTAATTGATTACGAGGAGAAAACAACAATTACTGCTCTGGTGAGTGGACCGTTGCCCAGTAAATTGTACTACACTTTAGCCAAAGATCCGCCGAGGACCATGGCAGAATTAATGGCAAAAGTATCCAAAATCATGAATGCCGAGGAAGCCATGGCTGCGAAGAAGAACGCAGACACCAAGGAGACCAAGGTGGAAGATGGTAAAACCAAAAAGAAGGATCAGAAGAGCAATACTGGTAACAAGCAATCGAAAGCAAAGCAAACACTGGAACAAATGAAGAAATTTGGGAATTACACTCCTTTAAAGGTAGATATAAATCATATTTTGGAGGAAATCAAGAATAGCGAGGAGCTAGCCTGTCCAACAAAAATGAAAGCAGATCCGGATAGAAGAGACAAGTCCAAATATTGTGAATTCCATAAAGACCATGGTCATCCGACCAAACAGTGCATAGCTCTTCAGAATGAAATTGAGGCACTCATCAGACGAGGAAAATTGGCCAAGTATGTTGATCGCCAAAATAGTGGAAAGACCAACGACCAAGGAAGAAGAAGATCTAAATCTCCTCGTCAAGCAAAAGAAGACAAGAAAAGAAGTCATGAAGAAGATCCAGAAGATGATCAAGATGATCCCGATCTTCCCAAAAGACCAAGATAACCAGAACGTGAGGTATTTTCAATTCGTTTTGGATTATTTGATTGTAATGTTATTACAGGTGGAGATGCAGGAGGTGGAGACCTTACTGCGAAGAGGAAAGCTTACCTCAATGAGGCTCAAGCTTGCTCGTACATTCAACGAATAAATCTAGCTGAAGAGGATCGCCCAAAGAAGGTAAATAAAGACAAGTTGGTCTTTAGTTTCTCTAAGAACGACCTAGCAGGTGTGTTATATCCTCATGATGACCCATTGGTGATCAAGATGAGAATGAATAAAGTAGTGATTTCATGAGTATTGGTGGATAATGGTAGCTTGGCAGATATCATGTTCTACCCCTGTTTTGATAGTTTGAATCTAAAGTTATCCTAGTTGGAACCATGTCATAGGCCCCTCCTTAGTTTTACTGGCGAAAAGGTTTTTCCACTTGGGACGATCAAGTTGGATATGCTCATCGGTACATGGCCTGCTTGTCGAACAGAAAGAGTACTCTTCTTCGTAATGGATAAAAATATCCAATCAGCTTACAGTATCATCATGGGAAGGGTAGGTTTGAAGAAGTTCGAAGCAGTACCATCCACTGTACATCAATGTTTAAAATTCCCAACCAATTTTGGAGTGGGAGTTGTGAAAGGCGACTAAAAAGTAGCTCAGGAATACTACTATTCATCTGCCGAGCAGGAGGAACGTGAAGAATCCAGGAAGAAGACTACTACTTATCAGGTAGATAAAATAGAAGATACGAAGATTGAAACTTTAGATCCTAGAGACGAGTCTCAGCTCGTTAAGGGCCAAGTCATGGAGGCTACCGAAAACATCATTCTGGACGACGAGCGTCCAGAACGAATAACTCAAATCGGTGCATCACTAGAGGTATAAATAAAACAAGAGCTGATGGCATTTATGAGATGCAGAAAGCAGACTTTTGCATGGAGTCACGAAGATATGCCAGGGATAGACCCAAATTTCCTGTGTCACGAGCTCAATGTGAATAAGGAAATCAAGTCAGTAAAGCAACAACGAAGTGTATTTAGCCCCGAGAAGGACCAAGTTTTACAAGAAGAAGTAGAGAAATTGCAAAAAGCCTCTTTTATTGAGGATGTCAAATATCCTGATTGGCTAGCAAATGTGGTAATGGTGAAGAAGAAAAATAACAAGTGGAGGATGTGTGTGGACTTCATTGATCTTAATAAAGCCTGCCCAAAGGATCATTTTCCTTTGCCCCGAATCGATCAGCTGGTGGATGCGACCTCGGGACATGAATTGTTGAGTTTCATGGATGCTTATTCTGGTTACAATCAGATTAAAATGAAGCCTGAAGATAGGGAGAGTACCTCTTTTATCACCCCAATGGGAACTTATTGCTATAATGTTATGCCTTTTGGATTGAAAAATGCAGGTGCAACATATAAGCGACTGATGAATAAGGTGTTTGCAGAGCAGATCAGTCATAACATGGAGGTTTACGTCGATGATATGGTGACGAAGAGCAAGAAAGCTGCTGATCATCTGGTTGATCTAGGTCAGACCTTTGATCAACTAGAGAAATATCAAATGAAGCTGAATCCCACCAAATGCATATTCGGAGTACGAGAAGGCATGTTTCTCGGATACATTGTTAATCAACGAGGGATTGAGGCGAATCCTAAAAAGATCAAGGCTCTATTAGAGCTACGATCTCCAACCACGAAGAAGAAAGTGCAAAGCCTCACAGGGAGAGTAGCAACACTTAAGATATTTATGTCACGAGCAACTGATAGATGCCTCCCATTCTTTAAAACACTCCGAAAAACTTTTGAGTGGAATGATGAATGCGAGGAGGCTTTTCAATAATTGAAAAAATATCTAGGGACCCTTCCATTGTTGTCCCGACCAGTGATGGGAGAAAGATTATATTTATATTTGGCAGTTTCAGAGAATGCAGTGAGCTCGGCGTTGATAAAAGTGGAGGACGGAGTACAAAAACCAGTCTATTACACCAGCAAAGCTTTCCGAGGAGCAGAAATCAGACATCCAAGGCTGGAGAAATTAGCACTAGCGTTAATTGAAGCAAGCAGGAGAATGAGGCCATACTTCCAAGACCATATTATAGTGGTGTACACCGATATGGCGTTAAAGCAAGCTCTGTATAAGCCGGAGAAATCAGGAAGATTGATATACTGGGCAGTGGAGCTCGGTGAATATGATATAATTTATGAGCCTAGGTCATCACTCAAAGGGAAGGTAGTAGCTGATTCTATCGCAGAGTTTACTCAGGAAGATGCCTCCGACCAACCTGTAGATATTACAGGATCATCAAAATTAAACCCCGACCAACTTACCTCGATAGACGAGCAAGGAAAGATGACTGATGAGCAGCGAAAAGTACTGGAGGATGATAAAAGGAAGTACCAGATATTTCACCGAGGAACTCTCTTGGACCAAAATTTTGATGATAAGTTACCCATATGAAATTTGTATGTAGATGGCTCTTCGTGCACTGCGGGCAGTGGAGCAGGGATTGTTTTGAAAAGTCCAGATGAGATTGAGGTGGAGTATGCCCTGTGCTTTCAATTTAAAGCTTCTAATAATGAGGCTGAATATGAAGCAATGATCGTGGGACTAAACCTGGCCAAAACCATGAGGGCAGAGCAAGTCGTTGTGTACAGTGACTCTTAGTTAATTATAAATCGAATTCTGGGTGTCTGCAGCGAAAGGAGAATTAATGATAAAGTATCATGCCAAAGCAATGTAGGTTATATCAAGTCTTACTGCAGTTCAGTTAATTAGAATACCAAGATTGGAGAATGCAAGAGCAGACACACTAGCTTGATTGGCATCAGCCACACGTACCGAGCTACAGAGAACAGTCCCAATAGAAGTCTTAGTTGGTCGGAGCATAGACGGAGATCTAATGATAAAATTTATTACCCTTGACTTAGGACTATCTTGGATGGATCCAATCAGAGCTTATATTAAAGATGGGACTTTACCAACTGATAAACTCGCAGCCAAAAAATTAAAGTTTAAAGCTGCTCGTTATGTATTGACCAGTGGCATTTTGTACAGACGAGGAATTATAGCAGGGCTACAAAGATGTGTCCATCCCTCTTAAGTGAAAGATTTGATCGAAGAGGCTCATGAGGGGTCTTTTGGAGCCCATGTAGCTGGTCGGATGCTCTTACGAAGAATAACCACGCAGGGGTACTACTGGCCGAGGATGAGAGTTGATTGCGCAGCTTATGCTAAGAAGTGCGACAAATGCCAACGCTTCTCGTCCATCCGAAGAACTCCTCAGGCATTGTTAACACCCATAACATCCCCTTGGCCATTTGCCATGTGGAGGATAGACTTGGTCGGGCCACTCCTAATGACCAGGGGAAGGTTCAAGTACCTTGTGGTTGCTGTGGATTATTTTACAAAATGGGTAGAAGCTGAGCCCCTTATTGATATGACATACAACAAAGTCTATCAATTCATTTGGAAAAACATTATTTACAGATATGGTCTCCCACATGCATTCATTTTAGACTATGGAACCCAGTTTGACAACGAGGAGTTTGTTGCATACTGTCATCAATCCAATATACTGAAAACTCATTCTGCACCAGGTCACCCCCAGAGCAATGGAAAAACTGAGGTGACAAATAGAACACTACTAAATGGATTGAAGAAACGAGTAGATAGTGCAAAAGTAAATTAGATTAATGAACTACACTCTGTATTGTGGGCTTATCGCACCACACCGCGAACAGCAACTGGAGAGTCCCCATTCATGCTGGCATTTGGGACTGAGGCTGTCATACCTGCTGAATTGGGTTTACCTACGCATAGAGTACTAAATTTTAACTCTCCAATCAGTGACTCTATGAGAAGATTAGACCTAGATATGCTCGAAGAAGTTAGGGAAGAAGCAGCAATCAGGAATGCAACATATTAACAACGAACAGCTTTGTTCTATAACAAAAGAGTGAAAAAGTGTGATTTGAAGGAAGGGGATTATGTGCTGAAGAAAGTGATCCAAAAGCACAACAAACTGGAAGCCAACTGGCACAGACCCTACAGAGTAACATAAGTTGTTCTTCCAGGGACATACAGGATTGAAATCTTGGAAGGAGAAGAATTTAAGAATGCATGCAATGCAGAGCATCTGCGCAAGTATTATTAATGATTGTAGTTCATACGTAATGCATTTTTTTTAATATGAATAAAGTGATGCTTCATCCAGTTTCTTTCTTTGTTGAAATTTTTTTGGAATATTAGTGATACACACTACACCACATCAAATTCAGGCACCAACTCGAAACTTATTTACCACCAACTCCGATTGGTCGAAAACTTATTTACCACCAACTCCAATTGGTCGAAAAATATTTACCACCAACTCCGATTGGTCGAAAACGTATTTACCACCAACTCCGGTTGGTCGAAAGCCATATACCACCAACTCCGATTGGTCGGAAACTTATTTACCACCAACTCCGTTTGGTCGAAAACTTATTTAGCACCAACTTCGGTTGGTCGAAAAATATTTACCACCAACTCCGGTTGGTCGGAAACTTATTTACCACCAACTCTGGTTGGTCGAAAACCATTTACCACCAACTCCGGTTGGTCAGAAACTTATTTACTACCAACTCCGGTTGGTCGAAAACTTATTTACCACCAACTCCGGTTGGGCAGAAAACATTTACCACCAACTCCGATTGGCCGAAAACTTATTTAGCACCAACTCTGGTTGGTCGGAAAACATTTACCACCAATTCCGGTTGGTCGAAAACTTATTTACCACCAACTCCAGTTGGTCGGAAAGCAATTAACTTAAATTAAACAACAAATGGGATAAATATTATATACACATATATTTATGAGTCATAAAGCAAGAACATTCTACAAATTATTAGAAGACAATGAAATGGCAGAAATTTCTTCATTCAAATCAAATAGAATTACACATAATGTGAAAAATATACTTCATTACAATAAAAACCCTATTCTATTGGTTTCTTCCCTTCTGCCTTTGAAACAGGTTCTACTCCAGCAGAAGGATCATCTAAGGCATAAGGAGAATTTATGAACTTTACATCTCTCAGCATTCTAATATTCATCACAGAGGGTCGATCAAGCAAATGCTCTGGGCAAGATATATCAACATTAGCGTGAAGACTATAGTCGTCAAGATATTTGGAGATTAAGCATCGAGGAATTGCTCGAGCAGGTATCCAACTAAAATCAAGCTTGAAAGGAGGCATGGGCAAGTCAAGCACTCCAGGCACATAATAATCCCATGGGTATTGTCCCTGCTCCAATTATAGCACACACAGAGCATTCAACCATCCCTGTTTATACCCTTCGTTATTCGACTGTTCTAAACTAGAATCAAGATGACAAAGTGCTTCGTTATACCCGGCCATCCAAAATTCTCTGGGTTGTTTATGGAATTGATAAGTTAGCCTTTCCAGTTGCTCGTGAAGATTCTTCATCGAGATTTCCTTACTCTCCAAGGCAGAACTCTGAGTAGTAAGTTGTTCGCTGAGACTTAAAATTTTCTTAGACATCTCTGCTAAGGCCTGGTTCTTCACCATCAATTGAAAAGCTTGATTCTCTAAAGCAGATTGCATTCTAGCTTCCTCAATAGAAACCCGACCAGCCCTTTCTCATCCCCGAGAAGAAGATCTTGCTCGTCCATGAGTAGAATTAGAGGATCCAGCCCTTTTTAAAGTTTTCAACTCATCTCTTAAGTTGGCATTCTTTACCTCTAAGAAAGAGAAACCTTCATCATTAACAGGGACCAAGGCTCCCGAGGAAGATACTGCAGATTTTAATTGTGTTATCTCTTCTTGCAAAACAACGTTTTTCTGCTCCAACAACTTAGCAATATGCCTATGTTCCTCAACCTCAAGCTTCAGAATGCTCTTTTTCTTCTCATAAACAGAGATGAACTTGTCATATCCTTTTTCAACACTCAATTGCTGAAGTTTCTTTTCATACCCTTGATGCAGAAGGGTGGAGGATTATTTGTACTGCTGCTGGAGTTCCTCGATCGTTCCTTGGAGGTCCTCAATCATCTCAAAATAAGCCACATTATTGGCAACAGCGCGGCCAAGCAAGCACTTCAGATATTAGTAAGCTTTGATTGCTCGTTCAGAAGTATCTGGACCAAGGATGTCAATGATTTGAGCCTCGTTTAGATCTGCATGACCATCTTTAAAATAGTTATTGCATTTCTTCATTAATTTTGTGTCATGAGCTGATAAGAGCTCCATCTTGGCCATAAACTAGCAAACATAAGAGATAAAAAGAATCAATAATGACATAGACAGAGCAAGTAGAAGAGAAATTCAAGGTGAGCAACCAAAGTTTGAATTTTATTTTATTATAGAAGAAAATACAAAGTCTGAGGTTACATTCAAAAACAACAAAATAAACACCCGAATAACTCTACACCTTCTCCTTATTCCCTACGACCTCCTCATAAAGTTTGGAGGAGGTGACTGGTTGCTCGGAGGATGAAGGTAGCTGCTCGGCAAAAGTGATGGGGGGTTGGAGTTTCTCGAAGAAAGTTTGAACAACTGGAATAGCAGGAACCTGATCTCCAATCATCAGGGAAGACTCATCTGAGGCAGCTTCGTCCTCTTTTTCTTCTCCAGAAGAGGGAGGAGGGCCATGAGTGTGTTGCTGGAATAACTCAGAATTCTCAGTAACTTTCATCTCTTGCAAGGCTGCGACCCATCCATCCCTAAAATATTTAAGGCTGGCATACTCCATTTGAGAGGACATGGCAGCCAGGCCTTTATTCCAGCCTTTATCCCAACCAGCACTGAAAGAGTTTTTGACCGCCTTCTTCCTCTTTGCCTTCTCCGAGGAGGTCCTTTCCCTAAGGAGCTCCTCGGCAGCCTTCAATTTCTCCTCCACCTCCTTTTTCTGTCGCTCAACATTTTGAAGAGCAACAACTTCATTTTCAGCAGTCTTGAGTTTAGCCTCAAGATCCTTATTGCTCTGTTCAAGATTTTTGTTGGTCTGATCAAATTCTTTCAACCTCTTCTCCAAGTCTTTAGAGGCATTTACAACCTTATTTTTGTCCATCTCAATGGACTTGAGTTTCTTTTCCCAGACAACCTTATCCTCCTCGTACTTTTGACGATAATCTTTTAAAGACCGGGTCAGACCAATAAAGGCTTCCTCTATTCCTCCTGAGGAACTTGCAGCCTTGATTACTTCATCTTTCTTCAAAAGGCTGTTGAAACACGTCACCAGCTGAAGAAAGAAAGCATTTTAAATCAATACAGGAATATAGTACTAAAAAAATGAAGGGGTTGAATTAATAATACTTACTAAGGCAACGTGTTGAGAAGCCAAAGTAGTGATTCTCTCACGAGAAAGAGTGTCATCAATGCCTTGGACTTCTGGGATAGTCCAGAATTTCACCAAGCCCACAGCAGAGCTCGGAGCAGCAAAGGATGGAATACTACCCTCAACGTTTGGAGTTTGAGAGACAAGTTCAGCAGGTCTCTCAAAAGAACTTTTCTTTAACCTCCTTGGAGGAACAGGAACATTCTCAACTATAGACGTTGTCTTTGTTGGTGATATAACAATAACCTCACTCGGAGGAGAGATGGCAACAGTATTGCTTAGAGCCACAGGGGGCTTCTCAACAGCTTTCTCGGTAGAAGCAGGAGGAAGTGCATCAATAATTCTCGTTCCTTCTTCGGGGACATTTTGTTTGCTTTTCTTTGCCTCCACATTGGTAGAGGCAGATTTATCAAAAAAGGCAGGAGCTCTTCTTCTCTTCATTAGGTTACTGATGGGAGCAATTAATTCAGAGGAAGAACCTTCTACACTAGTATCAGCAACTGGTACTTGGTCAGGATTAACCACCACTGGACGAGCAGTGAAAGATGAAGTATAACTCTTATATTGCAACAAGTAGGAGGTAGATCTGATATGTTCCCCGGCAACAGATTGGTGCAAATCCCAGATAAGTTTCAAATGCTTCAAATTAACGTCAGCTTCTTTTGGAGGCTTTCTCTTACTATCAACTGTAATAAATAAAAATAAATGTCAGTGATACATTTTATCAAACACCAAGAAAATAATATTTCAAAAAATAAAAACAACCTATTCCATTGCCATAGGGGGGACACCTGGGACCCTGATATACATCATCTCCATATAAGGGAGCATGTTACCAATTTTTCATAACAACCCCATGCTTAAAGTAATCCCTATTGGCATCTGGAAGATTGACAACTAAAGCCCTATTCAAAAACCTAGTTTTTAAATAAAAAGTGGAATCACTGACAACCCATCTATAGCAGTACATAATCTCCGGAATCCCTAAACGGGTTCCATGGAGTTGGTTCAATTTATGTACACCATTAACTATTCTCCAGGTATTTGGAGATATTTTTGCAGGTACAACGTCAAAATATTGACAAAACTCCAAACATAGGGGATTTGGAGGAAAATAAAAGCCACATTCGGCCACAAAGAGACTAGGGAACCAATGTCCCTCAGCCAAAGAAAAATAATCAGATGGTTCAGAAAGTTCTTCCAGAATAACCCATAAAGGGATTGAAAATTCAGACCGAAATTTATCCAATGACTCAACAAGATAAACCATGATGAACAAAGTAAATAGAAGAAAGGGAAGAAAATCTTACAGAGAAAAAAAGATCAGGTGACAACGAACGACGGAAAGAACAAAGGCACAAGATAGAGAGAAAATGAAGAGCTCAAAGATACAGATTTGAAAAAGTGAAAGACGATAGGATTTCTACCGCGTTTAAATACTTTACCTCGAGAATAGAGAAAGCAATTATTACAATGGAGGACATTTGTGGATCCGACGGCTAAAAAGAAGAAAAGGGGCACAAATGTCGAAGCGGTCATGAACATTCAAAATACTTATGAAGCCCGATACTATGCACTCAAAAAGGAGTTAAATACAATGATCGTTTTTCCCAAAAAACATACAAACCGATAATCCATGCAGTTTTCTAGCAAAATGTTCCATACTTTTCTCCAACATCAAACTATGAAACATTGGGGGCTTCTGTTGATACAAAATTTAGTCTGCTGACAGATCAAATATTTAGAGACACGTGTCAATCTACATGGCACCTACAAACACTTTTAATGAACAACACACTACCTCTGAGGAACTTAAACTCCCAGACCAACTCAGGTGTCCCGAGCAACCCATGTTCTCTGAGGAACTTCAGCGTACCGAGCAACTCAAACGGTCCGAGCAACTCAGGCGGCCCAAGCAACTTAATGTACAGAACAAGAAAATCAAAGAGACGACTGCGCATTAAATGCTCATTATTATCACACAGATGTACATGTCTACTAGACAACAGCGCATTGTCTTTTCATTTATGCAGCCTCAAGGCTATAAATACATTGTAACTTCCTCATTAGAGGGGATGGGAATTTCTTGAGAACAACACTTGTCAAGAATTCTAGGCAAACAGTCAGTAATATAAAAACAGTGGACGTAGGCCATTTTCTTAAGGCTGAACCACTTTAAAAATCTCTTGTTTCATATTTATTTATTCATATTTATCTATGATTAAAATAATTAGATCAAATCTAGTTTTTTACGTCAACAGAGAGTAACACAAGAGATTTGTAAACATTAGGATTCGGGGGCCATTTATCACGTAACTAATTTTACACACTAATTTAATGTTGCCATTCCCTTCTAATAACTCAAATTAAACTGACTCTCGTCGCGTTTAATTCGAAAAATATGAAAGTTATGTTCGAAATATTTTTAACGTCTCTAATAGACGGTTAAAATCCCTATTCCCTTAGAAAATAGAAGTTTTAAAGTTCGCAAATATATTTAAGCATGGACTATCAAAACAATCAAAGTGCGAGCATAATCCATCAAAAATTACTACCTTTAAATCTCAAAACTTGATTGACAAAATAATTTTAAAGGTCTTAAAACACACTCTCTTGTCGTTTTAAAATGAATACCGAATCTTTGATAAAAATTAAAATAATTAGGGAATAAACAACAATCAAATTAACATGACAATATTAGCTTACTATGATAAACTTCACCCTACTCATAATATAAGAATCAAGCTACCATAATGAAAGAGAAATTGCAAGAATAAGTGGAGATTTTCATTAATAAATCAAATTTACAGTAAGTTCTCTCATAGTAATCTTAATCTTCTAAAAAAATGGTAAAAACTTAGCCCTCAAATTGATTACAATAACTCAAAGTTTGCTCTCCCCGAAATTCTCCTTAAAATTGTTAGCCCGAGGGTCCTTTTTATAAGACAAGTGGTGAGGTATGTGACTTGTGAAGAGACTCTCCCTAATTGGTTGAATGATGTTGGAAGCTATCCCTCCACTCTTTAATCTTTGGATCGGGATAAAGTGACCAAATTTCCCCCCACTTGAGAACTCTTATCTTTTCTTGTTGAACACGCATGTCGAGTTTCATCCAAATGACCATAAAAATCAGCTTTTTCGCCCCTTTTTCGAGTTGATCATCAATTTGCACCGAATTCCATCATTACCTGCAAATTTTCACAAGGCAACTTTTTCACAAATTAGCACAAGAATATTATAAAATTATCGAAGTGCACATTTTTTACTTAAAATTGCCATTTTAAATATGAATTCATCCATTCTTACATTTTTTTCCCTTTTTCAAAAAATGATCCCAAGAACTTATTAAATAAAATAAAATGGGATTAACAAGGTATAAATTTGGGTATAAAATGTACAAAATAATGCACTCATCAGCTTTCCAGAGTTTAATTGAGCTTTTGTAGGTATTGGAAGGCTTAAAGTGAGGACTGGTTGCATTTTGAAGAAGTTCCATCAGTGGACTCAACTTTAAGTGCATTTAGACATTTCATACTTCATCTCTAGCTTAATGGAATTCCATAAAAGCGTAGTTCGTTGAGTCATCTTTGCTTGAACTCAAACGACATGTCGTCTCGAGTTCGGACGAAGAAGATATGGCCATTTCCATTTATGGACTCCCCCTCCTCATGATGGACCAAGAGCTGCTCAAAACAGAGAACCGGTCGATCGGCCTTATGATCTGGTCGATCGATCAGTCAGAATTTGTCCACGCACGAAGACAGTAGCTCATACCTGTTCGATCGATTGATCGACTACCTTTTGTCAATCGATCAATCCTAATGTATTTTCGGCTCCAGCTTTTGTTTTGTTTTCTTATTTCTTTTTTCATTTTGTTTTTCCCACTTAGTATAAATGGAACCTTTGTTTTATTTTGTAAATATATATATCATTTTATATAGTTAGGTTAAGGAGGTTAGGGTTTAGAGAAGATTTTGGGTGTGACTTTTCTCCCTCCTAAGGTTTACCCATATAGGTTGTGTAAGAACACTATTCATTATCTCTCTCCTTGAATTAAAGCTTCCATTATTTTGTTTCTTGATTTGTTATTTATTTACTTGCTTTGTAGTGTAGATTTTATTGTTTTCATTTACTTGTTTTCCTTATTTTCTTGCATTTAAATACTTGGCTTTCATATGTTGTGTAGCTAATTTAATTTAGGTTGAGATTGATTGAACTCACCTTGGTTTGATTTGGTTGCTTTGCTTTGGTAATGGAATTTATGAATTTAATTCGATTGGGTTGTTCTTGATTTTATGCGTAGGAGATTTAACGGGTATAACATGTATGCTCCGTATTTACGACCTTACGTATATAATTTTTGGGGTATTTGTTAACGCCAAAATCATAGTAGGCTTTTATGACAATTTAGGGGGTGACAACTCTAGATTTAATTAATTATTAAAATGAGATTCAATCTTGCTAAGTTTGTAGTTCCATGTAACCATTTTATACTAATTAATCTGAGGTGAGGGATATTAGTCTCAATCTATAGTTTTTATTCCCTTTGTTAATCTTAGTTTCAACACATGCCTAGTATTATCTTTTCTTTTGTTAACAATTATTTTTTACACTTTTATTCCAGAAGTATTAAATCAATATAATTCTAACAACTAGTCTTTGTGGATTTCGATACGTGGATTGGTCGCTATACTCCTTTAAAAGAGTGTAGTTAATAGTTTAGGTTTTTGCATAGTGGTGAGAGCCAAGCATAACGACCGACATATATTTTGATATACTTGACCTACGGTTTTCTCCTGTTATCGAAATGGAGTCGTTGTCAGGAACTTGTTTGTTTTAGAAGTTAACTGTTTTAGTATTTTGTAATATTTTCTTTCTATTTGTATTCTTTGTTAACTATTTTTGTAGGACTTCTACATTTGAGCGCCAACAAACGCTTGAATTTACCGGATGCACATTCTTTGTGGATTTTGCTATCTTGAGTTATTTTTGGGGTAAGCATGTCTTATTCTAATTTTTTCGGTAATCGTAGTGATAATTCTCAAAATCCCCCTAAACCTATGACTTTTAGTTAATACTCGCAAAGTCAAAAAATTAAAACATCTAAAATGTCTTTAAGTCGGTATTACCAAAGTCAAGTTATGGATTATGGGAATTTTGAGAATGATTATTCCGATTTTGGGCCTCAAAATCCTTATGATAAGGATTTTGAAACGAATTGCAATAGCTTTCAAAATTCTTATGTTAATGATTTTGATAGTAGTTCCAAGGATAGTTTCTAAACTTTTCATTATCAAGAATCGGTGCCTTCACCTATGACCTTGCATGAGGGTTTGCGCATTCTTGAAAATGAAAATTTTGAAAACCATTATTGGGAAGAAAATCGTTGTTGGGAACAAGAGTTGGATGCATTATTCGAATCCAACGATGATTTCTCTTCCGAGAATTTTTAAGTCGAGGAATGTTTTGAACTAAATGAGGATTTTGTGCCTACTTTGGAATAAACCATTCTTGAATTGGTCCATGATATAATAAGGAATGAAAATAAGGAAGAAATGGACGTAATTACTATTTGTAATGAAATGATTTCTTCTTTGGTCCCCAAAGAAGAATATTTCATTAAAAATGATCTCATTTACTTCGAAAACTCTGTCTGGTGAATCGGTTCAAAACTTTAAAACGTTTATCCCTTTCACTAATGAGGATTACTTGCTCGAGTTGCTTTCCATGAAGATAATTTTTCCTCCATGTGTGCCACCTCCCATTCCAATTGCAAAATCTTTGAGAGGAAATTATGTTTTTCTTGGATCCCATGTGATTTCGTCACCCGTTCAATCCAAATCCCCCATCATCCCTCAAAAAAATTTAATTGATAATGATTCACTTCTTCCGCCTTACACATACCTTCCGTTATTTGAACGGAATTCCTATTTTCTGGAGGGTATGCATGAAAATGAGGTACACCAATTTTTCCTCAAAGTCAACTCTTTTTTTGGGTGGACCCTCAAAAATTTCAACTTCTAGTGTATAATTAGTTAGAAGTTCAAATTGTAAGTTGTATATAGTTAGTTTTTTTTTATTCTCCTTATTTTTCTTTATTCTTACTTATTGTCTAGAGTAATTAGTTAAGTTTTTTTATTTGCTTTTTTATTATGCTTAGTGCTAACATGTTTTGTAGAATTATTGGACTTGTACTTTCAAGAGATCGCTCCATTTGGGGTAATATCGTTATTTTCCTTTCTTTAGCTTAGTTCTTAATTCACATTGAGGACAATGTCAGGTTTTAGTTAGGGGGTGTGGGATATTCTATCCATTATTTTCTTAGTCCATGATTTGATTATATGTTTTTCCAAGCATGCTTTTCTTGTAAAAATTAAAATTTTCAAAAATATTTTTTTTTTCCTTTATTGGACATTTTACCTCTATTTCCGATGATAAATTTTAATAAATGCCCTATCCAATTGATAACTCAATGATGCATGTTCTCGATTTTAGAAGTTACTAGACTTTAGTCCTCAATTATTGATATTATGAATAACTTCAAGAATTAAACTTTAATCCCATGAGCACATGCGCTTTTCTTGTTTAATTAATTTGGTTTAAGACTTTTATAACTCGATAATCTTTTATCGCATTGTATTTACTTACATATAGTGAGCTTTGTGCTTTTCTTTATTTGTGAGTGTTATACACTAATCTTTCCTCCTTGAAAACATTACAGTCATTGGTAATCTCACTATTATTTCATTGACCGTTCATTAATTGAGTTCATATTTAAACTTTGTTACTTGAGCATGATTTTCAAAGTTTGTTCTCACTCGAGAATTGCATAAACTTTAGAAAAGGATCATAGGCCCTCTTTCTTTTATCACCCATATTAGTCTTGACCTCACCTTAAATGTTGTCCCTCGTCAACCCCTTTGAGCCTCAATATAGCCTTTCGTTTCATAACCCCAAATCCCATAAGCGACTCCACATTGGAGGTATAAACCATATATTTCACCTTCCATACCTTTGTTTGGAATGATACTTGAGATTGAATGATGTTCGTGTTATGTAGTTGCAATTAAGCATGTGAGAGTGTGAAAGAAAAGAAAACAAAAGAAAAAGTGAAAAGAAAGAGTCATATTGTTCAATAATCCTTGACACTCTCCAATTTCATATCTAATGCTTGTTATGAAAATCTTTTTCCAATTTTGAAAATGCCCGCAATTTTCCATTATGCCAAGTTTTTCATTTTTGAACACCTTTGAATCCATACATATTCCCTTTCATTTCATAACCTTAAACCTAAACCTACACATTACAACCCTATAAAAGTCTTATGTGATCCTAGGGTAAATTCAATTCAAAAGTTTAAATACTTTTGATAATCTGTGAAAATACATTTCGCTTCCTTTAATGACGGTATCTTTCATTGATATTATATGTTTTTCATTTTATATATAGCGTTCTTCTTTAGTGACATGTGCGCGGCTTAGTTTCCGTTTATATTTACTCTTTATGCCCGCATGTCTCGTGTAATACCACCCATTCGTAGTGATTTCATTTGATGAGTGTAATAATTTGTGAGGATTATTTTATGCACGCTGTAATGCTTATCCAATTTATTTTAAGTTTTTGCCAAACCATACGTTGCATATGCTCGCTTTTCCTACCACTTTTAAGATTTCAATTTTATGAGGTTCATTTTATATTGTTAATAATACGGATTTTCGTGTGAATTCATTCACTTTGCTAATAACATGTTTGAAATATTTTTCATTATTGTTGGGCTTGTCGCATGTTAATTGGGAATATTTTGGAGGAAATTTTTTATGTTTGTGGGTTTCATCCTTGAAAACCCTCACGAGACAACACTCGTCCACTAGGGTAACCTAGGGGTTTAGCGACTTATTGCATATGCTAAATGTAATCGTGTTCCTTATGAAAGTGACATTTATATATTTTTATGCTTATATATGTTTTGCACAGCCATCTGTAGTCTGGTTTTGTTTGTTTCATTACTAGGGACTAGCAATGTCTAAGTTAAGGGGTGTGATACATCAAGAATATTGCATACTCACGCTCGTTATCTGTATGCATTCTAGCCCTTTTGTGTTCTTTATGCCTATATTTATGATCGTTAACCATACAACCTCTATTATGTATGTTTATATGATTTGTAGGGCTTGATTGAGCTTTTGTAGGTATTGGAACACTTAAAGTGAAGATTGGTTGCATTTTAGAGAAGTTTTGTCAGCAGATTCAACTTCAAGGGAATTTTAGACAATTTATACTTCATTTACATCTTAGTGGAATTCCATGGAACGTATTTCATTGAGTCAGCTTTGCGTGGCTGCAAACGGCACGTCGTTTTGAGTTTGGACGAAGAAGATATGGCCATTTCCGTTTATAGACTTTTTCCCTCTTATGATGGACCAAGGGCTGCTCAAAATGAAGCACTGATCGACCGAACTTGGGACCCCGGTCGACCGGTCAGTCAGAATTTTCCCATACATGAAGATAGTAGCTCAGATATATTCGATCAATCGATCAACTGCCTTTTGTCGATCGATCGATCCCGTTGTATTTTCGACGCCAGTTTTTGTTTTGTTTTGTTATTTCTTTTTCCATTTTGTTTTTCCCACTTAGTATAAATCGAACCTTTGTTTTATTTTGTAAACATATATATCATTTTAGATAGTTAGGTTTGGGAGGTTAGGGTTTGGAGTAGATTTTGGGTGTGACTTTAATCCCTCATGGGGTTTACCCATATAGGTTGTGTAACACTATTCATTATCTCTCTCCTTAAATTCAAGGTTCATTGTTTTGTTTCTTGCTTTGTCATTGTTTACTTTGTTTGTAGTGTAGATTTTATTGCTTTCATTTGCTTGCTTTTCTTACTTTCTCGCATTTAAATACATGGCTTCCATTATGTTGTGTAGATAATTTAGTTTAGGTTGATATTGATTGAACTCACCTTGGGATATTTTGGTTGCTTTGCTTTGGTGATGGAGTTTATGAGTTTAATTCGATTGGGTTGTTCTTGATTTTACGCCTAGGATATTTAAATGGGCATGTATGCTTCGTATTTACGACATTGTATGTGTAATTTTTGGGATATTTGTTAACGCCAAAATCATAGTAGGATTTTATGCCGATATAGGGGTGACAACTCTAGATTTAATTAATTGTTAAAATGAGATTCAATCTTGCTAAGTTTGTAGTCCCATGTAACCATTTTATACTAATTAATCCGAGGTGAGGGTTATTAGTCTCAATCTATAGTTTTTATTCCCTTTTTTAATCTTAGTTTCAACACATGCCTAGTATTATTTTTTCTTGTGTTAACAATTATCTTTTACACTTTTATTCCAGAAGTATTAAATCAATATAATTCTAACAACTAGTCTCTATGGATTTCGATACCTGAACTGGACGTTGTACTCCCTTAAAAGAGTGTAGTCAATAGTTTAGATTTTTACAAAACAGTGGGAGCCGAGCATAACGACCGGCGTATATCTTTATACACTTGTGCCGCGGTTTTCTCTTATTATCACGAGGCGACAAGGACAACAGTCCCGAGAATGGGGGCGAGAATGGTTCATAGAATGGGGTCAATGAGGATCCTTTAAAAGCCTTCCAGGCTATCAACACAGTCTTCAAGTAACCAATCCACAAGATACTAGGAAAGATCAAGGATTAACAGCTTGTAAAGTGGCCCAAGAAGATGGGTGGCGATCCAACGAATAAGAACAACACATTACGATGTGATTTCCATAAAGAAGGTAGCCACCGAATGGAAAATTATAAAGCGTTAAAATCTCACTTAGAGGAGCTGGCCCAAGCTGGGCATCTCGATGAGTATATAGACAGAAAAGCTGACAAGGTCGTAGCTAACGACAACCAGAAGCCAAATAACGTCGATGGTGATATGGGAAAGGAATTCACGATAAATTACGGAGCATCTGGCCTAAAGCAAATCTAAGGGAACGCTATTCGGATGGAGCTGAAGAAAGTCACAAAAGTTATGGAAGCATTCCAGATTGAACTTGGTAAGAGCCAAGCTAGTAAGCACCGGCGATCAGAGGACGTCGACTACAACAAACACATCATCTTCACTGAGGAAGATTTGGTTAGGGTAAGGAACCTGCACCACGATGCACTCGTAATCACATCGCGGATTGCAAATTGGGACGTTGACATGCTGTTGGTGGATCAAGGGAGCTCGTCTAAGGTCATGTACCTAGAGCTCTTCCACAAATTGAAGCTCAACTTGGCAGATCTCAAAGAGGTAACAATTCCAGTGGTCGGCTTTGTGGGGAAGTTCACAATGCCGTTAGGTAAGATAGTCCTGCCAGTAAGGGCATAAAATATTTTAAAACTGATCAAATTACTAGTGGTAGACATAGACTCGCCCTACCATGCCATTCTAGCCAGAGGATTACTTCATGCAATGAGAGTCGTACCATTGACCCACAACCAGAAGCTCAAGTGCATCAAAGACCGGGGAGTTATGGAAATTCAGGGCGACCAGTCCACCACCAAGAAATGCTTCATCGCCGCCATTGCCCCCAGAAAGAAAAGAATAAAGAAAAAGAAGCACCTCCAGAGGAATCCCAGGATGGGGATACTCCTTCAAAATAAAAATTATGGTACGGCTGGCCAGGGGTGGAGGAGACCAGGGTCCCCCCTCCCCTCGTTGACAGGGTCGTTGAAAATCTAAAGGAGGTTACGTTTGATGCCGACCTTTCATAAAGAAATTTTTTATTCTCACTAATCACGAAAAGAGGTAACTCATTTCCTTCTTAAAGAGTAACTTGGATGTGTTCGCTTGGGAACTGTATGACTTGCCAGGGATTGATCCCCGGGTGGCTTGCCATAACCTTCACGTGGACCCAACTTTCAAGCCAATCACTTAGAAGGTGCGACGAATAGCCCTAGAAAAGGCTATAGCGATGGAGAACGAAGTAGGAAATTTTTTGGAGGCAAGGTCCATTAAAGAAGTTTAATTTTCGAAGTGGATCTCGAATCTAGTGGCGGTGCGCAAGAGTAACGACAGCTGGAGAGTTTGCATTGAATTCACTGATCTCAACAAGGCATACCCCAAGGACAGTTTCCCTCTGCCGAAGATAGATCAGCCGGTCGACGCCACGATTGCACATAAATGGATAAGCTTCTTAGATGCCTATATAAGGTATCTCCAGATTCCATTGTTCGGCCCCGACCAGGAAAAGATGTCGTTCATCACCCCAGTTGGTTTGTACTTCTACAAGGTCATGCCATTCGACCTTAAGAACGTTGGGACCATATATCAGAGGTTGGTCACTAAAATGTTCAAGCAATAGATGTGCGAAACCTATTAGAGAAGTAGACTAAAACCATGATTTATGTAATAGTTTTAATTATGGATTTATTGTTAAAATAAAATTAGCTTATCATGTTTTAATGATAATTATGTATGGACATAATGTTTGCATTATTTTATATATTGTCGATGTCTTTTATTCTGCTCAGTGGGTGTCCTGTTGTGTAGAGTACGACTTACACACAGAGGATCAGGTCACCAATTTTTGTAGAATATAAGTTTTATCGTTCACATTCTTAAATGGAACTGGACACACCATCAATAGGGTTGTAGCACAATATTTTAGTAGGTTTATCTTAATTACGGAAAACTGTATAGTTTCGACTTACTGTGCTAGTATACTTTATGTGTATTTAATGGAACCACCTTGAGGTTATTGCCTTTATATTGATTTTATAAGATAATGCAAACCTCTTGACTATCAGGTTTACGTAAGGCTCTTAATCCAAATATGACGATGGACACATGCACTGGTTATTTATTGCTTTGACCTATCGGGTGAGATTCATTATTGGATACGTAATCTTGATAGATTCGATAATGGTGATTAATGTATGGTGAAAGTATTTGATGGATGGAATCCAAGTCTCGGTATAGAGACCGGTGATACCCCCTTGAGATGCTTATAGGTTTTGCATGTGTCAATCCCTACAGGTGGATTATATTAATCCGATACTACAAATAAGTTAAGTTGGACCGCTTAAGGACTTAAAGAAGTTAATTAAATAAATTATAAGTAATTTATTTTATTAATGGGTATCTCTAATATTAACGTGGGGATAATTAAGTAATTAATAATAAGGAGCTCGAAATATAACTTTGAGTTAAGTTGTGGAGTTGCAATTATAATTATTTAGTGGTATTAATTATAATTAAGGGACTGAGATTAGGATCCGGGAAGGGTTAGGTTTTCTCATGCCCATTAGGAGCCACATCCCTATCTCTCATTAGGGTCCCTACTGTAGCCTATATATATGTACCTAAAGCTCATTTTTCTTAAGGCATTTGTCACTCTTTGATACTCAAAAGACACGAATTCATATTTGGGAGAAAGAGAGACAACAGAGAGGAAAAGTGACAAAGAGTAGGTAATCACGGAGATAGAGCCCACACTCTGCTCGTGACTGTGCATATCAGGAATACATTAGAAGATCGTAAGATATATCAGGTCTGCATTCTTGATCAATTGTCATCACATACGGTTTATGTTAATACGAGATCAAATCAAACAGATCTCGAAAGGTAAATCTTAATTTTACCTTGTAGGATTTCACATATGTGTATTTTTTTTGTATTTTAATCTATACGCGTATTTAATAGACCCTCGAACTGTCGCTCCAATAAAATCATGGAAGTTTACATCGACGACATTTTAGTTAAAAGCAAGGACAAAGGCGACCACCTCAGAGATCTAGCCAACATCTTCGAAATCCTCAAGAACTATCGAATGAAGCTCAACGCGAGCAAGTTCCCATTCAGTGTCTAGTCAGGAAAATTTTTAGGTTATCTAGTCAGCAAAAGAGGTATTGAGGCCAATCCAGATCAGATTGACGCTATTAATAGGGTCCAACCACCGAAGATGTTGTGTGATATCCAAAAGCTCACTGAAATGCTCGCATCACTCAACCGCTTTGTCTCTAAATCATCGGAATGTTGTTGACCATTCTTTCATCTACTTAAGAAGGATAAAGGCCTCACCTAGAACGACGACTGTTAAAAATCCCTTAAAGAGATCAAGTCCTACCTCTGCAAACCACCTCTGCTAATAATTCTCGACGATGGAGACCCTTTATAACTCTAACTCGCAATATTATGTCATGCTGTTAGCTCAGCCCTAGTATGTGAGAAGGCGGGAAAGTAGTGTCCTGTTTATTATACGAACAAGACACTTCTGGATGCAGAGCAACATTACCTGCCACTAGAAAAGCTGGCATATGCTCTGGTAATTGATTCAAGAAAACTTAAGCACTACTTTTAAGCCCACTCCATTATCGTGATCACATCATTCCCTCTCAAAGTTATCCTTTGAAAAGTCGACCTTCCTGAATGATTATTAAAATGGTCAGTGAAGCTTAGAAGGTTCGACATTCACTTTCAGCCAAGGACAACGATTAAGGGGTAAATATTCACCGATTTTATCGTCGAATTCACTAGATACGGTTCAACCGACCAATTATTGGTTGAGCAATCAATGAATAAGGTAGCACAGTCGGATGACTTAACCCTTTATGTTAATGGAGCCTCCAATTCCAAGAGGAGAAGAGTGAGAATTGTTCCGATAATCTTGGAATACACCAATATTGAGCAAGGAACGAGGTTAGGCTTTAAAGCCTACAATAATGAAGTATACTATGAAGCACTGATAGCTGGCCTATGCAAGGCCTTACTACTGGGGTAAAGCGATTCAATATGTTTAGCAATTCCAAACAAGTGTCCAACCAGTCAACGGAGATTTCAATGCAAAAAATGATAAGATGGCAACTTATCTCGCCGTGGTGAGTTTGAAGAGGTTCACATTCAGCAGTTCCCCAGGGGGAAAACAGTCCTAATGATGCCTTAGCATCCCTAAGCTCAGCAGGGGACTCTGACCTAAAACGAACCATCGAAGTTGAGTTCCTCGCCAAGCCTAGTATCGATAAGACGACTGTCACCGAGTAGATTCTCACCATTAAAAAGGGTCCCAGCTAGATGGATCCAATTGTTGTATACTTGCGAAACGAGACACTAATGATTGATAAGAAATTGGCTTACCAAGTGAGAGTGAAGGTTGCTCTCTTCTATCCTGATCACATCCTTACCTCCGGTACGTCCACCCAAAAGACGTTGAGCAAGTTCTTTATGAACTTCATGATAGGATTTATGAGAGTCACGCAGGAGGAAGATCTATGGAATTCCAATCAATCAAAGAGGGCTACTGGTGGCCGTATATGTAGAAAAATGCAAGTTTTTATGTTCAAAAGTGCCAGAAGTGCCAGAAGTTCTCTCCCATGGTCCATCAATTGGTTAATGATTTGAAGCCCATGACCATTCGTGTAATGAGCATTAGACACCGTGGGATCACTACCTACTGCACCTAGGAATCGCAAGTATTTGTTGGTCAGCACATACTACTTCACCAAGTGGGTAGAGGTAGAACCACTGGCCAATATCAAAGATACCGACATGATAAGATTCATATAGAGGAACATCATATCACGCTTTGGCGTACCAAGAGCCATTATCACTAATAATGGCACACAGTTTGAGAGTGGTCCTTTCTAGAATGTCTATGATGGGCATGGAATCAAGCACCACTTTAGATTGGTAGCATATTCTCGAAGCAACAGTCAAGTATAAGCTCAAAATAATGATCGATGGCCTTAAGAAGAGGTTGAAAAGATTGAAAGGTGCTTGGTGGACGAGCTTCCTCACGTTCTCCGGGCATATCGTACCATGCCTAAAAGACCAACTAGGGAAACACCTTTCCCACTCACCTATGGAATGGAAGCTATCATACCACTTGAAGCTAGTCTCCCAAACATGAGAACTAGGGTGGCCGATCAAGGACTGAACGATGACACTTTTTGTGCTGAACTTAACCTAGAAGATGAGCAACGAGAGCAAGCCATGATTAAGCTGGTCTCATACCAACAACAATTGGTAAGGCAATACAATAAAAGGGTAAATTTTCAGGTAGGAGATTACATCGAAAGAAAATCTCTCGGCAGCGCTGTAAGGCCATTAGACAGTAAACTGGGGCCCAACTGGGAGGGACCTTTCGAGGTGGTCAGGGATGATCTTCAAGGAGAGTATCACTTAGAAACAATGGAGGGTAGAAAGATATTAAGGGCATAGAATGCGCCCAACCTCAAGAAGTTCTACTTTTAGTCTTCTTATATTACAACACAATTAGTTTATGCAAATTTTTATTCTAAACTTATATTGATCACAGTTTTTATTTTACGTTATGAATGAATAACTGCCAATTTATTTCAATGTCTTGATTATCTCAATATTATGCATCGTTTCCAAGCAACAAGTCCTATATTGGAACAACCTCATTTTTGGTTGTCGAGCAGGATTTCGCTTAATTACAATAAGTTATTCAGCTTATTCCAATCAAGGAATTTCCTCCGCCGAAGAAGATTCAAGTTAAAAACAATAAGTTATTTCGTTTATTTTAATTAAGAAAAATCCTCAAGGCCTTGAAATTTAATTACAATAAGTTGTCCAGGTTATTCCAATAAAGTAATGAGGTCCATATGTCTTTGTTATTTTCAAAAACACAAACGACCTCTCGAGTTGCCCAGGAAATAACAGAAGCCCTACGGGGGATCCCTGGGCATAAAATCCAACTCCGGTTGGTCTAAAAAATCCTAAATGGGTGGATGACCCATTAACCAAGTGCATTTTTGCCATCATTTTTCCTAAGCCTAAGGGAGTGTGACAACACGACCTAAAAAGTAAGGAAGATGGAATAACACATGCAAAGGTATATTAAAATGGAAAAATGCAACAACAATTGATATTAAATTTATTTATTTCACAAAGGCCCAAAATACAAAATATATTATTACATAGACAAGTTACAAGAGATACAAAACAAATTATGGTCGACGAGATAAAAATTGTTCTATTTTCCTTCAGGATTGGGATCATACTCATCCCCACTGTCAGGATCAATGGAAGTTGTTATGCAGTTAGTGGGGGATAGCATCCAACCCACTCCTCATCTTTTTTCAAGGGAGGTCAGTAGTATGTTGGGCAATCCACTTGGTATATATATCACAACTGAGACTCCTTTGGTTCCTTAAGTACCCTGAGAGCGTTCGACCATTCGTGCTTATAGGCCACATTCTGGGCCTCTTCAAATCGTACGGGGGCATCTATAAAACCCTCATCATATCCAGTTGTCCAAGCTGCTCGAGGCCCATCCTGAACAAAAAGATAAGCTTTTTAATGTCTTGATTGAGCCCCATATTATGTTGTTGTTTTTAGCATCCTTCTCTCCAACCTCTTCAGATTCTTCTTCAGCTGTTCATTTATAGATTGAACTAAGGCACCCACATTGCCAACCTCCTAGGCCCCAGCCAATAATCTTTTAGGGCATTGATCTTTTCTTGTATGGAGACACTTATGCCCTTCAAATCCTGGAGCTCATCCTTTAGCTTGGCGACCAAAGTTGATTGGTTCTTAGACGCCTCGGTTATTTTCTTTAGAGCTTTGTAAGCAGTAACAAAGGCTCACCAATCTTGGACACTAGAATCTTAATCGATCAGATCATCTAACCTGCTGCCAGAAGGAACCTCTTCAATAAGGGGCTACAACAACAAAAATCAAGCAAAAATATAAGCAACCAATCATAAATGATGAAGGACAACTCAGTAAAGGAAAGTGTTATCTTTTATTAACAAGCAAAAAAGAAGGTATGGCCATTACAACAAAGGAAAACATCTGTTGCGAGATTATTATTGTCTACGGTCAGAAGGCTGTTGGTCGTCCTCAATGTGGCTATTTCCTCAATGGTAGTATTCCTCTCCTCTACATATGCCTTTTGGGCATCAGTTAGGGCCTGCTCAGACTTCTTCGAAGCCTCCGTTAACTATTCGTTCTTCTTGAATTAGTCGATTCGACCATACAAAAGAGTAGTAAACTCTGCCAAAATTGCAAAATAAAAAAAGAAGAAGTAAATAATGGGAAGCATCACATTTCAAAATAACAAGACAAAAGAAAGAAAGAAGATGCTTACTAAAGTAAAAGTTTGGGAGGATGGCGGGGATAGCTGGCCGAGACCCAACATCATAGCATGCTCGCGGGCTCCAGCGAGCACTTCCCCCTCAGTAGGTTGGGGGTAAGAGAAGGATTGAACGTGACATTATTGGTCTCCGAGGAATCATCAAGAGATTCCAAGACATCACTCCTCATTGGTGCCTCAATGACCATCCTATTTTTATCCTTTTCTCAGCTTATCCCTTCTTATCATTTTCTCTCCTCTTATTCCTCTCCTCCTCCTTCTCCTTAGTTGATGTGCTAGGGCCACCAGTTTTAGGGGAATCCCCCTCCGACTTCTTTAGAGCCTTGACCCTAGTAAAAAGGAAAACTTCATCCTCCCCATCATCATCGGGTATTAACGATCGCCTCTTGGGGGAGCCATCTGATCTTCCCCTATCGGAACACAAGGTCCCCAATTTTAAAATTCTTTAAAATTAATGAGATGGTTCAATTAAATTTCCAACTAAAATTCAATTCAAATTTTAATTCAAAACAAACTTCAAATTTTAATTTCTTCCAAATTAAGATTAAACTAAACTCTAAGAGAAATAAAACTACTCAAACATTAATTTCTACTTGCACGCAATTAATTCAACACAAGTCCTAAAATTTGCCTAACAATAATTAATTCATTTTCGATATAGGTTAAACCAAAGTTTATCAAATTAAATTGTGCCAACTTCAATTAAATTAGTTTAAATTCACCCAAACATATTTTAACACCAAAATAAGCAAGATTGTAAATTAAACCAAATTTATCTTTTTAACTTAAGCATGCTATCTAGCCGACTTAAACAAGATAAAAGAAACAATCTCACTACGCGGCGATGTACGAGGAAAACCCACAACGGGAAAAACCTCGGACGACCCTAGCCTAACAAATCCACTAGATACGGTTTTACAATTACAATACAAAAAGACTTACAACACTCTACTTGACTCCCTTCAAGCCCAGACGATTCTTCTTGCAAATACCTATATCTAGTTGATAATCATGAAGTCCATCACAGTCTTGGAGTCCACCAATGGAGGCACAATCCACTGTCAATCACATATGGTGCCTTTCACCATGTGAGAAAGCCGCAGCATAAACTTCTTCTCCTTTGTGGGTAGAGAATGAACCCAAACTTCTCTTCTTGTTCGTGTAGAGAAAACCCGATGCCAAAAAAACTCTCTAAGAAAATTATATATATGAAAGAACTTGGATTTAAATAAACTTTGGGTGTGAAAGTGTGTTTTGGAATTGATTAGGTCATTAATGAAGGACACATAAACATGAACTTTTGTTGGGAGTATTTTTGCTCTCAAAATCTTTGGAAATCTCACAAAAGTTACCTCCAAAAATGTGTTTCCCGCACGAAGTAAAACTGGTAGAAAGTTAGTGGGAAAAGTGGGGAAAAACCGACAAATTAACTCCTCTCGGTCAAATCTTGTTCAAAGTTCGTTTGAACAGAACTTATAATGAGAAAATATAATTTTTTTTATGAAATCTCGTTTGAAGTTCGTTTGAACGAGGTCACACTACACCAAAATGGGCAAATTGTCACCTTATAGCCGGCCAGCCTTGTCAAGGTCATTGACCGTGACAAAAAAACACGCGTTTTATATCACGGTCATTGACCTTGGCACGACCGTGACAACGAATTGTCACGGTCATTGACCGTGACAATTCTTGTCACGGTCAATGACCTTGACACGACCGTGACAACTTTTCCAGCAAAAACCCTTTCCCCCTTCTTTTTTTCCTCCCACAGTTCCCTCCCTCTCTCTCTCTCTCTCTCGACTCGACGCTGCTCTCTCTCTCTCTCTCTCTCTCTCAAGTCCAATTTCTCTCTCTCTCTCTTCCATTTATATATATATATTTGTCTGTATATTTATATGTGTATGTGTATATATATATGTGTGTATGTGTGTGCGTGTGTGGGGGGTGGGGCGGGATGGGGCAGGGTGGGGGAGGGGGTGGTGGAGGGGGGCAGGGGGTGGGGCGGGGTGGGGCAGGGTGGGGGAGGGGGTGGTGGAGGGGGCAGGGGGTGGGGTGGGGTGCGGTGTGTGTGTGGTGGTGTGTTTTGGGGGAGGGGGGAGGGGGTGGTGGAGGGGGGTAGGGGGTGGGGTAGGGTGGGGTGTGTGTGTGGTGGGGGAGGGGGTGGTGGAGGGGGGCAGGGGGTGGGGTGGGGTGGGGTGTGTGTGTGTGTGTGGTGGTGGTGTGTGGTGGGGGAGGGGGTGGTGGAGGGGGGTGGTGGAGGGGGACAGGGGGTGGGGTGCAGTGGCGGACCCAGGATTTTTAGTAAGGGGGTGCGAAATTTTTCGAGCAATGTAGGGGTTCAGGGGTGGTAGCCCCAATGGCAATTTTTTTAGGATTAACATTGAAATTATAAGAAAATTATACTTCAATATTGAAAATTAACTGAAAAAATAACACTGAAATTTGAAAATTCTCCTAAATATTTCTAACATTGCCCCTAAATACGATACCCCTAAATATTGAACACAAAAATACAATACCCCTAATTTCTAACATACCACTAAATATTTCTAACATTTAAAGATTTGAGAAAAAAATACTCCTAACATTGAATAGTGTTAGTTTCCTAAATATTTACAAATGAACACAAAAATACTCCTAACATTGAATGATTTAAACCTTTGAAGGAATACAAAAATACTTTTTAACATTTAATTTAAAAAAATTAAACATTTGAATAAAAAAGTTTTATATACTTAACAAATAACTTACCTGAAAAACATTCTCTTCCTGGTACTTCTACTCTTCTGTGTGCGTAGGTGCGTAGGTGTACGTGTGTGTGTGTGTGTGTGTGTGTGTGTGTGTGCGTAGGTGCGTAGGTGTGCGTGTGTGTGTGGCGGTGGGTGGGGGTGGGGGTGGGGCACCCATTTAATAACTCTTTAAATATTTGGAAAAAACATAATATTACAAAATTGAAACGAAATGGTATTGACGGAACTTACACATATGTTATAATATAGATGGAACATTTTTTTATCTGTACTATTAATTCAATTAATTCAATTAGGTAAAATGAAATGTGTACTATTAACATTTTTTTTTATCTGTACTAATAACATTTTTTTTACAGCAACAATGTCTCCTTCAGATGTTAAGGCGAAGATGATGATGCTGTTTATGATGATGTCGTCTGGGTTCGGTGGTAGCGGAGGCGACGAGGGCTCCTCCGCCGCTAGGCTCCCCAAATATGGAAAATTTGGGATTACCGTCGAAAACAAGTCGGAGCTTTTAGCGAGATCCCTCGAGCTGCTAAAGACGGTCATCGGCCCGGGGTTTATGAGTTGGAAGGAGGTGCCGTATGAGCTCAAGTTAGCTGTTTGGGCGGCACTACAGGTAATATTTATATGAATATTTCAATTTATATTTATATTTATATTTATTCGCAACTAACATTGTATTTGTTGGACAGGAACAATTCAACTTGGATCCAAAGCTACGCGATTCCGTCTTGGAGCAGTTGAGGGAGCAACACAAGACGTGGAAGAAAAATATGCGGACACGGTACTTTGGAAAAATACGAGAGTCCATTTTACAATGGCGCGGATCCGTCCCGCCCAAGGAGCCGATCTCATTGGCACAATGGCAAAAGTTCATTGACAATGAGATCGAGGATCGACAATTGGCATCTCGCCAATCGGGGAGGGAAAATCGGGCTAAAAAGACGGACGTGCACTACTCCGGCCGGACCTCTTACGCTGAGGTGGAGCATAGGATGCAGGTAAGATTTAATTTATCTATAACTACAGAAATATATTATTGGATATTATTTTACTTTACGGGGCAGATACTAATTTTACTTTACTCTATTTTATTTCAGGGGGTAGGGAGTGGGCCAGGGGGTAAGCCACATAGGCTCGATACTTACGTGGCTCTTCGGACGAAGAAGGGGAAGGACAAGGAGGTGTCCCCGAGCATCGCGGCCACGATTGTAAGTAATCCGACAGTTTAATTTTTGTTAATTACGTTATAATTTTTTAGTTTACTTATTTTACTAATCATGTGCTTTTTGTCGTTTCAGGCAAAGCTTAAGGAAGTGCATGAGTCGCAGTCTGATGCCGACAAGACATCTTTGTCCACAGACGCACTCAGCCAAGTGCTTGGCTCTGATCGCAAAGGGAGGACAAGGGGAGTGAGCTCGCGGGTGGCCAAATCTAGGATCATCGGATTGGAGACGAGCGACACCGGGTTGTCTCGAACGGTGGATTCACACGACGCGAAGCTGTCCCGTTTGGAGGCGACGGTCCAAGATATGTACGCATTCATGAAGCGTACGTTGGGTGGAGACCGTAAAGGGAAAGGGAAAGGGAAGGAGAAGGCGGTGGAGGAGGAGGTGCGGGAGGACGAGGCGCAGGATGACGAGGATGTGGACCTCGCTGCTTCATCACCGACACGTTCGTACTTCGACGATCCACTTCCCTATTTGACGCCCTCCAACAGACCATTGTCGATAATTGGTTGGCCGAGCGTGTTCATATTGGACGTATTTGATGGCCAGCGGATAGGGCGGGGGTTGAGGGACCCGAATATCGTCGAGGGTGGAATAGTTCATGGACGTGCGCTTCAACAGATGGAGTCCAGGGTGCTCGTTACGCATGTCATACCCGGGAAGGAGAACTCCCTATTGTGATTGCGCGAACAATGCGGCACGACGTATATTAGTGGGTGCGTCAATTCGTATGTCGTGTGGCCTACTCACCTCCTCAGTTTTATCCAAGACATGTAGTAACATTATTTTTAAGTTTGTCCATTTTAATTAAATTTGGATTATATCGTCATGTATATTGTTTTTACTTTGAATATTTGGATTATATCGTCATGAATATATATTTGCATTATCTTTAGTTTGTGTTGGATATATGATGTTTGGAACAGGTACAACGTTGCTATAACAGGTACAAATATACTGCTGGGCAGTGGCGGTGGCCATACTGCCCAGCAGATTTTTTTTAAATTCTGCCCAGAATTGTCACGGTCATTGACCGTGACTAGTCCGCGAAAAAAGTTGTCACGGACGTGTCACGGTCATTGACCGTGACAATTCTGGGTCACGGTTATAAACCGTGACAAACGTGTCACGGTCATTGACCTTGACACGACCGTGACACAAAACGCGAGTTTTTTGTCAAGGTCAGTGACCGTGACACGACCGTGACAAAAAAAGTTGTCTCGCCTCGAAATGTCACGGTCATTGACCTTGACAAGGTGAATTTGTCAAGGTCAATGACCTTGAAAAATGGGCAGATTTGGTGTAGTGTCATTTGAATGAATTTTCTAACGAGATTTCAGGCTTTGATTATAGATAATTTTGATACGAATGCGTGGCAGTCAGTTTCGTATTTTTCTGATTTTTTTTGGATTTGATATGATTTTTCTACGAAAAGGTGTCCGAGACCAAAATTTTTAGAACTGCGAATTCAGAAAAAATACTAACACCCAAATTAAATTTCCAAGCACTACACCAAAATGGGCAAATTGTCACCTTTCAGCCGGCCAGCCTTGTCAAGGTCATTGACCGTGATAAAAAACACTCGTTTTATGTCACGGTCATTGACCTTGACACGACCGTGACAACTAATTGTCACGGTCATTGACCGTGACAAGACCGTGACAAATTTAATTGTCACGGACTTGCCACGGTTAATGACCGTGATAATTCTTTGAATACTTGTCACGGTCAATGACCTTGACACGACTGTGACAATGTTTACAGCAAAAACCCTTTCCCCCTTCTTTTTTCCCTCCCGCGCCGTTCCCTCCCTCTCTCTCTCTCTCTCTCTCTCTCTCTCTCTCTCTCTCTCTCTCTACTTTCAGGTCGATTTTCTCTCTCTCTCTCTCTCTCTTCCATTTATATATATGTTTGTGTGTATATTTATGTGTGTATGTGTATATATATATGTGTGTATGTGTGTGCGTGTGTGGGGGGTGGGGCAGGGTGGGGGTAGGGGGTGGGGCGGGGTGGGGGCAGGTCGGGGTGTGTGCGTGTGTATATGTATGTGTATGTATGTGTATATGTGTGTGTATGTGTGTGTATATATGTGTGTGGTGGTGTGTGGTGGGGGAGGGGGTGGTGGAGGGGGGCAGGGGGTGGGGTGGGGTGGGGTGGGGTGGTGTGTGTGTGTGTGTGTGTGTGCGTAGGTGCGTAGGTGTGCGTGTGTGTGTGGCGGGGGGAGGGGGGCAGGGGGTGGGGGTGGGGCACCCATTTAATAAGTTTTAAAATATTTGGAAAAAACATAATATTACAAAATTGAAACGAAATGGTATTGACGGAACTTACACATACGTTATGTACTGTGCTCTTACGTTGAAAATTATTAGATAGAAAAAGAAAAATATAAATTGAGATAACCTTATAATCTAATTAGGCTAAAAATATAATGGCATCAACTAACATATATACACAACACTAAAAGTAGACATCAATTTTATAAATAATTGATAATAGTTGGATAATAATTGGATAATAAACATCGGGAGGGGGTGGGGGTGGGGGTGGGTGGGGTTTTGAATATTATTTACATTTATATTTTTGGATATTATATACATTGAAAATAAATAATTGATAATAGTTGGATAATAATTGGATAATAGTTGATATTTTCATTCAAAATAAATATTTCATTCAAATATATTGGATAATAATTGATATTTTCATTTAAATTGATAATAATTTTATTCATGAAATTAATTCAATTGATAGTAATTTATATATATGTTTGTGTGTATATATATGTGTGTATGTGTGTATATATGTGCATGTGTGTGCATGTGTGGTGAGCCCTTCATATTTTAAAAATGTTGTTTTTATTCCTATAGAACAGCTTAGATAGTGTGTGTGTGTGTGTGTATGTGGTCAATACATGAATTTATTTTTGTATTTGAATTAACCCATGAATTTATTTTTGTATTTGAATTAACCCATGAATTTATTTTTGTATTTGAATTAACCCATTATATGAAACATACTTGAAATTAAATATAGTGCGCATAGATACTAGCATTCTAGTTCTTATGCGTACGCATTCAATAGCCCTTAGACCCGTTCGAGAGTCATTACCCCTGTAATGAGATCTCTCGAATTGTCCCGTTTGGACAGTTTGAGACTGTATAATTTCTGTATAATATTCTTATTGGCTTAAAGTTGTTACTTTTGGAGGAAGTTCTGCAGTCGTATCTTAATGTTCTCTGGGTACATACTAGATTGACAAGTGTGACTGTTATTTTAATTGACCAATTGAAATAACACTCACACCTGCCAATCTACGTCGTGTACTTGGAGAACTAAGGGGATATGCTGTCGAATTTTTTTCAAATCGTAACAATGTGCATGAGCTGTTAAGTATATTACAGAAAAATGCATTCTTGAATGGGATAGGACCACTTACCTTTTAATAGGATAATTAAATGATGGGATAATTAAATAAAACATACTATAAATCTAAGTTTTGTTTACCTTTAATAGGTGTTTAGTTGTGGTAGCTGTGATGGGATATTCGAAATACAAAGAGTGGATGGGTGAGACTAATAGAATGGGGGATGTGTTTCGCAGAGGTGCTAACGAATTTGTGAAATATGCAAAGAGATGTCGTAATGATGAAGAGTTTCCGTGTCCGTGTGCTAGGTGTAAGAATGGTAAGGTGTTTGAGTGGAAAACAGTTGAACTACATTTGTTAAGATCGGGTATGCAAGATAGTTATCGATTTTGGAGTTTTCACGGTGAATTGGAAGTTCCTTTTGTCCCCGACCAACCTTCACAACAACCTTCAACAAGTAAAATAGATGAAGAAGGGGACGACGTAGATCATAATATGATAGAGGATTTAGTTGATGATGCGTACGGAGTTTATGACGCTGAGGAGAATGAGGTTACTGATGATGTAGAAGATTCAAGTGCTCGTGAAGATAACACGATAAAACTTGACGATGACTACCAAAGTTTAAAATTTAAGGCGACCCAACCGTTATACTCTGGCTTTGAGAAAGATCAAACAACTTTACATGCCATGGTTGGTTTGCACAGTTTGAAGACGCAGTACGGTTTGTCTGGCAATAGTGTGACGGGAATTCTGAAATGGGTGAAGGGCTTATTACCCAAGGTGAATACACTTCCAAATAGCTATCCTATTATGAAGAACAGTTTGAAAGGTTTGGGAATGAAGTATAAATCGATTCATGCTTGTGTGTATGACTGCATACTATTACGAAAGGAGTATGAAAATCTCGATCGTTGTCCGGTATGCGATGAACCTAGATATGTCCAATCCACTAGTAAGGAAGGCACAAGCTCAAAAGTGCCTAAAAAGTATTGAAATATTTTCCCGTTGGGCCTTAAAGCGATTTTTCACAGTACCATGGATTGCAGAGGCAATGACTTGGCATGCTAGGGCAGAAGTAAGGGGTAATATCATGCGTCATCCTATTGATTCTACTGCCTGGCGGAGGATGAATTATGAGTATCCCGATTTTGCTCGAGAACAACGCAACATTCGTTTGGCTATATCAACAGATGGTTTAAATCCATTTGGAAATCTAAGCACCAATCAGAGTGTATGGCCAGTGATCCTAGCCCCACTCAACCTCCCTCCTTCACAGTGTATGATACCTGAATTTTCGATGATGGCTTTATTGATACCTGGGCCAAAGGCACCAAGTGAAGACATTGATATCTACCTGGCTCCTTTGGTAGAAGAATTAAATGAGTTGTGGGAAGAGGGTGTGCAATCATTTGACTCTTTTAGAAAAGAAGAGTTTACGCTGAAAGCTATGTTGATGTGGGTAATTCATGATTTTCCAGCTTATGGGACATTATCCGGATGTGTAGTACATGGTTATTTGGGGTGTCCTATTTGTGGAGAGGAGACTGAATCTCTTCGTCTATCCTCTAGCTTAAAAAATGTATACCATTGCCACATGAGGTTTTTACCCCCAGCTCATAGTTTCAGATTTGAGAAAGGTTCCAATTTTTTATTGGGCGGAGTTAAACATAGGCTACCGCCGAGATAACTTTCGGGTTCAGAAATTGAAAGTAAATCTTCTGAATGTGGCCCAAATATGCCAGGTAAGAATCCCAAATTTAAGAATGTCAAGCATAAGAAGACCCCAACTGGGAATGAAACTGAGATAAGAAAGGCATGGTCTCGGAGGTCAATTTTATTTGACTTGCCTTATTGGAAGAAAAACCCGGTGCGCCATGTATTGGATGTGATGCATGCAGAGAAGAACTTCGCTGAACATATTGTGGGTACTTGCCTTGGGGGGAGTCATTCGAAGGATGGAGAAAATGCACGAAAAGACCTTAAAACGTTAAAACTTAAACCACAACTATGGTTGAAAGAAGATAGTAGGGGAAGGACAATAATTCTCCCTGGTGCGTTTACTTTGGCGAGTGAGGAAAGGAAGGTGCTTCTAGACACAATATATAATTTGAAGGGCCCATCTACTTTTTCGTCCAACTTGCAAAGGATTGTGAATTATGTTACTCATGATTTACATAAGTGTAAGTCCCACGATTGGCATGTGATCATGCAATTGGTTCCTCTATTGTTTAAGCACTGTTTCTCCAAGCACAAGGATTTGCGTAGGGCTATTATGCAAATTAGTATTACCTTCTCCCTCTTGTGTGAGAAGGTAGTGAATCGAGAACACATAGTGGCCGCAAAATTGGCTGTGAACGAAGCGATTGTGTATTGGAGAAGTACTTTCCCCCAGCATTCTTTGACATAAGTGTTCACTTGTTGGTACACCTATGCGACGAGGCACTTCTTTGTGGTCCAGTTAGATATCGGTGGATGTATCCGTTTGAAAGATTGATGAAAGTTTTTAAAGATTACGTCAAGAATACGCGATATATTGCAGGATCAATTGCAGAGGAATACATCACCGTGGAGTCATCAATATATACTCGGGAATATATGCCTGACTCGACCAGCGTTGATGACACTGATGAATTCCTCGATGATGGTGGTAATATGATGGGAAAACGAGTGAAATTAACGAGTTTGCAACATGAACAAGTAGCTCGTTATCTATTTGACACACATGAAGATGTCGAAGAATGGAAAAAGTAAGTTTCGAATATTATAATGTTTAACATTATTTTAGATTATTTTATACATGATTAATTTTGTAATATGCAGTAAATATGAAGCCTGTGAGAACAATAAAAGACGAAAAACAATGGTACAATCAGACAACGAATTTAGGCTATGGTTGACACAAGAGGTAATTATAATGAAAACAGTCGTTATATAACGTTACATTACACTCAAATTTTACCACTAATATAATTAATTTATCTATATTCTCAACTCCTAAAGATGGGTGATGCGACATCAAGGCTTGCTCGTCTAGCCACTGGACCCTTGTTCGTGGCACAAGAGTACAAAAAGTATCAATTGAACGGTTACATTTTCGGTGCTAAAGTGTACGAGGAAAGTACAAATGTACAGAACTCGGAAATTTCATACAAGGCTCTTACTTTCTTTCGAGCGAGCGCAAAAGATAAAAACCTCGTTGAAGCTGAAATGACTTACTATGGTGTAATCCAAAATATATTTGAATTGGATTATATAAGCTTCAAAGAGGTTGTATTTTACTGTGAATGGGTAAGAGTTGAGGATAAAAATGCTTGTAAAGTTGATCCTGTCACCAATTTGATCATAGTTGACTTGTCCAAGTTGAAGAGCAACGACCACGTGAGCGATGAGCCGTTTGTTTGTGCATTTCAAAAGGTTAAGCAAGTGTTTTACTCGGAGTATATCAACAACGAGCCGTGGTCAATTGTCCAACACGCGCCAAGGCGTCTAAATAGTAGTGTGGATGACTTGGCTGCTCCTACCGAATATCAATCCATTTTTTATGATAACCCGAATTTGAAATAATTTTTCAATTTGTAATAAATATTTCAATTTATACCGAAACATCCATTTTTAATGCTTTTACTTGATCTGCACTTTATCATTTTCACTCTTGTGTAGTGTGCGTGTGTGGAGAGGAGATTAATACATAAATATTCCAACTACATCTAAGTTTTGTTTATACTAATCCATGAATATACGCTTCTTACCTCTAATAGGTGATTAGTACATAGTTATTTGGGGTGTCCTATTTGTGGAGAGGAAACTGAATCTCTTCGTCTATCCGAACACTAAGAAATGCCATAATCCTATGGAGCGATGCTCTGCAAATTCCTCCCAACCGTTATGTAGCCAAACATCACCAGTTGAAGTTGTCAATTCCACTTTCCATACCCCACCACTTGGAACTTCTAGCAAAACATGGGAGACCATTGGAAGGTGGAATTGACAACTTCAACTGCTGATTTTTGGCTACACAACGGTTGGAAGGAATTTGCAACGCATAGCTCCATAGGATTATGGTATTTCTTAGTGTTTAGATATGAAGAGAATTATAATTGACACGATTTCTCGGGGTACATTAGTTGGAAGGAGGTGCCATATGAGCTCAAGTTAGCTGTTTGAGTGACACTACAGGTAATGTATTTATATTTATATGTCAATTTCGATTTCGATTTCAATTACGATTTATATTTATCTATATTTGAGGGGCGGATACTAATTTTACTTTATTTCAATTCAAGGGACAGGGAGTGGCCCTAAGGGTAGGCCACATATGCTCTATACTTATGTGGCTATTCGGACGAGAAGGGAAGGATAAGGAGGTGTTCCCGAGCGTCGCGGTACAAAATCTCTTTTCCATGCAAATAGTTTGTAGATTTGAGATAAAATGATGGTGATGTTGTTTCTTTTTAAATAGTTTCTTATTTGAATATATATTTGCATTATCTTTAGTTTGTTCGGATATATGATGTTTAGAACAGGTACAACGTTGCTATAACAGGTACAAATATACAGCTGGGCAGTGGCAGTGGCCATACTGCCCAGCATATTTTTTTAAATTCTGCCCAGAATTGTCACGGTCATTGACCGTGACAAATTTTTTTTACAAAGGGTCACGGCTTTGTCACGGTTATAAACCGTGACAAACGTGTCACGGTCATTGATCTTGACACGACCGTGACAAAAAAAGTTATCGCGCCTCGAAATGTCACGGTCATTGACCTTGACAAGGTGGATTTGTCAAGGTCAATGACCTTGACAAATGGGCAGATTTGGTGTAGTGAAGCTCCTATATATATATATATATATATATATATTAATGCATTCATACCTTTAGGAGACATTGGAATCCACATGTTGATGACGTGAAATTTGGCACTAAAATCGACAAGGATATATTCTTCAATTTCTTTCCACTACATCTTTAACATAATATTGTCATAGGCTTGAAAGGATACAACATGAACATTTTATCCTATGACACAAATTGTTTTGTCCGGAATTAAGCTAATACTACAAATTGACTCGATTGTAAATTTGTCATTACAAATCTCCCCCTTTGGTTATTCTAGAACAAAACCAAATCAAAAATCCTAAAGGGCCGTCAAGCTCGTCTAGACACAACATCCCACCCAAAACAAAATAAAATACAGACGCTATGACTCGACCCAAGTATAAATCGCTTTGCCATTTTAAAGATGCCGCTAAAATAAATTTCCTGCACACTTAAGCAAACCATTAAACACATAGGGAATATAAAAAATATAAAGTGCATAAAATTAAATTCTCCCCTTTTATCTAACAATAATCTACCTAGAAAAATAGCGTTCTCCCCCTAAGTTAGATCTCCTAAACATAAGAGTTAGATACAATTTCTCCCCCTTTTTGTTCAAGAATAAACAAAGGTTAAAGAAAAAATAAATAACTTATTTCTCCCATAATTTAATGCAAATACCATTTCTCCCCCTTAAATATTCACAAGGGATATGAACTAAGGAAAAACATGTTAAACATGCAATGTTGACTAAGGTGATAAGAACAATTAAACATATGGGCAACAAATAACAAGCAACTAATCCATAATCAAGGAAAAATAAATACCAAAAATGATACCAACTAAAATGTATTACACATAGGCATGGGATATCAACCAAAATTCGCAACAATATAGGTACCAATTATGACTTCAAAGCATATATGGATTAGCAAGCAAGGCAAAGACTCAAAAACAAAAAATATACCATATATAGGTATACATAATGAATCTTACACACGCACACACACGCACATAAGTATAAATACCATACATGACACAAAATACATTAAGCTTTTCACACTCGTATGGCACAAATGTGTCCAAATACATGTGGTAAACGGAAGTGTAGGGGTGTGAACTAGTAACAATTAAATTTCAACCCAATCACTTAAAACATGTTCACGGAGTTCTCATTTGATTCCAAAAATTTATCATATTTAGATATAGCCTCACGTGACAATATAAATTGAACTCAATGAATAAGCATACGCAATGCACACAAGCCTAGAATTTCGATGATTCAACAAACCAATAGAGTCATGACGATAAAAGCTTAACTAGGATACAAAGTCATTGTGCAAACCCGTTAATACATCCAACCAAACTCCTATTAATTTTTCTTTTTCTTATGAACATATTAACTAAACTATTTTTGGCCTTGACAAATATTCTTTTTAATGCCACATTTTTTAAGGCCTGATATTCAATGGTGGCTTTTCACGCAAAGTTATTTTATTTTTTGCAGCCCCATTCCATTGATAAATAACTACACCGGATAAATATATTTTTTTATTTTTAAATCCGGGAAACGATTATTACATGCACAAATCCTCCATAGTCATAACAAAATGTAGATGACTAAATTGAAAGGAGAACATCTCACTTAGCTCAAATATACATGTGACGTTTAAATTTCAAATGAGCTTGTGCATGTGTGTGAGAAGGCAGATAAAAAGTGAATCCATTAAGCAAGTCAAATTCAAACTACTCTATGCAAGCATGACTAAGAACATTTTAAGGATTGCTAATCTTAACCAAAAGTTCTAGACACATGGAAGCGAAAAAGGAAAGGATTTAAACACAAGTATATGCCACATAAAGTGTGTCAAACTAAAATACACACACACGAAAATCTTTTTGAGTTTTAAAAAAAAAATCAATAAACAAAAATTCAACTCAAAAGTAAAATAAGGAAAAAAATCTTTTTTTATTTTTCTCAATAAGACACAAACAAATAAACCAAATATAAAAGATATACACACATCATAATTCTAGCATGTGATTAAGTATGGAGTATATACTCGAAAATGACAAACAAAACATACAACTAGTAAAAGAATATATCATGATGCACGTAAGCTAGAGTATGAAAATAAAACTAACACATTTAACCTTTCGATTTAGCATGAGAGATTTCACGTGATAGCAAATGAGAATTATAAATCCTATCTTGTAAGGCCACCAAATTGGATTTCCTAACCCAAACTAGTGAAACTCGACACTCTCGGGATTTAGGAACCGTGGTGACTCTACCCTTGGATTTCTTAGGATCCCTTTTTAGATCAAAACATAACTTCCTAAGATGACTTTTTCGACCACAATGTGAGCAAGTAAAGACTCGGCGAAAGGTAGAACCTAAGGATTGATCTTTGGAAGTGTACCTAGGTGATTCTCTCAAAATAGTGGTTTTGGCTTTATTAGTGGAAGCATTATAAGAATTGAAGCCTATACTACAAGTGTCATTTTTTATTTGGACCGTGCCTAAGATTTTATATAGTTTTTTGAACCTGCATTCCAAATCAAATTTGACCTTACTAGAGTCTCTTAATTTTTCTTCTAACTTTAAGACCCTAGACTCTAGCACAACCTTCCTCTCTTCAAACATGAGAAGCTCTTTCTTCATTGTTTCCATCAAACCTTTAAGGATATCTCTCTTGCCTTCAACATACTCAAGCTTTTCTTGAAGAGCTCTCTCACGTGTCCTAAGGTCTTCCACTAAAGCACTCTCGTCAATGAACTTAGCACGCTCTCTCAAATTAGATTCTTTATACAACTCTCTAAAAGCAATTTAAAGTTCACTCTCATTAGCCTCTTCTTCACTTTCACTATCTCTCCATTCTCCTCTCTCACAACCATAAAAAATAAGGGAATCATAAACTTTGGCCTCTAAAGTGTCATGTATTTTAGTGTCATCATTGGACGAGCTCTCACTATCCCTTACATGACTTGCCATGAATGCGATAAAATTGAGTTCGATGGGGGGAATCGGGTCCTTCTTTCTTATCATTATCACTAAGGGTTGCATTGTATGAAATTGGTTGCTTGCCCTCTCTCCTTAGTTTAGTGGTACATTCAAAAGCCCTATGGCCATACCCTTTACAACCAAAACACTGATTTGACTCGTCCCTATTTAAATATTTATTTTGTCTTTCAGGGAGTTTTTCAGCTTTGTCATACTTAGATTTATCAAATTTCTTGAAATCATTTTTAAGATTGTCTTTGTTAAACTTAAGAAATTTTCTAGCAAATGTAGCCATATCTTCCAAGTCAAAATCACTCTCATCATCCGAAACTTGTTTTCCTCTTTTCGGGCTTTAAAAAAGATGCCCTTATCTTTCTTCTTTTCGATCTTAGAGGAAAATGTGTCAAGTTCATAGGTTTGTAAATCACCTACGATCTCTTCTAGTTTCATAGAGGCTAAAGTGGGTAAATAATTCAACACGGTCACTTTAGTAATAAATCTATCGGGTAGGGACCTTAAAATTTTCTTTACTACTCGGTCTTCGGGTATATTTTCTCTCAAATTAAAAGATGAATTAATAATATCGGAAAGTCTAGCATAAAATTCATCAAAAGTTTCATTTTCAAGCATTTTTATGGTCTCGAATTGAGTGGTGAGATTTTGGAGTTTCGATGCTTTTACGACACTAGTTCCCTTGTGGATGAGTTGCAAAATATCCCAAGCTTCTTTAGCGATTTCACACGTCATGATATGTCGGAATTCATTCGGTGTGACCGCACAAGACATAGCATTCAAGCCTCGGGAATTAAAATTTGCTAATTTCAGTTCATTCTCAGTCCATCTCTCTACGGGTTTTAGGACACGTTCATTTTCTACTAAACATGTAGGTGGAGACCACCCGGTAGCGGTAGACATCCAAACCCTCTCATCTAAGGACTTTAGTGCCGATTTCATATGCGTTTTTCAGTACGCGTAATTCGAACCATAAAAAATTAAAAATTTTGAGAACGGAAAAAATTTCATGTTTTAAACAAAACAAAATTAAGGATCTTAACGCAATAACTTATCGCTTCTATCTCTGATACCACTTGTTGGAACACGAGGCCCCCAATTTTAAAATTCTTTAAAATAAACGAGATGGTTCAATTAAATTTCCAACTAAAATTCAATTCAAATTTTCATTCAAAACAAACTTCAAATTTTAATTTCTTCCAAATTAAGTTAAACTAAACTACAAGAGAAATAAAACTACTCAAATATTAATTTTCACTTGCACATAATTAATTCAACACAAGTCCTAAAATTTGCGTAACAATAATTAATTCATTTTTTATATAGGTTTGTGCCGAATTGAATTAAATTAATTTAAATTCACCCAAACATATTTTAACACCAAAATAAGCAAGATTGCAAATTAAACCAAAGTTTATCTTTTTAACCTAAGCATGCGTTTGAGGTGAGTTAAACAAGTTAAAAGAAACAATCTCACTACGCGACAATGTACGAGGAAAACTCACAGCGGAAAAAACCTCGGACGACCCTAGCCTAACGAATCCACTAGATACGATTTTATAATTACAAGATAAAAAGAATTACAACACTCGACTTGACTCCCTTCAGGCTCCCGACGCTTATTCTCATAAATACCTTTATCTAGATGATAACCACGAAATCCCTCGCAGTCTTGGAGTCCACCAATGGAGGCACAACCCACCGTTAACGACACATAGTGCCTTTCACCATGTGAGAAGTCCCAACGCAAACTTCTTCTCCTTTGTAGTAGAGAATGAACCCAAACTTCTCTTCTTATTGGTGTAGAGAAAACCCGGTGCCAAATAAACTCTCCAAGAAAATTATATATATTAAAGAACTTGGATTTAAACAAACTTTTGGTGTGAAAGTGTGTTTTAGAATTGATTAAGTCATTAATGAAGGACACATAAACATGAACTTTTGTTGGGAGTATTTTTGCTCTCAAAAGCTTTGAAAATCTCACAAAAGTTACCTCCAAAAATGTGTTTCCGCATTAAGTAAAGCTAGTAGAAAATTGGGAAAGTGGGGAAAAACTGGCAAAATAACTGCTCCCACTAAAATCTCGTTCGAAGTTTGTTCGTACGAGTTGGTTCGAACGAGCTTCTAACGAGAAAATAGAAAAAAAATTCTAAAATCTCGTTTGAAGTTCGTACAACCTTTCTAACGAGATTTCAGGCCTTGATTGTAGATAATTTCTATACGAACGTATGGCCGCCAGTTTCATATTTTTCTGATTTTTTTTATTTGATATGATTTTTCTAAGGAAAGGTGTCCGAGACCAAAATTTTTAGAACTATGAATTCAAAAAAAAATTAACAAAAAAATACTAACACCCAAATTAAATTTCCAAGCTCCTATATATATATATATATATATATATATATATATATTAACGCATTCATACCCTTAGGAGACAATGGAATCCACATGTTGATGACGTAAAACTTGGCACGAAAATCGACAAGGATATATTCTTAAATTTATGGTTGCTACATCTTTAGCATACACTTGTCATAGGTTTACAAGGATACAACATGAACATTCTTTCCTATGACACAAATTGTTTTGTCCGGAATTAAGTCAATACTACAAATTGACTCGATTGGAAATTTGTCCTTACATCCCCTTCTTCCTTTTGGGAAGAAGACTCTGGCTAATTGCTCGGAAGCAAAAATAGTATCCTCATTCGGAAGAATAATCTTTGGGATCTCGTCCACCGGGCGAGCAACAAAGCTTGTGGTGGTATTAGTATACTTAAGCAGATAGGCAGATGACCGAGGATGTTCATCGTCGGGCACTCTATCGATAATTCCCCAAACTTTTAAAAGATTGACAACCTTAACGTGATGGAGCAAGGACTCCTTATTTTTATCACGAGCCACACAGAGACAATGAAGACATAAGTTAGCAAGAAAGGCAGGCAAAAAAACAAAGGATCAACAATTTAAAAAGAAAAATAAATGGTAACCGACGTGGTCTTCCCCCAAGTCAAAGCACAAAATCCCTCTATATCTCTCGCCTTTAGGAAGGGCCAGATGTTACCAGTTCTTGGTAATAAAGCCCTGATCCCAATATCCCTTATTGGAATCAGGGAGGTTCACCACCAAAATTCTGTTGGACTTCCTCACCTTCAAGTGGAAGAAACCACCAGACGTGTGCGATCAGACGTAGCAGAACCTAATTTCTGGGACCCTTAGTTTGGTCCCATAGAGCCCGTTGATCCTGTGTACCCCGTTGGCTATCCTCCAAGTATTGGGGGAACACTAAGCATGAACAACTTCAAAATAATCAAAAAATTTTTAAAATAATTGGTTTGGGAGAAACGTTAAACCCCCATAGGACTACTGTAAGGGTGTGAATCCAGTGCCCCTCGTCCATGTCCTTGACATCTCTGGGCATGGGGGAATAGTCTATTTTTACCCAAGAAGGAATGGAGTACGTTTTTTCTGAACTCCTCAATGCTTTTCCCGTGAAGAGTTGCCATTGATGGAAGGAATTCAAACAACAAAGAGCAGAGAAGAAAATTGTGAACGAAGGAAGCAAGAAAGAGGGACTTACAAAGAAAAAATAATGCGAAGAAGCTCTGAAGTAATGGAAAGCAGAAAGGAAGTTTTCAGTGACTTTACGAGGAAGAAAACTCAAAAATGCGAAAGTGACGGTTTGAAGGGGCAAAGCTCAGTTTGAAACGTCGTGCGTAATCATAGGGTACGATTCTCGAGGAGGGTTTTTGGTGCTTCAAGTCACATCTTAGACCAGCGCACCTCCACAGGTTTATTATAAATCTTCCATGCCAGCTACTAGTAACTTTGCTCGAACGAGCGTACCCTCAACATTTCAGAGATATTACAAAACTGTCTTGCTAGTTTTAACAGCCTTAAGCCTTGGTCCTACAAGAAGTGTAAAATCTATTGCCCTAACAAATATCAGCCCATAGATTTTAGGGACATTTGTGGGTGCTAAAATAATTCACTAGGCCCAGTTACAAAGTTGAACGACCAGCCCAGTACGAGACGAGGACTGCCCGACCCAACTCAAATAGTTAATTCCACTCGTGTATTTAACATGTGCTTAAATACATTATGACGAGCTCAAATCGGTTACCATCACTCTTGGAGAGAGATTCAAGGACACTTTACGAGTTATACTCAAGCAGGAAGAGTTACGTTCACAATTCAACCTCTTGAACATTACAATAAATGTGAACCCTCACCTCGGGGCCAAGGGGATGCAACTTTGTAATCTTGAGAGATACACTAATAATAAAAACACTAACCTCTTCGTGGACGTAGGCAATTTGCCGAACCACGTATATTGTATGTTGTACGTGTGATTGATTTACTTTCTTCATTTACTTCCTTTCTTGGGATTATCTATTGTGATTGTTTTTGCACTCACAGATATGTATATAAGAGGTTCTTACAAGAAACTCTCTCTTCCTCCCCTCTTTCTCTCTCTCTCTCCCTCTCTCTCTATTTATGGGCGCGCGCGCGCACACACACACACACACACACATATTGTCCAGACTCCTGAGCAAACTTGATTATGCGAACCTCATGTGCGCAATATTTTTCTAAATAGTAAAAAAATGAGGTTTATAACCAAACTTGGTAGAGATAATCTTCGTAGTTGACATATCATCACAAAAAAATCATCAAAAAAATTCAATCCATAAGTGGGTGTGATGTAAATTTAATTGATAAGTGCATTTTCAACCGTTGAAACCTTTATGATCATCCCACCTACTTCTGCCTTGATTTTTTTTATATTTATTGTGATGACCCTTGACTTTTGAGATCATCTCCACCAAGTTCGGTTGAAAATTTCAACTTCTTACTATTAAAAAAATGCTTTGCATGCATGACTGAACTACACACACACACACATATAAACACACACACACACACACACACACACACACACACATATATATATATATATATATATAGAGAGAGAGAGGCTGACTGACTGGGATCCCATACAATCATCACTTACACCATACGAATTTTTTTTTTTTTTTTTTTTTGGGGGGGGGGGGGGGGGTTCTAAACATTTAAGAGTTCTCCTAAAAAATCAGGTCAAAATGATTTTTTTTCGATATTTAAAAAAAATAGATCAATATTTGATAGTTTAATTAGTTGACTTAATAGCTTAAAAACTGTCAAATATTAATCCATTTTTTAAAATAAAATAAAAAAATCGTTTTGGCCTGATTTTTTTAAGGGTAGCCTAAAATGTTTAGAAAAAACATTTTTTTTTTAAAAAAAATCCCGTGATTTGTCCTTATGGAAGACCGCCTCTCTCTCTCTCTCTATATATATATATATATATATTGAACTATCTAATATAATGTCATTTTTTAGAATACCTTTCCCAACACAAGGAAAAGCGATTTTTGAGGCCTCTACAAGTTTATGGTATATATACACTCAAATTAATTTTAGGTCATTCTACGATTTTTTTCACAAGGCAACTCACTCCTCTCTCTGATTCACAAAGTTCAAATTTACTACTCTAAAAAACACCAGGATCATGAAAGTCCAACATGCAACAAAATGAGTAATTTAGAGCGCTAAATTTTTTATAAGTTTAAGAGACCAACGAAAAAATGTTGAAACCTTCTATGACCCATTTTTTAAGGTAAGTAATGTTATACATTCAAAATGTGTACACAAAATAATACGAACAACTAGATATGTTAAAAAATCTTAGATTCGTTCACTCAAACCAACGAAAAATTATTAAAGAATATTATGCGAAATCGACCATGAAAAATTATAAGATGAAACAACAATACAAGAGAAATATTAAAGTAGAACCAAATATCGTACTACAATATTATTTCATTTTTCAATTGAAATTGAGCGACACTTTGAATTAAAGAATGATCAGTAATAAATGCGATACAACACGATACACGACACAAAAATATTGGTTAATGAGACGACTATTATTGATTTTGGATCATATACAATTCGATAAGACACGATAATTAATATATGAGTTTGATGTCACGCTTCACTCGTTAAAAATCATCAACACCCGTTTATACCATTATCCAAGAGTTTATGGTAATGAAGGGAAACAAAAGAAAGTAATTGTTTAGCGAATTTTACTAAATGAGTATTTTAATAATGTTAATGAATTAGTGAACGTAACTAGATTTGTTAACGGGATAATGTGTCAACTCATGTATGATTTAAAATGATTTATTCTCGTTGAATGATAACAATTGGACATGACCTACTACGGTAACTAATCGCATCTGAATATGAAAATTTCACATGACAATAATAATTCATTCAAACAAGAATTCACTAAAATCTAAACACGATAAAATGAGCAACAATTATAATTAATTATATATGTGTTGCCCTCCACATTTAACCTATCATAATCATTTTATGATTGCAACACGGTTACCCAATTACAAATTTAGGGTGAATCTTCAATGTTAGTATTGAAATACTTTTTACCTTGAACGGAATCATTGAAAGGAATGAGATTGATATGAGGTGGCGAAGTGTAATAGTAACACCTATAGGGATGCGGACATTCGTAGTAGTGAGAAATGGCATTAGTATTATTTGGTTTCCCATCCCACATCGGAAGAAGCATAGAGTAGAGAGGCTAGAGAGTCATTATAAAACAAACTAAGCAGCCTTTCGAACAATTACGCAGCCGCGCGGTAAGCACAAAGCGAACTATTCTTTCGCCTTTTACTAAAGAATACCGTGTGCTCGCAGTTAATAACGGCATACGCCCATTTTTGGAGGGATCTCTTCTATAAGAGGGATCCCAAACAAATCAAGTCCAATTTTTTGTATGTTTTCCGTATGTCATTTAGAATTAACTCTTAAAATGGTCTGTTTAAACTATTGCTAATTTCAATAAATTTAATAAAACAAAGACTTGTATAAGTTTTGATGTTTAAAGTGGCGTTTTTACTAAAATTAATGAGGAAGATGATATTGGGATTGAATTTTTTATCGAAAGTGGGATTATAGAATGAGGTGGAGGGTTTTTATTGGTTCTTTTGCCGCCACGTGTATTTTTGGTAAAAAATTATGTAAAAAATTCAGTTACAATAGGACTCAATACAAAAAGAGGCCTATGTATATTATTTTTAGCAAATTTTATTTCAAAACTCGTCGACAAATCGTTGTTTAAGTTTTTGTTTAAATTTTATTCTAACCCTTACTAATAATTCAAATAAATAAATTTTTGATAAGTAAGTCTTAATAAAGATCTATCATAATTTTTTTTTTCAAAAGGTTCTATTTAGTGAATATTTCACTGTATGTTTATAAACGGGACTAATGGATAAAAAAACTCTTAAATTTATTTTGTTATTAGCCTCGATATTTTTCAAACTCGTAGTAACCCTTATCCCAACTTTACCGTCATTACCAAATCGAAACCATGAACCCTCCCTTCCCGAATCGCACCCTCGAGCCATTCACATATCGAGAGAGAAAAATGGAGAAAAGAGTGAGCGATTTTTTCGAAAGCAGAGAGAGATAGAAAGTGAAGGAGAGGGACAAAAGAGAGCAACAGGTAATGGTGTTTAGCAGTTAGGGCTAGGTTTTAAGAGGAGAAGAAGAAGTTAGAGAGAAATAAAAGAAAAAAATGGTGTAAAATAAAAATTAAAAATTAAGGAGTTAATAATAAAAGATGATAACCAAACATTATTTTGGCCATTTTAAAAGGATTTGAGTGGCTTGTTGAGCTTCTCTTTTCGGATTTTTCATTAAAAATGTAATGCATTTTAAAATAACATCTCATCGAACCGTTCATCTCTTTTTACTAATTTCTAATTTTTATATAAAAATGAATTGTTTTTCAATCTTTTTCCAGTTTTTAATCAAACACATTTTATTTTCAAAATTTCTTGAAAAAAAATTGACATCTAAAGGGAATTTGAAACTTTTAACACTAGTTTTTGTGGGAGAGTAATGCTATAAACACAAAGGCGTGCAAAAAAAGAAAAGTTAAACGCAAAATAATGTGTCAACAATTATGACTGGTTAGGCAATTTGTGGGTTCCGCTATCTATAGTAGAGTAGGTTTTAGAGGAAGTTGTACATAATATCATTTTATCTTCCAATTCTTTTTAAGTGTTATATGAAAATTGAATTCAAAATATAATTTAATGATTCACAAATAGCAGAGCAGTTTCTAATAAAAATTATACAAAATTTCATTTCAGATGCCAACTCATTTCAAGATTGTGTAGTATATCAATATGAAATATTATAATATAGTTGAATAATACACAATATCAATTGATTACTTTACAAATGATTTTTAAAAATTGTCAATTTTACTGAATTGAACAAATATATGGAATAAGTGATGATGTTTTTAAGTTCAAGGATTTTTTTTTTAATGTGTACATAACACACTCATTTTAGTCCGTACAGAAGTGTTCACTTGAGTTGACATACCGTGAAAAAGAGAGAGCAAGATTTTTTACTAATAAAGAAAAGGAACCACAAATGTTACACAATTAATGGACTTACTCTTAATCAAAAGATCAATCTCAAATTAAACTCTTATGGTCCGTTTGGAGTAAAATATTGGTGAAAAATAAAATGATGAAATTTGCTATTATCTATTAAGAATTTAATTTATTCATTGTTTTTGTTTAAAGTTACATAATAAGAGGGTTTGCACTTGTTCACAATTTCAAATAAACAAAAAATTAATTTTAAATATGTGAAAAAACATTTCACCATGTCACTTTTCATCACGATTAAAAATATTTCATTCCGAACCAAACGGACCCTTGAGCAAACCCCATTTAGGTTCCAACTTTCAAGCAAATATAAATCTAGAATTGAACACTTGGGTGAATCCCATTTAGATTTCAACTTTCAAAAAGAGATAACAAGACACCATGTTAGAAATGCTCTTAATCTAGCGTCTAAGAAGTCTTTGGGGTAGCTTTAGCCAACTTGTAAAACATGTGAAATATACTATTTTGAGCCATTTTGCTTAGAAATTAGCGAGTTAGTACTAGGTCCGTCGTAACACTAATTTCCCTTTTTTAGTGTCTGGGCATTAAAATTATCACGCAACTCTTGCACGACAATTAACTGTCGCGCCACCAACAAAAATGTTAGCCACTCATATATATATATGCTCTTGTGCGGATTAGTTCGCATTTTAAAAATGCGGACCGGACATGTGTCATCTATCGGTGCTCTTAGAAAGTATTCCCTAAATTATAGGCTTACTCTCTCTCTTTTCTGCGCTCACCGCCAGGTGACACATATTCGGTCCGTATTTTTAAAATGCGGAGTAGTCCGCATAAGAGCATATTTATATATATATATATATATATATATATATATACATATATGCTGAAATGATAATAATTTGAGGATTTTATCATAATTGAGTTTGGTGCAAGGATATAGCTATCCCCGCTCCTTGAGAAACTGCTCGCACTCCAAAACAGCTATTGAAAGACAAAACTAACCTTAATGGCATAAATTGTAAACCATCTCCTATCTCTCTTTAACACAAAGAAAACTGTTGACAAAACTTTTGAGATGATAACATTTTTCTAACATTTAAGGATCTTTCTCTAATCTTTATACATATTGTTATTAAAATCAATGATCAAATATTAAAAAGTCCCTTAAACATTTTTTAATACATATTTAGTTTAAATCTTTAATTTTTTTTTATCAAAAAGTCCTTTATTCTCTTATCTTTAAAGGTCTGCGTCAACGGCGGCATGATAAAGCCTTTATGGCATGGTGAAGAACTTTTGGATACAAAAAAAAAGGCTTCGACTAAACATGTATTAAAAAAAGTTCGAGGGACTATTTGGTATATGCCGCTAAAATCAATAAATACAATTTTTTTAACTAAATAAGAACATGACCCAATTAAAATATGAAATGATACGATTTTTTTTATTTGACACGAACACGATCCAAGTAAAAGCGACGCTACACAATTTTTTTTTTCCAAACGCAAACATGAGCCAATTAAAATTGGATACAACATAAAATATTTTTTTTAACTTAACACGAACACAATCCAATTAAAAAGCGATACAACATGACACGAAGTGTTATTTTAATATATTTACAAAACAAAAATACGACTGAATTAAAATGCGACACAATATGAAGTCTTTTTTACCAAACTCAAATATGCCCAAGTAAAAGCGACGCAATATATATTTTTTTAACTTTTTTCAAAACACAAATACTATTTTTTTTACCAAACACAAATACAAACGCGAAGTTTTATTATATTTTTTTTACCAAACACAAATACAAACACGAAGTTTTATTATACTTTTTTACCAAACACAAACCCAAACATGATCCGATGTGGTGTTTATGTTTAACTTCGATCGAGTTTGTGTTTGTGTTTGGTAACAAAAAATCGTAGTTTTGTTTGTGTTTGGAAAAAATATTTATTATTTGGGCTTGGAGAAAAAAATCTTGTTGTGTCGCATTTTAATTCGTCCGCGTTTTTATTTTTGAAAATAAATTAAAATAATATTTTGTGTATCCAATCTTAAAATAATAGTTTAATTTATTTACAAAAACAAAAAAACGATCGAATTAAAATGCGACACAACAAGAATTTTTTCTCCAAGCCCAAATAATAAAACATTTTACCAAACACAAACAAAAATATGTTTTTTTTACCAAACACAAACACAAACTCGATCGAAGTAAAACATAAACACAACTTCGGATCGTGTTTGGTTAAAAAAATTATTATTTGTGTTTGGAACTTTAAAAAAAAAAATCTATTGTGTCGCTTTTACTTGGCCATATTTATGTTGATAAAAAAAAGACTTCGTATTGTGTCGCATTTTAATTCGGCCGTATTCCTGTTTTGTAAATAAATTAAAGGATAATGTTAGGGTACCCCTTTTTGTTACCCTGCCTTCAAAGTGTTGTACCTTGCTTCGTCTTTACTTGTATGGATCCCGACAGGGCATAAAAGAAAAAACAAGACACAACACTTTGAAGTCGAAGGTAACAAAAAGGGGTAGCCCTAGTGTTACCCTAAATTAAAAGGATCAAATACTAAAAAGTCCCTCAAACATTTTTTAATACACATTTAGTCCAAACCTTTTATTTTGTACCAAAAAATTCCTTATTTTGTTATCTTTAAAGGTCCGCGCCAGCAGCATAGTAAAACCTTTTTGGCATGGTCAATGACTTTTTGGTGCAAAATTAAAACGCTTGGGCTAAATGTGTATTAAAAAAAATTCGAGGAACTATTTGGTATATGCCCCAAATTAAAATTACATTTCGTGTTATGTTGTCTTGCTTTTACTTGGATTGTGCTCGTGTTAGGTTAAAAAAAAGATTTCATGTTGTATCCAATTTTAATTTAACTGTGTTTGCGTTTGGAAAAGAAAAATTTGTAGCATTGCTTTTACTTCGATCGTGTTCGTGTCAAATAAATATTTTTTTGTATCGTTTCACATTTTAATATATATATATATATTAGAGAAAGATCCTTAATGTTATCATCTTAAAAATTTTGTCAACAGTTTTTTTTTTCGTGTGAAAGAGAGATGGGAGATGGTTTGCAATTTATACCATTAATGTCAATTTTGTCATTCAAGAGTAGTTTTGGAGTGCGAGAAGTTTTCAAGGAGCGGGGATAGTAATACCCTTGGTGCAATTGCAATCTTTATTTTGGTAAAGATATTCTAGCTGAATGATTTGGAATAGAGGTTTAAACTTTAATACGCAGTATTATTTTATACATTATGAAAAATAATATATGAAAAATCGTATATTTTATTTTTATGAAATAGATTGTGTAATCTATATGTGACTTTCAAACACTTGAAAATCTGAATTTATGACTAGAACAAATGGACATGTATTTTTTTTATTCGACTATAGCTGAAGGCATTAAGATTGTGTTTATTTAAGAAATAAGATTAATTCTTATTTGATGATGAAACACTAGAAGTTTAGATTCCATTTTATGAATTGAAGATATAGTGGGGGCACATTATATGTAGCTTCTCTACGCTATACCTAGAGAATAGTGGGGGCACTCAATCGAGCATCTCTCAACTATAATTGAAGGACATTTAATAGAATCTGAAACTTTGGTGTTCAAGAGAACTCTTAATTTTTTGAATAAAGAAAAGAATGCTTATGTTATTGAAAAGGATTCAAAAAATCCTTAGAGAAGTCATGTCATAGATAATTGGTTGAATTCCTTGGACTGAACTAGAAATTGATTCATAATTGACTTATCTTATAACATTAAGATAATGAGGTGTATACACACCCTTTGAAGGAATATTGAGACCATTTTCATTTATGAATATAAGCTTTGTTTAATAGCCAAAATTCATCGGTATATCTTAGTTATACATGTCGCACATTAAATTATTCTCTTGAAAATGAAGTAGTTTCATTTAATTTGTTTGCCATTGATATTATACATGATGTTTAGTTAAAAATTAAATATATATATAATATTTATTTTTCGAATGGTGACCTATGTAAGGCAACTTACATGGACCAACTTGAAGTTGAAAAATTAATATAGAAGGCACCAATAAATGGCATGATATTTTCATAAATCATCAAATGAGAATGAATTGAGAATAATATGAATCATGTTTATCACTAAGCATGTTGAAATATGAATGCAGTCTTATTTATTATGCAAGAATGATTAGCTTATATTTGGTTATAATATTTTGTTGCCTAGAAAACCAAATTCATGTTAAGTTAAAGTGTTCGCATAAAGAGTTTCAATGAAACAAGAATATTACTTGTTAATATCACAAGGCCATATGGATCAATTAATTGATCGAGTACATTGAAATACAAGAATATTTATTTAAGATATATGCTTATTATGAACCATCTTATACTCCACATGATCCAAGTATAAGAACACTATATATAGTGATAAGAAAAGATGAAAATGCGAACATCTTAAGTAGTCTCAACTGAGTTACTAATTACGGTTGACTTGGAATTATTTTTTGTGGGACTGCTATGAAGGTTTATAATTGAAAACACTACACCAAATCTGCCCATTTGTCAAGGTCATTGACCTTGACAAATTCACCTTGTCAAGGTCAATGACCGTGACATTTCGAGGCGAGACAACTTTTTTTGTCACGGTCGTGTCACGGTCATTGACCTTGACAAAAAACTCGCGTTTTGTATCACGGTCGTGTCAAGGTCAATGACCGTGACACGTTTGTCACGGTTCTAAATCGTGACATAACCATGACCCCAATTGTCACGGTCAATGACCATGACACGTCCGTGACAACTTTTGTCGCGGACTTGTCACGGTCAATGATCGTGACAATTCTGGACAGAATTTAAAAAAAATCTGCTGGGCAGTATGGCCACCGCCACTGCCCAGCAGTATATTTGTACCTGTTATAGCAACGTTGTACATGTTCCAAACATCATATATCCAACACAAACTAAAGATAATGCAAATATATATTCATAACGATATAATCCAAATATTCAAAGTAAAAACAATATACATGACGATATAATCCAAATTTAATTAAAATGGACAAACTTAAAAATAATGTTACTACATGTCTTGGATAAAACTGAGGAGGTGAGTAGGCCACACGACATACGAATTGACGCACCCACTAATATACGTCGTGCCGCATTGTTCGCGCAACCACAATAGGGAGTTCTCCTTCCCGGGTATGACATGCGTGACGAGCACCCTGGACTCCATCTCTTGAAGCACACGTCCATGGACTATTCCACCCTCGACGATATTCGGGTCCCTCAACCTCCGCCCTATCCGCTGGCCATCAAATACGTCCAATATGAACACGCTCGGCCAACCAATTGTCGACAATGGTCTGTTGGAGGGCGTCAAATAGGGAAGTGGATCGTCGAATTACGAACGTGTCGGTGATGAAGCAGCGAGGTCCACATCCTCGTCATCCTACGCCTCGTCCTCCCGCACCTCCTCCTCCACCGCCTTCTCCTTCCCTTTCCCTTTCCCTTTACGGTCTCCACCCAACGTACGCTTCATGAATGCGTACATATCTTGGACCGTCGCCTCCAAACGGGACAGCTTCGCATCGTGTGAATCCACCGTTCGAGACAACCCGGTGTCGCTCGTCTTCAATCCGATGATCCTAGATTTGGCCACCCGCGAGCTCACTCCCCTTGTCCTCCCTTTGCGATCAGAGCCAAGCACTTGGCTGAGTGCGTCTGTGGACAAAGATGCCTTGTCGGCATCAGACTGTGACTCATGCACTTCCTTAAGCTTTGCCTGAAACGACAAAAAGCACATGATTAGTAAAATAAGTAAACTAAAAAATTATAACGTAATTAACAATAATTAAACTGTCGGATTACTTACAATCGTGGCCGCGACGCTCGGGGACACCTCCTTGTCCTTCCCCTTCTTCTTTCGAAGAGCCACATAAGTATCGAGCCTATGTGGCTTACCCCCTGGCCCACTCCCTACCCCCTGAAATAAAATAGAGTAAAGTAAAATTAGTATCGGCCCCGTAAAGTAAAATAATATCCAATAATATATTTCTGTAGTTATAGATAAATTAAATCTTACCTGCATCCTATGCTCCACCTCAGCGTAAGAGGTCCGGCCGGAGTAGTGCACGTCCGTCTTTTTAGCCCGATTTTCCCTCCCCGATTGGCGAGATGCCAATTGTCGATCCTCGATCTCATTGTCAATGAACTTTTGCCATTGTGCCAATGAGATCGGCTCCTTGGGCGGGACGGATCCGCGCCATTGTAAAATGGACTCTCGATTTTTTTCAAAGTACCGTATCGGCATATTTTTCTTCCACGTCTTGTGTTGCTCCCTCAACTGCTCCAAGACGGAATCGCGTAGCTTTGGATCCAAGTTGAATTGTTCCTGTCCAACAAATACAATGCTAGTTGCGAATAAATATAAATATAAATATAAATTGAAATATTCATATAAATATTACCTGTAGTGCCGCCCAAACAGCTAACTTGAGCTCATACGACACCTCCTTCCAACTCATAAACCCCGGGCCGATGACCGTCTTTAGCAGCTCGAGGGATCTCGCTAAAAGCTCCGACTTGTTTTCGATGGTAATCCCAAATTTTTCATATTTGGGGAGCCTAGCGGCGGAGGAGCCCTCGTCGCCTCCGCTACCACCGAACCCAGACGACATCATCATAAACAGCATCATCATCTTCGCCTTAACATCTGAAGGAGACATTTTTGCTGTAAAAAAAATGTTATTAGTACAGATAAAAAAAAATGTTAATAGTACACATTTCGTTTTACCTAATTGAATTAATTGAATTAATAGTACAGATAAAAAAATGTTCCATCTATATTATAACGTATGTGGAAGTTCCGTCAATACCATTTCGTTTCAATTTTGTAATATTATGTTTTTTCCAAATATTTAAAGAGTTATTAAATCGGTGCCCCACCCCACCCCCACCCACCGCCACACACACACGCACACCTACGCACCTACGCACACACACACACACACACACACACACACACACACACACCACCCCCACCCCTACATATATGTTAGTTGATGCCATTATATTTTTACCCTAATTAGATTCTAAGGTTATCTCAATTTATATTTTAAGTTCGTATCCATATGTGATGTTCAAGTAGTTTGAAATGTTGGAATTATATACTATTACTTTGACCGTTAGTTTGTGCACCAACTAAATTGAACATCACACACACACACACACCCCACCCCCTCCCCCACCACACACCACCACACACACACACACACCCCACCCCACCCCACCCCCTACAAGTCTAAGGATGTTCTTTATTAAACATGGGAAATCTCATATCGTTTGCAAAAAGTTCATAGATTCTTAATCCCTAGGGTTATGGATATTAAATTTCTTTCACAATTATTTCTTCGATTGCGATGGGTGAAGTTCAATTATATGTTAGAACAATAGATCCTCGCAAGTTGGTCAATCATTGTGTGAATAGGTATGAGATCATAATTTGGAGGAATTCACGTCCAAGAAATAATTTGGATTGTGATACCCCTTGATAGACTTATATGTTTTGTTTACCCGACCGATGAACTATTTTATAATCCTATAGAATTAAGTTTTAGAATCAAGGAATTGATCAGATATTGATTAAAATCGGTTAGTAGAAAATTTATTTAACCAAGAGGGTATCGAAAACATAACGTGGGGAATCATAATATACCGTAATCAACTTTAATAATAAGAACACATTCTTTCGAGTGATTTATAAATAATTAAATTTGAGTGCAATCATGATTATTTAGTGGAATGAATCGTGATTAAATAAATAAAGGATATAAATTAGACGGTTAAAAATTGGGATTTCCTAGTATTTACTTTGAATCCAGTTTATTTATTTATCTTTGGTCCCTAGTATAGTCATTGCCCAAGTAGTAGGAGCGAAACTCTATAAAACCCTAGTTTAGCTAAAGCCCGTGAATTATCCCTCCCCCACCACACACCACCACACACACACACCACCCCACCCCACCCCCTGCCCCCTCCACCACCCCATCCCCCACCACACCCCACCACACACACACACACACCCCACCCCACCCCACCCCCTACAAGTCTAAGGATGTTCTTGATTAAACATGGGAAATCTCATATCGTTTGCAAAAAGTTCATAGATTCTTAATCCCTAGGGTTATGGATATTAAATTTCTTTCACAATTATTTCTTCGATTGCGATGGGTGAAGTTCAATTATATGTTAGAACAATAGATCCTCGCAAGTCGGTCAATCATTGTGTGAATAGGTATGAGATCATAATTTGGAGGAATTCACGTCCAAGAAATAATTTGGATTGTGATACCCCTTGATAGACTTATATGTTTTGTTTACCCGACCGATGAACTATTTTATAATCCTATAGAATTAAGTTTTAGAATCAAGGAATTGATCAGATATTGATTAAAATCGGTTAGTAGAAAATTTATTTAACCAAGAGGGTATCGAAAACATAACGTGGGGAATCATAATATACCGTAATCAACTTTAATAATAAGAACACATTCTTTCGAGTGATTTATAAATAATTAAATTTGAGTGCAATCATGATTATTTAGTGGAATGAATCGTGATTAAATAAATAAAGGATATAAATTAGACGGTTATAAATTGGGATTTCCTAGTATTTACTTTGAATCCAGTTTATTTATTTATCTTTGGTCCCTAGTATAGTCATTGCCCAAGTAGTAGGAGCGAAACTCTATAAAACCCTAGTTTAGCTAAAGCCCGTGAATTATCCCTCCCCCACCACACACACACACACACACACCCCACCCCACCCCACCCCCTGCCCCCCTCCACCACCCCCTCCCCCACCACACACCACCACACACACACACACACCCCACCCCACCCCCTGCCCCCCTCCACCACCCCCTCCCCCCCCTCCACCACCCCCTCCCCCAAAACACACACACACCGCACCCCACCCCACCCCCTGCCCCCTCCACCACCCCTCCCCCACCACACACCACCACACACACACACACACCCCACCCCACCCCACCCCCTGCCCCCCTCCACCACCCTCTCCCCCAAAACACACCACACACACACACACACACCCCGCACCCCACCCCACCCCCTGCCCCCCTCCACCACCCCCTCCCCCACCCTGCCCCACCCCGCCCCATCCCCCACACACGCACACACATACACACATATATATATACACATACACACATAAATATACACACAAATATATATATAAATGGAAGAGAGAGAGAGAGAGAAATTGGACCTGAAAGTAGAGAGAGAGAGCAGCGTCGAGAGAGAGAGAGAGAGAGAGAGAGAGAGAGAGAGAGAGAGAGAGAGGGAACGGTGGGAGGGAAAAAAGAAGGGGGAAAGGGTTTTTGCTGGAAAAGTTGTCACGGTCGTGTCAAGGTCATTGACCGTGACAAGACCGTGACAATTAAATTTATCACGGACTTGTCACTGTCAATGACCGTGACAATTAGTTGTCACGGTCGTGTCAAGGTCAATGACCGTGACATAAAACGCGTGTTTTTTTTGTCACGGTCAATGACCTTGACAAGGCTGGCCGGCTGAAAGGTGACAATTTGCCCATTTTGGTGTAGTGAAAAAAATGCATTCTTATGTTATTGCGAAAGGTTATGTGTTTTGATAAAAATCACGAACCTAGAATTGATTCTGAATCAATAATGGATATGTGTTTAACACATACTACGATCCAATTTTTTGGAACTCCAAGAAATATTAATTGTTGACACAATTAATGATGGAGTATATGGTGATACCATTAGCTATGGCTAGTGAAAAATGAAAGGTTGAAAGACATATTATAATATACCATTTATGGTAAAGATTGATACCAGTCATTTTATCCACAATAATAGAACCATGGCTATTGTAAAATCTTAGAACCGTTATCGTAATGGCAAGAACGACATATATGTCATAATCACAACATAGTTTTAGAATATAAAACTAATGAGTTGTGTGTGTGGATTATATTCGGACTGATGAGAATAAAACCTGCCTTATCCTTTGACGAAAGGACTAGTGCAGGAGAATGTGTTCAATAACTAGAAAGGGATCGGACTAAATTCTATTGATATTGAATCATTTGTGGTGGTAACCCAACCTATAGACTGGAGATCCCAAGAAATAGGTTCAAAGGGTAATAACAAGTCACAGTGATATGTGTTGAATCATACTAATTATTGTTTACGGGGTTTTACTCTGAGTCCATCCCTATAGAGCATGATATCCTGAAGCGAGTTAAGGTTGAGTTAATTATAACCCTTAATGAAGATCTATAGCTCTATTTTGAGTGGGGAACCTAGCTACGAGAGTATCCTTAATAGACTCACCCATGTGAATGTGGAAGTGTGGCCGCTTCCTATGGTAATTTTGGACAAATTTTCTAGAGCGTTCACATACTGGAATAGAAGCACACGGTCGTAACGTGCTGGCTTAAAGAACTACACCGAAGTAGGATTGTGTGTGGAATGTTGTCAGAGATAGAGTTCAAAACTACGAGTTACTTTAGTATATTCTGAATCATTTTTACTACGTAAATGTTCAAGTCGAAAGACACCTTTGCTTATGCACAATTTTATTAATTATTATTACTTAATAATTTTTTAAAATTTATATGTAGGGAATTATTACCGAATAGTGTGTTTTTTAAAATCCAATTGGGGGATTGTTGTCAGTATGTATTTTAAAACACACGTGGGAGACTACAAGTTTACCCACTATCCCACTTTTGCAATCATTTGCCCACTAACTCACCCACTACCTCCCACTTATTCAACCACTTATATCTCCTTCATCCGACCAAAAATTAAAAAAGAAGAAGAGATTTTAAGGGCCTGTTTGGTTCGCTACTCAGAAAACTCGATTTAAACGATGTTTTTAAATACAATTTTAAAATTCTATTTTTTGTGTTTATAATTATTGGTGTGCATTTGATAAACTTGTTTTTAAATACAGTTTTTTTGAAAATTTGATAAAATTGGCAATCATGTATATTTATATTGTATATACACACACACACACACACACAATATATGTATATATATATATATATATATATATATATATATATATATATATATATATATATATATATATATATATATATATATATATATATATATATATATATATATGTGTGTGTGTGTGTGTGTGTGTGTGTGTGTGTGTGTATTCATTAAATATACCCGAAAATACATGATATTAAATGTACATGTATATAATTTATGATGTATGTATGTATGTATACATTCATGTATCAAGTATGCATGAAAGTATATATATTGCATGTATAAGTTCACTATAAAATTATATACATACATGAATTGATAATATTTTTTAATACATATGTACTATATGTATATTTTATATTATTCCATACATTAATAATACATGTACAAAACTATACATAAGTATCATGTATGTATTAATAATATTATTTAACTTTATATTATTCCATGCGTAATTTTGTGTATATGTACATATATATATTTTATTTATAATAACTACACACATATTAATGTATTATGTATGTATATTATATATTAAGGTATAAGTGCATTAAAATATTTAGAATGGATAATTTTGAGTTGAAAAATAAAAAATAGAAGTTATAAAACACCCTAAACCCGTTTTCTGAAAAACTTGATTATAACACAGAAATATTATAATTTTGTGTTTAAAAACAGGTTGGCAAATACAGATTCTTATCAGAATTGTATTTAAACACAAAAAACAGAATTATAGTTGTAAACCAAACAGGCCCTAAGAGTTTGGAGTGGCAAGCAAATTTTAGAGCTTGATTTGACAAGCATGTTTATTAGAAAGCTTGGTTTGAGGAAAAAAAGGGGGTGGAGACATAAAAACATTGTTGGCTGACTCTCACTCTCTCATAAAGAAAAGTGCTCACAGTTTTTTCTTTACAACAAAAAAAATTTAATCCCTCTGAATATAATTTCGTGAAATTGAGCAATTTATATGGAATGAGTGTTAGTATGACATATAATTAGAGTGAATGGTTATATGATACAGAGGTGATTCTGGACTTGTTTTATCTTGGGAACGACGTGACTGTAGACTACCTGCACAAAGATGTTAGAGCCGCGAAACGTCTTAAAGAGAGCGACATAGTCCGTGACTCAACCCAAGAATCGTCTACGACAGATTTTATAAACAATTGAGGTAATATTGTTTATTTTTTTTGTGTCGTAAATATTTGGATTCAACGCATGCGGTTCATATTTGCAATAATCATATGAGGTAATAATTTAATTTTGAGTAGTAGACTAAAATTAAATTATGACTTTTATTTTCGATTTCTCCATAAAACTCTTTGGTGTGATTTTTAATCATAATATATGAGTGTACCAACAATTTTTGTGCCTAGTATTATTTTAGGAGGGTTGACAAATTAAATTATTGGGTGAGTGTTTAATGTTACAACAGAAATACTTATATCCATTATGGAGTTCTACAAAGTAGGGGTGATATTGATTTGATGAGGTGGCTGAGTGTGAATATGAGTATAAGATAGAGCGCATGTGGTGAGAAAATGGCATTGTCTTTATTTGGTTCCACATCCCACAACGGAAGAAGTATATAGCAATATAAGTGAAACATCAATTATACAAAGGAAATAGCAGCATTGAAAAATCACGCAGCCGTGCCGTGAGCACAAAGCGAACTATTCTTTCGCTTTTCACTAAAGAATACCTTGTGCTCGCATCATACAACGGCAATACGAATAAGATATAGTTGTATCACCTCTTACTTTCGGATAGGAAATATCGGAATTGAATTTAAACAGAAGTCTTCATCTCAACTAATTATATCTTGTTTGTATATATACCTATATTAGTAATTTATTCTTTCTAATTAGTTTCATGTAAGAAAGTAGTATTTTGATCATTGTATAGATAGTATATCGAGATTTGCAAAAAGTAATAGGTAAATTCATTTCAAGATTTGTTTAAAATCAACTTTATTTTATGTTCCATTTCATCTCAAGATTGTGTAAAAAATGAATATGAAATATGGATTAACTAGCGGATGCCATGTCGAAGTTGCTTTTGTAATCTTGTTCCGAGTTTATTGCTGACATTACCACATGCATGGTTCCTATAGTACAAGGCTATAATAAGTTGTTGGTACACTTTATATATTATGATTAAAAAATCACATCAAAGAGTTTTATGGAGAAATCGAAAAATAAAATCATAAAATAATTTTAAGTCTACGGCTCAAAATTAAATTATTACCTCATATGATTATCGTAAATATGAACCGCATGCGTGAATTCCAAATAAATACTGCACAATAAAAATAAATAATATTACCTCAATTGTTTATAAATTCGTCGTAGACGATTCTTGGGTTGAGTCGCGGACTAGGTCGCTCTCTTTAAGACGTTTCGCGACTCTACCCTCTTTGTGCAGGTAGTCTACAGTCATGTATAACTAAGTTATATTGATGAATTTCGGCTAAACAAAGCTTATATTCATAAATGATAATTGTCTCAATATTCCTTCAAATGGTGTGTATACACCTCTTTATCTTAAAGTTATAAGATAAGTCAATTATAAACTAATTTCTAGTTTATTCCAAGGAATTCAATCAATCATTTATGACATGACTTCTCTAAGGATTTTTCGAATCCTTTTCAATAACATAAGCAAGTTTTTATTTTTAACTCATAACTCAAAAACCAAAGTTTTAGATTCTATTAAATGTTCTTTAATTATAGTTGAGAGGTACTCAATTGAGTGCCCCCACTATCCTCTAGGTATAGCATTGAGAAGCAACATATAATATGCCCCCACTATATCTTCAATTCATAAAATGGAATCTAAACTTATAGAGTTTTAACATTAAATAAGAATTAATCTTATTTCTTAAAATAATACATGCTTAATGCTTTCAGGTATAACCGAATCAAAAAATATAAGTTCATTCGTTCGAGTCATAATTTCAGATTTTCAAAGGTCTGAAAGCCACATATAGATTATACAATCTATTTCATAAAAAATTATAATATATAATTTTTCACAATGTATACAATAATACTTCGTAATAGAGTTTAAACCTCTATTCCAAATCAAAGCATACTGTCAAAATAATTTTACCCAACTAAATTATTTCTACACGCGTATGAAGCATACCAAATTGATTCCAACATAGAAGAATACAATTTTATTATATATACCTTTTCCAACTCATATAAATGAATAATACAAAGAATTATTCATATAAAATTCTAGCGGTTGCACTCCAAACTCAAATATTGTATAAGTCATTATACAATTTCTATGAAATTCATCTTCCATAAATTTGAGTCCAAATTTTTCTAAGTACTTCATAAATCCTTGAATAAGAAATTTATAAAGGCTTCAAAATATTTTGAATCCGTTGGGAACACGACATGATACATTTTTTCTAAGAAAATGTTGCCCAAAATATTTGTTCAAACGGAAAAACTTCAAGTTTGAAATTTCACCACGACTAAACCGCCTATAGAAAATTTATGAAATTTTCCAGTATTCATCCTTTATGAGTTTAGTCTTATCCAAAATTGTATTCACTCAAAAATATTAAGTACAAGTGAAGATAAACTTGTTTTACTACAAGCTGTCCAAAAAATTCAGCATTGTGCATCTCATTTGTAAAAATCATAATAAAAAATATACAACTCTTTTTTCAGAAATTCCAAAGCCCAATATTTATAATCTCAACATACTACATGCATGCCAAAATTCACGAAATTTTAATCTATATATCATCAAAAAACTGAGATGATATTCCAATAAAATTCATAACAAAAATTTCAGTTTTTTTTCCATCATCGATCACTTTAGTGTGGTTGAAAAAATATCACCTACATTTTCACATAAACACTTCAAATATATTTGAACAAATTTTTTTTGTAGTAAACATAGCGCAAGGCACAAATGTTTATAACTTGCCATTCGAATCCAAATAACAAATGTTTATTTGTTTTCATATAACAATTTTTCATTTGTTTCCAAATATCAAATTTATAATTTGATTCCATATAACAAATTTTCATTTGTTTCCAAATATCAAATTTCAATTTGATTCCATATAACAAAATTTTAATTTGTTTCCTTAACCACAAGTGGTTCAAAATGAATTGTTCAAAAACAGTATACAATTCCATTTTCAACAATAACATCTTATGTGAAATAATATTTCACATTCATAACTAGAAAATAGGATTGACCTATTTAAAAGTTTTCCATTAAGGGGTTCATTTTTGTTCAAATTCTAGTTTCTCACGAAATTATTGATCGATTCCGAATTGACCAAAAATACTGAAATTTATGTATCTACTTCACAAAATATAACATTTAGGAAGTTCGGGGGCTAAACGGTCACTTCTAGAAGTAAAGGTCAAAATTATAATTTCTAAACATAGAAACTTAGTTGGCCTTTTTTCATTTCGACATCATAAAAATAATCATATATGCCCATAAGATTTATTTTTCGGTCTCTATGGTAGACATAAATCGTCTTAAACTTGTTGGTACACTTTATATATTGTGATTAAAAAATCACATCAAAGAGTTTTATGGAGAAATCGAAAAATAAAATCATAAAATAATTTTAAGTCTACGGCTCAAAATTAAATTATTACCTCATATGATTATCGCAAATATGAACCGCATGCATGAATTCCAAATAAATGCTGCACAATAAAAATAAACAATATTACCTCAATTGTTTATAAATTCGTCGTAGACGATTCTTGGGTTGAGTCGCGGACTAGGTCGCTCTCTTTAAGACGTTTCACGGCTCTACCCTCTTTGTGCAAGTAGTCTACAGTCACGCTGTCCCCAGGATAAAACAAGCCCAGAATCACCTCTGTATCATATAACCATGCACCGTAGTTATATGTCTCCTAACACCCATTCCAAATTAATTGCTCAATATTCGAAATTTCAGTTTGGGGGAACAAACTGTTCTAAAATTATTTTGAGAAATAAATATTTTCATGAAGAAAATATTTTCAGTCTTAGAGGGAGAGAAGAAGTATTTTTGTTTTGAATTCAAAACACCCAAAACACCCGATTTTTCTTTCTTCCAAAACTAAACTCAAGTTTTTTTTTTTCACTTCAAAAACTTAAGCTCTCAAGCTCTTCTTTTAAATCTTTGGCCGAATGAAGAGAAATATATCAATGATTGTGGGTTGATAGTGGGTGTCATTTTCTTTCCTCTTTTTTAGCCAAAAGTTGAGAGAAAATTATGTACAGGGTGTCATAGCTTTTGACAAAGTGGGTTCATTTTTTCTTTTTAGCCGAAATTAGTGTACAAGTGGGTGTGGTAGGTAATTGAAAGCTTCCACTTGAATATTTTAAAATACATTTTGATAACAGTTGTGTATAGAGAACACATGTCATTGCCATTTTATTAATTTTATACTTAGGGATGCATTTATAATTTTTAAGTTGCAAGGAATTTTTAAAATTTGTTAGTGTTTATTTGTATTTTATGAGATGTACAGTAAGTTTTGTAGTGTTTGATGTGTAATATATATTTTGTATTTGACGGTTTATGAGGATGCAAAATAGTATTTTTTTTAATTAAATTTATTCTCAAAAGCTTATTATATTCAAACGAATCTTAACCTTTAAATTACTTTTATAATCCTTAAATTACTTATAAGGTGAATGGTAAAACACCACTCTTCCATATTAGATAGATTTATACAGCTTTTTAAAAAAAATAAGAGAACATTAGTTAAATAGGTATTTGAAGGATTTTTTGGTACAAAATAAAAGACTTGGACTAAATGTGTATCAAAAAATATTTAAGGGACTTTTTGATATTTGATCCTTTTTTTTCATTCTAATACATATTAATTTCATAGCTTTCTTGACATAATTGGTATTCATGGTGAGTTTGATATGTTTACTTTCTAAAGATATCACATTCCTTTTATTCACCAGCGAAGTATCCACTTGTAGGGGTGAAATTGAATCGAGTAGGACCGAGCTGAGCCGAGCTTAAGGTTACTCAAGTTTGGTTTCTAAATGTAAACGAGCCAAAAAATATGTTCAAGCTTGGTTCATTTATCTTATGATTCGAGCTCGAACGTTCTTCAAAACAAACAAATATGAGCCGAGCTCAAATAGCCTGTTTTTTTTAACCAAACATAGAGAAGCTTTATTCAAAACAAGCTTTATTCAAATAGCTTGGTTATTTTTACAAGTTTAGTATGCATATTGGTGATCGAGCCGAGATCAATATGATAACGAACTTAAAATTTTATTCAAGCTTGACTCATTTATTTTATGAGCCTGTCTTGAGCGAGTATTTTTTTGAATGAACACAAGTTGAACTTGAGTCGCCTGATTCTTTTTACAGTCGTATCCACTTGAATTGTACTAATGAGAAATAGATAACACAAGTTTTTACTAATGGTGCAATATTTTTACTGGCAGCGTGACACGACAACTAACAGATGAGTCTCACTCTCACGTGGCAATTGTCTTGTCACGTGACAATTATTATACTCAAATTTGGACTATTTTAAAATGCCTTAAAGACACATCTAGATTCCAAGATGACTCGGGGGTAACATGTATGTCCAAGGGCACTAACGCTTATGCTCATCCCTGTATTTCGCAAAAAATGTGAGTAACAAAAGTCTAGCCAGCTCAACAAAAAAACATAACCACCACAAATACAGAGGAATTGACTTCAAAAAAAACACTAAAGGTGTGTTTGATTGCACAGTTGAAAAGACTAAAGAAGTTTATTTTAAAGAAGAATTGAAAAAAAAAGTAGAATATGTTGAGATCCTCTCTTGCTTTTCTAATTTTCCATAAGAATTGTTTAAAAAAAATATCACCAATCGACTCATCTCCTTTTTACTATTTTTCTAATTTCTACCTAAATAAACCGTTTTTCCGCCATTTTCCAACATTGTAATCAACTCACCATAATTTCCTAATTTCATGACCATAAACCTCCCATCAAAGGGGAGAATTTTGTTCTGTTACAGCCAGCTAAAGGGTATGGTTGAAAATGAAAATGTTATATAAAGGTGAAACCACTTGAAATTCCATTCAGATAATGTAACAGATTACATACAAGGAAATAACACATAAAATATTTAAAAGTTTGGTGTGTGTGGGGTGAGTAATATGTGCACAAAAAATTAAACTCAAAATAATGCGTTAACAACTAGAATTGGTTTGGAAATTTTTGGCCTCAGCTATCCAACCAATTACAATCATTTTTGCCTGTAATTTTTTGTATAAATTTGTGTGCCTGGTTTTATTCTTCGAAACAAATTTGAAGTGATATTGATATGAGGTGGGATCAGTGTTATAACAACCTATAGGATGTTAGAGCACATGTGGTGAGAAAATGGCATTGTCTTTACTTGGTTCACTTATCCCACATCAGAAGAAGCATTGAGTTGAGTGGCTGGAGATTGATTATATAAGTGAAGAAGCACCTGTCTTTAAAAATCATGCAGCCACGCGGTGAACACAAAGCGAACTATTCTTTCACCTTTTACTAAAGAATACCGTGTGCTCGCCGTTAATAATGGCATACGCCCATTTTTGGAGGGTTCTCTTCTCTAGGAGGGATCCCAACAACTAAACACAAACTTTTATATCACTACTGGAGAGTACTATCACTTAATCCCCAAGAAAATTACCAACTCTTCTATTGTTGGTTTTGGTTATGCATAAAAAAACCTTTTTAATTTTTAATTTTAAACATTAAACAAAACCTCACCCACACGTTTAGTTTATATCCACATACTACACAAGCCAAGTGACTTACCTAAAAAAATTTGAACCGTTGGATTGTTCTCATCCCACCATTTAACTTTTAGGTATAAAATCACCTTAAAAGGGAGTTGTAAAAGTTTAAAAAAAAAAAAACTAAATAACTAACCAAAGGCTGATGCTCTCTCCACCGTGTCTCCTTGGTAAATTTCTAATTCATCTATCTCCACTGTGAATCTGATAGTTATGTTGTGTTAGTTTCTTCGAAGCCTCGTATTAATGTTAATGAGTTTTGTTAATGTTAATGGGTTTTGTTTGTGCATTCTCGGGGTGGAGAGATATGTGAATCTTATTAACTTTTTTTTTTCAATATGCATATGAACTGGTTTAGGTACATGACATAAAAAATTATCATCATGTACACTACTAAAATTACCTCAAAGAGAAATTTATCGTATTTTTCCAAAAACTAATTTGATCACAAAAAATCGATTTTAGTGCAAAAATCTGATTTTACCGATGTACATGCGGTTTAGTTTTGATTTATGGGTTGGTGTACTCCAGGGGCGAAGCCAGGAATTTATGTTGGCGGGGACCGCAATTCACCGGAGGTTCGGGGGCGGGAGCCCCCGAGGCGAATTTTTTTAGGGTTATTTATGCTTTTATTCAATATTTTAGCACTAAAAATAAATTAATCATAAGCATTTTTTCCAACAATATCTTAAATACTCACCATCAAAATATAATTGTTGCACCACATACAAAACACATGTTTTCACCATAACTAAGATCTAACATTATAAAGTAATTGTTGGAACATAATAAAAAAAATCTAGCAAATCACATGTTGAGATGTATCAGAATTGCACACGACGTTCTTTCAAATCGCGAAATCCATCTATGATTGATTCCGCATTAAACCGTGTCGCAATATCTTTTTCAATGTAGATCATAAGAGAATTTGTGAGATAATCATTCTCCATCTTGTTCCGAAGCTCGAATTTGACATGACTCATTGCCGAAAATGCACGTTCGGTAGTTGCAGTTGATACTGGAAGAGTTAACACAAGACTAATAAATCTATCAATTAGTGGATAAAAACTCGACTTTCTTATTTTTACCAACCACTGACATAGATCAGAAAGAGTGGATAACTTTTCAAATTCCAAATGTTGGAGAACATCAACCTCATAATGTTGCAATTGTATTTTCAAGTCATCTCTTTCATGCTCAGTGTAGTCTTCAGGATAAAACTCATCAACAAGCTTACAGATATCATCAACATTAAAAGTAGTATGCCCATTTTGAGGATCTAATGAAGAGCTAAGAACAAGTAGCCTCACCGTATGATCATTAAATTTGTAATTTAGCTCATGTAATTGAGAATCAATTGTAGCATTAAATATGTCAATCCGATAATGCTCACAAATTGTAAAATTATCTTGTTGATGTCGAGCTCGGCCCCGTCTATCAATATATAAAGCATTCATATCTGGTACCTCTATTGCACGCTTTTCACAAAAAGACTTCACCTTCCCAATCAAAGTGTCACACCCATCATCTCTTAACTTCTGTAAGAGTGTCTTTGTATTTTTCACAAGTTGCATTGCATTCAAAATGTCTTGAGATTTTCGTTGCAACGCTTGGGAAAGCATATCGGTGATTTCAAAAATATCTTTCATAAGATGCAAGATGAACACGAACTCAAAAGTAGTCAAAAGACTATAAGCTGTATCGGCATCTCCACTTTGTTCCCCTCCCCCATCATCAATGATGTTTAATAAAACCTGACAAGTAGCACTAAACATCTTTATCAAGCTACCAAGAGATCTCACGTGAGAACCCCATCGTGTTTCTCCAGCTTTTTACAAATTACCAACTTGATTCAATCCTGTACCAGTCTCAAGCTCTTCAACGGAAATCAAATAAGCAATATCAGAGGCATGTGCAACTTTCAATTCATCGTTACGTTTACAAGAAGCCCCCACCATATTAATAATGAAACTCAATTTTGAAAAAAAATGGTGTACGTGAGAAACTTTTCGAGATGTTGCAACTAATGCCAATTGTAAACTATGAGCAAAACAATGGACATAGTATGCATATGGACAATCTTTTGCAACTAAGGCTTGTAGGCCTTTCCATTCACCTCGCATATTACTTGCCCCGTCATACCCCTGGCCTCGAATATTTTGTTTTACAAGATCATAACGAGAAAGTATGGATAAAATCTCATTTTTTAGAGTTAATGCCTTAGTATCCGATACATGTACAACACCAAAGAAACACTGCCGAACAAGACCATTTTTGTCAACAAATCTCAAGACAATGGCCATTTGCTCATTTTTTGCAATATCTCAAGATTCATCAACAAGGATACAGAACTTTGAATCACCAATTTCCTCACATATGACCTTTCTAATTTTCATTGCATAAATAAATAAGATCTCTTTTTGGACATCAGAAGAGATATATGAGGCATTTTGAGGAGCATTTTCCAACACAACATTTGCAACATCTTTATTATAATCCGCCAAAACCTTAATTAATTCAAGAAAATTACCTTGGTTGATAGAACTTTTACTTTCATCACGAGATCTTAAGGGAAAACCTTGAAGTGTAAGATAGCAAACCGATGTAATCGAGGCTTTGAGTCGTAACCGATTGTTTGCAATTTCTTCCGAACTTTGTTTCTCGAAAACTTTGTCAATATGTTGTGATTGATTCATTAAATCATCACATGATTTTTGAGCAATTTTGTGCAGTGAATTTGGATCTTTTCCTACATGATATAAAAATGCAAAATTCTTCCCATTCCTTACTTTCTTCCAACTATTAAACCCATCCCGTGAAAAAGTATATTGCCCATGATGGGCCCCTTCTTTGTTAAAGAGATAACAAGGTAAACAAAATGCCGCATCCTTTGCCGGGGAATACTCTAACCAAGACGAAAATATGTTGAACCATGATGTTTGAAAACGACGAGGATGTTTTTCATGTCCGGATAAAGGGTAGTTTGGAAGAATGCATTGATGTGGACCGAATTTAATGTACGCCCGTCGAACATCATTAAGCAGCTTATCGGGATACCTCCATATTTCAATACGTTTTCCAGGATCACGCTCTAAATTATCAATATCAAACCCCTCAACTTCAATTCTTGGAGATTTTAAAGGTCGTTGTTCAAGTGTTTCACGTACCGAATTTTGAACATTAGACTCGGGAGAAACCGGAGACTCGCCGACATTTTCATTTTCAACATGTTTTCTCTTGAAAAATGAAACAAGGGTCTTTGATTTGCTCATATTTCTACAACACAAAAATAAAACAATTAAAATTTGTCATTTTCCCTAAAAAAGTTAATTACCATTCTGTTGATACCAAAATTAGTATGCTCATATGGACGAATAATAAGAAGACACGTGTCAGTCTACGTGGCACAACGCTCCGAGGAACTCCAACACTCCGAGGAACTCTTGAACGATGAGCAACTAAGGCGGTCCGAGCTGCATCTCGACCACAGCAGCTGCACCTCGGCCACAACATTTATTGCCAGATAATCAACAGTTCAACTATTCATTGAATGCTTATCATCTTGACGCACACGCTTGAATAGCATTAAATGAATTACCCTTTCATGTACAGCCTAAGGGATATAAATACCTTGTATCACCCTCATTCAAAGGGACTGGAATTTCTGGATAGTACATGTAATCGAGAATTTCCAAACACTCAGCAATAACATAACATTGGACATAGGCCATTCATATAAGGCTGAACCACTTTAAAATTCTTTGTCTCATTTATTTATCTGTGATTGAATAATTAGAGTGATCTAATTTTTTATATCAACAGATTGGCGCCGTCTGTGGGAAGCGACTGTTGTTATCGTTTTTCACCAAGAATTATTCATCATCAATAGCAGACAATCCAGAATCTAGCAATCGAAATGCTGGAAATGCTGGAAATCCTCCAAATCCCTCTGCACCTCCAGATCTGGCTGGGATTATGACGAATCTGGCTCAAGGACAAACCGCCATGCAAGAAACAATGCGACAACTCATACAGACCCTTCATGGCGGTGCACCTGCACGTTCGGGACAGCGAAGTGGTCAAAGGCAAAACCTATTTACTTTCTTCACGATCCAAGCATACTGAGTCATATCGTAATGAGGAATCTGATGATTTCTCTTATAAACCTGGGCGAACTTCGTCAATACGGGCTACAAATACTGATCAACGTATCACTCTCTCTCCAGAAAGACCCAGTGCCTTGGAAAGACTGAGCAGAGTGTCTCCTTTCAGCCGATTAGGCCTTAGAAGGAATAGGAGTCCACCTAAGACCATGTCGAGAAGTTTTCGACAACCATCAGATCTAAGAGAAGGATCAGCACAATCACGACCAGTTGCTCGTTAAGATAGATCTCAGGAGGCTACTTCAGAACAATCAATTGTTCGAACTAATAGGCCCGAGGAGGGAAATGATGCGTGGAAAGGTTATATTCAGCGGTTGGAGGATAGATTGGGAGAAATGGCTAAGGCGAAGAATCCCCTACAACGAACTTTTGTTCAAGGGACACCTTTTGTCCAGGCCATTGTGGGTTTTCCTACCCCGTCAAAGTTTAAAGCACCTGTGGTGACTCCCAAATATGATGGAAAGACAGATCCTGTTCTACACATAGAGCAATATCAAGCTGCTGCCGACATCTATGCCGTCCCCGATGAGATGAGATGCAGAGCATTCTCAGGAACTCTTACTGGATCTGCCCAAATATGGTACAATAATCTTCCTCGGGGTAAGATTTCAACTTTCTTTCAGTTGACCGAGTTGTTGATCAGTAATTTCTGTTTTGGAGCAAAGCCAGTAAAAAGAGTAGCACACTTGTTAAGTGTTAGACAAAAATCTGGTGAGATTACATAACTCGTTTCAATAATGAGAAGCTGGAAGTCATAGATTATGAAGAAAAGACAGTAATCACCGCCTTGATGAGTGGGTTGTTGCCTAACAAGTTGTACTACACCTTGGCCGAAGATCCACCTACAATTATGTCAGAGTTAATGGCAAAAGCGGCCAAAATCATGAATGCCGAGGAGGCTATGGCTGCGAAGAAGAATATGGATAAAGAAACCAAGGTGGAAGTCGACAAATCTAAAAAGAAAGAGCATAAAGGCAATGGCGGTGACAGGCATTCCAAGAATAATAAAACATCATGGGAAGTCCTGAAGAAATTCGATAATTATACTCCTTTGAAAATGGGTATTAATCATGTCTTGGAAGAAATCAAGAATAGCGAGGAGGTAAAGTGGCCGAAGAAACTGAGGTTAGACCCTGATACGAGGAACAAGGATAAATATTGCGAGTTTCATAAGGATCATGGTCATATGACCAAAAATTGCATAGCTCTTCAGAACGAGATTGAAACACTCATCCGAAGAGGGAAGCTAGCAAAGTATGTTGATCGGGGAAGCGAAAGAAGAAATAATGATCGAACTAGAGAGAGGTCTAGATCTCCTCGTCGAGCAGAGGAGAAAAAGAAGAGAAATCATGAAGATGATCCAGATGATGACCCCGATCTTCCCAAGAAACCAAGGCACCCAGAACGAGAGGTATTTTCCATACGTTTTGGTTCATTTGATTGTAATGTCATTACAGGAGGAGATGCAGGAGGAGGAGACCTTACTGTAGAAAGAAAGGCTTACCTCGGAGAGGCCCAAGATTGCTCGTACATTCAGCGAATAAATTTGGCCGAGGAGGATCGTCCGAGGAAGGTAAACAAAGTGAAGCTGGTTATTGGATTTTCAAAAAAAGACCTGGCAGGTGTTCTTTACCCTCACGACGATCCTTTGGTGATCAAAATGAGGATGAAAGAAGTAGTGATTTCAAGGGTGCTGGTAGACAATGGTAGTTCGGCAGACATCATGTACTATTCATGCTTTGACAGTTTAAATTTGAAATTATCTCAATTGGAACCTTATCACAGACCTCTTCTGGGTTTTGCTGGCGAGAAAGTTTTTCCACTTGGGACGATCAAGTTGGATATATTCATTGGAACTTGGCCTGCTTGTCGAACAGAGAGAATACGCTTCTTTGTGATGGATAAGAATGTGCAGTCAGCTTACAACATCATCATGGGAAGAGTTGGTTTGAAGAAGTTCGAAGCAGTACCATCTACAGTACATCAGTGCTTAAAATTCCCAACAAATTTTAGAGTAGGAGTTGTGAAAGGTGATCAAAAAGTAGCTCGGGAATGCTATTATTCATCTGCCGAGCAAGAGGAACTTGAAGAGTCAAGGAAAAAGACTACTACCTACCAGGTGGATGAAGGTACAGAAATTGAAACATTGGATCCCAGAGATGAATCCCAACTTGTAAAAGGACAGGTAGTAGAATCTACAGAAAATGTTATTTTGGACGACGAGCACCCTGAACGAGTAACCCAGATAGGTTCGTCGTTGGATGCCTCGATAAAACAGGAATTGATAACTTTCTTGCGAAACAGGAAGAAAACTTTTGCATGGAGTCATGAAGACATGCCAGGAATAGATCCAAACTTCTTATGTCATGAGCTCAATGTGAATAAGGAGATCAAACCTGTAAAGCAGATAAGAAGAGTATTTAGTCCCGAGAAGAATCAAGCTATACAAGAGGAGGTCGACAAGCTCCATAAAGCTCAATTCATTGAAGATGTGAAATATCCAGACTGGTTAGCAAATGTGGTGATGGTAAACAAGAAAAACAATAAATGGAGAATGTGTGTTGATTTCACTGATCTCAACAAGGCCTGCCCAAAGGATCACTTTCCATTGTCCAGAATTGACCAACTAGTGGATGCTACCTCGGGACACGAGCTGCTCAGCTTCATGGACGCTTACTCCGGATACAACCAGATTAAAATGAAACTTGAAGACAGGGAAAACACTTCTTTTATTACCCCTAGGGGAACTTATTGTTATAATGTTATGCCTTTTGGTTTGAAAAATGCAGGAGCGACATACCAGCGGCTGATGAACAAGGTTTTTTCCGAACAAATCAGTTGCAATATGGACGTCTATGTCGACGATATGCTGACAAAGAGCAAGAAAGCTGCTGATCATCTAGTTGACTTAGGTCAGACCTTTGATCAACTGGATAAATACCAAATGAAGCTCAACCCGACAAAGTGCACATTTGCGGTACGAGAAGGAATGTTCCTCGGGTACATCGTCAACCAGCGAGGCATTGAGGCAAATCCAGCAAAGATCAAAGCTCTTTTAGGGTTGCGATCTCCAACGACGAAGAAAGAGGTGTAGAGTCTTACAGGACGAGTTGCAGCGCTTAACAGATTTGTATCCCGAGCAACTGATAGATGCCTCCCATTCTTCAAAACACTTCGGAAAACTTTCGAGTGGAATGATGAATATGAAAAAGCCTTTCAAGACTTGAAGAAATATCTGGGAGCACCTCCACTGTTGTCCAGGCCAGTAATGGGAGAAAAGTTGTACTTGTACCTGGCAGTATTAGAGAATGCAGTCAGCTCGGCATTAATCAGAACGGAGAATGGAGTCCAGAAGCCAATTTATTACACACGTAAGGCTTTCCGAGGTGCAGAGATCAGGTACCCAAAGCTGGAAAAATTGGCATTGGCATTAATTGAAGCAAGTAGAAGAATGAGGCCATATTTCCAGGCCCATACCATCGTCGTATATACCGACATGCCACTAAAACAAGCCCTTCATAAGCCAGAAAAATCAGGGAGACTGATGTACTGGGCAATAGAGCTCGGTGAATATGATATTGTGTATGAACCCAGATCATCATTAAAAGGGCAAGCTGTAGCCGATTTCATAGAAGAGTTTACATATCCTGATACCCCCGAGGAAAAAAAGTTGCTCGCTGATCAACCTGTGGATGTTACAGGATCAACAGACATAAGTCCAGATCAACTCCGGTTGGTAAAAGGGCTTGTGGATGTAGAAAGATCATCAAATTCAAACCCAGACCAACTCCGGTTGGTAAAAGGGCGAGAAGAGATGGCCGACGAAGAGCGAAAAATACCAGGGGAGGATGAAAGGAAACAACAGATATTTCACCGAGGAACTCTGTCAGATAAGAAATTTGAAGACGAGTTACCTACATGGAGATTATATGTAGATGGATCATCTTACACAACGGGTTGTGGAGCAGGGATTGTTTTGAACACCCCAGACGAGATTGACGTGGAATATGCCTTGCGATTCCAATTCAAAGCTTCCAATAATGAGGCTGAGTATGAAGCCTTGATAGCAGGTCTTAATTTAGCAAAGATTATGGAAGCGCAACAAGTGATGGTATTAAGTGATTCTCAATTAATTGTGAATCAGATGATGGGAACATATGCAGTTAAAGGAGAATTAATGGTCAAGTATCATGCAAAGGCGATTGAGTTGTTGGCAGAATTTGATGCCATTCAGTTGATCAGAATACCAAGAATGGAGAATGCACAAGCAGACGCACTGGCCCGACTAGCATCAGCTACTCGTACCGAGCTGCGAAGAACGATACCAATTGAGGTGTTAGAAAGTCGAATCATAGATGAAGACCTGACGATGAATATTATTACCCTTGATTTAGGGCCATCTTGGATGGATCCCATCAGGGCTTATATTGAGAAAGGAGAATTACCGGAGGATAAGCTCGCTGTTAAGAAATTAAAGTATAAAGCTGCTCGGTATGTACTAACTAATGGTGTTTTGTATAGACGAGGAATTATGGCAGGTTTGCAAAGATGTGTACATCCCTCCGAGGTGAAAGAATTGATTGAAGAGATCCATGAAGGGTCCTGTGGAGCCCATGTAGCAGGTCGGACACTTTTGCAAAGAGTGATGACGCAGGGGTACTACTGGCCAACGATGAGGGCTGATTGTATAGCCTATGCTAAAAGATGTGATTAATGCCAACGTTTTTCTTCCATCCGACGTACTCCACAAGCATTGTTGACACCCATAACTTCCCCTTGGCCATTTGCCATGTGGGGAATTGATTTGGTTGGACCACTGCCAACGACCCGAGGAAGATTCAAATACCTCGTCGTGGCTGTGGATTATTTTACTAAATGGGTAGAAGCTGAGCCACTTATTGATATGACGTACGAGAAGGTATACCAGTTCGTTTGGAAGAATATAATCTGTCGATATGGTCTCCCTCATGCCTTCATCACAGACCATGGAACACAATTTGATAACGAGGAGTTTGCTGCCTATTGTCGACAATCAAACATTTTGAAGACTCATTCAGCACCAGGCCATCCTCAAAGCAATGGACAGACTAAAGTGACGAACAGAACATTACTCAATGGTTTGAAGAAGAGGCTAAATGAAGCTAAAGCTAATTAGATTAATGAGCTACAGTCAGTATTGTGGGCTTACCGAACAACTCCCCGAGCAGCAACTGGAGAATCACCATATATGCTGGCATTTGGAAGTGAAGCTGTAATACCTGCCGAGTTGGGTCTTCCAACACATAGAGTGCTGAATTTCAATTCCCCAGTCAGCGACTTAATGAGAAGATTGGATTTGGATATGCTCGAGGAGGTTAGAGAAGAGACAACCATTAGGAATGCTGCTTACCAACAACAAACAGCTCCGTTCTACAACAAGAGGGTGAAGAAATGCGATTTAAAAGAAGGAGATTACATGCTAAAGAAGGTCATTTAGAAGCATAATAAGTTGAAAGCAAACTGGCATGGACCTTACCGAGTTAGTGCAGTTGTCCGACCAGGAACTTACCGAATAGCAACTCTAGAAGGAGAGGAATTTAAGAATGCATGGAATGCTGAACACCTACGCAAGTATTATCAGTGATGTAAAATGTAAAGCAGTTCCATCAATATGAATAAAACGATGATATTTCACAATCTTCTCTCCTTTTATTGAAAGTTTTTCGGGGAATACTAGTGTACAACACTACGCTGTTCAGCAACAATGATAGTTCAAACCCACGACCAACTCCGGTTGGTAAAAGGGCGAGAACAAACTATACTCCTTTGGTTAGGAGGCGTACACTAGCGTGACCAACTCAGGTTGGTAAAAGAGCTAGTGGACATGATAGTTCAAACCCACGACCAACTCCGGTTGGTAAAAGGACGAGAACAAACTATACTCCTTTGGTTAGGAGGCGTACACTAACGTGACCAACTTAGATTGGTAAAAGAACTAGTGGACATGATAGTTCGAACTCAGACCAACTCCGGTTGATAAAAGAGCGAGAACACGAGACTCCTAAAAAGGCCAATCTCGGTTGGTTAGGAAACAAACTATGCTCTCAAATGAAACAAACTATGCTCTCAAATACCAACTTATGTTGGTCGGGAGGTAAGATTATTACAGAAAATACAAAAGTTCCTCGAAGAACAAAATATTCCAAACTGAACAAAGTATGGTTGGTCGAGGATAAAAACCCACTAATTGTAGTTGGTCGACGAGGAAAATTTATTGACCTTAGTTGGTCGGACATATTTTATGAAAAAGACAAAAATTTACCAAGTACGGTTAGACGAGGATAAAATCTCACTAACCATAGTTGGTCGATAAACACAATTTAACAACCTTGGTTGGTTGGAAAAAATTTTAAACATTTTTATACTCAAGTGGTCGAGCAACATTACTGATACTTGTAACTTTTTATTACTAAGTTGGTCGATGAACCACACAATATTGTTATGCAAGCACAAATATAAAGTGTTTGACAAGCACAAGACAATAGCAATACAAATTTACAAATAGAAAATGAAAGTCTTTCATTAAAATTCAAAACGAATTACAAGTTACATATGTGTACTAACTATTACATTGAGATCCCTACTCTATTGGTTTCTTTCCCTCGGCTTTTGAAATAGGTTCCACGCCAGCAGGCGGATCATTTAAAGTCTGAGGAGAGTTAATGAAGTTCAAGTCCTTCAGCATCCTAACGTTCATCACAGAAGGTGTGTCCAGTAGATGCTCGGGACGAGATACCTCGATCTGAGAATGAAGATTGTAGTCACCGAGGTATTTTGCAATTAAGCTCCGAGGAATGGCACGAGCTGGGATCCATTCCATGTCCAATTTATAAGGTGGCACAGGCAAGTCTAGTAGCCCAGGAGCATGATAATCCCATAAATAATGGCCCTGCTCTAGTTTTAATACACCCAGGGCGTTCAGCCATCCCTGTTTATAACCTTCATTATTGGCATTTTCAAGGCAGCATCCAAGTGACAAAGGGCCTCATTGTAGCCTGCCATCCAGAACTCACGAGGTTGTTTGTGAAATTGGAAAGTTATTCTCTCTAACTGCTCATGAAGGTTCCTGGCAAAAACATCCTTATTATTCAGAGCAGACTTTGTCGAAGCAAGTTGATCCTCCAGAGTTTGGATTTTCTTGGACATTTCAGACAAAGCTCGATCTTTTGCATTCAATTGGAACGCTTGAGTTTCCAATGTTGATTGAGTACGAGCTTCTTCAACAGAACGACGAAGACCTCTTGGTCGCCCACGAGCAGGTTGAATACTCTGTTCCTCGTTAACATCCTGTGCAACTCTTCCTCGTCCACGAGAACCTCTTCCTCGTCCCCGAGCAGCAGTAGAAGTACCCGACCTTCTCAAGGTATCCAACTCTTGACTCAATTTGGCATTCTCAACCTCTAGAAAGGAAAATCCCTCGTCAGTCACTGGGATTACAGCTGTTGAAGAAGATGCTGCAGACTTATACTGTGCCAGCTCTTTCTGCAAATTGTTATTTTCTTGCTCTAGCAGCTCGGCAATCTGTCTACAGGCTTCAACTTCACCCTTTAGGGTTCTCTCTCTGACATCGTACCCAGCCAGGAGTTTGTCGTAGCCCTTCTCGGCAGAAATCTGCTGATACCTTTTCACATACCCCTCATGCAACAGGGCAGTTGATTCCTTATACTGATTTTGAAGGTCTTCTAAGGTACATTGAAGATCCTCGATCATTTCGTAATAGGCCACATTATTGGCCACAGCCCGGTCAAGTAAATCCTTCAGGTACTGATAAGCCTCAACTGCCTGCTCAGAAGCATCATGACCAAGGATATCAGCAACTTCAGATGCACTTAGGTCTGTGTGACCAGCCTTATAGTATTCATGGCATTGCTGCATCAACTTTGTATCATTGGCAGATAATAATTCCATTCTAGCCACAAACTAGTAAAGAAGAGAAGGCAAGAGTTATTAAAAGAAGAAGACAGAACATCAACAACGCAGAGGAACAAAAAAGTTGATTTTATTACATCATCAAAAGGAGTACAACGTTCAGAATACATAGTATAAGTAAAAGAAAAACAGAATGAAAATACCGAACAACTTCACACCTTTTCCTTGTCTCCCAAGACTTTCTCGGGAGGCTGGGACGAGGAGCTTGGTTGCTCGGTGGGAACAATGAGTTGATTGGCAGAAGTTGAGACTTGTTCAGGAGGAGCAGGCAAAGACGAGATCTCCTCGGTGGCTGTCTGATTGGGTTGTGAAGCAAGGACTTGATCACCTACTATCATTGAAGACTCCTCGGACGCAGCTTCGTCTTCTTCCTTATCTTCAATTACAGGAGGGGGGGCCAGGAAGATGTTGTTGAAATAGTTCAGAGTCTTCGCTAACCTTCAGTTCCTGCAGGGAAGCAACCCAACCATCTCGGAAGTATTTCAAACTCCTATACTGCACCTGGGTCATCATTGCTGCTACCCCTATCCCATCCTTTGTCCCAACCAGTTCGAAATGATTTTTTCACAGCCACCCTTCTTTTCATTCTCTCCGAGGAGAGCTTCTCGGATAGAAGATCCTCGGTGGTTTTTAACTTGGCCTCCACCTCCTCCTTCTTGCGATTTACTTCTCGCAGAAGGGTCAGCTCTTCCTCGGCCGATTTCAACTTATTTTCAAGCTCCCCAAAGCTTGTGAGCTTCTCAGCATATTTTTTATTCTCCCTCTCCAAGTCTCTCGCCTTATTTCCCAACTGTACCTTCTCTGCTTCAGACGCAACCAACTTCTTCTCCCATTCACCCCTATCCTCGTCGTATTTTTGACGGGATTCCTTCAAAGATTGGGCCAAGCCCTGGAAAGCATCCTCTACTCCAGACGAGGAGCTGGAAGCCTTGATTGCTTCATCTTTCTTCACTATGGCGTTAAAGCAACTCACCAGCTGAAAAAGAAAATAATGATGAGTCAGTGCCGAGATACATATATTGACTAAAAGAAAGAAAAATTCTGGATAAGATAAACTTACTGAAGCAATGTGACGAGTAGCTAGGAATGTCAGCATATCCCTAGACATGTTTTCCTCGATTCCTTGGACTTCAGGAATGGTCCAAGTCTTTACCGAGCTCATTGCAGAACTCGGGAAAATAATGGTTGGAACACCAGCTCCATTAGCTTGGAGCTGGGGAATGGCTTCAGAAAAACTGACCGAGGAGGATTTCTTCAGTCTCCTCGGTGTCTTCTCAACAATCTCAACCAAAGAAGAACTTTTGGTTGGAAAGATGGTGATTACTTCCACATGTGCATCCTTCTGCACAGGAGCCACTGGGGGCTTCTCGGCAACCTTCCGAGGAGCAACAGAAGGAGCAACATCCACTTTTTTTGTCCCCTTTGGGGCATCAGCCTTGCTTCTTTTTCCATCTCCAGCAGAGGAAGCCTCCTCGAAGATAGCAGGAACTCTTCTTTTGCCCATCTTCTGACTCAGAGGAATGTGAGAGTCTGGTGAAGAATTCTCAGAAGCTGACAATGGTTCACTAATGCTGACCACAGGACGAGCAGTAAAGGACGATGTATAGCTCCTGTATTGCAACAAGTATGAAGCAGACCTGACGTGCTCGTCTGCAGTTTTCTGATGCAAACTCCAGATATGTTTCAAATGCTTTATATTAACTTCTGATTCTTTGGGAGTTTTTCTCTTGTTGTCAACTGCAAACAAAAACATATTGAAATGTCAATCATGCATTTATTCAAACATAATGAAATCATAATTTCAGAAATATAATAAAATGAAAATAACCTATCCCATTGCCATATAGAGGGCATTTGAGACCCTCATATACAGCATCTCCAACCAAAGGGGCATGTTGCCAATTTTTTATAACTACCCCATGTTCAAAATAATCCCTATTAGCATCAGGGGGATTGACTACTAAAGCCCTATTCAAAAATCTAGTTTTTAAATAATAAACATTGTCTAGAACAGCCCATCTATAACAGTACATAATCTCAGGAATTCCTATACGAGTTCCATGAGTTTGATTTAACCTATACACCCCATTAACTATTCTTCATGTGTTGGGGGCTATTTTTGCAGGGACAACATCGAAATGTTGACAGAACTCTAAACACAAAGGGTTTGGTGGAAAAGAAAATCCACATTCAGCAATAAAGAGGCTGGGGAACCAATGTCCCTCAGCCAAACGAAAGTAATTTGAAGGCTCAGAAAGATCCTCCAAAGTTACCCAAGATGGAATGGAATAATCTGAACGGAATTTTTCAAGAGATTCAATAATATAAACCATGGTGAATAAAAGAAATGAAGAAGAAGGAAGAAGATCTTACAGGAATAAAGGGAAATCTGTTGACAACGAACGAAAACAAGGATGAACGCACAAGAGAAAGAAAGGCTATGGAAAACTTGACAGTAGAAAATTGGAAAAGGTAGAAGACGGTATGATTGCCTAAGAAGCTTAAATACTTTGCCTTGGGAAACGGAGAAAGAAATGATTACAAAAAAGAAACTATTACGCCATCGGCGGCTAAAAGGACAAAAAGTGCACAAAGATCGAAGCGCTTATAAAAATTCAAAAAGGCGGATTCTGCGAATTTGGAAAGAAATTCAAATACGAAGAAAATGCTCCTAAAACCCAAGAAGGTCATTTAATATTTCCATATACCGAGAAAGAATGTTCCATACTCCTCAAAGTTCGAAATATAAAACATTGGGGGCTTCTGTTGATACCAAAATTAGTATGATGATATGGACGAATAATAAGAAGACACGTGTCAGTCTACGTGGCACAACGCTCCGAGGAACTCCAACACTCCGAAAAACTCTTGAACGACGAGCAACTAAGGCGGTCCGAGCTGCATCTCGACCACAGCAGCTGCACCTCGGCCACAACATTTATTGCCAGATAATCAACAGTTCAAGTATTCATTGAATGCTTATCATCTTGACGCACACGCTTGAATAACATTAAATGAATTACCCTTTCATGTACAGCCTAAGGGCTATAAATACCTTGTATCACCCTCATTCAAAGGGACTGAAATTTCTGGATAGTACATGTAATCGAGAATTTCCAAACACTCAGCAATAACATAACAGTGGACGTAGGCCATTCATATAAGGCTGAACCACTTTAAAATTCTTTGTCTCATTTATTTATCTGTGATTGAATAATTAGAGTGATCTAATTTTTTACATCAACACATATATTAATTGAACACTAGAATATCATATAAAAATTAACAATTACAATAAGCTTGGTTAACAATTAACAATAATAGTCAACAATTAAAATAAATTAAAACTTTTCCATTAATAATACTCTAGCAATTAACAGTGGAGATATAGCTTTCAACAAGCATTAACATATTCAAAATTAATTTAACACTCTAGCAATTAATAATACTTTAACAGTTAACATTTGGAGATACTCTAGCAGTTAACATTTGGAGATATACCTTTGAATAAATATTAAAATATGGAGATAACTTTGAATAAGCATTAAAATATGGAGATACTTTTGCTTTGAATAAGCATTAACATATTAAAATATTAGAATTTCTAACAATGGAATATACCTTTGCAATGGAGAAAGTGGAGAAAGTCGGTTGGCTGCTGCACAAAGTGAGAAAGGCATGTTTTGTTTTTAGTTAACCTAACCTTTAGTTTAAAGATAAAATAAGGTTTGGGCTTGGGCTTTTTTTATGTTGGGCTTAAAAATATAAACATATTATATCTAGGGTATTTTTTTTTGAAAAGATTGGTAGGGGCCATGGCCCCCCACAGCCATGGCCCAGCTTCGCCACTGGTGTACTGGCCTGTAAAATTGGTAATTTTGATTTGATGAATTCAAAGTTGGTTTGGTATAGGTATGCTCCGATTACTGACCGAAATCAGCCATAATCATCAGTTTCCCTTTTTTAGTGCCGTAACATTAGAATTATCGGGTGACTTGCACGGTAATTATATTGCCGCCCCACCAACAGAAAAGTTAAGCCATACATGCAGCTCAAAACGCTTTTATTTTGACCAAATTCAAATTTTAAATATTTTACAAGGCCTAATAATCGCATCTAGATGAGTTCAAATTTGATGACCCTCCATCCTATTGGTTGATATATTAATGTCATGTATACATTGTGTCCCACGTCCCACATTCTTTAATGATTCAATCAATAGAGTGAGTAGGTTACTATGACCCTCTGGTGAAAGGGAAAAATTTAAATTCTATCTAGATTCCAAAACGACTCGAGAGTAAAGTAGGTGTGTCCAAGGGCACTAATGCTCATATTTGTATTTCCCAACTGTAATTAGCACGTGGTATTTTGAATTAAAATAATACAGAAAAATATTAAAAATGAAAAAGAAAATAAATATGAAGTTAAAAAATACATAAAACTCTAAAAAAAACATGTCCCCAAGCTTTTCATCACAACCCTATCCTCCCACCTCCAACCGCCGGACTGTTGGAACACAATTGTCCGGCAACAGCTGTTAGTTGTAAAGTGTGCAAAGTTTGAAAAATGCCTTTTGGCATTGTCCCACATCGGTAGTCCCTTTAAAATGAGTTGTGTATATCTACAATTTTTGTGGAACAAATGGGCAAGCCCTTTGGGCATTAGATGTTTTGTGTGTATGGGTGAAAGACTTATTGGGCCAAGTCACACGCGCGCGCACTCGCGCCGCCGCCGACCATTCGGCCCGACCCGGGTCCTGGGCTCGGGCTCATTAGGAAATAATTTTTTTTGGACAAATAAATTGACGTTTTTTTGGGCTTAAAATTAATTATTAACGGTAATTAATTTTCTGGAATAAAAGCGTGCTTATTAACAGTTGAAAAATTCCTCCAACTCAAAACGTTTTCTGAAATTTTCTCTCCCACTTGACCCACGTTTTTGCCCATTAACGTTAATAATTTTTTGCAATAAAAAGGAGGTTAATACCTCTGTTTTTCACAACAGTTCTCACAGAAACAAAAACCCTCCTGCTGCAAATTTTCTCTACACACATAAACGAAAAATAATTATTCTTCCCTTGAATAATTATTACCTCACAGAAATGATTAATCATACTCCAGATTAATTATACTTTCAGATTCGAGCAATATATATAACTGAATGGGTGTTCATTGAACGAATTGGATTGTGCTACCAATTCGTATTTTCTTGGAGGTTGTTTTATCCTGGGGGTGAAGATGCTATTGAAACTGTCAGCACAATTTGGGCAGAGCCGCGAAACACCTTAAAGAGAGCGACTTTGTCCGCGACTCAGCCATATTTATAGACTGTCCAGTTTCGAATTTCTTATATTTTTTCGGCCTCGGTTTACAGCTCCTAATTGGGTAATTTCGTTCCTTATTTACTTCTGCATTTAAATTGCTACTGCAACACGGACACTCAACACTTCCCACCACCCACAAACTATCCCTCTCTTTCTGAACAAATCAAGAACGAAGAAGAAACCCAAACCCTCTCTTTCTAAACAAAACAAACAGCTTCGATTTTGAATCGATTGGGTTCTAATTTGGGTTTCAAATCCGGTTTGAAATCGAAATGGTTTGTTTTATTAGGTTTAACATCCGATTTTGATTTGGGGGTGGGTTCGGGCTTTCTCGCAGGGTGGTTGAGGTTGTTGGGTGGATGTGTCTTCTGCCCATGCGTTGCAGGAAGTGGAAAGGGCTGTTGGTGTTGGAAAGGGTGGTTGAGGTGGAAAGGGCTGTTGGTGTTGGTGAGATAGAGTGGGGGTGGGTTCGGGTTGGCCGAGGGGGTTGGGGAGGGCAGAGTTGGGGATGGGATGCGGTGGGGTGGGGTGGGGTTGGGGAGGGATGGATTTGTGTGTGGGGGGGGGGGGGGACAGAGATTTTTTTAGATTATTAATTCATTTAAATTATTTTATTTAAAAAATGACATGTGGCAGTTAGTATTAACACTTCTCTAATGGAAAGTGGGCAAGGTCAAAATTTTAAATAAAATTGTATTCAAATCTAAAATTGAAGATTACTAATGTATTAAAGTAAAAAAAAAACTTAAACGAAACAAGGTAGTGTGGAGTCCAAATTTGTTCACATCATAGGGTTATGAAGGTCCAACATCCTATTGAATGAGTATGTTAAAATTACTATGAAAAAATTGATAGTGTTAAAGCACTAACAAACCGGATGTTGAAACCCTCCAGGATCCTTGTTATATAATAAGTAATGGTAGACACTCAAAATGTGGATAAGAAGTTATACACAAAATAATGTGTCAATAATAATGATTGAATTGATAGTTGGCGGACTATACTGTGTAACAAATTATAACAACTTTGTATGCAACATTCTACAAATTTGTGTGCCTAGTTTTATTTGAATTAAAATTTTTTGGTGAATCCAACTTATAATTCAAACACTTGTATATAACGGGATTATATTATGTTGGAAAGATATTGATTTGAGGGCTCAGGATTATATTTAAGATATTAGAGGGCTTGTGATGAGAAAATGTTATTCTCTTTGGTTGGTTCCTTATCCCACAACGGAAGAAGCATAGAGAACAGAGGTGAACAAGCAATTATATAACTAACAAAATAGCAACCTTGGAAAATCACGCAGCCGTGTGGTGAGTACAAAGCGAACTATTCTTTCGCCTTTTACTAAAGAATACCGTGTGCTCGCCACAAACAACGGCATACGCTCATTTTTGGAGGGGTTTCCTCTATCGGAGGGATCCCCAAAAACTCTAGTGCAAATTTTTACGTCTCTAGTGTTTTGAGAGAAAAAGTATTATAATTTTTATCTCAACTCTAGTGCAAATTTTTGCATCACTTGTCGTTTGTCGATACTACAATATTTCCCCTACTGGAATGTAAATAGTGAAATTAAATCTAAATAATTTATCTCAACTCTTCTGTCTTAAGTATATACTCTTAATAGAAATTTCACCTTTCTAATTGGCTTCATGTAAGAAAATTACTTTGTTTATTGTATAAATAGTAGAGCCACTTTTGAAAAAAGTAATTCATAATTTTATTACAAGATTTTGTGTAAAAATCAACTTCAATTAATGTTCCAATTCATTTCAAGATTGTGAACAAATTGAATTTGAAATGTGGATTAACTAGTGAATGCCTGTAATAGAGTGATGATAAGGAAACAGACTTTTTGGACCCAATTTTAAAACACAATGACATGTCATCATCATATTGGGTGGGGTGTGTCGGCCACATGAGTTCCACTTAAAACACCACCCAATGTGATGATGACACATCACTGTGTCCCAAAATTGTTCGGAGTATAGCGGTAGTGCCTACAAGAACCCTCGTGCTTGGCGCCCCTACAATACATGCCTCATTGTCATTTTATTAATATTAAAATTAGGGATTTTTTTAAAAATCTGTTAATGCTTATTTTGTATTTTATAAGAAATATCTTATATTCTTTGATTTTATTTGTTGAACTATATATTGTACTTTATAGGGTTCATAGGGGAAGTGATATATATGAGAGCGACTCTCATACATACCAAGTATACACACTTTCTATCGCAACCCTATTTTTTTAAAATATTAAAAAAAATATTTTTGAGTTAATAATTTTTTTATATGGTATTTAAACATTTAAGACACCCATATAAAAAAAATCAAATAAATCTTTTTTTTGCTATTTTTAAAAAATCGATCAAACTTCCACAGTTTTTAAAGTTATTTAAAAAGTGCAAAAGTTTGACCCATTTTTTTAAAATAACAAAAAACGTTATTTTGATATGATTTTTTTATATGGCTCCCTTGAATTGTTTAAATACCACAAAAAAATTTGGCTAATTTTTTTTTTTTTTACTATTTTAAATAAATGTATATATATATATATATGGACTTAAAATAAAAAGATGATTAAGATGCTTCTGGAAAACTAAAGAGTCAGATTATAGTTATTGATTTATTATAAGCTGGACAAATCTTAACCCTTGAATTACTATTATACGATTACCACCCTAATCCTACTATATATATGTAAAACATCGGAGGAAAAAAAAAATTTATACATGACATTGTTATATCATCACTGGCGTTAACGTCTTGCTATCCAAAGCATACATATTTGTGTCATTATTCGGTTTATAATGTCACTATCGGGCTTTTTGCTAGTTTTGAAACAATTAACACATAAAAAGATTTTTTACACAACTATTGGTAAGTCTCTTAATCAAAAGAAAAATCTAGAAATTATAAGTTATAACACTTGGATCCACCCCCCATTCGAGGTTCCAATTTTCAAGAAGGCTCTGAGGGTATGCAAGCCAACATGTAAAATTAGTGAAACCTATTATTTTGGCCATTGTGTAGAAATATGCCAATTAGATCTACCGCACCATTAGTTCTCTGCATTTATTTATTTCATTTATTATTTTTAAATGGCACGGCATAAAATTGTAGCGTTTCTATTTTGAAACTTGGCGCGTTTCTATTTTGAAAAAAATACAATATTTAGCTAATTTGCACCATATAGACAGTCACACATCTAGATCGTAAGATGATTGGGGTAACGTAGGCAATGTTCACGGGCAGTAACGCTCACCCTTGCATTTCCCAGCAATTATGAGTAAAAGTCTAACCGGCTCAACAGAGAAACACATCCACCACAAATCCATAGTAATTAACTATAAATAACCTAAAGGCGCAGTTTAAAAGTGTTTTGAAAAACAGTTCATTTTTAAGAAAAGTTAGAAAAAGAGATGAGTGGTTGTATTCCATTGAAAAACATCTCTCAACTCTCATCTCTCTCACTTATTTTCTTCTTTTTCATTTTTCACCACCTTCTAACTTCCCGTAAAACATAACTATTTTTCAATTCTTTTCAATTTAGTAATCAAAAGCACCATATATTCCAAATTTGATGACCAAAAATCTCCCATCAAAGGGGAGAATTTATTTATTTCGGTACAATTTCAATAATTTTGTATAGCAACTCACAACCAGCTAAAGGGCATGGTTGAAAATGAAAATGTTACAGAGGGGTACGCAATGGAAATTCCGATCCGATGATTTACCGGATAACATCAAGAAAATACCACAGATGAGAAATTGTTTCAAAAACATGAAAAATGGTTTACGAAGATAGAACCTTCTGAACCTCAGCAGTTACCTCTTTGGGGGGTTTTTCAGCAGGAAGCTGAGCCACGATACCCTTCTTTGCATAGTAATCTATAACCTGCAGTCGACATGTACAAAAACTGCTTAGAATAGAAAGAAACATGAAGCCACTAACCTGCAGTCAAAATGTACAAAAACTGTTTATCAGAGAAATAAGATAAGGGCGGAGAGTATTTTAGGTTTGATTAAAAGCTTTGGGCTTATTGTATTCTTTTTAGAACTTCATAAGTTTACAAATAACACCGCTTATATTTCGTTTACAAATAACGCCCCTCGGCCTGGGGTGGATCTGCCCTTGCAATTGGGGCTGTTAGGAGATTGAAAATGATGTGCATTGTTAAGAAACTTGAAGGAAAAAATTAATGAAACGTGAACTTCAATTTAACATGATGTGATTACAAATGCCAATGCTGCTAGCAAAGTAATAACGTGATAAAAATGAAAAAAAGAAAAAGAGAAGGAAGATTGAGAGAATCAAAACAAGGCAGAAGCAATTCGTAAGCACTTCATGATATACAGAGCTCACTAAGAAAGAGAAAAAGATGAACACAAACAACTTTGAACCAGATAGGGACTAGCTATGACAGCTTTCAGATACAAGTAGACATATATAAAATTGAAACTGATCCAATGTATCTCGGATTTAAAGAAACCAAATCCAATCCAATTTAGATCGGTTTTTTAATTGGAATGGATGGAATCAAATCACTTAGTTTCATCGTTTTGGCTTGGATTTTGCACAGCCCTAGTGAGAACTATAATAGTATGTCATATGTTGTCTTCTAATAATAAAAAATATGGTTATTTGTACTTTGTTTCCATTGTTATGTGTCCGGATCCAAAGTGTCCTGAATAAATAATAATAAATGTCAAAACGCAAGAAGTATTTATGACACTTTTGTTCTGTACTCCAACCTCATAATTTGTAAATTTTGGACCTCAACCTCATATTTTGCACAACAAATGGATTCCAGAGTGTAAATTATTCTAAAAAACTATACAACAAAAATGGATGCGTTGGAATAAATGACAAACACCTACCGGTTCAGTTTGCCGATGGAATGCCTCCAACCTAGACTTGAGAACCTCTGCAGTATCATCTTTTCGTTGCATCAAAGGCTCCCCAGTGACCTTCAGTCAGAGAAAAATAAAACCATAGATGCATAAGATTAATAATTTCTTGAACTTCAAATTTGATCATAAACTATTCATATGTTAAGCAGTTTGCACGATATATGCCATCAACACAGTGCAAAGTACTGCCCATAACCCAAAACATCCAACATCCGAAAATTGCATTACCGAAGTGACGACATTTGTTACAACAATAATCAACTTTCAAAATCTTTTTATGTGGAAATAAAGCATATATCGTGCATGCAGTTTGTACAATAATCATTACAAAATAACGTTTTTGGCTAAAATTCATCCCTTAAATATTGTATTCTTGTTTTTGGTGGGTGTGAATGGACTTCCCATTCATGTTGATTTGGTGTTGTTTCCCAAGAATTATATGCGGAGTTTGAAAGTATATCGGAGGAGGAGTGGAGGCCGTCATTAGATGGGTTGGAGTTTGAGAGTATATCGGAGGAGGATAGAGCCATGTTGGAGGGGTGTTCACAGAGGATGAGGTGGTTAGTGCTCTGAAGGCTATGAGGGGAGATAAGGCACCGGGGCCCGATGGTTTCACTATGACCTTCTTCCAGCATTATTGGGTGGTTGTTCGGGAAGATGTTATGATTTTCTTTTCAGAGTTTTACGATAGAGGCAAATTCCTACGGAGTTTTAATGCTTCTTTCATCACTTTAGTTCCGAAGAAGGGGGAGCCGTTGATGTGAGGGATTTCCGGCCCATAAGTTTGGTTGGGAGTGTCTATAAGTTATTGTCCAAGGTGCTTTCTATCAGGATGAGGAAGGTTTTAGATCCTATCATTTCAGAGGTGCATAATGCTTTTGTCGGTGGGAGACAAATCTTGGATGCGGTGCTAGTGGCGAATGAATGCGTGAAGGAAAGACTAAGGAGTGGGGAGGCTGGAGTGATATGCAAGCTTGACATTGAGAAGGCATCATGTTAATTGGAGATTTGTTATTTATCTTTTGGATAGGATGGGTTTTGGACAGAGATGACGGGTGTGGATTGAGAGTTGTCTATCTACAGTAAGATTTTCAATGTTGGTAAATGGGTCTCTAGAGAGATTCTTCCCGAGCGCTAGAGGTCTTCGTCAAGAAGACCCCTTATTGTCGTTTTTATTTATTGTTGTTATGGAGGCGTTGAGTCGTATGATTTCTCGTGTTGTGAAGGTTAGGCTTATTAGTGAGTTTATGGTTCGTGGTTCGAGATCTCCCTCTATCCCAGTGTCACATGTATTGTTTGCTGATCCTACCATCATTTTTTGTGGAGCAGTGGAGGACCAGATTCATAATCTAAGGTTACTCTTGATGTGTTTTGAGGTTATTTCAGGTTTACATATCAATGTGGGGAAGAGCGAGATGATCCCAATGGGTAGAGATGTGGAGGTAGCTTAGTTGGCGGATGTGTTGGAGTGCAAGGTGGGGAATCTTCCATCCATGTACCTGGAGATGCCTTTGGGAGCTTTGCATGGATATAAGGTTGTGTGGGATCGAAAAGTGGAGAGGGTCGAAAGGAGGTTGGTGGGGGTGGAAGAAGGGATATTTGTGTAAAGGGGGAACGTTAACTTTGATAAAAAGCACTTTATCAAGTTTACCCACATACTTCTTATCTTTACTTACCCTCCCGTCCTCTATGCATGAGAAATTGGAAAAATTAACGAGGGACTTTGCTTGGAGGGGAAATGTGGAGAGTTTCAAAGATGGCCTAGTGCGTTGGGAGGTGTGGAAGCCGAATGTGGAAGGGGAGGGGGGCGCAAGTGTGAGAAGTTTGATTATTTTCAACATGGCCCTACTAGGGAAGTGGTAATAAAGATTCCAATTGGAGGAGAGTAGGCTTTGGAGAAGGGTGGTGGTGGCTCGTTTTGGTATGGGGAATAATGGGTGGGTGTCGGGGGTGGGTCGTTTTCCATATGGGGTGGTGTTGTGGAAGAATATTGCTAAGTGGAGGGTGGAGTTCTTCAATTATACAACCTTTAGATTGGGGAGGGGAGATCGGATTAGATTTTGGAGAGACAGGTGGGGAGGAGATTCGTCGTTGAAGGAGAGATTTCTGGGGCTATATATTGGATTTCCAGTCAAAGAGAGGGAGTGGTGGCTGAGAATCTTGCGATAGTGGGGGATCGGAGTAAGTGGAATTCTAAATTTCGGAGGGAGATGAGGGATTGGGAAATTGAAGAGTTGGATTGATTCGTTGAGGGATATACAGTGTTAATTTGATAGGAAAGATAGACTACGGTGGAGGTCGAGTAGGGAAGGCATATTCTCGGTGAGAGGCTATTATTCAGTATCGATTTCCGACAGTGAGGGACATTTTCCTTGGAGGAGTATTTGGAGGACTATAGCGCCGACGAGAGTAGCATTCTTTACGTGGACAACAATGAGGCAGGCCATTCTAATGACGGATGGTCTTCAAAGAAGGGGTTGGCATATGGCTAGTAGATGTTGGATGTGCAAGGAGGCTGGAGGACACTTAACCACTTGTTGTTGCATTGTCCGATACTTAGAGATTGGAGTTTGTCATGTCTCTGTTTCGTGTGCGTTGGTTGCTTTTTAATTCGATGAAGTATATGTTAACTGCATAGAGATATCAGGTGGGTGATCGGGGATCACGGATAGTTTGGAAAATGGCACCTCTCAGTATCTTCTGGGCATTGCGGAGAGAAGGATATAATAGGTGTTTTGAGGGTGTGGAGTTGGTTCCTTCGAGGTTGTGGTACGTGTTGTTGAGCTATTTACATGCGTGTTATAGGTCAGATCCTGGGATGTCTATGCCAATTTTGTTAGATTTTTTAGAGGAGATATATATGAGGGATTATGAGGTTTTTGTAGGCCCAGTGTTTTTGTTTTTGATCTTTTATACTTTGTATACATCGTGTTACAGGTTTCCGCTCCTTTGGTGGGTGATTTTTATATATATTTCTCACTTATAAAAAAAATGTCTAAAAAACGCTAGGCGGTCCTCGGCCAGCTGAGAGCCTTCTAGCTTGTAGGCTGCTAGACGACCTTCTGGACGTTTTTGTAGCATGTTTTGATATGAATACCCTCTAACAAAATTATTCAACTATTAGTAATGTCTTATTAGAACAAAAACAAGTCCAAGCATTAAAAAAACTACTAAGCAACCATTAATGACAATAATAAGCAACGATTTTAGGGATAAAATAATTCAGAAAAACTAAAAAAAAACAGCTTTAAAAAACAGTCGTAAAAAAAATTAAAAGTAGCTTTTAAGAAAAAGAATTTGAAAAAAATACATTTTGGCCTTCCAGCATATTAAATGGCCATTTGAATTCAACACCTTTTTTAGGCTTTTTTCGATAAAACTACAAGGTCTACCACCTACCTTCTAGGCGGTCTTCCAGGCCTATTTTAGAACACTGGTTTGGAGTTTGATCCTTTCCATCTTTTATTAAAAACACTGTGAATATTTCCAAGATAATTCAATACTTCCTATAGTGAACATTTCTGTTTACACCCTGCATTTGCCAACAAAAAAGGCTCAAGGTATTAAGGATGTGGGTGAATTACATAACAGTGTGTCATTTATAAATATCTATGTAGCACGGACACGGACTCGTGTGTCGCGTCCGACGCGACACTGACACGCCGACACGGCAAATCCAAAAAAATTAGGACACGAAACGGCGGGGACACGGCGTCAAATAAAGTTTTTTAAAATATTTTTTATATTTAAAGAAATATTAAATATCACATTAACACTAAGTTAAGTTTTTAAACCAAGTTTTTAAAATAAGAAACTTACCCCCCATTTTTTAGAACTTATTCTGTTTTTACCCGGTCGTGTCCATTGCGTGTCCTTGCCGTGTCCATTGCGTGTCCAACTTTTTTTAATGCCGTTTATGTCCGACACGCCACGTGGCGTGTTGGACAGGTGTCCATGCCGTGTCCGACACTCGTACGGCGCCTCCGGGGAAGTGTCCGTGCTTCCAATGTTTTAAATCGCGGTCGCGCAGGGTGTCGCGTTCTGGCTCCTAAGTAGCGTCGCGCTAATCGCGTCGCGCATCGCGCAAGCAATTCATGCATTCCCGCTTTTTAATTAAAAAACTTATAAATAAAATATGAATAAAAAAATAACATTTTAAAATGAAATTTGTAAGAAAGTAACATTTTAAACTGAAATAGCGCCAAATAGCGCACGCTTTTTGAGCATCCCAAATAGCAACCTTGTTTGCCTTGCTTTTTTCCACCGCAAAACACAATAGCGCGCTATTGCGTTCGCAATAGCGCGCTTTTAAAAACACTGCGTGCTTCATATTAAACATTTGTTTTTTTTAGAAATCACTTAAAAGTTCTTTTCCTTTTCGAAATCAATGGGTTCTTTAGGTTTGCTATCAATCTTCATGCTAGTCTTACTAGTTGGTATCCTTTTATACTTTATTTTTTCCACTTGGATGAGTTGTTTCAGATGCCGTTTATGTCCGACACGCCACGTGGCGTGTTGAACAGGTGTCCATGCCGTGTCCGACACTCGTACGGCGCCTCCAGGGAAGTGTCCGTGCTTCATATTAAACATTTGTTTTTTTTAGAAATCACTTAAAAGTTCTTTTCCTTTTCGAAATCAATGGGGTCTTTAGGTTTGCTATCAATCTTCATGCTAGTCTTACTAGTTGGTATCCTTTTATACTTTATTTTTTCCACTTGGATGAGTTGTTTCAGATGCTCTAAGAAGTTGGAATTCAGCTATCCTGATCAACATTCTGCATTAAAAGAGAGACGTGATATTACCTTAGTGGTCATGACAGTTCTAGCTGGTTTATATAAGGTCTATAGATTAGCACATTTTAGCAGTTCAGATGCATCATATAAAACATCATCGATAGATAATCTAGAACTAAAAGAGCCATAATACACACACACACATATATATATATATATATATATATATATATATAAATGACATCAACGTACATCATCAACACCAGGAACGTTGGGAGGTGCAAATTTTGTGTGGTAGGTCCGACCGCTTGAGGAGTGGATCCAACGACCAGTAATTCTCTCCTACAATATTGCATCATCAATCGCAAAGTTGAGCACCTTATCAATTTTGGTTCCCTGCTTCTGGAGCATCTCATCAAGCTGTGTCAAATTAGAAGGAAAAAAAAAAAGCAATTAGAAACAAAAAGCTGGGACCGAGAAGTACATATATTATGAATCGGGCTCTAAAGGGCTTCCTTAAGTTAAAGAATTCACGAATCTCCCCTTTTGGAGGGGTAAATGCTTAAAAATTTCAACAGTAAAAAATGACAAATATATCCAATTTTCATTCTACCCATTAAACGGTTGATTTTTTAGATGAAATTTGGTGAAAACGATCTCCTCAACATGGATATAATCTCCACCAAATTTGATAAACAAAAGATCAATCATTTACCCTCTCAAAAGGGGAGGTGTGTAAATTCCTTAACATAAAAATGCCCTACTTAGGGCCTCTCCGTATACATATGTTTGTGTGTGTGTGTGTCTATATATATATATATATATATATATATATATATATATATATATATATATATATATTATAGAGACCGGATATAGTGAGGTTCTAAAATGGGGACATTAATTGCGGATGTCCCAATTTAAAGTGGGAAAATGAATGAGTTTTTTTTATGAAATTACGAGATCATCTCCACCAAATTTTATTAAAAATTCTAGAAGGGGTTTAAATGCAAAGTTGATATATATGTATTTTCAGCCATTGAAACTTTTGATGAGCATTTGATCTACTTCCTGATTGAGTTTTGATGATCAAATTTGGTGGAGATCCTTATTTTAGGACCTCATCTGTCTCTACACACACACACACACACACACACACACACACACATATATATATATATATATTTATACAAAGGGTGGATAATTGAATGTAATATCAGCTTCTCTGCTTGGACAACGGTCCTTGGAAACCCATCAAGAATGAACCCTTTTTCACACGAGGGCTTCTTCATCGCTTCAACAATTATTCCAACAACCAAGTCATCAGAAACAAGTTCTCCCTAATAAAACATAGCACAGAGTAAATAACAAAACGAGAAAATATTACCGAAAAAGAACAAGCAACATGATTCAACATGTCTTATAAATAACGAAACGAATTTTAAGTTACCTTATTCATAGCTTCCTTAGCCTTAACCCCAAGTGGAGTTTTAGCTGCAACAGCCGCTCTGAGCATATCACCTGTTGCCAAGTGGCATAAACAGTACTCATCCTTGATGATGGGTGATTGGGTGCCTTTACCAGACCCAGGTGGACCTGCCATTAATTCGACTTCTCATTATTATGAAAATAATAGCAAAAAAGACACCTTTTAGAAACAATATTCATGGATCCATATTACGTTACCATTGCATGTCTCAAGTATCAATCAGAAAGAAAAATACTCATTATCATATTAATGCCAAGTGAGAGTAAAGAGTAGCGTTAAGAAAGCCAGTGGCACATATGTAAGTGTTGATGTAAAAAATTAGACTATGTCTTCTAATTATTCAATCACAGATAAAATAAATAAGACAAAAGAATTTTAAAGTGGTTCAGCCTTGAAAGAAGGGCCTACTCCCACTATTTTGTTATTGCTGACTGTTTGGGAATTCTCGATAACAGATTTTACCAAGAAATTCCGAGTCCCCTGCTAATGAGGAGGTTACAATGTATTTATAGCCTTGGGGCTGTACATGTGAGAGAATATTACATAGCTGTCCAATCGGTGTATACATCTGTATGTATGATAATAATCAGCATTTAATGCGCATTCAATCCTCTTAATTATTCGGTTATAAATGCTCTGTACGAGGTGCAGCTCGGACCGCCTAAGCTGCTCGGACCGCCTAAGTAGCTCGGTACAATAAAGTTCCTTGGAGAACACTTGCTGCTCGGAGCGCCTGAGTTGGTCGGGAGGTTGAGTTCCTCGGAGTCAAAGTGTTGTCAAAAATGTTCTCAGGTGCCATGTAGATTGACACGTGTCTCCACATAATTGGTCCATGTCAGCAGGTTAAATTTGGTATCAACAGAAGCCCCCAATGTTTCGTGGTTTGATGTTGAAGAAAAGTATGGAACATTTATGCCGCCTAAACTTTATGAATTTTAGACAATCGTTCGTTGTACATAACTCCTTTTCCGAGTACATAGTACCAGGCTTTTAAAGTGTTTCGAATTTCAATAACCGCTTCGTGTTTCGTGCCTTTTTCTTCTTTTTAGCCGTCGGATACGTAATCGTCCATCTTGGTAATCATTGCTTTTCTCCATTCTCGAGGTAAAGTATTTAAACGCTTCAGAAAACTCGATCGTCTTTTACTTTTTCAAATCTGCATCTTTAGAATTTCTTCACTTCTTCTCTGTCTTGTGCGTTCGTTTCTTCCATTGTTCGTTGTCACCTGATTCATCTTTTTCCTGTAAGATCTTATTCCTTCTCTTTTATTTCTTTTGTTCATCATGGTTTACGTCGTTGAATCTCTGGACAAATTTCGCTCTGATTTTTCAATTCCTTCCTGGGTTATATTGGAAGAACTTTCTGAGCCTTCTGACTATTTTCGTTTGGCTGAGGGACATTGGTTCCCCAGTCTCTTTGTAGCTGAATGTGGCTTTTCTTTTCCTCCAAACCCCTTGTGTTTGAAATTTTGTCAATATTTTGACGTAGTACCTGCAAAAATAGCCCCCAATACATGGAGAATAGTTAATGGAGTCCATAGGTTAAATCAGATTCGTGGAACCCGTTTAGGAATTCCAGAGATTATGTTTTGCTATAGATGGGTTGTCAGTGATAGTACTTTTTATTTGAAAACTAGATTTTTAAATAGGGCTTTAGTTGTCAATCTCTCAGATGCCAACAGGGATTACTTCGAGCATGGGGTTGTTATGAAAAATTGGCAACATGCTCCATTAACTGAAAATGACGTATATCAGGGTCCCAGATGCCCTCCCTATGGCAATGGGATAGGTTGTTTTTATTTTATTTAGTTTTTGAAATCATGTTTTCTTTATATTCGATAAAATGCGTCACTGATATTTTGATTTTTATTTATTTGCAGTTGACAGCAAAAGAAGGTCTCCAAAGGAGACAGAAGTTAATTTAAAGCATCTGAAACTTATCCGGGGTTTGCATCAAACTGTTGCTGACGAACATATCAGATCAGCCTCGTACTTGTTGCAGTACAAGAGTTACACCTCGTCTTTGACTGCTCGTCCAGTGATAAGTAACATAGAACCAGCACCAGTTTCTGAAGGTTCTTCTCCTGAATCGCATATTCCTCTCAGTGACAGAATGAAGAGAAGAAGAGCTCTTGCCCTCTTCGATAAGTCTGCCTCTACTGCTAGAGAGGCAAAGAAAAGTAAGCAGGATGTCCCAGAAGAAGGGACAAGACAAATTGATGCACCTCCTCCAGCTGCTACTAAGAAGGTTGCCGAGAAGCCCCCTGTGGCTCCAAGCAAGATTGCAGCTGTTTCCCCTCCAAGCGAGGTTATAGTTATATCACCGACCAAGACGGCATCCTTGGTCGAGAATGTTCCTGCTCCCACGAGGAAATTGAAGAAAAGCTCCTCGGATAAAGTGGCTGAATCCATTTCTCAGCTTCTAACTGCTGGAAGTGGTGTTCCCACTTTCGTTGCTCCGAGCTCTGCCATGAGCTCTGTGAAGTCTTGGATTATCCCTGAAATCCAAGGTCTTGAAGACACTCTTTCCCGAGATAGGGTTACCACCTTGGCAGCTCAACATATTGCCTCAGTAAGTATTACTAATCTAAACTTTCACTTTTCAATATTATGTACTTGCACTGACTTACAATTGTTTTCTTTTTCCAGTTGGTAACTTGTTTCAACACCATTTTGAAAAAGGATGAAGCTATTAAAGCTTCGAGCTCCTCGTCAGGTGTGGAGGAAGCTCTTATAGGTCTGACACAGTCATTAAAGGATTCTCGTCAGAAGTATGACGAAGATAAAACTGCTTGGGAAAAACAATTAAAAGCCATTGAGCAAGAGAAAGGGAAAGCTGTGGAGGCCTCTCAGGAGGTGGAGAGGAAAATGAAAGAATGTGAGAAGAAGAATACTGAGCTTGAGGAAAAGCTCAAAAATGCTGGAGAGCTTGAGACCAAACTTAAAACTGCTGAAGAAGAACTGGGCAAACTCCGTGAAGCGGATCGCCAGAGGGAAGAGGCGGAAAGGAAATTAAAAGCTGCCGAGGAACTCATGACTGAGAGGGTTTCCTCAGAGAAGGCGAAGAGGAAACTTGCTGTTAAGAAGTCCTTCAGTACTGGCTGGGACAAGGGTTGGAATAAGGGTTTGGCTGCCATGATCTCACAAATGGAGTATGGCAGCCTTAAATATTTCAGGGATGGTTGGGTGGCTGCTCTGAGAGAGATGAATGTCGATGAGAATTCAGACCTATTTCAGCGACACATTCCTGGCCCCCCTCCTTCTCCCGGGGAAGAAGAAGACGAAGCTGCTTCCGAGGAATCCTTTATGGTGATCGGAGATCAGATTTCTCATCCCCCGGTTGTCTAGACCTCCTGCGAGCAACTTCAACCAACCAGCATTTCAACCGAGCAAATTCCAACACCCTCCGAGCAACCTTCTATGCCATCCGAGCAACCTACCTCTTCGTCCCAGCCTCCCGAGAAAGTTTTAGGAGACAAAGAGAAGGTGTAGAGTTGTTCAGACTTTTTCTCTTTGCTTTTTGTTAAATGTAACTCTGGGCTATGTACTTCTTTTATGATGTAATAAAATTTGAAATTTTTGGTTGTGCAACTTAACTCCCTTTTTCTTGCTCTGCTTTTATTCTTCTTGCTCTGTCTGCATTTTATTGATTCTTTCTATCTCTTTTCTTTACTAGTTTATGGCTAGAATGGAACTCTTGTCAACCCATGATACAGAACTGATGAAAAAATGTAACGACTACTTCAAGGCTGGCCATGCTGACTTGAATGAATCTCAAAACGTCGATATCCTCGGTCCAGATGCTTCAGAACGAGCAGTTGAAGCCTACCAGTATTTGAAATGCCTGCTTGACCGTGCAGTTGCTAATAATGTGGCATACTATGAGATGATTGAAGATTTTCAGGGTATCATCGAGGAACTTCAGCAACAATATAAGGAATCTTCTGCCCTTTTGCATCAGGGGTATGAGAAAAAGTATCAGCAACTAAATGCTGACAAAGGATATGATAGGTTGGTCGCTGCTTATGATTTTACGGAGAGGACTTTGAAGACCGAGGTCGAAGAGCATAGGCAGATCGCGAAGTTGCTGGAACAGGAAAATAATAACCTGCGGGGAGAGATATCTCAGCTGAAATCTGCAGCATCTACCTCGAGCGCTTTGGTCCCTGTCAACGACGAGGGTTTCTCTTTCTTGGAGGTCGAAAATGCCAACTTGAGAGATGAACTGGAAACCTTAAAAAGGATTGGACCTTCTACCTCTGCTCGCGGGCGAGCAAGAGCTTCTCGGGGACGAGCAAGTGCTGCTCGTATTTCAATTGAGGAACAAAGAACTCAATCAGCTTTGGAGAAATAGGCCTTCCAGTTGATGGCGAAGAATCAAGCATTAGCTGAGATGTCTAAGAAGATTCTGAATCTGGACGAGCAGCTCTCTGCACAAAAGTCTGCCTTGGAGAGTAAAGAACTTTTAACGAAGAACCTCCACGAGCAACTGGAGAGGTTAACCTATCAATTCCACAAGCAACCCAGAGAGTTCTGGATGGCTGGTTATAATGAAGCCCTCTACCATCTAGATGACCGGATCCAAAATGCAAATAATGAGGGTTACAAACAAGGATGGCTGAATACCTTGGGTGTGCTGCAGTTGGAACAGGGTCACTATTTGTGGGATTACTATGACCCTGGGTTGCTCGAGTTGCCAGTGCCACCTTTCAAACTGGATATGAGCTGGATTCCTGCTCGGGCCATTCCTCGATGCTTGATTTCAAAGTATCTCGGTGACTACAGTCTTCATTCTAACTTCGAGATATCTCGCCCCGAGCACTTACTTGCTCGGCCATCAGTAATGAATGTCAGGATGCTCAAAGATCTGAATTTTATAAATTCCCCCTATTCTTTAGACAATCCTCCTGCTGGTGAAGAACCTGTTTCAAAAGCAGAGGAGAAGAAGCCAATAGAATAGGATTCTTAATTTCTCATATAATATGTATTTCGTTTCTCAATGTATTTTGTTCTGGATTTAATGAAAAACTTCTAGTTTTCTTTGCAATCTTAATTGTCATTGTCTTTGGAAATATTTTGTAAGGCATTTCTAATGAATGTGAATGTATATCTGTTGAAAAGATAAAGATATTTTGTGCTATTTTAAATTGTCGACCAACTAGAGTTGGTGAAAATTTATTGTTGATTATCCTGAATTGATGACTTTCATTTGTTTAACCAACTGCTTCCAACCAACCGGAGTTGGTGGTTTTTGTTCCCGAGCAACCTTAGTTGGTAGATTTTTATTATTCCCGACTAGCCTTAGCTGGTGAATTTTCTTCCCAACCAACCGTAGTTGGTGTTTCTGGAAAATTTTTCGTTCCCGACCAACTTATAGTTGGTGGATTTTCTTCCCAACCAACCGTAGTTGGTGTTTCTGGGAAATTTTTATTCCCGACCAGCCTTAGCTGGTGGATTTTCTTCCCAATCAACCGTAGTTGGTGTTTCTGGGAAATTTTTCATTCCCGACCAACTTATAGTTGGTGGATTTTCTTCCCAACCAACCGTAGTTGGTGTTTCTGGGAAATTTTTATTCCCGACCAGCCTTAGCTGGTGGATTTTCTTCCCAACCAACCGTAGTTGGTGTTTCTGGGAAATTTTTCATTCCCGACCAACTTATAGTTGGTGGATTTTCTTCCCAACCAACCGTAGTTGGTGTTTTATTCCCGACCAGCCTTAGCTGGTGGATTTTCTTCCCAACCAACCGTAGTTGGTGTTTCTGGGAAATTTTTCATTCCCGACCAACTAGAGTTGGTGGATTTTCTTCCCAACCAACCGTAGTTGGTGTTTCTGGGCTGCGTAGTGTGTAGTACTAGTACTCCGAAAAAATTTCAACAAAAGGAGAGAATTGGGCGAAATATCCAAAACTTTATTCATATCGAAGAAAACTGCATTACATAGAGATTAAATTACTGATAATATTTGCGCAGATGCTCTGCGTTCCATGCATTCTTAAACTCCTCCCCTTCTAAGGTTTCGATTCTATACGTCCCTGGTCGAACAACCTCTGTTACTCTGTAGGGCCCATACCAGTTAGCTTCCAGTTTGTTGTGCTTTTGAATTACTTTCTTTAGCACATAGTCTCCTTCTTTCAGGTCGCATTTCTTTACTCTCTTGTTGTAGAACAGAGCTGTCCGTTGCTAGTATGCAGCGTTTCTGATTGTTGCTTCTTCTCTAACTTCCTCGAGCATATCCAAATCTAATCTTCTCATCAAGTCACTGATAGGAGAGTTGAAATTCAGCACTCTGTGTGTGGGGAGACCCAGCTCGGCAGGTATAACAGCTTCACTTCCAAATGCCAGCATATATATGGAGATTCTCCTGTGGCTGCTCGTGGAGTAGTACGATAAGCCCATAGTACAGAATGCAGCTCATTGATCCAATTTTCCTTTGCATCATTTAATCTTTTCTTCAAGCCATTCAGCAGCGTTCTGTTCGTCACTTCAGTTTGTCCATTGCTTTGAGGGTGGCCTGGTGCAGAGTGGGTTTTCAATATGTTCGACTGATGACAATACGCAGCAAACTCCTCGTTGTCGAATTGGGTTCCATGGTCTGTGATGAATGCATGAGGAAGACCATATCTACAAATGATGTTCTTCCATATAAATTGATACACTTTGTCATATGTCATATCGATAAGGGGCTCGACTTCCACCCACTTAGTAAAGTAATCCGCTGCGACGACGAGATATTTAAACCTTCCTCTGGTCGTTGGAAGTGGCCCGACCAAGTCAATTCCCCACATGCAAATGGCCAAGGGGAAGTAATAGGTATCAACAATGCTTGGGGAGTTCTTCGGATAGTGGAGAAGCGTTGACATTTGTCACATTTTTTGGCATAGGCTATGCAATCAGCCCTCATTGTCGGCCAATAGTATCCATGCATCATTATCCTTTGCAGAAGTGTTCGACCTGCTACATGGGCTCCACAAGACCCTTCATGGACTTCTTCGATCAAGTCTTTCACCTCGGTGGGATGTACACATCTCTGCAAGCCAGCTATAATTCCTCGTCTATATAGGACACCATTGGTCAACACATAACGAGCGGCTTTAAATTTCAGTTTCTTGGCTGCGAGTTTATCAGTTGGCAAATACCCTTCTTTAATATATGCCCTGATGGGATCCATCCAAGATGGTCCTAAATCAAGGGTAATAAAGTTCATCATCAGATCTTCATCTATGCTCCGACTAGCCAAGATTTCTATTGGGATTGTTCTTCGTAGCTCGGTGCCATTGCTGAGGCTAACCGAGCTAAGGCATCTGCTCTGCCATTCTCCAATCTTGGGATTCTAATTATCTGCACTGCCATCAGACTTGATAAAATCTCCATTGTTTTTTCATGATACTTGATCATTAATTCTCCTTTGGCTGCATATACCCCCAATATTTGATTCACGATTAGTTGTGAATCACTGAATACGACGACCTGCTCTGCCCCCATAGTTTTTGCTAAATTAAGACCTGCAATCATAGCTTCATACTCAACCTCATTATTAGAAGCCTTAAATTGGAAGCGCAAAGCATACTCCACATCGACCTCGCCCGGGCTGTTCAAAACAATCCCTGCTCCACAACCTGCAGTGCACGAAGATCCATCTACATACAAATTCCACACAGGTATATCATTATCAAACTCTTGGTTAGATAGAGTTCCTTGGCGGAATATTTGTGGCTTCCTTATATCTTCCTCTAGTACTTCTTGTTGCTCGTCGACCATCTTCTCTTGCTCGTCGACCAACTTATGTTGATCGGGGTTTAAATTCGATGATCCTATAACATCCACAGGTTAGTCGGTATTCAGCTTTTGCTCCTCGTGCGTGTCAGGATAGGTGAACTCTGCTATAAAATCTGCTATTGCTTGCCCTTTAAGTGACGATCTAGGCTCATAAATTATGTCATATTCACCAAGTTCTACTGCCCAGTACATCAATCGTCCTGACTTTTTCGGTTTATGAAGAGCCTGCCTCAACGGCATATCGGTATACACAACTATGGTATGAGCTTGGAAGTATGGCCTCATCCTTCTACTCGCTTCGATCAAAGCTAGCGCCAACTTTTCTAGTCTTGGATATCTGATTTCTGCTCCTCGGAAGGCCTTGCTAGTGTAATAAATTGGTTTTTGCACTCCATCCTCCATTCTTATCAATGCCGAGCTAACTGCATTCTCTGAAACCGCTAAATACAAGTACAATATTTCTCCCATCACCGGCCTGGACAGTAGTGGAGGCGCTCCCAGGTATTTCTTCAACTCTTGAAAGGCCTTCTCGCATTCCTCATTCCATTCAAACGTTTTTCGGAGTGTTTTGAAGAATGGGAGGAATCTATCAGTTTTCTCGTGATACAAATCTGTTAAGTGCTGCAACTCGCCCAGTGAGACTTCGTACTTCCTTCTTCGTCGTTGGAGATCGTAGTCCCAATAGAGCTTTGATCTTCTCTGGGTTTGCTTCGATTCCTCGTTGGTTGACAATATACCCGAGGAACATGCCTTCCCGTACTCCGAATATGCACTTGGTGAGATTCAACTTCATTTGATATTTATCTAGTTGATCAAAGGTCTGACCTAAGTCAATTAGATGGTCAGCAGCTCTCTTACTTTTCGTCAGCATATCATCAACATAAACTTCCATATTGCAACACCTTGTTCATCAGTCGCTAATATGTTGCACCTGCATTTTTCAAACCAAAAGGCATAACATTATAACAATAAGTTCCCCTATGGGTAATGAAAGAGGTACTCTCCCTGTCTTCAGGTTTCATTTTAATTTGGTTGTAACCAGAATAAGGATCCATGAAGCTCAATAACTCGTGTCCCGAGGTAGCATCCACTAATTGATCGATTCGGGGAAAAGGAAAATGATCCTTTGGGTAAGCCTTGTTGAGGTCGGTGAAGTCTACACACATCCTCCACTTGTTGTTTTTCTTCTTCACCATCACCACATTAGCCAACCCGTCTGGATATTTGACATCTTCAATAAAGCAAGCTTTTTGGAGCTTCTCGACCTCCTCTTGTATAGCTTGGTTATTCTCGGGACTGAACACTCTTCTTCTCTGCTTCACTGACTTGATTTCCTTATTTACATTGAGCTCGTGACATAAGAAATTTGGGTCTATTCCTGGCATGTCCTCATGACTCTAAGCAAAAGTTTGTTTTCCGCTTTTTAGAAAAGCTATCAATTCCTGTTTTAGTGACACATCCAACGACGAACCTATTTGAGTTGTTCGTTCCGCGTGCTCGTCGTCCAGAATAACATTTTCAGTAGCTTCCACCACCTGACCTTTCACGAGTTGCGACTCGTCTCTGGGATCTAAGGTTTCAATCTCTGCACCTCCATCCACTTGATAGGTAGTAGCTTTCTTCCTAGATTCCTCCAGTTCTTTCTGCTCGGCAGATGAATAATAGCATTCCCGAGCTACCTTTTGGTCACCCTTTACAACTCCTACTCCAAAATTGGTTGGAAACTTCAGACATTGATGTACAGTAGATGGTACTGCTTCGAACTTCTTCAAACCTACCCTTCTCATGATGATATTGTAAGTTGACTGGACATTCTTATCCATCACAAAGAAACGTACTCTTTCTGTTCAACAAGCAGGCCATGTACCGATGAACATATCCAACTTAATCGTCCCAAGTGGAAAGACTTTCTCGCCAGCAAACCCGAGGAGGGGCCTGTGATAAGGTTCCAACTGAGACAACTTTAGATTTAAACTATCGAAGCATGAGTAGAACATGACATCCGTCGAGCTACCATTATCCACCAGTACTCTTGAGATTATTACTTCCTTCATCCTCATTTTGATCACCAGTGGATCATCATGAGGATATAGTACACCTGCGAGGTCGTTCTTGGAGAAACCGATGACCAATTTTTCTTTGTTCACCTTCCTCGGGCGATCATGCTCAGCTAGATTTATTCGCTGAATGTATGAACAAGCTTGAGCCTTATTAAGGTAAGCTTTCCTTTCCGCAGTAAGGTCCCCACCTCCTGCATCTCCACCTGTAATAACATTACAATCAAATGATCCAAAACGAATTGAAAATACCTCACGCTCTGGCTGTCTTGGTCTCTTTGGGAGATCGGGGTCGTCTTCTGGATCATCTTCATGATCTCTTTTCTTGTTTTCTTCTGCTCGACGAGGAGATCTAGACCTCTGTCTTGCTCGGTCGTTGCTTTTTCTTTCATTTCTTCGATCAACATACTTGGCCAGCTTTCCTCGTCTGATGAGTGCTTCGATTTCATTCTGGAGAGCTATGCAATTTTTGGTCGTATGACCATGGTCTTTATGGAACTTGTAATATTTGGCCTTATTCCTCTTGTCAGGATTTGTCTTCATTTTCTCAGGCCAGTTTAGTTCCTCGCTGTTCTTGATCTTTTCCAGGACATGGTTTATGTCTACTTTCAAAGGAGTATAATTTTCAAATTTCTTCAATATTTCCCATGATGGCTTTGCTTTTGACTGCTTGTCACCACCATTGTTCTTATGTTCTTTCTTTTTAGCCTTATCAACCTCCACCTTGGTCTCCTCGGCATTCATGATCTTGGCCGCTTTTGCCATTAGTTCTGACATGGTTCTGGGTGGATCTTTGGCCAAAGTATTGTTCAATTTATTGGGCAACAGTCCACTCATCAAAGCAGTAATTGCTGTCTTTTCCTCGTAATCAATAACTTCGAGCTTCTCGTTATTGAAACGAGTTATGTAATCCCTGGTGCTCTCACCTGTTTTTTGTCTAACACTTAACAAATGTGCCACTCATTTAACTGGTTTTGCTCCAAAACAAAAATTTCCAATGAAGAGCTCGGCCAGTTGAAAGAAAGTTGAAATCTTCCCCCGAGGAAGATTATTGTACCATATTTGTGCAGATCCGGTAAGAGTTCCCAAAAATGCCCTGCATCTCATCTCGTCTGGCAGGGCATAGATGTCGGCAGCAGCTTGGTATTGTTCTATGTGAAGGACAGGGTCAGTTTTTTCATCATATTTAGGGGTCACAACAGGTGCTTTGAACTTTGATGGTGTGGGAAAATCCACAATTGCCTGTATAAAAGGCGTCCCTTGGACAAAAGTTATTTGTAGAGGATTTTTGGCCTTAGCCATTTCCCCTAGTCTATCCTCCAACCTTTGAATAGAGCCTTTCCAGGCATCCTTTCCCTCCTCGGGCCTATTGGTTCGAGCAATTGATCGTGTTGAAGTCGCTTCCTGGGATCTATCATGTCGAGCAACTGGTTGTGATTGGGCAGAACCCTCTCTTAGATCAGATGGTCGTCGAAAGTTTCTCGACACAGCCTTAAGAGGACTTTTATTCTTCCTAGCGCCCAATCGATCAAAAGGAGAGACCCTACTTAATCTCTCCAATGCACTAGTCCTTTCTGGAGAGAGAGTGATGTATTGTTCAGTATATGTGGCTCGTACTGACGAAGTTCGACCCGGTTGATAAGAAAAATCATCAGATTTCTCAGTGCGATATGAATCGCTCTGCCTAATACGCGAAGAAAGTAAACGGGTATTTCTTTGAACACTTCGTTGTCCTGAATGAGTCGGTGCTCCACCCTGGATAGTTTGCATGAGTTGTCGCATAGTCTCTTGCATGGCCGTCTGGCCTTGAGCCAAATTGGCCATAATTTCAGCCAGATCTTGGACATTTAGAGGAGCGGATAGATTCGGGGGATTATCAGCCATTGGTGATAAATTGTTTTAGTGAAAAACGATAATTACAGTCGTTTTCCACAGACGGCGCCAATCTGTTGACGTAAAAAATTAGACTATCTCTTCTAATTATTCAATCACAGATAAAATAAATAAGACAAAAGAATTTTAAAGTGGTTCAGCCTTGAAAGAAGGGCCTACGTCCACTATTTTGTTATTGTTGACTGTTGGGAATTCTCGATAACAGATTTTACCAAGAAATTCCGAGTCCCCTGCTAGTGAGGAGGTTACAATGTATTTATACCCTTGGGGCTGTACATGTGAGAGAATATTACATAGCTGTCCAATCGGTGTATACATCTGTATGATAATAATCAGCATTTAATGCGCATTCAATCCTCTTAATTATTCGGTTATAAATGCTCTGTACGAGGTGCAGCTCGGACCGCCTAAGCTGCTCGGACCGCCTAAGTAGCTCGGTACAATAAAGCTCCTCGGAGAACACTTGCTGCTCGGAACGCCTGAGTTGGTCGGGGAGGTTGAGTTCCTTGGAGTCAAAGTGTTGTCAAAAATGTTCTCAGGTGCCATGTAGATTGACACGTGTCTCCACATAATTGGTCCATGTCAGCAGGTTAAATTTGGTATCAACAGTAAGCATGAGGTGAAAAATCACACATAAAATCAAGATACATTCATAAGCAAAAAGGTGGGACCATATTCTTTAACTTTTAGTCAGTTTGATTACCCAAATTTGCTTACAAATTTTTTTCACCGACGTAATGTACAACTTGTTCAAGCATTTCAACTTTAATATTCTTACCCCGCTCGGGAAAAAAAATATCCAAGAAAAATGTCCACTGGCTTTAGCCAAAACAAACTACAATCAAACACATAAAACAACGAAATTTAGCCTGGAAATTTTTTGATTTAAACAATTTCCTTTTCCATCTTCAAACACACTCTAAAAGAACTTTTGCCCTTTTCTTACAAGTTACACTTATAATTCGAAAAATCATAAATTTAGTAAATTTGAATAATTAACCACAAAGATATTACAAAAGAAATACAGAAATTACAATAAAAACAGATTCTTTAAATTTAGTAGGAAACAATGTTTGACAAAATTGTACTAATCTTGCAAAACTAAAATTGCAATGGAAACTTGTCCAAAAAAATGTCCTTTTATATCTCGAGTTTTTAATTGTTTGACAGAGCACATTTCAACTGAACACACATTACTAAACATCCCAACACAAAGACAACCAAATTTGTATTCTGAAACTCATATCATACCAAAATAAAGGTCCCACCATGAACTGAACATAAAGTAACAGATTTTAGTAATTCGTCACTTTCCCCAAACAGTACTCAGATCCAAATTCTGATTACAACAGCAAGTCTTCAAGTAGATGATTAAAAGTCACAACACAATTTTCTCCCTTTATTTATTATTATTGATACTATTATTGAAGATGGGGTAAGATACAAACCTTAGTCAATGGAAAATAAATAAATAAAGTTTCTTCTTTATTTTACCCCCGACATATGTTGTATTTAGAGATAGACTTACCCTTATTATGCATATAGTAAAAGTGAGTCAATGCATAAGGTACGAGCAGGATGATGCACATGCGGGGGGTTAAGTATAATTTTTGAAACGCTAGGGGTTATATTTAATTACGACATTACTGGGGGGGAGTCAAAAAACTAAATTTCCCTCCTGAGATAATTGCATAATTAGACATAACCCCGCCGGCATGCATAAGGTACAAGTGGGTTAATGACATGATGGGAGGGGGGTAACTCTAATTTTATTTTCCATTTATACCTTATGCATGCGGGCGGGGTTAAGTCTAATTATGCAATTATCTAAATTTTTACCAGGAGTTTTCCTTAATTTTTTTTCCTTGCAGGTTTTGTTATAGAGGGAACAAAAAAGGATCGATTAACAAAAAGTCCCTCAAACATTTTTTAATACACATTTAGCTCAAACCTTTTTATTTTATTCCAAAAAGTCTCTCAAACACCCATTTAACCGATATTTCCTATTTTTAAAGGTCCTCGCTAGTGGCATTCTCACCCCACCTCCCCCCACTTCCGGAGCTCCGGTACCCGGAGCTCCTTTTTTTTTAGTATTTTCACGTGACGAGGGATTTTTTAAAATAAAATAAAAAGACTTTGACTAAACGTGTGTTAAAAAATGTTCGAGAGACTATTTGTTACATGACACCCCTCTAAAAAAAAAAAGAATTCTTGATTTCATTGGCACATTGGGAAGCAATATTTTGCACATAATAGAAAACACAGTAATTCAAAACCCATAAATCTATCACTCACTCACGTCATACCCCGAAAAAGTAAATGGACATTGATATCTCATAATTTTGTACACCCACCATATGCGGATCCCAAAAACAAATAACCCAAGTCAAAATCTTAAGATATGAGAGAGAGTTATATGTATGTACCGACGAGAATGAGGCGTTTGTCGGGTTTGGAAGAACATTTCATGCGGCGGAGAAGCTCAGTCATGATGTCTACCGATGGTATATCTTCCAATGAGCTTCCCATTTTTCTTTCTCTCTGTGCGTGGGTGGGTGTAGACTTTGTTTTGTTTTTGTGTCTTTGGTTTCTGGTTGGCTTTTGATGGCTCTAAACAACGGTTAGGTGTACCCACCTATATACCTCACTGGAAAAGGACGGATTTTTCAAAGTTTCTTTCAACTTCAAATTCAGCTGACTCCTTTTTTTTTTTTTTTAATTATTTCCTTTTAGAATCCCTCTATTTCCACTCCACCAAATAATTCTTCCACTCCACTCTCGTATTTAAAGATCAAAATATCCTTATCCATTAACTTTTTTTCATTCATTCAAATTCACATTTATACCCAAAATTTATATTCACTTTCTTATCCCAACTGAAAACATTTTATTTATTTGTTATCAAAGTTTTATTTGTATTAAAAATATTTTTTTTATAAAAACTGTTTATTATAAAAAAAATGTTTTTGTTTTAAATTATATAAAATAATGTTTTAACTTTTTATAACTGTTTTAAAAAATAAAAAAAATATTTTCACTATCTTAAAAACGTTACGTTGCCTTTAAAAATAAAAAAAAATCATTTCCACTATCTTAAAAACATTTTTTTACAAAAATAAAATATTTTAACTGTTAAAAATCTTTCTTTTATATATGATGATGAAACTTTGGTTCGACACAAATATATATTATTTATGCACCGTATAAATACTACAGATCCATCTATTCCCACTCCACCCCAAACTTCCACCACTCCACTTTTATGTTCAAAGCCTAAAATAGATGGATAATTCCATTAATTTTTTTTCATTAATCCAAAATTCACATTTATATTCAAAACTTATATCCACTTTTTATTCCAACTAAAACAAACATTTTATTTATTTATTAATGGAGTTTTATTTATATTAAACATTGTTTTAATAGCTAAAACAATTTATTTTTGTAAAAAAATTATCTTTTATATTATATAGAATATTGTTTTAGTTTTTATAAACAATTTTCAAAAGCAATGGTTAATTTTTTTTAAAGACAGTTGAAATGGTTTTTTATTTTTTAAAATTGTTATAAAAAGTAGAGACCATTTGTTATGCAATTTAAAAAAAAAAGCAGTTTTCTACAATCAACAATGTTTAATATAAATAAAACTCCGTTAATAAATAAATAAAATGTTTGTTTTAGTTGGGATAAAAAAGGGATATAAGTTTTGGATATAAATGTGAATTTTGGATTAATGAAAAAAAATTAATGGAATTATCCATCTATTTTAGTCTTGGAACATAAAAGTGGAGTGGTGGAAGTTTGGGGTGGAGTGGGAATAGATGGATCCTGTAATACCCCGTATTTCTGAATATTCCAAATATTCCATTTATTTAGATTGGAGAATTAAATGAGAAAATATCGTCTTGATTTAAATTACGTAAGAGTAGTAATTTAAAGAGTTCTATTTAAAATTGTAATTATGGGATATTAATCGAAAGATAAATACCGGTATATATTGCATCATTTTTATTTACTTAGTGCGAGTGGTAAATAGTTACTTAACGCGTGTAGACCGTGTTGGGGTGAGAACGAGTAATATTTTTAAGTGACTCAAATGATAATTTAGAGGTCACCAATGAGTCCGGAAGGGTCAAATTAGTCAAAATAGTATACCCGGGGGTACTAGTTGAGTTCCGGGGTAATTTTGGACTAAACCGAGACCGTTCGGGGGCGTTTTGGTCTTTTAACATAAGAGGGTATGGAGACCTACGAAATTTAGAGTTTTATATCAGCCGTATGATAGAGGAATTAGGGTTAGAACACCCATGACAACACCAATACCATTAGAGAGAAGAGAGGCACAACTTTCTAAAGCAAAAAGAAGATTTGGGAAGGATTCAAAGGGATTTCTACTATCTACTTGTTGGGGAAGAAGGATTGAAGGATGAAGATCATCAATCATCAACAAGAACCACGAAATCAGACCCTACTGATCATAAGGCAAGTTGTTTATTACAAAAATTATAAAGTTATAATACCCATGTGTAGGGTTTTTGAATAGTTTTGATTAAATCATTATTTTGATTGGAGAAGATGATATTTATGCATGTTGGGATAGGAATCGCATGTAGAATGATTTAAACTATGTAGAGGATTAATATTCAGATTAGACATGATGACTTTCGGAATAAAAAAATCTGGATTTTGAATGAAATATGGGAAGAACACCATAACTAGGGTTTCAAGGAATTCTGGGTTTTAATTCATTATTTCTTTAAAGTAATTGGAGTTTTGATGTATTTGACACATTAGAAACTGTCCTAGTATATGTGGAAATATGTTAGGATCATTGGGTAAAAGTTTGGTGGACAATAATGGAGTTTGGAGATTTGTTAATGGAGGAAAAATCTTAACGAAGAAGACAACTGCGTATGTCCCTGTTCGATCGATCGATCGATCTCAAACTATCGATCGATCGAACCCAGCCGTCGATCGATTGACGCAAGCTGTTTCCCGAAAATTTTGTGTTTAATCATTCGTTGAGTTCGGGAATGAATGAGTATTCTAGGATTTACATTATACTTATATGGGAGTAAGAATAAGACCAGTAGGTATATTGTTGAGGTCCAATAAGGCCATTGGGTGTAGGGCTTGGATTATGGACCGAGGAGAATAATCCGATTTAGTAGAGTATCGGGGACTTCGAAAATTGAGTTACGGGGCGAAGTAAATTCAATTTAAGTAATAGACCAGTAGGGTAAGCAATAACTACTGAAATTATATGTAAGGGGTAACTAGGACCCTTAGAGTTGTGTGAATACTCAAATAAATACGATTAATGAGATAAATCGTAAAGCAAATATTGTACGGTAGATATATGAAATTAAAATATTACGTACGTATATGATTGATAGGTCGGGCGTGTACCTACTGAATTATGTGATCTTTTAGGTAGGGAGATTATACCTAAATTAAATATGTTAGGGTCGATGAGACATTTCGAACTAACATAAAGTTATTATGTGTTTGGGGTCGATGAGAAATGCCGAACCAAACTTTGAACTGGAGTCGCGATGAGAGAGTCTCGAGCCAGAATATGTGTATATATATATTTTTAAAAATAATTGGGGTCGATGGATCATTCCGAACCAATTCTTACTTGGGGTCGATGAATCATTCCGAACCAAGAGTCCTTTACGTGTATAAAAAGGGCAAAATAGTAATGACTGATATTTAGTATATATTATGTGTGAAATATATATACTTGACGATATTCTACTTCCGTGTATTAGTAGTGTTGATACCAAAATTAATATGCTGATGTGGACGAATCATACGAAGACATTTGTCAATCTACGTGGCACAATAACAACGAGGAACTTCATTTCCCCGACCAACTACGTTCTCTCCGAGCAACGATGATATACCGAGGAACTTTAGTACTCCGAGGTGCCTTAGCGCTCCGAGGAACTCCTGATCAACGTACAACTGAGGCGGTCTGAACTGCATCTCGGACGTAGTATTAATTGCCAGAATATCAACAGTTCAACTATTCATTGAATGTTTGGATCTTGACGCACACGCTGCATTAAATGTATTACCCTTTCATATGTATATCATTTAGTGTATCAACCCTTTCATGAACAGCCTAAGGGCTATAAATACCTTGTATCACCCTCATTCAAAGGGACCGGAATTTCTTGATAGAACTGGTAATCGAGAATTCCCAAACACTCAGAAATAACATAACAGTGGACGTAGGCCATTCTTATAAGGCTGAACCACTTTAAAATCTTTGTCTCATTTTATTTATCTGTGATTGAATAATTAGAGCGATCTAGTTTTTTACATCAACAGATTGGCGCCGTCTGTGGGAACGATTGTTATTATCGTTTTTCACTAAAAATCATTCATCATCAATGGCGGACAATCCAGAATCTAGCAATCGAAACGCTGGAAATGCTGGAAATCCTCCAAATCCCTCTGCACCTCCAGATCTGGCCGAAATTATGACGAATCTGGCTCAAGGACAAACCGCCATGCAAGACACAATGAGGCAACTCTTGCAAACCCTTCATGGTGGTGCACCTGCACATTCAAGACATCAAAGTGGTCAGAGGCAAACTTATTTACTTTCTTCACGATCTAGGCGTACTGAGTCACGTCGCAATGAGGAGTCTGATGATTTCTCTTATCAACCTGGGCGAACTTCGTCAATAAGGGTGACAGATACTGATCAACATATCACCCTCTCTCCAGAAAGACCCAGCGCTTTAGAAAGACTGAGTAGGGCGTCTCCTTTCAGTCGATTAGGCCCTAGGAGGAACAGGAGTCCACCTAAGACCACATCAAGGAGTTTTCGACAACTATCAGATCTAAGGGAAGGATCAACACAGTCACGACCAGTCGTTCGTCAAGATAGATCTCAAGAAGCTACCTCAGAACAATCGATTGCTCGAACCAATAGGCCCGAGGAAGGAAATGAAGCGTGGAAAGGATCTTTCCAACGGTTGGAGGATAAATTGGGAGAAATGGCTAAAGCAAATAACCCCCTACAACGAACTTTTGTTCGAGGAACACCTTTTGTACAGGCCATTGTGGATTTTCCTACCCCATCAAAATTTAAAGCACCCGTGATAACTCCCAAATATGATGGAAAGACAGATCCTGTTCTTCACATAGAACAGTATCAAGCTGCTGCTGACATCTATGTTGTTCCCGACGAGATGAGATGCAGGGCCTTCTCAGGAACTCTTACTGGATCTGCCCAGATATGGTACAATAATTTTCCTCGGGGTAAGGTTTCAACTTTCTTTCAGTTTGCCGAGTTGTTTATCGGCAACTTCTGTTTTGGAGCAAAGCCAGTAAAACGAGTAGCACACTTGTTAAGTGTTAGATAGAAATCTGGTGAGAGTACTAGAGATTATATAACTCGTTTCAATAACGAGAAGCTAGAAGTTATAGATTACGAAGAGAAGACAGCAATCACCGCCTTGATGAGTGGGTTGTTGCCTAATAAATTGTATTACACCCTAGCGAAAGATCCACCTATAACTATGTCAGAATTGATGGCAAAAGCGGCCAAAATTATGAATGCCGAGGAGGCTATGGCTGCAAAGAAGAATATGGATAAAGAAACCAAGGTGGAAGACGACAAATCTAAGAAGAAAGAGCATAAAAACAATGGTGGAGATAAACATTCCAAGAATAAATGGGAAGTCATGAAGAAGTATGATAATTATACTCCTTTGAAAATGGGTATTAATCATGTCTTGGAGGAAATCAAGAACAATGAGGAGGTCAAGTGGCCAAAGAAACTGAAGTCAGACCCTGATTCGAGGAGTAGGGATAAGTATTGCAAATTTCATAAAGATCATGGTCACATGACCAAAAATTGCATAGCTCTTCAGAACGAGATTAAAACACTCATTCGAAGAGGAAAGCTGGCAAAATATGTTGATCGGGGAGGTGAAAGAAAGGATAACCACCGAGCTAGAGAAAGGTCTAGATCTCCTCGTCGGGCAGAGGAGAAGAAGAAGAGAGACCATGGAGATGATCCAGAAGATGACCCCGATCTTCCCAAGAAACCAAGACAACCAGAACGAGAGGTATTTTCTATACGTTTTGGGTCATTTGATTGTAATGTCATTACAGGAGGAGGAGACCTTACTGCAGAAAGAAAGGCTTACCTCGGGGAGGCTCAAGCTTGTTCATATATTCAGCGAATAAACCTAGCCGAGGACGATCGTCCGAGGAAGGTAAACAAAGAGAGGCTGGTCATTGGGTTTTCAAAAAACGACTTGGCAGGTGTTCTTTATCCTCACAATGATCCTTTGGTGATCAAAATGAGGATGAAGGAGGTAGTGATTTCAAGGGTGTTGGTAGACAATGGAAGTTCAGCAGACATCATGTACTATTCATGCTTTGACAGCTTGAATCTGAAATTATCTCAGTTGGAACCGTATCACAGACCCCTCCTGGGTTTTGCTGGCGAGAAAGTTTTTCCACTTGGGACGATCAAGTTAGATATACTCATTGGAACTTGGCCTGCTTGTCGAACAGAAAGAATACGCTTCTTTGTGATGGATTAGAATGTGCAGTCAGCCTACAACATCATCATGGGAAGAGTTGGTTTGAAGAAGTTCGAAGCAGTTCCATCTACAGTGCATCAGTGCTTAAAATTCCCAACAAACTTTGGAGTAGGAGTTGTGAAAGGTGATCAAAAAGTAGCTCGGGAATGCTATTATTCGTCTGTCGAGCAAGAAGAACTTGAAGAGTCAAGGAAAAAGACCACTACTTACCAAGTGGAGGAAGGTACAAAAATTGAAACTCTCGATCCCAGAGATGAATCCCAACTTGTAAAAGGACAGGTGGTGGAATCTACAGAAAATGTTATTCTAGACGACGAGCACCCTGAACGAGTAACCCAGATAGGTTCAACGTTGGATACTTCATTAAAACAAGAGTTGATAATTTTCTTGAGAAACAGGAAGGAAGAAAACTTTTGCATGGAGTCATGAGGACATGCCGGGAATAGATCCAGACTTCTTATGTCACGAACTCAATGTGAATAAGGAGATCAAGCCTGTAATGCAAAGAAGAAGGGTATTTAGCCCCGAAAAGAATCAAGTTATTCAAGAGGAGGTCGACAAGCTCCAGAAAGCTCAATTCATTGAAGATGTGAAGTACCCGGACTGGTTGGCGAATGTGGTGATGGTGAAGAAGAAAAACAACAAATGGAGAATGTGTGTTGATTTCACTGATCTTAACAAGGCCTGCCCAAAGGATCATTTTCCATTGCCCAGAATTGACCAACTAGTGGATGCTACCTCGGGGCACGAACTGCTTAGCTTCATGGATGCTTACTCTGGTTACAACCAGATCAAAATGAAACCAGAAGATAGGGAAAGTACTTCTTTTATTACCCCTAGGGGTACTTATTGTTATAATGTTATGCCTTTTGGTTTGAAAAATGCAGGAGCGACATACCAGCGGCTGATGAACAAGGTTTTCACCGAACAAATCAGTTGCAACATGGAAGTCTATGTCGATGATATGCTGACAAAAAGCAAGAAAGCTGTAAATAATCTAGTTGATTTAGCTCAGACATTTGATCAACTGGATAAATACCAGATGAAGCTTAACCCGACGAAGTGCACGTTTGGAGTACGAGAAGGAATGTTTCTCGGGTACATTGTCAATCAGCGAGGCATTGAAGCAAATCCAGATAAGATCAAAGCTCTTTTAGGGTTGCGATCTCCAACAACAAAGAAAGAAGTGCAAAGTCTTACAGGACGAGTTACAGCGCTCAACAGATTTGTATCCCGAGCAACTGACAAATGCCACCCATTCTTCAAAACACTTCGAAAAACTTTTGAGTGGACTGATGAATATGAGAAGGCCTTTCAAGACTTGAAAAAGTATTTAGGAGCACCTCCATTATTGTCCAGGCCAATAACAGGAGAGACGTTGTATTTGTATCTGGCAGTATCAGAGAATGCAGTCAGTTCAGCATTAATCAGATTGGAGAATGGAGTCCAGAAGCCAATTTATTACACAAGTAAGGCTTTCCGAGGTGCAGAAATCAGGTACCCAAAGCTGGAAAAATTGGCATTGGCATTAATTGAAGCAAGTAGAAGAATGAGGCCATATTTCCAGGCCCATACCATCGTCGTTTATACCGATATGCCATTGAGACAAGCCCTTCATAAGCCAGAACAGTCAGGAAGATTGATGTACTGGGCAGTAGAACTGGGTGAATATGATATTGTGTATGAGCCCAGATCATCATTGAAAGGGCAAGCTGTAGCAAATTTTATAGCAGAGTTTACATATCCTGATACCCCCGAGGAACAAAAGCTGCTCGCTGACCAACCTGTGGATGTTACAGGATCAACAGACATAAGTCCAGACCAACTCCGGTTGGTAAAAGGGCTTGTGGATGTAGAAGGATCATCAACTTCAAACTCGGATGAGCTCCGGTTGGATGAAGAACGAAAAGAGATGGTCAACGAAGAGCAAAAATTGTCAGGGGAGGATGAAAAGAAGCAACAAATATTTCACCGAGGAACTCTATCAGATAAGAAATTTGAAGACGGGTTGCCCATATGAAGATTATATGTAGATGGCTCATCTTGCACAGCAGGTTGTGGGGCTGGAATTGTTTTGAACACTCCAGACGAAATTAACATGGAATATGCTTTGCGATTCCAATTCAAAGCCTCCAATAATGAGGCTGAGTATGAGGCCATGATAGCAGGTCTTAATTTATCAAAGATCATGGAAGCGCAACAAGTGATGGTATTCAGTGATTCTTAATTGATTGTGAATCAGATGATGGGAACGTATGCAGTTAAAGGAGAATTAATAGTCAAATATCATGCCAAGGTAATGGAGTTATTGGCAGAATTTGATGCGATTCAGTTGATCAGAATACCCAGAATAGAAAATGCACAAGCAGACGCGCTGGCCCGACTAGCATCAGCTACTCGTACCGAGCTGCGAAGAACAATACCAATTGAAGTGCTGGAAAGTCGGGGCATAGATGAGGACTTGACGATGAATGTCATTGCCCTTGATTTAGGACCATCTTGGATGGATCCCATCAGGGTATATATTGAAGAGGGAGAATTGCCGGAGGATAATCTCACTGCCAAGAAATTAAAGTATAAAGCTGCTCGGTATGTATTAACTAATGGTATTTTATATAGACGAGGAATTATGGCAGGTTTGCAGAGATGTGTACATCCCTCCGAAGTGAAAGAATTGATTGAAGAGATCCATGAAGGGTCTTGTGGAGCTCATGTAGCAGGTCGAACACTTTTACAAAGGGTAATGACTCAAGGATACTACTGGCCGACGATGATGGCTGATTGTATAGCCTATGCTAAGAAATGTGACAAGTGCCAACGTTTTTCCTCCATCCGACGAACTCCACAAGCATTGTTGACACCCATAACTTCCCCTTGGTCATTTGCCATGTGGGGAATTGATTTGGTTGGACCAGTGCCGACCACCCGAGGAAGATTCAAGTACCTCGTCGTTACAGTGGACTATTTTACTAAGTGGGTAGAAGCTGAGCCGCTAATCGATATGACGTACGAGAAAATATACCAGTTTGTTTGGAAGAATATCATCTGTCGATATGGTCTCCCACATGCCTTCATCACGGATCATGGAACACAATTTGACAACGAGGAGTTTGCTGCCTATTGTCAATAATCAAACATCCTGAAGACCCATTCAGCACCAGGTCATCCTCAAAGCAATGGGCAGACTGAGGTGACGAACAGAACGCTGCTAAATGGGTTGAAGAAAAGACTAAGTGAAGCTAAAGCTAACTGGATTAATGAGCTACAATCAGTATTGTGGGCTTACCGAACAACTCCCCGAGCAGCGACTTGAGAGTCACCATATATGCTGGCATTTGGAAGTGAGGCTGTGATACCTGCAGAGTTGGGCCTACCAACACACAGAGTGCTGAATTTCAATTCTCTGATCAGTGACTTGATGAGAAGACTGGATTTGGATATGCTCGAAGAAGTAAGAGAAGAGGCAGCCATTAGGAATGCTACTTATCAACAACGAACAGCTCTGTTCTACAACAAAAGGGTGAAGAAATGCGATTTAAAAGAAGGAGATTATGTGCTAAAGAAGGTCATTCAGAAGCACAATAAATTGGAAGCAAATTGGCATGGACCTTACCGAGTTACAGAAGTTGTTCGACCACGAACTTATCGAATAGCCACTCTAGAAGGAGAAGAATTCAAGAATGCTTGGAATGCTGAACACCTTCGCAAGTATTATCAATGATGTAAAATGTACAACGGGTCTATCAATATGAATAAAACGATGATGTTTTTCACAAATTTTCTCTCCTTTGTTTGAAAGTTTTTCGAGGAATACTAGTGATTGTACACTACGCTGCTTGATAGCAAGAAGACGATAGTTCAGACCCACGATCAACTCCGATTGGTAAAAGGGCGAGAACAACTAATATACTCCTTTGGTTAGGAGGCGTACACTGGCGTGATCAACTTCGGTTGGTAAAATAACTAGTGTACAAGATAGTTCGAAAGAACACGATAGTTTAGACCCACGATCAACTCCAATTGGTAAAAGGGCGAGAACAACTGATATACTCCTTTGGTTAGGAGGCGTACACTGGCGTGATCAACTTCGGTTGGTAAAATAACTAGTGTACAAGATAGTTCGAAAGAACACGATAGTTCAGACCCACGATCAACTCCGGTTGGTAAAAGGGCGAGAACAACTGATATACTCCTTTGGTTAGGAGGCGTACACTGGCGTGATCAACTTCGGTTAGTAAAATAACTAGTGTACAAGATAGTTCGAAAGAACACGATAGTTCGGACCCATGATCAACTCCGGTTGATAAAAGGGCGAGAACAACATTCTTATAACACCAATCTCGGTTGGTCGGGAGGTAATATTATTACAAAAGTTCCTCAGAGAACAAAATATTCCAAACTGAACCAAGTATAGTTGGTCGGGGATAAAAACCCACTAACTGTAGTTGGTCGACGAGGATAAATTATTGAAGTTGGTTGGTCGGACACATTTTATGAAAATATTTGAAATTGAACCAAGTATGGCTGGTCGGGGATAAAGACCCATCAACTGTAGTTGGTCGACAAACATTATTTATCCACCCTGGTTGGTTGGAAACAGTTTGAATATTTTATACTCATTACTTTATTATTAAGTGATTGAACAACCTTGATACTTGTAACTTTTTATTAAGTTGCTCGATGAACAATATTATTGTTATCTTTTTAACAGATACATATGCACAAATATAAAGGTGTTTGATAAACACAAGACAATAGGAAAATTTGCAAAAAGAAAATGAAAGTCTTTTCATTAAAATTCAAAATAAATTACAGGTTACATGAATGTACTAACTATTACATTGATATTCCTATTCTATTGGTTTCTTGCCCTTTGCTTTAGAAATAGGCTCTTCGCCAGCAGGAGGATCTTCCAGGCAAAGGGGAGAATTAATAAAGTTCAAGTCCTTCAACATTCTGACATTCATTATTGAAGGTGTCTCCATTAGATGCTCTGGACGAGATACTTCGATTTGGGAATGAAGGCTATAATCACCGAGGTATTTTGAAATTAAGCTACGAGGAATGGAACGAGTTGGGATCCAGGCCATGTCCAATTTGAAAGGTGGCACAGGCAAGTCTAATAACCCTGGAGCATGATAATCCCATAAATAATGCCCTTGCTCCAATTTTAACACACCCAGTGCGTTCAACCACCCCTGCTTATAACCTTCATTGTTGGCATGTTCAATACGAGCATCCAAATGAACAAGAGCTTTATTATATCCTGCCATCCAGAATTCCCTGGGTTGCTTATGAAATTGAAAGGTTAATCTATCCAATTGTTCGAGAAGGTTTTTGGCAAAAAGATCCTTAGTATGTAGAGCAGACTTCGTTGCAGTAAGTTGATCTTCCAAGGATAGATTTTTCTTGGACATTTCTGATAGAGCCCGATCTTTGACGTTTAATTGGAATGCTTGAGTTTCCAAAGTAGATTGGGTACGAGCCTCTTCGACATTACGACTAAGAACTCTTGATCGACTCCGAGCAGCGATTGGAGAACTTTGCTCCTCGGCAACATTTTGAACAGCTCTTCCTCGCCCCCGAGAACCTCTTCCTCGTCCCCGAGCAGTCCCAGAAATAGCAGATCTTCTTAAGTCATCCAGTTCTTGCCTTAATTTGGCATTTTCGACCTCTAAGAATGAGAAACCTTCATCAGTAACTGGTACTAAAGCAGTGGAAGATGATGCTGCAGATTCATACTGAGCCAAATTTTTCTGCAAATTATGGTTCTCCTGTTCCAACAACTCAGCAATCTGCCTGCAGGCCTCAACCTCACCTTTTAGAGTTCTTTCCCTAACATCATATCCAGCGAGGATCTTTTTATGGCATGTTTCAAAAAAAAGCTGCTGATATCTATTTTCATATTCCTTGTGCAGCAAAGCAGTTGATTCGAAGATATTCTAAGCTACAATGAAGTTCCTCGATCAATTCATAGTATGCCACATTATTGGCCATAGATCTATCAAGTAAATCCTTCAGGTACCGGTAAGCCTCAACTGCTTGCTCTGAGGCATCGTGACCAAGGATGTCGACAATCTCTGATACACTTAGGTCTGTATGACCAGCTTTATAATATCCATTGCATTGTCGCATCAACTCAGTATCAGGAGCAGATATCAATTCCATTCTGGCCAAAAACTAATAAAGAAGAAGGCAGGAGTTAATAAATAAAAGCAGACAGAGTATCAACAATGAAGAGGAACGAAGATGTATTTTATTAGATCATCAAAAGATTACATTGTTTGATTACAAATAATAAAAGATAGAAATGATACCGAACAACTTCACACCTTTTCCTTGTCTCCCAAGACTTTCTCGGGAGGCAGGGATGAGGAGCTCGGTTGCTCGGTGGTAACGGCGACTTGGTCTGCAGGAGTTGAAATTTTGTCAGAAGGAGGAGGCATGGAAGAAATGTCCTCGCTGGCAGCAGGAAGAGAGGCAGGGACTTGATCACCTATAGCCATAGAAGATTCATCAGAGGCGGGCTCATCTTCTTCTTCCACAATTGGTGGAGGAGGACCAGGGAGGTGCAACTGGAATAAATCAGAATCATCCTTGATCTTCAGTTCCTGCAGAGCAGCTACCCAGCCATCGTGAAAGTATTTCAACTTCCCGTATTGAACTTGGGATGTCATCGCAGTAATTCCCTTATCCCATCCTTTCTCCCAGCCAGCGTTGAAGGATTTTTTGACTGCGACTTTTCTTCTTAGTTTCTCCGAGGAGAGCTTCACATCCAATTCTTCCTTTTGGACCTTGATATCTTGCAGGGCGGACAACTTCTCCTCTGCCTTCTTCAACTTATCTTCAAGCTCTCCCAACTTCTTGAGCTTGACATCATACTTCTGATGTTCGACCTCTAAACCTTTTACTTTATCCTCTAAATTCTTGGAGATCTCAGCCATCTTCACCTTCTCGGCCTCAACTGCAGACAACTTTTTCTCCCAAACAGCCTTGTCCTCACTATACTGTTGGCGAGAATCCTTCAGGGATTGGGTCAAACCCAGTAGAGCATCCTCTACACCTGACGAGGAGCTTGAAGCTTTAATAGCTTCATCTTTCTTCACGATATTATTGAAACAGTTCACCAGCTGAAAGATGAGAAAAACAGTAAAGTCAATACAAAATGCAAGCATTCAGAGAAAGAAAATTCAGAATGTGAGAAATTTACCGAAGCAAGATGACGAGTAGCTAGGGATGTCAGCATATCCCTAGAAATTTTTTCATCAATTCCTTGGACCTCGGGTATGATCCAAGTTTTTACCGAGCTCATTGCAGAGCTCGGAGGAATGATGGTTGGAATACCAACACCACCAGCAGGTAGAGAAGGGACAGTTTTAGCCAAATTGACTGAGGATGATTTCCTCAATCTTCTCAAAGGGACTTCAGCAGCTTCAACCAAGGAAGAACTCTTGGTCGGGGAGATAGTAATCACTTCCATAGGAGCAACTTTCTTGCTCGGACCCACTGGGGGCTTCTCGGCAGCTTTGGAGGGTGCAGCATCCACCTTCTTAGTCCCCTCTGAGACATCAGTTTTACTTTTCTTAGCCCCAGCAGCAGAAGTAATGTCATCAAATAGAGCAGGAGGAGCTCTTTTCTTGCCCATTCTATGACTTAAAGGAAGATGAGAATCTGAAGAAGAATCCTCTGGAGTTGAAGCTGGCTCAACAGGGCGAGCAGTATAAGAGGTTGTATAGCTCCTATACTGCAGCAAATATGATGCAGACCTGATGTGCTCGTCTGCAACGTTCTTATGCAAACCCCAGATAAGTTTCAGATGCTTGATATTAACCTCTGATTCTTTTGGAGTTTTTCTTTTGCTATCAACTGCAAATATATACATAATGAGATATCAGTCATACATTTTGTCAAACATGATGAAAGCATAATTTCATAAGTAAAATAAAATGAAAAATAAACCTATCCCATTGCCATATGGGGGGCATCTGGGACCGTTGTATACTCCATCTCCAACTAAAGGGGCATATTGCCAATTTTTTATAACCAACCCATGTTCAAAATAATCTCTATTTGAGTCAGGGAGGTTAACTACAAGAGCCCTATTCAGAAACCTAGTTTTTAAGTAATAAATATTATCTAGAGTGACCCATTTATAGCAATACATAATTTCAGGGATCCCAATACGAGTCCCATGAGTTAGATTTAATTTGTACACCCCATTAATTATTCTCCATGAATTGGGGGCTATTTTTGCAGGGACAAGATCGAAATACTGACAAAACTCAAGACACAATGGGTTTGGTGGAAAAGAAAATCCACATTCAGAAACAAATAGACTGGGGAACCAATGTCCCCCAGCCAATCGAAAATAATCTAAAGGCTCAGAAAGAACCTCTAGAGTTACCCAGGAAGGAATGGAAAAATCAGAACGAAATTTCTCAACAGACTCCACAATATAAACCATACTGAATAAAAGAGATACAGAAGAAAGGAAGAAGATCTTACAGGAAGAAAGGAGGTATGTTGACAACGAACGAAAACAAGGATGAACGCACAAGAGAGAAGAAGAGAATAGAAAGCTTGAATGCAAGAAATTGGGAAAAGAAGAAGACGGTATGGTTACCTAAGAAGTTTAAATACTTTGCCTTGGGAAGCGACGAAGGAAATGATTACAAAAAAGAAACTACTGAACTTCCGGCGGCTAAAAGGACAAAAAGGGCACAAAGACCGAAGCGCTCTTAAAAGTTCGAAAAAAGGCGGATTCTTGGAATTTAGAAATAAATTCAAATACGATGCTCCTAAAACCCAGGAAGATCATTCAATATTGCCATATACCGAGAAAGAATATTCCATACTCCTCAAAGTTCGAAATATGAAACATTGGGGGCTTCTGTTGATACCAAAATTAATATGCTGATGTGGACGAATCATACGAAGACATTTGTCAATCTACGTGGCACAATGACAACGAGGAACTTCATTTCCTCGACCAACTACGTTCTCTCCGAGCAACGATGATATACCGAGGAACTTTAGTACTCCGAGGTGCCTTAGCGCTCCGAGGAACTCCTGATCAACGTACAACTGAGGCGGTCCGAACTGCATCTCGGATGTAGCATTAATTGCCAGAATATCAACAGTTTAACTATTCATTGAATGTTTGGATCTTGACTCACACGCTGCATTAAATGTATTACCCTTTCATATGTATATCATTTAGTGTATCAACCTTTTCATTAACAGCCTAAGGGCTATAAATACCTTGTATCACCCTCATTCAAAGGGACCGGAATTTCTTGATAGAACTGGTAATCGAGAATTCCCAAACACTCAGAAATAACATAACAGTGGACGTAGGCCATTCTTATAAGGCTGAACCACTTTAAAATCTTTGTCTCATTTTATTTATCTGTGATTGAATAATTAGAGCGATCTAGTTTTTTACATCAACAAGTAGATTGATATATTATGTATTTAAAGATACATACTGAAATGGTAAGTTAAGTAGTGAAACTTAATTTCGAAATGCACCTTTAGATAGAGAAAATCTATTTAGTAATTCAAGTAGTGAAACTTAATTACATAAGTGGGAAAGTTAATAATTGTGAGAATTGTAGTAATTTTATTAGTGAAACTAAATGAGAAGTCTCGAAAAATAACATAGATTAAATGTTACTTGGGAATTATTTAACATACGCGAGATGTTTGTAAAACGGTTGTACTGTATGGGCGGTACTGGAACTTGGGTACAGATAAGTTCAGTTTACTACTTTGGTTTAGTTATCTTGAGAAGTATGGCTAGATAAACTAAGTGTCGAACGTTAGGTGTGCACAAAAGATGAGGGGTGAGTTAACTCAAGAGAGTGTACGAGAACCTAACATGTGTAATCAATAACCGCATTTTATATTGTGATAAACGCTTGCTAAATATTTTCAAAATGTTTTGAGTACTAACTCTTGCTATAAAATATTTTCAAAACCTTTTAGGTGTCCAGCCACAGGGACGCCATGTGTGATGATTCCATTCCAGACTCGGAGCTGTAGCACAGTGGATGCTTACAGGATTTGACTAGACGATATCTCTCATTCAGATCTAGCACAGGATCTCGCACTCTTCTATGTATGGACTTGTGGTCCGGTATTAGTCTCAGATGTTAGTTTCAGACTAGTGGTTATTCTATTATTGTTTGGGATTTTTAGCCTATGGTTTATTCGGTAATACTTTTGTTCTGTTGTACTTTTACTTTGTGGTTTGAATTATAGTACATGATTATTTGTACTTTGTTCCGCATGGTTGATTTATCTGTTTTAAGAAAGATAAAATTTGGCACCGGTCTAATTTTACTTAGGGGATTAGTAATTAAAAAGTTTTCGACAGTGATGCTAAGAATGAACCATTTGAGAAACCTGTTTTAATTTAATAAAGGCCTGATCACCCGATGTTTAATTAGGCGGGGTGTCACAGATGGTATCAGAGCATCAGGTTCTAGTGTCCATAGGATCTGTACGGCTTACTACGTTTTCAGCGTATCGTTTGATTGATATAGAGCCCTATCTTAGGATGATTGTAATCCTCTACGTACGTAGTTTACGTTCTCCTGCTATTTGGTAGACGTAGTGTTATATATACGAGCCCGTTTGGGCACGGTACGTCGAATATGGTGGTAGGACCAGCATTGGCGTTAGATAGACTACAGGAGGGAGGAGCTCGGCATAAAGCATGGGGTGTTCGAAGATGGCAATCATAGGAGAGATGACCGTGGTCGAGGTCACTCCTAGCGTGTAATGGAAGTAAATGCTGCAAGGGTTGTTGAGGCATAGCAAGCATTTTCCAAGTGTCACGACGGCAAGAGGGATGCTAGTCTAGACCGCCCAATGCAATGATAGTGGGAGTAGGTCTGAAGAAAATTTGATGAGAACGAGCCGTAAATGTGATAAAACGATGATTGTGCATGTTAACCAATGGAAGTAGTATGTCCAGAGGTTTTAGCAGTTAGGACTGAGTAGAAATACTCAGAAGTGAAAATTTGAGTAAATTTTCAGTCAACGTGGCGAGGATACCGGTCACTACTTTAGGACCGAGGGTCCGTATATATAAATAGAAGAACTTTACGTATATTTTAACCGCAAAGTTCTCCAATGATGATTCAGAAGCGTAGTGAATGGGAATATATGAACCCCTCGCGTGAAAGCCTGGTGGAGGCCAATCGCGAGAGAGAAATTTATCCTGTGAAGTGAACTTGTACCGGTAAGGGAAAAGAGCCCTTGAGAAAATGGACTCCCGAGTTATAGCTCGCAATTTTTGGTAAAACTCTTCTTGAACGACTTATGTATATGAAGACAATATGGTACTTCCTACAAGGTTGAGGTTAATGCTCCTGGGTGGGAGGAGCTAAGGGAGTTTAGAGATTTAGTCAAAGAGTAAGACTGAATGTAATGGGGCTGGTGCAAGCCATAAGTAGAAACCCACTAGAGGATTTAATGATTAGATCCTAAGTCGGGACTATTAAGTCCCATAGTGCATTCCTCTCGGTCAGCAGAACTAAGGGAACCAAGATGATAGTGTTCAGGATCGAGACTACCCAGTCCGAGAGGAGGGGTACCTAAACCGGTCGGTATGGCCCGGAGTCAGAAATTTTTGAAAAGATGTCTAGTACGCGTTTTATTTTTAGCTGGAAGTTATTTGAAGAAATAATAACTCCAATAAGTTTTGCATTCCGGAGAGGACAATCGTGTTATGTCCCGGAACCATCTAAATCACCAGAGCGATGGATAAGGAAGTATATGTGTTTTAGCATCGAGTGAATGGGGTATATGACGACTCCTCACCTGAAAAAGGGTCGAGTTGTCATTATTCATCAAAATGTGAGAAACTTCGAAGATTATGAACATCTCTTAGTAATTGATTTCGGTGTGTGGGAACCTAAATGATGTGAGTCAATGTTTGTGGTATGACTGCTGAGCGGAGAGATCGAACTCGTTGTTGTAGTTAGTGCTAAAGACTTAGTGATAGTATAAGCGCGGTGCTACTTGACTCCTTTAGCAATATTGGAGTATGGTTGCACATATTGTCAAGAAATCGAATTTGAGCATATCGACTATGTGTTGTTCCGATAATGCTCAGTAAGAATACATGGGGAGAAGTCCCTTGTTTAAGTTCGGTTGCGAAAGGGAATACGACTGAATTTTTATGCACGTCAGGAGAAGAGATATTGTTAGATGCTAGGACATCATTGGAGCCGGTAGTGTTGTGGAGAAACACTGAAAGGCTTACCTCATCACGAAGGGATAAGTGGGACTTTGTGGGCAAGAATTTTATTTTTGGTCTATAGGGTATTGAAAATACCCACAAGATAGTAGTCACGTCGTGTAGACTAGGCTGGAGTTGAAGAGAAGCATGTTACGGGTGAGGCATTTGCAATGTTTTTGCAAATGTGCACGGAGAAAAGGGTGTATGGGCACCCTAGTCAATTGGATTCCTTAGACATCCGAGATAGAGCGATGCGGAATATTTTGTACGACGGTGGGGAAATTAGGAAACAAGTCGTATCGATGAAATGGGTTGAACGTCATGGGAGATTGACGATGATCCAAGATTATATGTGCTGAGAGATCCAGCACACCCTATGGGATGAAAGTCGGTGGGAAACCGTTCAAAGGTTATCTCTTGACATGGGAGACCTAACTGTGGTGAAGAAGTAGCGCAAGGTGCTACTTGAGTGAGTGTTGTGAGTGACTTACGAGTTACTAAAATGTTGATCCTTATAAATTAACCAACCCAAAAGTGCGCCAATTGCGAAGAGTGCACGGATTGTAAAGTATAATAAACCCGGAGAGAAAGGGGAATAGTGTACCACTTCAGGAAAGATGACGTAAGTGGGAAGCGATGTTGAGGAGAGACGTAGTGATATTGTCTCCAGATACACCTCTAGTTAATAGACAAGATAGACTCGAAATGAACAACCGGAATGTGGTAGTGAACCCACATTCCCAATGATGGAATGAGGTGACAGACTTATAAATTATTGATGGGTTGTGAACATCATAATTAAGCCAACATTTCGTTGGGGGTAGCAAAATGGGGTGATCGGGATGGATTAGTATGTAGTTGAAAAGGGAGAGTGCACAGTGCCGCTCTACATGATTGTGATTCAGGATGAAATCCTAAAATTACACCCTGTGAGAGAAGGTCCGGAAGGAATAGAGATAAAGTTTTATTTTGAGTACGTTGTGCTACCTACGACTCAATGTTAGTGAGAAAGAATGATGATACGCCCTTATGATAGTGGAATTTTGGAGAAGCCCACTGATCAATTCATAGGTTGAATGTATGCCTATAAGAGCATATTTATAGGTAGAGTGAGTGCCTATATGGATTGTACATGAGGATTAGGTTCGTGGGTACTGATTACGAACAATACATGTACTTTGGATGTGGTTCGAGGAGACATTTTGAACTTTTAGTCCTTAACGCGTGATATGAGGACATTCTATTGGAGTGTGACATTTTAAGGTATATGAAATGTGAAATATATGGCTCACAAATTGTCTACTCATGTGCGATGAGATATATATACATATATTAGTGCTCGAGATGTGATCCCGAGACAAGTAATTAATAACTATTGGTGATCGAGGTGGAATTCCGAGCCAATAACCCCAAAAGTGTTATAGAAGGGGGGTGATTATAAAATAAGTGTTGGTAGTATATGTTATGTGTAAGATATATATACCTATTGATTTTTCCTACTTATGTGCGATAGTAGTGTGCTTAATCTCTGTATTGGGGTCGATGATGTTCCGGACCAATACATGGGGGATCGATTTGGGATCGATGATTTTCCGAACCAAATCGATGATAAATATTGGGATCGACGGAAGGTCTGAACCGACATGTGCATTACATTTACCTTGGGGTCGAGGAATTTCCGGACCAATGTAAATGATAGGATTATTGGGGCCGATGATTTTTTGCCGGACCAATTTTCCTTAAAGTATATATAGTGTGTGAAATATATACCTTATAATATTCTACTTATGAGTGATAGTAGACACTTAGATGTTATATAGAGATATACGTCAAATGGGTAAATTAAGTAGGGAGAAACTTAATTTCAAGAATCAACGTTGGATTGGGAAAATCTATGGAGAAATTAAGTAGTGAGACTTAATTATGTTATGCGGCATGGGCAAAGTGCGATAAGGATTTATAATGAAGCAAGGCATCTACTTGGGGGCGACCGTTAGGATGTTATGATTTGGTATTGGGTATTAGAGGATACAATTTTATTTAAGGTCCTTAGCCTTAATACCAGCCTTATCCTAATTTCGAGGACGAAATTCCTTTGTAAGGGGGGAAGTATGTAATACCCCGTATTTCTGAATATTCCAAATATTCCATTTATTTAGATTGGAGAATTAAATGAGAAAATATCGTCTTGATTTAAATTACGTAAGAGTAGTAATTTAAAAAGTTCTATTTAAAATTGTAATTATGGGATATTAATCGAAAGATAGATACCGGTATATATTGCTTCATTTTTATTTACTTAGTGCGAGTGGTAAATAGTTACTTAACGCGTGTAGACCGTGTTGGGGTGAGAACGAGTAATATTTTTAAGTGACTCAAATGATAATTTAGAGGTCACCATTGAGTCCGGAAGGGTCAAATTAGTCAAAATAGTATACCCGGGGGTACTAGTTGAGTTCCGGGGTAATTTTGGACTAAACCGAGACCGTTCGGGGGCGTTTTGGTCTTTTAACATAAGAGGGTATGGAGACCTACGAAATTTAGAGTTTTATATCAGCCGTATGATAGAGGAATTAGGGTTAGAACACCCATGACAACACCAATACCATTAGAGAGAAGAGAGGCACAACTTTCTAAAGCAAAAAGAAGATTTGGGAAGGATTCAAAGGGATTTCTACTATCTACTTGTTGGGGAAGAAGGATTGGAGGATTGAAGGATGAAGATCATCAATCATCAACAAGAACCACAAAATCAGACCCTACTGATCATAAGGCAAGTTGTTTACTACAAAAATTATAAAGTTATAATACCCATGTGTAGGGTTTTTGAATAGTTTTGATTAAATCATTATTTTGATTGGAGAAGATGATATTTATGCATGTTGGGATAGGAATCGCATGTAGAATGATTTAAACTATGTAGAGGATTAATATTCAGATTAGACATGATGACTTTCGGAATAAAAAAATCTGGATTTTGAATGAAATATGGGAAGAACACCATAACTAGGGTTTCAAGGAATTCTGGGTTTTAATTCATTATTTCTTTAAAGTAATTGGAGTTTTGATGTATTTGACACATTAGAAACTGTCCTAGTATATGTGGAAATATGTTAGGATCATTGGGTAAAAGTTTGGTGGACAATAATGGAGTTTGGAGATTTGTTAATGGAGGAAAAATCTTAACGAAGAAGACAACTGCGTCTGTCCCTGTTCGATCGATCGATCGATCTCAAACTATCGATCGATCGAACCCAGCCGTCGATCGATCGACGCAAGCTGTTTCCCGAAAATTTTGTGTTTAATCCTTCGTTTAGTTCGGGAATGAATGAGTATTCTAGGATTTACATTATACTTATATGGGAGTAAGAATAAGACCAGTAGGTATATTGTTGAGGTCCAATAAGGTCATTGGGTGTAGGGCTTGGATTATGGACCGAGGAGAATAATCCGATTTAGTAGAGTATCGGGGACTTCGAAAATTGAGTTACGGGGCGAAGTAAATTCAATTTAAGTAATAGACCAGTAGGGTAAGCAATAACTACTGAAATTATATGTAAGGGGCAACTAGGACCCTTAGAGTTGTGTGAATACTCAAATAAATACGATTAATGAGATAAATCGTAAAGCGAATATTGTACGATAGATATATGAGATTAAAATATTACGTACGTATATGATTGATAGGTCGGGCGTGTACCTACTGAATTATGTGATCTTTTAGGTAGGGAGATTATACCTAAATTAAATATGTTAGGGTCGATGAGACATTCCGAACTAACATAAAGTTATTATGTGTTTGGGGTCGATGAGAAATGCCGAACCAAACTTTGAACTGGAGTCGCGATGAGCGAGTCTCGAGCCAGAATATGTGTATATATATATTTTTAAAAATAATTGGGGTCGATGGATCATTCCGAACCAATTCTTACTTGGGGTCGATGAATCATTCCGAACCAAGAGTCCTTTACGTGTATAAAAAGGGCAAAATAGTAATGACTGATATTTAGTATATATTATGTGTGAAATATATATACTTGACGATATTCTACTTCCGTGTATTAGTAGATTGATATATTATGTATTTAAAGATACATACTGAAATGGTAAGTTAAGTAGTGAAACTTAATTTCGAAATGCACCTTTAGATAGAGAAAATCTATTGAGTAATTCAAGTAGTGAAACTTAATTACATAAGTGGGAAAGTTAACAATTGTGAGAATTGTAGTAATTTTAGTAGTGAAAGTAAATGAGAAGTCTTGAAAAATAACATAGATTAAATGTTACTTGGGAATTATTTAACATACGGGAGATGTTAGTAAAACGGTTGTACTGTATGGGCGTTACTGGAACTTGGGTACAGATAAGTTCAGTTTACTACTTTGGTTTAGTTAGCTTGAGAAGTATGGCTAGATAAACTAAGTGTAGAACGTTAGGTGTGCACAAAAGATGAGGGGTGAGTTAACTCAAGAGAGTGTACGAGAACCTAACATGTGTAATCAATAACCGCATTTTATATTGTGATAAACGCTTGCTAAATATTTTCAAAATGTTTTGAGTACTAACTCTTGCTATAAAATATTTTCAAAACCTTTTAGGTGTCCAGCCACAGGGACGCCATGTGTGATGATTCCATTCCAGACTCGGAGCTGTAGCACAGTGGATGCTTACAGGATTTGACTAGACAATATCTCTCATTCAGATCTAGCACAGGATCTCGCACTCTTCTATGTATGGACTTGTGGTCCGGTATTAGTCTCAGATGTTAGTTTCAGACTAGTGGTTATTCTATTGTTGTTTGGGATTTTTAGCCTATGGTTTATTCGGTAATACTTTTGTTCTGTTGTACTTTTACTTTTTGGTTTGAATTATAGTACATGATTATTTGTACTTTGTTCCGCATGGTTGATTTATCTGTTTTAAGAAAGATAAAATTTGGCACCGGTCTAATTTTACTTAGGGGATTAGTAATTAAAAAGTTTTCAACAGTGATGCTAAGAATGAACCATTTGAGAAACCTGTTTTAATTTAATAAAGGCCTGATCACCCGATGTTTAATTAGGCGGGGTGTCACAGATCCGTAGTGTTTATACGGTGCATAAATAATATATATTTGTGGCGAACCAAAGTTTCATCATCACATATAAAAGAAAGATTTTTAACAGCTAAAATATTTTATTTTTGTAAAAAAATATTTTTAAGATAGTGGAAATGATTTTATTATTATTTTTAAAGGCAGCAATTAATGTTTTTAAGATAGTGGAAATGGTTTTATTTTATTTTTTAAAACAGTTATAAAAAGTTAAAACATTTTTTTATATAATTTAAAACAAAAACATTTTTTTTATAATAAACAGTTTTTATAAAAAAAATAATTTTTAATACAAATAAAACTTTAATAACAAATAAATAAAATTTTGTTTTAGTTGGGATAAGAAAGTAGATATAAATTTGGGGTATAAATGTGAATTTTGAATGAATGAAAAAAAGTTAATGGATAAGGGTATTTTGGTCTTTGAATATGAGAATGGAGTGGGGGAATTGTTTGATGGAGTGGGAATAGAGGGATCCATTTTTTATAGTGAATTAATTATTTGACCTTTAAAATGGTTGGTGGATTATCAAAAGTGTTAATTAAACACTCAAAAAATAAAAACAAATTTTATATCTATAATCAGCAATTAACCCTTTTGATAATCCATCAAAAGTTTTATCAGTGGCGGAGCCAGGATTTTAGATCAGGAAGGGCTAAGAAGTAACTTAAATTTTTTTTGAATGAAAAAATGCAAATATTAAAACTTTTAGACAATAGCATACCAAAAATTTAAATTCAAAATAGGCAAAAGAGCGTTTTTTGCTATATTTAGTCACATGTGACACAAAAAATACATCATATAAGCTAATGAAGTCGAACCCTACGATCCTTTCGTGAATCAAAATCATCTATTAGTAAATCCAAATCAATGTCTTCAGCAAGCTCTCTTTCTATTGTGAGTATCATGCAATCTTCAAGGTAATCATCACCCATCTTATTACGGAGAGTTGTTTTTACAAGTTTCATAGCTGAAAAGGCACGTTCTGTTGATGCTGTGGATACGGAAGAGTTAATACAAGTCGAATCAATCTATCGACCAATGAATAGATATCCCTTTTCCTTATTTCAGGTAATGTTCTACACAACTCAGAGATTCTGGACAAATTTTGAAAACTAGGATGATTTGGAATATCAAGCTCGTAGTGTTGCAACTGACGCCTCAATGTGGATACATCATCTTTGGAAAAATCATCAGGATAAAAATTTTCTGCAAGCTTGCATATATCATCAATGTTAAATGACTTATAAGCATCACGAGGATCCAAAGCAGAGCTAAGAGAAAGAATTTCCATTGCCCCCTCGAAAAATCTACAATTTAACTCCATTGTTTGAAAGTCAATTGCAGCATTGAAAGTATCGATTTGGTAATGATAATAAATTGTTGTATTATCGCGTTGCTGACAAGAACGCCGAGTGCCCACTTTATAAGAAGCGTCCATATTTGGGATCTCAATGCCATGTCTTTCGCAAAAAGACTGTACTTTATCAAGGAAGGAATTTCAACCAGTTTCCTTTAACTTTTGAAGAAGCTTTTTTATTGTTGAAACAAGTTGCATTGCATTCACGATGTCTTGAGACTTTTGCTGAAGTGCTTGACAAAGAATATCAGTGATCCCCATGATCTCATTCAATAAATGTAAAATAAATACAAAATCAAATGAGGTCATAGCATCATAAGCACTTTTAGCCTCAGAGCGTATAAGATGATTAGCACCATTTAACCAAATATTTTCAACAATTTCACAAGATGGGCCAAACAAATCAATCAAACTGCGTACTGAACTCAAGTGAGAGCTCCAGCGAGTGGCTCCCGCACGATGTAATGTCTTCATTTGATTAACACCTCTTCCCGTTTGAAGTTCACCAAGTGCCACCTTACTTGCAATTTCAGCAACTTGTCTCGATTGTAATTCACTTTGACATTTTGGAGAAGCACCGATAATATTCACAACAACATTCAACTTTGAGAAGAACAATCATATATCTTGCACATCTCTCGATGCCAAAACTAATGCAAGTTGTAATTGGTGGGCAAAACAATGCATGTAATAAGCATATGGACACTCCTTAAGAAAGAGTGATTGCAATCCATTCCAAGCTCCTCGCATATTACTAGCTCCATCATACCCTTGACCCCTCATTTTATCAATATGAAGATCATAACAAGAAAGTACCCCAATAATTTCTTTTTTTAGTGTCAAAGCAGTGGTGTCTTCTACGCTCATAATACCAAAAAATCGTTCACGTACCACCCCTCCCTCATCAACAAATCTTATGACAATAGCCATTTGCTCTTTAATAGAGACATCTTGTGCTTCATCAACCAATATACAATAAATCCCATCACCAATTTCTTTACGAATCTTACTTCTCACATTATCACCAAGTATATTCAAGATTTCTTTTTGAATCACTGGAGAGGTATACTTCGCATTTCCTGGAGCTTTTTTTAAGACAACCTCAGCAACTTTCTCATCATGATTCGCTGTGTGTTTTATCAATTTA